>OX392474.1:2400000-4800000 GCA_947623365.1 Achlya flavicornis
CAACCTTACTCACGCGCAGGAACACAACTTTACACAACATAAAGTTATTTAGCTGTGGTATTCTGTAAGGTGGAGGTACTTCCCCAGTCGAGCTGCTCTTTGAGCGAATAAACGCTATGCTCTACCTCTCTTAAAATATATAATATTATATTAAATTAATTAAGTTACTACAGCGTTCTTTTAAGTAATAACTACACAACTAAACGAATATTGTGAGTTAACGTTTAGTTTTATACATAACCTAACATAATAAGGGTCACGAAAATGACGTCACTCTATTGTCATTGTCAAATAATGTGATATTATTTACGTGACCATTTAATCAGTATATTAGTTAAATAGCGCTTTATGAGTAAGGGGGTTACTCAATAAACGTTTTCTCACAAACTCAGTATATCAAGAAGCAATTTGAAATCAACACCAAACCAATACACACCCGTCTAAAATTCCCACAAAGAAAATTAATTACCAAACCAAACTTTATCAAGCCTTACCTTCAGACCTTGCGTACCCTTATCACTTGAATAGTGTAAACCCCACCTTTCGACCGCAAATAGAAATATTTATAGAGTAGGAGCTCCGGGTCGGTTGGTTGACAGTTACCAAATTCATTTATATGGTCTAGGTTTACTTTATAGAGCCGAAGTTTTGAAAGAATTGTTAGATATTGATTTAGATTAAGTATAATCCTGTATATACAGGATGTTTTTTAAGGGCAGCTTCTGAACTGCATTCTAAATTTTAGAGAAAAACGCTGAAAGTAACCCTGAGCTGAATTTAGAAGAAAATAAAAATGCCATAAGAAAAATTTGTAGTTTCGTAGACATGTTTTTTTTTTAATTTTTTTCTGATTCTACTTCACAATACGAACAAAATAAATCAACCTGTATACACTATATCGATATCTAACAAGACTTCCGATTGACACAATATACCTACTTACAGAGTGTCCCAAGGTATAACCTTGGGACACTCTGTAAGTAGGTATATTTATTATTATTTAAATGGCATATGATGATTTGTTCCTTATTCATTAGGATGTTTTCCTATTCCTAGCTATAATCCATATTAATATTATAAATGCTAACGTGAGTTTATTTGTTTGTTTCTTAAGCTTTCACGCCTAAACTGGTGAACCGATCGCGATGTAATTTTTCATGCAGATACAATATAGTATAGGTGGACATAGGCTAATATTTATACAATTTTATGCAATTTTGAGCTCGATCGGATTTGATAACTTATTTTTAGCCTTAGATAGCCCAATCACATGTAAAACCAAAAGCAACAATATAAATCTATTTCCGACGATTTTAATCTCAAAACACATATAAATCCTCTATCTATACTTTGTGATCTATGTCCAGTGAATAGTTATTGTAAAAACTTTACGCTGACCAGCTGTTCAGTTGTCCGGTGTTCGAACGAACAACTTGTGAATTTACCACTTGCAATCTTTAACTTGTCCTGGATAAGTTACACCGGTAGAAGTTGTTCCCAAGTTTAGTTTTGCAACTTTAGGGATTTAGTACTTTTATGCAGAGACAAAAAAAAGATTGAACTTAGGCATACATTTTGTAGTGTCATTTCATTTATTACTAGCTTCTGCTGTTTTTCGTATTAGGTGCAGCACAGACGACAGACTTTTTGTAGGAAGGACACAAAAAGTCTCATTGGCAAAAAGGGTTATGCGCCGGACTTTTTATGCGACGTTACTGCTTAGAATTGAATAGTCTAGAATTTCTACGTCTGGTCTACGTCGTCTGGGCTGCACCTTAAGATCTATTTATGTGTCAAATGAAATCCAAATTAGTTTTCTAATTTTGAAATGATTGTTTCCCCACGTTTCCCGGATAAAAGTAGCCTTGATGTCTTTTTCCATACCATAGCCTATCTGCATGCCAAATTTCATCGCGATCGGCTCAGCTGATTAGGCCGAGACCAACAGTGGTACCACGGTAAAATAATCTAACTTTACCGTGGTGCCATTTTTATGGTTAAAAAGATAAAGATTAGTATTTATTTAATTTGCTTTTTAAAAATAAAATAATACTTTGATTTATTCGTAATATTATTATTTAGTTTGGTCATCGATTCTTTCCAGAAGATGTGATGCGACATCTTGCCACATACGATGATGTAGCAAGCTTGCCCAAAAAATGTATGATCACGTGAATCACTCTGGGCATGAAGTTTACCGGGCGATATGTGTCTTCTCTTCTTCCACTTTATAATAAATTATATAATTTACGAATGTATTGAGTAATTAATTTACAAAGTATTATCTTACATGTTATTTCAGTATGATGAAATATGCAGCGCCAAATCTTTCCACTACATAATAAGCCAAAATTCAAAGCACAGACCGACCGAGAAAGAGAGGTAGAGCATAGCGTTTATTCGCTCAAAGAGCAGCTCGACTGGGGAAGTACCTCTACCTTAAAGAATACCGCAGCCAAATAACTTTATGTTGTGTAAAGTTGTGTTCCTGCGCGTGAGTAAGGTTGCCAGAGCTCATAGGGGAGCGGGGATAGGTCGATAACGCGTGAGCGATGTTTCGTGTGTTGCAAGCGTCTATATGGCTACGGGAACCGCTTACCATCAGGCGGGCCGTATGCTTGTTTATCGACCAAGTTGTATAAAAAAAAAAAATGTATTATCCCGTCCTTTAACCAAACCGAGCCATGCTGGCCCCAATCTTATTAGAATTGTCTCATTGTTTATGATACTGTAGCACTAAATATCTTTAACGACACTCGAGCCGAACTGCTCGCCCAATTTTAATAATAAACGACAACTGCCACTGATGTCTGTTCAGATCGTTTTGGAGGACTTTGGCCTGTTTGGGATGGTTTAGGAGACAATTACAAAGAACATTTTGGCTGGTGATATATAACGAATAAATGGCAGTGGGTATGAAAATTATTGTTGTTTTAATGATTCAAAGAAATGCGTCTAAACTGAACTCTCCAAAATCCTTAAACGTCATTGGTTTATGGCATGGATAATTGGTCGTTCCACCGACTCTACAAATCCATCAAGCTGTTAACTGTAATACAATATATATTATTTATGGCGATGATAGCTCAGTGGTAGTGACATCGGATACTGAGACGAAGGTCTCGGGTTCGAATCCAACAATGAGCTTGAGCTTTCGGTGAAGGAAAACATTGTGAGGAAACCATACAGAATACCACTACACAGTAGTAGCCAACCAGATGGGTACTATCTGGCTGGCTACCACCCTTAAGTTGATAATCTGTCGCCAAGCACCTATTGGTGTATTCCGACAGCTGCACTTGAGAGCCAGTTCCTTCTAGGCTTTGTGTGCTTACCACCTTCGGCCACATCATCACTTACCATGGTGAAATTGTAGTTAAACACAGGCCTATACACAGTAAAACAAAAAATATATGTATAATTTTTGCAACATTCTTTCTGATCAAAGTTCTCTATGCTAGAATATTAAAAATGATAATTCCATAAACCTCTATAACACAAAACTCTGTAAGAATTATATTCGTTATTATAAGAAAACATACAGTACTCGACGGCGAATTTCGATGGGTTTCTCTCCCTCTACCTCCTGCAGTCGTTTCAAAGTAAAAATGACCAAATAAAGGAATCCCTCAACTATCAAGCGTTCATTAAGGAGGCCCAATAGGCGATTTGCTCCTACAGGAAGCGATTAAAGCAATTCATTGGTTATGTAACGACGTTGGTAATAGTCGATCGATGACCCAGTCTAGTCTGCTTTACGACTATTCAGATATAGATTTTTCCTGCAGTTTTGCCTGCTATGCAGATTTCTTTTTAGTAACATTATATTCTGGAAAGATTTCATGCCCTGTTGATTTTTATGAAAATTCGTAATATGATTTATACCTCAGAAATAGGCTACACTTTATTTTAGTCATGATAATGAAATAAATATATCTCCAACAATTAGTATACGGTGGTGTTGAAACATAATAATATTATAGTTAAACACCAACCCCTTTCTAAAAGCTATCTTCTTTCACAACTTTTAACCACATATTAAGCTCAAAATACACGCTCAGTTGAAATATCAAATATATTTTCGAAGAGCCCAGACTATTAAGAATAAGAAGAGAACCCTATAGGACCATTACACTGATAAAAAGACATCATATCGAGGTAATAAATTATGGGACCACAGAAGGATTTGTGATTGCGACACTTTGGTTAACGGCCCATCTCTCTAATATATTATTATATGAGCGTCAAAAGAAATAGTACGAACAAAAAACTTAATGAAATATCAACGATAAATCATGTTTTGTGAATGTGGTAAAGCCATTGCCTAGGTGACGAACACGACGAATTTGTTTTACTTACTTTTGGTTAGGCTATCAGCCATCTTGTTTAGCATATAAGTTAATCTAGGACTTATAATGTATAGCATTCAGGATGATAACGATTTCAGTGGCTTCAGATACAGCAGCTTAGGTCGTATAAAACGTATCTAATAGCAAGAAATATGGTGCTTTGCAATACAGCTTACGGCCTGCCTAATTATAAGCAATTTCCGTAGCCTATGGATGCTTCCAACGCGTTGCCGACCCTGCAAAAATCTCTTCACACTCTTTTTGAAGAACCCCATGCTATTCTCACTTGGGAAAACTACGGCGGGGAGCTCATTCCACAGCCTGAGCGGCCGCGATAGGAAGCTCCTTTGAAACCGCACAATGCGAGACCATTTTGGATCCAATGTGTGAGGATTCCGTTATCATTTCAAAAATCTAACACAAAGCATCAACAGCTGTACCTGGTTCAAATTAGTTATTCTTTTCACTACCCTCAGCCACATGACAACTTATCATTGAGATATGGGTCAAATGTAAATACCAGTAACAGAAATACTTAGAAAATGATCACAGGAAAGCAACGCAATTAAAATATAATTATTTAATCTCATTAGATTTATTTACCAAGGACTCACAGCCAACCGTCAGGAAACCCACTTCAGGAAGCTAATTCCAGATAAATAAATCCCAACCTAAAACGTTTCACGTTAAAATCTCACCAATTCTAAAATCAACCCTTACCATCCGCCGCACTGTAGGTTCCCAAAATCTACAACACAGGTAATTAATTCCCAACAAAACGTAAGCCGCAATTCCAGCTTTCGAGGTTGTAATAATGCTAATGACAGGAATGACAGCTAAATAGAATACTGAGTCAGGGGAGGAGGCGGGAGCGACAAGTTTTAAATATTTTCTTTTACCATATTCATGGAAATATATCAAGTAGAATAGTAAGTAAGAGAACAATGGTCCA
This sequence comes from Achlya flavicornis, assembly GCA_947623365.1. NCBI lineage: Eukaryota > Metazoa > Arthropoda > Insecta > Lepidoptera > Drepanidae > Achlya > Achlya flavicornis. The sequence goes on from OX392474.1 coordinate 2,405,302, forward strand.
ACTAAAGTAACATAACAAAAGAAATATCAATAAATAAGTAACAAAATGTAATAAAGGCCTCAGGGCTAAGATTATAAGAATCAAAGAAATCCTACAACCATAAAGATATCATAGTACATATAACATGGATTTTTAAGGACCCGTCGGTTCTCGCGAGAGACGCGCGTCCTATTATAACAATTGATGTCATTGTTATATTTTTAACCGCGAGCCAATGAGTTAAAATAAACAGAACTTTCTTTTAGGCAAGCGTGCTCCATCTTCGACTTCATCATCATCCTTTATGAGTAGATCATTAGCCAATCGAAAGCCACAGACATAAAATAAACAAAATACTCAGAGACCTGAATTAATTTACGATCTTGAGGTTCTACCCTGGCAGCAGCCTAACATTTAGCTGTAGGGGCGTGCCGTACGTTTAGTTTAGTGCGAGTCATTTACAATTGTGCGCAACACGGCGACGCCGGCTGTAATGACTCACAAACGTCACGCAACTCCGCATGAGCCAGAAATTGGGCGCTTTAGCGTGCTCTGCCGTGCTTCAGCCATGTTGAACTGGGAGCAATTCATTAGGTTTGATTGGATTTAGAGTTGTTGTTTTTGGTTACATTAGATGGATGTTGAGTTTCTATTCTCGTTTAAAGGTACTCTATGTTGTTAAAGGTAAGGTTCATTTAACTTCTGCATGTCATGCAAAATATTGTGATAGGAGAGAATTCTGTAATGTAGGTAATATTGATGTCATTGAATAGTTCTACAAAAAAAATATCGATAGCATCATACGTGATCTATCTTCTAAGGATGACTCACAGTACACATCACCACATTGATAGATCCCACGCAGGCGAAGCCGGGCGGGTCGCTAGTTATACAATAAAACAATACAACTAAATCCTCAAGAGACCTTTCACTTTCTGAATGCGAATCATTGAACGGGCTTTTTGGAAAATTACTCCAAGTGTGAGAATGGTGAAAGAATTCAGTGGAAATTGTGATTCGGGACAGCGTTCCACTTATCCGAATTCGTTTCGTGTGAATAATATTGAAATACCGAAGAGTGGAAGACAAAAATATATCTATTACTTACTAACAAGCTATAAGCGTCTTCCAATATTTTCTTGGAATCGAATATCATTATTATAGAGATATAATATATTAATATTATTATTCTCTGATCTGATAATAGTGATCACAAGTTATAGAAATAAAAATTATTCGCTATTATTATCCGCTTTTTATCGGCCTTTTTAATGTTTTTCTTTACCTCTGTAAATACAATTGAATTGATATGAAGGTGTTTAAATAATATTAATATTTAAACATCAATGTACTTACCATGTTTCTGGCAAATCAATGATCTTTATCCTTCATTAAATCCCCTAAAAAGAAAATACTGCAAGATTAAATTAGTAAAAAAGTAATATAATATACATAATTTAAAATTAAATACTTTTATAATTTTGATGTAGTTTTAGTTTAGTTCAAAATACTTTCTCTTTTAATTAAGGTATTATTAAAACATTATTGTTCTCTGTATTTAAACGAAATTCATATAAGTACCTTAAAAGAAATATAAATAATTCTCAAACTCTAAATCGTTGACCGTAACTTTTCAAAGATAACGCACCAACGTACATACATATCGGATCCATTTCCATATCAACTACAAAAAAACATGCAATTCCTTAAGCAAAAAGTGGATCAAGTATCGGAACAGACCGCTACCCGCTCACACCCGCGCCACTCAATTTGAGAGGGTTTGCCGCTGAGCTGCTGAATTAAAGATAGCACACGTACCGGGCGGCCTGACTGTTGATATGATTCAGTGCACACTAGCTTGACTCACTGTTACATCGATTTACTAGACGATAGATATGCTCAGTGATTTGTCTATTTCTAGAGGTGAAAAAAAAAAAAAATTGGACTGTTTTACAAAAAACTTAAACCGACTTCAAAGTACACTAAGAAGTAATCAAATCCTGATCTGATGACAATGGGACCAAACGGGAAGTGTACCCTTCCAAACAAAAAAAGAATTTTCGAAATCGGTTCATAAATGACGGAGTTATGAGGTAACAAACATAAAAAAAAAAAAAAAAAAAAAAACAAAAAACATACAACCGAATTGAGAACCTCCTCCTTTTTTTGAAGTCATATCTCCGTCATTTATTAACCAATTTGGAAAATTCTTTTTTTGTCTGGAAGGGTATACCTACCGTTTGGTCCCATTTTCATCAGATCAGGATTTGATTACGTCTTAGTGTACTTTGAAGTCGGTTTAAGTTTTTTGAAACAGTCCAATTATTTTGTTGAAAAGTTAATTTATTTTGTTGAAAATTTAATTTATTTGTTGCAAATACTGTTATTTTCTACTTTATTTTTGTAATGCCAGATTTGCATATTGAACATAAACTTTTGTATTCACGGAATATAAAAATATGTTAGGTTACCTCTAGGTCATTGTACAGGTAACTCCAGTGAGTCAGCGCGAGTGATACCCTTCGTGTTGGAAGCGTCCATAGACTACGGTAACTGCTTACTATTAGGCGGGCCGTATGCTTGTTTGTATGCCACATTTTTTGTATAAAAAAAAGACATATTTATCTATAAAATAATTTTACAAGTACGCTACGGTACTACCTTGCCCCGACGCGACGTCTCGTCTCGCTGGAAATCTCTGTAAATGACACATGTCTGTCCATTTGTGTGTGACTCAAACGTGTCAGCAGTCATAACATGTGAACTTTGAAGTGAACAACTTGTTTTGCACCTTATTTATTTTGAGCTTTATTATTATTGTTTAGAACTGAATTTACAATATATTTTGATATTAGTTACTTAGTAGATTTGATAGAACTTAGTAGATTGTAGACTGTGATTGTAGTGTCCAAAATGTTGTTGAGCACTCGCCTATCTTTTCAAGGATAATCTACGAATTGATGTTATTTAATTGTATCAATTCAATTTTACGTATTTTTAAATTATGCCAAGTTCACACAAAGCTAGCAAATCTTTTCTTTTATACCAAAAAGTACCCATAAACTTAACAAAAACCTTGCACCTAAAACAAAGAGTCCCACATTAAAGCACCTTCAGAACACTTAAACCGCCTTTAACAGCAAAATAACGTTTTAAAAGACTTTTAAAAGTCGATTCATTCGCATTGTGAAAGCAGATCACTTAGGCGGGGTGTAAAGAACTGGCGTCGTGAGGGTTTCTTTTGAATTAAAGATATCGTTCACGTCCTCTAACCCGCTACCGGGAGTTGGGGAGTTTAACAGTTCTGCTACATTAGTTACTTGGAATGGCTGTTTAATTATTTAGATGACTAGGTTTAAGTGGAATTAGACTATATCTTAAGTTTGAGAACTAATAATCAGCTATCTAAGTAAAGTTCATCGGTGCTATGTTGCTAACCAACAATGAGATGTATAACTACCATAATTATCACGTTTGTTATTTATTATTTTACTAGCTGTCCCCGCGGTTTCACTCGCGGTCTCGGGATATAAAGTAGCCTATGTCCTTCTCCATACCATATGCTATCTGCATGCCAAATTTTATGATGATCCGTTGAGTATGTGAGGCGTGAAGGCGTAACAAACAAACAAACAATATCTTTGGTGAATTTTAGACCTCAGTACCGAATCTCCGCTTACGTTTTTGTGTATTTTTTTACGATTACACAATGTACTTTTACAATTGTAAATGGTGCCTATCAAAATGTGCCAAAAAAAATACTAGCGATTTTTCATCGAAATTATTTAATTGATTATTTTGAAAAAAAACATGGACCTGTTTTTTAAATAAATTATAATACACTTGACACTTGGCAGGGATGTATTTCCCCAGTATAATAAGAAATGGATTTCGATTGAAAACTCGATGATCGTAGTAATCTTGCAACCGGATCTTAGGCTATATAAAAACATAATTTTTCAAAGTTGTCAGCTCTGAAATTACAAAATTATAATTCTCTAATAATATTACAGTTGCAAGGTTATGTTACAAAATATTCTGTTAAATATAATACAATTAAATTGTATTAGATAGATAAAATAAAACGTAACACTTCTTTAACAGGGAACAGAATTTCAGGTATATTTTTGGGATTGCATACCGAAATTCTTCGCATGTATCGGGCAGCTGGTATTTGTGCAATGCCTTTGATCGTCTTTGCTTAGTGCTTACATTTAGAAATGATGCTTTTGAAAACTAGCTACGGTGCATTTTTGTTTGTAAGCTATTTTTAATACGTATAGGATCTTAGGAAATCAATAGTATATTCCATGCTATAATATTATTTCATCAAATTGCTCGAATAACTTTTTTAGACTGACTGATACTATGCTACGTACAGGTCGGTTAACTAAAGCTGGCACGTTTCAACCCATTTACACCGTCTCTCTCGCGCAAAGTCAAGCTTATGAGTATGAAGGAGACAGTTATTGTTTTGCTTTTGCTACTGCTCATAAATATAGAGTGGTCTATTTTTGCATTCGTCCATTAGACTTGACTGATTGCAAATTTATGAGTACTGTGAACGTGCCAGCTTTCGTTAACCGACCTGTACTACTACTTTACGTAACTACTTTTAATGAAACATCAACATCGTGCTGCCTTGAGTCAAACTTGTACTGTCTTCACATAACTTATATCATATAATATTTTATATGGCATCATAACATACACAAATCTCAATTTCTCTCTCTACCAGCTATATTTATTGAAATTTGTGCCAATAAAATAACTATAACTCTTTAAAAATAACAGTTATAAAATGCAATTGCACAAAATATAAATTCCACACGGCATAAATAATTCCCACCTCGCATATGTCACGTCGGAACAGATCAAATATTCAAATTGTAGGTACCTGCAGCCGCATTTACATGTGAAACGATCCTCAAACGCTGTAATCGCGTTGATATATCGCGCTATTATATAGATTACGCTAATACGCTATTTGCTACCAAATTACGTTTGGTGTGGCGGAAAGTTGGCTATAGAATGTGCATTCCAAATTCAAATTTAAGTGTAGCTAAATACCGCATTTAATGTTTTTTTTTTATATATTATATGTGAGTCGCTTTTAAAAAGGTTTTCAATAACTGGCAAGTTGAATTCGTAAGTAGAAAATCACTTGTGTGCTTTACGTGCTTGTAAGAAGCAAAATGAAAACGTTCCCTATCCTCAATACCACGTGCGTGCGATATTAGAACACGTCACTTTAAAGAAAATCACAAAAATACCAATTACTGGATTATACAAGTACTGGAGTATTATTTCACAATTAAATAATTGACTCCAACAAACGTAGGATAGTACGAATATATAAGAACTTGCTGTCTCGCGCGGTTTCATCCGCGTTCTCGTGATAATGCCTATAATACTTGGGGATAATGTAGCTTCCTATAAGTGAAAGAATTTTTCGAATCCGACAGGTAGTTCCAGAGATTAGCCCGTTTAAACAAACAAAAAAACTCTGCCACTTTATTATATATAAGTATAGAAAAAATAAATAGATAGGCACAGCACCTGTCGTAGGATCCACATTGAACTAAATTCTACCATATATCGGCATCGTGCCTCTACACAGATGGATAATCCGCCTTACTAAAGCATGACATTTAATTTCACTCCGCTTGAGGGGCTCCCTGAGCAAATCGCTCTCAGTTCGTACTGCGCACGGCTGTCAAATACTGTCAATTCTGGCTTGTTTATTTCATGTTCCCATAGAGGCGACTATCCTTCTGGACGTTTTAAATTCTTTGCATATAGCATGTAAACGCAAACGTGATTTTCTAACGACAATTAAGTATTTGCCAGCGAATAGAAGTACATCTAGGGAACATACTACGAAGTAATTTGAGATCGCTACAGAAGCATACAATTTTGTACTACACTACAATGTTCGTAGACGAAGCACATAGGATCTACGAAACCTCATATCGCATAGCCCATACTGAATTTCAATATAATTTTCGTGTAGTTTCTAATATAACCCTGTCCGTGTAACTATAATATACTAGTCTGTCTGAATAAAGGATATCTTTGAAAACTAAAGGATTACGAAATGTACTATCCTGCTTATATTGAATGAGTAGCTGCCCAGCATGACTTCGTTTGCGAGCTGTCAAAATTCAAATTTCAAAAATTAAAAATCTTCTATTCATATAGACCTTCGCAGGCACTTATAAAAAGACCGACTCTAATACCGGTGTCCTACCATATAAGCTACCGTTATTTTTTTTAAATAATTTTCGTAATTTTCTAATTTTCTACGCACTATTCTTTTTCTTTCGTAAGAACCTTCTACAAAGTATTAGAAAACATTTAAAAAAATGGATGAAATCGGTAAAGTCGTTCTGAAATTATGGCATGACAAAGGGAATTAGGGATTCATTTTTTTATACATAGAGATTTGTATGATTTTTGTCGCATTGGAATTGATTTAATATAATTGGACTGTTTTACAAAAAACTTAAACCGACTACAAAGTACACTAAGAAGTAATGAAATCCTAATCTGATGACAATGGGACCAAACGGGAAGTGTACCCTTCCAGTCAAAAAAAGAATTTTCCAAATCGGTTAATAAATGAAGGAGTTATGAGGTAACAAACATAAAAAAAAAAGAAAAAAAAAACATACAGTCGAATTGAGAACCTCCTCCTTTTTTTGAAGTCGGTTAAAAATTAACATAAAACAAATCTTATTTAGTATCCAAACAAAGAAGGACCTTCATTCCAAACAACAGCTAATTACAAGCCGTTTCAACTAAAGTTAATATTAATACCAAATTCGTTGGAGTAACCCCTAGTGTAAGCAAATAAAATAAGGTAACCCTAGAACGCGTCTGTCACTCCGGTGCTCGGTGTATTCATTTCATGAACCAACCGTTATATTAAGTAAGACAGTTTTATCCCGCGAAGCTTTCGCTACTCTCTTTGTGCGTTGACAAGTTGACTTGGGACACGAAAGAAAGTTGCGGTTTCTTTATTCGTGGTATTTTATTTCTTAGTGCCAAAATCTTAACGAAATATTCTCCATTAGATACTTTATGAGACAATGGCCCTGATTCTGTTGTTAACAACTAAACTAATTTTTATCTCACTATGTTTCTTTCTAACAAAGAACATAAGAAAAGGATGTAAGAAATTTAGTCCTGTCACATTAGTCCAATGCTTGTTTTCAATATAAATTTAGTCGCCATCTATCGCGGTTACGCCTAAATACACGCAAAATAAGACGGCAAAGATTAATTTGACAGCTTTAAATATGTTCTATCCTTTTTCAATAATGTTCGTAAGAAAGAGATGAGATGTGACTAAAATTAGTTTAGTGCGATTTACAACAGAATCGGCACCATTGTCAATTAGAATAAATAAGGTTGGATTATTTATATGATTGAAACGAAGTTTTAAACTAAACTGAATTAACTGCCCCTTAATTTATGTTTGTGTTTTGGTGACAAAAACCTTAAACTATATTCTTGTATATGGTATGAAGCATAATTACACAGTTTAATTATTTAATTTTAAGGAACAGTTAAATAAATGAAAACATTAAGACACGTCACACCATGAATCGTAAATATCTAAGCTTAAAGTCGAATATCGAACAGTGACCTTACAAACAATAAGCCGACCGCGGATGTAAAGTCCTAATAAAACATTTAACGCGAGCTAAAACTCGGTTATCCTAAAATAAATCTGATCAATTCATTCAATTCCATTATGCGTCGACAAATCAGCTTTATCTAGCCGATTTACACGCTTGAAGCGATGAAATTCTGTTGCTTTATAAAGGTAGTCCAACATTGCACCCAATGTTGGCTAATGGTGGATTAAGCCAACATTAAGCCAATAATATAATTTAAGGCCAATTTCTGATTTTAAATTTTCTTCAAACTTGGTTGCCAAGTGTTTGTTGTTTTCTTGTGGAGGTAAGTATTGTTGGTGAAAACATTGTTCAACTTTTCTAAAAGTATTTTAAATTTAATTATCTGTTTAGTTTTACTAAACTTCAGGTAGCTTGTTCGGTTACTTAATTAGTAAATTGAGACCTTGTTTATAAAACAAATTTAAGTTCAAGTTCAAAGTCTTTATTTGAACATTTTGATGAATATTTGAAATATTCCCATAATTATCAAAAAAAATATTGATCAACCTAAATTTGTTGATAAACTCGCGCCGTCTCACTTACTGGCGACCTAAAGTAAAGATGCAGGGGCAGTTGCGGCAAATTTCAAAATACCAAAAATACGCATCGGTTGGACCAAATTAATAATAATAGGATAATCAATTGGACCAAAACCGACCTAAAAAACCTTCAACTAAAAATTCATACAACAATGACCAAATTCCGCAAACACCACCCTCGATCCTGTCTGCAGAGATTAACACTGCCGCGAAAAGAAGGAGGTAGAGGTCTAATTGACATCCTAAACCTACATAACAGGCAGATAAAAACACTTAGAGAATTCTTTTTTTCAAAAACCGAAAGTTCTATTCTTCACAAAGTTATAACACATAATGACAAAAAGCTAACACCCCTAAATTTAAAAGATACATCTGACCAGAGGAATGAAAAAGTAACCGACGACAAAATTAAGCTCTTAGAATGGACCCAGAAATCTCTACACGGAAGACATCGCCAAGACTTATGCCATAATAATGTCGATAAAGAGGCGTCGAACGCGTGGTTAAATCGAGGCGAACTCCTCCCAGAAACTGAAGGGTTCATGCTTGCTATACAGGACCAGGTAATTGAAACCAGAAATTACAGAAAACATATCATAAAGAATTTAAATAATGACACTTGTAGAAAATGCAACAGTTCTCCAGAGACCATTCAACATATTACAGGCGCGTGTAAGTCAATAGCCCAAACAGACTACAAACACAGACACGACCAAGTAGCCAATGTCATACACCAGAAATTAGCTCACCAGTACAAATTTATAGATTCCGTTACACCATACTACAAATACAATCCTGAAACTGTACTAGAGAACCCCTCAACGAAACTGTATTTTGACCGCGCCATTCTTACCGACCGAACAATTCATTTTAATAGACTAGATATTACACTTATAGACAAAATTAATAAAACTGGATATTTAATAGATATTGCTATACCAAATACACATAACTTACAGACTACAATAGTAGAAAAACTAACGAAATACACCGAACTGAAAGATGAAATAACCCGACTTTGGCACCTGCAAAAAGTTACAATAGTACCAATTGTATTGTCTACTACAGGAGTAATACCAAAGCAACTTCACCAGTCCCTTAAGTCCCTTAACTTACCTACAAATACCTACCATCAGTTGCAGAAGGCAGTGATACTAAACTCATGCAGGCTCGTGAGAAAGTTCCTGCAATGTGAATCAGAAAACCCACATCAAAATACAAACACACTACCATCTTCCATTCAATCTGCTGCGCGTGACAGCCTGCATCTGTTAACTTCCTCAATACTTAATCCCAACTAATGAGCACTTGGCTTAGGCCCGTGCCATAAGGACTTCCCGGCCAACCGGAGAAAAAAAAATGTATACTAAAAATAATAATAATAAACAGATATTTACCATATTAAGCATGAAATTGTATACTTTACCTCTTCTCTCTTATATTACCTGTCTCTTTCACGCACAGCAGAGCGCGACATGTACCTGAACTGGAGCGCACCTGTGAACTCATAGTCTTCCATTCATCACCGGCAAGAGCCTTGCTCCAATGCTGTGTGTTTTTTCACACACATAATTAATTTTAAGGATAAAAATAAATAAAGAGAAATAATAATAATAATAATTTATTGATACAAGCCTACCACAGTTTGATGTACAATTACAAGGTGAAATTAAATTAAGTAAGGTAAGGGTATTTTAAATTATCTAGGTGTCCCAGGATATTTAATATGACTTTTTTGTCCGAGACCGTGGGCTCGCACTTTGCCATCAAAATTGATCGAGGCCTCCAGAGACCAGCGGGCTGGGAGATTTTTCCACCAACGCATCAGCTTGGCTATCCAAAGAGGAAACGCTTTGGAATCATTAATAAATAAAGTAAAGAAGCTTCCTTCCACTTCCTCATTCAAATATTTTGTGTGAACCAACGTATTACCAACTACATTACATTTATTTATTTGAAAATACGCCACTACGCTGCTCCATGTTTGGACTTAAAAGCTCTAACATTGCATATTAGCTGAACAAATGTGCAATTAGCACTCATTAACATGAAACCATTATAAATGCCTTTGCAGTATCTGATTGAATTGGAATAAATGATTAATTTGCTGCGTTGCCATTGGATATCATTGGCTTAGGTATTGTGAAAACAAATAACTGAACAAATTTCAAATAACATAAATTGAAATTATTTTTCAACACACTCGCTCGTAAAGTGACATTTATTGCAACGGTTTTCGTATCTTAATGCAGCTTATTACGCATTAGTGCTTTTTAATTTAAAAAAATCAAAAAAAAAAACTTGCGCGCCATATTTGTTAACGTTATCATTGTGTGGTTGATTATTATTAAAAATCTACTTAAAAAATACAAGTCTGTTTTTTTCCTCGCAAGTGTGTTGAAAAACGCCGTATGACACGCGTGTGCGTGCATTGATTATTTATTATACTACCGCCTCGCAATAACCAACTTTGCACACATGTATCATAATGTACTATAATAAGACTTTTAAAGGTAGCATTTTTATACCGAGTACAAAAATCCCTGACAAAGATCTACTTTCTGATTGACAATTTGATCGGTGAAAATTATCCGACTATTGTCAAACTCTGGGAAATGTGGCATATAATTATTTATTTAATCAAACATAATTAATTCAACGTAACGTGTGATTGAAGTCGATTTGCCAATAGATTGATTGTTGGGTGATGCAATTTTTTCCCGTGGCGTCATCATTCCAATTTCTAAATCATTACTACACAATTGCACAGCTGATTACATTCACCTAAATACATATTTGTTTGTGTAGCTAAATAAAAATACCCTTAATACCCTAATAACCTAAATAAATAAATAACGGAAGATACTGCTATCAATAACAAATAAAATCAAAGTAAACCCTCATTCCAAACGGCCGGATCTAACATCAGCATACAACAACAGTTTATTCTCTGCAACATGCACTTTGAGGTCGCAACGACTTCGTCGATCGCCCTAACAGTAGGCCTAGACAAAGTAACATAGCTTTTTATCGATTCTCTTTCTCCGATCGCTTACGATTCATCGTTAGCGTTAGTAGATTGGTAGACAATGTAACCAAATCGCGGCGAACGCTAATTCGTTTCGTTCATTCGCTAAATGTCTATGGTAAGCGTTGGCAAGTGTCAAATTGAAATGAACCCGTCAGTTCAGTGTTTTTCGCGGCATTATACTTTAAAGTTTGAAAGATATATTTTGTGTTAAAAAGTAAGTTTTTAAGAAATTAATTCATGCAGAATAATATATGAGATGAAGAATACCTGCATGCAGTAGTAGAAATCATAGTTCATCTTGGTTTTGTTAACTTTCAGCCATGGAACCGAGGTTGAGAGCAAGTGCGGAGCAATTCGCAATTTTAATTGAATTCATGGAAAGGTTTGCATTTATAACATTTTCATTTCCTCTAATATCATAATTATGTACCCTATTACAGTATAATACCTAATTTACATCTAATTTACTTATTTTTAGAGGGCTTTGTTGGTTGGGACTTTGTCAAGTAATATACAATAATTTAATTGTTTGTCTTTATATTTTAGAAATGGGGACATAGCTAGACCCCAATCAGGTGCACAGGGTCGTGTAACGGCCGACAACTTATGGCAGGAGTTGACTCAAACCATTAATTCTGTTGGTGGTGGTGTTCAAAAACCAACAGGAAAAAGGTACATATAACTTATTTATTTTATGCATTTCTGTTTTTGTATCACTAAATCATTAATCTATCACTAACCATAATAATTTTTCCATACTAATTAAGGTTTGGGCTGACTGGAAGACTAAAACGAAAAAAAATGCCTTGATCATCCGAAAGGATGCAAGTCGCACTGGTGGAGGTCCAAGTTGTAAGCTAGTGCTTACAGCTTTGGAAGAGAGGGTGCTTGCCATAATTGGGTTGGCCAGCATTGAGGGACAGGTTGGGATTGTGGAGCGAGATCAAAAAGTTGCTAGGATCAGATGACCATGTTTGTCCCAGGATATTTATTTATGTTTATGATTAAGAGTAGTCAACATATAATAGCATTGTGTTGAAGAATGTTAATATTTAAATTATTTTACTTGTTGTTGTGTTTATTTGTTATTATTTTCTCTAATTTAAACATTGTTGATTCATTTCTTTAAGATTATCATCAAAGATGTGATTTCCAGTACCTGAGTAGTTAACTCAATGACTATTATAACATGTCATATAGGTTATAATAGGTTTTTTATTAAAGTAAAAAGCAATTATGAAAATAATAAATGTTTTAATTATAATAAAATGTACATAATGATTTATAAACCTCTTCTAGCCAAATATATAAGTTTGTTTATTATTTATTTCAAACGTCAGCCTAAATACAAAATTTGAAGATCCTAACTTCAAAACTGACGGACTTTCATACAATAAATAGTATTTTACCCTCTTAGGAGTGTAATTTCCGAAATTCCTTCCTTAGTGGATGCCTCCACTGTATAAGGTATCTGTGTGCAAAATTTCAAATCTCTAGATCCAGCGGTTTGGGCTGTGCGTTGATATATCAACAATCAGTTTATCATTTTATATACTCTCAGTATACTGTCCACAGCACATGGGTGAAACTGTAGGGGACAGCTAGTTATCCTATAGTCTACTAATAAGACAACTAAGCACAGCCCTGCCTTGAATTAGATCACTTTGGCTGCTGCCAGTGGAGATGTTCACTTGTGAAACAGTCTCATCATCATTCTCATCTGCAATTGTTTCTTGCGGAGGCGGCAGTCTTGCTTTCAAAGCAATGTTGTGGAGAACACAACATGCTTGAATAATTTTGCTGGCAACATGAGGATGATAATGAAGTGTTCGGTCTCTAAGCAAACATCTCCACCGTGATTTTAGCATGTTGTGGAGAACACAACATGCTTGAATAATTTTGCTGGCAACATGAGGATGATAATGAAGTGTTCGGTCTCTAAGCAAACATCTCCACCGTGATTTTAGCACACCAAAGCATCTCTCAACACAGTTCCTTGCTTGCACATGTCGCCTGGTGTAAATTTCCTCCTGGGTTCCTGGAGCAGCATTAAGCACAGGAGTCATCAACCATGCTCTCTGTGGGTATCCAGAGTCACCTGAAACAAGTACATTGCATTTTATTTAGGTATTTTAACATGATATTATTCAGCTGTCATAAAAATATTATTAGGTATATTGGTATAAAAAAAGTTATTATTACTAGTCCAATTGGTAATCAATAATATCTACAATATTTTTATGTATTGAACAACAATAATAATGTTAGCATGCATAAATGAACATAATTTTATTTTAATTCTCACCTAGTAGCCAGACTTGTTCTCCGCTTTGATGGAGCTCACGCATATATGGCTCAATATCGCTTGATGCCCATATAAATGAGTCATGTGTAGCACCACCAAACTTGGCATTCACATTAATAATGCGCAGGGTGCTATCACAAATCTGTGAAGAAAAGAAAATATTTAAAATTTCTTTCTTGGAATGTATTTAATATTCAAAATTTCTATTTCCATACTTCAATAAACTATCTTACCATTTGTACATTTATAGAATGATATCCCTTTCTATTAAAATGTATGTGCTCATTGTGACTTGGCTTAACAATGGCTACATGTGGGTACAGTCAATGCACCCTATTATGCCGGGCAAATTAAATTTTCTTTGGAAACTGTAACAAATGTACACTGATGTTATTAATTTGAATCCTCACTTCTTTGTTTGTAATTTTCTATTTTTAAAGGTAGGTATGTTATGTGCTTGTTATTAGTGTGAATTACATGACAACTTACTCTTGTTTAATAATGGACCTTTCTGGTGGTGTTTGTGGAAACACAATCCACCTATTTATAAATTCATCTTCATTCATTGCATCTACAACCTGTCTAATGCACCGGCTAGTGGTCCGTTGCAGCAGATGCTGTAAGACGCCAACTATTCTTTGGTAAGACCCCGTCGCTAAAAAGCTCAGAGTACATAGCACCTGGAAAATTATACAAAAATTAATTAACACCAATAATAAACAGCCATCACAACCTAACAAGAAACATAACCTAAGTATTATCAAAATCTTGTAAGTACATACCTTTAAATTCAAGAGGAATCTCTATAGTACCTCGTAGAGAAGTTTGCGTACGAAGGTCTATACATAGCTGTTTAAAAGTTTGTTTATCCAGCCGAAAATGTTCGATGAAGAGCAAATCGGGCATATCTTTGATACTCTCTAAGGACCGCCGATTTTCGATCCTCTTCCGTCTCCGAAGCCAAACTTGCTCATGATGGGCAGCCCACAGTAACCTTAGCGTATGCATGTTGCACAATTTGATAAAAAATACAAAAATATCACAGTACCTAAACCGAAATGTAAACACTTTATTCGTTATCTACAAGGTGTCCGCGTGCGCTAAGCTATCGTTGAAACGAATAGAATAGACGGCGTTATCTATTGTCAAACTTGCATCTTGACTACGAATTGTATGAAACGATCTACTGATGGAATAGACAACTAACGTTTCGTTTGACGAATGAAGCGTCGAAGAACATTGTCTACCAGTTTTCTATTCGTTGCCGTAGTATCACGTGACCTAGCGTATCCTTATGTCAATCTCATACATTTTGTAACGTTTCTATTCGCGCAAACGCAACGAAAGTGTTACTTTGTCTAGGCCTACAGAGCCGTTTGAATCGTGTCCAAAGCGCGCTATGCACGTAATAGCCTCGTTACTTGGGATATTCGTGAACACATAACGAGCAATGGATGATTACAATTGCGGTTTTACGTACGCTACTTTTGGTTGTGGTTTGGAAATTGACGTTGCACTTTTGTCATGGAAAATGTTGTTCGAGTTAGAATGTAGTACGTCTATTTGGGGTTTAGTGTAATTTATCAAAGTGGTAATAATGTGATTGTTATAGTCGTTGATGCAAAGTTTTCTAGCAAAATAGTCATGCTGTATATGATGATATATAATGTTATTTAAAAACGTTCAAATACTATTTTATTATGGTGCGTCCATGCTACGCGAAGCGAGCACGAACCGAGCTTCGAACGAACAGAATTCGTTCGTTGCTCGCGATTTCAAGCGTGGACGTGCTTAACGAGCCTGCAACGACCCTACGACGAGCGTGATGCAAATCCCTGTGTTAGTGAAAAAACTGACAATCGGGCGGAGCGCAGTGCTCGCAGTGTGCTCGTTCGTGCCTCGGCTCGTGCTCGGTTCGCCAAGCATAGACGCACCATTAGATATCCCATTACCTCATGGGATTAATGTTGTAGATGCTAGTACTTATAATATAACATACAACGATTGAATAAATTGCGATATCAATTTAAAATCTATCCGAAAAATATATTCTAAAGTCTGATTCCAATTTATATACAGATATTATCTATGCATTGATATTCGAGTACACGACCTTCCTTCAAGAGCTCAGCTATGATACTTCGAAGGTCAAACACCTCGTCTAGCCTGAAGCTATTTTATGATAATACACTTGAAGCTTCCAACGACATATTTATCATGATAATGTTATGCCAATCGGCTTAAGTTGAGAAGCTTAAAAGCACTGCAAACTATAGTCCTTATTATAATAGATTTTAAGAGTGAATACCTACTCAAAGATAAAATAGCTTGTATTTTTTTTTTAATTATAACGAAAAAACTGTAAGTAAGCCTTATTAATGTTAATAAACAATATACCATTTTTAACCTGAATAAAAAAATGGTATCTTGTTCATTACTATTCTTTTATTTGCATTGATGCATTGAATATAATGTTATATTGTTAATTTCCACGAATTTATTTTATAATCATTAAATTTTTAGTAATTGAGAAGGTGTTAGATATTGCAGGTGCAAGAAAAAATAAGAAAAACCCTACGAATTATATTCGAAACATTTTTCTTTATGTAGACACATTTCCGACAGGTAAAGCGTTGAATTAGCAAAAGCGTTATTTACTCTGTTATTTCTACAAAGGTGCCATCACGTAGATAATATGGCATACGAACCCTTATCAAGGTACCCGGAATTCCCATTGAAGTGAAATATGGGAACCGGAATAATTCATAAGCCCCTACATTGTTTTCTAAATGTGATAATTTTCAAAATAAAAGCTGTTATTATTATTTTTATAAAATTTACGTAAAAAAATTGTAACTACTATACCAGTGACAGTCGCCTTGATTTTTGTAAATACAATTTTAAATATTTATCTTAAATTTTTACACCGGATTTACCCCAAATATTTTATATTACACAGTAACAAATATGGCAGCAATAGTAATCAATAAATTTGGCAATATTTATTACGAAACCATGAAAATTAAATAACATTTATGTCACTATGACAAAAAGATAACAATATAACAAAAATGATAACAAGATCAAGGCTAAAAGGAACAGCGGAACGCACAAACGCACGCCCACCACCCTCGCCCGCCTCAGCCAGCTCCTCGCCACCTTCGTCGGGCGCAAATTTCGCCACTGCGCCTGACACCAGCGAGTCGAGCGACGAGCGCGGGCCGTCGCCCCCGCCGCCGCGACCACCTGCGCGACGAGGACGGCCACCGCTGCCGGCACGCTTGGGACCTGCGGGACATCCTGCCCCGCGCTCGGCCCCCGCTACCGGTGGTATAGTGCGTCGCATGCGGTGGACACAGTCCATTAATGAAAACTGCATGCGCGCCTACTATAGGGCTACAGAGGGGGGAACCAACCTGTCCGCGTAACCGACCAACGTGTGTTGGATGGACAGCTGCCGGATACTACTGCTATGATCAATTTCTGGCGTAGTATCTGGTCAATGCCTATCCAACACACCGAAGGTGACTGGATGAGTGTTGTCAAACGTGAGTGTGAGTCCATCGAACCAATGGGGGCCATTACCATCAGCCCCATTGACATAAGTTGTGCGATCCGTACGACCCAGAACTGGAAAAGTCCTGGGCCGGATGGATTGCACAACTTTTGGATAAAGTGGTTTCGATGCTCACACGAACGTTTGGCAACGCAATTCCAACAAGCCCTTGAGGATGGTTCCCTGCCAACTTTCCTTACAACCGGTGTAACTTCCTTGCTCTTTAAGTCCGGTAGTACCACGGAAGCGAAAAACTATCGACCCATCACGTGCTTGCCTACACTATACAAGCTCCTTACATCTATTTTGAGAGCAAAAATTAATACGCACATTGTTGCGAATAACATTTTGGCCTCCTCTCAAAATGGATGTAGGGGTGGGTCCCGTGGTACCAAAGAGCTCCTCCTCATCGACACGACAATTTGCCAACAAGTCCGGCGGAATAGGGGAGCCATCTCCGCTGCCTGGATTGATTACAAGAAGGCCTATGATTCAGTGCCTCACTCATGGCTGGAGAGGATCTTGGAACTGTATAAAGTTGATACAACTCTAAGATCCTTCTTGAGCGCATGTATGAGGCAGTGGATCACAGTCCTTCGTCAACCAGGTGGTGGAGATGGCACCTCTGGCCCGCAGGACTTTATAAGGATTCAGCGAGGTATTTTCCAGGGTGACAGTTTGAGTCCTCTGTGGTTCTGCCTAGCTTTGAATCCGCTCAGTACACTGCTGAAGGATTCAGGACTAGGCTGCCGGCTTCGAAGAGGGGGTGAGGTCATTTCTCACCTGTTGTACATGGATGACCTTAAACTATTTGCACCAAAACGTCAAGATTTGTTGGAGCTACTGAAAATGACTGAAGTTTTTAGTAGCGCCATCAAAATGGAGTTTGGTGTAGATAAGTGTGCGGTCATGCATGTACAGCGGGGGAAAGTCGTAAATTCAACGAATTTACAGCTTTCTGAGACAATGTCTCTCAGATCACTCTCCGAAGCAGAAACCTATAAGTACCTTGGTATGTCACAGTCGTTGGGTATTGTGGACGGGGACATAAAGCGGGCTGTGAAGGAGCGCTTCTTCTGTCGCCTGACAAAAGTACTGAACAGTCTTTTGTCAGGTGGTAACAAGGTGCGCGCCTTCAACGCCTGGGTGATGCCCCTGCTCACGTACTCCTTTGGCATACTAAGGTGGACTCAAACTGAGCTGGACGCCCTGGATAGGAGGGTCCGTCTCCTGCTCACAACGCATCGGATGCTACACCCACGCTCGTCTGTTATGAGACTGTACATCCCGCGTAAAAGTGGAGGCCGTGGCTTTTTAAACGCCAAGAACCTCCACAACCGCGAGGTGTACAGTCTTAGGAAGTATTTCCTTGACAACGAGTGTGGGATGCATCGCGATGTGGTGGCAGTAGACAAGGGCCTCACCCCGTTATCCTTGGCAAACGAGAACTGGCGCAGACCAAAGGTGCTAAGCACCGAGGACCGCAAGGACGTATGGAAGAGTAAGGAGCTACACGGGCGGTTCTACAGGGCCCTAACAGGGCCCGATATAGATCTGCTCGCGTCGGTGAACTGGCTACGCTTCGGTGACCTCTTTGGGGAAACCGAAGGTTTTGTCTGTGCAATTGCGGACGAAGTTATCAAGACGAATAACTACCGGAAATATATCCTGAAGGACGGTACGGTCGACATCTGTCGAGCATGCCGCCGTCCCGGAGAGTCACTCAGGCATATTATCTCCGGTTGTTCTCATCTTGCTAACGGCGAGTACTTGCACAGACATAACCTAGTAGCCAGAATCATTCACCAGCAACTTGCTCTTCAATACGGCCTTGTAGAGTCCGAAATACCGTACTATAAGTACGCACCTGCGCCAGTTCTCGAAAATTGTCGGGCCACGCTCTATTGGGATCGATCTGTCATCACGGACAGGACTATTGTAGCCAATAAGCCTGATATCGTGCTGACAGATCGATTGAAGCGCCGGGCAGTGCTCGTCGACATCACCATCCCCCATGATGAGAACCTCGTGAAGGCCGAGAAGGACAAACTCAGCAAGTACCTTGACTTGGCTCACGAGGTAACCGCCATGTGGGATGTTGATTCGACGATCATTGTTCCTATAGTCGTTTCGGCGAACGGTCTCATAGCGAAGAGTCTCGACCAACACCTTGAGAGTCTCTCGCTAGATGGCTGGGTCAAGGGTCAGATACAGAAAGCGGTACTTCTGGACACGGCGCGCATCGTCAGGAGGTTCCTCTCTCTGCGGCCCTGACCACCGGTAGCTTGGGACCTACCCCGCTACCGGCGGGACTCTAGAATTAGGTTTTTTATAACATTATTAGTTTTATAGAAGTATTGTAAAAAAAAATAGTCGTATTTGTTTATGGGATTAGGTTTTTTTATAATATTTTTAATTGTAATGTTGTAAAAAATATATTTTTAAGACAAAAAACTAAATAAAGAGATAATAATAATATATTTATTTCAAGCTCAATGACTCATATTTTGTTAGTTACAAAAGACTTAAGGACTAGGTTAGTATAATTACATTTTTTTTAAACATACGTATTTTATTGAACTGATCTATTGAATCACTGCTTCAAGGATACCGCTCCACCTGAAACCATGCAGCAGTGATTCACAAAAGAGCAGTCTAGCCTGCTAGCAATCATGCTCAAGATGCTGTTACTATTATTACTATTTTAAAATATAAATCCGCGAAAGTAACATATCTATAATACAGGGTTTCTTTTCAAATGGTTGGTAAATTATCAGAGGTTATTTTAGTCATCCTTATGACCAACTTTTAGGGTGAGAAAAACAGAATCACAAAAAAAAAACTTTTTATTCTATAGATAAACGCTACACGATGAAAAGGGACGAAAAATATATTTTTTGAGATATGATATATATCATATCTATATATATGATATTATATATCATATATATAGATATGATTTATATTTATGATATATATTGATTACATTATAGATTTGTATTTATTATACTTCTTCACGACCAAACCTCTTAAGCGATGAAATTCACTCAGATGCCGTCACTGCCGACAAACTGTTTTATAGTTTGGCAGACATTTAATGTGAAACGTGTGAATTTAGAAAATTAAAATAAATTAAAAAAAAAAAAAAAAAGATGAACCTCAGTTAGCCATAGATATCGAGAGATAGTTACGGAGAAATTAAGACCACTTTTTATCCTAAAACGCGGGTGTGTAACTACCAGAGACATCAAGTAATTAAATAATTGAGTCATAAACATACAAACAAACATTAGCCAATCTAATATAGGTATTGGAACATTATAGTCAGTTATAACATACCACAAATCTCCACGATATCCAAATCCAGCAAATACAATAATGTAGCATCACGTAGGTACTGGAACTAACGACGCTATATCTTAGTTTAACTATTGATATACAAGCTAAGTTGCCGTGTACCCAAGTTATTGATGATGCCGTTCTTGCCACCAAATCCGTGAATTTAATGTAAATTTACTTACTTTTACTTCCATTAAATTATAATGGTTGATTGATAGGAACACTGATTCAATGATTGGAAGTTGATGATAGATTTATTTTACTGTTATATACTTAACCAGTGAAATTAGGCTTATCGGAAACGGAATCGGAAACGAAACCAGAATCGAACCGAAACCGGAATCGGAGGAGAAGGCAGAAGAGAGATTGTTCCGTAAAATAAATAAGTGAGAGTGTGAGTGACAAGCTAGGTATTCGATTGAAGGGCCGTTTGAATTCTTGAATAATAATAATAGAATCATTATTTCACAAATTATATGTAAATAAAAACAATAATGAGCATTTTAGTATGGCAAAAGATACAATACCCGCCGTGGTTTTCCCAATGGAGTAAAGCATGGGGTTCTTCAAAAGGGGTGTGAAGAGATTTCTGTAGGGTCGGCAACGCGCGCGTGATACCCCTGGTGTTGCAAGCGTCCATAGGCTACGGTAACCGCTTACCATCAGGCGGGCCGTATGCTTGTTTGCCACCTAAGTGGTATAAAAAAAAAAACGTAAGAGACTGGTGTCTATACTAGGAAAACCTGTACCACAGATCACCAGGCTCCTACCCTGCGACAGTGTTGTAGTAGCTCATTCAGTAAGAATTAATGTAGACGTTGTATATCAAAACTACTCGGGTAACGCATGGCGCCCTCGTGTCACTTTGTTTATTTATACAAACTCTATGGTACTCGTGTGGCCAAAGTAACAACAAACATAAACGGACAAGTTTAATATTATGCTTGTTCGTTCATATCGTACGAGCAAACCGAGGAGGCTGTCGCGTCGCCGCCGCTGTGCTTCGACCTCCGAATATAACATCCGATTTAAAAATATCGGAACCGAATTCGTAATCGAAGCTCCGTAACATCCCTCATTTAAACCTCTCTCGAGGTGCCCTTGTTGTTCCTGTACGCGTATCCTCTCGGTTTCCCTCTAAAGATCGTCTAGCCAATACATTTTGAAATTGAGGGTGGTACTACAGTATAAAAGCAGGTAGGTACATACTACCCCTACGACCCCTACAATGTTTTCCTTCACTGAAAACTCAGGGTAAAGGTTCGACCATCCTACCCACGTCACTCATACATATCAGATGTAGGTAGGTATATCATGAAAATATCAAAATTATACTTGAACGGTAACACTTGACACGCAACTATCAAACGCGATTGACCGCTCAAAGGAAGTGCCATTCCATATTTACGATCCATTCCGATACTTTTATGAAGGTTCAAACTACTTTGAGTTTATGGCATTGTTAGCGCAGGCCGGCCCATACACTTTACACTTCAAAGTATAAACGATCTGCGACTTTGTTGCCAAGAGTTATGTATGTATGAAACATGACTCCATATTTTGTAGTATTTTATGAGGTGTCTTGAAAATTGTGTTTTGCTTGAAGTCAGGTGCTATTTATGCGACCAATAACCTGGATTTCAGGCTGCAAAATGAATATTAGGTATGTAATATAGCTTCTACCCAGTACTTACTTACTTTTCTATATTAGGTACTATATCCTAATCACTAAAGACTACACGTTACAAGGAAGATCCTTCTAATATGGCGAAAAAGACAATAACTTTTTCGTGCTTATGCAAATCCCCAAATTCCTGGGTAAGCACTGGATAGAAGCTCAATTTGGGGGGTTAGACTAATTTTGCTGTCCTAGATTCCTCAACAACACTATAAAAAGAGTTTTGCTAGAAAATGGCAATTAATATGCGGCACACGAGTATGCAAAACGGCACTCTATAAAGTCTTATCGTAAACACGTTTCACCCATAATAATGTTCCCATTAGATCGAGTATTCCATAATTTAGTTATAAAGTACATAATAAAATAAAGAGACTTTAAAAAGTTCTTCAGTCACAAAATTTTCTGTGAAACAAGTCATGAAATTCAAATTATAATGCATAAAAACCTTACGCTAGTTTTTTCTCTGAAGCATTTTTCGTATTCTGCGTCATAAGGATGGCGTTGAGTTGTGAGAAATAATTAATTAAATAATTTCTAAAATCACTACAAGGCACCTACAGTAAGTCATATTCCATACTGTACTAGATTCATTATGTTCGTAGAATAACATCGCATATCATATTATTAAAAAATATAAAACTCCACATAATATGAGTTGCCTATCATATTATATTTTATTTGGTTCTCGACAAAAATGGATACAATGAAAAAAAAAAATTAAACGAAAGCTACATTTATTAAATAGATCCGTAGGAAAGAATCAAAAGTATCACACGGTTACCCTTACCACATCACGCAATCATAAAATACTGCAGAGAAGTTTCAATTTGAATAGCTCGCAATCTTATGCGCATAAAAATACTACCATTCCTTTGGCATCATCGCTTTTCGGTAGAAATGTATGCTATATGCTAATTCTCATTGGAATATCAATAATATTTTGGCTGGAGACCGCATTCTCGATTTAGCATCCCGTAGATTTTATGCGGACACTTTATCGGTTCATTTCACTTGTGCTCGTATTTGGTTTGGTCCATAATTGATCGTTCAGTTTATGGGCGCTGCTAAATCGCGTGTTCCTAAACATTAACATTAATTTGTGGCCCCATTTGTTGGCACATGAAATTCACTCTTAAAGAAAAATTATTATTATGGCGCGTCAATAAAAGTAATGTCATAGTTTGGCTTTGCGAACTTTTTGCAACATTGTGTATGCGAAGAATACATTATTGTATTAGTTAGGGTGAAATAATGTATGAACCTAGCATACTAGTAAACATACTACATACTATACCCCTTACTCATAAAACGTTATTTAACTAATATACTGTTTAAAGGGTCACGTAAATAAAGTCACTCTACTGTCATTGTCAAACAATGTGACATTATTTACGTGACCATTTAATCGGTATATTAGTTAAATAGCGCTTTATGAGTAGGTAAGGGGGTATGCTATTATTGCAAAATTGAAGTCTGTTTTTTTCCTCGCAAGTGTGTTGAAAAACGTCGTACGACACTCGTGTGCATTGATTAAACACTCTCGGCTCACGCGCTTAATACCGCCTCGAGTATTAATATAACCAACTTTGCACACATGTATCATAATGGACTATGTGTAAATAAACCCCAGACCTAAGTTATCATTACTACGCTATTCTCATGTCTAACAATTATGTTGTTCACAGGTCGTTCAGAGCCCGGCATCGTTCCATCAATAGTGGGTTTCACGAAAGACTCTGTTGCCCACGAGTCAGATCGCCTCGCTCCAGGTGACAGGATCTGCAGTGTCAACGGAATATCTACCGCGAGACTAACCAATGAGGAAGTGCTGCGGTTGCTGGACAACGTTGAGGAGCGAGCGTCGCTAGAAGTCGAGTATTATATGCCCAATTATGGTGAGTTGAAGTATGGTTTATAAATTACTTTCCAAAAAAAAACTAATTTCCTATATTACGTTATGTTGACGTCATATTTAGTGCATTTGCAATTATTTCTTCTACGCTGCTGTCATCATCTGATTTGGTTGAATAGACTTGTCTTTTTAGGTCTTGTCCATATTTATTATTAATAGGATCAAGCTTTGAAAATAATCAAAGAATAATATTAGCTGTTAGTTTTTTAATTTATTAATTCAATCAACATATTTATTTATCTGATCAATCAATAATAAGTACTTCATCAAAGTGTACAATGAGAAACTATGTCGGCGGGCTTATGGAATTCTCAAAACCAGCTTCTTCAGAATTGAATTGCTCTTCATGAACTTGTAAAATCGCTTTGGAAATCAATAGCTTGAGTTTCTTGGCGTTTCTTTCATTCAAACACCTCATTTCATATGCAACGTATTCTCCGAATGTGGTGTAATCAGCTTCTGCATTCGATGTGCTGGTGTTATGTACAGCAGGGTTTCTTATGTAAACTTTTTCTGGTTCAGTCATTTTTAGTGGTTCATGTTTTAATTCCATTGTTTCATCTGGATCGATGTCTGAGTCTTCTGAATCGCTGTTATCCTGTAAAGTATACAGTTTTTTTTATTTACTCTTCAGTTTAAATTTCGTCTTAATCAAACATCGCGTGTGTTCAACAACGATATTATTTTATATCTAAATAAACAATGAGAGCAAGTCAAAGAGAAAAACTCACGAAACTGTAAATCTAACAAGTAAATTCATGATATTTTACAATACCTACAAGAATAAATTAATAGATGTAGCTAATAATAGGCTGAAGTGATTACAAAATACGTGATCTTATCCAGAAAACGTTTAGAAAAATGACAAACTCATAACAATACAATTAGTTAATAAATGATAACTTTAATAATTGCGAGAGATAAAAAAATAAATAAATATCAATATATGTAACCACACTAATGTACCTACCTAATCTTGTTTCACTCGATACTCAGATGACCTTGCTTAGTTACGTATGTAGTTGTACTGCATTGCTTACCTGCTGTATAGTGTATATCTCACTCACACATCATGCATGCCAGGCTGAGCATATGGATGTGGTCAAAAATAGATTCAACTGCATAGAACTGAAGGTGCATTTTTGCGTATTTGTTTACACCCATATGCTCAGCCATGATGATGATTCATTGTGTAACTTGTCACTATAGAAATGAAGACTACAAAGCAAAGTTAAAGTATGTAAATAAATCAGAAACAAAAATCAAACCGTACATTTACCACAGTTGACCTCCTCTCTAATCCATTGTAGATATCGGACAAATATTTCATCGCTTCAAAATAAGTCCATTCGCTGTATATTAATGTCACATCGATATTGCTTTCGCCACTTTTTTTTTTAATTTTCTTTAATTCGCCATTGAATTGGCATCTCAAGTTATGCATTTTGCGTTTTATTTCATCCGTTGTCGTATCAAAATGTTCCGCTAATTTCAATGTCGAGTGTATTTTCTTCTTACGGTCTCTGTACTCTGAGATATTTATATTCCATAGTTCAGGCATATGTTCGTACATTTTTATTAAGGTGAATACTTCTTTTTTGTGCCAAACGCGTTTTTCGTCTGTCGTCGATGACATGTCGGTCGGTGAGCGCATAGGACGCCAGCGAGCGCGGGACTGAAGCGGGCGAGATATCGAGAGAATCGCATGAGAGAGTGAGACATCTCGCGCGCGTTTTCTCTCTCACTCAGGAGCGTCCGCCGGGGCCTGACCGTAAACGGAGTAAGCAAACTTAAAGGTTGACGTTGCTTGTCGTGTTGCTACGAGGAAATTTACTTCCTTTTTTCTTTCTTGTTACCTATTAGTAAGTAATTTGTGCAAATGCAATATTTCTTTATATTTATTTAATATCAAGAATATTTATACATGCTTAAGTTATTAGCTACTTATTACATAACAATAATATTTTGTGCATTTTAAAGAATAGTAATTAATAAATAGTAAATCTAATCTATATAGTTTTTAAATAATTACCTATATTTAGAAAAAATATGTAGGTACAAATTACAATCTTTATATAGATAATTTCCTCAAGTATGCCGTTGCTTCCGATTAACGGGCAAGGTTTTCAAAAGGCTAGCAGCGTTTCCTCTTTGCCCGTTGGCCGTCGGGGGCTTCCATCAATTTTGATGACAAATTGCGAGCCCACAGACCGCAAAAGGTTTATGTCTTTTGCGGATGATATGAAGATAATTTGGTCCAATCGATCCGTATTTTTTGAATTTTGAATTTTCCGCACCGACTGCAGCTGCCCCTGTAACTTTACCAGTCGCAGGTAAGTGAGATGGCGCGAGTGTATCGACAAATATAGCACCCCGCACCAGTGATCCACGGGATCAAAGACATTTAGTTGATAACACATTTTTATTATAAAAGAAACATGAAATCAAATCTTCTGGCTTTATACACTCGGCGATATATTTTATAGTGTCGGATATTATCGATAGCAATTAATTTAATAATTTTAATTATCAAACCTTGCAGATAAAAACAATTGATTTTATTTGAAAGAATTTTGCTATTTAATACCAGAACACCAAAAAAATAAATAAAGCTGTCAAATTGGTAATGTAACTACCGTTTGTTGTCTAACTCCCTTTATAAATATTTAAAACACAATATGAAGCTAGAGCGAGACACACTCTCGCTCTATCTACCGCCACGCGCGGGGAGAGTCGATTGTACGGACATTGACCTACTTGGCGTCTGGCTTGCTTGTATGTTGTTTATTGATTTATACTATAGGTAATAAATATAAAAGATTCTTAATACATTATTTTGGTATAACCATTGTCATTCTTTAAAATAAAATAATAATGCTTGTTACACTGTACAAGAACTAAATCTACTATATAAAAATAAGTCGGGTTTTCCTTCCTGACGCTATAACTCCAGAACGCACGAACCGATTTCCACGGTTTTGCATTCGTTGGAAAGGTCTCGGGCTCCGTGAGGTTTATAGCAAAGAAAATTCAGGTAGGGTAGGGTAGGGTGGGGTAGCGTAGCACCATAGGGTAGGGTAGCACCACGCGAACGAAGTCGCGCCGGGCAGCTAGTAATATAATAGTACTTACCTAATACATAATATAATTCTGGAGGGGATTTATCCCCAATACAAAGTAAACGCAGTTAAATCAGGTATTATACGATATAATATAAAATAATTTGATACACATGTCATGCGGTAGAAAATAAGACAGACATTTTTACTTTTTACATTTTGAATAAAGTACCACTCGGTTGCCAGTAGTTTAACTTGCATATATAACCTTTTACACGCCCCCTCAATTAACTACTGAAGCCCCAAACCATTAATAAACTTATTATGTTTACCCACAGGTAATGCTTTCGTTAAAACGTCAGCCAGCATCAAATCTGTCGGCACATGCTTTAACTCTATGACATTATCCCTGAGTACGTCCCTGATAAAATGAAACTTTATGTCTATATGTTTACTACGAGCATGATAAACGGGATCTTTAGCAAGATAGATCGCCCCCTGATTGTCAGCATAGACAGTTGTTTTAGATAACTGTAAACAACCTATCTCCTTTAACAAACTACTTAGGTAGAGAGCTTCTTTCATTGCCTCACTAGTACTAATATATTCAGCTTCAGTAGAAGACGTAGCTACTGTTCGCTGCTTCTGAGATCTCCATGTAATAGCTGCTCCTCCTAAAATAAAAACATAACCAGAATACGATCGTCTATCTAATAGACAATTCCCCCAATCCGCATCTGAATAGCCTATCAACGAATGACCACCCTTTTTAAAAGTCAAACGATAGTCAATTGTTTTCTTTAAATATCGAAGAACCCTTTTTGCCGATATCCAATGAATGTGAGTAGGACAAGTCACAAATTGAGCCAATTTTGAAATTGTATTGCTTATGTCAGGTCTCGTACCTACGCTCAAATACATTAACGTACCTATCAATTCACGATATGGCCATCGTTCTTGATTTATATCATCTAGGCTTTCTTCCTTTGGTTTTGCAAACTTCAACCCAACTTCGAATGGAGTGGATACAGTCTTGCACTCTTCCATACCATACTTCTTTAATGCATCTTTAATATACTTCTGCTGTGATAGACTTATAACTCCGTCCTTTTTCTCAATTTCGATACCTAAACAGTATTTAACCGGACCAAAATCTTTAAGCTCAAATTCTTCAGCTAAATCCTTCTTAAATATCTCTATCCACTTGATATCCTGGGACGCCACTAATATATCATCAACATATATAATAACAATCAGAATAGTTCCATCTCCCCTTCGCTGAAAATATAAACATGGTTCGTTTATAGTAGGCAATAAATTCATACTTCGTAATTTCTCATCCAATCTCAAATACCACTGCCGCCCTGCCTGTTTTAAACCATAAAGAGATCGCTTCAAAAGACAAGCATCTCCTCCAGCATTGATATCTAATATCATTTGCCTAGCACGCTTCGCAACTATTGATTGTTTATCTTCTCTTTGAATAAGCATATTAAGACTATCTTTCAGTACCTTTGGTACCTGCATATAAACTTCTTCATCAAGTCGGCCATTTAAGTATGCTGTATTGATATCCAGCTGATGAATTTGTAGATTAAGCTCTACAGCAAGTGCCATTAACAATCTAACTGTTTCTAGTCTTGCTACTGGGGCATACGTTCGGTGATAATCAATCCCAACGCACCCACGAGTATGTTTCAACTCACCTGGATTCATCGCCATGATAAGGTCAGCCTTTGCCATTTCGTCCTTATCTGACCAGGTCTCAGCGATATGGGTGTTACGATACACGAGGACATGCTGTCAATTTTGCTACTATATAGCCTTCCGGAAAACTATGAGAATTTTAGATGCGCAATGGAAAGCAGAGATGAGTTACCGAATATAGAGATACTCAAGATTAAAATATTAGAAAAAGGTAATATTTTGAAATCAGATGAAACTAAGAAGGTAGAAGGAGCAATGTATGCGAAACATCAAGGACCAAAAAGGAACCAACCGACTCAGGTTCAAAAGGCACGACCGAGAAAAATTAACAAATGCTTCAAATGTCATAAACTAGGACATAAAGCTTCAGAATGCAGAACGAAGCGTGACAATCCTGAATCCAGATGTGCAACAGAAATAAAGAACGAGGAGGACAGTAATTTTGATATTCTTTTTAATTGTAATTCTAATTTTACAAATATTTGTGAATCTATGAAAAATAACTGGATCCTCGATAGTGGCTCTACATCACATTTATGTAATGATAGAGATAAATTTACTAATAATTTCTGTGCTTTTCAGGATAAGTTGAATCTAGCGTCAAATCTGTCGACTGATGTGAAGGGCAAGGGTGATGTAAGGTTGTCAGCATCAGGCAAAAGGCGAATAACTTTTGGAAATACTTTGTATGTACCAGATCTTCGTAGTAATTTGTTATCTGTGGCCAAAATTACTAATAATGGGTATGAAGTAACTTTTACTAAAGATAAAGCCTATATAAATGATGAGGTAGGTAAAACCGTGATGACAGCTGAACGTATTGGGAATCTTTATCATGTTAGGGACTTGAATGAACAGGTTAATATAGCTTACAATTCAGTTGATATCCGTACGTGGCATGAACGTATGGGACATTTAAATGGTAGAGATCTCTCAAAATTACTAAACCATTGTGGTCATAACATAAAAGAAATAGATTTACGTGTTTTAGATAATTGCGATATATGTTCTAAGGGCAAAATGAGTTCATTACCATTTTCAAGGTCGAACGGTCCGTGTAATGAAATATTAAGAATTGTACATTCAGATGTGGTAGGTCCGATGAAAACAGCATCAATGGGTGGTGCGAAATATTTTGTTACTTTCATTGACGACAGTTCTCGATGGTGTGAAGTTTATTTATTAGGGAAGAAAAGTGCAGTGTTCAGTGCATTTAAGGCGTATAAAAATTTCGCAGAAAAGTTTACTGGGAAGAAAATTAAATTTCTTCAGAGTGACAACGGTGGCGAATATTGTAACTATGAATTCGATGAATTCCTACAGAGTGAAGGTATTCAAAGAAGACTGACTATCCCTCATACACCTCAAATGAATGGCGTTAGTGAACGTATGAACAGAACTTTGCAGGAAATGGCAAGATGCATGTTATTATCCTCTGGTTTGTCTTTAGGCTTTTGGGCGGACGCTGTTGTGACCGCATGCTATGTGCGCAACCGATGTCCAACTAGCAGCTTAAAAGGTGATATTCCGTTCGAGAAATGGACTAGAAATATTGTAGACCTTAATAATATGGTTAGCTTTGGAACTAAGTCATATGTATTAGATAAGACAGCAGGAAAGGGTAAGTTTGATGCACGTGCCAAAGAAGGAATATTCGTAGGATACCCTAGGTCAACCAAAGGATATCGTATATGGATACCTAATGAACATAGAGTAATAGAAGCACGAGATGTTAAATTCCAAAAAGAAGAAAATGTATCAAGGGATCAGAAGAACATTCGAATAGAGCCAGAAAATATTTTTCAACCAAGAGTCGAGAATACACAATCAAAGGAAGGACCAAATGTTCAAGAAGTCGAGTTTGAGATGGATAATGAAATTATTCTGCGACAACCTACAGACGATGTCGACCATACTGATGAAGGCGAACACTCGGGAGGAGGAGAGCATTCGGGTACTGGCGAGCGTCCTAGTAGAGGGGAAGGTTTAGGTTTTAATATAAACCCAAATGATGTCGAGCAAACTCAAGAACGAGAAGATCAACAAGTGATGTTGAAACGAGCTCCTGGAAGACCCAAGCTTGTCAAAGGGAATCGTGGGCGTCCTAGAAAGGTGTATAATATGGTTGAAGAAGGAAACCATTCTAAAGAAAATGAAGAATATTTTTCTGCAATTGCTGAAATATCCCTCGAAGAAGCGCTATCAAGCGATGAACACAAGGAATGGCGAGAGGCAATCTTTTCTGAAGTAAGAAGTTTAGTTAAGAATGATACTTGGGATATTGTGAAAAGACCTAAAAATAGAGACATTGTAGGCTGTCGATATGTACTAACGACCAAGTTTAATGTTGATAAAACATTCAAGAAAAAGGCTCGTTTAGTTGCAAAAGGTTTTAGTCAACGGTATGGGATTGATTATCACCGAACGTATGCCCCAGTAGCAAGACTAGACAAGACAGTTAGATTGTTAATGGCACTTGCTGTAGAGCTTAATCTACAATAATTAACACTCAGTGTGACTCAGTACTGTGTCTCAGTAGCTATTAAACCCTATTCCATCCCTCTTCCTAATTTTGTTTGATTTTTACGCGTTCACGCCACCGATTATCATGTAATTTGGTATGCAGATAGCCCATGGTATGGAGAAGGACATAGGCTACTTTTTTTCTGGGAACGCGGGTGAAACCAATGGACAGCTAGAATTATTATAAGACCAGTTCAGTCTCACACTCGCATTTATAATATTAGTTTGGATTAGGAAAGCTTAGATTTTCCTGAACGTTAAATTTTAGCGTAGCTTGTTTATACTAATTGATCATATCAATTAAACTATACTAATTTATACCATCGATAAAATTAGGATTAGTTAATATTATAATTATATCTATGATTATTATATTAATCTAATTATATATGGACCTATTGAAAACCAAATTAATATTACCACAACGTTCCTGAAATTCAAGCTTACGTATGAAATATATGCTGAAATTCGGGTGGAGTCGCAGCACGTAATATATCATTCTGACTGTAAGACAAGGCCGAGAGCAAGAACCGTATATTATCTCAATATATTCTAGACTTACTCGGAGAACGTTTCTCCACCAAGTCAAATGTACATAGAATTTAATCTCGTTTGTTTAACTATCTCGTTTTCACAAATTGCATAGGAAATTAACATGAAAATATAATAATATCATTTCCACATAGCATTGCATAATTTATCTTAGAGTTATAGAGCCTAATGCGTCTGTTTTCCCTTGGTTCCCTTTTTAAAGCGAATAGACATATTTGAACACAAGCTTACACAGCTTACAAGCTTAGCTATGAATGTTGTCGAAGGTGGTTAGCACACAAAAGGGTTCGAAGTAATTTTTTTGAAGCCTGGTATACTCATCAGCCGCCATTTTGATTTGACTTTACAGCCCCTCGTTCTGTAAATAATACACATAATTATTATACATTATAAAATAAATTAATCTATTCTAGCACCAAAGAATGCCTCATCATCATCATCAGCCTATAATGTCCCACTGCTGAGCACAGGCCTCCTTTCACAAATCAGGGTGAAAGGGAATGGGCAGATACTCCACCACGCGTGCCCACTGCGGATCGGTGGAGGTAGGCTAGTGGCCAACCTACTGTTGGAGTTTTTCAAGCCGCCTAGGAGGCATCCAACCAGCTTAACGACTATCACAATTAAGTGATAACCGGGACCAACGGCTTTACGTGCCTTCCGGTGCACGGAAACGCTCGATTTGAAATACCACTAGGCGGTCACCCATCCAGGTACCGACCAAGACAGACGTAGCTTAACTTTGCCGATCGATTAAGAACGGCTAATCATGCTACACCACGAGCGCAAGAATGCCTACTTACATATAATTCATATTTTTTTCATGGTTATTGAAAGCGTCATACATAGATCTTATCCTTCAAATACCTTTAAAAGGGAAAAAAGTATCTACGACAAAAAAGTGGTTATATTCAATATGATATGATATCAAAATAATGCAGTCCAGAAGTATTGATCAATTAATCACCTTTATTTTTTCTAACATCTAAATTCTTTTTCAGCATCCCAAAACTCCTTGTACATAACGACGAAACTAGCAGAGGTTCCAGTTGAGAAAATCAACGGATCACTCGGCGTGACCATCCGAGGAGGTCTCCCTGAGAACTCGGCCCCCAGTGCTGACCTGGTGCTGAACAGCAGGTCTTTGGACGCCCAGCCCTTGGTGGTGACACATGTCAGATTAGGTGGAGCGGCATATAACACGTCTAGAATTAAACCTGGCGACAGGTTGTTAAAAGTTGATCATGTAAGTTTGAATTCACATTAGTTTTTGGTATTTATGCGTTATCGTGTAGAAAAACCAAATCACAAAGTCATTTATTCAGTTTATACAGATAGTAGGTTAGTGGTATTTAAATGAGTGAGATATTGATATGACGGGCCAGTTGGCGCATAGTTGGTTAAGACTCTGGTGAAGATTCCACCTATTGCGCCGCAGATCGTGGGTTCGATTCCCGCTCAGGACATGCATTTGTGTGCATGAACATGTCTGTATGTCCTGAGTCTGGGTGTAATTATGTATATTAAGTATGTATTTACATACAAAAAGTAGGTATATGTCAGTTATCTGGTTTCCATTGTACAAGCTCTGCTTAGTTTGGGATCAGATGACCGTGTGTGAGGAATGTCCCAGGATATTTATTTATTTATTTATTTATATTGTATCGAGTTATTAAATCATTCGTTTTTATTTATTGTGTTCTTTTCCATAGATATCCCTAACAAACAAAACGCTGTCAGAAGTTCATCAGATACTCCAAAACTGTCCTCAAGTGACGAGCCTAACGATAGAATACGATGTCTCCATCATGGAGTCAGTGAAGCTAGCTACCGGACCACTTCTTATTGAGATTGAGAGGCCATGCAACGAGGACCTTGGGCTATTCCTCACAAATCAGAGGTGTACAGCTGATGATGTGTACAGTTCTGGCTCGGATACTTACCAAAGAGTCGGCACGTGTAATGCTATTTATATTGATAGTATACTGCCGGCTAGTATAAGTGACAGGTGAGTACATCGTTTTAAATTAAACGTATTATATACGAGTCAAAATATTATACCTTATTTGAAAGATAAAGTCCCTTTAAAACGCTATTTGAATACAATCATTCGGTAATATTTGGTATTAGTTGGGATTAAATGGATGTTGGAAGTGAAAATACATACCTGGCAAAACAACTTGTAAAAATCTTGGTCGTAGAATATCAAAATAACAAAGTAACTACTAACCCCCTACTCATAAAGCGCTATTTAACTAATATACTGATTAATTGGTCACGTAAATAATGTCACATTATTTAACAATGACAATAGAGTGAAGTTATTTACGTGACCCTTTAAACAGTATATTAGTTAAATAACGTTTGATGAGTAAGTGGGTAAATAGCTATAAACAAGTAACACGGTGGTTCGATAATGAAAATTACCTCAAGCATTTTTACGATATAAGAATTCTAGTAAGCGTTACTTTTTCACTGATAAAAGGAATCAAAAATGTTTAATTCACGTAAATGTTTGCTTAAAAATCGTTATGGAAATTTTCCTGATTAACTACTTGGTAAGTATATACTGTGAGATTGGCAAAGTGAGCTTAAATCCTTAAAAGTTAAGCGCGAAACTGACGGAATTCGCTCATGAAAGCTAAACTCACACTCTTCGGATGTGTTGGAGCTTTTAATTAACTTTAATATTTCATGGAATATAACTAACTAATATATCTAACGGGAGCTTTTTAATTAATTGATCAGAGAAATTTATGGAACTAGGATTATCTTGGTATTTATTTCGATGTATTTACATAATTTTATTTAAACTGCCTATTTTCTTTTCATCAATAGTAATTACCTACATTGTTTGTACACCCGTTTTAAATTAGTCCGAATTAGTATAATTTTGATTAGAAATAAAATAATAGTAAGTAGTATTTTACCAAAATATTAATCCTGATCTTTTTATTTTTTATTTGGTACAAAAAAAATTACGTCCCAGCTTTCATTTGTACCAAATATAACATTGAATGTAGCCTTATTTAGTCAGTTTTTTTTTAAATAATTTGTTTTTAAGAATAATATCAAACTTCATAAATATATCGAGAAAGCACACCCTATAGAAGCTGTACTCTCTACCGTATCCCCTAATCATTGTTCTTCATTGCAGGTGTGGTGCCCTCCACCCCGGCGACCAGCTCCTAGCCTTCGACGACCACGTGATCGACGGCAACAACTACACGGCAGAGGAGGTGATGTGCTACCTGGAGAACTGCGAAGGTGGCTTCACCAGGCTCCACGTCGCACCCAGACACGTGCTCGCACACGGTGGGAGATACACCAGAGGTGATTATTACTCCCTTATTTTTAAATTTCGAAATTTCGATTATATATTCGTGATATTATTAGCCTATAATGATTCTCAATAAACGGCATCTGTGGCAAACATTTTTTTTTCTAATCGTACTGCTTCTTAAGATTAGGGGTGTCAAAAAATAGAAACATTAGTACCTATAGGGAGATTAAGTATAGAAGCAAAGATACTTAGTTCCATCTAGCACCTTAATCCACATTTCTGAGATAAATGGTACCTTTAAATGTTTTTTTTAATAATAATGATATATCAATACGACAGATAGAAATTATACTAAAGATATTGATAAAAAAGGTTTAATTGAGTAATTTCGCCGCTACTGGTACAAAATCTTTTTTTTTTTTTTTTTTTTATACTACTAACGTGGCAAACAAGCATACGGCCCGCCTGATGGTAAGCGGTTACCGTAGCCTATGGACGCTTGCAACACCAGGGGTATCGCGCGCGCGTTGCCGACCCTAAATAATAATAATAATAATTTTATAATAGAATAATTTCTGTAAACCTCCTTATGTTATTTTTTAGCGTTCACGTCATGCAGTTAAATAATTAATGCATCTAAATTATAGGGTTTACTAAAGCAACTGTAGCAACTCCTGATGAAATCCCTAAAGTCCGCCATCAAATTTTGGATTTAATTGGATCTCGGCATGAGACGTCTTTGGTTTGATTTCTAGGTACATATTTAAGGTTTGCATGTCTTTTTTTTAAAGAGTTGTATGTATGTTCATACCTTCGTTGAAGTGATTATCTTTCGGTCATTATCAAATGGTGGCATATAATTTATCCCCCTTACTCATTAAACGTTATACTAATAAACTGATTAAGTAGTCACTTAAATAACACCAAATTGTTTGACAATTATAGCAAGGTGACGTTATTTATTTGACCATTTCATCAGTAAGATTAGTTAAATAGCTTTTAAGAGTAAGGCCTTAAATGTTTATTTTTAACCGACTTCAAAAAAAGGAGGAGGTTCTCAATTCGGTTGTTTTTTTTTTTTTTATGTTTGTTACCTCATAACTCCGTCATTTATTAACCGATTTGGAAATTTCTTTTTTGTCTGGTAGGGTACACTTACCGTTTGGTCCCATTGTCATCAGATCAGGATTTGAATACTTTTTAGTGTACTTTGAAGTCGGTTTAAGTTTTTTGTAAAACAGTCCAATTATGAATAGAAGAAGATATTGACCTATAATCACAGAAATTATCCTACAAAACTTAAAATATAACTTTAACAAATCACCTAAATCGGCAACATAATACACTGGTGTCGATATCTCTAAGCCAACCAATAGCATATAACCTAGGCAATTCCGAGGATGTTATAATTACAGAGTTAATTCTTCGGCAGCCCGGGGCAAACTCGTTCTGAACAGCCCAACTTAAAAGGGAAACTGGTGGTACTAAGTTGTAAACACTTAGCGGGCTACTTGGATTAACAAGTGTTATCTAAACTTCTGTTCAATATTTTGATGTGTATTTGATTTGATAGAATATTAAGGTATACAACATTTTAATGTTTAAGGAATAGGCTTACGAATCTTTGAATAAACTTCTTCTTATTTTTAAGTTTGGCATCCAAGCCCTAATTAGGGCACATTTTTGCCAGTGTCGAGTTATATTATAGTTTCCAGTCACAATAAATCACTTCACATTATAGTCATCAGTCAGTCACCGTCCATAAATGTCATGTTTTAGTACAATGGTGATCTTGATGTGTCTAAGTCACTGGTATTTAGGGTAGCAACTTTAATACATAAATTACTTGACACATAAAATTATTCATCTTATTTTATCAAATTCCAAGTTGGAAAAAATAACCTTTTGAGACAACAGCAAAACTATTCGCTGTTATAAAATTAGATCCAAAAGAAATAAAATTGGGGAGTATATTTTTATCCCGAGTCAAGGAATATGAATAACATTTTGTGGGTAATTCAGTGCTCACGACTCTGTGAAACATCCTATTTACCAAAAAGAGACATACATAGTGCAGCAAGGATCTGTCTCCCTCCTATCAAATATGGCTTCTTAGCTTGGAGTTAGTTTCACAAGCAGCTTCTCCATAATACACACTCTCCTGCGCATAACAATTGAGTCCACAAGTCGCTCGCAACTTGCACCATGTCTTAAGCACGAGCGTATTAACATCAAACTTAGCTCGTATAACTCAAAAGGCCCAAGTTCTGATGTATGTAATGTGCCCCAACTATATTGCGCAGGTACATTAATTCAAGTTTCAACTACACTTACTACAAAGTTTACAACTTCTTTGCTTTTGGTTGAATACTACGATGTAAACTGATTATTCTGTTACCTAATTCATTTCAAACTCTGATAAAAATACTGGCCAATTAACAAAACCTGTGAACCGGTTGCGGTTTTAGAAGTACTCGATATTCTAACTTTATATTAGGTACCTAACTGGTGGTCCCCATATTTGGTCAACCCTGTCTCGTTGAAGTCACAAAACCAGGTAATAAACGGATTGACCACATCAAGATCAGTTCATGCAATACTGTTCATCCGATTCTGACTGAATGAATTGAAATTTATGAATTTATAGGATGCAGCTCTGATCATCATCATCATCAGCCTATAATGTCCCACTGCTGAGCACAGGCCTCCTTTCACAAATCAGGGTGAAAGGGAATGGGCACATACTCTAACACGCATGCCCACTGCGGCGAGGTGGAGGTAGGCTAGGGTTTGAACTACTGTTGGAGTTTTCAAGCCGCCTAGAAGGCCTCCAACTAGTTTAACGACTATCACAAATTTCTTAAAAAAAACCGAAACAACCTTCTCCAGAGTATTAGAAAACTTAAAAAAAAAGATTAATGAAATCGGTAAACTCGTTCTCAAGTTATGGCGTGACCAAGGGAAATAGGGATTAGTTTTTACCCGACTGACCCGGAAGGAGGGTTATGTTTTTCGAGTGTATGTATGTATGTATGTATGTGTGTATGTATGTATGTATGTATGTAAGTATGTATGTATGTATGTATGTCTATTTCTTTGGCACGCTCTGCAGCCTAAACGGCTTGATGGATTTAAGCATATGAGGTGTCGTTAGATTCGTCTGAACTGTGGGAGTGTCATAGGGTATATTATTTTTATATGGCGTCTACGGATAAAAAAAGAGGGGGGGTATTAAAAACTAAAATTACGTTATTGTAACAATATGGGTATCAAATGAAAGCTTGTGAACAGCCCATTCCATATATGTATACATTGTAATACTTTTATGCTACCGTTTTGACGTAAACTGCAAAAAAACATGTTTAATGCAAGGACAGTAGGTACTATGAGCGGTTACGGTACGTAACTCACAGAGTTGCGACGGTTGTTAGCGTTACTTTGCCGCACCGCTCATTTACTTAATACTACTTACAACTCATTCTGTATAAAGTTTTATAATAAAACTAAAAAGTCTGAAATAAATTAAATTATTAAAAGAAACAAAAAAACCCGACTGCGTAAAACAAAATTTAACTGAAAAGAGAAAAACAAGCTCTTTAACCTATCGAATTTTGAATATAACTTGAATTGTATAAGGTATTGCAGTCGGGGACAAACCAATAACCTAAATATGTGTTTTTTTTGTAATATTTGTTTATCCCCGGTTTTTTTGTTTCTTTTAATAATTTAATTTATTATGTATAGAGATAACAGTATTATAACTAGAATTTCTACGTATAAACGTTCGTATTGTAACTATTTTAAGGATAAATAAGTATATTTTAACTTCACCTTCCTTTATTTGTTTCAGAAAACTCAATATCAGGCACATCGACACTCAATACCAAGAAACACCGTCAAAGGAACTACAGACAAAGCTCTATGCCTAAACTAGGCTTACAGGATGATTACGGTAAGTGATAAAGTCGTATATCCGATAATGCCACCCGTTACCGGATTTGATTGATTCAATCGGATACTCGGAGCCATACGTGTAATCAAATAAGGATTACTATATAAGCACCCATTGATATTGGTAACACCGCCATTTTGAAATTGATAGTATTCTAGGAAATGCCTTATTTAGATGTAGGTTCAATGGAGTATACAGCGTGTGACTGAAAGAGTATATCTATCCGAAAGGCAAGACTACATCAGGTATAACCTCACTATAAAAAGTTTTAGCTTAAAATAAATTAAGAGTGCCAACTTTACAACCAACATTACACCGGCACCGGTCAATGAGGGTCATTGGTGCTGATTCGGTTGTTTACAAGTAAACTAATTTAATCCCACTATGTCTCTTTCTAACAAAGAACATAAGAAAAGGATGTAAGAAATTTAGTCCTGTCAAATTAGTCCAATGCTTCTTTTCAAACCCGCAAATGAAGACAGCAATTTATTAGATTAATTTGACAGCTTTAAATATGTTCTATCCTTTTTCAATAATGTTTATACGAAAGAGATGTGATGTGTCTAAAATATGTTTAGTGCGATTTACAACAGAATCGGCACCATTATCTTTTCACGCCAATTGCTAATATTATAACAAAAGAATCATTTTCACGATCTGTGCGCCTAGTGCCAAAGAAGTCGTGTAATTTTATGGATATTCTTTCCCTTTTCTCTACACGTTGTAATATGTGGGGTGTCAGTCATGCCATAGGATGAGATGCCATCAAAATGTCAAGAGATGTGTAAGTTTGTAATAATATTAAGATCGTCCTGATTTTTATTTAAGATACCATTGCATTATTGTTAGATTACTATGTGCGGAATTACAGCCCCTAGACAAACGGGCACTTTTTTAAATGTATACTTTCATTTAATGTTAATCTTTCTCATTCTATCATACCTACATTGTCGAGTAGCAATCATTACCTTATTATATGTGATTCATATGTCTAAAAGAGTAGGGTCTAAAATAAAATATGTGCAGATGTAATTAAAGACAACAGCTAGACTAATAAATAAATAATGTTAGTTATTTACCTACATTAACGCGGCCTCAAGTGTAATGAGGCGCTACGGAAGTGGGTCAAAACACTTCACTTCAGTACCGATCAGTTTATCCGCCACAAGTGGATTCTTTAATGAAAATAAACACTCGCTTCAAAAGTGTTTCAAGACGTTAGTATTAACAATTAAGATTAGTAATGGAATACCTATTATAATTTCACTTGAAAAGAAAGGAGGCTATATATAATATAACTAGCATCATAAACAGCTTATTTATGTCCCTAATACAGGGTCACAAATAACGAGAGGGATTTAGGCCATATGCCTAATACTCAGTACACGACAACTAAACTAATTTCAATCTCACTGTCTCTTTCAAACAAAGAACATAAGAATATGATGTAAGAAAATTAGTCCTGTCAAAGTCAAATATTAGGCCAATGCTTGTTTTCAATATAAATTTAGTCGCCATCTATCGCGGTTACGCCTAAATACACGCAAAATAAGACGGCTAAGATTAATTTGACAGCAAAATATTTTCTATCCTTTTTAAATAATGTTCGTAAGAAAGAGATGAGATATGACTAAAATTAGTTTAGTGCGATTTACAACAGAATCGGCACCATTATGTTTTATAAAAAAGCATATACGTAAATACGGTAAAAAAATTGTCTTACGGTAATCATAAATTTTATCATCAACATTTTCCATTTAAGACAAAATCCTTTGGTTCTAATAAACTCAGCAAAAATAAAATAACAGCAGCATTTTGGAATGAAGAAACCTCATCAAAACATTACCTTTGCCTTCCGGGTTTATAAGGTAAACAAATCGTGGCGAGAAAAGGACGGCAATATATAATTAATATTCTCCTGAAAAAGGGGGTGTGAATAGAAAGGGTGTCGGATATCGTCCGAGAGTTCATATTTATTTAGGATTTTCCTGTCCTCATAGTTAACCTACTAGTTTGTGAACAGAGTAAACTTGTTTTTGTATGCATTATGTTAATTAGACTCGGTTGATGAATTAAACAGAGGAGGTTTTTAAGAGAGGTTCATCAAAGCGTAGTTTCGCTTCAAGGAGTAGCTCGACTAGGGAAGTACCTCCACCTTACAGAATACCGAAATCAAATAACTTTATACAAAAAAAAAAAATATTGACAATGTTTTAGTTTTTCTCTATTTTGATATTGGTAGGCATACAATCAGAAATTCAATCAATTTCAATTAATTTATCAGTTGCTGAGCACCTACCGGTTAGTTCCGACTGTTTGCATACTTTGTGTGCGTAGCACCTTCGGCCACATAACGCTTTCCATGGTGTGATTATGGTCAAACATTAGAATATCTATAAATAAATAATATAAAAATTCAACCATTTTGTTTTTACAATTGATTAATAGCTTCCTCTTTTCACTTCCATTGAAAGTACTTTCTGGAATTAAATATTCAATAGTCCAGTCCATCATCAAGTGTAACAATTGAAAAATTTCAACTCAACAGATAGTCAACAAAACTACATAAGCATGGGAGTATGCAGGACTGAATCGCTGAATATCCAGCTGGAAGTGCCTCCGGGACAGAGCTGTGGTCTAGCGGTGCATGAGGACAACGCAATGCTGGTTGTATCTCATGTAGCTGCACAATCACCCGCTTATAGGTAACTTATAATATAAATAAATAGGAAATAATTTATAGGATCCTAGACTCAGCTACAAACTTATCAGTCTACCTCGCAATAATTATTATATTAGATTGAAAAAAAATTACAGTTCGTAAAATTGATAATTTTTGGCCAGGCATGAAATCGAAGTATTATGTTTTTTGTTACGTGAAACCAATTTTATGTGGCGAATCCTATATCTAATGTCCACGCAGTGAAAGTTGTGCAACTAGATATTCGCAATAAAAATGAACTTTTGTAAAATAGACCAAACCACCTGTCATGTCATGATGTCTTAGTCAAAAAGATGAAGTAAATAAAAGTGTATAACTTTGATATAATAATTTTCTTAGGTCTGGCTGCCTCCAAATAAGAGATAGAGTAATGTCTATCAATGGACATGAAAACCTTACTATGGATGTTGCGAATGAGATCTTGCAAAGGAGGAATGAGTCTCATAATCCTAAATATTTAACTTTAAACGTTGAATTCAGTATGCCGAACGCAATAGAAGCTTCAAGCGGAGTATTTAATGTAAAGCTTGCTAAAACTACAGCTGGTCTAGGTGTTACGATAACAGGTTTGTATTTTTTTTAGTAAAGTTTAGCAAACAATGGTTTATTTTATATT
This sequence comes from Achlya flavicornis, assembly GCA_947623365.1. Taxonomy (NCBI): domain Eukaryota; kingdom Metazoa; phylum Arthropoda; class Insecta; order Lepidoptera; family Drepanidae; genus Achlya; species Achlya flavicornis. Next base: position 2,447,743 of record OX392474.1, read on the forward strand.
TATTTTAGTATTCAGTAATATGTTAAATTTGGTAACAGTACCCTTTAGTAGATATGAATTAATGAATATGTTTTCATATTGGTCAAGAAAATACGAAGAACTAACTATTGTACATAGTTTAAGAATATTTTCTCACCTCAGATCCAATGTCAACAGGATGTAAACAAAAGCTCTTAAGCAATGAAGAGCCGATGGTGATATCAGACATCAAACCCGGATCAGTGGCACATAGGAGTGGTGCCTTAGCACCGGGAGACCAACTTTTGGCAATTAATGGACAGCCCTTGCATAATCTATCGTTGGTATGTCCTTTGCTTCAAACCAAGTTTTACTAGGCAAAAATGTTTTTGATATAAAACATGTTAACTAATTTCAGGACACAGCCTTCAATATCCTTCAAAACTCACCAGAAGACATTATAACTCTAAAGATCAGAAAACGAGATCTAACGGAAGACTGGTCAAGCATCCACAAACACAATGCAAAACTTTCATTGCAAAGTTTCAGTAATATAGAAATCAAAGCAGTAGTTCATAGTGGTGAAGACTCTGGGCATCATACTGAGAGTCCTAACAATAGTGCAAAAGAAAGCGAAAGAAGTCATGGGAGCAATGAAAATGGTGCAACAGCCGTATTTGCTATTGAGCTCATTAAGCAAGAAAATGGACCTTTAGGGTTGACTATCGCTGGCAGTGAAGATGTGACACAACCAATTTTGCTTAGCGGACTTGTTGAAGGTAAAGTAACTCAAAAAGATGTACTACATATTCTATAAAGCAAATGTTTAATAATACTTTTTCTTTTAGGTGGTATAGCAGAAAAATGTGGTAAATTAGCAATAGGAGATGAACTTTTGAGTATAAATGGGGAAAGTGTACTAAGTAAGCCATTGTCTGAAGCAATCAAATTATTACAACAAAGCGGGCAAAGAGTTCACTTGCAGTTATGCCGGAAAGTTATAGGTAATAATATTAAAACAACCAATAATATTCAAGAATTCTTCAAATTAAAGGATAAACTCGGACGCTTTGGTCACGTTTATATACCGGTAAATAGATAGGTAGTTAAAATTAATAAATATGTTTTGTTCATAAATTGGTACAGGTTCATCAGAAAGCGCCGAATCAAGTGCTAGAGATTCCAGTCATTCTACATCCAGTCCTGGTCTTTCAAATGACAGCGCAGTTGAGTCGTGGGATCAAAATACGCCAGTCAGAACTAGTGCTAATTGTGGTAATTCTACAAACATGTTTATGTACAGAATACAATATAATTATAACTATTGTCATATTCATAATGGATAAAGTTTATTTTATAGGTAATTCCGAAGTAATAGAATACGCAGTGCCGGATAAAAGTCGAATTATGGATAAACAGCCTTATTCCCCGACGGATGAAGATAAACTTTTAGCATCTAATTTCAATTCAGCCGCTCCGTATAGCGTTAACGATCTACCACTGCCAAACTATTCCTTAAACAATTCCTTGAAAACTTTCCATTATGAAAATACATGCATCATTCCTGAGAATACGTTGAAAAATAAGCAGAATATAACTAGAGAAGATGATGTCCAGCAAATAGAGATATTGACATCGAATATGAAAGACTGTCAGTTGCATAATATGGAAAAATCTTCGTGCAAATGTGATTATGTTCAAATGGGACCGTATGGAATAGTTTCGCCAAAATCTAGACGGCCAAATTGGGAGAGTGATTATTTAAATAATGGTATTTATACCATGACAACACCTCAGAAATCACCGCATAAACCTGGTGTGCCAGGGACTAGTTTTCAATTTTCGACGAGTCCAATTTACGAAAACGATATTCCAGGTAATTTGTTTTACTTATACCTTGTTAATTATTTAAAATTTCTGTTTGACGATTATGAATAGCAAATAAAATTAACCTTATTAGTTATTGGTATTTATTGAATTTTGTAGTAGTAGACCATTGATTTAACAGACACATAATGTTCAAAGAACAGACATTACTATTATTTAGTTCATTGAGTCACTTGGGTAAAATGATTCGGATTCTATGTTGTATTGTCTTCCTCTGTGGTCAAATTCACCACTAACCACATCTTCATCCTCATGACAGGTCTCTACAGCAGTGAAACGTTATCTCCAGTCAGAGGATCAGTCCACCACGTTATTCTATATAAAGATGCCATCTACGATGACTATGGGTTCTCCGTGTCTGACGGCTTGTATGAACGTGGTGTTTATATCAATAGAATTAGGAAAGGCGGTCCCGCTGATATTGTGGGCTTGTTAAGGCCTTACGATAGAATTTTGCAGGTTAGTTTAATGTTCCAATGTTGTATATTCAAACTAAGCAATCAATCGTGAATTGGTCAATACTTTATTTATTTATTTGCAGGTAAATGGTACAAGGACAGTAGACTACGACTGCTGTCTTACTGTGCCATTGATCGCTGCCGCCGGTGACCGCCTTGAAATTGTGGTCCAAAGACTTGCTACATCCAGGGTTAGTAGACATTGTCATAATAATATTTTCAATGTCAGAATTCGTCTCTTTTTCCCTCTTGTTTTTTTTTTGTAGGAATATAGTGGCCTTATTTCACATGCCTCCAGTCATTATTTCGATTACACTCAACACAAAGGCGCATCATCACTTTCCATAACAGCGATGTCAGAGAAGCGAAATGACTTCCCGATACTGTGCCCCCTCTATCTTCTAAAAAGAATCGCGTGAAATATTAAGCATGTAAAACTGAACGGGAGGCCTCGTAAAGAGCCATTTTCATGTGCGAGTAACTTTGACATTTTTGCGCTCTTGTGTTTCCTTCATTGTAAATTGATTCCCGTTCGACAAAGGAAATTATTTTATGCGTCGTCCTATCCGGAGCTTTGTGATTTAAGACAAAGTTGAGGACACGTGAAATTGAAACGAATGATAACAATATGTGTGTTTGTTACAAAGGCAAAGTTCTTTTATTTTAAAGCCTCTTTGTATTCCTTAATGATGTCAAAATACCGTTTAATAATTTTGTTTTTGATTTAAAATTAATCTTGTTACATGGATTTTTTCCTGTTTACCTGGTAACGATAAATATAAATAATTAAGTAGGTTGTTTTCTTGATGGGAGTAGTTAATTTTACGTATCTAAAGTGTTTTAAATTGTTTTTTTAAATATTTTTTGTTACAGGATTTAAAAAATCAAAGGCTCGAGGACAGCTCAAGCCCCAGTGACAGTAGTATTGTGACTAAAACTATTTAGTGTATAACCCGACTTTAAAAAGTGAGAAACGTGAGACTTAACAAAGTTTTAGTTCTAATGACGTACTTCATACGGTCGTGTTAAAATAGAATGTACTTAAATGATAATATGTACTTACATTCGTAACGATTTTTGTAATAGATTGTTTTTGTTCGTGACTTCGTTTGCTCGCACTTGCATAATATACCTAATTTTAAAAGATAAATAGTTCGTTTAGACAGTCAGTTATCTGGTTACCAAAGCACAAGCTCTACTTTAGAATCTGTGTGTAAATATCCCAGGTAACTGTATTTTTAACTTTGTTGAAAAAATTGTAGCAAGGATTTAAAGCAAACATATTTTTGTACTGAAACAAACAAACGTAATCCCGATACTCCGATAATATTATACAAACAGATTCAATATTATACAATACAGGTGTTGATGGGAAGGACCGATTTTCAGGTCACAGGTGTGTGATCACAATGAGACGCGTGACGAGAATTTTGATGTCCTACCCTATTGAATATTAATATAGGTACGGCTTATAGGTCGCTTGACTTAGAAAAACTTGAACTGGAATATTTACTTGAATGTTGGCTCTAATTTTAATATTTTACCGAAGTCACGGGCCTATATTCATTAATGTAACACTGGATATAATGTAAATATTTAGATAGGAAAATATAAATGACGAGTTTATAAAACTCATGAAATACGAAGCAAGAAGTTAATAGCTATATTTGATAGATGACAGTGTGTGTTGTATAGGCCATATTTAAAAACTAACTTAAAAAAAAATGAGTTCATGGTTGCACACTGTACATAATTGACACTACAAATGCCATGTTTTTATCTCAATAGAATGAACTTTACTTACTTTTTACTTTTTTTCTTTACTTTTAATAAAAAGTTAAGAATATAAATCATGGGTTTATTTTTTATATTGGGACACATTAGCACAATTTTTCACTGAAAGAAAAACTTATTTTATTTCTAAAACAAAATTGTTTCAGCCATTTCGGAGATTAGCCGAAACAAATAGACAGATAAAAAAAAAATATAAGTAGTTAATTACCGTATTTATGTATCCTTTCGTATGCATTATGTAAAAAGTATGTTATTTTGACATTGGTGCCGATTATGTTGTAAATCGCACTAAACTAATTCACATTACATCTCTTTCTTACAAACATTATTGAAAAAGGATAGAACATAATTTTAAGCGATAGATGGCGACTAAATTTATATTGAAAACAAGCATTAGACTATATTTTACAGGACTCAATTTCCTACATGGTTTTCTTGTTCTTTGTTAAAAAGAGATAGTGAGACTAAATTAGATTAGTTGTAAACAACAGATTCATCACCAAAAATATATACTTATTTATTTGTATAGATTCTAATGTTGTCCTGGGATTTATATGGTGTTTTATTCATGAACTACTATCCGTAAAATATGGTAAGAATGCAAAATATTATATTAGTAGAAAAAGTTAAGATATAACTCTAAGTAAAATATTAAATTAAGATTATATTAGTGATAGGTATAATTGTTGCTATATTCCCAAAATGTGCCTATATAGTGTGCATAATAAAGTATTCGTGATTTAAGTAAATTTAATGTATCCTTAGTTTTAATCGTCCTAATCTAATCTAAGCCAAACTTTTCCAAAGAAAACAAAGTCAAGACATGCCAAGTAATAAAATACTCGATTTAACTGCACAACAGTATGCTACCTAGGTAGGTAGGGTACTTTGTGAATTTAAAACCAAATGCAATTTATTTATTTTGAACTGAAGCCAAAAAACAATGTTTGTTACAGTAAAATATTTGTAAGCTTCCAACAAATGCTTTTTCGTTTTAAAGTGTTTATTTAAAAAAAAATGTTTAAAATACATTGTTAGTAATATACTTACCTAAAATACTTGGTAGAAACATGTCCTGGTATTAATAATTGCTCTAAGCTAATTTTATAATAAAAATATGTAAAATAATGTTTGTAAAATCTAATTTGACGACATCACAATGAAATATACTTAAATGTAAATAGTTGATAGAAATAATTTTGTAGCATCAATATTGTTAAAACCAGACTGATAGCGATTTTAAAATAGTTGTTTAGGAAAATGTAAAAAATAATTTTATTAGTATAAAGTAACGTAACAGTTTGTTAGGTCATTGGAAAGTAATTATACGTTTTTGTATTAAAATGGAGTTACATTTGTCATAATTAAGGTAAATTTGACTCTCTCTGGCTACGCAACTATTTCGAGTTTCATATCATTTAACACGATAAGGCTACGAACGATGGGTAAAATTCTGTGTGGTAAATAGTAAACGATACTTAGACACATGAGTGTACTCATGATAACAAACAACTTTACCAAAGAAACAAATAGTGATAAATAACTAAATTAAATAAAAGCTGATGGTGTATTCTTATTCTTGTTAGGTACTAAATATTATAGCCTAATGTGCTAAGTAAAAAAAATTTTTCTTTGGGAAGATGTTTGTTATCATGAGTACAATCATGTGTCTAAGTATCGTTTACTAATTACCAGTCAACCTATATATCTAGCTTTCAATTAATATTATTTGCCATTTAGTTCGTGGCTAGATATTAATATTATTTACCTTATTTACAGTCAAAGGTTATTACAAAATATTATATGTTTTTCTTCGTAAGTATATTGTTATTTTTTTAGCTAAATGACAGTGTGTTTGAGCTTAATTCATGATTTTTACAAAGTTCAATAAAATATAATAAATAATGAAGATTGATAAGAAAATTAGAAATTGGAGACTTTGTATACAAGCAGAACTAGACGTTGTTAATTAGATACTAAAATGTTGTAGATAGAAAAAAGTTGTATTATAATTACTAATTAACTTGTGAAATAATTCAAAAAATACTTACTATGTAAATGCATATTTAAGATATTTTTTTGCAAAGGAAACAAAATTCTTTCAGATATTGAGTTTTGTTAAATTAATTATTATAATTAAATACATTAAAAAAATATCAGATTTATATTTACCTAAAAGAATTATAATTTTTTTTATTTCTAAAAATTCTAAATCATTTATTCAAATAGACCTTCGCAGGCACTTATGAAAAGTCTGACTCTAAAACCGATACGGAAGGTTGCATTTGCTGAGAAAAGCCGGCAATAAACTCAGCAATTACTCTTTTAAAAACAAGCTTAGATTCATTACATAATATTTACATTCTAATCGCACTGACAACAATTACGTGCCAACAATGAGTCATTCGGATACCAATGTTATTATTTAAAAATAAGTAGCATTATTAAAATATCCTTTTCACACGCAGGCCCGTAAGTGGCCGAAAATTGTTATTCGTCACCCCCCGAACATGGGTCCTAGCTACGTCCTGATCACAACTAAACGCCAATACAACATGCGTACGACGTACACTACAAATAAATCCACTTTAACTTATGTGCATTATTCAGATTTTCGTCCATTTAAATTTTTGTCCCATCTTTGTAGTTTCCCGAACATTATATTGTCAGCTAAATTGTGAAACAACTTCGCTTGTTCAAAATAAAAAGTATCAGTAAGTAACACACATGTAACATGAAGCTGCGTGAATAAATAATGTGTTGCCTAAAAGCCTTCACACTCAGCTTTAAAATACATATACCTATCTGGCTATTATACGTTTCTATCATAATAATTTGCGTATAGTTGGTATATATACCTAATTTAATAACACTGATCAGTTGAACATTCGCCCATATTGTATAATTACAGTTATTATGTAGATAGTTAGTGATTTTTTACATTTTATTTTTGTACCCTTAGTTTTAAGGATAATTTATACTATAATTATCGTCAATTAATGTGTAATTAATTGATAAATAGAGGAGAGCCTAGCTACCAAACTTGATTTAATAAAACGATATGCGTGATTTACAAATGTTTTTAATTTACATAAGAATAATAAATATAGAAAGGAAACTAGCTTGTTGAATGCAATAATTGCATTTACAGGTTAACGCAATTATACCGGGTTTGTGTGATAAATTATTTATTGCTCTTATGATAAACAAAATCCCTTTCTTATCTAATAATGTATGCATATTAGTTCAAACACTTTCAAAAAGAGTAAGAAAAAGTTAAAATAAATTAAATCTTAAGCTCAACTTAACCATTGTTTTTATTCTTTTTTTTCAAGTTTTCATGTAAGTTGCCTTGTTAGTATAGGTCAAATATTGACAGAGTTTTACCCACCAATTGAGCTGACATTTTGCATACACGTTTAGTTAGGATAACAAAGCAATAAAAGCATGTTTTTAAAAAGTTTTTTTTATTTAATAATAGCTGTCTCTCGCCTATGTACTTCTCCATACCATAGGTTATCTGCATGCCAAATTTCATGATGATCCGTAGAGTAGTTGAGGCGTGAAAGCGTAATGAAAAACAAACAAACTCACTTTCGCATTTATAATATTTGTTAGGATTATTTATTTAGGAAGATTTCCATCTTAATTTCTACGATAGAATAAATGTACCTATAGCGGTATCAGTTACATTAAATTAAAATCTAGTTTACATACAGAAAGATAGGTGGCAACGTAACATCCTGCATCGCGCTGACGAAGTTTATTCGATTCTGAAGTAAAAGTGATTTTTTTTCGAATTTACAACAGATAATTAGCAAGTATTCGTGGAAGTCGAATTTTCCAAAAGCCTTTTTGCAGGATTTTATGCATCTACTTGTATACCATTAAACTCGATCCATCCAGCGGTAATGCCTGCGCGTGCATTGATATTATAGTATCTATTTGAAAATTATAGTTTTCAAGAAAATTGCTACAATTTCTGTCTTAATAAATGAACCAATATCCTGATGGAAACACGCAATATTTTTCCATCCAACCTCACCTAGTTCCGTGTTAATATATTACTATTAGTCACGGCATGCAAATTTACCGTGCTCGATAATAAAATGGACAAATTCTCCATTAATCCAGCCGCCCACACCGATTAAACACTGATTCAGTCGGGAATCGAACGCGTGACTTGCTGCAGTTAGGACAGTGAGTCACTGTTGTGACAGGGGAGTTATATGTGGGTGGAGACTGTTAGCGTGGAATTGTGTTAGTAGCTTTACAATTGAATTTAATTGAAAAAGTGAGGTTTTATTACAATTAATGTACAGATACATATATGAAATGAAATGAAATGAAATGAAATGAAATTGTATTTGCATGAACATGGTACATAAAATGGATCTTAATATTATACATAGCTCTGCATATTCTGCTATGAATTTAGCGTGCAAAAAAATATATATATATCTGTAAAGAAAATCCAAAGAATTTATAATACTTACAATTAAAACATTCCAATAATACTGCAATAATTGTCCTATTCAAAATAATAAATTAAATGTCACAATGTATTCATTCCAAATTCTTATCATTAATAAATTCATTCACACTATAATAATTCTTTGTCAACAATAAATCAAACATTCTACGCTTAAACAATGTCATTTGTAGTGTTTTTATAGTAAGTGGTAAATGATTGTAAATACTTATAGCCATACAATAAGCATTTCTTTTGAACAATGTTAGTCTTATCCGTGGAAGTCGTAGTTTATAACCGTGTCTTGTTCTACTTCCACTGTCATCGAAACGGATAAACAGATCAGGGTTCTTTTTAACAAAAATACAAATTTCCATGATATATATGCAGGGCAAAGACAGGATTTTACATTTTTTAAATAGTGGTTTGCAACTGTCAAGGAAATGCGCCCCGCATATTGCTCTAATACATTTCTTTTGTGCCTTGAAAACTCTATCAAAATCTACAGAGTTTCCCCACAAGACAATTCCGTAGCGAAGTATTGATGCAACATACCCGTGATAGGCAGACAGAGCCGCTTGCAGACCAATAACCAATTTTAAGCGCTTAAGTACGTAAACAAAACGATCTACTTTTTTTGTTAGGTTTTCTATGTGTGGTTTCCAACTACACAATTTATCGATAGTTACTCCCAAAAACACACACTCCTGCACTCTTTCAATATAATTATGTTTATGGTGAATGTTGAGACTGACTGGAGTAGAGTTATGGGTCTGAAATTGCATGTACCAATAGTATGTATAAATAGGTCTTTGACAGTTTTTCTACAGTAAATCTATCAATGTTGGAAAAAGCTTACTAAACGAATATTTTCGCAAAGTTTTAGTAGACATTTTAGCAGTGAACAAAGTGACTGTGTCAAATTTATTGGTGGCTGTGATATTAGGAGCGGAACGCTGCGCAGTAGCGAAAACGAAGGTATGCGGTACATTTGAGTGGACTGAACCTGCGCAAAGCCGGCTCGCAGCGCACTTCATAGCCGCCATCAAGTTTGGTTCGGATTCTACTTATCTTCTATGTGGAACTTTTCTTTTAGTTAAGTATCTAAACTACACAAAGACTAGTAGTAACTGCATCGAACTGACAGTAATAAACGAGCTACCACGCGAGTCGGTTGTTTCATTTAATACAAGTAATTGCATATACCAAGGAGAATTTATGTAAAGGTAGATTGTGTTCATGAAAAATATACTTTATAACGTATAGTCCTCATGTTTTGATTCTACTCCTACTCTAAGTCTCTTTAAAATGACTGACCTTAGTTCCTAATGAGAGGCTAAAATTATAAAGATCTGTGAATAAGATTAAATTAAGAACATAGTCATCATTTGCATTTCATTCTAATTTCCTAATTCCCGCTACATAAGAATCCCCAACTTTACTTGTGTAGCGCAACTGTCACGCTCGTTAGCCGCGTGTCACTCATATGTACTGAAACGAGAATTTTGATTGCGGACAATGATAATATGGTAATACGTCGATGTTTAGAGGGGAAGTGAAAAATGGAAAAGATTTTTGGAAAATGTATCGATGAGGAAACCGTATTCAATTCATGGAGAGGCGTTACAGTTGTCTTATCTGAAAAATAATAGTATAGAGTGAAGCTATGATTAACTTACCATGAATTTACAGGGTGACTTATCATAAGCTTAGGGAGAGCTTGAATGTAGAAGCCAAATAACTGATATTTGACCCTAACACCCAAAAAGTTATTAAACTTTTATCCAATAAACAAAAAGCTTTGATAGCTTTTAAATAAGCTATGTTATATAATATTTCCATAGTAAACTCGAAACACTCACCGATCGCAACACTAAGATAAAATTAATTAAACGCTTTCCCCAGGGGCGGTGTTCCGCTGCCTCCCAGCGCTCTATAAGCAAAATTTAGTGATTAATAATTCGCAATAACCGCTCGACCGGTGGAAAAAAACTTAACTCTAAGTTGGTTAGATGCAAAACCCGCTATAAATTGGCGAGGCGTCGACGGTTTCGGGAGCATTAATTTGTGGTAAATCGCGTGGAAAATGGAAATTTTGTGCAGCCCCCGGCGCGGTGGCGTTAGCTGCAAACTTATATATTGCCGTTTTGAAAATAACAGCTTGGCGGAGATATGATGTCGGGATTCAATATTTAGGGTAACAGTTGGTGATTGTGCAGTTTCATGAACGCAGTAGTTATCGTGGTAGCATTATCGTGTGAGACATGATGAGAATATTCGCTACATCTTTAATGAGGAGCGTATATTTTATTGATAAACCGAAATAAATATAGTATTTGTCACAGCGCTTTATTGTTTCAAATATCAAAGGCCTTATTTTACCATTAATAGTCACAAAAGAAGTATGTAAAGTTACTTCTCTTGACATATCTGGGGGCACGGGAGTGCCCCCCGCCAAGACAGCCAAGCGAAGCACAAGGTAGTGCCCTTCACTACAAGAACTATTATATAACATAAGTAGACATACATACATACATACACACCTACATACATACGTACATACATACGCTCGAAAAACATAAACCTCCTTCCGGGTCAGTTGGGTAAAAAGTAATGAACAGTGAATACATATTTCACCTTACTCCCATGTGACGGTAGCGAATAGCCAAGCCACATATTTTGACTAAAGAGTAGAGTTTGTGAAGTTAGGGCTTGTAGAGTTATAAGCTTGGCTCTACATGAGATCTGATAACGTTTTGACAGTGTGAGCCATATCTTGGCAGCATTTTACATAAAAATGTTTTTCGTGGGATACTATAGTTTTCCAATAAATAAATCTCGTTAAAGTAGCCTCTTTTTCCTAACTCTTCTGTCTGCACTGCATGCAGCCAGCGAAGTCTTAATACCAATTACTTAACTAATTAATTATAGGAGATAGTGGTGGAGATTATGTTGCTTATATCCAGCGGCGCAAGATTTACCTTAAGCTAAAGTATTTACGCAGTTAGACTATTTACGTGTTAGGTAAGCGATGATAGAGGGTCTGGAAGAGTCAGGTGCTTGGAAATATGGTTATTTGCATTGTAGGGAGGTAAAAGAAAAACATATCATGGCAACTTGTCAGGCGAATAGCTTCTAAACAATCGCAGTTGAAAAAAATACGTGGAGTACTTACAGCATGGGGTTCTTCAAAATGGGCGTGAAGAGATTTCTTCAGGGTCGGCAACGCGCGAGTGTGCAAGCTAGTGTTGCAAGCGTCCATAGGCTATGGTAACTGCTTACCATCAGGCGAACCGTATGCTTGTTTGCCACCTTAGTGGTATAAAAAAAAGAAGTTATTTGAGTGTAGATAACTTACTGTCTTGCTTTAGAAGACGGCTGGTTATATTGTCATCAAAATTGTTGTCTTATTTTATTACCAAGGCACATTAAGTTTTACTGAGATAAAATGTGTCGCATATTTTAATGTAGTTTATTATTAAGTTAAATCCCCAATTACGATGTAATTGAGTAACAAGGTAGTGTAGTAGTCAACAATATTTTTATTATTTTTAAGATTGTTAAATTTACCATTTTATATTGTAGCTGTTTACTGTCCCTAAATAAATAAATATAAGACAGCAAAAAAAAAAAAAAAACAAGCATCCATATAAACTTTTTCTCGTAATATTAGTTAGATAAATATTTTCATCGCCAAAGAGTGATGGGGCTTCACTTTACGCTCGTATAGAACGCAAAACGGAGTCACAGCACACCTTGATGCAGTTAAAGAGATTTCTAAGGCAAAAGAGAGGCAGGGTGTAGGGAGTCATGGGAGGCTTTTAGCTTGTAGTGGAACGATTCAAACTAAAAATATTTTCGCTGTGTCGATCGATTGCCAGATCTAGACATTCTACATCAGTGGACACTTAAGAGGCTTAGTTTCAAAGGAATAGGTAAGTTAGAACAAATAATTAGACCCGGAGAAGGTACGTAGGGATGAATAGAAAGGGAAACTGGTTAATTAATGCACACAAACGTACTCTACTGTAATATATGAGTCGGTTGACAAATAATGATGTATTACCGAAACTAATTTAGATAGTAAAGTAAATAATAAATTTTACCTGTAAGTACTATGATAATTTAATTTGCGCATATTGAGAGGTATCATTTATGAATGAAGAAGAGGCCAAATGGCGGCGTGTTGTGAAGCGCGCCACAAATCACATGTCATGACCACCACGACCACTCTGTCAAGAGTGACACGCGTGAGAAGAATTTAACATTCCGTTAAGAGAACATGTGACGCCATACATTAATGCACACTCGATTTTAAAAATAAAAATGGCACACTTTCGCAAACTACACCTAGCATGTCTTCTTTTTGACGTTATCTTAATATATAAAATGATAAACTGATTGTTGATATATCAACGCACAGCCCAAACCGCTGGACCTAGAGATTTGAAATTTTGCACACAGATACCTTATATAGTGGAAGCATCCACTAAGGAAGGATTTTTGTAAATTCCACCCCTAAGAGGGTAAAATAGGGGATGACAGTTTGTATGCAAGTCCGTCAGTTTTGAAGTTAGGATCTTCAAATTTTGTGTTTAGGCTGATGATTGAAAATTAATGTATAGTTATCTCAGCGTTTGTGATAATTCCACCCCCGAAGGGAAGAAAAGGGGGATGAAGTTGGGTATGCAAGGCCTTTAATTTCAAAGTAAACTTCATGAAATGTATTATTATACGGTGTAGGCATCCACTATGGAAGAATTTTTGGAAATTCCACCCCTAAGGGGGTAAAATAAGGGATGAAAGTTTGTATGCAAGTCCGTCAGTTTTGAAGTTAGGATCTTCAAATTTTGTGATTAGGCTGACGATTGAAAATTAATGTATAGTTATCTCAGCGTTTGTGATAATTCCACCACCGAAGGGAGGAAAAGGGGGATGAAGTGGTGTATGCAAGTCCTTCAATTTCAAAGTAAACTTCACTAAATATATTATTATACAGTGTAGGCATCCACAAAAGAAGATTTTTTAAAAATTCCACCCCTAACAGTGTAAAATAAGGGATGAAAGTTTGTATGCAATATATCAACGCATAGCCCAAATCGCTGGACCTAGAGATTTGAAATTTTGCACAAAGATACCTTATACAGTATAGGCATCCACTAAGGAAGGATTTTCGGAAATTTCACCCCTAAGGAGGTAAAATAGGGGATGAAATTTTGTATGCAAGTCCGTCAGTTTTGAAGTTAGGATCTTCAAATTTTGTGTATTGGCTGACGATTGAAAATTAATGTAAAGTTATCTCAGCGTTTATGATAATTCCACTCCTGAAGGTGGAAAAAGGTGGATGAAGTTGGGTATGCAAGGCCTTCAATTTGAAAGTAAACTTCACTAAATTTATTATTATACAGTATATGTATCCAGTAAGGTAGGATTTTTGGAAATTCCACTCCTAAGAGGGTGAAATAGGGGATGAAAGTTTGTATGCAAGTCCGTCAGTTTTGAACTTAGGATCTTCAAATTTTGTTTATAGGCTGACGATTGAAAATTAATGTAAAGTTGTCACAGCGTTTGTGATAATTCCAACCCCGAAGGGTAAAAAAGGGGATGAAGTTGTGTATGGAATTATACTAAATTTATTATTTAAGCTTATAGTTGGAAACTAACGCAACGAATATCGGTGTTGTTGGAATTTGAACTCTTTAGGGGTGTAAAGGGGGACGTAATTTTGTATTGAAGTTGTTCATTCACATAATTTTGTATTGAAGTAAAAATAATGTACACGTGTATCATGTTATTAAGAAGCCTCCTGCCGCCATCTGTCTGTCTGTCTGCCACGAGAAAATTTCTCAGCTGTCTGTTTGAGGAACTTTTGTATAGATCTCCGCCCGTCGATCTGTCCGTCTGCTACGGGCAATTTTTAAATTATTATTTCATATTTAAATTTAATACTAAGGTTTCACACAAGCATACGGCCCGCCTGATGGTAAGCGGTCACCGTAGGTATCACTTGTGCGTTGCGGACCTTACAGAAATATCTTCACACCCTTTTTTAAGACCCCCTGGCTATACTCCTTTGGGAAAGCCACGGCGGGGAGCTCATTCAACAGCCTGAGTGTACGCGGTAGAAAACTCCTTTGAAATCGCACAGTAGAAACCATTTCGGTTCCAATATATGAGTATGGACTCCCCGTCGATGGCGAAAGTTGCGATGGTAGAAGGTAGCCCGTGGGAATCAGATCAAACAATTCTTCAGAGAACTGTCCGTTGTACAAGCGATACACACATAAGGAGGCAGTCTCTCCTCAGACTGACAGACAGACAGAAACATCTCAGGTGTCTGTAAATTATTGAGAAACTTGTGGATATAGGTCCCGTGTATTCGTCTGTCTGTATCTCAGCTGTCATGAAATGGTTGAGGAAATAGGTCTCATAGCGCAATTTTAGATAAATAATCCCGAACTCGACACCTCCCAAAAAAAAACATATTTCACCTTCCCATACATACACGGTGCATATTCCTGACGGTAGATTTTCAGAACTTCTTCTTCAAATCGGGAACGTAAACTTTCCACAAATAGATGGGTTGATACAAATACCAACTTAGGTATAAGTAAAATGTCTACTGATATTACAATGAACACAAACCGATAGAGTGGTTATGCGCGAGAGAGCCATTATGACTCCCAAAAATGACCAACCCGCTGCGATAAATGAAATGTTGATTTATTCATTTGAAGGTTGTTGCCACCATGGTCGATATGGATGATTCGGTAAATTATCCTGTTCAATTTTTAAACTAGATCTTAATCTGCCGGGTAATCCATATGTAGGTGCTCCTAAATATACGGCCTCCATAATTGTGCTGTGGAACTAGACTTCAAGTAACAGCTCTCCGCCGCAATGTTATTGAGGCCAAAATATTAACTGGTCCTGCTAGAGGAGAAACAGTCTTCATGCCGCGTATACCATTGATCCCAAATCCTTCGTTTAATTTAAAAGTGTACAGTTCCTTATCAAGGTTTGTTTCGCGATGGCTATTAATAAATCACAGGGAAAAACTCTGATATTTGCTAGAGTTTATTTGCGACAGGACTGTTTCAGTTGTATGTGGCATGCTCGCAATCAGCTCTCAATCTACCTGAACTTATGTGAAATATCACACGTAGTGGCGGGCAATAGCCATGAACAAAGCTCTATATTGTTACAATGAATCATATCTAGAAAAAAAAACTACGCGGACGAAGTCGCGGGCTAAAGCTAGTTAAGTATAAACATGTGCTCCCGCATATCTTTATGAAAAGATGTCCTGGGTGAATGCTCGAAAGTCGCATGGTTCGAGGCAATGCGCGTTACAACTCTCGACACACCGGCACTCATCGGCTGCTTTTAAAGGAAGTTTCCGCTACGCTGCTACCAAGTGCTGGAACAACATCCCTCCGCCGATACCGAACCTGTAAAGTATTAATGGCTTTAGAATTAAACTTAAAAGATATATTTTCATGCACCAACCATGCACCAACTTAACCAGGAAATGCAACGCCACGACACAAGTGCTATATAGGGAAAGCTTTGAGAGTTACCTACATAAGTACATGCTTCGTATGAAACACTTGTTCTTCACGGCTTTCATACATGTTTCTTCTGTATGGAAATAATTAAGTAATTGTTTGTACAATTACGAATTAAGATTGTTCTTTATGCCCATAAATCTGCTTTTCATATTTTATTTTGACTAATTTATTATTATTTTATCATATTGTTAATTTTTTATTTTTTTATTTGTTACTTATTGTATTAGGTATAGTTTTATTTTTTAAATATTAGGTTTAGTTTAGAGAATTGTTTATTATTATTTCTTTTGTGTGTGTTATTAATTGAAGTAAATAAAGCAGTGTAAATGTATGTTAAGCCAAATCCATATTAAAATAAATTAGGTATTGTTATAATATATTATTAATGTATTGGTTTTATATTTATTTACTTAAAGTGTTGTAGTGTATATAATTTAGTAATGCTGCCGT
The DNA here is from genome assembly GCA_947623365.1 of Achlya flavicornis. Classification (NCBI taxonomy): domain Eukaryota; kingdom Metazoa; phylum Arthropoda; class Insecta; order Lepidoptera; family Drepanidae; genus Achlya; species Achlya flavicornis. The sequence continues at coordinate 2,464,332 of OX392474.1, forward strand.
GTTATCACTTACCGGCCCCTACGGAAGACCAGCGTTGGTTATAAGTATATTCCTACGTATAGCCAACAACATGCTGAGTAGGAGAACCGTTTTGTGGCAATATTTAATTCTTTTTTTTTTAAACTGTTTTTTGTATATTTTTTTTTATGTGTCACAAATAAATTTATTTCATTTCATTTCAAGAAGAGGAGATAGTAAGGCAAAGTCGCTATGGTATGCCACATTGCTTTAAGTCGATAACCGATGAGGAATAAAAATTCAAAGCATTGAGCGTGATGATCTCCTACCACGTGGACCCACGACTGTTCCAGAGTCGCTGGGCGCCGCCGGTTGCAAGCGACTCAAAACCATTCGTTCGTTAAACCAACCTATGTTTAACATTAAAGATTATTGTGTTGGTTTAAAATAAGCCCTGCTAGTTCCATTTATAATCTGAAATCGGAAGATTAATTCTAGCAAACGGTAATTTAAAACGTAATCCTTCACGGATTGTCTATCTTTTGAAGAAAATTAAACGTCCGGAACCAGGTAAGTAATTTAATTAAAATTCTATTCGATTAAATTGAACGACCTAATCCGTTTCATCTATACTAACAGGGCTGGACTTGGTGCTCTTTCTGTTTAGGTAGCACAGTTAGGTTTAGGACATGTTTGATTTAGTACTATAAAAACGCAATCTAACAAAATGATCATGGTCAATAAAAGCAACGTAATATTGTGGTAATAATAACTTTTGATACAAACATATTGAATTATTTACCATTATTTTCTTAAGCTTTGTTAATAGACACTTATAATGATGATAAAAACGTCCTATGAGTAAATATAAGAGGCGACCAATGCTACTTTTATATTTTTAACCGACTTCAAAAAAGGAGGAGGTTCTCAATTGGGTAGTTTTTTTTGTTTTGTTTTTTATGTGTTACCTCACAACTCCATCATTTTTTTACCGATTAGCAAAATATTTTTTTTGTTTGGAAAAATACCAAACGGGAAGGGTACACCCTTCCCGTTTGGTCTCATTTTCATCAGATCAGGATTTGATTACTTATTAGTGTTCTTAAAAGTCGGTTTAAATTTTTTGTAAAACATTTCAATTATTTTCCTATTTCGCCCTATCTTACTCACTCAACTCCGTCCCTGTATATAGTAGCGCAACCACGGCAGCTCTCGGGAGAAATTAATCGCGCAACCATTCGGGCTCCAGCAAATTAATTCTTAATCCGCCCCAAATGAGCTCCGCCCGATTGTCGGCCACTTACAGGTATCGTTGAAAACGGAATAAGTGATAAAAAATTAGCTATAAAGGGTTCCGTTCTAAATGTTAACCAAAGCTGCTCTGCTGAATCTGCACTTTGTATAGATAGATGTCGGTTCCTCATAGTTCAGGTGATACCCACCTGACTTGGTACCATCACTCCTCCAACTTATGTGACCAGGATTAATGGTACATAGTTGAAACAGAGGCGTACAATATTTTGATATAATCTGTGCACTAATAGACATCATTGCGATTTATTAGTCAAGCATAATAATATTGATGAATAGAGCCTATATTACTACTGTAAAAAAATGAGAATTTAATGAGCGAAAGTGCTATTTTTAAAAAGTGGTACACAATTTTTACATCTTATAATGACCTAATGACGGAAACGGCTAATCTGACTACGATGGAACTTTCCCGAAGCTATGCCTAGGATAATACTGAATACCTATTCCTGTGAAATCTCATCGCCATAGAATAAGCCGTTTCCAAGCAATATTAACAGGTAGCAGTAAGAGAGAGGTAGAGCATAGCGTTTATTCGCTCAAAGAGCAGCTCGACTGAGGAAGTACCTCCACCTTACAGAATACCGCAGCCAAATAACTTTATGTTGTGTAAAGCTCTATTCCTGCGCGTGAGTAAAGTTGCCAGAGCTCATAGAGTAGGGGCACAGAGGTAGGGTCGGTCGGTAACGTGTAAGCGAATTGCTTCGTGTGTTGCCAGCGCCCATATGGCTACGGTAACCGCTTACCATCAGGTAGGCCGTATGTTTGTATATCGACTTAGTCGTATAAAAAAAGAAATAAAACTGCTTTATCTCGGCGGCCGTACTGTAGTCTGGTAAAATCTTATAGAGCTGAAACTATGACAAAAGTCCAAGGTCAGGTGGACTTAAGGGGCAAGCAAGCCAGACTCGTAGGACGGGACGCCGTCGCGGACGTAATTTCAATCTTAAAGTGATCAGCAACTTTTGACGCAGACTGTACCTGCTTTTTTTAGCTTCCTCGCCAGAGTTATCCGAGGCGCCTTAGCAAATTATTTTTTATAATGACTGGGAATACTGTCACAAGAAAAAGGGAAAAATCCCGATTCATAGTCCCCGGAGATATGAGTCTAGAAAGTAAACAGGATAAAACAAGGCAGTTACGGAAGAACCTTCTGTCTTACAAATTATAAGAGGTTTTGTGGCAAGAAAATGAATTTGTCTTTCCGTTGTAATTTTAAATTTCTTGAGACATCAAAGCTTATAATAAGGGAAGTCTTAATGATGTTACAAATTGCACGCAGTCACAAGGTATAATAAAAATAAATCGTATAGGTATACAGTACTTGGCTATTGTGTATCTTTGGTGTAATCGTAACGAACACCATTAATTATTTCATCCAATGATGCGCACGCGGTATGACGCGACGATGACCATTCGTGGGCCCTGATTGGATGAATTTCATTAATGGTGTTCCTTACGAAAACCACAAAAGTTATGCGATAGAGCCCCAGGTCGGTTAACTAAAGCTGGCACTCAATACTCACACATGCAATTTCACGAGACAGTATGTTTTATTACATTATTGCTTCTAATACAACGTTTCGACAAGTTGATATCTTTGCGTGTTCCATAAATAATTTTAAGCGCTGTATACTTGCGACTCTAGATTCCTAATATAATTTACTTTATTGATTTTGGTTAATGTCTCTTGTCTTTGTGTTGATTTGTTTGTTCTTTGTTCACCTTTGTATTTACGCTTTATCCTTTATTATTTTTTTATAATGTCTTCGGTTTGGTTATGTATAGTTATTTTAATTGCTCTGTATTTTTAATAGTCTGTGTAGTAATAGTCCTATTTTGGTGTTTAAATACCAATTTTATAATGTTAACACGCGGATAGCGCAGTGGACAGCATTATTTTATACTTTTATGCTAATCTTTATTTGTAAAATTGTATAATGTTGTTGTATGCTACTCCAAATAAATAAATAAAAAACAGTCTTTCAATTCTAATGGACAAATGCAGAAGAATACCACTATATTTATGAGCAGTAGTAAAAGCAAAACAATGTCTCCTTCATACTCGTAAGTTGACCGCGCGCGAGAGAGATGGACAGACTTGTCATGATACGCATGCAATGTGTAAATGTGTTGAACGTGCCAGCTTTAGTAAACCTAAGTAAACTTTTAGAAACATAAAACCATGAAGTCACATACACGATCAAACTAGGAAATCCTTATAAAGGCCGTAATCATATTTTTCAGCCAAAGTATTCAATGTTTTTCTGCAGGCTCTCGAGGACATAAAACACAGACCTCGGTGGTTCATAGGCTTATTAGGCCTCGCTTTTATTAAATCTTTGGATGAAAACATCTACCTATCTTTGGTTATTATAAAAAAAATGTTGAGCGATTCTTAACATGAACAAGTTACAACCAATTATCAAACTTTAGCTGGCGTGGTTGGTTAAGACTCTGGTTAAGTTTCTACCCATCGCGCCTCCAGTCGTGGGTTCGATTCCCACACAGGACATGCATTTGTGTGTATAAACATGTATGTATGTCCTGCGTCTGGGTGTAATTATGTATATTAAGTATGTATTTACAAACAAAAAGTAGTATATGTATTGTATCAGTTATCTGGTTTCCGTAGTACAAGCTCTGCTTAGTTTGAGATCAGCTGACCGTGAGTGAGGAATGTCCCAGGATATTTATTTATTATTGATAGAGCCACGCATACCTTCTTAAGCATACCTTTCAATACAAAAGATCTGAGGATATTATCAACATAGCTTGTTAACTGATGAGCGAATGAAGTAGATGAACAGAAGTTCTAGTTATCTAGTATTGCAGTGTGCACAAACACTACGGTTTTAGCAGAATTGAATTATAAATCAAATCAAGTATGATGCCATTAGTGTAGTACAAAATCAGAAAAAATAATAAATACGGGTAGGAAAAGTCCATGTTCGATGGACCGGGTAACGCGGTCGTATCCGGGATAATCTCCCGGGAGTGTCTGGATGGACAGATAGCTCAGGTTTTGTAATATAAAAGTAATGTTTTGATATTTTGTTCTACCAATAACGGCAATGTTATGTATAATCCCCGAGCTTTTGATACCTTTTTGTTCAGAGATTTATTTTGTAATAGCTTGTTTTTAATAAAAAAAAAGGAGTTATAAGGTTTTACCTTTATTTATCTTTAAAACAAGGGTTTGTTTCTTTTTCAAAAAAATAGGAAAAATATTTAGGTCACATATTTATTATACGACGCGAAAGGTTTCGTGAATCGGAATAACCATAGGGATATGTTGCTAATTCTGTTGTTTATAACTAAACTAATTTAGTCTCACTATGTCTCTTTCTGATAAAGAACATAAGAAAAGGATGTAAGAAATTTAGTCCTGTCAAATTAATCCAATGCTTGTTTCCAATATGAATTGAGTCGCCATCTATCGCGGTTACGTCTTATTATTAAGCTTTAAATATGTGCTATCCTTTTTCAATAATGTTTGTAAGAAAGAGATGTGATGTAACTAAAATTAGTTTAGTTCGATTTACAACAGAATCGGCACCAATATGTATTTATTGAAACTTTGTGTCAAATTTGGAATACAATAAAGAAGGTTTATACCACAGACGTATGAGTAGTAGTACCACAGTCTAATAACCATACAGTCGTCCGACGCCTTTGATCTTGTGAAAAATGCCGACAACGTCTAGACAGTATCGCGACGGCCAGGGTTGTCACAAGTAAACAATATTTACAAAATTATTTATTTATTGCAGATAACAATAAAACATTGTTAGCATTATTATATTTTAAACAATATTATAATAACTACTCCATCATCAGACCCTGAAAACCATACATGGTCAAAGTTCATCTCACGACAATTCCAACAACCCCAAACATGGCTAGAATACGATGTTCGACTATGGAGTTCTAGTGCTTACCCTCCTACTCCATCATCAGACCCTGAAAACCATACATGGTCAAAGTTCATCTCACGACAATTCCAACAACCCCAAACATGGCTAGAATACGATGTTCGACTATGGAGTTCTAGTGCTTACCCTCCTACTCCATCATCAGACCCTGGAAACCATACATGGTCAAAGTTCATCTCACGACCATTCCAACAACCCCAAACACGGTTAGGTTACGAAGTTCCGCTATGGAGTTCCAGTGCTTACCCTCCTACTCCATCATCAGACCCTGGAAACCATACATGGTCAAAGTTCATCTCACGACCATTCCAACAACCCCAAACACGGTTAGGATACGAAGTTCCGCTATGGAGTTTCAGTGCTTACCCTCCTACTCCATCATCAGACCCTGGAAACCATACATGGTCAAAGTTCATCTCACGACCATTCCAACAATCCCAAACACGGCTAGGATACGAAGTTCCGCTATGGAGTTCCAGTGCTTACCCTCCTACTCCATCATCAGACCCTGAAAACCATACATGGTCAAAGTTCATCTCACGACAATTCCAACAAACCCAAACACGGCTAGGACGGCTTGTTCCACTATGGAGTTCCAGTGCTTACCCTCCTACTCCATCATAAGATCTATTGAAAAAAAAAAAAAAAACAAACACTCATGCCCTGTGCCTGTTACCTATACCTGTGTACCTATTAGATATTTTTTACCGTCCGCCATTCGGCCATTTTGTTGGCGTTATTAACGTGACACGACATGACAAATATAAAATTATTATTGTATGCACTCTACGATAACAAACCATGATTTATTTACCTTTCGTCTGTGTGTGGAAGCTGATGAAACCGCAGATCTTTATTTAAATAGGATGAAGACTTGCAGTCTCTCACAGCACACGTCGTTTGCACCATTTTAAATAAAATAATTACAGACACAAACACGCGTTAGCCCTGAATGCTGTTTACCGAGCTACTAACATAATTTTGTTCGCAGGTCGGTAACGGCTTTCCCGCGTCTCGTCCCTCACACCCCGCACGATTGCCCTGTCTAGACGGCTTCGTCGACCGACTGTATGGTTATTAGACTGTGGTAGTACCTACAAATACTCATACGTCTGTTGTTTATACTCAAGTAAAAGTACTAAGAAGTAAAATACCTACATTTTCCTTACAAAAACAAGACATTGGGAACATTGTGAAACGTGAAATTAATTAGCTAGAATAGTTTCCCTCAATAAAACCTGTCGGATAAAAAATATATTTGTGAACCATTCGGCCCATAGAGACGTTGGCGTGAAGATAAATCTGTAGGAAATCGCCCTTAACGAGCGCCCTGGGATTTATTGGTGATTTAGGGCTAGCTAATGAATTAAGCGCCCTAACATTAGTACTATTAAAACAAACGGTTTTTTCGACGAGTAATTCAAAACATACGCGAGAGGATTTTGAACATGATCGACTATGAATCACGGTTTATCTGGGTTCCGAGTGTTTTTATTTTTTCCCGGGATTAAAAGGAAAAGTATCCTATATTATGTTATTTCAGGGTTTGAACTATTTAAGTGTTAAGTTTCATGAAAAATTATTTCAGCCGTTACGGAGATGAGTGGTAACAAACACACAATCTTACTTTGGCTAGTATATCGAATATTATCCACGAACAATATAAGTAGGATAATATTCTATAGCATATAGCATTCGAAGTTTATGTTAAATGTTTTGTAATGTCCCGATCTATAAAATTGAAAGCTAGAAACAGCGGTCAAGTTCAAAATGTACACACGTATTTTTCCACCATAAAAACATTTATTACCGCCCAATGGTAAGAGCATCGAGCTCTAAAAATCTGTTTCTTGTTTAATTTCGTTCAAAAGGAATTAACTGTTAAGGGTGAAAAATCTTGTGTACCTACAAGATACTTAAATTTAATTGTGAATTGAAGAGGAAAATTGGTGGCGGTTTGAATTTAACTTCGATATGAATATTTAATTTCATTTCATTTCTACTTTTACTTTCTATAAAATTAAGCCAGCGGTAAGCATGCTGCATAAAATAGATAAAAACTTTGCAATATCAACTATTAATTCCATATTTTTTCGAAGTGTCAATACTGATATAGGTACCTCCATTCTAATCCATTAGGGTCGTCTCAAAGTTCTCATCTTAAAAACCCTTGAATTCTCATGAGACAGTAAAAAATGGCGAACAAGTCTGGATAGTTGTACCTAATGTGCAAAATACATAAGTGAATCGCAGCTGCGTGACTTTATGAAATAACATCGGTATTAAACGAATGAATATTAATTATTAAAGTGTTTTTAGAATATTAGGCCTTATTGCAAAAACATTCTGGTTGAAAGTTTACTTGTCCTAATACTTTCTCATAAAAATTAAATAAATGTATACTAAAATAATAAATCTGAAGAGTTTGACTGTTTGTTTTTCAGTCGGATTCGAAGAATTAATAAAATAAATAATAATAATAAATATCCTGGGACATTCCTCACACTCGGTCATCTGATCCCAAACTAAGTAGAGCTTGTACCATGGAATCGAACCCACGACCTGCGGCGCATTGCGCCAGCTGGCCCGTCACTTGTTGCAGTATTAGAAAGCACATTATCACTGAGTATTATAAGAACTGATAGCCGATGGGGAAGGAAGGTTCTAGAGTGGCGACCACGTACTGGAAAGCGCCGAGCGGGACGACCTCCCACCAGGTGGACCGACGACCTGGTCAGAGTCGCTGGGCGCCGCTGGATGCAAGCGGCCCAGAACCGTTCGAAGTGGAAATCAATGGGGGAGGCCTATGTTCAGCAGTGCACATCCATGGGCTGATATGATGATGATGATGATGATGATTATAGGGTGCTTTTTGTTCCGGGAACGCGGGTGAAACCGCGGGAGACAGTTGGTGTACTCTCCCTGTACAACCTTTATAATTTTTCTTGTTTAATATATAATATTTCCAAATTAGGTAACCCATGACGTACCTAACCTACGTTTTGTAATGACAATAGGATAAAAAAAATATCTTCGCATAAGTAAAGGTAAGTAATAGATGAAAATAATGAAATGCACCAAAATATATGCAAGCAAAATAATAATGCTATTTATTATTTTAACAGAATTTAGCTTTTAGCTGTACTGATCAATAATATTTGCTGAATATACATACACTCGATCCTTGAAAACGCAACTCATATCAATACGTACCAAAATGTTGACTCAAAGTGTAAAGGTGCATCCACGCTACGCAAACCGAGGACGAGCCGAGCAGACGTGGAGCACGAATTCGCGTAGCGTAGATGGACTTGCGGTACTCGAACTAGAGTTCGGCTCGCGCTCGACTGCGCTCCGTCAATCGTCAGTTTTTTTACGAACACGCGGACGCTCAGATTGTGGAATGAGCTCCCCGCCGTGGTTTTCCCAATGGAGTACAGCATGGGGTTCTTCAAAAAGGTTTCGAAGAGATTACTGCAAGGTTGGCAACGCGCGAGTAACACCCCTGGTGTTGCAAGAGTCCATAGGCTGCGGTAACCGCTTACCATCAGGCGGGCCGTATGCTTGTTTACGTCCTGAGTAGTATAAAAGAAAAAAAAACACAGGGACTCCCATCGCGCTCATGTTGTAGGCTCGGTGTACGTCCACAAACGAAGGGCGGCCCGGCTCGTGCTCGGTTCGCCTAGCATAGACGCACCATAACATTTCAAACTTGTATCTTTACTGTCAAAGAGAATTCAGTACGTATAAACTGTGGCACAACGAAAAGTAAACACAACTGTTAACTTTACTCTCCAAAATTCTGTAGAGTACACAAAGTACAGGCAAATATACTGATGTTCTATTAATAATATAGGGGACATGTATGTAATTAATGTTATCAAGTTACAGTTAATTTGAGTAGCTAGGGGAGGTTATTATTTGAGTTGTGAATAATTATGGAGTCTAGCTATTTAGGATGGGATAGGATGTACTAACATGACCCCTAGGGGAGTCTATCGCCCATTACAATTGAGTTTAAGAAAGGGCGCCGGCTTCATGGGTGCTCGGGGGCTCTAGCACCCATGAAAGCCAAATAGTTGGTACAAAGCACCCATGACCACAGCAGTGTTGCCAACTGCTAGCTTTAGCCAGTAGCTAGACAACTTGCAAAAAGTAGCTAGATTGCCAGATTTTGTTACCCAAAAAAGGTGCTAGAAGTAGCTAAATGTTACTTAGTAGGTAAATAACAATAAAAAATCATGTTTTATTAAATCAAACATGAGAGTATTAATAATCAGTAAATAACCTACCTTTTTTTCACAGGTTTAGTTCCATTTTCACAATAATATATGTATTAAAACCGCGTTTAGTATTTTTCTTTCGAGATACGGTGCCCTATTACAAACTCTCGAAAGTATTAAAAAGTTGCTAGAAAAAGTAGCTAAATAAATTTAGCTACAAGTTTCATAAAATTGTAGCTGCCTTACACCAAAAAATAGCTAGATCTAGCTATAAAGTAGCTAAGTTGGCAACACTGGACCACAGACATTAAAATATATCTCCACAACCTCACCGGCTCGTGGGGCAAGTATACATTTAGGTAATATGCATCACTTGTTTGTCCTATTGCATGTCTGTTCTTTTAAAAGAGAAATCAAATGGGCATGAGCACCCACTGGATAGTCTAAGAGCTGGCGCCTCTGAGCTCGGGTATGCTCGTATGTACCCGTACGCTTCTCAAGGCGAGACAATGAGGACAAGAGCTCAGGTCCCCACGTGTCACGCTCGAAGAAGAGGAGGCGTCCAGACCGTCGGCGTCACTGTTGGGTATGCGCAAGAATACTTTTGGGCCCCACCAGCGTATACCACCAGCCAGCAGTGACAGGATGGAACACTGTGAGGTTTAAGTCTAGAAGTTTTACTAGAACTCTGACATAATCTGGCTCTGCTTTTCGTGAACGGAGGGGAGCGGTCAAGTCCGCATCCATGCATGATTTCTTTACTATAAACTCATTTTATATACACAAATAAATATCTATTTATTTATAAATAGTAGATAAGTAGTAGATTCGTAAAATTATTAATACTTTTAAAAGTACACATCGTTCTCCGTGTAAAAGCGTAAATCTTTCCTATCAACAATTTTTCGCCACCTTTTTCGGTAATATAATACCTATTTTTCATAACTTAAAACGTGCTTGTATGATAACAAATAACTTATCTTCTATAAAAAGGGTTAGACATGTTTACTGAGAGAGTCTAAAGTGAAATTTACTTAGGGATATCTATTATCAATAAACCGGCTAAGTGTAAGTGGAACTGACTCATGGAGGATACCATACACTTATATTAAAATAATATATTCAGATTGAGAGTCGAAGCTGTTCACGTGAAAAAATAGCCATCTACTGTTGATAGCTAAATCAAATAAAAATGCTAAATATTGTTTAATATTTTTTCTCTCAATTTTATGATTGAAATAGTTAATCAATTGCTATCATTATGAACGTCACTATGGCACGCAGAATGTAAAGAAAGAAAGAAAGAAAGAAAGAAATACATTTATTTATACCACCAGAACGCACAGAATACAAAAAATAGGTACATACAAAAAAAAAGTTACAATAATATTAAAGAATAAAACAGTAGAAACAAACAATAATAATAATAATCTGTGCGTCGCGGAGTAAAAAAAGGCCCCGACTCAGTATAAAGTTGTGGGAACTACCCACAACACTGGTATTCTGCCGGCACCTTGTGACGCGTGAGTCACGAACATCGGCGAGCAGGTCCTTACAAGAAATATAAAAAATCCAAAATCAAAGCAAAAAACCAGAACGTAAAAAGAGGATAAAAAATAATAATTGCGAATTGTGAATATTTAGCAAAAGTTGTTTTATAGGTGGAACAGAAATAGTTAAAATAAATTAAATAGTGAAAGATTTAGTGCTGTTAAAAGGAAAACTCCTATATCAACGATGAGAGCCCCGGTAAAACGACCAAACAAAACCTGCTTCCGCACCCTCCGAAAATTAATAAGTGAGTGAGTACATACATCCATAATACATGTCACAAAGTGAGCGGATAATGTAGCTAGCTGTACGAGCGCGCCGGCACTACGGCGCGGCAACGTGCTGCGCGTGGGCCGCTGCCCCAGCCGACCTTCGAGCCTTCACGCCACCGAAGAGACCAAAAGCGTATTTGAGACTCTACTGTTTTAGTTTCAATATTATTCATATAACTCTAGTCCACGCTTTATTCTTAAGTCTTTAGATAGGACCCTAACAATGGTCCTTCGAGCCGGATCACGTACAGCAGCCTAAAAAAGTAGGCCTGTTTTATTGTTTAGTTGTTTAGTATGGCGACGCTCTTTCTATAGGTATATCAATTTCTATGATTAAAAAGATTTTTTTATATATCTCCTCACTTTGTTCCCATATTGAAACCTAAACCTAACAATAACTTTAAAAATACTGTGCCATATGGAAATTTCTATGCTAAAATTATAAATACATAATAATGTATGTACTTACAATTCAAATATTCATCCAAAATGGTACTGAGATTTATTAAAAACAAGGGCCTGTAAATATAACGTAGAGTTACATAAAATTATTCATAACTCATAAAATATGATAATAGAATTTTAGCAGGTATTTTGCGAGTAAATGTTGGAATTTAATATCCTTATAATTTCTGAAATATGTACCTACTTCCAAATAGCTTCTTGTCTCGACACGCCTGAGATGATTTTCATTAATTCATTGTAATAAACTGCCTTAATATGCAACATAATAATAATATAAGTTAATTAAACGGAAGATATTAAAAATCTACCCTCATTGGAGGAATGTGATTTAATTTTCTTTTTTAATATCCCATATAATTTACTTGTTAGCCTATGTCCTTCTCCATACATCCATCCATGCATGCCAAAATTTAATTATGATCCGTTGAGTAGTTGAGGCGTGTAGGAGTAACAAACAAACAAACTCACTTTCGCATTTATAATATTAGTAAGGATTTTTTAATCTCGCTAATACTATAAATAAAACAAGCGTCCGACGGTTTCACCCACGTTCCTGGGATAAAAAATGTCCTATATCCCAAATCCTTCGACGCACAAACATCCAAATACTTCTAAACGTCCTGCATTTAGGTAGTGAGAGTGAGATGAGATAACAAATAGGTACAATACAAAAAAAAAAGTATCTACGACATAACATTTCAACACCCTTCTAATTTTAAAACCAACCCGCCCTCACTAACCATTTCCTGAAATAACAACAGATATCTTCGATAGCATTATACCCTACCTTCCTAAGGCAAGGGTACCCTAATTATTGCATGGTCAAAATCACTGGTGAAATAAAATAAATACGTCGCTTCTCACCCGCCATTATTTGAAAACCCAACGTTTAGGCAAGTATTGAACTCAGATGGGCTGCATTTCACACCGTAGTGTATCATTTAGAGGTAATAAATTTGTATGTGCCAATTCAAACACAATTATAGAGTTTTTTATAAGATTTTTTTTTGTTGATATTTCGTAAACATATCGTATATAAGGCATTATTGTTATTTCATATTATTATATTAACAAAATAATATGATAGTTACCTTACTTGTGGTATATTTATCACTTTGTTTGCTAAATGATAAACAGCAATTTATTGATTTTGTACTTATATGCTAAAGTCAAATTACTAATAATACTTAAACTTTATTTATAGTTCCAAAATTCGAAACAAAAAGTGTAATCTTAACCAACTGCGCCAACTGGCCCTCATCTCAATTTTATATTGACTTTGTTAAATCATAATTTAGGTAGTGATTAGATTTGAATTTTGTAATAACCATTCAGGTACTAGATAATGACTCTTTTGTTCCTGAATAAAAAAACGCAAATATTTTTAAATTCGGTGTGAGAGCATGTCTCGAAATTTGGGTTAAAATTAGTTCAGTGTTTATGTAACGGAGGCCCTGCTAGGCGGTAATTGATTCCGTATTAATCCGGGCCAGTGATAAAATTCATTCAATTTAACTGAATTTATAAAGTTTAGCCAACGGAATTTATTGGATAACGATTTAATTTTGATGAAGACCAAAAATTATCGGCCCATTGTGTTTACGAAGATCTCGGTTGATGGTTTCAAATTTATCCATATATTTATGGAGGTGCAAGGTGGATGACACCTCCATTGAAAAGGGAAGATCTTCTGCCAGGCTGTAAATGTTGGACAGTTGTATATATGCAGATCGCAGAGAAATCTTCGCAAGCGCGATGTAGGATGTAGTGGGCTTGTATGCGCGATGCAGGATAATGTGGTGATGGCGTAGTGGTTCGCTACATATTGAATACTAGCTGTCCCCAGTGGCGTGCATTCCATATAGGCAAATAAGCAATGCCTACCTCATAAGATTGAATAAAATAATATTTTGATTCAATTAAACTACATAATCATTTTAAATAAAAAGTCTAACCTAACATAAAATACGAAATTTCAAACTTTGCCGCGAAGGCACTCGCGAGTTCGCCTCTCAAATTCACGCACACTAAAACGATTTCGGCATATTCATACACACACACACACTTCTTTAAGATAATACGACGAAAGCATAAATCACGCTTTTGCTATGCGTAGCATACTGACATTTGACATTCGCGATTTATGGACCAAACGTAACCTTACCTACTCTGTTGTAAGTAAAGTAATCCATCCAAATTAAAAAACCTACAGTTTACCAACATTAGAGCAATTCAAATATAACTTCGCAATTTATTTGTGTTGGTTTGTTTATGGTTTGGCTGGCATTGTATGCAATGTTGTTGTTATTTACTTATTGTGATTTTGCGAAGTGTATCTGTGAGAAATGAAGAAATTTTGTGGTGAAGATGCAAAATGTATCGATAAATTAATCCTTTAGTCAGTTTTCGTTTGTTGAAAACAGTAGGTAACTTGCTGTAGACCAACTCCAAAACATTCATGGATTCAAAACAAAGGTAAAAATCTTAAACATTTTAACACAGAATATTATGTTTTTAAACACCTGTCTATCTGCTAGCTGGGTGCTGTTACTCGAATCTATTATTCTGTTATTATGTATTTTGTTTGCTAATGAATCATACCAAATTTGTGTGGAATGATACGCTGCGCTGACCTAAACAATTTTACGAATCTGGTCAAAAAACATGATCTATCTAAGAGGCATACCTATTTAGGCGTGTATGGCCATGATTTCTTCTGCCTACCTAGTCCGAAAACCAATGCACGCCACTGGCTGTCCCCCGTGGTCTCACCCGCGTTCCCGGGATAAAAAGTTGCCAATCTCCTTCTCCATACCATAGGGCAGGCTATATGCCAAATTTCATCGTGATCTGTTGAGTAGCTAATACGTGAAAGGGTTACTCATTTTCGCATTTATAATATTAGTTAGGATTCCAATTTTAAAAAGTATTGCATTGCATTGCATTCTTTGAATAAAATCGGATTCAGTTTTCAAACAACAAAGTTGTCAAAATAAAATTTAATTTCATTCAAAAGCTCTAAGGAGTATTGATATCAACTTCGATGCAAATCACCCCTAAAATAACTTTTTAACCCTTTTTGACGCCGTTAGGCGATCAGTTTCAATAAAATACGAAAAACGTCTTGCATCAATTCTGTTAAGGAATGTTTAGGCAAAATTTGAAGAAGGTCGGACCAAGGAATCACACTGTTCCATATACAAACGTTGCTCCCGTTTTTCACCTACCCTTAGGGGTAGAATTTCAGAAAATCTTTTCTTATCGAATGCCTACGTCACGCGTCATACAAAGAACACACCCTCCAAGTTTCAGGTCTCTACGATCAGCGGTTTAGGCTGTGCGTTGATTGTTAGTCAGTCATTCAGGACAAAGCATTTTATATGGATAGATAGAAAGAAAGAAAAAAGATTTATTCAGGACAACACACAACATTACATTAATGAAAGTACAAAATGTAAAAATAAAATTAAAAAACAGATCAAAATATAAAAACTAAACAAAAATGTAATGTCGCGTGATGCCAAGAATAGGTCTCGACTCAGCATTGCAATGTGCTTAGGTTATTAAAAAACTAACCCTCGCACTGGTTTTCAGTCGAGGCCCACGTTCATGACATCACGAACATACAGTGAAAAAGTACCTACAAATAAATATTTACAATTTAAAAATATTACTATATAAAAAAAACAACAATCAAACACACATAATAACCTATAATACCTATAATAAACGGTTGCCAGACAGTCCTTGATAGTAAGTACAACACTTGATACACTATAGGTGCAACAAACAGAGTGAAAGTGCGATAGATGACACATCAACAGCATACATATTAACATAAACAATTTTATGAAATTAAATGAATGCGAACAAAATTCTAATATTTGTCACATTTGGAACGCATGCAACGTACCTAGGTAAAGATATTTAAAGTTATAAGTAACTAAGACTAGACACAATATAACAAAATCTTTATAAAAATAAATTTAAAAGCTATTTAAACTAAAATTAAAGGACATTAATGATTTATTAATTTGGGAAGTGAATCATAAAATATGTCGATACCACATTCATCGTCGCCAATAACAATAATGTGCTCATTACATTAATTACTTTCATGCACAAATTGTTTTTAAAGAAAAAAATAAATATTGTATATTTTTTATTCAGCTTTATTGTGTTGATATTAAAAAGACATTAAAGTAATCCACTTTTTTGGTACTAGGCGCACAGATTCGGAAATTTTTATATAATACTAGCTGCCCGGCGCGACTTCGTTCGCGTAATACCCTACCCTACCCTTCATTTAAACCTACCCCGGACTTCCACGAATAGTTCAAATTCAAAATTAGCCACATCGGTCCAGCCATTCTCGAGTTTTAGCGAGACTAACGAACAGCAATTCATTTTTATATATATAGAAGATAGAAGATTAGCAAGACGCAAAATGATAATGACCCTCATTGACCGGCGACATGTTGGCTATATTTTTTTTTTCGGATGTAATGGTGCGTCCATGCTTGGCGAACCGAGCACGAGCCGAGGCTCGAACGAGCACACAGCGAGCTCGATTCGCGTGGCGTGGACGAGCTTGCGAGCCTCGAACGAGCGCGATTGTCAGTTTTTTCACGAACAAAGGGACTCGCATCGCGCTCGTTGTAGGTTCGTTCGTGGCTCGGCTCGTGCATGGACGCACCATAAAAATGTTATATGAATATTTGAGTAATTTATTTTGAGTTGAAACTTTTTATAGAGAATCCGTACCTGATGTAGTTTTCACCCCCTTGGGACGTTTATACCCTTATCGTTACACCCAGTATAAACCGTTTTCATTTCGATTATCCAAAATTTACGCTATAGCAGACCTTTCCGAAAGCTGAATATTTTTATTAAAAATTAATTTAATAAAGGCTATATACATTTGACCCGAAAACATGACGCGGTAGGCAAAGGGTGTGACAACATAATTAAAGTTATTTATTGCCCGGGGTCTATTATTAAGCCTGTAAAGGCGAACGATTAAACGGTTAAATTTATTTTCACGAGATTCTGCTTTGTTATCTAACAGAGATTACGATTAAATTAAGCACTCTTTTATCTTTTGATACTTTTTTGTGTTTAAAACTATTTACTTCTTTTAGGGTTCCGTTTTTCGAGTAAACGAGTAAGGTGATCTTAACATTTCCCTGATAATATAATTCCTATTTAGATATAATTTGCCTAATTTAGAGATTTGACAGAATTTTCATGAAGTCCTAGTTCTCACGGCCTTCGCAATTTTACAAAATATATAGGTTTTTTTTATACGGAAATTGTCCATATTTTTAACCTGGGAAACCCATACCAAAGTTGACATGAACGTAAATAAATTAATAAATTGTAAAGCATTATACTTGGCTAGTACGAACTACATGGTCACGTCACATGCAAGAATTATGATATACTTAAGAACACATTAGCGTTAAAGTTAGGGAAATGAAGCTGAAATGTTTTCTGTGTTTATAATATTAATTATACTTAATCTCAGAGCGTGCAAGTTTAAGTTTGTCTTGTTCAGTCGGACTTGATATAATAATTTTGTCATTTCTCTTATCGTTTTACTCTTAAGCACTAACGAATTCAATATATAAGGTCCTAATAAATTAGTGAATTTCCTCTTGAGGGATGAATGTACAGGATGAAAAATAATCCGTGGGTTTTTTTTTAGATAAATGGTTAAATTAATACTTTGTACTGATATTAAGTTAAATTTCGGAATTCTGTTTTTTTCCCACGGATTATTTTTCTAATATTATTTTTTGATTACTAATTACCTATACATTCATCCCTGAAGAGGCAATTCACTAATATATTAGGACCTTATATTAAATCTGCTAATACAAACTTAGACAAATTTACTGTAGACGGTCGAATTACTGTTCATTAGCTTAAGCACGATTGTCAATTCAGTACAAAGAATAGTAATAACTCAGAGTAGATAAATACTACGTACAACAGAGGGTCAGCGCCCATACTTCAAAAGTTACCACCGTAACTCGCGCAAGTACAGCGCCGGTGGTGAGTCAAAGGTACTATTTGCTAGTCTTGCCACGTATGTCACTACAGCAATGTTAGTTTTGTCAGTAAATGACAACAGATGTCACTTTTTATAGAACAGTATTTTAAAGGACGATGGGCACTTTTTATTTTTTCCTAACATTTCCAATTCTATGGTATAAACATTTTTTATTCTTTGAAGTTTTTAATTTAAAAGGCGTGAAAGTTAAAAAGTTTAAATAATGCTTACCTAATTATATCCTTTAACATTTTACCATTTTTTGCCTGGTTGGCTAAATCCTAAAGTATAGGGCATAGCGACAAATGCTGAAAGGAGCCCCAAGGCCGATTTTAATAAAAAATAAAACTGTATACTTGGTACTCGTTGATTAGAAAAAAAAAACTGTATTATTACTCCATCTCATAGTGTCGCTTATAAAGATCTATTTCTGGGAAACAAATAATTTCTGTGGAAAATTAATGGAAACATCTATTTATTAAGAAACCACTACATACATCTAGTCTGGTCGCAGTACTACAAGCTCTGGAAAGACTTGAAACAGCCACCTAAGAAACCACTATCTAACAGTCATCAAGTCGAACAATTCCTTGGAACACTCCCCGTTGTACAAGCGGTAGAACACACATAAGGCAAAGTCTCTCCTCAAACTGAGAGGCTCGTAACCGTTCGTGAGCTCGGGATCGTCGACAATTCTAGCGGCACGTCGCTGAACCGAGTCTAAAGGCCCAAGCTGGTATCCAGGTGCCCCCGCCCACATATGGCAACAATACTCCATATGAGGCCGGACTTGCGACTTATAAAAATGCAGCCTTTGCCCCGATGTGAAGTACTGCCTCGCTCTGTTGAGCACTCCAAGCTTTTTGGATGCCAGCTTAATCTTGTCTTGCAAGTGACTTCGGAACAAAACGTCGCTAGAAATGTCGACGCCAAGAATCCCAATGCTTTGACTGATGTTCAAGGAAGTATTCTGGAATTGTGGAGCCACAGACCATGGGATTTTCTTAGCGGTGAACGCGCAGGCTTGAGTCTTGGTGGGGTTGAAATGGACTAGGTTTAGTCGAACCCAATCGGAGACACAAGCTAGTGTACTCTCGATTTCAGACACCAGCCGTTCGCGGCTTTCCTCCACCTCGGAACGAATTGCACGGCCCGTATAATGAGCGTCCCCTGTACTGTCGTCCGCATAGCAATGAATGATATGCTGTCTATTGACGGCATTTATTGCTATGCAGAAGGAACAGTGTTGGGGACAGCACAGAGCCTTGCCGGCATTCATGTCCATGCTATTAGAGTAGCTACCGTCGACGACGGCTCTTATGCTTCTGCTGGACAGAAAGCTGGCAACCCATTTGCATAATCCCTCGAGAAGCCCGTATGATGGTAACTTCCTTAGAAGACCCCTGTGCCAGACCCGATCGAACGCCTTCGCTACATCTAGGCTCACTGCCAATGCCTCACCTTGACTCTCGATGCAGTGGCGTGCCTAGGGTTTCAGAATAGGGCATGCCGAGAGATATGTTACTGTAGTTTTTAACAGTGAATGTAGATAAATCCGTCAGTAGTGTATCAGTCGTAGTTTTAAACCGAATGGTGTGTATATAAGGCGCCTCGGGCAGTGGCGGTACGTCCATACAAGCCCAAAAGCCGGGCTTACCCTACTAAAATAATTCTCGAACAAGAATATAAACTTATTAAAAATAGGTCAAGATAGCAATTTCTTAATATTCTATATGTTTTAAAAATCACTTTAATACCGAGCAAGCGAAGAGTCTCCGTTTCAGCTTGGACAAAAATGCTTTCGTATGTATGTCCAGATAACTGGCTGTTCTCCACTACAGGTCAAATTACTCATCTGATCCTCCATAAATTTTGTGAGCAGGGTCGGTGATTTACGAATGGCTTTAATCCTTTTGACCACAAAAGACTTAATAATTGTTCTTATTTGATATTTTGTTGAATAAATGAAACCACTATACGTTTTCCTGCACTAGCTAGATACAGACTTAAGCCCATAAAAACAAATGAAATACAATTGGTCCGAAACTGCCCATTGTACTTTTAAAAATAATCGATGTAGATTTCAAAATATTTAGACTATATTTATTTTTTACCGTTGAAGTCTCTGCTTATTTATTTTTTTATTATTTTATTATTATTTGATTGTTTCGGTCCTAGACGATAAAAAGAAATAAAAATAATCGACGGTAAGGCCATCTATGTAAGGTCAAAAGATTTAAATAAAATTAAATAAATTGCAAATATTGAAAATACGAGTTTAAAAAAATAATTAAATTAAATTATTATTATCAAATTGTATTCCTTTGCAATAAATCTCAATAAAAAGTGATTTAATAGCGTTTTGACTAAGAATTAATTTTCAATCCGTCCATACGATGTCTGTAGCGACATCTTTACGTGTGAATTCTACACTAATTATAAAATGTATGTGATTGACCAGACATGGTACAAGTAATAATAAATAGAGTTGTACTATTATACAGTGATAGCGTTATAAACGTTACAGTAGTACCCAACTGATAAGGCGCGTCGTGAATCTTCGTTCGCACAGAAAAGAAAGTATTTCCCGACGATTAACGAAAGAATGCTTAAACTTACAATCAACCTTAGATCACTACTATAAAGTTCACAATACACTGCAGCTGTTAGTTCCGTCTCACTCGCAAGTCACACCCCTCCACACACATGGCGGCAGCTGACGACCAATAGCATTTCCCACGCTTTGAAAATGTGTCTTCTGCGCAGGTACATCGGTAAGCCATATTAGTTGGATACTACTCTACCTTGTAAGAAGCGTGAGCAGTTTCCATATAGATGCATTCACAGATATATCGTACACTAGTTGATTTAAAGACAAAATGACGTTATGGATTCCTTGTTCTCGGTAAAAGTATCGATAAACAAAGAGAAATTGGCATTCAATATTATGTATTTAAGTAATTAAAACTTTGTACGCGCATTTCGTTTCAAGGCATTTGGACCGTACCGATGCTCACGGACCGTACGCTAGTAAAGTCGTTCTATTCATATTCTAACCCTATGGTTAATTAAGAGCCTATTCCATAATCCTCAACGATAAATATTTACGTAGTATGTTTGTCTGGAACTAGTGGACCCACCCGGGCTTTGCCCGAGTAGTATAATTATTACCCGTTCATACAAATACAAACCTTTAGGAACTAATTCTCCAAAAGATGATAAAAACCGCATTAAAAACTATTACTTAGTTTAAAAGACTGAGCACAAACGTACTAAGGAAACTGAGGAAACGCTGCCACGAGGAAATTTTCTATACATAGATTGTATTTTGTGAATATTTGTTGTAAATAAAAACCTATTCCCAAGTAAAAAAAATACTTTGTTTTATATTATTTTGAGACAAAAGAGAAAATTGATAAATATTTGTAGCGATTTAAAATTCTCTTTACAGGAAACAACTACCAATTTCTTATGAAAATAAGTTATTATTAAATGACTCTCTCTTGATCTCTGGTGCATACTTAAAATTGAGTTTAAAACGTTTTTACGTCGTATCTTAATTACTCTCAGGCTCAGAATTAAGTAATCTATATAAAAAAAAAGCTAAGTAGCTTTCTACGGCTCAATCTAGAAAAGTACTTAGAAACTTCTCAAGCCTAAATCTAGATAAAACTATTCTATCTCTGTGAATCCTCATCGTATAAGTCTTAATCACTATTTGCCTCTTTTAGTTTAAAATAGGCTTCTTTGTACAACGTTATTTATACAAACACTAATGGAATTGTTCCCGCTTATCTTTTTAATTAATTCTGTTTCTCTGAAATTGTTTTCTTTTATAATCTTAAAAACGATTTTACTTTGGCTATCATGGTAAATAAGTGTGCTGGAAAGAAATGAACATTAGTGCCGATTCTGTTGTAAATCGCACTAAACTAATTTAAGTCATAATCACATCTCTTTCTTGCGAACATTATTGAAAAAGGATAGAACATATTGAAAGTTGTCAAAGTAGTGTTTGCCGTCTTCATTTGCGGGTATTTAGACGTAACCGCGATAGATGGCGACTAAATTAATATTGAAAACAAGCGTTGGACTATGTTACAATTTTACGGGGTATTAATAAAAAATGAGGCAACCCGGTAAACAGTTATTTATTGTCAATGGTTTACACGTAAACAGTTATTTATTACACAAAAACAGAAATAACTAATTGTAGTGGAGTAACAAGGTTATTTGATAAATTTGCCAGCTAGACTCAGTGTGTGGGTTTAGAGGTAAATTTGAATTGGTTTGGAAATAATATAATAATATTGAGCGCCACTGGCAGTAAAGGCTGCCAGTCCTTAAATAATTGTCCGCGAGTGGAATGTATAAAGTGGTACCGCACAATCGATCCGCGGAACACACGTGGCTCCCACGGAGTAGGTGTAGCGGTTCTATGCCCCCACGGAACACGTCGCGTTACAAACGCCCCCACAGAACAGGTGTGGCGGTGTAACGCCCCCACGGAACACCTCCTTATAGAGGAAAATTATAAAACAAACAAAATAATATTAATATTGGAATTAATAAATAAATTACTCTGCCACAATTGAAGATTGGGCAGAGCAAACCCTACTACTTGCACAGCGTGTGCCATGTGCACAGTGGAAATTACCTGCCACGTGCAGGATCCACATGTTGAAAATTTACACAAAAAGGTTATAGATTCCCTAGCAAAAATAAGGGACACCATAAATACCTTATGGAGGAAAATGTCCCTGCCTCCGGAAGGTGGACAATGTCGACTCCGGTCTGTCGACAGCTTGCCCGTGCTGGTGGCAACGCCTACACAGCACGATGCACTGTAAAATAAAAATACATTTAATAAGGATTCGACACAAACCGAAGCCGGGAATACAGCATTGTCGTGATGTCGTACTTACGAAAATTTTATAAAAAAACAACGTGGCGTGCCCGACGTCCCAAAGTTCGGAGCACGCGCCGGTCGTAGATCCACTGAAAATAATTACGACAATTAACCAATCGTACAAAGGCACAAGCACTAATTGAATTTAAAATTGGAAAAGGTGGAAACTTACCAAAAAACAAGCAAAAAGTTACTTGGGAGTGTGTCTCCAACAAGAACAAAATGGAAAGTGAAAGAGTCATCGTCCGGCACTAAGGAGGTGACACAAGGACGAGACTCGATGCATTCTTCATTCACCTTGACACGAATCGACCGGGAAACTAGCTAATTGCACTCGACTACGTCAACATTCGCAAGGCCAAGGTCGGTCAGTGCAATGGAACGTCACTAAAAAACGTCAGAGTGACAGTCGCATATTTCATTGATCTGTCACCTGAATCAAAACAAACAAGGTTAGGAATTCATAAACAATGTTTATTGTTAAATTTAATGTGAAAAATGATAAAATACGTTGTAAAATGACCATCAGTGTAATTGTAGTGCAAGGGCATATTGGGATGAGCCCACTAGTAAGGTGAGTGCACAGAAAATCGAAGTATGTCGAATTTTCTACGTAACAACTAATTGGACAGGACTACAGAATCATGGCGAGATTTGTATAAAAAAATAAAGATTTTTAGACACGTTATAATTGATCCTTGGTGCCTAAGGAATAACATTTAAAATATTTTGAGATCCCCGGGATAAAATGCGACATTCTATGCCATGCCGGCGAATCGCGACCAAAACCTTCATGTTGTTGTTATGTTTTGCGGGGCTTATAAAATATTTCAAGTATATTAATAAGTATTTTGCTGGTAATGTAATCTCAACATTGGAAGTCATTCAAAACCCTCTAAAATGTTTTATATTTTTGTACAAATCAATGTATGTAATGGATCTTCGCCATGATTGTTTCTTTTATCCATTTCTTATGTTCTTTTTTAGAAAGAGACATAGTGTGACTAAAATTAGTTTAGTTGTAAACAACATAATCAGTACCATTTTCTTAAGAATGGAAACTACATTATTATTATTTATTACTTTATTATTCTCATAAACTAACTACAAAAAAATCTCGGTAAGCAACTCATCACTCTGTCATTCGGTCAAGTTGCTCTCTACACATCGCTATGGTATGACGTCATCATGCGCACACCGACCGGGCGACCACTTCATTACCGCCGCACGCGACAACGTGTTCGCGCATAATGGACGAAGTGAAAAATGCATGTGACGTAGCTGACTGTTATTATGCTGTCGGGAAAACCTTTTACTTAGGCGAGAGTAAACTGGTGTTGCTTTTTATAGGTGCCATATATTTTTAGCCATTTTACTTTGCATTTTTCGTTACGCACATTGTTTTAATAGATAACTTGGGATTTTGTGCCGCTGTTTTACTGGCTCGTAAAAGTGTGTTCTCGAAATTGCTTGTGAAGAATGAAAATTACTTGAAACATGGCGGATTGTTTATTTGAAAATATACTTTCGGAATATAGAAACCGCAAGTCAATTTGCAATAAAGTATAACTAAATGGATACCCAGAGCTTTGCCGACTATGCAGTTTGTAAAAGGCTTAGAGTTTACAGTATAATAGAAAATATTAAAGAAAATTGAGCTCAGTAAAATTTTCAAACAAAAGAATATTATGTTTATTTACCCTTACAATCAATTTATACTTTTCAGGACGATAACAGGAGGGCGGTCGCATTTTAACAATAAATAGCATGTAAAACTCGTCTAGCTACGTAAACCAAACAAAGTCATCATCTGTAGATACCTCGGCTGGTATACTAAATGGTCGTCCATTTGGTGGTGTAGCCCTGTTATGGCGAAAGTCGTTGTTCCCTAATGTGTCCATCCTAGAATGCAACAGCGATAGGCTCGCTGCAGTGAAGATTATTGATGGCTCGCGCTCTTTTTTGACTATTAGCGTGTATTTACCCGTAGACAAAGATGACAATCTGATTGAATTTACTGACTGTCTTGCGAGTGTTGCTGCAATGGTGGAAGATAATGACGCAGCGGCCGTGTATATACTCGGTGATTTTAACGCCCACCCTGGTACCAGATTTGGAGACGAGCTCGATTCTTTCTGTGCGGAACACCAGTTGGTATGTGCAGATAGAGAAATATTACCAGGTGATACGTATACATACGTAAGTGAAGCACATGGCTCCCTGCGCTGGCTAGATCATTGTATTACGACGCGTGCCGCGCGGGACTGGATTTGCTCCGCGAGTGTGGTCGGTGGTGTGTATTGGTCTGACCACCTTCCCCTAAAAGTCATATGCGACATGGGTGTTGTAGCATCGAGAACAACTGTTGAAAAACCCGCGAATCCACTCGGCATAAAGTGGGGCCACAGAAGTAGCAGCCAAATTAAAGACTATGCCCGGTATTGCAACAGCAATCTGAGTTCGTTACCATGTTTAAGTATGTTAACTGACTGTGATAATATGAAATACATATTGGATGATTATTATAATAAAATTGTTAGGGTCTTACAGATTGGAGCAATGAATACTGCTAAGTCACATCGCGGTGCACAGAAAACCTCTAGGTACATACTGGGCTGGAATTACCACGTTAAAGAAAGCCATCAGAAAGCAAGATTGTATTACAACGATTGGCTCCTGTCGGGTAAACCTAAATCGGGTGTAATTTATGATGACATGTCTAGGAGTCGGAAACAGTTTAAAAATAAACTGAAGTGGTGTCAAAACAATGAAGAAAGCATAAAAACTAACATATTAGCTTCGCACCATTCTGAAAAAAACTTCAGCAAGTTTTGGAACGCTACTAAAAACATGAATTATAAATCGAGTATACCCATAAGCATTGAAGGTAATAGCGAACCAAATCAAATATCTGAGTTGTTTTCACGCCACTTTAGAGTTGATCCGATGCCAATAGTTTCTCCCGCTGTGTGTTGTGAGAATGATCGAGTAGATGCTAGTGTCTCTGAGGAGTTGAACTTTACCCCTGGCTGCATTGCGGAGGTTATTCGACATATGAAGCGTGGTAAGTCTCCAGGTTGGGATGACCTGAGTATCGAGCATATCATATATGCGGGGGAAGAGTTACACAGAGTGCTCGCGGAGTTTTATAATATGTGTCGTCGCTTCGGTTACCTCCCGAAAGAAATCATGAAGACCGTGGTAGTTCCAGTCCCTAAAAACCGAACGGGTGATCTTTCCAGTCTTAAGAACTACAGACCGATTTCCTTAGGGACTATCCTTGGCAAAATACTGGAAAGACTGATACACCCTGTCCTTCAGCGGAATATAAAAGTAAATGATGCTCAGTTTGGTTTTCGTCCTAGTCTCTCAACAGACACTGCAATCTTTAGCGTTAAGTCTACTATAAATTATTATACGACTAGAGAAACCTCCGTATACGCGTGTTTTCTTGATCTAAGCCGAGCTTTCGATCTAGTAAGCTACAAATTACTATGGGAGAAACTTGAAAGGTCAAATGTACCAAAGAAAACTGTGGACTTGTTGAGGTACTGGTACGAGAACCAAGCGAACAATGTGAAATGGGGCGACACCATCTCTAGCGATTTTAGGTTAGAATGTGGTGTACGTCAAGGAGGCCTTACTTCGCCGGACCTCTTTAACCTGTACATGAACGATCTTATCGTGGAGCTAAGGAGCACCAAGGTTGGCTGTCATATCGGCAGTGTCTGTCTTAACAACTTCAGTTACGCGGACGACATGGTGCTGCTTAGCCCCTCGGTAAAGGGACTTGCAAAGTTGCTAACAATCTGTGAACAATACGCCAAAAATCATGGTCTTAAGTACAACGTACAGAAGACGCAAATGGTAGTATTCAGGTCTGGGAGAGGCCCGGCAAGGGTACCGCCAGTATTTTTAGATGGTGCTGAAGTAGAAATAGTGGAAAAGTTCAGGTACTTGGGTCATTTGCTTACTGGGAATCTCAGTGACAACGATGACATTGAGCGTGAGCGTAGGGCCCTCGCGGTCAGATGCAACATGCTCGCGCGCAGGTTCACCCGGTGTAGCGAACAAGTGAAGATGACATTGTTTAGAGCATATTGTCAATGTTTCTACACTTGTCAGCTTTGGGTTCGCTACAACAAGAGAGCAATGAGTGCCATCAGAGTGCAATATAATAATGCATATCGCATTTTGATGAAGCTGCCCCGTTGCTGTAGTGCGTCGGGCATGTTTGCAGACAGTAGGATCCCAGACTTCTTCGCGATCAGAAGATCGCGTATAGCCGCGTTTTGGGCGCTTATCAGGAGATCGAGGAATGAGATTCTCAGTACGCTATCTGAGTGCCTGGATAATCCGATATACACGTGCTGGTTGTCTGTGCACCGTGAAGGTAATATTAGATGACCAAATACATTGTACGGAATATGCACTGTAGGTGCTGAACTGCTGACTGTTCTGACGGTGCTATTGCACTTTGTCTTTTATTTTATTTTTATTTTATCGTCCTTTTGACCCTTATGCTATTGCGTAATTTTAATTCTACTTTTGTATTTGTACTGTACATTGCATTGTATTCTATGGGTATACACCTGAAATAAAGATTATTATTATATTATTATTATTATAAAGTGAAATTAAGAGATTTGTTTCAATTTTTTTAACGTTATAGTTACATAGTTTTTCCTGATACAGTTACTCACAGTATAACTTGAAAACAAAGTTACATAAACCTCGTTTTCGAACACAAATTTAAATATTGCGTGTGTGTTTTTAAGAGACAATAATGAGTCTGTTCTTAAGGTTTTGTCCATATTCGATCGTGTTAAGTTACCAATTTTATGTCAACAACTGCAGGACAACAGCCAGTCGCCAACCCTAACAAGCAGCGATAACAATCGTACTGTCTTCCCACAATCATCGTACCTAGCTAATTGCAGTTGGGTCTGAGGTAAATTGTTCGTGATTTGTACCTTAGGGACCTTCCCTGTGTGTACAGTAGTAGTTAGCCATCCAGTGTGAGCCTGCGACCCAAGTCTGGGGACTCAGGGTAATAATCACCGTAGCCGGGTACTATAGGATTAGTTTCTGTATCTATTATGTATAATTGGATGGGTAACTATTTGCTTTCCGTGAATTTTGAGTTTAAAAACCAGATATGTCAATGCAGAGTTATAGTACTGCAGTTTTTCTGTTATTCAAATTTATAAAGATAGGCACCACCTATGTTCAATTGCAATATCATTTGTCAACTGTATCGCTTTTAATTTTGTAAAAATTTTCAATGTTCAATTAAGCACCATTACGGGTACCTCTATCTGCAAATAGATTAACCCCCTTATTCATAATGGCTTTTTAACTAAATCAGTGTAATAGTGTCCTCCGTCTCACTCTTTCGTCACCAAATGTCACGTGTCAGATAAAGACTTCGGAATTTTAGCTAATCAACGTTTGATAACTTCATTATGAATAAGGGGGTAAGTCTTTGGCTCGCGGTTAAAAATATGTATAACGGGTTAATACTTGATATTTCAGTAAATTCAATTTCAAAGGTTTCCATAGATAATATACCGATCTGATTGGTAACTAGGCTCTGTAGGTATATTTAGCCCAATAGTCAGTGACATAGATCCAAGCCAACATGGATGACAAACAAAAAACAACTTTAACAAAAATGCTTTATAAACAAAAGAAACACACTAAGTTAACATGGCAGACTAAAACTAAATAAAGCGATATATCTCAACGCAGTAACTACTAAAATTTAAGCACCAACTTCGCACAAACCTCTATTTCTGAGAAAGCATCTAATTCTCAAATAATTGGAACTCACGTCGTGTCTGGAACTATCTTAATTGTCCATTGTCCCCTAATTTGTTCGTGTCGCCACAGTCCCAGAGGAGGGAGCTACTGGTCATTAGACGATACACGCTTTAAAATGCGCTCAAGTTATTCCATTTTGAGTTTTAATTCCTTGGCGTAAAAGTGGTAGAGATTGAGTAGGTATCATGGTAGGTGTTCTGGGATTAAAGGCAGATGGAAAGCTAAAGTATGTGTGGTGACAATAGCGGGCGTGGTGATCCTTTTGTTTAGTTATGAAATCATTGCTTTTCTCGTATTAAAATGAATGTATATTTATTTCTGTAGTAAAAGCCCCATTTAAATAAACGAGTTACATGAAAATTCAAGCATTTTTTTTTATAAAATATCTATTTATTTGCCGACAATACACAAATAAATCGTCACGAGTTCGGTCAGTCATAAACTAATTATCGTATAGGTAGTAGGACGTCATTCCCACACGTCATTCACCGTAACGGCGGGCGTCCGCTATAAGACGTCCATTTACAGATACTGCGTGACTGATTAGTAAGGTGACGTTGACGTGACTGATGTGAAATACACTCTTATCATGACATACATGACATAACGTCATTCAAAAATAAAATCATTCGCAACTTTATTTAGGTAGATAGCTGTTTTATTTTTAATCAATTTTGTTAATTTATATATGTAATTACACACACACACATAGATAATTTGAGTATTTGTGTATTGTTATGCGATAATAATTATTTATTCATTCATCAATATATATGTATATATATACGTTACAACATTATAATTAAGTATTTAAATATATATGTATATACTCGTACATGCATTTATTTAATATGATCCATATCTTTTTTTACATAACATGTAACATTTTTGTTAATTTTTAAGCATTATAGTTCTTGTTGTTTTTAATGTATTTATGTTAATATTAGGAAACCTGTAATTGGCTTTTTTTTATGTATATTCTTTTGTTAATTATGAACTTGCTTTTAAGCTGTTGGTTTCGTCAAATAAATAAATAAAAAATAAATAAATATAATTTTTCGGCATATTGCAAGTTCTGTGAGAATAAATACAAAATGTTAAAAACGAGTTTAAAATATTGGTAAATTCGTAGGCAACCATGTTCCTGCATATAAAATATAATACAAAAAATATTACTCCATAAAATTTTATTACAATGTAGAATTATTGCGCACATGAATGCAACTTTATTTAACGAATATAGCGCTGTCCTCTACCGGGCCTTAGTTCCGGAGTTCATATTTTTTATTTCCTCTTAAATTTTATTCAAATTAGAGTTCAATTGTTATTTACATAACTGTTTTTCAACTGTTATCTATTACATATCTAATAATTAATGGTTTGCTCCATTACACCTCATTGACAACGATTCAAAATATTTACATTTCAAGAAGAGGTTGCTTGAATTCGGTGTGATTCTGTAGCACGTCGGCGTCGTAGCAATTTGTAGCTGTTCGTAGCACACTGGTCGAAAACGATCGCTAAGAGATACTGCCGCTTAAACAACTGTAACATTGTCAATATGTTGCAAATAAAATTATACGGAATACTAGCGTCTGTTCGCGGCTTCGCCCGCTGGGCCTACAGGAAACAAATGACATTTTTTTTTTTTTTTTTTTTATTTTATTTATTCAGATAGCAAACGGTCACAATTCAAATGAAAATTAATACTAAAATACACAAAAAGACCTATAGTATCATCAATGAAAACTTAATAAAAACCATATATTAATGAGCTGGTGTACACTTAAAAACTTAATATAATATAAAAGAAACAAAACTTATAATTTGTATAATATTTGTGTTGCTTTGGCCTTAAATGAGTTGAGGTTTTCGTGGAACATGTCAATTTCGTCAAGTTTATTATTATATAGGTTAGGACTACGAATAAAGAACCTGTATTTGGCGTAGTTGGTTCGGCTGAACTTTGTATAGAAATGACACATTTTATCTCGTGAGGAGGGACGTGGAACTTTTAAAAATACCTTTGCTAAGAGATCAGGACAATTGATATGATTACCAATAATTTTTATGAGGAAAGTAGCATCCATAAGAGAGCGCCTGCACTCCAATGATGGGATTATAAGGCGTTTACCTGTAGTTGGATAGTCAATAAATTGATTTCCAGTTCTGTAATCAACAGCTTTTAAAAACTTATTTTGTATTTTCTCAATTCGGTCTATATGAACAGCATAATACGGATTCCAGACTGTGCTAGAAAATTCTAAAATACTACGTACAAAGGCAAAGTAAAAGGCTATGTAAGTTTTAGCAGTTTTAAACGGCTGGCATATTCTGAGGATGAAACCTAATTTTTTATATGATTTTTCTATAACAGAATTAATGTGCATATTAAAATGCATTTTGGATTCGAGCACAACACCCAGATCCCTTATATTATCCACACGTGTGACCTGTTTTCCTAGAAGTTGGTATGGATGAGTTTAAGATAATAGTTTTCTAGTGAAACTAATAGTGTAACATTTATCGACATTAAGGAACAATGAGTTATGATCACAATAATTAAGTATATTATCTAAATCTTTCTGTACGTTAAAATGATCTGCCTCTGACTTGACTATGCTAAAAATTTTCATATCATCAGCGTAAAGAAGATGTTGCGAGTATTTCAAAGCATTACCTATATCATTAATGTACAATATAAACAATAAAGGACCCAAATGGGAACCTTGAGGTATTCCAGAGCTAATAGGCAAAAATTTAGATATGTAACCTTTGACTGCAACCGCCTGAGATCTTCTCTCTATGTATGATTCAATCCACCGGAGGAGGTCGCCGTGTATACCGATTCTGTACAATTTTTTTATAAGCAGTTTGTGATTTATTTTATCAAACGCTTTAGAGAAATCAGTATACACAGCGTCAACCTGATGACCTTCTTCAAGAGCACATAGGACATAATCAGTAAAAGTAAGCAAATTCGTTTCAACGTTACGACCCTTTGTAAAACCATGTTGATGAAGGGATATATGTAAATTAACTGTATCTCTTAATTGCTGGGTGACTATTTTTTCAAAAATCTTTCCAAAAATACTTAATTTAGAAATAGGCCTGTAATGTGACACAATACCCTTATCCCCGTCTTTAAAAATCGGTGTTATTAAGGCTCTTTTCCAAACATCAGGAAAGCAACCGTCTTTGAGTGATTTCAAATATATAAAAGTCAAAGGAAAACTGAGCTGTTTAGCACAAGCCTTGATGAAGTAAGGGTGTATACCATCTGCACCTGCACTCTTCCTTACATCGACAGATTTAAGGTGTTTGAGGACAATTTCAATAGAAATATGAATGGAAGAGATATCAATTAAAGAATTTTGATCACATAATGTAAGGTTAGAAATGCAGTTACCGGATATAGCAGGATCATCTTTAACAAAAACCGATTGGAAGTAATCGTTAAACAGGTTACATATAGTTTCTCCATCATCTGAAGTAACATTTCCAAGTGTCATTGTGTCAGGAATGCAATTGTGGTTTGATTTTGACTTCACATACCAAAAATAGTTAGGGTTTTTTGCGATATTCTCTTCAGCATGATTTATGTAAGCTCTATAATTCTCTTTTTCCACTAATTTTTCCCGCGATCTAAGTAATTTAAATTCGTAATAATCTCGAGCGTTTTGGTATATTTTCCATCTTTTATGTAATTTTTCTTTTTCTTTAATTAATTTTATTAGAGGACGTGAATACCATGGCGGATATTTTTTATTAACTCTAACAAAATGTTTAGGAATATTTTTACTAATGACTTCATCTAAAACTGAATA
This sequence comes from Achlya flavicornis, assembly GCA_947623365.1. Taxonomy (NCBI): domain Eukaryota; kingdom Metazoa; phylum Arthropoda; class Insecta; order Lepidoptera; family Drepanidae; genus Achlya; species Achlya flavicornis. Next base: position 2,496,661 of record OX392474.1, read on the forward strand.
AAAAAAGTCAACACCATCATTCACATTTAAGCTACACAATGGAGACCAGTCGGTATGCGTTAGTATATCAGATATAGTAGAATAATCGCCGAGATGGAACTTACGTATTTGATTCAAATTTGTTTTCATTGTAGTAGTTGGTAGAGAAGATATAATTATTTCAATTGATTTGTGGTGAACATCTTCTGCAGTAAGGGGCTCAGTACAGGCAGACACGGTACAGTCGATATTAGAAAGAACAAGGTCCAGAACACGGCCATTAATATTCTCACAATGATTATATTGGCCAAAGGACGAGAAAGCCATAAAGTCCACAAGGCTTACGACTGCAGGGTATTGTAGCGTGCTATTATGGATACTTAAACTATTAGAATTGTTTTGTGCGCACCATAATGCATGTGTAATATTAAAATCTCCCAAAATAAGAAACGCGTCATCTGGATGTGACACTGTAAGATGTGATACATTGTCGAAAAAAGTTTTAAGGCTATATATATGATTAAAATTGTGAGGAAAATAAGCACAAGCGATGTGTAAGCGTTTATGTGGCGGACGGTGCTTTGCACGCACTGTTTGGGTGGTAACTTCGATAGTAATCCACAACTCGTCATGAGTGGGATGCGATCGCCACTGATCGCGCTGCACGGCTCGCAGGTCCTGACGCACAGCCAGCGCCACTCCGCCGCCGCGCTCCACACCACGCGCACTCCCGTCCCGATCCGTGCGGAATATATTATACCGGTAGTCGAAGTATTCATAGCTATCAAAATTATTAGTACGCCAGGTTTCAGTGATACCTATTATATCATAGTCAGATGTTAGGACGTTCGTTAAAAAGGCATGTGATTTTGTGCGCAATCCCCTCACGTTTTGATAGAAAATACTCAGACTACTAAAGGATGCCATTTATAGTTGTAGAATAGGGAAATTATTTTATTTACAATAGAAACCGAACAGTGTTTTGAATGTAAGGTATACGCATCGTGTTTATAATAGTATATGAAATGTTGTAAAAGTGCTATGAGAAAAATGCAAATAACATTGTAATTGTGAAAGGTTAAGCTCATGAATAAATTGACGGTGTTCCAACATAATAGATTGACAATCTCAACTGACTGTGGATTATTATAAATGTAAAATAATATTACCATATGAAGAAATATATATTTAAAGCCCCAACAACACAAATAAGTTAATATTAAACTTACAAAGTAGTACATAATATAAAAGTACATACAAAAACAATACAATGCAACTAAATTCCAATACAGTTCGATTGATTGTGTTATCTTATGTTCAACGATTACTATATTTAAGAAAACCATTACAAGTAAAGCAAAAATCTGTCACAGAAGGCGACTTAACGAACTATCATCTAATATTCTAATGATTTTAGAGTGTTCATTCTTACGCATAAGAATTTTCCCATCACGAACCCATAGAAAGTTGTAGTTCCGTTCAGACTTAAGCTCCCTGGCACGACGTAACGTGTATCACTGTTCATCGCGGTATTTTCATTTGCTTTACTCGAAGGAAATCTGCGTACCCTATGAACAGTGTCTACGTCCGTAGCTCGTAGGGATATTCCAATTTTTGAGCACACATTATTTAAAATAGAGTATAAATTTTCACCCTTAATTTGTGTGACACCCGATATTTCAATATTATTCAGCCTAGATCGCTGATCACACTCGTTGAACTTATCAACTAGGATATCATGATTAGTGATTGTTTTATCCAGGTCGGTCTGAACTCTTGACAAGCTTAGGATTTTATTTTCAACGGCTGTTACACGGTCATTCATGTCATTGAAACGGGTGTCGAATTCATCAATTTTTTTATTTATATCCTGGACTCCTAGAGAGGTTTCATCAAATTGTGACTTCATCGAGTTGAGGTCACTTCTGAGAGCTTTGATTTCCTGTAACACTTCGGCCAGAGTTGGTGATTGAGAAGATTCGGTTACTTCCTTGTTTTTACAAACCGAGCACCGCCAGGCAGACTTCTTTTCCTTCGCCATCCTTCGGTATGTGGTTTCAGCATATCCAGCACATGCAAAGTGATAGCTCCTTTGGCAATGCATACAGGTAACGCCATCGGTCATATCTTGTTCGCATTTGGAGCACGACATTTCTCACTATTTATTTATACTTGTATTGGATTGAGGTATGTAATACAAGTAACACAAAATGTACAAGGTTCGCTTTAACTTGGTAGAAATTAATAAATAGTTACGTTGGCGGTAGTTAACTATGACTCATTAAAATACGATGTGACGTTACCGATCGGTACGGCACTCAACGACAAACTGATTTTAACTAATATTATAAATGCGAAAGTGAGTTTGTTTTGTTTGTTACGCCTTCACGCCTCAACTAATCTTTTTTATTATAATTGATTGATATTATCATACTTTTAGCACAATATATCAAAAACACAGTATAATCAGCAAAGTAGCTGGCCATCACAAATACACGTGACGTCAACAAGCTAAAGGACAGAGTACTTTTCTACCAACTAATTAAGTTGTCAGCGTACACCACGTCACCCGTTGTCACTGAGAATGAATGATTATACTGTTTGTAAATTTTTTACGTGAAAAATACACGATTTTCCCATTCTGTTCGTAACTCGATTAGGTATAAGAACGTTTTTGTTTTCTGTTATTATATTTTTACAGTATCATTTTGTTATCTTTTTTTGGTATACAACAGTCTGGATACGAATAATTAGCTTCAATCAAGATGAAGATTTGTTGCCAAAAGCACTTAACGGTGTCAGCGACTCACTTGAGAGCCAGTTTGTTCTACGTTTTGTGTACTTACCACATTGATGAGTGAGAGATTGTGATCAAACACAGGCTTGTTTTGCATTTATGTACTAACTTTTTCATCAATATGATGGAAATGAATCTAGATTTCAATCCTGGAATCCTTATCACAGTAAAGCTCGTATTATGAGAACTGTGATTTCATATCAAAATCAAATCAAAATAGCCCTTATTCATAACTTAAAAACATATTAGGATGTTTTTTCATCGACATCTATATTCGTATTGTCGACACAGAACCAACCTCCATTTATAACTGTCTTTCGCCGTTCTTGTAAAGGTCATCTTCACAGCATAATAATTATGTGCAGTAGGTTAGCAGCAGGGTCTGTAGCTGGGGCCTAGAATCACAGCTACGGTGTTCCCCTGCCTGTCGTAAAAGGCGACTAAACGGGGACCTTCGGGGTCGTGGGCAATCGGGGTGGGGGCCCTGAACGCCCAGAAGCGGCCCCGAGGAGGACGATAAGTCGTTGTGGTCTCGACTCATCGTGCGATAGCACCGCGAGGGTGCTGGGGGGAGGTATCATATTTCCCCCGGGACGGGCTATCACAGCGCCGCGCGTGGAGTGGCGAGCAGGTACGGGATCTGCACGAGAGCCCGCCCCCCCTCTGTAGCGCTGGTGGCGACCACCGTGGAGTTTTAGCCGGTAAAAGTCCGGCATAACCTGGCTGCTCCTCCCCACGACTGCGAGGTGGCAGCTCACGGGCGGCGCGGCGCCTGTGAAATAGGTGGCGCGGCGCGGCTTTGGCAAGATACTACTTTGTGGCGTCACTCAGCAAGGGAGCGGACCGCTCGCTGGAAGCGTGTGGTCAGCAGGACTAGTGGCTTGTAGCGGCAAGCGCTCTTGCCGCGAGGCGTCAATTATTTTATCTAGTCATTGTAAAATTACTTTAACGCATACGATTTAAAGGCCTCAATTGCATGGCAAGGCAAATGCCGAGGCTTGGTTGCCAAACTTAATAATAAGAAGAAGATAATGACCCTCATTGAGGACTTTTTGGCGGGAACTTGCAGTGATGTTGCGTTTTCGTTGCTATTTTCATAAATTCGTGTATTTTGAGTTTACTGCATATTATCGGTGGTATTTTATCCAATAAAGATCAATCCATGTGCACCAGTGAAGTGAAATGAATTATGTGTATCGTGTCTTTCCAAGTTCTCTCAAAAAGTCCGTGAAGAGTTTTAGTCGTTTTAGTTCAATGACCACTATTGTAAAAGTAATACATGACTTTTATGGACGGTGACTGACTAAGGACTATTATGTGAAAGTGATTTATTGTAACTGGAAATTATAATATAACTCGACACTGGCAGAAATAAGTCCCAATTTGGATTTGGTTGCCAAACTTAAAACTATGAAGAAGAAGTAGCTAACTCAATTAGTCGTCAAATCTGTCAACTAATAAAGCTACCTTTGACATATCCCGCTTAAAGTTTCTGCTAAAGCCCAGTCATAATCATTATAAGACGCCAACTTTAATATTAAAGAAAACTTAATTTTCTCGTTACAGCCGCCAACAAATTCCTTGGAAAGGCCTCGAGCCATCCGGCAATATTTTGGATTAAGGGGGCCCTTCATGGCCAACGCAACTCCAACGCAAGTATATTCAAAAGCTTGTACTTTCATCCAACGTAATGTTTGACTACGAAAAAAGAGAGACACCATCAGAGCAGTCGGTAAATTCCGCTGATCACTCGCGGCCGCTTCGCTAGGTCATTCATGATTTCGCATATCATAAAACTTGTTCCAGGATACTTCTTGTGAAAAAGTCTTACCCAGTTTGTGAAAAAATCTTACAAGTTTGTGAAAAAAAGTTAGTTATTTAGAATCTCCAATACATTTGCAAGCCTGGTATCTAGATGTTTTCTTTACTTTTTCAATTTATAGGTACATTAGATATGGCCAAAGTTCAGTAAGTTCAGTGTAAAACGCTGTTTTACAGAGGCTTTTACTGAATTTGTTTCACACTTTTTTTTATTTTCGCCTATATACACGGCTAGATATAGTGCACAACATACCAATTTGTTTAAAACATCTAACGAAAAATGTTTAATAACGCCATCATCAGTACAGTGCCTTTGTATGAAAAGTATGGCGGATTGACTGCTCTTAAGTAAGATTTTATACTGCTGAAATATATTATTATCCACGCCCCAGACAAGTCGGAAATCTGCAGGATATAAATAAGATGTTTGGATAGAATTAAATTGTATTATGGAAATTTTATAACGTATACATGTTAGCCTAATCGTCCGACAGCCATCAACTTACAAAACCCGAGCGTGGCACGACTGAGACACAGCCTACTGACGAACGCACTTCTTATCTGTTTAAATCATCAAAAAGGCCGTGGAAAAGATTGGCAAATAAAGTTGTAAGCGCCACAGAGCGAGTTACAAACCAGATGTCGTTCACTAGTATGTCTTGAGGCAAGGCGATGCTTCTTAAAACGATGATTTGATTGGTAAGAAAGAAAAGAAAGAAACTCATTTATTTGACGAACACATTAACTTAACAAAATTTTAATTAAAAATAAACCAGTAGGACTGTGCCGTCAAATAGGACACAGCTCAGCATAGTGCTACTGACTACTGTCAGCAGCGCTGTTTTTCAGCTGACGCCCTTAGTGTGTTTGTTATACAGACATTTTTACATAATGTTGTTGCCGGTGTGATACAACCTTTAGCCTTCGCCGTCATTACCTTGTGAAAAGAAAAATACCGATGAAATGTTTTTTCCGGCATTAAATATACTCAGTGTACTAAACCAGGATATATTTTTGTATTATTATGATATTTAAGTACGTGAATTGAGTAAAAAATAGAAAAACGGGATAATTATATACAGTCAATAAAAGGATAATAAGATTACGGCTGCTCAGAAAAATCCATCCAAAAGTACCAATTTAAGAGTAGGTAGCCTATTTTCTTTACTTGTATATAATTTTGAGCTAATTATGCTACGCTGAGATATCTTCTACTAGCTTTTGGAAAGTTCAGTGACCATTTACCATCATAATGGGCCATACTTATCAGCCTAAAAAAGCACTAATACAGAAACATAATATTTTCAAGTCACAATAACAGAAGCAGATATATCGAAAGTAAAAGAAACATTCGTATTGAAACGTTTGTAAAATATATCTGTAATGGGCATTTGATGGTGCCTCGCGTGTGTATGTTTTGATGCAAGATTGATGTGCTGGAAAATTACATCAAAAGGTGTAGCTGGCAGGTAGGGAAAGCATCTAGGTATTTTGTTAAGGTTCCGTACAAGCATAATGTGAGAAAAAAATAATTTTATGAGAGAGAATTGGCAAAAATATAAATGGAATGTAAAATAAAAATTAAAACAAAAAGTATCACTGAATTTTCATAAAGATATAATCTATATAATATTCCACAATCAGATGCTATTAGGATATAAAAAGAAAAAAAAAACCTTTTACAATATCCTCGGAAAACAAGCTTGAATATCCCATTCGCACCTTAAAACTTTGAACAAACAAAAGCTCATTAAGATATATCTTTACGAGCGCTAAAAAAGTGATCAAGCCGCAAACCGTTTGAAAAACATTCGGTTATCATACGGAACCCCACTGGGAAATAATAAAAAAACACATTACTCATCTTTGTCAGGGCGGGTTGGGTATAAAAGCCCAGGTATCTGATTGTGGCAGTGAACTATTAATCTTTCCTTGACCGAGTCGAAAATGCTGCCTTTGTAAGTTTAGATCGCGAAGAATGTGAGAGTAGAGTGTAGGTATATTTCTTTGGGACATGACTCAAATAAATAATGAATTAATCTATGTATTTTAATCAGTATTTAATGATAACCCATGAAAATTTGGCTACCCTTTTAAAAGTATCTAACCCTGCTGATATATAGGTACTCCATACTTATATATATATCATATAATAATAATATAATAAAGCGGAAGCGTTTTTTTGTTTGTTTGTTTGTTTAAACGGGCTAATCTCTAGAACTACCTGTCGGATTCGAAAAATTCTTTCACTAATAGGAAGCTACATTATGCCCGAGTATTACAGGCTACTATTTTTATCACGGGAACGTGGGTGAAACCGCGGGCAACAGCTAGTACAATATATTATTGATATAAATAGTGGCCACAGTTTATCCCAGCTCCGGCAAAAAAAAATCTTCTAATTTATATGAACCTAAATAAGGTACATGCAGAACGCGGAGTACCACAATATTTTTACAGAGGCGCTGCAAAACAGTGACTTTTTTTATTTCCCTGTACAGGTTGAAACTTTTTAACTCCAGCAATATTTACCCTATTTTTATAGGAGAGTGCGTCCGAATCAGAAAAGGTGAAGTGATTTTGATGAATGTTCAGGAGAGTGAAAAATGGAGCGAATCCTATTTGAAGTTCCATGCTTTTCGGGCTATAACCTCAGAGTAGATAAATACTGCTATAACTGATTAAATTGACTGTAATTTTTTATCACTTGACTAATCATTAAATAAAAAAAATCTTAACAGTAGGGTTTATGACTCATCATCACCGTCATCAGCCTATAAAGTCCCGCTGTTGAGCACATGCCTCCTTTCACAGATCGGGGTGAAAGGGAATGGGCAGATAATCCACCTCGCGTGCCCACTGCGGATCGGTGGAGGTAAGCTAGTGGTCAACCTACTGTTGGAGTTTTCAAGCCGCCTAGGAGGCCTCCAACTAGCTTAACGACTAGCGATAACCGGGACCAACGGCTTTACGTGCCTTCCGAAGCACGGAAACGCTCGATTTGAAATACCACTAGGCGGTCACCCATCCAGCTACCGACCACGACAGTGGTATATTAACGATTCAGAACGGCTTATCATCACCACGAGGGCCGGATTTATGACTATGTCAATCAATTATGTAAGTACTATAATAGCATCGCGCATAGCACATTGAGAGAGGTAGAGCATAGCGTTTATTTGCTCAAAGAGCAGCTCGACTGGGGAAGTACCTCCACCTTACAGAATATCGCAGCCAAATAACTTTATGTTGTGTAAAGTTGTGTTCCTGCGCGTGAGTAAGGTCGCCAGAGCTCATAGAGGAGGGGGGAAAGGTCGGTAACGCGTGAGCGATGCTTCTTGTGTTGCAAGCGTCCATATGGCTACGGTAACCGCTTACCATCAGGTGGGCCGTATGCTTGTTTACCGACTAAGTTGTATAAAAAAAAAAAAACACATATTTTTAAACTTCAGCTTTTAATAATATCGTCGCATTTCCAAGATTCATGAAAAATAACGCATATTTAAAAAAACGCATTACAATAAAGCACAGCTCATATTTTGGTATAACGTCAACGCATTAACACGATAAACGGACGCCATTACACGCCTCTCTTTATCTGTTTCACATTATTGGATACAATAAACTATGAAAATTCGAAATGACTTCATTTGTGAATATACCGTTTTGGAAACATTATAGGCATGATATTATGTCGGTTATATGCACTTATGTTACTCAGAAAGCTATAGTCACAACGTCTAAAGTCTACCTATTATACGGTTCATGAGATACAGCCCTCTGACAGACAGTCGGACAGACAGACTGATGGACGGAAGAACAGAAATCGGAGGCTTAGTAATAGAATCCCGTTACATACCATGCCATTGGGTACGGAACCCAAAAAGAGATATTTTTATATAAGTAAGAAATAAACACTGGCAACAAAGAAAGCATTGCCATACAACGTGGCAATGCAGCCAGCATTTTGGGAACGTTGCCTACTGGTAGCGGTTATTTTTTAAGTTTGTATTTGTTATAGTTTTATATTAAAAAAAAACAAAGAAAGCTACGAATGTTGTACTGAAAAGTAAATTCTGTTTTGGTTATTTAATTTCAATACTGGAATCACCTGTGTTTTTAATATCAAATGGTATTCACTGATATTTCTTAGTCATTGAACTGCAAACAACAGATAAATCAAGCTGTGCAAGGGTACTCCGTAGAAAAAGTGGTTCAATGTACGTGTGACCTGCTTTTGTTTATAAATGGGTTACAGGTTGTAAAGTATAGAAGTAAAACTAACCAGCACCAATGTGCGAGTAATTATAGGATGGCAAAAATTACGTATACTTGGCGTTTATGTCAAATGCTGCCAAACAGACTTTTTCGGATACATCGACGCCATTCTTGACACGTGAATGTCATTCTGGCTTCTATTATGTAAACACCTCCCACATCATCAATAGGTATATTGGAGGCTTTAAGTTGCGCCTTATAACGTAGGTACCTACATTAAAGTTATCAGTACGCCAAATGATGCCGCGGCTCCTCATTTGTGATTTCATGACAAGTGCCTCTATCCATGTTATTAAATTATATAATTAATCATTATTGAATAATTAATATAGAAGGTATATATGCCTATGAACACCGAGAGATTCTCGCATATCGTCGCAAATAATAATAAAATCTCGCCAGTGCATTTCTGCAAAGCAATTTAGACCAATGCACTTGCGAGGTTTTCATAGCCCACCGACGTTATGGAGGTCGTGAGATTTCCAAACTAAAACGCGGCGGCTCATGTCAATCGAGGAGAGATTTCTGAAGCCAGGGTAATAATTAAAAAAAAAACAATAAAAATAAAAAAGTATACTGATTTGAAGCATTCAATTACAGCTTACCTTATAGAAATGTAGAAATTACATGATAATCATAGAAATAAATATACCTAGAAAGAACGTTGCCATACTACACAAATATATAAAACAGGCCAACTTTTATAGGCTGCTGCGCGTAACAGCTAAGTTTTACGCTCACTTTGCGTCATTCTACTTGTCATAGTGACGTACATAATAATACCAGTTGTTGGAATATTCCAAATAAAATGGGGAGAAAATGAAATATTAAACATTATTTTGCAATATTATTTATTTTTCTTTGATTTAGCCCCTAACAGTTAGGGGCTATTTTTATCGACGCGTGCACAGCTTCGACACTCAATCTGGATGTATCCTTAATCAAAGATGATAAAAACGTACCTATCAACTTAATAGAAATACCTAACTAAAATTATTTTTTGCGATTAATATTTTATATATACAAATAGAACGCTATCATATTAATTAGTTTATTTCCTGCATAAGAGCATCAATATTAATTTAACAGGCAATAAATTAAATCACGAAACATTTTATCAAATTGAATAAAGCATCGGCAAATTGAAGTTCACAAAACAATATAGTTTTAAGCGTGTGTTGGTGATTCGTTCATTCGAATCAAAAGTATTAATTTATTTTTCACATTAATTTCAGGCGACTGGATACAAATGAAATGCATCCGATAAGTTGCGGCCTCGGCGGAGTGATTAAACTGACGGTTTTATAGATTTATTTTAACATTGTTTTTTTTTTTATCGTTATGTTTTTATCTGAAAACTGATTTATTATTGATATGATTGTGTTTGACTACATACTCAAAATGATCCCTAGCCACCTTATTAATAAACTAGCTGTCACGCGCGGTTTCACCCGAGTTCCCGTGGTAAAAAGTAGCCTATGTCACCCGGGGATAGTGTAGCTTCCCAACCGTGAAAGAATTTTTCAAATCGGTTCTGTAGTTTCGGAGCCTATTCAATGCAAACAAACAAACAATCAAATCTTTCCTCTTTATAATATAACCCCCTTACTCATAAAACGTTAATTAATATACTGTTTAAAGGGTCACGTAAATAACGTCACTCTATTGTCATTGTCAAATAATGTGACATTATTTACGTGACCATTTAATTAGTTTATTTGTTAAATAGCGCTTTATGAGTAAGGGGGTTAGTATAGAAGTATAGATAAGGTTTAAGTTAAGTATAGTAATACCTAGGATTAAAATATATCTGTCACTTTCTAATGTCATATAAAGAAAAAGGGATGAGGCTATCTTAATACCTGGGTACTGCAAGACTGACTTACACCCACAGGCATATAAGAAGAAGTTATGCCTGTGCTTACGAAAATGGTATTTAGAAAAGCTATTAGGACGTGTCTAGACTGATATTTCAGTATTACAGGTTTTGTCTGTATCCGAAGATTTTGTTTTTAAAATTATTGTACTGTTTTAAAATAAGAATCTTTTAAAATCTGGAAGCCCTGCCGAAGCCTTAATGACTGTCATCGTCAAATTACGAGTTTCTCCTGAAAATGAGTAACAAACTTATCATCTCTTCGGCAACTGCCTACTCATCGGTGATTCAATGATTATAAATAAAATCATTAGGTAATGCTTGAATAAATAACTACAAACTCACAAGTATCTCAATTCAATTTTCCGCAGAGCATTCAGTAAACAGATTGACTGCTAGGAAACGGGCCAATTGTAGTTTTGTACTACTACCCTTTAGTTAGGCAGTTTCCAAGATTGTTTTTGACACGGCCGGTATGCCGGCGGCTCCAAAGGGAAGTCTCATTTCTCTAACTTCAAATTCTGGTAACTCGAGATGTAATATGGAATTAGCTTTTTTATTGTGTTGTTTAATTGATTTTGAGTAATTATGACATTATTTTGATAATTATCAAACATCCATTATTTTTCCCGATTGACAACTTTACTAGCTGTCCCCCGCAGTTACCGGAATAAAAACCTGTAATACTCGGGAATAAACTAGCTTCCTATTAGTGAAAGCATCTTCGATTCCGACTGAACTCTGCTTAAACAAACAAAAAAAACTCTTCCGCTCTATTATATTAGTATATATTTGTATTAATATAGATAATTTTTCTTGGAATCAATGAAATTCCACTCTATCATAGGTTTTTTTTTATATTTGATAATTTATAAGATTTTTATTATTTACCAATAGTTAATTAATTATATATCCTGGGTAAACCATTAAAATAACCGAGAGGTGAAAAGACAAAATTATTTGTTTTGTTTTGCAGTATATACGCAAAGTAGTATTTAAAATTGTGATTGTAGGTTGAAAGGAGTTATCAAAGAATTAATGAAAGGCAAAAAAAAACGAAACACATTAAACTGCAAAAGTACTACTAAAGCACTCAAACGGTCGTAATCAAAAATTCACCCAACTGAAGCGCGTAACATCTCCAAAATATTGGCAGTAAAGCTTCAAATTTATCGAAAAGTTGGTCCGCTCATTACGTCGTCGTGTCGATACCAGCACAAACTTTACCTCGAAGTTAAGAAACGTTTGATGACAAAGGAGTATAAGATTAGAGAACACGCCCAGAAGTTTCCAGAGCTGCGGTACAATTTTCAAGAAAATACCAATTGCAAAGTCGGACAGTGCAGTCTTGTTAACAAAATTCTTTCAGAGTTTGTTCACTCCAGCTTTTGTGGCTGTAGTTAAAATGGCGTGGAACTACTCTGCAAAGTTGAAATGCAAACGTGTTGTGAATTTATTGGTTGTGACGGCAAGTTTTGGCTTCTGATGTCACCTTTTATTGTACATAAAAAATACATACCTATTACTGTACTAAAAGTATAAATTGATTTTCCGATAAGCGTTACCCGAGTTTTTGGGATAATTTTAATCCAAAATCCGAAATACCTACAAATGAATCTGACCCAGTTTTATGTATTTTTTTACAGTTCTAACTACTTCTAAATCAAGGTATCTATGTCAGTGGGGGCTTCTTTGCTTTCTACGGAAAGTGAAAGAGACAGGTTGATTCCTAGCTCAGAAGTAGATGGCTGGTCACTGACATTAGGTATATGATTGTCAATATCCTACAATCTTCCATTTTGCTTGAATAGCTGTAGGTGTAAGTACTTACTAACATTTGGTTAAAAAACGATTGACCAGTATTCCTCAATATAAAGATAGTAAAAAACATCAAATATTTACATAAAAATCAAAATCTCCTCATGTCCCTCGTCAGCCAGGGTTACATTCCTAAAAAACCTTTGAACCCTCCTAATTTAAAGGAAATTTGTCACTGAATTCCGGGTATAGGAAAACTCTTTTGTGATATCAAGAAAAATATCTTTACTTTCTTCAGATATTTTATCGTAAAAATATTATGAAATATTTCAATAAAACAAACAAATATTACACTGTATTTTTTAATAAAACGCGAAAATATAAATTTATTAGATTCAGTGCTCAAATGCCTCCAAAAATTTGTTCCTTTTTATGCATTTTATGGTCTATTTAATATTCAATAACCCATTATTATGAACTAAAAATGTATGAAGTATTTTTATTTAACAAATAACTTTTCAGACTCTCAAGTGTTCTTTAATTTACTTTGTAATTGTTTTAATAGCTCCTACGTAGATAAAAACCATTTAGCGAAGATCTGTTGCGAACTTTAGTCGTATTTTTGGTAGATAAAATTTTGTCATCATAAAATGTAAAGTAATTTAGTCCCAACCGACTGGGTAATAGAAATCAATTTAAACTTAAGATGTTAATTTATTATAATTGTGATGAATTTGACACTGGCTGACAAAGACTTGGTAAGCGTATTTATTATCTCCTAATTCACAGAATACGAAGCGAAAAACACGAGAAGTGCTCGTGGTGTAACATGATTTGTCGATCGGCAAAGTAAAGCTACCACCTTCGTGGCCGGTACCGAGCGTACCGAGTATGTAAAGCCGTTGGTCCCAGTTATCATTTAATTGTGATAGGTAATCGTTAAGGTAGTTGGAGGCATACTAGGCGGCTTGAAAACTCCAACAGTAGGTTGACCACTTGTCTACCTCCACCGATCCGCAGTGAGCACACTTGGTAGAGTATCGGGCCATTCCCTTTCACCCTAATTTGTGAAAGGAGGCCTGTGCTCAACTGTGGGACAATATAGGCTGATGATTTATTGTCACCAAATTGTCAGAACATTGACAATCCTGAAAATGTACAGTTGTAAACACAATCAGTATTATGTGTAGAGTTGGTGTATCATTTTTATCAACGTTCATATGTGCTGAATTGAATATTGTTTTTTTAATTGTAATGTAATTCACTTTAATTTTTGTTATCACCCAATCCTAATGCTACATATTTTTACGAAAATACTATAGTATAGATAGTTTTCATATTGTATTTAAGCCAGTACACGTTATAATATCAGCTTACATTTCAAAACATCCTCTAAGTCGACGCAAGTAAAAAGAACTCCACCACCACAGAGTAAATAACTAAATTACACTGACAACATAAATCTTAAATTACAAGCTGAACAGTAATAATGTTTAATTACAGGGCAACTGTCATAATGGTATCATTTATAACGTACTCTGTTGGGATCGCGTCACGTACGCGGGAAAACATTGTGGCTTTTTGCTGTATTATATATAGGTACCATGCATTGAATTTTATATAGAGCTAAAGTCAAGTTTTTTATGAACCCGGTATGCCTGTTGCGACATCTATCAGTCATCTATCAGTTACACTGACATAGTGAACACACGCAGAAAGATAGATGGCGCCACATCCTGCATCGCGCTTACAAGTTTTCTCGGCGATCTGCATATATACAACTGTCCAACATATACAGTTGGACGGCGGTTCCCAGGCCCGATGACTCAGCCTGGCGGAAGATCTTCCTTTTTCCATCTTGTACATCTATTGGTCTGTGTTTGACCACAATCTCACCATGATGTGGCCGCAAGTGGTTAGCCCACAAAGTCAACTTGCTCTCAATTACAGCTGTGCGAAAACTCCAATAGGTTGTTTGGCGACAGATTCTCAACTTGAGGCCAGCCAGTAATTGATACCACCGTGCTATCCCGATCTTTTCCTTCAAACTCAAGTTCATTGTAGGATTCGCACCCGGCTGCTTCGCCTCCTAACCTTTTTGAAAACTCGTCGTACATAAATAACAGTCAACTATAAGTTAACTGATAACAGTATGAATCGCTGAAAGCTGTGGCTGCTTCATGTATGCAGGTCTAGATCGCAATTTGGAAAATATATGGTTGCTTCTTGTATATAATAATGATAGCAATACGGCTATATCCATGGAAGTCACATAAGGCGCCTACAATATGAGAAGGCATGGTGCGTCCATTGTATACTAAAGTCACGATATTAGTGCATACAAAGCTGATAGTGTTGTAAATTATGCTATAATAATAACGTAAGAGGTTATAAGTTCTATAACATCGAGAGTACTTCTCTCGATGTTATGCCCTACCAGGTAAAAAGTACATATCTTCAAAATGAACGTATTCTTTTTGTTTCATAAGTACTACAAATACTTTCTTAAACAATTAAAAATATAAATACGCAAATATAACGATGACTAGTGATGTAGGTATGTCAATATTGATCGCAAATATTCAAAAAATAATTACAAATATCACATTTTAAAACAATTAATTTTAAATTTTGAAAAAATATAATTATAGATTTAATAGTAGGTAGTTTTTTAATACCAAGCTATGGTTTCTTCATGTTGTTTTCCAACACCGAAAGCTTTCTTTCCTCTCTCACTACCACTAAGCTATCATCGACTTAACAACTTTGATCACTCGTGTTTCAGGATAATAAGTACCCTATATCCACAGATATACATCTAAATAGATGACGCGAGTGTATGTACTTCGCGTGTCAAAATCTGTGCAAAAATGGGGCACAATGTTCTTCTTTTGAAATTGTTTCACGCGGATAGGGAACTCGCATAAGGCTGCATGTCCACCAGAGATGTGTAGCGACGGATATGTTTAGCTGACAAATAGGATAGCTTTATTTTACGTTAAAAATCTAATGCCAGCCTAACTAAATCAATCTTGTGACTTTATGGTAGGTACAAAAAAAGTTACACGCTTGGTTTTCATACGGATGGAGGGACTTGCGTTATCTATTTAGATTTATGTTTGTGCCTATATCACTCTCCAGTCTTGAAACTAACTTCAAGCGCTCTATTATTTAATGTTTGAAAGAAAGAAAGAAATCATTTTTATTTGTCCACCATTAATTTTATAACTAGGGAACATCTAATAATTAAACCGAAAAATATTAATATAAAATAGTTAAACAGTAAAAAAAGAAAACACGAATGGAGGGCAAATATGGCCAGCATTAAGCTGCAGTACATGTCTATACCACAGCGCTGGTCTTCTCTTTTGGATGTTTGAGATAGTTCAACTGAAACAATCGTAAAGCCGTTAACTTCGGATTGTAATCTTATCAAATTATTCAACCCTTCACATACCTACCATAATATATTGGGGTAACATTCCACGGAGTTATTCAGCTACTGGAGGCGATGCTGATTGTGGTGCGAGGATTATCCTCATCAGTATCTTTTTCTTAATTTTCTGTTGTCTTGTTGTTTAGAGGTAGTTTAAAGCTATTGCTTATACTATTTAGAATATTAATTATGTATATTTATAATATACATATATATATATTTTCATATTATCTTTATATATTTTTACAATATCTTTTAAATTATATTATAGGATACAGATTTGTGAATGCTCTGCTCGCGGTATAATTAAGATTTAAGTTGTGATAGCCTATAATTCGTTTGTAAGCATACAATCAAATTTTTTATTATACAAGTAAGATATGTAGCGGTTGGCTGTCCTTTAATAAATAAATAAAATAAATATGTAGATATATAAAAGCAATAAATAGATAAATATTCGTACTAGTGACATAAACGCTAACCTACTAGTCCATGTTTGTGTGGTTGTTTATTACTCAATAATGACTAAACGACAGAACGGATTTTGATGAAATGCACACATGAACAGAATATGGGACACATTTTCGATCCCAGGAAAACATTAAAAACTTTTGACGTAAATAAATTACATTCTTATACAATGACTAATATATTATTTATTTTGAGTTTGTGCTTATATTTTCAAATTGTTAAACTTTTGTAAAAGAAATCACGAGCTTGCGCTTTTTAGAGAGGTAGAGCATAGCGTTTATTCGCTCAAAGAGCAGCTCGACTGGGGAAGTACAGAATACCTTACAGAATACCGCAGCCAAATAACTTTATGTTGTGTAAAGTTGTGTTCCTGCGCGTGAGTAAGGTTGCCAGAGCTCATAGGGCAAACCCTTATCAATCTACTGAGATTTTCTATAGTGGCCACCTTCACCAACCGCTAGGTCATAAAAGCTCATAGGGCAGGGGGGAAAGTTGCAAGCGTACATATGGCTACGGTAACCGCTTACCTTCAGGAGGGCCGTATGCTTTTTAACGACTAAGATGTAAAAAAAAAAAAACTTTGTAATGTGAGATTGTCCAAAAATATTTTTAAAATGTTACCTTGCTGATCTTCTTGCCGGTACATCTCAGTTGGAGGCTGACTTCCGGACCGGTGGTAACTTCAGTAGCTTTGAACTTCATAAGTGTCCCTAATAAATAAGTAGTTTTGACTATTGAATCATTGAAATATTAACGGCAAAAACTTTTTACCGAAAAGCGTAAATAGATAAGATATTTGTTATAAATAAGCATTTATTAGCTTCGATATCTTATAGCTAAGCTTACGCGTAGAACACCTTACCTTAACATAATTAATGTTGCCAAAACCAATTCTTCACACGTAGTATTACTGACTTAATGGGTCATATTTGGGATAAACTGGCTTCGGAGTTCTTCAAACAAAACCTCGGGGGTCCAATGTGTACGTGACTTATTAGTTGTGAGATTTTCATAAACTTGACTGTTTTGTAGGCGTAGGATGTCGTGAATTATGTTATTTGGTTTTCACTTTATAAATCTTGATTTTATACCTAAAAAATATAGGTCTGTAAAGCACATTTTCAAGTGTTTTATATTAGCGTTTTAGACTGTCAGATAAAAGTTGTAACTACAAGAGCAGCGTATTTATTATTACAATCTTTCTCGCGAGAGACGCGCAACCTACCTATTTTAACAATTGATTTCATTGTTATATTTTTAACCGGGAGCCAAAGACTGCTTGCAATGTATGTATGTAACTATGTCCGGGTGGATCTTGCAATTCAAATTTCACCCACTTCCAGTGGTCTGATTGACTTGATATTTGGCAAAGTATATGCAATAGTAAAACTGTGTATTTGGTATGCATTAGTATATTGGATGATAATACAAGTACAGTCTCTCAAAAAAGCTTGTATTAAAAATTAAATTTTTAACAAAGAACTTTTATTTCGTATTTGTAACCTGACTAATATTATAAAATTAAACGTAAGTCTGTCTGCTTATTCCTCTTCAAGGGTAAAAATAAAACTAAAGAACTAACTTTGATAATAACAAAAGGGTAGCTCGATTCTGGAGATGGATATATGTATTAAAGTATAATTTATTATGGGAACGTGGGTGAAACCGCGCGGGACAGCTTGTCTGTTATACTTTTCATGATAACCAAGTCTTTAATCTTACGTTTAATTTAATTTCATAACTATGTAGAATACTCACTATAATTTTCATTCATAATTAGACAAAAAAGCTCTCACGTTAGCTTATAAAGTTTGCAGCTTAGATGTGATGAGCTTAAGATGAATGAGTTCAACCTCAGCTTAACTAAGCTCGAGCTAAGCACATTAACGTGGAAGTGAAGTTACGTTACCTAAGTTAAAAGAGAACTCACAAGTTCAGGAATTAATTATAAAAAGTTATGGATGAATGAGAATGGAGGTTGTTCTTTCATTATGATGTACAGTTGGTCATGGGTTCTAATTCTGCAATGTTCTTGCTTCGGGGATAGAAAACGTCGCGTCGTGCGGAAACCATGGAAGGGTACTTTTTACTGGTTACATTCGCTTCTAGGCTTTTTAAATGTTGGCAATACGTTAGCTATCTTCTTGGTATGTATCGTAAATTGTCCATAATAATATGCGATGGTGTACACCTTCAAACGAATCATGTGCATGCTTGCAGACATAAAATAAGAGAAAATTTTGGATCAAAGATTGCGTTCTTTTACGTGACAAAGAACACAAAATTACTCGCAAAATACTAACACCTAAAACGTTGATTAGCTAAAATTCTGAAGTCTTTATCTGACACGTGACATTTGGTGATCGAAAGAGTGAGACGGAGGACACTATTACACTGATTTAGTTAAAAAGCGATTATAAATAAAGGGGTTAGTGTATGAAATAATTGCCAAAACTAATCTCGTCTCACCTAGACACCATAAATACCTAGAACTGTAGTGAAACTAAAAAGAAAACTGCTCGAGCTTTTTGTTTCATATTTTCTTTTGTTACTCTTTTTAAAAACGATTATCACTACAACATGAAAAGAATTTCAAGTAGTTTTCTGTTTAGCCGGAATTTACCCTTACAAATATTCCTCGAAGAAACATTCTGTGAAGCTTGCTGTGTACACACCAGCTAATAATTAGCTCTTCGTTATGCTAACCACTAGCTTTGTCTCGGCAAAATTAAGTCACTTTAAGTCGGTGGCTTGAGATAAAAACCTTCTTGCTAATGAAATTACTTTCAATCTTATTAACGCTGCCAATTTAGTTGGCATTAAGTCTGACTTATTTTTTATACTCAGATATTATTAATGTATTATCTATCATTTTACTGTACATAAATAATTCTAGTCTTTTCTGCTACAGGGAAACTACTCAGTCCATAACCTATCATGATCGATATGAACACCTTTCCCCAGTAATATCCTCAACTGAACTCTACCCCAATGGCTTGCTTTTTGCCTCTACTCTACCTCGATTGTAAAGAATTTACGTTAGTAAACGCTTACTAATGCGTTTGCGTTTACGACACTTCTCTATAGGAATTGGCACAGCGCCTCTAGCGGAATACTCAAGGTACTAATTTCTCCGCAAGTGGCATTTGTAAGCGTTTATTATCGTTTATCTTTGCACTCGGGGTACCGATCAAAGTCCGGTCTTGGGATCACATTCTCACCCAATCGAAATATACGAATCCGAACTTTTATCAAGTGTAAATCATATATCGTTCTTCTGGCAATTTGGAGGCATATTTAGAAGGAAAATTCAGTCAACTAGAACTTTAATATGTCGGGACCTCTACCCCTCGAAATTTTGCAACCGTAAGTTCGATTTGAAGGTTATTTCCGAAGGTCCACGTACATTCGAAATCGTTCTTTTTTCGATCGAGTGAACAATTTCGATTGGGTGAGAATTGGCTCCCAGGACGTCCGACAGACCTACGACCACTAGCCTCCCTCCACCAATCCGCAGTGGGCACGCGTGGTGGAGTATCTGCCTAGTCCCTTTCACCCTCATTTGTGAAAGGAGGCCTGTGCTCAGCAGTGGGACATTATAGGCTGATGATGATGATGATGATGAATCAATCATGTAATTTCACAGGTGAATTAAAATATTTTACAACGTAATAAACAGAACATACATTCACGTTAACCAACTCCAAAATCCTCGTCCAATAAAAATCCAAACCACATTAAAAAAGTTGGCCGCGCTACCTCTACTCGCATGTTAACAAATTATAAAAACAGGAAGCGTGGAAAAAGCTGCGGTCTGTATCAGAACTTTTTCAGTTCTCCCCAGTCGGTAACGAGTTGTCGAAACTAGCTGTAATGGTTTCAGCAAGTTCGCAACTCGCACGATTTGTTCCGGACGGTGTTCTGCCGTTAAAGAGTTTTTAACTGTGGATATGTTCAGCCGATGTTGTTTTATGGTAAAAGTTGTAAAGCATTCTTATTTACTGCAGGAAAAATTTAGGCTTAGAATAAATTGCGTGGGATGCGCTTTTAGGATGCGCGGTACTCAATGCATGCAAATGCATGATTTGAAAATGCATATTTGTGTCCAGATCTCAGATACGTTTTAATCTTATCGTTCAAGGTTTTAATATTATACGAGCTTGAATAATGTCTTGAAAATTTTAAATTTACACTCGTAGTTGCTTCATCAATATAATTTCTGATATTTACACGGATCTCTGATCAAATTTCAAAACTTAGTGTTAACTAATAATAGAATAAAAATATTCAAGAAATGCTCACAACAAATAATAATTAATCTGTATATATAAAATTCAAAGTCCTGACTGACTGACTGACTGACTGATATATGCACGCACAGCCTAAACCGCTGGTCCTAGAGACATGAAATTTTGAGGGTGTATTCTTTGTGAAGAGTAGGTATCCACTAAGAAAGGGTTTTTCGAAATTCCATCCCTGAGGGGGTAAAATAGGGGATGAAAGTTTGTATGAAAGTCCGTCAGTTTCGAAGTTAGAATCTTCAAATTTTGGGTTTAGGCTAAAGATTGAAAATTAATGTATAGGTGTCTGAGCGTTTGTTATAATTACACCCCCGTAGGGGGGAAAAGAGGGATGAAGTTACTTATGCAAGTCCTTAATTTCCACATTAAACACCACTAAATATATTATAATACAGTGTAGGCATCTCCTAACGAAGGATTTTTTGATATTACACTCCTAAGGGAGTAAAAAAGAGGATGAAAGTTTGTATGAAAGTCCGTCAGTTTCGAAGTTAGGATGTTCAAAATTAGTGTTAAGGCTGACGATTGAAAATTAATTTATACCTGTCTCAGCGTTTTTGATAATTCCACTTTCGAAGGGATGAAAAAGCGGGATGAAGTTGTGTATTGGATCTCACTGACTAATATATCAACGCACAGGCTAAACCGCTGGTCCTACAGACATGAAATTTGGAGGTTGTGTGCTTTGCGAAGTGTAGGTAAGCACTAAGAAAGGGTTTTTCGAAATTCTACCCCTGAGGGGGTAAAATAGGGGATGAAAATTTGTAAGAAAGTCCGTCGGTTTTGAAGTTGGGATCTTCAAATTTTGTGTTAAGCTGATGACTGAAAATTAATTCATACGTGTATAACTTTTTTTTGATAATCCACCCCTCGAAGGGATGAAAAGCTGTGTATGGGAAATCACTGTTTGATATATCAACGCACAGCTTAAACTGCTGGTCTTAGAGATATGAAATTTGAAGGGTGTGTTCTTTTGAAGTGTACGTATCAAATATGAATGGTTTTTTCGAAATTCCACCCCTAAGAGGGTGAAACGGGGGTTGAATTTTCTGTGAAACATATTATTATTACACGTAAGTTCTTGGTTTTTACATGCTTTTTTATGATTGCGTATTTTGTAAATAAAAAAAATGTTTTGAAAAAAAATATAAATATCAGTATATATAAAATTCAAAGTCCTGACTGACTGACTGATATATCGACGCACAGACTAAACCACTGGTCCTAGAGACATAAAATTTGGAGGGTGTATTCTTTGTGAAGTTTAGGTATCCACTAAGAAAGGGTTTTTCGAAAGTTTGTATGAAAGTCCGTCAGTTTCGAAGTTAGGATCTTCAAATTTTGTGTTTAGGCTGAAGATTGAAAATTAATGTATAGGTGTCTGAGCGTTTGTTACAATAACACCCCCGTAGGGGGGAAAAAAGGGATGAAGTTACTTATGCAAGTCCTTCATTTCCACATTAAACACCACTAAATATATTATTATACAGTGTAGGCATAAACTAACGAAGGATTTTTTGATATTACTCTCCTAAGGGAGTAAAATAGGGGATGAAAGTTTGTATGAAAGTCCGTCAGTTTCGAAGTTAGGATCTTCAAATTTTGTGTTTAGGCTGAAGACTGAAAATTAATTCATACGTATCTTAGCGTTTTTGATAATCCTGCTTTTCATCCCTTCGAGGGTGGACCTCGAAGGGATGAAAAGCAGGATGAAATTTTTGAAAAGTAACTGATATATCAATGCACAGTATTGCACAGCTTAAACCGCTATTCTTAGAGACATGCATTTTGGAGGGTGTGTTCTTTGTGAAGTGCACGTATCAAATATGAAAGGGTTTTTTGAAATTCCAACCCCCGTTTCACCCTCTTAGGGGTTAAGAGGGTGAAACGGGGGTTGAATTTTCTGTAAAACATATTATTACACACGTAATTTAAGTTTTTGGTTTTTTAAGTATTAATACTATATTTTGTAAATAAATAAAATAAAAAAAAACAATTGAGAGGGAGGGAGAGCACTTATTATGTTTGTTTTTGAAGAAAAATATGTCATTTGTTTCCTGTAGGCCACGCGGGCGAAGCCGCGGGCAGAAGCTAGTTTTATATATAATATATATATAATTAATTCAAAGCCAGGTTGAATTATTTCGCAATGAAACCAGCTAATAGGTGATAGTTGGTCACGTCGCCAAATACGCGATTATTGCTGGGACGTGAGGCGCATTACTCCGGGAAGAGATTAATTTGCGAATAGTTGACAACACCACGCCGCGCTGCGTGACTATTATTGAATGCTCTCCACTCGCGATTTCAACGGCGCTCTCCCACATTTTTCCCCTTTAATAATACAATTTTGAAAATCCAAATGAACCTTTGTGCAATATTTTAAGTTTCTGTACCCTGCGGTTTGTACAGTGCGTTGATATCATTCAATTTCTCCGGTTATATAGATTACAGACACATTTAGATATATTTCTGTGATTACAGATTCTTTATGAGTTCAAAAGGAGGGTGAATGGCATGAATTTCTGATATTTGAAGTCTTTGGATTGTTAATAGTCAAGTGAGAATTGTATTTCCATTGTTTTGACAAGAGGCAAAATTTCATACTTGAAGATATGGAATTCCTCAACAATAGAGAGCACAAATATCTTTATTGAAATATTTAATTAATTATCGACCTACTTACTTACTAAGCCGGCTGGGAACATTGTTGTGAATCGGCAGACTTGAAGAAATTTTCTGCAGATTGTAA
Source organism: Achlya flavicornis (assembly GCA_947623365.1). Taxonomy (NCBI): domain Eukaryota; kingdom Metazoa; phylum Arthropoda; class Insecta; order Lepidoptera; family Drepanidae; genus Achlya; species Achlya flavicornis. The sequence continues at coordinate 2,520,130 of OX392474.1, forward strand.
TTTGTACATATTTGTTGTAAATAAAAATGTGAATTTTCTTACTTACTTATATTATTAATACGAAAGTTTTTTATGTTTGTGTGCTTTGTTACTTAAATACGGTACTACATTAAAAACTATTATAAATAATTAAAATAAAACCGACTCCATAATACGTTTTTACACACTTCTGTCTGACACACTTTGACGAAGCAGTTTGGAACTCTTATAAGAAATTATGTTTCAACCGAAAATAATATAAACGAAGCGAAATACACAACCGTACAATTTATGTTCATTAATCCACACTATGAATTGAAATCTCAGCCTATTTATAAATTCATTAGAACAGTAACGTCGTCAACAACAGTGTTTCTCAAATAAATACAAATAGCGAATATTATAAGAGGGGAACAAAGCGTGTTGATCGCATCAACGCACTTCTAATTGTTTCCGCATATTCTATTCACAGAGATTCGTTTGATTTGCTTAAAATTGAATTCAATCTTTGTCTTGCCCCGACTGATACAGGAAAGATATTATCGCCTGTATGTAGATATTATATTATCATCGACGTTTTATGCTTCTATAGTAGTATAGTAGTAGCTTCTCTCTGCACTTGCATCCCCCCTGGCTAAGTGACAATTGTATGAATAAGCATAATAATTATATATATTATTATTACACACCTACTACATTAAATTCGAATCTAAGTGGAAGGCACTTTTAGATCGCCAACTTATGTTTTAAGCTGAATTATTTTTTTATATTCGACTAGCTGCCCGGTGCGACTTCGTTCGCGTGGTGCTACCCTACCCTATGGTGCTACTCTACCCTACCCTACCCCACCCACCCTACCCTACCCTACACTACCCTACCCTTTTGGCAGCACAATCCCCATTAACAAAATGATCTGCCATTTATTGAATTCATTTGTTACAAAAAATGTGATAAATGAAGAACCGCTCGATCGATTTTGTGCAAACTTCACATAAACCATCTACTAAATAGTCCGAACAAAGACTAAACATTTGGTTTGGATAGGTGAGCCCGTTTTTGAGTTATAAAATTACAACGAAAAGTGGCATTGATTTTTATATATATAGATTTTTACCATTACCAGATACCACTCAACATTAATTTAAAGATACTTACGAAACATATTTATCTAGAGTATATAGAGTATGTCTTCACTATATATTTATTTAGAAACAAAAAATAATGTAGCTTATTTAAAAATAAATAAACGTTTGCGTCTGTGACCGACCTTAGTGATGCAGTTAAGAAATACGTGAGAAATCAGAACGCAAGGGAGTGACCAGAGCCACGGGCACATAAATCAAGTAGAATTTAAACTCTACCCGCATGGCTCCCCGGGGGAGTCTGGAATGGTAGAAAGATACATGGCTGTATGCACCATTGGGGGAATTCAGTTAAATAGATTTACAACGTGTATTAAAAGAAAACTTGTTTGTCTGAAACATCTCAAACTACAACAAATGTACACCAAAATGAATCTACTATTGTGGTCTTGGGATCATGGTCTAATTTCTTCAGGACACAATGCTTACATCTTTAAGTTTTACTTGGTTAATAAAATAAATGTATACTTAGTTGTAAATTTGTAATTAAATAGAAAAATTATTACTTCTTATACTTTTACCTGGTTAGAGCACCTAACTCTAGTCAGTCAGTCAGTTAACAAATATCCCTTTTCCTTTCATTAGCAATTTCAGCGTTTTCTACAGCTCATCTTAGATCCAAAATGGAAGTTCTTACAAATTAATATGTTTAACACACTCATTTGATTTCCCATGACCGCTCGCTTCTGCCCTTAACGTTTCTCTTAGCGTCCCCATTTAAGTTTCACCAGAGCCGTCTAGGTTCAAAAGCGGGCCGCTTAGGGATGAAATGAACCGTTGGACGTTATATCTAATATCTGCACTAGAATTAAAGTAGTTGGAAAAGGGAAACGAGAAGATATATAACAACGCTTTTTTTTAATCCAAGAGCTAATATCAATAAACTCATTTTTTTTTATTGTTTATATCACATCATATAGGTCTGGTTCCAATTTTATTCCAAGAACAACATAATATAAAAAAAAAACATAAAATATCGAGAATCCATTCCATGTGGTATCCAAATGAAAATATAAAGGCGAATAGCTGCGGAAGCTTTATAAAAGAAAGCTGGTGAGGTTAAACAATTTTTTTTTTCTTTTCATGAGCAATAGTAGCGTTTTTACAGCTAATCTATTATCCGTATTCCAAGTTTATACTCAGTAATATGTATAACACAATCATTTGATTTCCCGTGACCGCCCGCTTCCGCCCTTAACGTTTCCCTTAGCGTCCCCGTTTAGGTTTCGCCAGGGCCGTCTAGGTTGTAAAGCGGGCCGCCTAGAGAGGTAATGAAGCGTTGGACGTCGTTTCTAACGTCTGCATTAAAATTAAACTTGTTGGTACCTAATGTAACTAATACAGACTTACTTATTTTTATACCAATTGTAAGCGAGTGGATTTTCACATGTGATCTTACATCAAATGTAACGAATACAATTTTATTTTATTACTTGGTATAATAATACAAGGTATGAATTCTCACTAAGTTGGGCGCCAAATGAAATGAAAACAATAGTATCTTCCTAAGATGATGTCGTACTCAGAGGCAACAATTAAAATTTAATTACAGATTAAAGTATCTCCCTTCTCTGTTCATGGAAAAGCTACAAAGGGACAGTTCTAGAGATAATCAATCATTATTTATGTCTCTGAGTGCGGCCGTTAGACACATGGGGTAGATTCAGACTAAGTTGGGCCCCAGAATATTCAATAGTAGGTTGGGGGCCAAATGTTACGACTAGAATAGTAAAGGTGTAATCACCGACTACAGTCAAGTAACTATTTTTTAGGAATTACATCATTATTATTTTTGGATATCTACCTATTTATAAAATATATAATGAAATCAATCGTAATAACTCACGTTTTATTTTTTATTATATTTTTTATCCTGTGACATTCTTCACACTACGTCCATCCGATCCCAAACTAAGCAGAGCTTGTACTATGGAGACCATTCTTACTCAACATACATAATTTCATCTAGAATCGGGACATGCAGACATATGTATGTCCTGGATGGGAATCGAACCCACGACCTGCAGCATGATAACTTGGAGTTGTACCAGCCACGCGCGTCAAATAGTTTTACTGGTAAATAAAATAAGATGTTATAGGTACCTACTTATAATATTATGTAAACAACACTAATTCATATAAATAACCTTACTTTACCAAAAAAAGCTACGTAGTTATAATCTCACCTCCAAGGTGAAATTGCAGATATTAGCAAGGTACTTTTTAATATCCACAGATGTGATAGCTTCATTATGCTAAAAGTGAAATTGTTACGATAATGACGTCATCATAGCGAGCTGTGCCCAACGATAAGTGCTATAACAGAGGTTTGCCAGCCAGGCCATTCAAATGGCGGGATGTCTATATTATAACTTAGGGTATTTTTATACTACGATGGTAAGCGGTTACCGTAGCCTATGGACGCTTGCAACACCAGGGGTATCACGCGCGCGTTGCCGACCCTGCAGAAATCTCTTCACACCCCTTTTGAAGAACCCCATGCTGTACTCCATTGGGAAAAAAACGGCGGGGAGCTCATTCCACAGTCTGAGCGTCCGCGGAAGGAAGCTCCGTTGAGCCCGCACAGTTCGAAACAATTCTGGTTTCAATGTATGAAGATGGACTCCCCGTCGATGGCGAGAGTTGCGATGGTAGAAGGTAGCCGTGGGCATCATCTTAAACACCGTTTCCACCAGTGCTAAGCTATGTGCGCCAATGAATATGATTGGTGGATATCAAACGCATCCACAGCAACATAGCACATCTCTGGTGGAAAATCAGCCTTAAACGGAGACGCTTCGAACTCGCTCGGTCAATAACCCGCTGATTTTGTGGCCGTATAGTATTACCAATCTCTTTATTAGCCTCCTATTAAATTGCAAATTGTACAAGCATTGTTACACTAAGGATCCCATTTATACATAAATAGCAAAGTTTAACATTAGATATATTTGCTGGGATATCTTAAAGTATCGGCGGTATCTTTGTTTTATATTCCTGTATATTGATCACGATCTTACCATGGTCAGGGATGTTATGTTCACAAATCCTAGAAGGTAACGGGCTCTCAAGTGCAGGTTATTATTTTATACTAGCTTGACCCCGTGATTTCACCGATCCCGAGACAAAAAGTAGCATATAACACTCGGGGATAATGTAGCTTCATTAGTGAAAGGTTTTTTTTAATCGGATCATTTGTCCCTAATAATAATAACTTGAACGATTTAACCTCTGGACCTGCCATAATAGTAACCGCGCCTACACCCCTTTCGCCACGAACCATGCTTTTTAGGCATGGTAATGGAAAAAAAATGACCAAAACATTAAATGTCATCGAGGAAACATTACGAGAAAATGATGAAATGTGCCGTGAAATTGTGTAGAAATTATAGCGGTGGAACGGGCAATATTTTATTTCACATCAAAATAAAAAAAACATATTTTTTTTACAAAAACATAAATAAATAAACACTAATTGATAAGCCAAAATAGCCGTTTTAAAAATTTGTTTTATTGTTTAATCCATGTTACTACAACCCATATTTTATTTAAAATCAATAATATTATTGGGAGCTGTTTTATTATTATTGAGTAATTCAATAATAAAACTTTCTGCTCTACGGTTTTACCCGCGAAAACTTACGTTTTCCTGGGGTTTTTCTCTATTTTGTGGCAACTAATCCAAATCCATACAGCTGTTTATACCTACAAGATTGAGATTCAAACATCCACATCTTAAACTAACTTTCACATTTATAATATCAGTAAGATGCCGAATCTAAAATGTTAGTAAACGATAACTAATAAATAAAATCTATGACATATTGCAAATAGACAGAACAGAAAATACCTATGTTACTTGCCATACCGTGCCGTATCGACTTACCGTATCGACTTTGTCATGCACTAGTGTAAATGTGAAATTTGTGTAAGAAATTTCGTATTCGTAGTAATTAGAAAAGGAGAGCGTGCTATGCAAAAATAGTATAGATATATAGCCCTCCTCCTAGCATCGTATACCTCATTGCTGAGGGACGTGACCTTTTTGGGTTATCTTTTCACGGACTATTGCACGCCATCTGGATCGATCTTCTGCTGTGTGGATAGCAGCACACACACTGGTATCCAATGCTGCGCGTATTTGATCAGACCAACGCATCGGGCTTCGACCCCTCGGCCTCTTTCCGTCCACCTTGCCAGTAATTAGCAACTTCTCCAGGTTGTCGCCTCTCTTTCTTGCAATGTGGCCGAAGTACTCAAATATACGGCGTAGACAGGTTGTCGAAATATATGGTTGCTGATATATAGCACAGAAATAAAAATAATAGTGTGCGTGAAGTATAGATATACACGATTCCACATTCGTTGTAATAATTACGTAAAATAGATATTTGTGAGAGTGACACCCCCCGCAAAAGTTGAACGTGATTTCATACTAATTTGCCTTGCTTCACGTCCAGAGGTTAAATCGTTCAAGAATAATAATTATGGAGATTTAGATACATGTGTGCAAAGTTGGTAATTACAGACGAGGCGGTATTACGCGATAAGGAAGCCGAGAGTGTAATGATCAATGCACACGCGTGTCATACGACGATTTTCAACACACTTGCGTGGAAAAAAACAGACATATTTTTTTAAGTAGATTTTTTGATTATCATCAACCACACAATGAGAACATTAACAAATATGGCTGGCGGTTTTTTTTTTTTTGACCGCGATGCGCTGTCAAACTGTTTTATCGGGTTAAATTAAGAATGCTTCGTCTACACACATATCACTTACAGTGAGATACAAACTTAACATAATCGGGATAATAATCAGAAAACACTATAATAATATATAATATAATTTATATTTCTTCGCTTCATTCTTCAGATATAATACCAGGTAGTCCTTTTAATATACAAGGTAGCATCGCACGTTTTTAAGAGATTTAGGAAAATCGATATCAATATCGAGTTTTTACAAATTAATCGATTAATCAACACTTGTCGCACCACTAGCTGGCAAGCCGTCATTCTTTTTTCGTGCGAGGTAGCAAGCGCACGCGCATACTATACACGTTCTTTAAAAGTGAAAAAACATAAGATGCCCCGAAAACGTTATTCTACTAATAATAATATTGATTATTATCAACGTAAAATCAAAGAACTGGAGGAAGAACAGAGGCGTAAACGTCGACGGATCTGGATTGAATCTTCATCGGACTCTGGTATGTATTCGAATCTACCTTCATTTTTTATTATTTCACGTATCTTATATTTGAGTGGAAATAAACGCCTGGCGGTTAACCGAGAGTTAACACGAAGGCTATAATATGTACAAAAATATGTGAATCCACTCGCCTGGCGGTTGACCGTGCGTCAACACGATGGCCATAATCATAAGAGGTTTGCTAGATTATCGTACGATTATAATATATAATACGGCTAATTTTGCATACCTACTTATTTTCAAAAATATAAAAACCAACCTGGCGGTTAACCGAGAGTTATCACAAAGGTTAAAATGGTTTCTACAATATTTCGTCTCGTACATTTCAGACGATAGCGCACATTCGAGTATTGTCCCAATACCAAACGTGGATTTCGAGACTGCCACCGCTACCACCGTGGCACCCGTAGAAGCCGCCGCCACCGATGCCCCCTCCACTGTAGTGCCTGTCGACGCTGCTTTCGAAGAATCGCCCGCACCCGACGAGGTTTTGTCTCCTACTCAGGTGGACGGTGCCAGCAAGGAACTTGATCCCGAGCTTCTTGTGGCGCTCGGCGAAGAGACGGAATGCACTCCAAAATATGGCGATAAAATTCATCAAAGCTTAGCTCAACGATGGGAGCCACTTTTGAAAAAGGGTCTTTCGAAGGAAGCTAAAGACAAACTTTTTAAAGAGTACCTTGTACCGGAGAATTGGACTCTGTTACAAGCGCCTAAACTAAACCATGAAGTCGCGGTGGCTATATCAGAAGCGGCGCGCCAGCGCGATAAAAGAAAAGAAACTGATCAGCAACAGTTAGGAGTAGGTATCTCAGCTATTAATAAGGCTTTGACGGAAATGCTTACCGGTGATAATAAAATTGAAGCAATCAAAATATTGAGTGACGGATGCCGGATCTTGAGCGACCTTCACTATCAGGAAACAAATGCCCGAATTAGTGTAATTAATTACGCACTGGCTAAACCTTTTTTGAACATAGTCCAAGATACCGAAAGGGATGATACCCTTTACGGTAATAAGTTAGCTGAAAAAATTAAGGCCTCCAAAGTGATAGAAAAACAAGGTTTATCGATTAAAAAGGTTCCGAAAATCACTAAAAACCCTTCTGTTGCGGAACAAACCGCACCAGGGCCGAGTACCCGTTCTCAATACCACTATAGACAAACCGGCGCGTATCAGGGAAACTGGTCCGGGCCTCAGCGTTTCCATCAGAACAGGGGGGGGCGCAGAGGACCGAGCAAGCCGATCCCCCCTGCGAGCCGCCGGTTTCCACCTCAACAGCCACAGACATCGAGCGCGACTGGCCCGAGCAAGCGGCCGTCTGCGACGCGCCATTAAATCAGGTACAACACGCCGGTAGAATCTCTCATTTCTATGATTGTTGGCTCAAAATTACATCCAATTCAGTTATTTTAGATTGGATACGTATAGGTTTTCCTATACCATTTGAATGTGATGTGACACAAACTCAAGTACCCCAAGTTTCTATGTCAGTGTCCGAAAAAGCAGACATGACTGCTGCAATTCAACATCTGTTAAATTTAGGTGCAGTCAGACCTTGCGTACCATCTGAAAATCAGTTCATTTCAAAAACATTTTTAACTCCGAAGCCAAATGGAGAAAAACGATTTATATTAAATTTAAAAAACTTAAATAAGTTTGTTTCTAAATTACATTTTAAGATGGAAGACTACCGAACTGCATCTAGATTATTACCCATCAATGGTTTTATGGCTACAGTAGACTTAAAAGAAGCTTATTTTCTTCTACCGATCCGCGAATCGGACCGTAAATTTTTAAGATTCCAATTTGAAAATGAGAATTTGGATATCATTACTTATGAATTTAATGCATTACCATATGGCCTTTCGGTAGGTCCCAGAGCTTTCACCAAGATTATGAAGGAAGTTATTTCTCATTTACGCTACCTAGGCTTTAAAAATGTATTTTATTTGGATGATATTCTTTGCATAGGGGATGATTTTTTTGACTGCCTCAGAAATGTTAAAGCTACTATCAGCCTCTTAGAATGCCTTGGTTTCATAGTTAACTACGAAAAAAGTTCACTTGTACCTAAACAGTCCTGTAAGTTTCTAGGATTTATGTTCGATTCTATAAATCAAACGATTTCATTACCGTCTGAAAAACGCAAGAAAATTACCGACTTAGTTGAGAAATTCTCACGTTTGCCTAAATGTACTATAAGAGAATTTGCTCAATTAATTGGAGTCTTAGTAGCTGCGTGCCCAGCGGCTAAATATGGTTGGCTGTATACAAAAATTCTGGAAAGGCAAAAATTTCTAGCTATACAAAGATTTTCGGACTTTGAAGCACAATTCAAATTACATCCTATAATTCTAGATGACTTGAACTGGTGGAAACACAACGCGACAAAGACCATCAACTCATTAAAAACAGCTAACTTCGACTCAGAAATTTATTCGGACGCTTCACGCACCGGTTGGGGAGCTGTGTCTAATAACGAACGAGCTCATGGAACTTGGAAAAATAGTGAACTTAAATTACATATTAACTATTTAGAGTTATTAGCTGTTTTCTTAGGTCTAAAGTATTTTGCAAACAAAAAATCTAATTGTTCCATTTTACTACGAGTGGATAATACAACGGCAATAAGCTATGTAAATCGCATGGGTGGAATACAATTCCCACATTTAAACGATCTTTCTAGACAAATTTGGCAATGGTCCGAAGAGAGAAATATCTGGCTCTTTGCTTCTTATATTAACACAAAAGAAAATTATGAAGCAGATGAAGAGTCTCGAAGGATCAATCCCGACACTGAATGTGAATTATCTAATTCAGCTTTCGAAAGAATATTAAATCGTTTCGGAGAACCAGAAATTGACCTATTCGCTTCGCGGGCCAATGCCAAATGTATAAATTACATATCATGGAAAAAAGATCCCGATGCTCTTTCCGTAGACGCATTCACAGTAAAATGGAACAAACATTTCTTTTATGCGTTCCCACCTTTTCCACTACTTCTTAAGTGCCTTCAAAAAATTATAGAAGAAAATGCTACTGGCATTTTAATCTTTCCGTTTTGGCCATCTCAAGCCTGGTATCCTCAATTAATGAAGTCTATTATTTCCGATATAATTTGGTTTTCCCCTACCGAACATCGTATAAAATCATGTTACAGAAATCCACTTACCCTGGGTGCCGCAGTACTCTCAGGCAGGGGTTCTCGTCGCGCGGTGTTCCAGAATCAGCATTAGACCTAATGCTGGCATCTCTATCGGATAACACGATACAGCAATACAATGTATCATTCAAATTGTGGTGGCTTTACTGTAACGATAACGACAAAAATATCTTTGATGGCTCTGTTTCGACTGTCTTGTGCTTTTTGAGTAACCAGTATAATAAAGGAGCTTCGTACGGATCTCTAAATAGCCACAGATCCGCATTATCACTCTTGTTGGGCAATAACATTGGATCAGATGACCGCGTTAAGCGACTCCTGAAAGGAGTGTTTAAATTAAAACCTAGCTTCCCAAAGTACTGCCACACATGGGACCCGCAAATCGTACTTAATTACATGTCGAATTGGTATCCCAACAGAGAGCTCAGTAGGGACAAAATTACAAAGAAATTGGTAATATTGTTAGCTTTATGTACCGCACAACGCGTTCAAACTATGTCATTGATAAAACTTGAAAATATTACTAAAAAACCTAACGGAATCGACATAGCGATCAAAGATATCTTAAAGACATCAGCAGCAGGTCGAGACCAACCGACCTTATATCTGCCATATTTCTTAGAAAATCCCCGAATTTGCCCCGCGACCACTCTCGAGGATTATCTTCATGTCACAGTAGAAGACCGACCTGCAAATATTTCCAATCTCTTAATCACTGTGAAGCGCCCCTACAAGTGCGCGACAGCACAGTCAATAAGCAGATGGATAAAACAGGCATTGGCGGAGAGCGGTGTGGACGTGGCGGCGTTCAGCGCACACAGCACGCGGCACGCCGCCACGTCCGCGGCCGCCGCCGCAGGGGTCTCTATTGACACAATAAGGAAAGCTGCTGGATGGACTAATTCATCAAACGTATTTGCCAAATTTTATCACCGTCCTATCATAGACGATAACAATTTTGCTCAATCCGTTTGCATAAGGTAATAGATTGATTCATGAAATAGAAAAGTTACTATTTTGTTATTTAATTAATAAGAAAATATATGTTTTAGTTATTTCTAAATGTTGATTAAAACCCTGTGTTCATATGAAACGAGTTGTTTTAGTCGAAACAAATTCAAAACTATTCTCTGAACATCTACCTGGTATTATATCTGAAGAATGAAGCGAAGAAATATAATATATGATCAAACGAACTTCACAAGTGAAGTTCGATCATTATTATATGAGTCGCTTCATTCGAAGATATAATTACCCACCCATCCCTATCCCGTGGATTAAGTTTCGCATTTGTCTTGTTGATCTCTAAAAGAATGACGGCTTGCCAGCTAGTGGTGCGACAAGTGTTGATTAATCGATTAATTTGTAAAAACTCGATATTGATATCGATTTTCCTAAATCTCTTAAAAACGTGCGATGCTACCTTGTATATTAAAAGGACTACCTGGTATTATATCTTCGAATGAAGCGACTCATATAATAATGATCGAACGTCACTTGTGAAGTTCGTTTGATCATATAATATAGGGGAGACTGCTGTACCTTGATACTACGTGTACCTTGATCATGTGAAGTTTTTTAAATGTTCCCGATCTTTTTACCGATAATCATCTATGGTGTGTTGACGTTTAGGGAAAAGTGATCATCATGAAGTTAGTTGCAAGCGGGAATTTCTCGGCGTTTGGGCGTGATACAGCTATACATTTTTTTGTGCAAAAAAGTAGGTTTTTTGTGTTTTGTTACTTTCTTGATAACTAAACGAATAAACACGAAGCTTTTAACAAATTGCTCTTTTAGAGAGTTAGTTTATTAGCGTTTTAGACGTGCTATTTAGATCTTAGCTAAACATAACCTATTTCTTTTTTTGGGTGAATAAAAAGGTAATGGTGGTGGTGTTGTACCTTGATCTACATCAATCTGCTGTACCTTGATTATGGTCAAGGTACAGTAATGTATTATGTCTCTATGTTATTTGATTATCAGATAATTTTCAGGAACAAATTGTAATATTATTGTGCTTTGACCCAATGCGGCCCAAGCTTAATCTCAAGATGTATGTGATAAAACTACTACTGATTAAATAAAACATTGAATGAAACACTTGAACCATCTCAGCAGAAAGAATTACCAGGTCCCTCAAAAATGTTAACCTCGTTAATGATAAGGCTGGACCCGAAAGCTGAGCCAAGAAAGGAAGTTCGGAAAGGCAGACCAAAAGGAAAGTCTAGGATTTTAACAGAGACTGGAAAAAAACGAGATTGAAAAAATTAATCAGTAAAAAAAAACAAAAAGTTAAAAAAGACAAAGACTAAGATCAAATTTTTGAAAGTAAAGAAACATATTCTTAAAGACATCGGAAAATTCAGAGGTTGACGAAGAAAAATTTTCTAATTTAAAAGAAATTCATATTAGGCTACAATGATAACATAAAAGATGTTAATGATGAATATATTTTTATTCAATTCAGTTTGAATTGTTATTATATTGTTTATATAACTATAAGAAATATAGAAAACTAATATAATATTGATATTCAATTCTATAATCCCTTTTATTTGTCATAAAACTGCCCATGATCAAGGTACAACATGTGCCGTATCAAGGTACATTGGCACTGTTGTACCTTGATCAAAATGCCTCTTCTTAATTAAATAATAAAAAAACTATGAAGATGGTAACCTATACTTTTATATATTTTATATTTTGAGCTCAATTAGTTTCTTTTTAAGTTACAAATATTTTCATCAGCAAAGGCATCATACTTTTATTGTTATAAATAATTTAATGAAAAATGTATCAAGGTACAGCAGCTTCCCTTATATAATGGTAATATAAAATAAAAAGCACAAATTCGTAATAAGCTGTCTTATGATACTAAAATAAGAGCCACTTTACGAGTGAGTTGAAAATATATAAACAGAATATATATTAATTTATTTGTTTGTCTAATAGTTGAGGACTGAAATGTATTCTCGATTTCGCTTATTTATGTTTACTTCAAGAGCAAACTTTATAAACAATTGCCTATATTTTAGTAACTAGAAGTCTAGACGCTACAGACTATAGTGATCAACTGTTGTGGAACCCCAATTTACGTTCGTTACTCAATCACTTCTAACCGGATTAAGATTAATCTTGGCACATAGGTGGATTGTATTCTGGAATAAAACCTAAGACTTAAACCTAATCCCTGAGGGAATATGGGTAGAAACTAGAATTTATACCAAAAATAGTACATCTCGTATCTCATATACCTACTCGTATGTTCTCATCAGGTATTCATTGGATCTAGAGCGGGGCGATGTCGCATCCTTATCGACTCGACACTACTTGTAAAATATTCCCCGATTGAGACCTGAAGCGAGATAGCTTTCTGATTTACGTAAAAATGCATGAACCACCCACACGTGCAGGTTTTCACGTGGTTTTCCTGGGAAATAAACACATTTTCGTAGACAGCTGTGTTGGGAATAGAAATGGCGGTTTGACAAATTCTCTATATGGAAACTGTCCATTAACATTTATTTCGTGGTAAAGTTATCCAGCTGAAATGGTTGGAGTAATTTTATTTTATGGGGCTTTTCAAAATTAAATGCAAAGCCATTTAGTTCAGCTAGAATTCAGTTTAATTAGACCCAAAAAAACCCTCCTTTTGAAAGTCAAAACTAATGATGATACCACCGATTCTGAGTAAAAAAAACATGTGCGGGCACATTTACAATAACGACAGAGACGAGCCAGTTGGCGCAGTTGGTTGAGATTCACCTAAGATTCACCTTACGCGCCGCAGGTCGTGGGTTCGATTCCCACACAGAACATGCATTAATTGTGTGCATGAACATGTCTGTATGTCCTGAGTCTGGGTGTAATTATGTATATTAAGTACCTATTTATTTACAAACAAAAAGTAGTATATGTATTATATCAGTTATCTGGTTTCCATAGTAGGTACAAGCCCTGCTTAGTTTGGGATAACATGACCGTGTAAAAAAAAAAGTTATGCAGTAGTAGTTTATTAACTGTTTAAAATTGGTGTTGATATTTTTAAGATGTATCTGCGTATTTGTATTTGGTGATCGAAATTCGAAATCAATGTATGATGCTTGTTTATCAATAGTGGATATTGGAAAAAAGAGGAAAACACACAATCCCACCAAAATATAATAATATTTTATTGAGAAGCCGAGTATTTGTAGCTTCATAAAGAATGATAAATGACTTTTAGAGTTAATGTCTCGTGTCATGCAGTTATATTCTCACTTAGAAAACAACTGTGTGGTACAAATACATTGTAAGCATAGAAATATTATAAAAGACTAGCGGCCCGGTACATGCTTCGCTACGTATAAAGTGAAATAATAAAAATGTGATAAATGAAGAACCGCTCGACCGATTTAGTGCAAACTTCACATAAACCATCTACTAAATTGTCCGAACAAAGCCTAAACTTGGTTTGGATAGGTGAGCCCGTTCTTGAGTTATAAAATTACAACGAAAAGTGGCATTGTTTTTTATATATAGCTGTACCTATGATATAATCATGCGAAATGCGAAAATTAAACATCAATGATTGTACACTGAATGTAGGGTATAAAATAAGGTAGGTAGGATTAAATTGTAATAATTAGGTACTCTACCTATGGTTTCCCATTTACAGGTGTAACGCCTGCTCTATCTTCTTCTTCATGGCACACCTATAACGCAATATCACGAAAAATAACTTCTCTTGAGCAATTAAAATTGAATATACGAAAATAATTATATGTCTCATCAGATAAAAAGGAATTCTAACAACGATTGATATCACACGCTGATATAATCCTGAAAATTGGATATTGGAATTTTTCACCAAAATCTGTACGGCCTAGAGGCGCTAGAGTAATCCTGATGATATAGAAATTGGAAATACATTTTCACAATGAACTCATAGAAAGTTCACAATCTTTCAGAATTATAAAAACAACAAAAAATATATACAGAAAACAAATTCGAAAACTATTCTTGTAAACAAGGCAAGCTTTGTGTTGGCTTTGTTGGATAGATAATTCAAATATTAATATTAACGAAAAAAAAGAAACATTTTCGAATTAAAACATGAATAAAAAATACCGAGAACAAAAGCGTGACAAACTCTATAAAGTTACTCCTACTAACTTAACAATGAATAGTAATAACTAGATAATTAATTCTTATGGCCATTTTCATTTGTACGATAAAAATTTAACACTAAAATATCTTTAATGTATCATTTATGCTTGGAGTTTATAAAAGTGTATTTGAAAAATCAACACGGCGCACCGATGTGCAAATATAGTTTTAAAATCACCTTCCAGGTGAATGAATAATTCAGTCGGGGCAACGAGATCGCAGAGCTCTTGCTTCAATATTAAATCTTTGACATCGATGCGCTGAAAACAACGGTATGATGACGAGGAACGATAATGAGACGATACAATTATTGATTAAGTTATCATGGTTATAAATGTTGCTTAAAATTTATCTAGACGCAGAACTAATGTTGATGGATAAAACTAGATATTCTTTAATTAGTTAATGTACCATGTTAAAAAAAAAAGTTTGTTAATTATTCGGAGTACTTTTGCATACACTTTTAATGCTAATAGCACCTCATCATCATCATATCAGCCTAAGGATGTCCAATGCTGAACATAGGCCTCCCCCATTAACTTCCACTTGGAATGGTTTTGGGCCGCTTGCATCCAGCACCTAATAGTAAAGAGTAGAACACATAATTCAGCTATTGTGCAGCGTTCAAACATAGAAACGCTTAAATTAAATTATTATGCACTATACAGATCAAAGAGATAGAAAAGCAAATATGGACTGTAGAAACGGGTATGAAAGTTCCAGACTTGCAAGTGTACCTACACCATCTGTCTCGCAACGATAGTCTGTATAATTTACGACGTAATTCGTATACCTAGCTGGACAAACTTAGATCTGTCGCGAACGCTGTAGAACCGCAGCAAACTAGTACATGATTATACAAATTGAAGTTCTGAACATTTGGATAAAATTTATATCGAAAGAAACATCTACCTTCATCTTCATAAGTATCTATATATTTATATACACTTCATCTTTATAAGTAGGTACTATAGAAATCGCTTCAAATCAATGTGAAAATCAATTACATCCACGTCATCGTATTGCACCATGATCGTAATAAAAAAAATAAAAAAACACTTAACAATTAAGGGCATTTACTCGCGTCGTTCCTCACAATAATCCCCACAACAATGCTCCGCCTTTCCCCGCCCGCGCCTGAGCCATCGCGATATCAGCCTCTTTGCGAGAGAGCTTTCTCAATGTACTGAAAGGTTCATTATTTACCATTGAATTTTATTCACTTATGAGCAGTGCTTTACTCTCTTATGAATATCAAATTTTAAATGGTAGATGTGTTATATTGAGGTATTGAAGTATGTATAGTATCTCTATCAGCTAGTTTTTTATGTTGTCATCACATCATCAATTATAGGTTTTTAGTTCTAGCTGTTCGTGCCCAGATCGCCCGGGTGAAATTTCAGGTGAATTTTCAAAAAAAACTGTCAATTATACCCCTGACAATTACGAATATAACAAAAAAAATGGAGCCGTTCTCAAAGTGATGCTCCATCATAAATGTGACAATTGAAAAACGTAAACATTAAAAAAACATAATGAACACAACAAAAGAAGGAACAAAAATTGTTCCATGTCCAATTACGCCTCAATGACTGGATGTATTTTGATAAAAATTGACATTTGTAGATCATAAATGGATTAAAACAAAGATTTTTTTTTAAAGCGGGAAAACTTTAGGTCTATTGGGAACGTGGGAGTTATTTTAATATATTTGTAACTAAACATATATATTCGGTAAACCCTAAGACACAATACATATAATTATATGACAAGTAATTATCAATATTGGGATAGCTTTCGGTCTGCTCACTGTAAACATTTATTTCAATGCTGCCTCTGTAAACGAACGAAAGGTAAAGTTGAATGTACAGAGATACAATTGCATTTAAAATAATTTCACTTGATAGTTTTATGTCTGTCTATTTCATCGAAGCTAATATAAATAAAACATAAAATAAATATAGCAAACAATTAACGTGTTTCTTACGAGATTATAATTTAGAACAATAACATTATTGACATAATACGAGTTAGTGAGGTAAACTATTATCGCTTAGCCTCGACAACCTTTTATCTCAGAGAAAGCTTGCTTAGCGACAGATTTGTAACTTGATGGTGGTAGCCAGCCAGATGGGTACTACAAAGTACCCTACCCCCGTGCTATGGTTTCCTCACGATGTTTTCATTCACCAAAAGCTCAATCTCATTGTAGGATTCGAGCCCGGGACTTTCGTCTTGGTATCCGACGTCACTACCACTGAGCTATCATCGCCTCAATATTGAATGACAGACAACAAAAAGTACAGTCAACATAAAAAGCTTGTATTAAAAATTAAATTTTAAACAAAAACTTGTTTATACTATTACTCTTACTTACTTTGTAATAGCTAAACGTATTTTTATCCCGAAAAACATTAGAGAACGCGACTAAAACTGCAGTTAGAACATAGTATACTGTACATTATCCTTTACGATCAAGTTCATAATGTTAGTTCATTAAAGTTGTTGAACAATGGACATTATTTGCCGGCCTTTTGTACACGGAAAACGGTAGTGCCAACATTATTGTGAATGTTTGCTTTTGTTGAATATCCGTTTGGCGTTTCATTTGTTAATAGAATATTAACCCGTTTTTTCTGGTGAAGGAAGCGCGTCTTTATTTTATGACTAGCATTGGTTAGTTTTCGCATTCAAACGTTTTCTCAGTATGAATAAAGTATTCTATAATCTAGGGTATGATTTATAAAGTAGCTTTTTGTTTGAACTTTAATAAGGTTTTCATCTGAATGGTGCAAGTAACCCTTTCCAAATTCATATAAATTGTGCTTTTAACTCTACCGACCCAAGTTGACGGTATATAATTTTCATGCTTGTTTTTTAACCCTGTAAACACGCTGTTAAAACTTCCTTGAGTTGTAAATTCAACAATGAAACTCTGCTTCATCAAGCCGCAAAATTGGAGCGTGGTCGCTCTTGTGGAAAACTCAAACATACCTAAATTACAAGCTTATTTTTTGCGTAGATCATATAAAGAATTATATAAAGATATTATTTAAAGATACACGTATTTAATTTTATAAATGGGTAATTAGTGAAGCGTATTAATTATAGCTTAGCAAATACATACATTTAGATATATATATTTTTTATACCACTGAGGTGGCAAACAAGCATACGGCCCTCCTGATGTAAGCAGTTACCGTAGCCTCGAGCGTAGCTGACCCTGAAGAAATCTCTTCACACCCTTTTTGAAGAACCCCATGCTGTACTCCATTCTGAAAACCACGACACATATAATTTCAATTCATTTTTACTTTTTAGAAATTAACTTCTTCCGATCCTTATATTATTATCAACCTTATTTATAAAGCGCTTTTTAACTAATATACTGATTAAATGGCAATGAAATTAAGGTGATCGATAAATATGTGACAACTAGCTTTTGAAATGTTAGGCCGTAAGTGCCTCCCAAAAAACGATAAGGTCCTTCCATCTAATAAAGCAAAACAGCAAACTTCACGTCAGTATGGTAACATCAAACCTACATAGTTGACGGTAACAAATCACTAGAGCGACAGTGGTTCAGTCAAGACGCGTGAAACAAATAGAGTGACGTGCGGCGCGGGCGCCGGCGCCGGTTGAATTAATAAAATCCCGCTGAAACGACGAGGCGGACGTGATGAATGGAATGATACCAGGTTGTGCCGTTCGCTGGTTCGGTGTGGCTATGGAAATGGCAGGTATTTGTTATTAGGTAGAAGCAGTTTTGAGATGTAGAAGAATAAAGGTTGGCTATTTTAAATCACACACAAAGAGTACGTCTTTACGTACGTGTCAAAGTTAAAGATGGTTTAGATCGCTATATTTCGTTTTCTTTATGATCACATAAAGAAAAATAAAGTTCACAATGCAACTACTTTTATGTTCTTATTGATTTTCTTTTCTCAAGTGGTATAGAGATATTTATCTAGCTAGACGTTACATACTTTACGCCATTGTGAATATTTAACGAACTTATATTATAAGTTCGTTAAATATAACGTTAACCATTAACTTAATTAATTAAATCGGTATTGGGTAAAAAAGTGACACATTATAGAAATTTTAAAAGAAAAAAAATATGAATAACATAAATTAAATATATGTTTAGTTCTCCGATTTGTTTTTTATAATGGCTTTTTATTGTTTATTCCTCCTAAAATTGAATAAGTAAATAAACGTTACACGTTAATTATTTCTTCTGCAGGTTTCACGGCCCCATCGTACATCGAGAGAGGTGAGCCGTCGAGATATCTCGGCAGACTTCCGTTCCGCGACCTCATTGTGTCGTCGTGTTTCATCGCTCAGCCAACACTTGCAGTTATTATAGCGCTCACTATTGCATTGTCACTGTTGTTTTTACTCTTCTCTTACAGCTACTGAGCTTGGCTTTTGAACTTGCCTTTTGAATTATATAGTTTGTGGTAAAAGTTCATACTTTTACCACAAACTTTTTTTTTGTTCGCTCACGTTTAGATTAATTTCATATTTAATGAAAATTTAAGTTAGTTTCTCATTTTTAATTGGACAAAAGAGGCTAACATTGTTTGCTAAAATAATTTTTATTTAATTAGTAAGAAAAAAAAACAAAATTATCTGTCATTTTCTTCGCACAAGGCCATCTAAAGTGTATGTATATGTTTTATACCTTTTAGAATTTACTTACGACCAAAGACACGTAAACATTAATTTCTATCAATTGTCTTACCTACAGTTTTCCCCCAGTCTCTACAGTCAGGTTATTTATCATATCATGGTGATCTAGTCTTCAAGCTGGCCTTTCTACTTTCACCTATCATTAATCCGATAAACTGCCATTATATTACAGTTTACTAATTTAACATACCCATCACAAAAAACATTAAAAAATATAAAAACATTAGAATCTACTGGCCACACCGACATAGGCGGATACAAACGTGATATCAGTGCCGTCCCGCATCGTATCTCACCCAGCCTCAGCTGACAGTCAGATCATTGCCACAACACGCTTGGACCGGATTATAAGTCTCCATAACTGACAACTGCTAGTTACGTGGATAACCGAGGTTTGGAATATTCGCCCTTCGCTACCCATCACACGACATAAACTTTTTTTTACTTTTAAGAGGAAAGGATGGCTGCAAGAAATTTGAAAAATATGTTTTTAAGATAGCCATTGCTGTCGCGCTGTGCCCGAGCTATCCCGCCCGAGGTCGATAGAGACAACTACAGCTTGGACCGATTATACCTGTTTAAATTAGACGAAATCGATAATTTGTAATCCCCGGTATTCTCTTCCAAAACTGGATCGATTTACAAAAAAAACAAGAATCATAATAAGAAGGGCTATGTCTGTCGGTTTTCCTTTGTTTTTTTATATTCGTCAAATTTGTTCGCTGGATGTCTGATAAGGGCGTTAAAAATTGTAAGTTTTTGTGATTTTAGAAGGCTCCTAATTGTTTTAATAATAAAATTATGGAGAAAAACACAACCGAGGGACATACAGTGGTACCTACAGATTGCATGGTAAAATAATCATTGCTCTAGTGTTATTATCCAGAGAGGAAACTGAGGATTACATTTGTATGGAACAAACGCCACCAGCATTTCCTAATAAAGGCGCCGCATAGATTACAGTGAACGCGAAACGCAGAACTCTAGAACTCTCTCGGATCGGCGGCATTCATTAATTATACTACCATCAACTGGGCAACATGATTCCTTTAATTACCAAAAACCTATCTGCAATCTCAGAGCGCCTAAGGCGCGCTCTATAAGATGATTATTAATTGATAGAAAAAAACAGTGGTGAAATGAAATAACATGCTCGTGGTGTGGAATACAAGGCGATGATAGCTCAGTAGGATACAGAGACGAAGGTCCCGGGTTCGAATCCAACAATAAGCTTGAGCTTTCGGTGAAGGAAAACATCGTGAGTAAACCACAGCACCGTGGTAGGGTACTTTGTAGTACCCATCTGGCTGGCTACCACCCTCAAGTTGAAAATCTGTCGCCAAGCACCTATCGGTGTGTTCCGACAGCTGCCTTGAGAGCCAGTTCCTTCTAGGCTTCGTGTGCTTACCACCTTCGGCCACATCATCACTTACCATGGTGAGATTGTAGTCAAACAGACCTATTTATACAAAATAAAAAAAAAACAATGAACTTGTGTTTTGGTGATGGATCAGAGTGTAGTACCCGCCTGACTGGCTAAAACGTGGTAATAGTCATTTTCAAAATCTGACGCCAATCTCCTATCGGTTTGTTTATTTACGCCTGAATCAAAAAATGAATGGAATAATAAATATCTTACAAGCATCACAGTGTGTAAATGAAATTTCAAAATAAATAATACAATTTCAGAAACACTTTATAAATTTAATACCAATTAATACTGATAAGACAATGCTATAAACTTGCCAAGTGTATTAATTAGCATGCCAAGTATAAACCAAGTCACGTACGTTTATTTTATATAAATTTTGACTCGAGGACTTCCCTAGAGGTGACAATTTACCTAATTTTGTGGAGCTCAATTAATTCATAGCGTGAACTGAATTGTTAGACGAGAAAACGTGTCAGATAACATTCTGATCTTCGAACTCTCTTATTATTAGTCACCTTTAGTAATACAATAACTAAAATTACTCAAGAGAAATCATTATTTTCTAAATCGGTTTAGCAACTACCTTTTTTTTACGAGGCTAATAAAGCTGAACAAAGGAACTCACGCCATCGACGGGGAATCGATCCTCACACATTGGAACCAAAATGGTCTAATACTGTGCGGTTTCAAAGGACCTTCCTATGTTTAGGCTGTGGAATGAGCTCCCGACCGTGGTTTCCCCAAGGGAGTTCATGGGGTTCTTCAAAAAGTGTGTTAAGAGATTTTTGTAGGGTCGTCAACCCGCGAACGGTACCCTGGTGTTGCGTCCATAGGCTACAGTTACTGCCTATCATCAGGCGGATCCTAAGCTTGTTTGCTAGGTATACCTAAGTACTATAAAAAAACCGGCCAAGTGCGAGTCAGACTCGCGCACCGAGGGTTCCGTACAAACCTGTAGGTATATAAGTAAATGGTAGTATAGACCTGAGTATTTGATATTAATTTCAATTTATGACCTATTAAAAAAAAACTACTTACTAGATCTCGTTCAAACCAATTTTCAGTGGAAGTTTGCACCGTAATGTACATCATATATTTTTCATAGATTTATCATTCTCTTATTTTAGAAGTTACAGGGGGGGGGACACACATTTTACCACTTTGGAAGTGTCTCTCGCGCAAACTATTCAGTTTAGAAAATAATGATATTAGAAACCTCAATATCATTTTTGAAGACCTATCCATAGACACCCCACACTTATGGGTTTGATGAAAAAAAAAAATTTGAGTTTCAGTTCTAAGTATGGGGAACCCCCAAAATTTATTGTTTTTTTTCTATTTTTGTGTAAAAATCTTAATGCGGTTCACAGAATACATCTACTTACCAAGTTTCAACATTATAGTTCTTATAGTTTCGGAAATAAATGGCTGTGACATACACGGACAGACAGACAGACAGACAGACATGACGAATCTATAAGGGTTCCGTTTTTTGCCATTTGGCTACGGAACCCTAAAAAAAGGTGAGACGCTACTTATTCGTTACATATTATGTTTAATGTGAAAAAAAACGTTACAAAGAGTTATAAAGAGTTTCGTATGAAGCTGGCTCGCTGTAGTATCGTCATAATCAACTTCAATGTTCACCAAATTAACCAGTTAGCTATTCCATGATTATAATTATTCCATGCACCTTACGTATCATTAAATTAATATTACATAGTATATATAATAAGGTGTAGTTCAAAGGGTTTACTCGACAATATATCAATCCCAAAGGACACGAGTGTGGCACATCTAGTGTGAGTATGAAACCGTTGGGAAATCACTAATAAACACGCGGCGTTTTGTGCGTGCTCTATAAGGCTGTAGTGAAGTGGGCAGTTCAACCGCCCAAACTGCTGTACACACACACTCATTGAGACTTCGAGGTGCTAGTACTACTATCTATTATTTGGTGCTATCTCCATTCTCGGTTTCGATTGTATATAGTGATGCTTCGGAATCGATGCCATTGTGAGATTTTAACACAGTTATTCAGTTACTAAATCGAAGTATATTTGGTTGACGCAAAAGCTAAATTACATTAGCAGACCATTAAATAAGCCAAAGTAATTCTTTGAATAAAATTAATCATTCACTGACGTAAGATCAAAATTAATTTCAGAAACAAATATTAAAAATATAACACGAATTTTCTAAACGAGTTTTAGAAAAGTGCATATTTTGAAGACATTCATATCCCGTGGCGGTGTATCCGCTAGGTGTGTGCACAGCCTGCAATGTTTATAAAAGACGCTTGTTCTGCCATATTCTCGGAAAACGCTGAATATTATATTTGCTAAACCCAGTTATAGGTAAGGCGGTGGGAAAAATGTAATTTGTGAACAGTGGGGAAAACTAAGAATTTTCTATAGTTTCGACTCAGCGTTCCATTTGCGAGACGTACAATAATGCTAGCTAAAGTCGTAGAATATTTTTGTGGTATTTTTTTTGGTATTTTCTATTGTATTTGTGTTATCCTTCAAGATTATCATTCGTCGCCGAGTATGCAGCTAAACACTGGATACACATACGAGACTAAACAAGTGTCTGTTTTTTTCACTAGACAGTTTGTGTAGGTTCTGAACTAAGCTACGAATAAAACATCGTACATTCAAAATTACAGTATATACAGGTATAGACTGTACCTAACTGCTAAGAATTCACGATTTTAATCATAAGAAAAATAAAGATAAGCATATTTCCGTATACAGAAAATTAAATTGGAAAATGGAATACGAAAAGAAAATTGCTTGGCAAAGACAAAACTTTCAGTATGAATTTTATTTACTTATAGAGCAAACGATAGAGATTGGAAATGGAAAAAACTGTATCATTTAATATTATTTATGAAATTTTGTTACTATGGTAGCTCAAAAACACGCAATACATTCCAGTTATTATTCACCTGACTTATTTTCGCAAAATAAAGCAATTAAAATCAGTCTTATAATGATATGATTATTTGTAAAATTAGCAATTAGCATTTACTGACTGTGACTGGCATAGAGCTCTGTAATAGACTGACACAGTAGAGCCTACGAAATATTCATATAGGAAGGTATTCTGGGCCCCTTTTAAAAGCAGATTCATTCAAAAAGCGACATTAAACATTTTAATTCCACCTAACGCTGGTTAAATTAAATCAGAACACAATAATGAGGTTCCTTTGAAGTTAGGCCCTCAAGGAGGCGTGTCAGGCTGTGATGAATACGCGCTTGTAAACAAGTTTGCGATAAACTTGTCTCAAGACTAAGGCTGCCTAAGAACGTTTTGTACAGACTTCCAAAGTCACTGGGACCCGATTACTAAAAGTCGACGTGGTGTGGTACAAGTTATGAACAAATATATTTCTACGGTAATAGTAATTATAATAACATTCGTAACATTATCATATAATCAACTGTATTATAGATTTTTCCTGTTCACTACTCGTCAGGCTTGCTCCGATAACTACATAATTGAATTGAACATCTGTAACCAATACTGTGCCAGTGTACTCCGACAGGTTTGCCTGAAAATATCAATCTTCTCTTACACCAATGTTTCAAAGTGGACGATAACGCCCCCTTGCGGGCGTTGAAGGACTCGGGGAGGTCTATTCAACAAAGCAGTGAATCTTAGGGGCATCCTTATCCTCACGACACGCATACGCTACCTATCACCACTCTGACCCACTAACCCTGCGAAATTATCAAAGTTTCTTGGGATCAGTTACACATCTGCTATAGCAAACCACATTCAGAGGGTGTTTACAAACATCACATCTTTTTTTTATACCACTACGGTGGCAAACAAGCATACAGCCCGCCTGATGGTAAGCAACGTAGCCCATGGACGCTTGCAACACCAGGGGTATCACTCGCGCGTTGCCGACCCTGAAGAAATCTCTTCACACCCTTTTTGAAGAACCCCATGCTGTACACCATTGGGTTAATGACAAAAAAAACTGTGGTTAATTGCCTTTTAAAACACTTCTACGCCCCACAGCAACAGGCACACTAAGCCCTAGACCTGCGAAGGTTATTCTTGGTATCAGTTATGTGCAACCACTAAGGCAGTGCGTGCCTGCGCTGTATATTACATGCCGTCATTCTACTTTTTTGCGTTTTGCTCGTACTTAGTTAGTTTTACAAATTGATCCACTAAATAGAACTGCTTTATGCTGTGTTCCTGCGCGTGAGTAAGGTCGCCAGTGCTCATTGGGGAGGGGGAAGGATCGGTAATGCGTGAGTAATGCCCCGTGTGTTTCAATCATCCATATGGCTATGGGAACCACTTACCTACCATCAGGCGGCCTGTACGTTTGTTTACCGACTTTGACGTATAAAAAAATCCTTTTCTGCAGCTCTACCCTGGACTATGATCGATTATTCAACGATTTTAATGGCATTCCAATATTTGTATGTATGTACAGTATGAGGCACGAATGGTGAGCACAGATAGGCAGTAGTGGGGGCAAGCTCGCGCATGTACACTTTTGGCCAAAACACAGTAGCCAAATCCAAAACACGCAAGAATCCAATAGACGACTAGCATTTATTGACGTACCAGTCGTGTGCAGCTCGGCGCTCCCGCATTCTTCATTCCGCCAAACAGACCGAAAAATTAACTACTACGTAGGTGTCTCGTAGGTGTATCTGTGCTCACCACTCGTGCCCTTTACTATATGATGGTATTTGTCTTATAAACAAAAGAGAATTCGGTTGCATCGTACCGTTCTCGTTATCGTTCTGGTGGTATAAATAAATGTATTTCTTTCTTTCTTTCTTTCTGAACGTGCAAAAATCGTCTATTATGTTCTTCTCATTATTTTTAAGTTTGGCAACCAAGCCCAAAGTAGGGCTCATTCCTGCCAGTGTCGATTTATATTATTGTTTCCATTCTCAATAAATCACTTTCACATTATAGTCTTCAGTCAGTCACCGTCCATAAAAGTCATATTTTACTACAATGGTGGTCATTGTACTAAAACTCTTCACGGACATTTTGAGACAACTTGAAAAGTCACGATACACATAATTCATTTCATTTCACTTCACTGGTGCACATGGATGATCTTTATTGAGTAAAATACCACCAAAAATACACAATAAAACTCAAAATTTATGAAAATCAAAATGAAAACGCAACGTCACTCTGCAAGTTCCCGCCTATTATGTTACATTTAATGTCTTACAACTTAGGCCACTATAAACACTTCGTGAACAACTCGCGATTTCGCCACGCCATGGCATGGCATGCAAAAAGACGTTCATTTAAAGTTTACGGGCTGGGTAGCACGATAAAGAAGAGTGTACAAATTACTGTGACAACAACATTACGTGGTACTCTCACCGATGCAATTCTTACCTCTTGCAAATGTAAGAAAGATGGTGCTTTTATTGGTATCCTTTTTTTATTTAGGTTAACATTATGTCACAAGGAATTCTTACAATCTTGTTAACTGCAAAATTGCATTATATTTTTTAAGTTAACAATAAATATATTTTGCCTTTATCTCGCCGCTTTGAAATTAAAATAATAATAAACGTTCAAACAACCTATCATTCCACCTCAAATCCTTAATTAAACTCTAATTATATTGTTGTGAATAGTATTGATTTTCCACTATTCTGTCTAGACTTTTTGGTTATTACATGCACAAGTAAAAATAAGCTCCTAATTTTCTATACAATTTTTACTGGCGCCTACAGTGATGTGACAGGCAATAAGTTGTCGAATAGATAGTGTCTGCTTTGAGTAGGCGTCTATGAAATTGGATTATATTATATTGATACTTACACAAGTAGAGGTTTACAGAGTATATATATATAACTATATCCTTATTAGTCTACTGCAAACTTTAATTTATCAATAACTGGTGTTATTAAACTACTATTTACTCATACCTTGATAAAGCTTCGTTAATTTAGCAGCATTCTATTTTAACCCTTACGGATAATGCTTCAAGAACTGGCATGCATTGACTACCTACTGTATTTAGTGGAAATAACCATAATGTCTAATACGATAAGAGCCTTTGATCCTCACATATTTATTGGTATCCTGGTAGTCGTAGTTAATGGAATATGTGGTTACCTACGATTATACCTCTTTACTGTTAATCGAATGCAGTACCTAAAGTTTCGAAGGATTATCTGAATGATTTTATTTACAATACGGCTATTTTAAAAAGTGTTATCATTATAACTAGTTACGCTAGGTACATGGTACGTTTTGTTTAATAGCATAAAAAAAAATCTCATAAAAAAAAATACTTAATTTTACCTAGCTAGCTATTATTCAGAAATAAATCAAAACTTGTTAAGATCAATCTCGCCATAAACATTTAGACCTCACACAATAAAATAACTCACACAGAAACAATACCGTACACATTGCACACACTTACAACAAAGGTCACTTGTTTATAACAATCCCTAAAGAGCTGTGATTGCGAGCTCCAGGCTACACTACGCCGACAACTTTTTCACAATTCGAAGCCACTGAAAAACCCACCAAACTACATGGTGATAGAGTTCACAAAGTTAGCAGTGTAAAGATTGTATTCCAATAAGCATCGGTTCAATATTCTAGTCACGCTCTCGCTAGCGACACGGGAAATAATGGCTGGTAGTGAGGGGACTCTAATGACCACCGTTCTTTAAGACTGGTGGAAGTCCCAGGGGGAAAGGCACTTGTCACGAACAAACAGATATATGCATGCAATTCTGGAGCTCTCTGCTGAAAGAATAGGTGGTAAGCATACGGGCCGACGATTTGACTTGGAGTCTTAACCTATAGCGCCGCAGGTCGTGGGTTCGATTCCCACACAGGACATGCATTTGTGTGCATGAACATGTCTGTATGTCATGAGTCTGGGTGTAATTATGTATTTACAAACAAAAAGTAGTATATGTATTATATCAGTTATCTGGTTTCCATAGTACAAGCTTTGCTTAGTTTGGGATCAGATGACCGTGTGTGAGGAATGTCCTAGGATATATAAAAGTGGCAGAAATAGAATCAAACGAGTCATAAGATAAAATTAAATATGCTGCAAAAAATCTCGCATAGTGTGTTTCACCCCACCCATAGAGTTAGAATATAATAGAGTGAGCGTTAATAACGTTACTTTGTGGGAAGCGTGAGCAGTTTCCATATAGTTGCATTCACAGATATACCTTACAACGAATATACAGATATATTGATTTTCAGACAAACAAAATATCGAAATGGATTCCTTGTCATTTGTTCTCGGTAAAACTATCGATAAAATTAGAGAAATTGGCAGGTAACTGTATGTAATTTTGTCGTTCAAACTATATACGCGCACTTCGTTTCAAGGCATTTAGCCGCGTTCACGGACTATACTCTAATACAGTCGCTCTATAATATTCAAACTCTATGGTTTCAGCACATGCAGACGTGGATACGAGGAAAACAAAAGATATAAATATATTTTAGTTTTAATAGGAATAACACGATGTTTCCAGTGTTCCCAGCATAAAAAGTTACCTATGCCCCTGATGGTATGCGGTTACCGTAGCCGTATGGACGCTTGCAAAACACGGGGCATCATTCACACGTTACCGACCCTTCCCCCTCCCCAATGAGCTCTGGCGACCTTACTCACTCACACACAACATTATTTGGCTGCGGTATTCTGTAAGGTGTATGTACTTCCCGAGCCCGAGTCGAGCTGCTCTTTGAGCGAATAAACACTACGTGCTACCTCTCTCTTAAAGTTGACATAATATGCAGACCTACAAATTACAATTCTTTTAAGCTTCATAATGACTATAGTGTTTATAGTAGCTGTATAGAAATAAGTAGGTAATAATAGTAATCTTGTCTTTTCATTATATTTTTCTCATGAAAGAAGACTCGGGCCTTGAAATAAATAAATCAATTTTCATCGTGCTTGTAGATAAAAGTCTATAAATAAACTGCGAAAAAAACAGTGCAAAGGGTTAACTTATCCAATCTTCGTCCCGGGACTCATAGAGAATTCATTATCCGTTTTACGGAGCCTTTTCATCCTTCAGGAACTCTTCAAGGATGAAAATCTATTTTATTTAATATAACTTGTCAATCAGTATTTTTGTATATACGAAACAGTTATCCACTCTCAAAATAGATAAAGGAGTCTGGGGTTAAACTGAAAATTTGATCTGAATAGACATTTTGAAGATAATTGAGTTGAAACGCCAAGCAAAGTAATGCCTACCAATTTATAATTTTAGCATTTGCATAAATTGCTATATATTTGTCAGTTGCAAACATCGAACAATTAACCCAAAGAAGCGTAATGACGTTGATTTTGCTTACAATCTATTCCGCCAATTTACCATCATCGACAATTCGCTCTGGCTAAGACAAGGACTCATGCGCTCTGATTGGCCAAGTCAAGAACACACGATGCAGTGACTGGTCCTTACTGTTCAAAATCAGTGACAAATCACTGACTAGTTTCGGAATCGGATTGCTCTGTATACTACTCTAAGGGATTGTTCCTCGATGGTTGCAAATTAGGATTTTTACTTTTCTACGAAGCGATTTTGAAGATATCAAGTAAAACTGCTATGTCAAAATATTTTTTAAATGCAATACAACGCCATCTATAACAAAACGACGTAACCTTTGTGACAGGTATTGCGATTAAGCTGTTGTAGGAATATGAACACGATGAAACATTTTCCTAGCCTCAGACCAATTTGGTCTGAGTTCGTAGCATTATCGATAGAGGACACGTTTGCAAAAATTGCAAAGTTGAATGAGCCCGACTCGCACTTGTCCGGTTTTTTACTACACGCTAACAATTTACATAACATTCGATCACTTTCACTAAAACAAATGGCTGCCAGAAATTTTTAAAATTTGTTTTTAATCTATTGCTGTCGCGCTGTGCCCGAGCTACCCCGCCCGAGGGCGATAGAGACAACTACAGCTTGGACCGATTATACCTATTTAAATTA
Source organism: Achlya flavicornis (assembly GCA_947623365.1). NCBI lineage: Eukaryota > Metazoa > Arthropoda > Insecta > Lepidoptera > Drepanidae > Achlya > Achlya flavicornis. The sequence continues at coordinate 2,549,912 of OX392474.1, forward strand.
GACGAAATCGCTATTTCGTAATCCCCGGTTTTCTCCTCCAAAACTCGGTCGATTTAAAAGAAAATTCAAGAATGTTAATAAGAAGGGCTTTGGCTATGTCTGTCGGTTCTCTTTTCTTGTTCGTCTTTGTTCGATGGACGTCTGATAAGGGCGTTAAAAATGGTAAGTTTTAATTTATGGAGAAAAACATAACCGAGGGACATACAGTGGTACCTACAAATTGCATTGTAGAATAATCATTGCTCTAGTGTCATTATCCAGAGAGGAAACTGAGGACTTCGTTTGTATGGCACAAACGGCACAAGCATTTCCTCTTAAATAATAATGCTTTAAAAAAAGCTGCCTACATTAATATAGATTTTTATTTGAAAATGTATAAGAGCTAGAGGAAGCATTGTGCTAGGTTTATATGCAATTATATGCAAGAATAACAAGTTTTCATGATCGAATAAAATCATGCAGACGCCGTGAATAAATCGATTCGAGAAATAAATCTAATATCATAAAATCGTATCGGATGAAAAACAAATTCCACTATCCACATAGATATCTTGCAAGTTTCTTCATTTGTGAACCGCATTGAAATGATAAAAAATGCAAATCGTAAATGCATTCCATAAGTCTTTCAAGCTTAGCAATAGGGTTTATAATTACTTCCATCTCAAGCACCGATAAAATGGTAATGTGCCCAGTTTCCGGACGACAGGAGTCTAGAAGTTCCCGACAAGACAAGTTGCTGTTTATTTCTAGACAGAGATTATCAAGCTTAGGATTTTGTTTTGGATATTTCTATAAACTTCCTTAATAAATAAAACATCCTGGGACATTCCTCACACACGGTCATCTGATACCAAACTAAGCAGAGCTTGTACACACGGCTACCGATCAAGCTATACATTTCTAGTATAAGCTGACCTCCCATAGTATGGAAATCCTATACAACGTTAGCACTGTACCATGGAAACCAGATAACTGATATAATAAATATACTACTTTTTGTTTGTAAATACATACTTAATATACATAATTACACCCACACTCAGGACATACGTCATTTTCATGCACACATGCATGTCCTGTGTGGGAATCGAACCCACAACCTGTGGCGCGATAGGCCAGCTGGCTCGTCCTGTCCTGTCCCGTCCATAATGCACTTCGGTATGAAATATACTTTTAACGAAATTGGGAACTATTATCATTTTTGTCAAATGGTTTCGTAATGTGCGGTTTCAAAGGAGCTTCCTTCCGCGGAATTTCAGGCTGTGGCTTGAGCTGCCCGCCGTCGTTTTGCCAAGGGAGTACAGCATGGGGTTATTCAAAAAGTGTGTGAAGGATTTTTGCAGAGTTGGCAACGCGCGAGTGATACCCCTGGCAACAGCAAGCGTCCACACCCCACGGAAACTAATTACCTACCATCGGGTTGGCCGTATGCTAGTTTGCTGCCTTAGCGGTATCAAATATAAACTTATCTGCCGGAAACACAGGAAACACGAGCAAATATGTTTATATTGTTTCATGCATCCCAAAATGTTGTTCTCAAGCAAATGGTAGTGATTGATCACGGTGCGATTAACCTGACGCCTCGTAAGGGGTTGCCAGGTATAGTGTGCCGTCTTTTGTTACCGAATGGTTGGTAGAGGCGGCCACTATAGAAAATCTCAGTAGTTTAACAAGGGTCTGTTTCATCCATCCCGCGGCGAAGTACCAGTATAAGTAACTTTGACTTTACTTAGTGCTCAAATGAGTAAGGTACCTCACTCGCAACATGGAGATCGGAACTTGAAAGATAGACACATGCTTCATCATCCAAAATAAATCAACTTAGTACAAAATATATTTTGTAAATGGTGAAGTAGATGAAACTGTTGCCAACCCATGCACTAGTTCAGGCGAGTTCAGTCAACCCTCGCACACGCTTCCCGGTCGATCTCGCCACTCCGGCGCAAGCGACGATACAGACGGACCAACGTTATCCGGGCTTAGTTCATTGTAGAAGATTCGATCGAGAATATAACCTTAGAGGTAAGTGGTGCAGTCTTTTGAATTTTCATTTTATCCCGAGCGAGCAATAAATCTAATAATTGGACTGTTTTACAAAAAACTTAAACCGACTTCAAAGTACACTAAGAAGTAATCAAATCCTGATCTGATGACAATGGGACCAAACGGGAAGTGTACCCTTCCAGACAAAAAAAGAATTTTCCAAATCGGTTCATAAATGACGGAGTTATGAGGTAACAAAAATAAAAAAAAAAAAACATACAACCGAATTGAGAACCTCCTTCTTTTTTTGAAGTCGGTTAAAAATTAAACCCAAAAATTATTATTATAATCCCTCCGTATTTGGGGCGTTTTTGGGGTATTCCAAGCTTATACCACAAATTATGGTGCGTTTTATAATTATGCGTGCGAAACACCTGTTCAAAATGGTAATAAAATCTACTGATCTTTGTCATCTCTATTGAACAGTTTTTCGTGAGACTAGCCCAGAAAGATTTACTTCATAATTATATCCGTACTGTTTTTAGTTTTAAATGTAATTACTAGAAAACTGGTGCGAAGGCAATCCACTATTACGACCGCATTTTTGCAAAACTAGTATGACAGAAATAAGATTCTGAATACCTCCATGACATATTAGGTCGAGTAAAGTAAAGGAATTCCTTGAAAAATATGGAAGTTATTCTAAGGAAGGTATACTTTTTTGTTGTTGTGTATAGGCCTGTGTTTGACCAGAATCTTACCATGGTGAGTGATGATGCGGCCGTAGATGGTAAGCACACACAGCCTAGACTGGCTCTCAAGTGCAGCTGTCGGAACACACCGATAGATGCTTGGCGACAGATTTTCAACTTGAGGGTGGTAGCTAGCCATATGGGTACTACAAAGTACCCTACCACCGTGCTATGGTTTCCTCACGATGTTTTCCTTCACCGAAAGCTCAAGCTCATTGTAGGATTCGAACCCAGGACCTTCGTCTCGGTATCCGACGTCACTACCACTGAGCCATCATCGCCTTAATCTTCTCTCGTTGATATTCGTTTTCATAATTGTCACTATGAAACTATTCCCACTATCTTAATATGACGTATTTATACATACTATAAATACTTTATCCTATAATTTATATTGTTAAACGATACATCATCATTGTAAGGTTGTTGCCAAAACACAGGCCTATATACATAGTAAAAATTGAATGAGTGAAAGTTTAGTGATCAAAACAGGACTATCGTAAATTCATACAAAAATACTATATATAATTAAGATACTAAGATAATATATAGTAAGTAGTATATAACAACAAATAAAACACTGTGGCAACATACTTTCCACCGATTTCCATTACATTTGTTAGATTAAAATGTTAATCATACTTCAGAATGCGTTTATAAAGACATGTATTTAAGAACACGAATGCGACAAAAAGTAACAAAGACTCATTACGATATGCATTATTTGAATTCACGATCTGTGTCATCGCGCGACCAGTTAGCATCTAGGCCACTGGGGCAAGTTGCTCTTTCATGCCATGCGCACTGTTTTGTTTATTTATCGTTCGACTTTTTGATGCAAAAGTTATAAAAGGTACATTCATGAATCAATAATTTATGATTGGTAGTTTGTCTGATGTCAATAAGGTTTATTTTCCTTTCACAGATGCAATGTTTCATCTGTGTCACGTATATGATAATCCTATGCAGTGCAAAGCCAGCGAAAGACCGAGAGATATCCATGCACCATGAGAAACGATCTCTCTTTCGTGATGTTATAGAATCACTGAGAATCCATTCTCAGTTACCCGAAGATATCAAACAAAACGATGAAAACAAACTATCACATGGCTATGAAAGATATGGTTACGAGAACGAAGCTCAACTACCGAGTGATTCAGAATTCATTCCTAGAAGAAACGACAGAATCGCAATGCCGTCACTTAAATACCGTTTTCCTAAAAGCCTCGAGTCAGACAATAGTCATTACGAAGTCATCGACATACCAAAAGAGGAAGTAGTTGTTTATATAGACACGAACAAAGTAAAGACAACGACCCAAAAGCCGAAAAAGCAGAAACGGCCGCAGTCAACTGTAAACAAAAACAAAAGGCCGATCAAGAATAAGGAAAATGAAGACGAATCTGAAACACAAACTGATGACTACGTCGCAATGATGAACACGATGGCTGGTCAAAGTCAAATAGGTAATCGAGAATCACAAACAGTCGTAAAACCTACAGTTATTGTAAACATTCGGGGTACTGTCAGTCACAGTGAAAGTGATACGAGACTTGAGAGACGGAACGACAATGCAACAAGAAGTGATGCTCCGCAGAATATTTTTAATATCAGTCAAGAAATTAAACTTGAAAGAAGTGAAGCTTCTATAGGAAGTAGGGGAGGTCAAAAAAAGGAAAATAATAAGGCTAAACAAGAAGTCGAAATTTCAGGTGATTTAATAAACAAAGTTGAGGAAGATATGATGATGTGTGAAACGGCGACGTGGAAACCGGAAAAAAGCAGTCAGGATACACGAAAATTTGATAATGTATTACAGATTCTGTTTTCTATGTAGCAGATAAACTATGCAATTTCTGAAATAGTTTTACAGAATTCACGAAAAATATGAGTATCCTCATTAGACAGTGAAAATATTATTGTTCTTTTAACCAATGAATTTTAATTAATTGATTTCGGATTTGATCTATCTCTTCTAGACCACATAAATTTTTTGTAACTTTAAAAAATCTATGTATTTACTACGTACTGGTATACGATTATCAAAAATTCACTTGAAGTCATTAATTTCCAAATAATAATACTTATCAGTTGACCTTTATTAAATCTATGTTTAAAGATACTAATCATAGCTATAAGGTATATTTTTTACAACGTTACTAATAAAGGTGTACGAATTGGAATATATTTGATAGATTTATGATTTGTGATAGTTAAGTGTAGTAGATGTAAGTGTACGCTGTTTCTAATACTCAAACAAGATATCTTGTAATCTAATTAATACTAGCATGACATGCTAAGATACATTGTAATTAATAGGTATAATAAAATACCTGTATTGTGTCGCTTTTTTGTTGAAGATTTTTTCAATAATATTCGGCATTAATATCCAATGCTACTGTACCTGCCTTTATTTTTTTATTAATGATAGGATTTCCTTAACAAACCTCTTTTACTAAAAATTATGGAAAGTAGGTACAACGCTTTAGACCATATCCCCAAAACTCGTCAATACATTTGAAGATTAGATCTATCTATCATACATCCCCGTTCAGTTTCCCGTGGACCCCTGAGGGTCCACCTACCTGGACCTCTTTGGAAATCACTGCTTTAGACGTTCTATACTCATACAATATTAGGCCACCCGAACGTCTTTAAGAAGTACCGTAAGGTACCTCTAGTCAAAATATCCGCACAATTCTACCATGAAATGAATCATAAAGGCCTACACAACAGTACTACCTACCATATTCAGATAAGTTTTATTTATTAAACCGTTACATAAAGACCAAGAGTCCATGATAAAGACCTAGTGCGCCTACGCGTCTCCCAAAACAGTTGAAACATTAACAATATCAAAAATGGTCAAGCTACCTTTGTCAGTATTATGATTACTACGTTTTTGAATAATCAAGAAAGTTGTATTTGGGCATATTTCCGTTATATTTGAAGGTTCCCTGAAGTTGACGACCAATTTATCGTATAGTTTGTTTAAAAAAGAAGATTTTGATGCACAACCAATGTACTTCAGTAAACTGTTGAAGGCCGAATAATAACTCAGGCCCTCTAGTTTGTTTAAAGATAAAGTTAGGCATAATATGATATTATTCTTATTGGCTATGCGCTCCTGACTGCTAGCATGATTATTATTCAAAACAAATTGAAATGTTTATGTAACAATAAAACAACAAGAAGCAATTAAAACAAAGAATATAGGTACCTATAAAGATTGCGATATTTAAATAATAAAAATGTTAAATGGTCAGCAATCAATAACATTACTTTAATGACTTCAAATATCAAAAGGTAATCTTGCGACCACCCAAGTCAACAAACATACTTATTTTTACAGTCAAAACACATGAAACATTGCCCTTCCCTAATTTTCCATTTCAGGGTTTATCTATGTTTTTGACTACTGCCTATTTAGTTTCGCAAGGGCTAAGACTACCAACAAATATTTGCATCGTGACTTGAAGTCAGCCAGACAAATTCTTAATTTCCGTCTGTCTACATTAGATTGAAGTGTTCTCCCAAATGTCAGATGGTCAATATATTCCAATAGACTATGTGCCAATCTCTTTGCAAGGTCGATGCAGGACCTATTTGCAAGGTTAACTAAAGAAGTCTAGTTTTGAGTCCTTTTTAGGGATCCGTGTCTGTTTATGTATTAAACTATCTATGTAACCTGATGTGCTACTGATATTATCTTTCATAAGCACACTCTTAGGGACTTAGCAGAGTAACTGGCTTTCATACAAACATAGAATCTAAATTACAGGCCAGAAAACAACCGTGGTTTACAGTGGTACCTAGGGATGGGCAGGGAAAGAAAAATATTGGGAAGAAAAGAAAAATACGGAAAAGAATGGAAAAATACGGGAAAATTCCCAAACGGCGGGAAAATACTCAAATGGCTTTATGTTCCTCAAAAAAAATATTTGTTGATGCTTTTGATTGTTATTTTAATCATACTCGCTGTTGTATGTACCTACATCACCTACGCGCGGACCTACGCGGACCATGGAGGAAGTTATCACACTTTTTTTTATACTACCTAGGTAGCAAACAAGCATACGGCCCGCCTGTTGGTAAGCGGTTACCGTATCCTATGGACGCTTGCAACACCTCCCTCGGGACCCGGGACGGGCTATATAAGCGTCGTACATGTGCACACGTGCTCTTACTGCACGAGACCGTCTGTCCGACTGTCCACCACAACCCTTACACCCCAAAACGTCGCATTTTTTAAAAACAACGCAACTTTTTATTTTTATTGTTTTTTTATTGTATGATATGAGTATGACCCTAATAGAAATCATGTTAAATGTTATTCAAACGATTTGGTAAAGGTATTTCTCGCTATATACGCAAAATCTACTAAATATGACCATTTGAGTATTTTCCCACCCAATGGGAAAATTCCCGGGTTCTTTCCCACTAAACTGGAAATTTACTCGAAGTTGGGTTTATTCCCGGGAAGAAACCCAACCCTAGTGGTACCTCAAAGATACTTGAAGAAAGAGTTTTCATTGCAATTACAAGTATATTTCTTGAGAATGCATATGGTTTATTTTTAAAATCGTTGTATCAATAAAAATACAAATTGATGACACGATAATAGTGTGTAAGTAGCGATTTTCTGTCAAGTAGCTCTTAATATATATACCATAAGCTATATTTAACTACAATAAGACTATAAAAGCCAGTTGACAACATTCATACATTTCTTGTTCATTAAAATACGAATCGTAGTGGACTCTACATTACATTTTTTATTTGTAAGATGTATAGGAAAAAGAAAGATATAACGTATAAGTACGTAACAATAAAGCTATTATACATGGCGTAAGACATACAAAGTTCTACTATATATACAAGTATTACGGTTCAATTTACCAGAAACGTAATCCCAATCAATTCAGTTGAATAAATAGTAACAAGTCAACTGATGCCAAAATGACGCTGCCTATAAAACTACTTGTCGTCGAAAAAGTGCGATGATCCCGATAGATCAACGCACGATGAAGATAAACGAACGGTATCATCAATAAAATGTCATATAAATACAGAGACTAATAGTTCGCCACCTGACTTTACTATCTAATAAAAGATATATAAGCCAAAAAGGTTACATCTCTATCGCTTTATGGTATCAATCAAATATATTTGAACGAAGCAATAAGCAAAGTATATGAAACAGGTTTAAAGTTATGCTGTAGGTTCATGATCAGGCTAAATAAATACCACTAAGTCTCCCAATCATTGAAACACTGTGAAATTTCGAAGACGAATGTATGGAAGAGTGAAGAGCTTATGGATCTTCAGTATGCATACCACGACTAAGGGATTAGTACCATTAGTATAATAAGCGTCCGAAGAGTCCGTCTGATGCACTGCATTTTGGAAGGTAGTTTAATTTTATACACTGCTTGAGCGTTTCCTTCTATCATAATAGTTTATAATTCAGCGCATCATCCAAAAAAAAACAAAGAATATTTGTGGTATTTAAGAACAAACAAATAAATAAATAAAAATATAAATATGCTCGGAATCTCTCTACGTGACAGGGTCCGAAACGAGGACATTCGTAGGAGAACGAAAACTACCGATATAGCTCGTAGAGTTAGTAGGCTGAAGTGGCAATGGGCAGGCCACATCGCTCGAAGAACTGATAGCCGATGGGGAAGGAAGGTTCTCGAGTGGCGACCACGTACTGGAAAGCGCCGAGCGGGACGACCTCCCACCAGGTGGACCGACGACCTGGTCAGAGTCGCTGGGCGCCGCTGGATGCAAGCGGCCCAGAACCGTTCGAAGTGGAAATCAATGGGGGAGGCCTATGTTCAGCAGTGGACATCCATGGGCTGATATGATATGATAAGAACAAACAAACACTACAATCCGATTTGAGTTTCAATAGACAACATTTGCATAATCAGAATATTTTATAACGATCGAGCTTATAGGACCAGTTTTAGAGCAATAAAATCGCTACTCGATCCAATAGTATAAACTTTTTATTTTTATTGTAGAAAATTATGTATTTCGATCAAAATATACCTACGTTTGAAATGCTGTCATAATTTATTAAACCAGTAGGTTTCGTAACTTAGGTAAGTCAGTATACAATAGATTTTTTGTCGAACTAAATGATTGCTTATGGTGCGTCTATGCTACGCGAATTGAACACGAGCCGAGTCACAAACGAAACCTACAACGAAAACGATGTGAATCCCTTTATGCTCGCAGTGTGCTCGTTCGAGGCTCGGCTCGTGCTCGGTTCGCCAAGCATGGACGCACCATAATATTTTCAAGAATTGATATTTTTATTATTGGCATATCTCTCAATTCGCCCGAGAAATGAATCCACTCTGCATGTTTGTTTTGTCATATTATTAACCAACAAGGGGGGGGGCGACTGTTCTTAGGGTAATTTTAGTTATATACATGTTATTATATGTTGCAGGTAAATGCTTTTCTTGTATGTATTTTTTAATAATGGTAGGTATAATAATCTGTAAAGAGCGTGTCTCGCCATCAAACTTAATAGTTTGGCGAGTAGTGTATGTAATAGTTATTTATGTACTTATCATTTATTTTCAATAAAAAAAAAAAAACTTTTTCTGGCTTGTCAGAGCACGAACACGAACTTATTGACGTACGACTATCATTAGTCATTTAGTAATACGAATTGTGATTCATTCATATTCAGTACATCACAAAAGTTCCTTGATCTATTGTAGAGAGATTGTATTAAAATGAATACATGATATTTTGCATATCTATTTATATTATATATTTACAAAAAATACATACAGGATGCGAGCTAAACTTAATAATCAGGGTTCGCTATTTTAAATATCTATGATTGAAACCATTTTTTATTCTATCTTCTATTATTTTTCTGAAATGTATTTATTCATAATCTTAAATTCTAAGCCGCCATACGTTGACAAGTGGAGTTTTAAATGCAAGACGTAATCGCAAAACAGTTAAATTCTAGCGTCGGATCGTGGTCTAGCTTTCATGCATAATAGAATTTAAAAATCCAATAACAAGAAATAATATTGTTTTAACTTTTGTAGAGCTGGTAAGCGTGAAGAATTTGATGCAGTAACATCTTTTATTCAGGAAATAAAACCTATTTACATACCGAATATTTTTTTGGCTCTGAAACTAAGTATAAATATCTTTTCACCGGCAAAACTGCTTTCCTAAATTTGGTTTTTGCAATAAAGTTATTTATCATCAATAATATTTCGGTTCATGAATGTGTTTCTTGTTTTGTTACTCGATGTATTTTTTAATAAAAGTATAACGTTTGGCATTTTGAAAAATTACAATATGAACAGAACTGCGTGGCAGTCTGATACCCATATGACTTGCAGGCAAACAAACCGCAACAACCAACGGAAGAGCATCGTTTTTGTTATAAGTATATCCAACTGAAAAAATGCTGAGTTGGAAGACCGATTTGTAGCAATATTTAGCTTTGCTTGCAAAAAAAATAGATTATTTTTAGATAGATAAAGCAAAATGTATTTAGAAAAACCATTATTTGAACCAGTGTGTTTTAGTGTGAGTATTAGTAAGATGTTAAAAAAATACGAAATTCAGGGAGTTTTTTTTTGCTCAATTTATTTATTTATCAATTCTGAGTAGGTACCTCGTGTAATTTTTTGACACCTTACCGAGTCACGCTTAACATTCACAACTATCGTACGTCCAGTCGCTACCAGTCTTCATATAGGTATTATGGTAAAAAAATCTTAATGAATGTACTTATTTTGATAAAACAAAGACTCGTAGGAAAGAATTATAGGTAATATGTCAAGTTATAGATTTCAAAAATAAATTAATAAAATAACATAACCTGAAATATACTGGGTCTATAACGAATATGTAACATTTTAAAGTCATAAATTAAAGTTCAAGAACAGTTAAAAAATGATTGTAACGGTTGAGTTGACAGTAGTGCTGCGAATGCAATTTTGAATATCGACAAGGAGCCCTTAAAGTGTCGCATTTGATAGAGTCAGTGTGTATCCCAGCTAAATGAGTGTATGGCTATGTGAAAAAGTCCAAGCTAGTTAGTAAGTATATGTATATAACGTTAAGTTAAAAAATAAACTATTCAATTCAAAAATTCAAAATCATTTACTCAAATAGACCTTCGCAGGCACTTATGAAAAGTCTGACTCTAATACTCTAATACCGGTTCGGAAGGTTGCATTTGCTGAGAAGAGCCGGCAATAAACTCAGCAATTACTCTTTTCAAAACAAGCTTAGATTCATTATATTTACATTCTAATCGCACTGAAAACAATTGCGTGCCCCGGCTCGGCGGCAAAATTACAAAGTAGACTGAATAAATATTTAATAAGTAAATAAATAGCAAACTTAAGCAGACCAGCCCCCACAAGCAGCACCTGTTCACAAGTATGACGCGTGTGGCAGCCATCGCCCTCCTCGCCATACTACATGTTAACGAGTAATAGTCGACTAACTTATAAGATGTACCTACCTGGTGAAGAAAGAAGGAAAATTTCGTACAAATTTCATTGAAAACTAGATATGTGAAACAGGCAGTAAATAACCCTTTCTAAGTGCGCATATAGTGACGTGACGGGCAACTACGGAACCCTCCACTGCGCCTGTCCCTCACGCACTTGGCTGGTGTTTTAGATAGTTTTGCATACAAGAGAATCCTTAACCATGCTACGTATGGCCAATAATGGCCATGCAGCTTACGTAGAGCTTCATAAAAAATATATAAACGATATTTTACATCTACATAGTTCATAAATACTATATATTATGCTCAAAAGCCTATCAGGTTTTTACTTTAAATATTTTAGAGGGTTTTGAATCACTTCCCATGTTGAGATTACATTACCAGCAACATATTAATATAGATGAAATATTTTATAAGCCCCGCAAAACAGAACAACAACATAACGGTTTTGCCACATACAACATAACGCCGGCATGCCATAGAAATTAGCATTTTTATCCCGGTGTTCTAAAAATATTTTAAAAGGCACCAAGGATCAAGAACTTCATTGTAACGTCTCTAAAAATCTTTATTTTTTTGTACAAATCTCGCCATAATCCTTTATATAAATGCCAACTTTGAACAGATAAATTAACGTACTTTATTACATCAATTTCTTTCAAAACTTCTTTAATTATGATAAACGACTGTTAATTTTGACTGAAAAAAAAGGAAAAAAAGAAGTTCAAAAACCCGCCTTGAATTAGCGGATGGCTTGAAGGATTTTAAAAAGGTATTAACTAATTTCAAATAAATAAAAAACAATATGGATTTAATTAGCGAGATCTCGACTTTCACATTTCGCAGCCCTGTCATATTGCTATTGCACCTGTACTATTGTAACACACTCACATAATACTCACTCATACAATCACGTAGTTGACAAATGATATTTTTTTTTTAATCGAACAAAGTCCTTATGTTGATTTTTTTAGAATAAATATTTTCTTTCTTCATAATAGGATCAGCAAGAAGCAAGCATAAAAAAACAAGTTTCATTTAATGAAATGAAATGAAACTCACAGAAAAGTTTCATACTCTTAGCATAATAAAAGTAGATACATTTTTAGACAATTTGTATACCGACTCAGCAATAATATCATTTGAGATAGACAAGATTTTTTTTTTTAAACTTATCGACAAATAAATCCATGCTCGCAGAGCATATTCGATTTTCTACGCTACGATTTACAAATGAAATAAAATCGAGAGACACATAGTAACGTCAAGTTCACAATTTAGCAAAAGCTAGTGAGATGTGTTCAAGGTTCGAACTCACGAGTTGACCGCGAGAGAGGATACACGCGGTCTCCGATTGGTTTAAAAAATAATATATCGATAAAATTAAATTGTGAACTCATTACATTGATATCATAGGAATTATGGCGCAATACTATTTTTTTGGATTTTTGGTGAGTTTTTAAATTTTGTAATTTACGTAAATTTTCTTTTATTATTAAGTACCGGAGAATTAAAATATTAAATTTGGTCATCGAAAAATAACAGGACGTATGTATAATAAGTAATATTTCTATAACTAAAACATACTGTCATTATTTGACATTTAAAAAAATGAAAATGTCAAACACCTTCAGATTACATTAAACAAATGGCATATGACTATTGTCCGAAATAGGAATGAAAAATAACTTCCTCATTTATCTTTATCATAATCTAAATTCGACATTCAAATATATTCACTCCTACATATTAGGACCTTCCATTACTTGTGTAACTGTCTGTCTTATTTCTTGAACCTTAAAGTCCATTTTAGGAATTCTTATAAATTATCTTGACTGTGTAAAATTGTATGGTAATATTTGTTTAGGATATACAATATATTTTTGGTAAACAATCAATGTGAAAAGTTCAATGACTTTTATCGGTTAAAGGATGTTCCAATAATATAATTTGACAACTTTCTATACATGAATATGTGATATTGTCGCCAAACCTGTATTTTTACATAAAGGGTACAAATTAAGCCAAAAATAAAAATAATTTTAGTAAAAAAGAAAATGGAATCGTAAATAGGTAGTTTGGTGTGGTTTGGTGCCACTGTATTTTTGTTGTTGTCTATATGAATAAAAAAGCACTAAATCAATAAAAAAGCAATAAATGTCTAGCAATAAACAGGCAGAAAACCAAATTGATGGTAGTGGATCGTGCGGGAAAGCTGTTAGATGTCCAGAACATCCCGGGCATTGACACTGTGGACAGCTTCATCTATTTGGGTTCAAGCATAAATAATTAAGGAAGCTGTGTACCGGAGATAAAACGCAGAATAGCGATGGCTAAAGACGCTATGGCACGCCTAGAAAACATCTGGAAAAATCGGGGAATAAGTTACAAAACAAAAGCTCGTTTAGTCAGAGCCTTAATACTCCCGATCTTCCTCTATGGAGTGGAGACGTGGACAATCCGAGCAAGAGAGAGACAGAGAATAGATGCATTCGAAATGTGGTGCTGGAGGCGAATGCTATGAATATCATGGATGGCCAAACGCACAAATGTATCTATTCTCTCCCAACTTGGCATTAAGACCCGACTGTCCACCACATGTCTGCAACGCGTGCTTACATATTTCGGCCATATAATGAGAAGAGGGGATGACAGCCTTGAAAAGCTGGTCATTGTTGGCAATACCGAAGGCAAGAGAACACGAGGCCGCTCGCCAACACGATGGTCGGACCAAGTAAAAGAAGCCACCTCCTCTTCTAAATTCTACCAAGTGGTGAGGGCTACTTCGGACCGGAATCGATGGAGGCAGATTGTCCGTTTAAGTTAAGATTCCAGTGACCACGATCCTCAGAAATGAGGGACCGACTGAAGAAGAAGAAGATATGAATAAAAATACATATTAAAACTATTGATTTGTGTGTGTTTAAACAAAATTATCTAGGATCAAACAGCTATTTGCATACATATAGCAAAGTACTTCATACCAAAGTACCAAACTATTTATCTAATTTTTCTCGAGTTTTGGTCTCATAGAGCCTTTTGATCCTTGTCAGGATTTAGGAATTAGCTAATAAAAATATTTTTCAAAAATAGCCGTTTTCTCGCTGACTGTATGTCCTACCTTTTTTCACAAATCTGAATTTTTTTATTGCAGTAAAACAAAAATTAAAGGACAGTCACTTATGACTTTATTCTTGGCTGGCTCCGTTCGCACGGACGCTTTTCAACGCGTGTTATTTTTACAATGTATGTATGTAAGGGTGGAATCTGGCAAGACGAATTTCACCCACTTCCAGTGGTCGGATTGACTTGATATTTGGTTCACATACAGTCAACAAAAAGTACAGTCACCAAAAAAAGCTTGTATTAAAAATGTTTTTTTTTATAAAAATCTTATTAATGTTATGACCAGAACGTATCACTACTCCTATAAAAAAGCATGATAATGTATCCATGGGAAACTAATAATATCACGGTAAATTCCTTTCAACTTTACAAGCACTTAGAATCACGGTTTATAATTAATGGTACCTATTGTGAAAAAATTGTGTTTATCCCATATAGGTACCTAATATCAAATCAATAGAAACCAGTTTTAAATACAGCTTAGCATACATTACTTATCGTAGTTTTAGATATAGCAATAAATCAGTTCTTGGCACCGCATCGTTTATAATTTGCTGTAATCGATAATTTATAGTTGGATTTAGATTTTAAGTGATGACCAATTCCTTAAAAAAACTTGTAGGTTAAAGATTTTATGATTTAATTTCTTGATTGAACAAATAGAAGGCAATAATAATGATGGTTCTGAAAGAACTAAAAGGTTATAATGTTCCCAACTACTCCGTGACTTTTTATTCGTCTTAGAAACGCAGCCCACATAATGTACCCAATGAATAGGTACTATACTAATCATTTTTTAATTTTTAGGGTTCCCTAGCCAAATGGCAAAAAACGGAACCCTTATAGATTCGTCATGTCTGTCTGTCTGTCTGTCTGTCTGTCTGTCTGTCTGTCCGTGTATGTCACAGCCATTTATTTCCGAAACTATAAGAACTATAATGTTGAAACTTGGTAAGTAGATGTATTATGTGAACCGCATTAAGATTTTTACACAAAAATAGAAAAAAAACAATAAATTTTGGGGGTTCCCCATACTTAGAACTGAAACTCAAATTTTTTTTTTCATCAAACCCATAAGTGTGGGGTGTCTATGGATAGGTCTTCAAAAATGATATCGAGGTTTCTAATATCATTTTTTTCTAAACTTCTGGGAACCTTGCCGTTAATCGGAAGCAGCGGCAGGCTTGAGGAAATTTTCTATATATAGATTATATTTTGTAAATATAGATTGTATTTTGTACATATTTGTTGTAAATAAATAGTTATTGAATTAGAGAATGATAAATCTATAAAAAATATATGATGTACATTATGGTGCAAACTTCCACTGAAAATTGGTTTGAACGAGATCTAGTAAGTAGTTTTTTTTTAATAGGTCATAATATTATATAAAATTTTAATAGGAAATTAATATCAAATACTCAGGTCTATACTACCATGTACTTATATACCTACAGGTTTGTACGGAACCCTCGGTGCGCGAGTCTGACTCGCACTTGGCCGGTTTATTTTTTTATTTTTATTATAATAAAAAACAAATCTTATTCATTATGAATGACGTAGTTTTAAACACCCTCATACGAGTGCAGTCTACTCGATTCGTGCTCTGTGTTGGTATTTTCTACCACTTTATACGTAAACTTTAATTATTAACTCGATTTTTCATAATTATAATGAATTTTAATTATTTTAAAAAAAAACTATACAAATTAAAAAAAAATTTTTTTTATGAATTATTAGTACCTTTTCATTGGGTACATTAAGTGGGCTGCGTTTCACCAAATCTTACTTTGGAAAATTTCATACAATTTTGAGTGCCAAAACGAATCTATACTTGTTTGTTTTTCTGTTTGCTCGCTCTCATATCTGGAACTACTAGTCGGATTCTAAAATTCTTTACTAATAAAGAGCTACATTATCCTAGAGTATTATAGGCCACTTTTTATCGCGGGAACGCGGGTGAAACCGCGGGGGACAGCTAGTCTGTAATAATCACTTAATACTTCAAGTGCGCATTCTTTATGAACACTTTTTTTTACAACTAAGACGGCAAACCAATATACGGCCCGCCTGATGGTAAGCGGTTACCATAGCCCTAAAAATGTGGTTTGTTAGGAAATTCCTGTAAAGATATCTTTAGGGCTGAAACAATAATTAGTCGTCTAAGCAGATAGTTGAACCACGTAGCGCAATCAGAATGCTTTTAGGAGTATTTTTCTCGCAAACACCGTGATTTTCACGGCGCTTACGCGTTTCGTTCATCGTTCTACATCAATAAGTGTGGCCGGATGGCCTCATTTGAAGGGAACATATTTGTGATGTGTGGCGTCTTCTCTATACGCAGTAATAATAGCTCAATGGAGCAGATTAAGAGTTGCACAACATATTTTAGAAATGGGTTAAAAAGAAAATTATGCCACACATATATGTAACTTATTGTCTAAAAACAATGATCATGCATGCACATAACTCAGAACGAACATTATGCATAATAGAAATCCACTACTCCACATTCACACAATAAAAGCCTTTAAAGTATGACACTAAGAACTACAATAGCGTGCATGCATAATGTAAAGGGTCACTTAAATACTAAGATAAAGCTGATCTTAGATTAAGGGAAAGTTGTACTTACCTGTGCACGTACTAGATGTCATGAATGCTGTCGCCATCTGCAAAACAAAGGAAAATCTTAAATCCGGTTCTTGGTAAAAAAATATAGATCAACTCTTCACAGCATTTGACGCAATTTTGAAGTAAAATAAATGTAATTTACAACTTACCTAACCGGTAACGTTTTTGATCTGATATCATTAAAATTGGACTAGTATTTACGATCTTATTCGACACTTTCGGTGGATGTCTACCATATCAAATGTTAGTACTAAAAGTGCGATGACGTCACGGGCAAGCGGACTCTTTTCGGCGTAAAAAAACGAGCATTTGCACAAAAATCTCATATTCTTATTAAACACAATCGAATCCAGTTTAAAACAAATTAGTAATATATGACATTCCAATTTAAAAAATCAATTATGAAATTATTTTTTTACTTTGTTATTTTTTTCGACATGCTAACCAGCCAGGTAGAAAATTTTCGAGTTCAATAGTTATGAGCTTTTTGCTTACAGCCTAGTTACTTTAAGTTAGGAAGACGACTTTATGGCGGCAACTTGCATAGTGACGTTGCGTTTTAGTTTTTATTTTTATATTCGTGTATTTTGAGTTTTATTGCGTATTATCGGTGGTATTTTATCCAATAAAGCTGTGCACCAGTGAAGTGAAGCGTGTCTTTTCAAGTTGTCTCAAGAAGTTCGTGAAAAGTTATAGTAAAATTACCACCATTGTACTAAAACATTACCGCTTTTATGGACGGTTACTGACTGAAGACTATGTGAAAGCGATTTATTGTGACTCGAACTTATAATACAACTGGAAATTGGCAAAATACACAAGCCGTGTGACGCCAACATCTTAAAAAAAAAACGCTAAATATTATTTGACTATGATATGTTTACACAAGAGATCAGATCAGAAATCATTCAGCTACTAATTTAATATTATTCTATAATCAGAAGAGGTTAATTATTATTTTTAATGAACTTGCATTTATTTTTTAATTTGGCTTGTCAGGCAATAGTCAAAGCTTATTCTGCCATACATACAAAACCAATCACGAAACATGATCTTGTTTTTTTTTCACTACAAATAAGTGCAAAGAATAACGGTCCAACATCCCAGTATCGATAAGTATAGCGTATGCGACCTACAAATTTCACCTTCACCAGAGTGCCTCTATATAATTGGCTATTTTGGGCCGACTGCCAATACCCCACTTGAAAGACTATTACTGTTATCGTACCGTATTTATCCGTTGTTTATTCTTTAAGATAAGGTAGTTTCCTTGTCTTAAGGCAACTTAAATATACATCATTATAAATAGTCAACAAAAGTTGCCACAAAATTACGTATTCATGCCTCAAGTTCAAGTTTACTCATCTCTCAAGGTTGTTAAGTAACCTTACTTCGACATCTCAGCATCAGTCTCGGCCATTAACCTTTACAATATGTAATAATATATTATCATAACTCATCATATCATCAGATTTTTCCGAGAAATTCCTTTGTTTTGAATACTGAAAAAAGTAAAAACGAGTAACCGCGTCAGCCCAGTAACAATCAAGGCAATCATGACATGTTTAAAAAAAAATAAGCTATCAACTTTTTAACATTGTTTACAAAAACCGGTCGCTACTGCGTACTGTTGGTAAAAAGGTTTCACTCTGCAGTAAATCAGTTCACTTTCCACTTGTCTAGAAACTACAAGATACAACCATAGAGCTGAACAATGATATTTTACTCTTTAGAACCAGACCTAGGTCAAAAACAATTTTAATTTTTAGCATTGCCACTCTAAAACATTATGAAAAAATGGAGTATTTGTTTCACCGATTAACCATGATAAAAGCGCTTAGTGCACTCACTGCGTGAAAAAAAAAACATTTTGAATTTGGAACAAGCCCGAATACGAAAGTAACTAAAATAGGCGACATTTATTTTTCTTAATTTAAATTTCTATTTTCCAAGCAGGTATCCAGTATGTTCATCCCGTTTTATTTATTACTTATTTCGACCCGCGGTTTCACCTGCGATTCCGAGGAAACATCTTTTCCCAAGATTAAAGTATCCTATATATTATGCCAGTGTTTGATATATATGTTAGATTTCATCCAAATCTGTTCAGCCGATTGAGATCCCAATATTAAAACTTTCACATCAATAATTATTTAGTGATATGAGATGAGATCAGTAGGACTATCTATACTATTCGTAATAAATAAAGATTCCAGTTATCACGCCGCAGGTCGTGGGTTCGATTCCCACCCAGGACATATAGACACGTTCATGTACACAAATGCATGTTCTGATTCTGTCATTATGTGTATTAAGTATATATGTAAGAACAATATTAGTAGGTGTATGTAGTATATCAGTTATCTGGTTTCCATATTACAATTAGTTTGGGATCAGATAGGATCCCAGGATTTTATTATTATTTATATTCTAGCGGTTTATCATACAAAGTAGAGTTCTTAACCCGTGTAAACCATAGATTTGGCTCTTGTATCCCTCGCTCAGCTCAAGATCCTACTCTAGAATCCCTCGCCACTCTCAAGATTCTACTTCACATTTCTTCGCTACTCTCGGGATCCAACTTAGTCCCTCAAAGGAAATTCACTTTTTTCACATTTGTAGTAATATTGTACTATTACTCTAATGGACTTTCCCATGGAATTTATGAATAGTCTGACTCTAATACCCGTTCGGAAGGTTGCATTTTCTGAGTAAGAGCCGGCAATAAACTAAGCAATTACTCTTTTTAAAATAACCTTACATAATACATGGACAACAATTAGCGGTGGCTAAACTACAAAGTACTACTATTGTATCAATCTTACTCATATTAATTTTTGGTTTGTCTTTCTCTCACCCAGCGAGACGGAGCAAAGGATCGACTTCATTTTTAGGGTTCCGAACCTTAAAGGTAAAAAGGAACCCTTTTCCTTCCCTGTTCCTTCTACCTGATTGCGCCGAAACCCAAAATATGTAGGGTTTTTTTTTGTAATTTTATTTTTCGAACTTTCGGTGCCCCCGTATCCCGAGGGGCCCCGTTTCATTGATACGACTAATACGGCGGTAGCTATACCCCTGCTACCCAAGCTTATCTCAAATGAAAATTAAAAAAAAAAGTTTCTTTGCAAAAGGGCCGAAAATTCAAAGTAATGTTACAAGTTACAAGTTGAAATGGGATAGCATATGAAAGGGCTTTATTTTTACATTCCAAAATAGATTTTTATTCTTTTATATTGCGTAGTTTTTGACTTATGATGAGAAATTATAAAAAATATATCATTAAATATCCGAAGCCTGTCAAAGGAAAAATCAGAAATCAGAACGACGATTGTAACTAGCACAGTTTTTCGGAATCATCAAAATTCCATCATGAACAAACTTAGTTTGCGATCTGGTTTTAAACAACATTGATGGCCCAAACCATCCAAAAAAGCCAAAAAGACAAACATCAACAAAGTCAGATTGTCCAAAAAATATTTAAAAAATGTAACCTTGCTGAGTTGCGACCCGGTGGTAACTTCAATAAATGTGCCCTTCTGGGGCCTAAATTGAATAAATGGCTTTGACTTTGACTTTTGACTTTGATATCGATATTTTATGTCGATGGTCCAAACCAATACTACCAAGCAATGAAGGTCGGAAACCTCGGTGTGCGAGTCAGACTCGCACTTTACCGATTTTTTTTTAAAAGAGAATCTGTTCCGCATGCCAAACAAATTTTGAGACATTAAATAAAATCATTTGAGTCACATTTTAATGTAAACATATGTGTAGAAGTTTTTTAATTAATGTATGGGAATCCCTGTGTAAGCCTGTGTTTGTGAAAAAACTGTCAATCAAGGGCGGAGCGCGAATGCTCGTTCGAGGCTCATAAGTCCGTCCACGCTACACGAACAACGAACGAATCCTGTTCGTTCGTGGCTCGGCTCGTGCTCAGTTCGCGTAGCATGCCTCTCACATAAAACCGGGAAAATCACAATACTTTTTTTGACAATTTTACTTTGAAAAACAATAGCTAACAGTTTCCCATATGCGAAATAAGAAAAACTAGTTCATACCTTTTTGTTAGTTGGTTTTAGTCTTGTTTTTTTTTGTTGTAACGATGAACAAAAAATATTCATAAATATTAATGCTTTCTTACAGATGGTGTTTGGTTGTGTCCTTCTTGAAGTGTCGCCTCGTCCATCAAACAATGAGTGAGTTATATCTTATTTAAAACGTTAGTAAACTAATCATTGTATGAATAGAAATGAAATTGATTTCATTATAAGATAATGGCAAGTAAGGTAGAATCAATGAATAAAAATGAAATATTAACACAATGGTACAAAGTAATCATTAAGGTCAAACATCAGTACGGAAGCGGGTTTCTTTTTATTTTCGAATTTTTATAGTTTTTTGCCTTCTTCATAGAACAATATGGATAGATAGATATTTTTGTGATTAGCGTGATTTAGCATATTGTAGAATTGATACTTTTTGTTTAAGATTAACTATTTTTGTACATTTCCCAAAATATTTAGTTTTACGGTTGTTAGAGAAACCGTGAGAAACGTTCAAATATGGCTCATATTATACAAAAAACATTCATAACACAATGTGCCAAATGAACTTGTAATCACTGAAATATCTATCCATATTGTTCCATGAAAGTAAAAAATAAAAAACACGAAAAAAAACTTATTTGCCGCCTCGGTACTGATAACGTAAATAGTAGTAGATTGTACTTTTTCACTAGATATTAATATAAAATTAAAAGTAGATTTATCTGTTTGTACATTATTTCTTTTTCAATTATGAGGATACAACAATACTTTTTAACACACGCTTTTGTCGCGTTACTCACGGAATTAGTGTAAAATGCACAACTAACAAAAGTAGAGCAGAACGCTTTAAACTATAACTAGTGGATAGCGGCTTGGAGTATCACCTTTCGGGCATCGTATTGGTTCAAGTATGGTCCTTTTTAAATACTATTTGTATGCTTTACCACTGCTTACTTTATATTACACGCATAATTAATGCTTCTGGGCAAGGTATAATAATTATTTACAAGTCTTTAATAAACTCAATTATGGTTTTCAGGCCGACGACGTCAGTAAACTTCGAATCTCTCGAAGAACCAACGAATATAAATAATGCAAGCGATAAAGAAGAAAGATCTCTTGTATACAATCCTATTGATTCTGAATTACCGAATGAAGCTACTAAAGAAATCCTAGAGAAAATACAAGCTATTAACGAAGCATTAAAGAAACCGCATAGGAGGCAGCAAATAAAATGGCCAATGCCACAGTCGCCAACAAATGGAGGTTATACGTTAGACAAAGACATTTTAGAAAAATTACAACAAGTTATTGCTTCAGGGAAACTTCATCCCCACCATGAAGCTTCGAGACAACAAGAAAGTAATTTAATATCCGATGACAACGAACATTTAATCAGGCAAAACCGACAGCTGCAACAACTATTAGCAATGAATCAAGGTATGCAAGCTATGCCCATTCCATACATAGATTCGAGGCACCAAGAAAGTAATTTGATATCCGATGATAACGTAAATTTAATCAGGCAAAACCGACAGATGCAACCACTATTAGCAATTGGTCAAGGGATGCAAGGTATGCCTATTCCATACATAGCTTCAAGACACCAAGAGAATAATTTAATATCCGATGACAACTTAAATTTAATGAAGCAATACCGACAGATGCAACAACTATTAGCAATGAATCAAGGCATGCAAGCTATGCCTATTCCATACATTATGAATATGCCAGTTCTCGTTATGCCATCATTAAATAATATGTACAATGGATTTCCAACAAATAATATCAATTCAGAGTCTGGGTCATATCAAACAAGACAATCACCAGCTTCATCGTCACCTTTTCAATGGCCCTTCGCACAATTTTTCCCTCTTCTGATAAAAGATCCATTTCTTAGTATATTTAGTGGTGCTGGTTGGAGCAATTTAATTGAATACGGGCAAAGTGCCGACGTTTGCAGCAGGAAGCAAAAACATACCGATGATCAATATCTGGAGAACGATATTACTGAAAATAAACAATACATTAAAAGTAATATAATAAATTTATCTGACCCAGTAAATAACAATAAACCAAGACAAAAAAGATCTATCAAAAAACGCACAATCTTACATTCTTCAGCTTCACAAAGTCTCGAAAATACAAAGAAAGAAAAAACGATTTTTTCTAATAAAACTCGTAAACCTGTGAAGCAAACAACAGTAACACCACAAACGGATCAAAAACCTCACAGTGCTAAAATTCAAGAAGCTGAGGAAGCAGGTGAATTGCGTTTCCCTTTTTCGGATTTCACATTGTTTGGAAACAGAAAACCTGTTGCACCAAGCCCTGGATTTTTCATAAATAGACTTAAAGTTAGAAGAGGCGGCGTTGCCATAGCGGGACCAGGAGGTGTTGCAACGGCTGGAAGAGGTGGTACTGCAATTGTAGGCCCCGGGGGACTAGCCTACACTCAACCCGGAGGCGTCGCCGTCGCTGGACCTGCTGCTCGAGTTATCGCCCTATCAGAAGATGCTAATCTCTCCTCCATCGTGTCTCGTCTCCAAAAGCAGTCAACAATAGACGGTTCTGTACCTCAATTATTAAAAGCTATACCCGAAGGAAAAATTGTTGCCACGGGTCCTGTTATTTATCATCATCCTTTAGAAATTGATTCATGATTTTTTCTGTCCTTATTCTAGTTCATTTTGTACATTTGTAAATATTAACTTTCATTATTTTCACTCATTAGATTCTACCGAAGACCAGGATGGAGGAGCTTCTTACGAGGATATGGAATCGGAAGGCCCGGGTCGTCGTCCAACAAGAGTTCGGATGAATATCAATACGACGGATTGAACTTTCACAATGGCCTTATGAAGACGGAAGATTCAACCTTCGTAATATTCTTAAATCCTATAGCTCATGCTGTGAGCGAAAAAGGAGTTGCTATAGCTAACCCAATCTCCAACGTTGTGATTGCCCGAGATTCCGTTGGTTCCATTATTCATAATCCTATGGCTTCTGCGATAGCAGGGCCAGGGGGAGTGGCTCATGCTCAATCAGACCTATATGTATACGAGTACATTACCATAGATTAGTTCATAAATTACAAAGACCTTAGTTTAAAAATAAATAAACCCGCGCTTTGAAAATGAATTTCGACTTTTCTACTTGAAATTATTTTTCGAATTAATTATATTTGCTAACTGTATAAAGAATGATTTTATTGGTATCTATGTATATGGCGAAATAAATGAAATACGATCTATTATTTATTTGTTTAATTTTATTGACAACTTACCTTATTTAAATGATAGAACAAAAAATACCTACTAGTAGTAGGTAATATTACTTAAAACATTTTAGATTAAGTTAAGATGCTCCTTTCTATTATGTTTTTTATAAATCCAATAATAATTTTTGAACACCTCAATTTCTTTAGGCAATCAATCCAATATCTACCTTTCTACGGTGGAGCTAGAGGCCAATATCTAGAAGTGAAAAAAGACACTTCGGGAACTGTCACAAGTGAGAAAATTGTATCAGAAGAGAAAGTAGGCAGCGAAAACATCCTCAAAAATAATGACGAGAATCTTCTCGGCAAAGTATTAGCTAGAAACTTACAGAACTTACGTAGTATTGCCAATAATTTATTGAAACTTCAAAATATTGGAAGAAAGACGGGCTACCTTGGAAACGATGAAAAAGTCAGGTTCAGAACACAGCTGGCGTCACTTGGAGAGGCAGCTTCAAATACTATCAAGTTACTTGAAGACGTTGGTGATAATGTTGACATGCTGTTCATGAAAAATGTGTCTCAAAGGCGTTTTGGGCAACCTGATGAAGATTATGTAAGTACCAATAGGTTATTATCTTTTGTTCAATTTAACTTATTTTTATCACCAGGAATCATAAGCGCCAAATGATCTTAAGCGATAGAAAAAAAGGTTTTTTGATTAACCATTGACCAGGCGCATAAAAAAAAGGATTTCAAGGCTATTAAATAAAACGTATCGTCTTCTTTATGAAACCTTGCATTGCAACTTTTATTTATCTACGTCTGAAACCTTGTCTGTCCTGTGTAGAACAAATCACAAAAGTTTCATCGGAATCGGATGAATGATACAGGAATGCATACTTCATTAAACAGATAAATATTGATTTTATGTAATTATTACACGTGTGTGTGTATTAACGTCTAGAAAATTCTATTGTTTTGTAGGTTGTTGAAGAAGGGATCGGCATCGAGGCGTCGGATTCGTATCCCAACGATGAACAAAATGGACCCACTATAGCTGAAGCGAAGCCAATTGGTATATTAACACAATATGTTTCATGTAAACCTATCTCATGCCCTAAAACCTATACAATGCCGCAAATCACAAATTATTTTTATCTTTCTTCACCAAAATCTTTCAATAACTTAACGCAACTCAAACGTTTGAGTACGAATTAACGCGTATCACGAAAAACTGACATTATTATGATAATGGACGCAGGTGGGACCGGTAGTCCCACCTGCGTTCTTGTGATATACCTATGTGAATAAGTGTCCGAAGTTTTTCACCGTGATTCAACCGCAAATAATTGTTTTTGCAAAATGTAACTTTAACTTCCCATTCCACCCGCAGAGGGAAATTTTGAAAAACCACTCCAACCCTGGATGGATTTAATTAATAAGTTAATTTTTAAGTTTTTTATAAGATTTTATTTAGTTTCACTTTTCCGGTGTCTGTAATGTGTGAAAAGGTTTCTTCAGGGTCGGCAACGCGCGAGTGATACCCCTGGTGTTGCAAGCGTCCATAGGCTACGGTAACTGCTTACCATCAGGCGGGCCGTATGCTTGTTTGCCACCTCAGTGGTATAAAAAAAAATCGAATCTTGCAAGTTAAATTTGACCCACTTCGCAGAGGATCCAAGTACAGACAACAAAAAGTACAGTCATCATAAAAAGCTTGAATAAAAAAATATATTTTTGTATGTTATTACTTCTTTAAATATACAATTTTATATTTCAGGTCTAGCAATCATCGGTCAGCACGGCGTGGCAGCATCGAGGCCAATAGCGACTGCCGCGGCGCAGTCCGGCTTCGCTATAGCCCGCCCAATCTCAACCGCCATCGCTGGCTTTGACCCTGCAGCTCTTGGCCTGAACATTAATAATATAAATCAGGCAAGGCACTGAGGTCTATCAGCGTAGAGTCGAAGAAATTATTTGTAGTCTTTGCGTCTCATGATTTATATCCTATACAAACACAGCCATAAGAAAATAGAAAAAGAAACAATAACCCACCATAGACGTGCAATAAAATCTGGATGGAGCGACCTCTACGAAAGTGTAGCACGATATTTCTTTCGTATGTGTGAGTAAAATCTGTACCGGCGCAAGCAGGCACAAGTGATGCTGAGCCTTATTGTCACTTTCGACGTCTCAATGTAAGGCTTATTGAGGCTTGTATTTACAAGAAGGTGCCGGACCTTACTGGGGCGGTTTCATTATCGGAGAAGACGACTTTCCGTCCAGATTTTTTTGTACGTCTATGTAACGCATTTTATGTTTTAAGCGCCTGTCAGGTTGAAATCGCAAATATGCGTTATTAGAATTGTCAGTTTAGAATTGCTGACACTCCCGTAAGCAAACTAAAGTCTTTGTAATTATATTAATTCAACATACTTTTAAGTCGCATTAGGAGTACATTAATTTATCAAAGCCTACCTAACATAAGCCATAATTAATGTGAATATTTATTTGTGATAAGAAGAGTCTTGAAAAGACAAAAAAACACTTATTTATTAATTAAAGTAAGCTTAATAAAGTTCCACGTGTGAATGTAGTTTTATTTTCCTGTGCACATCCTTGCTTACTATATTTTTTATAAAGAAATCAAGGAATAGTCCATACTCTACATCACAAATAAAAGTACTGCCTCTAAATATAATAAATGCCTTTTGGGGTCGAAACGTTGGGGCCGTGGGGATTGAGTGCCAAAAAATTATATAAAGAAATTGCAGCACGCCTAGTTGAGGCGACACGTTCCCAGGATGCTGGCTTATACTTCGGTCAGCAGATTAGCATAGCCATTCAACGTGGCAATGCTGCCAGTGTTCTGGGAACGTTACCCACTGGCACGGATTTAGAATAGTTTTATTTTTAAATATTAGGTTTAGTTTAGAGTATTGTTTATTATTATTTCTTTGTGTGGGAGTAAATAAATTATCTTTTCAGAAAAAAAAACAGTATATATATGTATATAAATAAATGAAATCCGTTAATACATTTCGGATCACGTTTGCTTTATCTATACATAAATGGTGCGATCTTATCAACCGAGCATCAGTTGCATTATAAATTGTATTGAATATAATTACATTTTGTGGACTGCAGACTGCAGTTCAATACATGAGTCAACATCAATCAAGAGGAAGGTAGAGTCAACAATGTAGATTTATCGCTGCAAAACAATTTGAAAAAGTCAAGTTTTGAACTCTGTTTATCAGAAGAGGATCTTCATCCCTATATTTATTCATAAAATCATACCAAGAGCAATGCCATAAACATTCGTATATCTTGACCAGCATCATATTCAGTCCACAGATACCCACTGATGATAGAATTTATGATGTTTTATAATGAAAGTCTATAGTAGTATAATTAATTATTCCCCGTGAGGGAATAATTGAAAATTGAACTTTAGGCTTCCCCCGAGTGCTCAGGCATGGTGTTCACAAAAAGAATACAAAAATAAAAGTCAAGAACAAAAATAGAAAAGTAATGCGTCGTGTTCGTTCGCTGACTTCAAATCAGTGTCAGATTAGTGTTATTTCATACTTTTTAGTGTATTTGAAGTAGACTATTTTTTTTAAATTACTTTTATAATTTCGTCACTTTTATTTTAAAAAGCCAAACTTAGTCAGATTGTGCAAAAAATATTTAAAAAATGTAACTTTGGTGAGTTTCTTGCCGGATTCTTCTCAGTTGAAGGCTGAGTTCCGAACCGGTGGTAACTTCAGTAAATGTGACCTAAATTGAATAAATGGCTTTGACTTTGACTATTTTTTCATAAATGCACTAGAATTTTACCTTTAACTTTATTTGTTTGGAAGCCGGAATAGATTATCATATGTGAATATATTGCAGTTCCAATAATATTACATACATACGTGTCGAATTGATAATATCCTCTTTTTTTAAATCGATTAATTGAAGTCAATTAAAAATAAGAGCCAAATTAACAACTCAAACGACTTTTTGGCGGGAACTTGCAGAGTGACGTTGCGTTTTCATTTTTATTCTCATAAATTTGTGTATTTTGAGTTTTATTGTGTATTTTTGGTGGTATTTTACCCAATAAAGATCATCCATGTGCACCGGTGAAGTGAAATGAAATGAATTATGTGTATCGTGACTTTTCAAGTTGTCTCAAAATGTCCGTGAAGAGTTTTAGTACAATGACCACCATTGTAGTAAAACATGATTTTTATGGACGGTGACTGACTGAGGACTATAATGTGAAAGTGATTTATTGAGAATGGAAACTATAATATAACTCGACACTGGCAGAAATGAGCCCTACTTTGGGTTTGGTTGCCAAACTTAAAAATAAGAAGAAGAAAAGAACAACTCAAACACGTTAATAGAAATGAGCGAAATTCATAATCCTTTATCATTCGTCTTGCTTCATAAAAGAGGGATCTATTATTACAGTACATAGATAGAAACCGAAACCAAATTCTTAAGAAACCATCACATAATCGAATAGAATTTGCATTAGCTATACAAACAGTTAAATTCAAGTAAATCATTTGTAGATAAATAAACACCGTTGCAGTTCAATGCTCTTTTTTTCGTGCTAGTAATTTCAATTAGTTTTGAATAACTAGGTTTGCAAAGGCTGAGGTAAACGCACCTGCCAGCATCATGAAGGTTCAGATTTAAATCACTAGACAGTACTTCTAAGGAGAGATTTGCCTCCTTACCCCTTGTACAACGGACAGTGTTCTGATGAATTGTTTGACTTGAAGCCCAGAGATACCTTTTACCATCACACTTCTCACTATCGACCGGGAGGACTCATCACACACTGGAATCAAAATGGTCTCGAACAGTGCAGTTTCAAAGGAGTTTTCTACCGCAGACGCTCAGATAGAGAGTTAGCTCCCCGCCGCCGCGCCGTTCTTCAAAAACGGTATAAGAGACTTTTGCAGGGCCAGCCACGCACGAGTGTTACCTAATGTTTTAAGCGACAAATAGGCTACATTGACCGGTTACCATCAGGTGGGCCGTATGCGTCACATTGTCACTTGTTTTGTGAGAGTGATGCGTTTCACAGGTAAATACGTATTTTTGCATTAGAATGTTTTCAACTAGTTTTAAAACAGGATATCCATTTATCTATAAATGTAAGTATGTAACTCAAGAATAGTTTTTATTCCTGACATTCATTCTCGTCTCGTCTTATAACTGGCTATGTTTTTCTTGTAGGTACATACTATTTCTTTGGTTGTATCACTCTTTTTTTTTCTTTAGTTATATCAGGGTCTAATAAAAAAACATATTGCCATCCTGAGACATCCTTATCAATTGATCACCATAAGAAACGTGCATGTAAGGTAAACTATCAAATTCTCAATTCCTAAATCTTCACGAATCACAATTGAATACAAAGAAGTACTTACGGTTTTGTCCACTTGCAGTAACTGCATACCAGGAAATAAATGTTCCGCAAAACAATATAAATGATGATTCAAATGTTTGCACACTCATTGTTCCTTCGAAGGGAAATTCCTAAACAATTTCTCTACCTTGTTTTGAATGACGTTGAACTTATTTCGGCCTTTAATGAATAATCGAGTGGTATTTTTCGACATGGGCAATGATTTGAACAAATTAAAAATATTTATGAATTATATATTTTCCTTTGTAAATTGAATAATATTTTCCTCTACGTAATTATATGGTGTGTCCATGCTTGGCGAACCGAGCACGAGCCGAGCCACGAAAAAGCTCACTGCGACCACGATTCGCGTAGCGTAGACGGGCTCGCGAGCCTCGAACGAGCGCGATTGTCAATTTTCTCACGTATAAAGGGATTCGCATCGTGCTCGTTGTAGATTCGCTCGTGGCTCAGCTCGTGCTTGATCCGCGTAGCATGGACGCACCATTAGAATGTTATTTAGAAAACCTCTATGATTTTCAAAGACTAAGCTCACACTTCAGTTCCCAATTATCAATTTGATGCTTAATATGTATCTATATATCAACAAACTATGAAAGTCACTACGACACAACAAAGTAATATTTAAAATTTCAAATATGCATCAACTTTGTAATCCCATATTTGGTATTAATGAGATCGCATTTATGTATATGACATTGTATCACATAATACTTTAATTTCTATCAATAATGAACAAAATGCATATTTTATAATAACGATCATCCATTAAGGCGAAGTTCCTCAAAGAATTATTCTGATATGAATCAGATTCTCTCGGCAGATAATATGTGTGTGTTATGTTAGCTGATTATGCTTTGTATCCATTAAAAAGCCATAAGTAATAAGAAGATTTAACCTGAAAAGTTAAAGGCATATCAGTATGGATAATGATGATTCTCTCTCATATATTTCATATATTTTTTATTATTTTTATGTTAGAAATCTTACAAGCATGAAAGCGATACACATGAATGTTAAATGTATACTATTGCGTCTTCTTTGGATGTTGCCGACCTTTGCAAAGGCTAAAATGCAGCTGGTTCTCTATAATTCAACTGCCAGAACACACCTGCAGGTGCTTGGAGATGGATTTTCCAGACGAGTTCTACAAAGTACCCTCCTCTGCGCAAAATGGATGTAAAGAACAAAAAATACCCATTTTATTTAAAAAGAGCGGGTGTATGAGTTCTATATAGCTTATATGTTTAGTTATATTAAATATTTAGAACCTTGTTCGTTCGTTGCTCGCGATTTCAAGCGTGCGAATCCATGTGATCATGAAAAAACTGACAATCGGGCGGAGCGCAGTCGAGCACGCTACGAATGCTCGTTCGAGGCTCGCAAGTCCACGCTACGCGAATCGTGCTCGCAGTGTGCTCGTTCGTGGCTCGGCTCGTGCTCGGTTCGCCAAGCATGGACGCACCATAAGATTAGGTTACGATAGAGCTGATATAGTCACCAAAGTTCCTAAAAAAAATCTCGGCTAAACAGTATTAAAAAAAACAGCAAATTTGTAGTGTTAACTTAAAGTTACAATTACTTATTAGCTAGTAGTAGTTGTAAATGCGTAGATTATGAGTGTGTTTACATAACAAGCTATTTGCTATTACTAGTATTTATATACTCTGAGCTATTACGGATACCACGTGCCAAATGTATTAACATTTTAATGAATGAACTTGAAGTGAAATATGCAATAAATAAACATTTAATAACATGTTTGTTACACTTTTTCTTCGGGTTAATCCCATAATTGCTTTTTGAGTCATCTTTATCCATACCCTTACCTACATATTATTTGTCTTATTAATTACGTAAAATAAATATTAATTTCCAATTTTGTAGAGATTTTAAAGATAAAATGGTGAACTACGTATGGCCGTTTATTCGAACGGTAATGAATTAATGACGAAACTGAAAAATACTCTGGAAACTTAGTATACATATAATTACAGTTGAGGACATTAATGTGTATACACTTAGTGAAAATAAACAATTTTCTCTTAAAGTATTGTTTGAAATTATGTAAGCAGAATCTTTTAACAATTCCTACAATGATCTTGAGCTTTCGGTGTAGGAAAACATCGTGAGGAAACCATAGCACGGTGGTAGGGTACTTTATAGTACCCATCTGGCTGGCTACCACCCTCAAGTTGAAAATCTGTCGCCGAGCACATATCGGTGTGTTCCGACAGCTGCACTTGAGAGCCATTTCCTTGTAGGCTTTGTGTGCTTACCACCTTCGGCCACATCATCACTTACCATCGTGAGATTGTGGTCAAACACAGGCCTATACATAATAAAAAAAAAAAAAAACACAATAACACTTTTATGATTTCTGGAATATTTCAACATTTGAATCTACAGGTACAGTACGAGAAAATTGCATAAAAATTTCACAAAGTGTACAAAATGAAATGTAAAAACTAGTCAGTATCGTTTTTCATAAAGTTTTTTTTCTATTGCCCGTCATTTTCTACTTTTGACGCTTCAACTATTTTTTAACAATTTCGTATAAACAAACTATCATAAACTACAAGTTAATTCTAACCAGAATTATGTTCATGTATCTAGAACATACTTTCTGACTCACAGATTTAAAACAGGTTCATGGAAATTTACATCAAAGTCTGCGGTTACGAAATGTGGTTCCGGGAACTGGTGTAATACACTCTATTAAACCCTGGAGAGCAATGAAATGATTTTTTCTCATGGATACATGTTTGTTTGGTTACAATCTCACCATGGCACATGATGATGACTGTGGGAAGGCGGCAAGCGCGCAGAATCTGGAAGAATAAATTATAGAATGTCTAAAAACCCTTTTAACAAGTTGCATTTAATATAACATTAAATTATGCACTTTAAAGTAGATTAATTTAATGTTTAAATACCAGTGTATTTAAGATTGGTGAAGTTTACTTAATTCAAGCTAATTATTATAATCACTGACTCGCCCGGCATTTAGCAAATGCTCAAATTACGCATCGTCTAAATATACCACGAAAGTAAATGTACCGAGTCTTATAAATCTTTTAAAAGTTAATGAATCTAAAATTCCACAAAAAATATTAGCAGAGTTCCGTACAAACTTGTAGGTATGTATATAGTTCGTTCATGACGGGAATCGAGTCTCGAGGATTTTTCCTCTTTTCCCCGATTATATTGTAATATAATAGCAAAAATATTTTTTTATCAACTAACTTTAATGTTTTCGGATTCTTGACAAATTTCGTGATTCTAGGTCAGCTGAAAGTACCCTATAGGTTTTGATTCCCTTGCGAGCGGCATAAACGGAGCACAAACGGCCGTATCTTTAGATTGCATTGACTAAGAAGTTTGATATATTCACTGCTCTGAGGGATTGCAGAGTATTTTATATTAATTTCAGCTTGCATCCACGTGTTCCTGAGAAAAAGTGTTTTGATAGTCGTACTGACGGACAATTTTTCTTTTGAGGTACGGAACCCTAAAAATGAGTACAAAACAGAAAATATGGTGAGGAATCCAAATGGAAAACTCTACAAAAGAAACCAAATTCAAATTCAAGCTTTTCTTTAGTTTCTCTTTTCTTTCTTTTCTTTTTCTTAATATTTTTTTGTTATTTATATCGCTCTTACTATCCTAGAAGAATAATTAAGAGAGATAATTATATATAATAGGTAAAGAGAGGAGTAAAGAAAAATGGTTGAAGATAAATTTTCTTAGTGCTTGCTTATTTCTTTTTGCTTACACATCAACCATTTGGATGTTCGCCAAGTCAACTCCATGTGAACAATAAAAACCCTCGGTAGTGCGGAATATGCTATTATTTATGAGTGACTAGGTATTACATCTTCCGCCATTATAATTGTCATTTGTCCATATTGTAATTTATTATTGTTTGTCATTATTATAAATCTATACTAATATAATAAATCTTTACTAATAATACAATAAAGCGGAAGAGTTTTTTTGTTTAAACGGGCTAATCTCTGGAAATAACAGTCGGATTCGACAAATTCTTTCACTAATAGTAAGCTACATTATCCCCGAGTATTATAGGCTACTTTTACTTATCACGGTACGCGGGTGAAACCGCGCGAGACTGCTAGTTAATAAATATACTTGGATATGTTTGCTCATGAGTTTCCGTTATTAATTCTATTGTCATGTGACAACTGGATTCCAAATCATTTGAACTAATTCATGACCTGGGTCTTCCCTAACACGAATGGAGTGGTTTCTATTATCACCCTATGTCGTGGGTTCGATTATTATCCAGGACACACATTTTTGCCCATGAACATGTTTATTTGTTCTAAATGTGTGTGTCAATATCTATTTAAGTAATTATATACCTATGTAATACTCATATCAGTTATTTTATTTCCATTTTGATTTGAAGTTTTTGGTAATTTATTTTAAGCTGAAACCTATTATAGAGTCTGTAACTGATGTAGTCTTCACCCCTTTCGGATAGGTACCCTTATCGTAACACCCAGTATAATTGCTTTCAAATGGAGTATTTTTCGCGTGCAACACCGATAAACTCTACAATCATCTGCCGATAGCCCATGGCATGTATAATAAATCTCACTTCCTTCATAAGTCATTAATCGGCACAATTATTCAACCCTCCGCTTCACTCATCCGCGTATAATTTACAACCCCAAGCGCCTGCGCACGCAAACTTGTTAGCAATATAAGAACGCGCACGTTGATCCGTGCGCATTTCTTCGACGGATATTTGCGTGCGCGCACCCTACCGGCCACTGCTCTAGTAACGTTACGAAGATGGCCGCTTATTTTGTAAGTACTTTTTTACTATAGTTTAGAATATGTGTAATCTAAATTTTCATTTACAAGGCATAAAATAAATTATAATACAAACTGTATTTTAAAAATATATAATAAAAATACTCATTCTTTTAAAAAATCTTGAGTAGTATATGAAGAAATTAAAGATTTTACGTATTTTTTTACACTCAATTTATTATGGTTTTAATATCGTATAGTTTATATTGTGTTTGCAAGCAAGAAAATATTCTTAATTAATTATAATAATTGTATTAAAGTAGCTTCAACACAATGTCCATATACTTTTTAACTGACTTCCCGGGATCAGAACCGGGACCTCAATTCGACAAAGTTTTGTCAAATAACAAATCTACCTTATCAGTCTCGATTCTACCTTACGACTTCGTATAAGTGGGTGTATGTATTTTTTATTTAAATATTTATACATTTGAATAAAACTATAAATGCTATGTACTTACACACATTCTTTCTACTTGTAGTTTAGTCCGAAATGCAATTCAAACTTAGTACCTAATTTATTATTATAAGTTATAATAACTTCAATAAATAGTAGTAAGTACTTCAGTAATATACCAACAACTGCTATGAAATTTCAGTTTACAAGTCTATTATAAGTACAAGAAAATTACAGTTATGAATATGTAAAAAAAAATGAAATTTTTAATCTATAAAAGTAACAAAGTACTAAAATATGCTGACGAATAAACTAGATAAATACTTTAGAGAAATGTCCACAAAATTATATCAATTACGGTTTCCAATAAACACAGCAAAATCCAGGTCGCATAAGAGTATGTAGGTAGGTAGGCAGCCAGAGTTACCGACGCGCGTCCCCAACTGTCAACCGTCAGTAATTACGTTGAAAATTACACTCTCGAGTGTCGCAATAAAAGGAATAATTCTGTGACAAACGTACGGCACACGGCTACTTACACACATGCGTGGTTAAATGCGTGTGACAGTTTCATTGTATGGTTTTGCAATATTTCGTTATGTGGGATAGTGCCTTTTTATTTGTCGTTAGCTTGGACAATACTAATTGCGATTGTTTGAAGATGTGACATCATCAGCTCTGTGTATATCATTAACATGCAGGCAGCCGTTTCAAAATAAACAAACGGTTTCTTTCGCGACTGAAATAATGTTTTCACTTTTATGACTCAATGATTTCTTGCTAAAAAAATCTTGTAGAAATATGAAATGATCCTCTAATATGTAGCAACAATATTGGGATGTAAGAAAGAAAGAAAATTTAGTTTATTTCCACCAGAACGCACAGAATAAAAATAGTTAAAAAGTAGCAACAATAATAATAATCTGTGTAGTTTGCTCATGTACATACATTGCGTATAATTTATAAGTAGGTAAGTACATTTATTTTTTATTTTTAACATTTATGTATGTAATTTTAAGTGAGTTCTAGCCCCTCAAACTAGGATTCCCTGTGCTATGGGGGGCTAGGTCATCTCGTCTTATATAATACTTACTATGAAGGTTTACGTTTAAGTGTGTACTGCTGTGCAGGTACTACATGTTTTATGTACCCATTCTTTTATATGATATATATATTTATATATATGTATGTGTTCATGTGTAAACAATTAACCATTAATAGGTAATATAAAAAGTAATATAGCGAGCGTAGAATGTTTACAATATAACGTTTATAATAGGTTAAAATAGAATCATAAGTTCTACGAGATCATTAACTCCCTTAGATTTCATATGTGTACAAAGTTACAACAAAACGGCAAAAAAAAATTCGAATAGTCTCAACAATATACCTATGTATACCTATGTATGAATTGCGACAGGAACAATAATCTCAAGTTGAATGATCCCTTTATGTATGTCGTGTCACAAACTGAAACAAGCCGCCGAGGTCAAGGGCGCACCGTATCACTCGTAAATTATAAAACTTATGTCATAAATTATTATGAGCATGAGGAAAAGATATGAAAATATATTCATACTCTGTTATTTGCATATAATAAATTCACAGAACTCCAACTTAGAATTATCTCTATTTCATAGATCTAAGAAAACATGTTCAAATTAAAAAAAATGCACTCAAATCGTACCATAATTTGGGATTTATGAACTTGACATTGCCCATTCAAAATTTTTCATTAAATTTGTTTTTTTTTGACACAAAATAAATCCCAAGCATCTACAATTCAATGAAAACAAAAAGATTAACCTCAATCCAATTGCAAATTGTATGGGTCTCAATTAAATGACGTCACGACATGATGTGACAAATACATGAGCACAGAACAAGCGCACGGGCAGATGATGTACCCAACTGGGTGAAGGTTCACACGGCAGCTACATACTAATACACGCCCGAGACGTGCCACACACTTACTCACCGGCTTCCTTCCGTCAAAGATATGAAAATTGCTTTGTATACGGTGTTAGGTAATTTATTTTGACACTAATAAGGTAAATAATAATAATAGTAGTTGGGTTATACCATTGTTTGATAACATAGAAAATGATCTACCATAAGTTAGTCCTTGGAGGTTAACAATAATTGAATGCCTTTTGGAAATATTTGTATTCAACAACTGAAATGAAATTGATAGCAATTTTTAATCGACGAAAAAGGAAGTGGTTCTCAATTCGGTTGTATTTTTTTATGTTTGTTACCTCATAACTCCGTCATTTATTAACCGATATGGAAAATTCTATTTTCAACCGACTTCGAAAAAAGGAGGAGTTTCTCAATTCGGTTGTATTTTTTTTTAATGTTTGTTACCTAATAACTCCGTCATTTTGTTGGATGTCTGGAAGGGTACACTTCCCGTTTGGTCCCATTGTCATCAGATCAGGATTTGATTACTTCTGAGTGTGTTTTTAAGTTGGTTTAAGTTTATTGTAAAACAGTTCAATTATGTTCGTTACGTAAACCAACTCTCAATCAACATGTGTGAAGTAGGTGAATTATGTATATTTTTCCCAAATTAAGTTAATTTTCATTTATCGCTACGGTAATCTGAAATCATGTACTTCGTGATAACATCTTATTAATTTCTCTAAGAAAAGAGTTCAACGGGTTCACTCTATTTTCATGAATATAATAATCTAATAACATCGATATATTATCGTCTGACTTTCGATGTCTAATAATTAAAATAATAGTTAACAACCGCGCCTTTGTAACTGCGAGAGAATAAAAAAGACTAATGCGATACCTGTCAGAACAAACAAACATTATTACTATTTATGTTTGTTAATTTATTCCAGCAAACTGCGCTAAGGAACAAATAGCTATGGTAATCGATAGTTGGCATCACTCATCAATATTGTAATGTTTATTTTTATGATTGCGCATATGTTCGACTCCTATAATTTACGGACCGTTATCGGTTAAAATTAAGACTCTTATATCTTTACTATTAATGAAGCAAAGACCTCAAAGCTTTGCATAGCAGACCCTCCCATTTGGAAGTAGCTATCACAGGTAAAATTAGCTTACGAAATGATCTATATGCCCAGTTTGGCAATAAAAAACCTACCATTGGTTAGCATAACGATTCGTTTTTAGGGTTCCGTAGCCAAATGGCAAAAAACGGAACCGTAAATGTCTGTCTGTCTGTCTGTCTGTCTGTCCGTGTATGTCACAGCCATTTATTTCCGAAACTATAAGAACTATAATGTTGAAACTTGGTAAGTAGATGTATTCTGTGAACCGCATTAAGATTTTTACACAAAAATAGAAAAAAAACAATAAATTTTGGGGGTTCCCCATACTTAGAACTGAAACTCAATTTTTTTTTTTTCATCAAACCCATAAGTGTGGGGTGTCTATGGATAGGTCTTCAAAAATGATATTGAGGTTTCTAATATCATTTTTTTCTAAACTGAATAGTTTGCGCGAGAGACACTTCCAAAGTGGTAAAATGTGTGTCCCCCCCCCTGTAACTTCTAAAATAAGAGAATGATAAATCTATAAAAAATATATGATGTACATTACGGTGCAAACTTCCACTGAAAATTGGTTTGAACGAGATCTAGTAAGTAGTTTTTTTTTAATAGGTCATAAATTGAAATTAATATCAAATACTCAGGTCTATACTACCATTTACTTATATACCTACAGGTTTGTACGGAACCCTCGGTGCGCGAGTCTGACTCGCACTTGGCCGGTTTTTGTTTATAGGTTTATAGGAACCGGGCATTCGTCTTTTTTACTCAAATGCAGCGTTATCTATAAATTGTTTCCCGAAGGCTGTTATTGTGTTTTTTATGACCATTTTTGTTCTCCATTGGTCATCATGTGTACTTTTGCACTTTGTGTAACTTTACACTGCATGTGAAAATTATTTCTATTTTTCATCTGCATTATGACGATAGGGATTTGACTGACGGGCCAGTTGGCGCAGTTGGTTAAGAGTCTGGTAAAGATTCCACCTATTGCGCCGCAGGTCGTGGGTTCGATTCCCGCACAGGACATGCATTTGTGTTCATGAACATGTCTGTATGTCCAGAGTCTGGGTGTAATTATGTATATTAAGTATGTATTTACAAACAAAAAGTAGTATAATATGTATTATATCAGTTATCTGGTTTCCATAGTACAAGCTCTGCTTAGTTTGGGATCAGATGACCGTGTGTGAGGAATTTCCCAGGATATTTATATTATATTTATAGAGTATATGATTTAGTTAAGACGACATTATTTGTATGATTAGTAGAAAGTCAACAGCAAAGCGCGACTGATACCTCTGTTGTTGCAATCGTCTATAGCAGAGTTACGGTAACCGCTTACCATCTGGTGGGCCGCATGCTTATTGGCTAACTTAGTATACAAATAAAACTGAATAAACTTTACTAATTTCAATAGTACTACCTGAAACTAGTCTACGAAAAGTAAACTAAAGCTGAAACAAAGGCACATGTTCATAGACGAATTTCTAAAACCGTTAACTCCAGTTCCGTTTCAATATAACACAAATGTGTATTATTATGTAAATAAGCTGTATAACACATCTATAGTGTGTCCATGCTACGCGAAGCGAGCACGAGCTGAGCCACGAACGAGCACACTGCGAGCACGATTCTCGTAGCGTGGACGGGCTTGCGAGCCTCGAACGAGCATTCGTAGCGTGCTCGACTGCGCTCCACCCAATTGTCAGTTTTTTCACGAACACAGGGATTCGCATCGCGCTCGTTGTAGGCTCGTTAAGTACGTCAACGCTTAAAATCGCGAGCAACGAACGAATCCTGTTCATTCGAGGCGCGGCTCGTGCTCGCTTCGCGTAGCATGGACGCACCATTTTACAGTTCAGTGATCGCTGTTATTGCTTGAAAGCGTTTATAATATTATGTTATGGAATCATTGCAATTGTTTGTAATATCTGGATTATTCAACGTTTATTGCGTGTGTTAGATTATTACTAAAAGCGATATATGGTTGAAACATTATTCTATGATTTTTTTAGTTCCTAAGACAATTTGCTTGAAAATGATCTGTGATGTTTTTAATCTATGGTACTGTATTGTACGTTTTTATCCTGTGGTCCCAACCATCAGACCAACAGAAGGTCTTCAAATATCATGTTTCCGGTTTTAAATAAATAAAGGAATGATGTTTAGATTCTTACTATTCCTGTGACATAAATCTATGTGATTTTTAAAGTATAAGCAATATTATTTAAGATTTGTTTAACTGTCTTTCTTTGAAAATACTTTTAGTGTAAACAAAGTAAAGTTGAAAACATTGTTGAAATATTAAGATATTATCACCATAAATCATGATTTGATTTATAATGCTTATTTACTGTTTTAGTTTACTTATTTAGTGTATCCCAAGATTACTTTGTTATATTTTTAACTTGTGTCATATACTTGCCAATGGCGTTACCGTACTTTGCTGTGAGGGTAGTTTGCCTATAAAAAGCCGTGTAGTTCCGAGCTCAGGGCACTTTTTTTTAATCAACTGTTGTACGGAGCAGACCTTGTGTCTATGGCCGTAGGAATTAAGTTGATTATCAACTGTTATACGGAGCAGATATCCTCTGAGTGTCCTTGGCCGTAAGAATTACGTTGGGAAAAGTATCAACTGTTATGCGGAGCAGATATCTCTCACAGAGTGTCTATGGCCGTAAGAATCAAGTTGAGAAAAGTACTAACTGTTGTACGGAGCGGATCTCTCTCAGGGTGTCTTATCGCCGTAAGAATCAAGTTGAGAAAAGTAATAATACCAGTCTGCTATGTCCATAAGAATTAGGCTGAAAGTAATCTTTGTAATAGCTATAAAACGTGTACTACCTAGTTGTTACTCTGATAAGGTGTTGAAGTTGTAACCACAAATACAGATAAGTATATTTGATGTTCTCTACTGTAAAGATTGATTACCTATTTTAATAATGTGTGTTCTGTGTATTTATGTTATATACTGAGAATAACTCTGGTATGTATATTTGATGTCATCAACTGTAACGATTGATCATTTTAGTGTTCTGTGTATTTCTGTTATATATGAGAATAACTCTGAATGTATAGTGGCCATATAAAAGACCTTAATATTGAGTTTCTTGCCGGTATCTTCTCAATAGGTCGGCCATCCGAACCGGTGGTAGATTAGAGAGTAAATTCATAGTTAAGGACATAGATATAATGTTTGAATAAATATATTCTCAAGTCTGGCCTAAATGATTATTTTATTATTCTTACCTAGACTCATGCCCAAATATGCTATGTAATTCGATTAGAATAGCCTTCCTAAAGTTTGAATTACATAATCTGATTATTAGTGTTTTATTGAGAATTATATTAGCATACATAAGGGGTAAAATCTGTTATCAGAAGTGGGATCGATCGATTCAATTCCCATAATCTAATACATTGTGTTTGATTATAGAAATGCTGTAACATTCAACTGCAGACCTGGAGGAAAAGGAAGTAGTAGCAGTCTGGTGAAGTGCTAGTAGGTAAATCAGTCTACAAGGCTCACTGATCTTCCCTTAGGGCTACTCATCCATGTCTAGGAGAAGGAATTCCATCAGTCTAGGATCACTGATCTTCCTTGAGGGTAGATTCATCCATTTAAAAAACAAGGTTTGATAATGTTCTGTAAAAAGTACTAGTTATTGGTTTTTCACGTATTAATACATAACTACTCTGCTTTCGATAGGTTCGATGATTATTCAGTTTGTACATTTTGATCGTGCCGTAATAAATCGGCAATTTTAGATAAAAATCTAATTTCTATAAATTAGGGAGGTACATTAATTTTCGCTAGCAATGGAACCAAACGGAAAATACCTCGTCGTTGCTTTATGATTATAAGGTATTATGAGTAAAGATTGAATAAAGGTTAGAAACTTAGAATAAGATATCGGAAACTTATTGAGAGATCTGCGTTTCATAGAATTGAATATTCTTCGAATGAATTACTCGTGGGTTTCGTTGGGTATTTATTTTCAAAGTACTTCCTTTTCACGATATCATAAAAAAAAAAATGCATTGAAATCTATACTTTATTTCACATAGGATGAGTCGTAGGTTTTTCTTTACCAATATCTATTGAAATTCCATTTGATTACTCTGAAATAGTAGGTACTCACTAGTTTATGGAATCTTGCTCTATTATAGTATTCCTTTATTATATCGAAATGAACATTAACCATTGAGAAATCTAATAAAATACCGTATCACCGAACACATGCTATTTGAAATCTACTATAGTTGAGATCGAGGGTAGTGTAAAATTGGAATGGAGTAAATTGTTGCAAACTACCTTCTTATAAAATAATATTGAGTTGGGTGACAATTATCGATAAAACTTTGCGATGTCGAAACTATAACGCATTTCCGGGCGAAAAGGCAAATGTAGCTTGTTGTTCGTAGTTTATATACGTTTGGTATCACTTTAAGTAGAATTATAATGCAGTTTCTTTCCTTTATTGTGTGACATTACGCACAATGAAGTTGGAATCACTTTAAGTAGAATTATAATGCAGTTTCTTTCCTTTATTGTGTGGCATTACGCACAATGAAGTTGGAATAATACATTTATTTACTATTTTGCAGAGATGTGACCGATTATCATTTATAAAGTGGTTGTAGAAAAAAATGTTCTATAAATATAGTTAAAATATTGGATTAAGAATATATTATTCATATTAATGACTATGACGAGTAGGAATATATATTCATTAGAATTATTGTCAATGGAAGAATAGTTTCATAATGTATTCTTATAATTATAATCACACGTAACATGAATTGGCTTCTTTAGGTATTCAGAATCTGTTTATTTCTACAACAATTTATCAATTCATAACTCGGTCGACCTACTTACTCCGGTTATATTTTGCCCAGCCTAAATTCGAAAGTTTGTAAGATTTTGAGATATAATAGTAGTATGTTTAGATCAGATGATAAGACTTGTCATATACTACGAGTACCCACTGCTAAATACAAA
Source organism: Achlya flavicornis (assembly GCA_947623365.1). Classification (NCBI taxonomy): domain Eukaryota; kingdom Metazoa; phylum Arthropoda; class Insecta; order Lepidoptera; family Drepanidae; genus Achlya; species Achlya flavicornis. The sequence continues at coordinate 2,592,904 of OX392474.1, forward strand.
ATTTATAAAAATGTAAAGGATTTACAGATTGATCTGGTGGGGTGTTTCTAGACGTGTGATATGATAATGACGAATTTTCGAATTAGATAAAACTCGTAGTGACTGCTCTTTATCCGGGAATGTATTTCATCCAATTTTCATTCAAAAAGGCCTTCACTGGTACCTACTTATGAATAATCATTTTAAACTGGACTGCGGTTTAATCCGTGGGTCAATTACCGATAATATGTTGTGTCAATTTTGCTTTCGTAAATGTATGAAAAATATTTTGGTGTTTTGATTATTATTTGTTGACTGATTCATTGTTGCTTATTTATGCAACAAGACCGTAGTCATAACCTTAGTGGTTTTGTCTAGTAGGCCAATAAAATTGAAACAAATATGATTGGAAGTGCACACCATCGTCAAAAATGTTTATCGATTGTGTTTAGAAGCCTATTATAATGTGCCTGGGTATAATTTGTACGCAGTATTTATTTATTCTGAGGTATAATCAGTATTATAATATTAGTTTGAATGGTATTACACAAAATGTTTTGTTACATAATAGTTAAAATCTACGACAGAATCTCTTAATAAACTGCAATAGATTTTGAATCAGTTTTACCATAACTTGGAGAAATTAAATTAGTTAATAAATTAGCAGGGCGAACCTGGGCGGCTCGCTAGTGTTCTATTTTTCGGTAGCGTTGGTTTACTGCAAACTAGGGATGTTATGAAGCTCCGTAACCGAAACTATCGGATATCCGAAATGGGAGTCTATCCGGAACTGTAACCGAATAACAGACATTTTAGAACAAGTTTTTGCCATTCGTAGTTTTATTAAAAATACTAGTATCCGTAACTGAAACTATCTGAAATAATTTAATATCGCTAACCGTATCTGAAACCGATATAGGTAGTATTGTTCATGTGTCCGTGTTTATATCCGGATCCGAAATTTCATATCCGTAACATACCTGCTGCAAAAGAATGTCAAAGTGGAAAATCTACTAACATTAACATTGGCAGAATGAAACCAAAATTGTATAATATTATTATATAAAATGTAATTGGTACCTTTGAATATTTTAAAAAGGATTATAGGAGTTATGATAATTTTTCAAATTAAGGTAAATTCGTTTTAAAAAAGAATGAAGTACCGCCCTACAATCATTAATAAAAATGTATATGTTATTCAAAGGTATTCCTGATAACTTGGTAATCAGTTTGGCCGAGCGGTTATAATAATGATTATTATTGCTTGGAAATTATAAACTAGGTACTATTTCAAAAAGCATCATAATATCATCTTATACTTGCAGGATTAATTGCATCAAATATGTTCATTTACCAAAAGATAAATAATCATTTATATATTTATATTCTTGTGTCGTTGTCGTTTATTAAGAAAATGTATGCCGACTATATTTTTTTTTCTAAACACAACTTCCTTGGTTGATAACCGTGTTAGATTTTAAAATAAAATACTGCTTATCGAGGATTATTGTAAACATTGATTCTGGTATTGCAAAGATGATATTAAGAATCGGATAAAATTAATTCTGGTATCACAAAGATGATATTGAGAATTGGATAGGGTGAATTCTGGTATCACAAAGATGATATTGAGAATTGGATAGGGTGAATTCTGGTATCACAAAGATGATATTGAGAATTGGATAGGGTGAATTCTGGTATCACAAAGATGATATTGAGAATTGAATAAGGGGATTCTAGTATCACAAAGATGATATTAAGAATCATATTTATTTATTTCTATTTTATCAATTCTAGTATCACAAAGATATATACTTATATTTTATTGAATCTAGTATCACAAAGATGATATTAAGAATCATATTTATTTATTTCTATTTTATCGATTCTAGTACAAAGATGATATTCATATTTATTTATTTCTATTTTATCGATTCTAGTATCACAAATATATCTATTTATATTTTATTGAATCTAGTATCACAAAGATATTAAGAATCATATTTATTTATTTCTATTTTATTGATTCTAGTATCACATAGATATTAAGAATCATATTTATTTATTATGTTTATTCTATTTCTATCACAAATATGGTATTCAGAATGAAAAATTGAATGTACAATGTAGCCAAAGCTATTATTTTAACTGTGTACTTTGAGAACAAAGTATATTGTCAGTTTGGCCGTGTTAGATTATTACTAAAAGCGATATATGGTTGAAACATTATTCTATGATTTTTTTAGTTCCTAAGACAATTTGCTTGAAAATGATCTGTGATGTTTTTAATCTATGGTACTGTATTGTACGTTTTTATCCTGTGGTCCCAACCATCAGACCAACAGAAGGTCTTCAAATATCATGTTTCCGGTTTTAAATAAATAAAGGAATGATGTTTAGATTCTTACTATTCCTGTGACATAAATCTATGTGATTTTTAAAGTATAAGCAATATTATTTAAGATTTGTTTAACTGTCTTTCTTTGAAAATACTTTTAGTGTAAACAAAGTAAAGTTGAAAACATTGTTGAAATATTAAGATATTATCACCATAAATCATGATTTGATTTATAATGCTTATTTACTGTTTTAGTTTACTTATTTAGTGTATCCCAAGATTACTTTGTTATATTTTTAACTTGTGTCATATACTTGCCAATGGCGTTACCGTACTTTGCTGTGAGGGTAGTTTGCCTATAAAAAGCCGTGTAGTTCCGAGCTCAGGGCACTTTTTTTTAATCAACTGTTGTACGGAGCAGACCTTGTGTCTATGGCCGTAGGAATTAAGTTGATTATCAACTGTTATACGGAGCAGATATCCTCTGAGTGTCCTTGGCCGTAAGAATTACGTTGGGAAAAGTATCAACTGTTATGCGGAGCAGATATCTCTCACAGAGTGTCTATGGCCGTAAGAATCAAGTTGAGAAAAGTACTAACTGTTGTACGGAGCGGATCTCTCTCAGGGTGTCTTATCGCCGTAAGAATCAAGTTGAGAAAAGTAATAATACCAGTCTGCTATGTCCATAAGAATTAGGCTGAAAGTAATCTTTGTAATAGCTATAAAACGTGTACTACCTAGTTGTTACTCTGATAAGGTGTTGAAGTTGTAACCACAAATACAGATAAGTATATTTGATGTTCTCTACTGTAAAGATTGATTACCTATTTTAATAATGTGTGTTCTGTGTATTTATGTTATATACTGAGAATAACTCTGGTATGTATATTTGATGTCATCAACTGTAACGATTGATCATTTTAGTGTTCTGTGTATTTCTGTTATATATGAGAATAACTCTGAATGTATAGTGGCCATATAAAAGACCTTAATATTGAGTTTCTTGCCGGTATCTTCTCAATAGGTCGGCCATCCGAACCGGTGGTAGATTAGAGAGTAAATTCATAGTTAAGGACATAGATATAATGTTTGAATAAATATATTCTCAAGTCTGGCCTAAATGATTATTTTATTATTCTTACCTAGACTCATGCCCAAATATGCTATGTAATTCGATTAGAATAGCCTTCCTAAAGTTTGAATTACATAATCTGATTATTAGTGTTTTATTGAGAATTATATTAGCATACATAAGGGGTAAAATCTGTTACGTGCAAGTAAAGTGCTCCTTCCGTTTTCCTATGCACGTAGCTTAGTGGTAGTGACGTCGGATGCTGACACGAGTCCCGGGTTCGAATCCTACAATGAGCTTGATCTTTCGTTGAAGAAAAACACACTGGGGAAACTATTGCACTTAGGTAGACTATTACTAAGACTCCGCTGTCCGTACGTCCGTCTGTCTGTCAGTGAGCTGTGTCTCATGAACGGTAATAAGTACACAGCTGTTTATTTAGAGAATATGTGTTTCTATTGCCGCTATAACAACACATAATAAAAATGAAATAATATTAAAAATGAAAGAGGACGCCCATACAACAAACATCTTTTTTTGGTATTTTGATTTCATAGCACAATGAGTTATTTAATATTGTACGGAACCCACCGTTTGCGAGTCCGACTCGCACTGGTTTTATTATTATTTGCCTATCTGTCTACCACCCTGAAATCTGTCGCCAAGCTTCCACCCATGCAGTGTTCGGACAGCTGCATTTGCGAGCAGGTACTTGGTGACTGATATTTGAACATGACTGATCTCGTACATGTATTAAGGATACATATATTATCCACGCGAAAGTGCGTTTGTTGTTTTGTCCTTCATTCGTTTCATGAGAAATCACTTGTTCAATGCTACTCATACAGAAATGTCGCCAAAGTGATATAGAGAGTTGGTGACAGGATCTACCACTGGTGGTCTCTGTTGTGCGGGGGCTCTACCTCATAACTTTGGTGGTAATCGTAACGAACAACATTAATTATTTCAACTAATGACGCGCACGCGTTACGTCGCGACGGTGACCATTCGTGGGCCCTGATTGGATGAAATTCATTAATGGTGTTCGTTACGATTACCACCAAAGTTACGCGGTAGAGCCCCAGGTCGGTTGACTAAAGCTGGAACGTTCAACACATTTACACGTCACACTTGTGTAGTGTCTGTGAATAAGCGCACGGCGTGACGTCGCATTGCATGCGCATCATGACAAGTCTGTCCCTCTCTCTCGCGCGCGGTCAACTTACGAGTATGAAGGAGACAGTAATTGTTTTGCTTTTGCTACTTCTCATAAATCTCATCTCATAAATAGAGCATAGCGTTTATTCGCTCAAACAGCAGCTCGACTGGGGAAGTACCTCCACCTTACAGAATACCGCAGCCAAATAACTTTATGTTGTGTAAAGTTGTGTTCCTGCGCGTGAGTAAGGTTGTCAGAGCTCATAGGGGAGGGGGGATAGGTCGATAACGCGTGAGCGATGCTTCATGTGTTGCAAGCGTCTTTATGGCTACGGTAACCGCTTACCATCAGGCGGGCCGTATGCTTGTTTATCGACTAATTTGTATAAAAAAAAAAAAAATAATATAGATTAGTCTTTTATGCATTCTTCTATTACAATTTACTGGCTGATTACAAGCAATAATGTAAAATAGCATATGTGTGAGTACTGTGAACGTGCCAACTTTCGGTAACCAACCTGTAAGAAGTCTCAATAATATGTGCCGTTTTGAATGACCTGGAATAGCTCTTGGTAAAAATTGCCACTAAAATAAACCGTAGGGTTCTTCTATGCAGTGTTACAGCAACGGATCGACGTGTTTTTTAAACCAGTATACCCACACCTACGTAAATACTTACATTAAACGTAATTCGTTGAACCGAAATTCTTAAGATGTTCTCAAGATAAATATGAAAATGCAACTGTACGTACAACCACTTTTCAAAGTCAAAACAACGTTATCAAATCTTAATATCAACTACATACATATCTCAAAAGGTTTTAGAAAGATTTATTTGTTGACAGTCAATATTTCAGCCGCGCTTTGTGGTTACAAAGTATGGGTCTTTAGTTCTTTCGGCCCACTCTTTGTTCGGTCCGCGTACCGAAATTCTTTGTACGTCAGGTGGACCGTCTATCTGCATGTCAACTTGACGTAAAAATACAACAGGCTATACATTTTCTTGTAAATCGGATAGATATGGGCGCTGGTTTCCACGGAGGATAGATACCATAGGTTGGGGGTTCTATTTCATTTCAATCCGAACAAATATTGGTGTGCATGAACATGTTTCTTTGTTCTGAGTATAATAAATATCCATAATACATTCCTCACACACATCTGATCCCAAACTAAGCAGCGCCTGGACTATGGAAACCAGATAACTGATATAATACATATACTACTTTTTGTTTGTAAATACATACTTAATATACATAATTACACCCAGACTCAGGACATACAGACATGTTCATGCACACAAAATGCATGTCCTGTGTGGGATCGAAACCACGACCTGCGGCGTGATAGGTGGAGTCTTAACCAGTTTAACCAACTACGCCAGCTGGTCGTCATCCATATATATTTATATATGTGGTATAATATGTAGTATATTACTTATAATATGGGTTCCATAATACAAAACTAAGCAAGTCTAGTTTGGAACAAATGGGTGTGTGAATGTCTCAGGGTAGGTATTATCTATTCTTCAGTGAAAATTCACTTTTACATATTAACCGATCTAGTCCGGAGGCCCATCTTTAGCCCAAAACTGTCGGCCTTACATGTTGTCATCTCTATGGTAATACAGGCAGAATACATATTTGCAAACATTCTTAAAGCTATTTGGTAAGAGACACGTAACATTTGTGACAATTATCCGGTCGGACGGCCTCCGAGACCTCACTGAAGGTCCACACACACAGTGACACGGTGACACAGTGTTAGCTACACGCCGCCCTCTGAATTGCAATTAACTTTATTATATAACTAGTTACAAACCGCGACTGGGCCTCGATAAAACTAAAAAATGCAAGTATGCGAGTTGGAGGCACACGTTGATGGTTCCGTACAATAATAATAATATCTCTATAACACAAACTTGCTGTGTGATTTTGCTTTAAAATTACTGGTAGGCGTAACAAAAGTTTTTCTTTATGAGTATAATTTTTTTTTTATTAGATTAGATAATAATATTCCCAATTAGATGTTACAATTACTGAGTGTAATGCCATAGTCATACATTATGAATGGTAATTAATAAGGTTATTATAACCATAACTTAGAACCATATCCCACGAGATCAACATTCAAATCAAGTCTCAAGAATCGATCTTGTTCATCGAAAATAAACCTAATACGATGTGTGCAGGTTCTAAATTCAATTGTTTTAATCTCGGCTCAAAACTTGACTTGCATTGATTGACATTATAAAATACGGACCGCAAGCGGAAAATTACACTAAGCTATGAATAAGTCATGAGATTGCAGCATATAAACCCCACACAAAATGCGAAAATTGTGCTTTTCTGTACTGTCTAGGAACTAGCCACACAAAAGCCAAAATCTACTTTCTGAGACTCTACATAAGACCTACATTAGCTAGGTACCCCTGCCGTACCTACGGTAATGTAATTGATAAATCATAGCGACTACGGGAAAAAATATGTATAAAGACGTCAACAGAGCCTCTTGTGGAGTTTTGGAATCACAGAGTTTGGCAACCAAATCTAAATTAGGACTTATTTCTGCCAAGGTCGAGTTATATTATAATTTCCAGTCACAATAAATCACTTTCACATATCGCCCTCAGTTATCGCCGTTCATAAAAGTCGCGTTTTACTACAATGGTTGTCATTGTACTAAAACTCTTCACGTACTCTTTGAGACAACTTGAAAAGTCACGATACACATAATTCATTTCATTTCACTTCACTGGTGCACATGGATTAATCTTTATTGGATAAAATACCACCGATAATCTATCTACACTAATATAATAAAGCGGAAGTCTTTTTGTTTGTTTGTTTAAACGGACTAATCTCTGAATCTACCAGTCGTATTCTAAAAATTATTTTACTAATAGGAAGCTACATTATCCCCGAGTATTATAGGCTACTTTTTACGGCTTAACGCGGGTGAAACCTTGCGAAACAGCTAGTATACAATAAAACCCAAAATAAACGAATTTATGAAAATAAAAACGAAAACGTTACGTCACTCTGCAAGTTCCCTTACCGTACCTTGCCGTAGGTCTCATGGTAGGGGTGGTATGGTAGCTAGCAATGTCAGTTTCGTTCTTTCTTTTCTTTCTAATTGTAATTTTTTTACATTTCCAGTATGTAATAGCAGCAATGTGCGTGGCAGTGAGCGCCGCGCCCCCCGCACCGCCGCGGCTCTACCCACAACACGCGCAGGCGCAACTTCAACAGATAAACCCGTCAGTTTACATTCACCCTTCACCGAATATAATAGAGTCCAAAATTGCAGTCAAATATCATTACAAAGACAGTTGTCCTCTCTAACCAAAGACTTTGATGCTGTAGTCATCTCGGTTTTATTACAGTCAAACATAATCCTACCAAAAACATTTTCATCAGTGAGTCAGTGACGAAATCGGGGTTTTTTAGATATCCTGAAAATCTAAAGTATAAGAGCTATGTTATTCAAAAGTTCACTATTGACAACATATCCCGTAACATAACATATATTTGTTTATCTGTTATAATCCAAACCCAAGTTATGAGGATTCAAAAAAACGACGAAGCGCTTCGAGAAAAGGTAGGTAGTGCCCTTGCGCTTCGGTTTGCTCGTCTTGGTGGTCAGAAAGACTTCATCATAATGTTCTGTGATAAGCCTAGGCCATCTTCACCAGTAATTCTGAAGAAGCACCCATGATACCGACTTTTTTCCCGTAGATCTCTAATAAGTGGCTGATTATTATAATTTAATTTGTTTGGATATTGATTATAACGATGCACTTATAAATTCCAGGTTAGACTATTATCTGGACAACCCAGAAGTTCATAACTATTACAATCAACCACAGCAAAAGCAAGGTGGGTTATATTTCAATACTTTTTTACATCATGTAGGTACCTTATCGATTTTTTTAATACTTGTAAGGTAAGAAACAAGCATGCGGTGATGATAAGCGGTTACCGAAATCTGAAGACGCTCGCAACACCAAGGATATCACTCGCACGCTGCTGATTCTACAAATATCCTTTCACACATAAAAGGAGTGCTAAAGACTTAAAGTTAGGATCAACATTTCAATAATTTCCAAGACGGATCATAAATCCATTTTAAAGACTCTTCATATGATATTAGGATGAGAATAAATTCATAAAATAAGACTCAAAAATTTAGACAAGACTTTACCAAGGCGTGGCTATTTTCAGGGCATTATTAATGATAATATCTTATATTCCAGCTAACAACGGCCCTAGTGGTGCACCTGCACGCCTTGAAACTTTGGAGCCAGACAGCGAGGTTGAGCTGATACCAGGAGCACAGCAACCGCAGCAGCCGCCGCAACAGGTGAAGTCTCTTTTGATTTCTATATATTTACATACCAGCAATAGTTTCATGCGTTGATATCGTTTGTTCCATTAACATCGCTTGCAAGAACTCGTATAGCAATTTCTATGATCTGTCATTTTACTATCTATGATATGAAAGTCGAATTGTCTTTTTTTTTATACGACTATGTCGGTAAACAAGCTACGGCCCACCTGATGGTAAGCGGTTACCGTAGCCATATGGACGCTTACAACACAGGAAACATCGCTCACGCATTACAGACCTTTCCCCCCTCCCCAATGAGCTCTGGCGACCTTACTCACGCGTAGGAACACAACTCTACACAACATAAAGTTATTCGGCTGCAGTATTCTGTAAAGTGGAGGTACTTCCCCAGTCGAGCTGCTCTTTGAGCGAATAAACGCTACGCTCTACCTCTCATGTCATGTCTGCCTGACTTATTGACGTATCAATCAACGTCAACCGTCCATGACATCAACACACATTTCAAACGCGCCTACTTACTACTGTGTTTTGAATATTATATTGTGGGTAGGCTATTGGACTATCTAATTAATATAATATACTCAGAGACCATCAATCTAGGATTATTCTTCAATATCTGCAAATGATATCAAACTTGAGGATCGAACTGCAACAAATAATTCGAAAGAATTCAGGCATTTTTAAGTTTGCGCTCATACATGTCATGCAAGAAATACCTTGATAAATATTATCACATCTTTATTAATTATTTACAGACTCCAGTGTCACCTAATCTTCCCGGTCTGCTCCCAGGACAACGAGTGTTCATAGTGCACATGCCTGTGCCTGGATATAGGTTAGTTCAATTATATTATACTGCAAAAATAAAAATGTTAACCTGCCTGGAAACTAAAAGGTTTTCAGGAGAAATAATGATGTTCATGAAATGAAATGGCGGATTGTTTCAACTCACTGACATATTAATAAATGTTGACGATGGCGTTAACAATCCTGCTAACACACGTTCCACGCTGATAGTAAGCGGTTACCGTAGCCTATTGACGCTTGCAATACCAGAGGTTTGAGAATGAGCACTCGCACGTTTCTGACCCTACAAAAACATAATATCAAACCTTTCTCGGAGAATCTCATGCTACCTATTTTCTTTCTTCTTCAGAAATAACGAATAACGCAAAAAAAAAAAACATTATTCGCAAAATTTTAAGGACGTATGTATCGTATCCTTGGAAACATCGTGGTTAAATTAAAAGCTATTATGTTTGATACTTTGAATCAACATCAAAACATTTCTTGTTCTCAGACCTGGTACAATTGGTGGCTACCAGCCAGTCTACATCGTTGCTGCCGGTCCACAAGGTAACGCTGGTTACCCGGGAAGTGGTAAGCATGGTTTTAAATACCGAAATTATAAAAAAAAACGAAAACACCAAAGCAAAAAAGATCTAAGCTCAGAAAAATAACAATAACTTTTCACCAGGCTACCAAAATGCAGTACTCCTAGACCCGTCAGGTCAACAAGTTGGCTATCCCCTGGTGGGATACCAGAGACCTGGAGTAGCCGGAGCCGCACCTCAAGGAGCCAACCCTGGCTTCGTGTTGGGAGCACCCCTCACATACAATAGACCTTTCGACTTGGCCTATCAACAGGACCCTGCTCTTGCGTACCAGTGAGTATCAGTATATTTTTTATACATATCTGAATGATTAATTGCGGAGCCTGATTATCCTAAAAATATAACTATTAATTAATATATAATTATTCACTATTATTACTTTTAATTAATAAAAGTCATATATTATAGCTCATAATAAGTCTCTTTACTAGACTCTTTTAATTACAAGGTTTAAATAATACATCACGCCCAGTACATGTTAAAAACCAAATATCCTGTGGTATGAGTAGGGTTGCCAACCGTACTCTAAAATAGAGTATTGTACTCTATATCATGTAAGCGTACTCTATAATCTATAACACTAATAGAGTACGCTAAAATACTCTTTTTTACACAATTTTTACTAAACTAGTGCCAGTCATATAATATTATGCAAAAACCCATAATCAAAACCAAAAAGACCACTATTTACTATGTTGATATGATATGTTGGTATCCCCAATTCCTCAAACCACATTCCTCAAACAACACAGATTTTATGCAAAAATCCACTGCAGTAAAATGGCAATTTATTTTTAAAAAGTGTCCTGGAGAATTTGATTGTTTAAAAAAAATTATTGGCTATATACTCTCTGTTCCCGCCACTTCAGCATTTACTGAAAGAGTCTTTTCGATCATGAATGTGAAGTGGCGAGAAGAGAGGAACAGAGCTTCATTGAAATTGATTAAAAATGAGCTCTTGATCTATATAAATTTAGAGTTAGAATGTTCGGACTCATACAATTCTTTTAAAAACAATGAAAAATTGTTATGTGCTGCAAAAAGTACAAAAAAATACCTTTTAAAAAAATTTAAAATAAATGATACTCTTTTTTTTATGTCCATACTCTTTATTTACCTCCTTTGAAATCAGATATACTCTATTTCTTCTACGAAAAGTTGGCAACCCTAGGTATGAGGTTAGTCGCAATTTTTAATTAAATTAAACGTTATGTAATGAATCTTAGCTTGTTTTAAAAATAGTGAGTTTATTATCGGCTCTTCTCAGCAAATGCTACATTCCAAGCCGGTATTAGAGCCAGACTATTCATAAGTGCCTGCGAAATCTATTTGAATAAAATCTTTTTTATTTTGTTTTTTGAATATTAGGTATAAAGAAAATTATGTTATAGTGTCTTCTTGACCAAATATCATTAGAAATATGTTTAAACTATGTGGTAGTAAACCGGGAATCTAAAGCAAGGAGAACACATTCTTCTCATGCGTGTCACTCTTGACAGAGTGTCATGGTCGTCATGACGTGTGAACACATAGGTACTTTTATCTCGGGATCACAAAAGTTCCATCGGGAACGCGGGTGAAACCGCGGGTGCGAATGCTAGTTTGAAATTTGTATTGTACAAACATGTATTGATCCAAACACAAGAGAGAATTGCTGTCCAAAGAGTAATTGCCCAATTTATTGCCGACTCTTCACAGCAAAAACAACCTTCAGAACCGTGCATTAGAGTATTAGTCTGACTATTCATAAGTAGGAAGGCCTGTGAAGGCCTATTTGAATGAATAAATTATTTCATTTCACAACAGAATAACCATTATTTAATTAATTGAGGATATTAAACAAAACGAATTAATTCTAGACAAGCACAACAGCAGCAAGCGTATCAAGGAAACCAAGGTCCAGTCCGTCTCTCGCAGCTGGTTGGTCTACAGAACCAGGCTGGCAGGCCCGCTGATGCCCCACGACCTGCCGCCAATGGTGAGGAATACTTTCACGACATTATCATAATAGAATTCTTCACACAAAAATATCAAAAAATATCAAATATCTATTTAAACTAGAGAACAGTAATCGAAGTTCAACCGTAATTTATAACATTTATAGGATTGTTTTTTTCTTTTTGCTCTTCTTCTCCGTTATTCTCCGTCCTTTTTATCCGTGTCAAATCTCACACTCCTCTGCGTGCGTTATCTTCTCTTCACGAATTCATATACCTATAGATAATTGCCCAGACAAGGGACAAATTTTCCAGTACGAACAATAATAATAATATCCTATAAAATTTTAGAACGATAAATCCATCAACAACTTAAAAATAAAATGATTTACATTTTAGACAAAGAACTTTACTCTACAAATTTTATTGTTAGTAGAGCTTTTACAGGCGACTAGCCGTCCCTGCGGTTTCATCCGCGTTCTCGGGATAAAAATATCTATATCCTTCTCCATACCATAGACTATCTTGACGCCAAATTTCATGATGTTCCGTTGAGTAGTTGAGGCGTGAAGGCGTAACAAACAAACTCACTTTCGCATTTATAACATTAGGATACAGCGCCGAAATTGACAGCCAACCTTTGACCGTCTAATTTAACATTTAAAAAATTTAGAGGCTGAATCGACTGAACCCAAGCGCCTACAAGTCAGTGGAAGTACCGAATCCAAAGAAGGTGAAGAAAAGCCGAGGCGCAACGCCAGGCCCACACCGCCGCACGCGCAGATTAGAAACAAGGCGTAGTTTGTAATATAACGAGTGATGTTTGTAGATTTATTGTTGTGTGACATTCAAATAGTAGATTATTATTAGCTTTCTTATTTACTCTCTATTTTTTGTGTGTTAAATACCAAATATTTATAGTTTGTACATTGCACAATTATGTGTTATGTTATGATTCTTCGCAGTTTTCTGTGTTATTATTCTATATTGTCTTCAATTCTTCTTCTATTTACATTATCTTAAGTGCCTTTATTTATAATCTTTTATGTTATTAATCTTTTCATAGTTTATATGGATGTATGTATGTGTATATACTCGTTCTTCATCCTCTTTTTTCTCCAATTGTGATACCATCAACTTTATCTTAACTTTACTGGAATGTTGTATGCATTTTATTTTTGTACCTGATTGTAAAACACGTAGTGAAAATAAACAATTAAAATTCAAGATGGTTTTTATTTATTTTCCATTTATAAGCAATTATGTTGGCACAGATTCGTCATAATCGAAATGAAAGTTTCAAAATTAATATTTCATTCATCTTGGGATAAAAACATTCTCAATTATTAAACATGCGCGTAAGATTTTATTATTAAAAGTTCGATTCTATAGCGTTTCAGCAAATTAATTTTACGACTAAATAACTGATTGGTACAGTGGCGAGGAATGAATGCTTCTGAAGTAAGTATGTCAGGTTATGCTTCAAAATAGTAAATAGTTCAATTTGATTCAAAGTCAAAACCACAAATTATTCAGTTTAGGGAGGCCCTAAGAGGAGAGAGACTTGAGACGCTATCTGAACTTCAACAAAATATGAGCAATACCTAAAATAAAACAAGAATGAATGACCTGCATGACCTCTGGATAGGCTTATGTTTGACCATTACCCTATCACGGCTTAAGCTCTCACTCAAACCAATGAAACTGCGGCTCTCAAGTGTACTTATTTCATAATAAAATCGTTAATAAATTTGGCATAACAAACAATTAGATATACTTGTACTCACATAATATTACTATTATGATATATTATATTATGTCTTGGTTTATGATTATCTGATCTACTGATTTCATTAATTATAAGCTATAACACCTCTAAAAAACCGGCCAAGTGCGAGTCAGACTCACGCACCGAGGGTTCCGTACAAACCTGTAGGTATATAAGTAAATGGTAGTATAGACCTGAGTATTTGATATTAATTTCAATTTATGACCTATTAAAAAAAACTACTTACTAGATCTCGTTCAAACCAATTTTCAGTGGAAGTTTGCACCGTAATGTACATCATATATTTTTTATAGATTTATCATTCTCTTATTTTAGAAGTTACAGGGGGGGGGACACACATTTTACCACTTTGGAAGTGTCTCTCGCGCAAACTATTCAGTTTAGAAAAAAATTATATTAGAAACCTCAATATCATTTTTGAAGACCTATCCATAGACACCCCACACTTATGGGTTTGATGAAAAAAAAAAATTTGAGTTTCAGTTCTAAGTATGGGGAACCCCCAAAATTTATTGTTTTTTTTCTATTTTTGTGTAAAAATCTTAATGCGGTTCACAGAATACATCTACTTACCAAGTTTCAACATTATAGTTCTTATAGTTTCGGAAATAAATGGCTGTGACATACACGGACAGACAGACAGACATGACGAATCTATAAGGGTTCCGTTTTTTGCCATTTGGCTACGGAACCCTAAAAATGGCACCGTAGAGTATATTCTTACTCTATAATAAATACTTACTATACCACAGTGGCGTGCATTGGTTTTCGGACTAGGTAGGCAGAAGAAATCTTGGCCATACACGCCTAAATATGGCTCTTAGATAGATCATGTTTTTTGACCAAATTCGTAAAATTGTTTAGGTCAGCGTATCATTCCACACACATTTGGTATGATTCATTAGCAAACAAAATACATAATAACAGAATAATAGATTCGAATAACAGCACCCAGGTAGCCAGATGTTTTTAATAAACATAATATCCTGTGTTAAAATGTCTAAGATTTTTACCTTTGTTTTGAATCCATGAATGTTTTGGAGTTGGTCTACAGCAAGTTACCTACTATTTTCAACAAACGAAAACTGACTAAAGGAAAGGACTAATTCATCAATACATTTTGCATCTTCACCACAAAATTTCTTCATTTCATTTCACACAGATACACTTCGCAAAATCACAATAAGTAAATAACAACAACACTGCATACAATGACGATACAACGCCAGCCAAACCATAAATAAACCAACACAAATAAATTGCGAAGTTATATTTGAGTTGCTCTAATGTTGGTAAACTGTAGTTTTTTTAATTTGAATGGGTTACCTTACTTACAACAGAGTAGGTAAGGTTACTTTTGGTCCATAAATCGCGAATGTCAAATGTCAGTATGCTACGCATAGCAAAAGCGTCATTTATGCTTTCGTCGTATTATCTTAAAGAAGTGTGTGTGTGTGTATGAATATGCCGAAATCGTTTTAGTGTGCGTGAATTTGAGAGGCGAACTTGCGAGTGCCTGCGCGGCAAAGTTTAAAATTTCGTATTGAATGTTAGGTTAGATTTTTATTCAAAGTGATTATGTAGTTTAATTGAATCAAAATATTATTGTATTGAATCTTATGAGGTAGGCATTGCTTATTTGCCTATATGGAATGCACGCCACTGCTATACCATATCTATTATATCACAGCCCGTTATGCGCATGCATAATTATGTTTACGTAGTACTTATAAGTCGATATATTTCCACCCACAAAATACAAATAGTGTATCGATCGACATAAAAACTAGCCGCAACAGTAAATATGTGCACCGCGGAGATGAAATAAGGCCCCGAATCAGTATAATGTTGTGGGGGCTACTCGCAACACTAACGTTAAAGTAATTAAATTGTAACCTACAACTTTTCTCATGGCAACAACTTTGATAAACCTTATTAAAGTAAGGTGTGTCCATAAAACGGGGATACGGTTACGAGCCCTAAGTTAGATATGGAGCGATAGCGAATCTGCGCAGGACCGGCTGAAACCGGGCCGGCTTTCTACCTGTCATGCCACCTCTTTAACGGTTTTGATCGAGGTAGCCTAGCTAAGCATGCGCTACAATTTGATTGAAGAACTGGGGAAAATGCAAGATCGGAAATGTAAAAAAATATCGTAATTATTAGGAAATTTCTTAAACAGACCTGGCAAATGGCAAGACCCTCTAGGAGAGGTCAGCAATCTTTTCACCAAACTAGCTTTTTTGCTTAAAACACTCGTCAAATTATGCTCACTCGTGAAAAAGTGTTTTGAATCAAAAAGCTTCATTCCTTCGAAAATATCGTTAACCAGTTATTGTTTTGTTTACAATTTAGTTACCAGTTTTTTTCTTACATTTAATTAAGTACCTATATGTCACAAGAAAACAAAGTGATTCCATTCTTGTTACTTTGAAACCCAAAGATTCTTACTTGGTGTCACTAGCTGAATGGGTCATTTATCAAAACAAGGTATCAAAACATACTATTCCGTAATCTGTGTCACAAACTACTAAGAGAACTAAAGTTATCTGTGTCAAAACAAAACAACACAAGTTTAGGGTCGCCAACGCGTGAGTGATACCCCCGGTGTTGCAAGCGTCCATAGGTACGGTAGCTACGGTAACTGCTTACCATCAGGCGGGCCGATTGCTGGTTTGCCACATTAGTTGTAAAAAAAATTTACGAAATTACCTCATACAATACGACCTTGTTTTGTTCATATAGGTGAGTCAAATGAATGGGCCCTGAAGGGAAAGTTTTATTTCAAAAAATAGTTTTTATAGTCTTTTGTTTAGCCCAGAAATCGAGCTGAAATGTGAAAAACCATAATTCTGTATTTTTATATGCATGATATCTGCTTTATCCATGTATAATTTGCTAACTCCAAAATTTTAAGTAGGTGCTCCTCTGAACCCATTGGTTTGACTCATCCTAACTGAACAGCAACATACACGACACCAAATAAACGACAGTGCGGATATCCAACAACTCTTAAATTGTTGTCAAGTACAAGAAGTTATATCTTTAATCTTAACAACCGCTACTGTTGTCAGTTAAACTCATAGTTTATCGTCTGAAATGGTCAGTAACGGAGCACCATCCTGCGACCACATCCAACTACATAAACCATCATACCTACCAACTTAACTATTCACTGCAGTGAAATATATCATTGTCCATAGCGTTATTGAAATAAAGTATACATTAAACAAGGCTTGTACTTTAAGAATGGTAAGTACCTAAGTGGTCGGATTCCAAGGATTATATCCAGTTTATGATCCGCAAAGAAATTGTGCGTGTACCTAAGTAATTATGAAGAGGAAGACATTATACCTGCTAGTGTGCTTGAGCGTATAACGATATCAATTAGGATTAGGAATACTTAGCATGAGATTGTGTAATTTGTGACCGGAACTTAAACAAGAATTCATTCAGAAATAGACTTTAAAAGTTATATAAAGGTCATGTTTGCCATTAGCTTTTGTAGAACACATTTCTTTGACATTGCCAATTTCTCTGAAAGTAACAAATTAACAATTCGTTCTTATATTACAAAATGACCATAAAATCATTATAATAACTGTTATTATATTATACACAAGCAAAAAACAATGCAAAATCCTACAAACCGCATTTTGTTTATTTTCGTTGACCTGCATTGCATGTCGTGGCCTTGATACTGCATAATTATGTTAGCATCAATCACCTGCTTTATGTACAACTTGCTCGTGATTGATGTCCGTAAGTATGATTTAAAACTTGATGTGCAAGTATATTGCACGTCTGCTGCAGCTGCATCAATCGAAATTCAACTTTATCTAACAACTTTTTAAGAATTAAACAACTGCACCAACATCGCACGCTCGAGTTCGTATATTTTTATTGGCACTTTAATGATACGGCCTTAGCCGATCAATCTTGACCCCTGTAACTCTTCAAAAATCATAAAACACGAACGAAAAAGTTGCTCACTATAAGTCACCGAAGGCTCATCAATATTTGGGCATCGGGTAATGATGACTCACTCAAATTAAGATGGAATCGCTTTCCAAACGAAAGGTGTCGAGAGATCGGTGCAATTATCCGTCGTCCGGCGGTAACAACGCGAAGCAATTATGATCTTTTTGCCGTAGACCCGTTATCTTAGCTTAGATGCCGGGCAAAAACGCAACAGGCGCAGTGTGGAGTCACACGCCGGTCCGGGCGCACGCTGCCTTCGAACCTGACAAAACGGTCACCATGTCACCCCGCGCTCTGATCGTGCTCATCGCTGTCGCCTGCGCGGGACAGGCAGCGGCCAGGCCTGTCAAAAAGACCCTCAACTTCAACATGTTCGTACTTCGCCCGCGCCAAGATGCCACCGACCGTGTGATACTGACAACCGACGGGGTATCCAGGTTCGGACCCCTTCTGGAGTACCTAGTGCAGCGCTTTCAAGGTCTCATGTCTGTGAGACTGCCACCGGAGCAACTGAACAGCTTGCACGGGGATTTGCCTGCAGAATCTGCGAGTGTACCTATAGCTGATGCGGCGGAGAACGAAGTCGATGGCATCCAGTCGAGAACCCCAGGAGTGGTGGTGAGGCCATCGCGTACGAAACCTGGGACATATGAAGTGGAAATAAACGTGGTCGTCGATGACGGACAGCCCTATGAGACGAAGACAAAATAGTCTGATCTGCTAACTTCGTGATATTAATGTTTTGCATTTACTACTTGTAATGTTAGATTTAAGTGAACTTCCAGTCGTAATATATTTAACTTTTTATTTATTCTTGCCATATTATTGAGGGAAATAAAATGTAATTTTTATTTTTCTATTTCTTACAAAGTCATCATAACTATAATCAGAGCAATGCTAATGCTGTCCTTAAAATAAGTCATCAGTAGATGTTTAACAAGGGATGAAAGGCACCCATTTCAACGAAGTGAGAGCTCCAATAGTTCGAGTTTGATATTGGTAACTTTCACCTAATTTAAACAGTGCTTATCATTTCGGCTTTGAGGAAAATAACAAAAGCAAAATATGCAAAAAGTATTAATGACATCCGAAAATTTGGCAATAATTTCGGGTTTCCACCCTTTCTTCTTTTTTAACATTTATTTTATAGGTTTCTCTCATGTTTTGTCAATTTGCCGCCCCAGGGTCGAAAAGTATCATTTCAACACGCTTCTTGTAAAACTATGGTCTACTTTCAGAGTACGAGGAATGAAAAATATATTGCACAAAGCTAATGGAAATTAAATAGCAAAGAGAAATCTATGAAAGTGGCTAGAAGCGAGTCTGATCAATAAATTTGAATAATGTTTTTACGCTACGGAACTCATTAGGAATATTTCACATAAATGCCTACCATGTTTTTTATAAACTAGTCAAAGTAATGTATGAACGAGGCTGTCAACACTCAACTTTCAGGCTATTAAGCTATAAGGACTATTTTCAATTATAAGAATCTTTTCACTTCCTCATAGCTGCCAATTGATTCAACTACCTTACAAGCAGATCAAATACATTGCATTTTCCTTATTGAGGCCCTTATTATAACAGCTCATCCCAACCTGAATATTCCAAGATCAGGAAAAACGGGATCCACTCGTGCTTAGCCGCCAAGGGACCTACTTGTAAGTATAAACATTACTTAATGACAAGAACTGTTAAAACCCATAATAAGAATTGACGCCTTGCAACGGGGATAGTTAAAGAAGTAGGTAAGTATATTTAGGTTTGTTGTGTTAGCATAGCGTTTATTCGCTCAAAGAGCAGCTCGGCTGGGGAAGTACCTCCACCTTACAGAATACCGCAGCCAAATAACTTTATGTTGTGTAAAGTTGTGTTCCTGCGCGGGAGTAAGGTCGCCAGAGCTCATAGAGGAGGGGGGAAAGGTCGGTAACGCGTGAGCGATGCTTCGTGTGTTGCAAGCGTCTATATGGCAACGGTAACCGCTTACCATCAGGTGGGCCGTATGCTTGTTTACCGACTATGTTGTATAAAAAAAAAAAAAAAAAAAAGAAAAAAAAAAAAAAAAAAACATACACTTAGGTAGGGGTTAGAAGAAACATCCCTGAACTGGAATTTTCAAATTAATAGTGACTTAAATAAGGCGACACCACAGATTTTAGATGAAATGTTAATCTACACCTGTGATCTACACAAATATTTTGAAGATGTTATATGTTGATATTTTGTTTGGTTGCAGGACCATCTACGTAAATTACTCGTACACACGGCTACCGATCAAGCTATACATTTCCAGTATAAGCTGATCTCGCATTGTATAGGATTTCCGTACTATGGGAGGTCAGCTTATACTAGGAATGTACAGCTTGATCGGTAGCCGTGTGTACGATTCTAAAATTCTTTCACAAATACTATATACTACTTTTCTTCCCGGGACGCAGATGAAACCGCGGGGGAAAGCTAGTATTCACTATTTATGGAACGATTATAGAGAAATAATGGCCAATTAAGTAGCTTTTTTATATAATTAAAAAATCCTTATTTAATATTGAAATAAATTGCCCAATCTAAAGACAATAAAAAACGGACGCATAATTCGCGATGAATTTCATAAACTTTGTCATTTTCATTGTTTTAGCAAAAGACTACCACAGTTATTTCGCGTTAGTATGTATGTCACAGGCTACATCACGACTACTTGGTTCACCAAACAGCGGTTACCATAACTGCTCTGTGGCTATGTAATGATAATCATGATAATAAAAACCACACAAAAAACACAGTAGTATATAATACTTGAACAGTAGGTCAGTCAGCATATGCTATTACAAGCACTACAAGTTTAAATCGCAGGTATCGGAAGCATATTAATTTGTTTATTATTTATTGTATTCTGAAAAAAATATTGTTTACATGGCTGAATAACCCTATACAATGTTTTTAGTATGTTCTTCAAGAATTAGTAATCAATCCGTTTTTTGAGGAAATACTCATACTCACTAATATCGTCACAAATTAGTCATTGGTCAAGACAAACGAGGGATATCGATGGAGAAAATACGCAAATAAGAATAATCTTGCAATACTAATTTTAATAATTGAGTAATTCCAATCTAAAAGTATCTTGACGCATGTCTATATTAAAACGGTCGGGACTGTACCGACTACTATTTATCTATACTGTGACAAATTTTAACAGTAACATTTGCAGTTAGTTTAAACTTTGATGAAGATCTCAGGCTAAGAGATGAGATCGAGTCTGATGATAAGATCAAACTTCAGGAATGTAACACGGAGTGCATTCTTGATTTGGTGACGAGATGGAAGACGCTTATTATATGCAGTTGTTTTTATTAAGTCAATGTTAGTTCGTGAAGAAGCATCGAAATTTAAAAAATGCAAAGTTCCTCAAGAAAAAAGTATAATGATATTGTTAACAACCTACTTAGATGCCGAATCCAAACATGCCTACTATTTTATCGGTTATCATGTTCTCTTATAACAATTTCTTTATAGAAAAACTATTCATAAATTAATTATCTAGAAACTCAACATTTAAAATCTTATGGTGCATATACGCTACCTTTGATACGCTACGCGAACCTAGTACGAGCCGAACCACGAACGAACAGAATTCGTTCGTTGCCCGCGACTGGCGCTCATGGCCAATCAGAGCGCATGTGTCCTTGTCTTAGCCAATCAGAGCGCATTGTCGATGGTGGCAAATTGGCAGAATATAGTGCAAACAAAATCAACGTAATTACAGAGGCCGGCAAACAACTTGAGCCAAAGTCGACGTAGTGGGGGTAAGTTCGCGCATGTACACTCATGCTCGGCCAATAGCGTGGACGTGTGCCGACAGAATGCCCCCGCGCACCTCTCTTTCCACCAACGACACCTCAAAATCGTCTACTGCGCACTCAAGGTCATGGCTCAAGTTGTTTGCCGGCCACTGTACGCTTCTTTGGGTTAATTGTTCGATGGATCTTGACGATCGGACGGCGTGGAGCACAGTCGAGCGCGAGCCGAATGCTCGTTCCAAGCTCGCTAGTCCATCCATGCTACGCGAATCCGTGCTCCACGACGTGTGATCGGCTCGTTCTCGCTTCACGTAGCATGGACGCACCATTAAAAGAAGAATTGGTCTCACACACTCACGATCAACAATTCGCGTATGTATCGTATAAACACACACAAGACGCGACAGTATCCACAGGATGATTTTGTAAAGAACAATACAAAGAGGTATTATTAGAATAGCGTTGACAATTACGGTTAACCGATAATTAAACGGCTTTAACACGCACTAGTAATTACTTACCCACATAGAGCCATCGATATGTAGGTCACCCTAATAACTACATAGATAACTACATTATAGTTTTAACAAAGGCTGTATTATTATCGTTTTCATAATTCATCCTTCAAAAAAGCTGATAGACTTTTTTTGTCATTAGGCTTGTCTTTCACAATCCTCAAATAGCTACAGGGTTATTTTTTAAATTTGCTTGACCAATGTGTATGTACAATAGCCATACAAAAGTTCATTATCTATTAAATCTAAATGTATGGAATCACTGAAATTTTACGCGCTTTCAGAGATGGTCTCATAGGTACTAAAAGTTGCTTTTATTCACCTTTTATTCAAGTGTTAACATGTGTCACAAAGTGTTCCCATTCCATTACCTAGTTGAACGTCATAAAAATATATTCCCATATCCAATAGTAGACTTCAAAGAGAGACTTCTTGTAGAGTAGTCCGGTAGTAGAGATCAATCAAAGCAGCGGGATCCTTGGCGTCGACATTTCTGGCGACGTACTGCTGGAGTACTGCTGTCATCTATTAGGACTTTAGATTCGGTTCAGCGACGTGCCGTCAGAATTGTTGACGATCCCGAGCTCACAAGCGGATTAGAGCCCCTCAGTCTAAGTAGAGACTTTGCCTCCTTATGTGTTCTACCGCTTGTACAACGGAGAGTGTTCTAAGGAATTGTTCGACTTGACGCCTACCTTCCACCATCGCAACTCTCGCCATCGACGGGGAGTCCATCCTCACACATTGAAAACAGAATTGTTTCGAACTGTGCGGGCTAAAAGAAGTTTTCTTCCGCGGACGCTCGGACTGTGGAATGAGCTCCCCGCCGTGGTTTTCCCAATGGACTACAGCATGGGGTTCTTCAAAAAGGGTGTGAAGAGATTTCTTCAGGGTCGGCACGCGCGTGTTATACCCCTAATGTTGCATGCGTCCATAGGCTACGGTAACTGCTTACCATCAGGCGGGCCGTAGGCTTGTTTGCCACCTCAGTGGTATAAAAAAAAAAACGCTCCAAAGTGATTATCAAAAATCAGAGCTAAAAGAGAACTAAACGATTAGCTTAAAATCGCTAGAATGGCTAGAGGTTACAAACCAAAGAAAATATCTTGTTTAGACAATAGATATCGCTGAACCCGAAATAGAAAGCCGTACCGGGGACAAGGTCAGGACTCAAGCCAGTGGGTCACTGTGCTAATACTGACAATGAATAATAATCACATTACCTGCGCGGAAGTATCGCCTTACACTCCACACACACTTGCACTGTCGAAGCAAACACATCCTGTGCACCGAAAACAGATACAAGCAGGATAAAAGATTAAAAATGCGAATATAAAACGCAGTCCGCGCGGAAAAGTCAGTGATTTTAAGTGAACTTAAGTGGCAGTCAGCAAAAAGCACCCTAAATAACTGGATGTTAGAAAGAAAATGGAATATCATTAACAGAGACGCGTTTATTTCTTGATATGTAAGCCTCAAGTATTGCAATCTACAAAACGTTATTGAAATCAAAACTTCGAAAAAAGTTGGCAGTACAAAAAAGTGTTCCAAAGTAAAGTTCCAACGATGATTTACATTTCAGTGCTAGTGTTGTGCCTAGAACTAAGTGCAATACACTCAGCCCCGATACAGATGCAGTTGCTGCAACCGTCTGCGAATTTGCTACCGATACAACAGCAACTGTCGATGCAGCAACAAATGATAGCTCTGCAGCAACTGCTACAGTTACAAGCGATGCAGAGATTTAATGCAATGCAGACTTCTTTAATGCCGTAAGTATGCAATTCTTTATATTTCACCATCGATATAACTAAGATTAAACTCAAAGTGGTGCATATCTTCCTTACGAAAAAAGATTGGAATATTTAAACCTGTTAAATGTATCCATACCATCGTAATTTAAAAACATACAATTGGACCAACTTTCTTACATCCTTTTCTTATGTTTTTTGTTAGAAAGAGATATGTATTAATCAGTATCAGATCAGTTTGATGAATTAAGCAATATCTGTGATACTTTTTGACATTTAAGAATGTCAATGAAAAATAAACCTTATTCCTAAAGTATACAGAACATACAATCACCTACTGATTTAACAGATAAACCTTATTGTATAGCAACAAAGTAAATTTTTCTTTGACATTCTTAAGAGTCCCTATCAAATTCACTTGGGAATCGGCTTATCTATACCTACTAATATCATAAAGCTGAAGAGTTTGTTTGTTTGAAAGCGCTAATCTCGGGAACTACTGGTTCGAATTGAAAAAATCTATGTGTTGGATAGTCCATTTATGGAGGAAAGGTTTAGGCTATATAACATTACGCTGCAACTAATAGGAGCGAAGCATCAGTGAAAAATGTTGCAAAAACGGGGAAAATTATTCATATTTGACGGCTTCCGTTGCGTGCGCTGCGTAAATGATTCAAGTTACCCAAAAAATATGTATAAAAGAATTATTCCTATCTCTATCTGTCTATCTTTTAAAATTGACTCACTATAACCTCCACCCTCGAAGCGGGAAGTTGTTTTGTTTTATTTTATTGTTGTAGAAAAATATGTAATTTGTTTCCTGTAGGCCACGCAGGTGAAGCCGCGAGCAGAAGCTAGTAATAGTAATAAATTGCCGGAATAATAGAAAAGTTATTAATTTATATAATATCATATTATATGTACTATTATCACATTTTAATAAAATTTATAATAACTGTACTTATTAGATAAACAACAAAAAAAAACATATATTTTACACTTAGTATCATACTCTGTCATACATGTACTTAAAATGCTTATATTCATTATATTCTTCCAATGGTTTCACTACAAGTTAGCTATAAAAATTATAAAAAATCTGCTGTTCCATGTTCTAAAATTGAAAGTACTCTTACAAGGAGACAAGGAGTGTGTTGGAGCCTTCATATAAGTTTTATAAATTAATGTCTTGACTTCAAAGTTCAAACACTTTTATAAAAAGTTTATAGCTGATAGTGGTGTGATGATTTCCTTTGGGCTATTTCTTTGTAGTTAAACCTTATATTGTCAAGGGGCAATGTTGATTGGAGATGCAAACACATCTTCAGAAGAATTGGATATATAGTTTTCTTCATACAATAAGTTATTTATTTTATATATTATAAAGTCTCTACGCTCGTCTGTAAACCTGCGTAGTTTCTTAGCAAGATATTTTGTGAATAAATCACATTCATCATCTTCATCTCTGGTTTTCTGGGATTGGGACATTTTCAAGAAACTAATGGCTTGGTCCATCGTTCTTTTTTCATCTAGTAGCTTGGGTATGCTATAAATTCTCCTTTTATATATTTTTTGTTGCAAAGGTCTCTTTTCTAATTTCTTATGTAGGTGTGACTTCCCGAGTCAATGTATTATATTCATGTATCGTTTTGGTATCATCCTCCGTATCATCTTCATGTTGAGACTCTTGGTTATTCATTTGAAAGGAATTCTATAAAATAATGAAACATATAAACACACACACTCTTATTTTGGATACCAATAAAAATAAAACTCAATTTAATCTTGTAAACACCATCAAACTAAATAGACATAAAGTTTCAAAAAAAATTATAAAGAAGAACTCTGAAGAAGGATCCTTCTTTATCAAATTTAGCTTCTTTTAATTACCTATTTATGTAATGTTTAAATTGGACAGCAAACCATAAAATACATAAATTTTTCTTACATTTGTGTAGTTAGATATGGGCATGCAATTTATAAAGAATCATGCATCATTTGAAAACCTATTGGTCTATTTAGTAGTTTTAGTTACCTGATCTCCAGTAGGTGCCTTCTTTGCACCAGTACTTGTTGAGCATTCAACTCCAATTACACTCAAAATCTTGATTGATAGATCAGACAACATAAAGACCTCATCATCATTGCCTGACGCAATTGACTCCCTCGCTGCCCGTGCATTCTCTTCTCGAGCCCGTCTTTTAAGGTCTCTCCACGTCTGCAAATAAGAGGTAAAGTAAGTGTGATACAGGCCTACATCTTCATTAAATTAGCTGTTTATTGCGTAGCTCACTGTTTTCCACTGCTCAAGGGACTTGTCCGCCCCATACTCTTTCAAAGTTTGCTTTAATTTGAGCCATTCGTCGACAGTGTGACAGGAACCAGGCGGGCCAGTTTCACCTCTGGCGAATTGAGTATTCTTGGACATATAGTCCACCAACATGCGTATTTGCGCACTTGTGGCGCGTTTCCTGAGATATTGTGAATCCATATCAATGATCAGCTGTTTTGAATCGGTCCAAGTAGTTCAACAAACTATGCTTTGATTTAGACATACTTAATTCGTTTTATATCTTTACTTACATTTTTCTACAAGTTTTAACTTGTGACATCATATATTGAATTATCGGCTTCAATTCACTTCTTAGTTGTTTATTTTCAAGATAATTTACACAACTTCACTTGTTTACAAAATTGTTATTGAGACAGCTGACACTGACTGGCATGGCATTAAGAGACTAGAATTGCCATATAAAAAAAAAACTTCTTCGCTTTAAGTTTGGCAACCAAATCCAAATTAGGATTTATTTCTGCCAGTGTCGAGTTATAATAACATTAAAGTCACAATAAATCATTTTCACATTTATCTAGTCCTTAGTCAGTCACCGTCCATAAAGCCATGTTTTACCACAGAATATTTAATAGTACTACGTAGTTTTACTACAATGTGACGACTACAAAAAAAGTGACGATACACACATAATTCACTTTAAATGCAAATGGATATCTTTATTGCATAAAATACTACCGATAATATGCAATTAAACTCAAAGTATGAATGAAAAATGAAAAATGAAAAATTTATGAAAATAAAATCGTGTACTTTGCAACGTGTCTTTCTGCGAGTTCCCGCCAAAAAGTCATCAATCATATAATTTGGCGAATAATGCCCGGGATCCACGAGGCTAGTTTATCAAGCCAGGATATAAATATCTTGATAGTAAGCTACCAAGCTAGCAGCTTGGCTTCGTAAAAACAGAACTAGCTTCATTTCCAAGCTAGTGAGAAAGTTAGTAAGCTAGCGTCGATAGTATAGGTAATAGGTTGGGGTTCTAGTTATTATTTTTTTCCATTTGTGTGGGCACCAAAGTACCTATGCCTACCAGCGGTAGGCATTTTGTGGTAACTCGCATTGCTGGCTTGGCTACCATCGTCAAATTGAAAATCTGCCGCCAAGTACTACTGACGTGTTCAAGTGGTTGCACTTGAGAGACGGTTATCTTCTAGGCTTTGATAAGGTCGGCATCACATTAGAAATATTAAAAAAGAAATATAGGTCCATTTTTAATAATTTCAGTTTTTACTCGTCTTCTGTCCGATTCCGATATTGTTAATTTTTAATTTTAAACCAAAAGATGCGGTTTTCATTAGAAAAAAGAAACAAACGCCTTGATTTTTGGGAAAGCTAACTGATCCAACCTTTTCTTTCGGATTTTTATCGATATTTTTTTGTCTAATATCCATTTGAAAAAACACATTGTAGAGATGTATTAATCAAATTGTAACAGTAAAACTTTTTTGTTTCAGGAATCCAACACGCCCTTTACTAATACTTCTTCCCAATTCACAAGAAAGTATTACGCAAGCAAGTACTAAAACAATATTGAACGATCGATATCACAATCTAAACGAGAACGAACAAAAACAATCTGATGGAATCCATGGAGTCGACGATGAAGAATCCGACTCTATCATTGTAGACGCTGAAGATACAATGAAATCCCAACCAAAGAGAGCCATACTGCTTGTACCAAATAATGGTAGATTTTCTATTGGAGAATTCATATCAAGCATTCCATTTCTTCCATTCGAAATTAACGTGCCCGATTCCATATCCTGGATATACAATGGTATTGCTGGAATTATTGGAGGTATTGGTCAAAGATTACCTTTCATACCGCAAAAGGTTACAGGTCAAGATCAAGCCAATATGAAGATAAATCTAGCATTTCAAGAGACCCAAAATGGTTTCCCATTTCTGGTGACACCGATGGATAGGCTACCAATACAAGTTTAAATAAAGGCTGTAACGTTTTTCATTTTATATTTTCTTTATTTACCTCGCTCGGATAACCTTTACTGTTAGAGTTTGGTTTATGATTTGACTTGAATGAAGCATAGAATTGCCTAAGTGTGTCATCATCTGAAAGAGAACCGAAATAAAATAAACAATTATAAATGTACAGTACTTTATTAAAAAAGGAGAAACCATTATAAATTGCATAAACTGGCGATGGAATCTTAATTTACAATACCCTATTTAATAGCTAACGATATGGTAACGTCACTTATATTTTTATAAGCAAGACCGGGCTCAAGAGTTTAACCAAAGAGACACCTCGGCTTTTTACATATTTTCTTATTGATAAAAACAGAAAAGAGCATTCTAAGAAATAATAACATAAAAATTTGAAATATAACAAAAAAACAATGATGTTACACTTTCAAACTCCGACCATGCCAAAAATATCGTTTCAAAATATGATGTTCCTTTAACAGCTGTCAGTTTAACGTTTTCAACAAAGGTTTTCAACTTGAAATAAATAAAAAACTGAATGTTAACAAAACAATAAAGTTACGATTTTATCAACTAAAATATAACAGATGGTTCGTTCACATAGGTACAGCACGAACTGGGTTGATAGAAAAGATGAAAGTGACAGCTGTTTTATACTTAAGTATTGAATTGTCATTAATTTGATTAGATATTAAAGTTAAAATCATTAACCTAGCCTACATCGCTAAAATGGCAACGTCAAATTAGGCTTAGACTACACTGCACCGACGCAAATTTAAATATAATGTCGATTTTAAACGTCAAGTCACGTTTTTCGGCGTCGGTGAATGTAGTCCGTGCCTTACTCTAGCTTCGAAAGTCTAATGAATAAATCTATGATACATTGAAACTTATTGGTCACCAAATTTGGTCACACATGTAGGTGAACCATATCATAGGCTTGTAATTATGAAGATTTACATTGGATACACATACAAATTGACTCATTAGATATTCGACGATAAAGCCAATATAAAACTAATATCCTGATATCCATCTATGATTTTTACTCACTTATAAAATTTACTTTGACAGAGGAATTGTATATGACACCTTTTAAAATGGCCCTATTCTCCTAACAGATGAACAGACTTGTTTAGAGATGACTGGAGCCGCTGGATGTATGAATGGAGACTTTTGATCAAAAGGCTCCGAAATAAAACAAATCCTCTGTCCGAAGATACTTTACAAAACAATACGTAAATATGATACCAGCTTAGAATTCAAAGAGCATCACGTCTTCATTAGGAAGACCTCTTATCCCCTGAGTCCAGTAAGGGATACGGTGTCATTGTCGACTGGGTAGCCGGGGTTGACAGAACCAGCCTGAGCGTTGTTCTTGGCGACAATGGTGGAGACAGGGTATTCATAGCTGTAGAAGAAACCACGAGGAGGACCCTGGGAAAAAAAAAATTGAAAAAGGAAGGAAATTAAATTTAAATTTTAAATTAATTCGGAGTGCTAATTAGGTACAACATGAAAAATAAGTGCATCTTTTTAACTAGTTATGTTTATGACGGTATTTTAATCAAATATTGCAAAGGATTCATGAATAAAATATTTACAGTAGGTTCTGGCTCCTCATATTTGCCCTCCGGCTGGGGTGCTCCAGTGAAAGCCTGTTGTCCAGACGGGTAGTTCTGGGGTTGGTTGAAGTAGGCCTTGCCCTCACGAGCTGCTTGAGGCTCTGATGGTGCGGCGACTAAAACTCTTTGGGTTTCTGAAGCTTGGGGCTGGTAGTCGTACTTGTCAGCAGAGTAGGCTCCCCTGGAAGAAAAAATAAGAAGAATTTAAGAATATAGCAAGTGATTAGGTAAATCAGTAGCTATAATTTTAAAAATAAAGTTGTTTGTGAAGTTTCAAAATATTCTGAATGAGGTATCATGCCATGTATGGTTGGTAGTGTGTCAATCAAGTTCGTCAATATTGATCAAACTACCTATGTCACTGTGTAAAAAAAAGAAGTATCTCCATTGTACAGTTGCTTCAAGTTCCACAAATAACTTACTGAGGATCAGGGTTCTGAGCAGCAGCAGCAGCGGCTTCCTTCCAGGCCTTCTCGTGGGCGAGACGAGCTTCCCTTACATCAGCAGCTTCCTCTTGAGGCTTCAGTTCAACCTTCGGGATGTTGTCTTCTTGGTGGAAACCTTGGCTGTCAGCCCAGTAACGAACCTGGAGAAAAATACACATTAGACTTTTAGAAACAAAGTTTGCTCGTAATTTTGATGAGAATTTAGTGTCAACATTGAGTACATTATGATTGTAATCATCACAACCGGTTTTAGAAAATGGCTAGTTTTAAAATGTTTAATCTTTGAAATAGTTTCAATTTTCTTCATAGGAAAAAGCCTGTGTTACAAATACGCAATTACCTGAATCAATTCATCTTGTCCGGGAGCCTTGTAGGCGTATGAACCGGAGACATCGCCTGATCGAACGCGGTTCTCGACCTTCGATGATTCGGGAGTCTCGTAACCATATCCGTAGGCACCTAGACCATCTTGGCCGTGGAATTGAGCTGCGTTGTATACCTGAAAGATGAGAAAAAATATTGTGCAGTGCTCAATACTACATAGGAAAGTCTTCTAATGTTAATGTGCATACGAGCCTCAAGAGAAAAATATTTGCAATACCTACAAGTATCAACAAATTCATTAACTTTATCGTAATACGATATTTTTTGTAGTGTTTAGATATTTTTCGTAAAAAATACTAGGTGGTCTGTGGCAACTATATTTGAAAGTATTATTAAATATATATTTTTTAAGTTCAACAATTTAACTCATTTTAGTTAAAGCTGTTCCTAAAAAAAACACAAAAAATAAGTACCTCCTCAACGTAGTCATCCGGGTTCTCGATCTCATGTCCATTCTTCCAGTAGTGGCCAAGGGTGGGGCCTGCTTCCGCGGAACGAAAATTAGGACTGTCAAACCGCACCTGATCGAAAATATAAACTTGAGTATAGAGCGCAGCGCATATGAGAGTGAAAAGATCCCTCAAAATGGTGTTGCTGACTTAAGCGCCTGTTGTTGCTTTGCGGAAAATATTTGCTGTAATTATTAGTAAAGGCAAACCCCGAGTAGACGGTGGAGTATTTGAGTAGGTAAATGTAACATTTATTTAATCAACCATTTTTTTTATTGATGAGGAAGTAAGTCTCCAAGTGCCTCACTGAATGGCTTACTCGCTTTAGCCGCTTCTGGATACTGCGAACCATTTGTTTTGAAAATCCATAGCAGATATCTGTTCAACAGTGGATATCCCTTGGCCGATACAGTAGTACCCAACTTATAGGGCTGACCGATGCAGAAGATACATTTTCAAAGCGCGGGAAATGTGAAGCATTCTTTCGTTAATCTTCGGACCATACTTTCTTTTCTGTGCGAACGAAGATTCACGACGCGCCTTATCAGTTGGGTACTAATGTAATGGTGTAACTAAGCGATCAATTAACTCATTATATTAGTCACTAGCTTGCCCCATGGATTTATCCGCTTTCCCGGGATGAAAAGTAGCCTATTAGTACTCGAAGACAATGTAGCCTGCTTTCGTAATCGGATCCGTAGGTAGTTCCGGAGACTTCCTGCATCGAAACTTACAAACTTTACCTCTTTGTAATTGTTAGCGTAGAAGAAAACCGTCTATGACTTCTTCACCAGGTGTACAAAATTCTTAATTACCAGAGGTAAGACAGCAGTGCGTCCAGATAGTTGAGGTGCAGAGAAGGGTGGGCTGCTCAGGTATTTCTGTGCTTCTTCAGGAGACAGGTCGATTTCGAAAATATTTACGGGGCTCGGTGCCGCCTTCACTAGCACCAACTGGAAAGAAGATGTATGAATTAATATCTTCAGATTAATTATGGTAAAGAGAAGCAGAGTTAAAATTACAGTAGGTACACCAATTTGTAAAGGTGTATATGCTATGTTATCAAAATTTATATTTTTTAATTCAAAGAATAGGTACATAATAGTATGCGAAGATTAGTACAGTAAAGTATTTATATTGTATTTTATTTATTTGAATATGATAGAATACGATTTGGCAATGACAAGAATGCCATTATTATGAATCCAATGATCTATGTTGGCTCAAGTAATTTAACGGCCAGAAATGAAAACGTTCATACACTCGAAGCCGGACCTTAGAACTTACCAGACTTATTGATAATTTTATAAAGGCTTTTCTCTATCTATAGGCATATCAACTTTAAGAACATCTTGGAAAATATTTTATGATTTTTGACTGCTAAACTGAAATTCGAACGTAGCCGTATGACATACGGTTTATTCTCGATTAACGCAATCTATTCTTGAGACCTGACATAAGTTTTGGTTCTCGTTTTATAATGGAGGTCTAAAATATTGTCCTAGCCAACAGTAGATGTCCAAAAGCAGCTGTTTACCAACAACGCCTAAAATTGATTAGAGGGATATTTTAATATTTTTAGTAAGTATGTAACAAAATCTGGCAGATATTCATCCGCTGTAGAGTGAATAGGAGGATCAACAACATCAGTAATTCATCAGTCGTAGTGTCCGTAAATCACAGAAGACTTGATCCCGGCAGGAGAGTTGACGCAATTTTGCTCATATTAAAATTTTAAATGACAAATATTAATTTTTCATATTTTAAATGACAAATAATATTCATTAGTGTGTATAATAATAATAGTAGTCAGATATTCGAAGGACGTCATGGCTTTATGTCAATATCTCTTTGCACGCATTCGCCACACTTGCATTTTCTAACAAAAATATTGGGGTTGACAATGATTCACTGTCTTATTCTTATTAGGTACAGTACATGAGATGGTTTTAGCCAAGTCTAGCAAAACCCGTTTTAAGATAGCTGCGGCTTTTATTTTTATATGACGTTAGAGGACGTTAGAAAGTGACGGATATAATATTAAACTTGGGTTTTACTAGACTAGACTTTTCTTAACCATCTTATGTAATAAGACAGTCGGAGTTTACTCAGCGGTAATATTTATTTATCTATTTATTAAACTTATTTTATTAAAACACAGACGTTAGATCGGCTTATTAAAATAAATTAAGTTTTATTTTCCCTGTTTCATTATGCAGATATGGCATAAAACTTACTTAAAATTATTAACTTGAAATAATTGATAGGTCGGAGATTAATGGGCACAAACTATATGTGTATGCATCTTGTATTTTTAGGTAGATTATACATTCTTTAAAAAAGTGTATTTAGTAAAAAAATAAAATCGAGTATGCAAAAGTTGGGAGCAAGAGAAAAAGCTAAGTTGCACAGAGGGACTGCTAGATAGGATAGGACAGCGCCCAGAAAACGCTAAGTAGGAGAAGAAAGATTTAGTGTACCGTGTTAGTGTAACGGCGACTGACAGTGATGTAAAAGAATATTCTAGAATTATTATAAAACGTTCTGTATTTTAGCTTGCCAAAGCATTTCTAGGCAAAGGATAATGTTAATAAATCTACATACAAACAGATATATACACATAGATAGTATTGGTTGGGTGTCGGAAGAGTACCTACCAGTTACAGACAGTAAGGTTTAAAGTAGAGTATTTTTAGAGAAATTGCAAAGTTACGGTTCTAATGACAATTCATAAATACAACAATTTCCAATATTATGACAACTACACATGTTTGTATGGTCCGTGTCCATGGCACTAACTAGTAAACAAGGTTACACATTATGAACATCTATTTATAAACATGTCGAACCACACAAACAGATATAAAAGTGAAGGTGATAATATTTGTGCTACTATATCTGGTGATGCTACGTTATTTCTAAAATTCATTAGCTTGTAAAGTATAAGTGTGTACAAAAACTGGCTTGACAGTGTCATAAAAGCAATCGGTAACCGATTCTTTATTGAATAACAGATATAAGATCAGAACGAATTTTTTCTGTCTTCTTAATTCTAGAAAACGAGTTCAGCATACAAGTTTTGATATGCAGATTTAGTTATTGCTATGTTAGAATGATTTTTTCTGATTTGATTGAAAATTACTAAATTAAATTAATATAGAAACTCGCCAAGTAACACTAATAGTCCGCGAAAACTTGAGTTGGCTTGTCACCGACTAAGGAAACATGCGACATGGCTTCCTATTCCTTATGAATAGTACAAATTATATTCACATATTACCGCCAATTCAATGTCATATTGTTTACTGAAGACCACGCAATAGGCAGTCTAGCATCTCACCTAAAATGGCTATATTACTTAGCAACTTGCCACTTAGTTAATCTACACCTTCGAAACATCTGGTCTCCTCACATGTTACCTACTGAAATTAACCTTTATTAATTTCTGTTCTACAGTTAAAAAAAATCCCTATGTGAACAACTCAAAAACGCCAGTTGATCAGTTAACATTGTTATACCTGATGACTGGAGCGTAGCAAAAACTACAAGTTTTAGTGCAACAAATATTTTAAAAGTCCCGGATAAGAAATAGAAAACATTCATGATTTCAAATGAGTTAACCTAGCCTATTATCAAATTCGTCACAGAATGGCGACAGTCAAAATAATAATACATGACAAGACGTGGGTGAGCTGTTAGTGATTACAAAAAAAATCTTCAGTAATACTCAGGTGACTTCCTTCCGTAATCCCATGACCTAATTTTAAGCTAAAAGTGAAAATATCTGAAAAGAGAATGAAGAATACAGTAAGACTAAAACACCGACATACTTTAAGTGACCGATTGGAGACGCATCGCCTGAATGAATAATATTTGCATAATTTGTAATACAGGTTTTGAAGACGCACTTGTCAAGCCACACAGCTATTTTTGAGATGTATGGCAGACGAGGCTTAAATCCTTATTCCTTGATGAATAGAAAATATCTAGACGTTTAACGTCATGTTTTATTTATCGAAATTAATCTGTTTTATTTGGACATACAATTTATATCTTCCAAATTACCAAACAATATGCAATGCATTTCCCATAATTCAAACGTCAAATTCTTTATATTTTGATATGCTAAGAATACCACGTTTTTGAATAAACATACATTGCATATCCATCACGTTGACCGCACATATTCAATTATTGGAAAATAACAGTCTTCATCAACAATCATTTGTAAAATATTATAGCCATAACTAACATCGTTGACCTGAAGACTTGCCTTCGTGACTGATTTAATCATCGTGAGTGAGACAGCATCATCTTATTCAATTATTCATAAGCAAAAACTGATTATAGATGAGTTCAGACAGACATCAATTTAGATGGTTTCGCTTGATTGTCCCTTATTTGATATTCATAGTTTTTTGGAGCCACTGCCTAAATATAATGATACGCTTTTTGGCACAGGTCGTTCTTGTACATAAAAGCTAGCTAGCTAGTTAGCGGTTCCCTGTGGTTTCTCTTGAGTTTCCAAGATAAAAAGTATCCACTGACCATCTCAGGAGAAAAACTAAAAAAAATCACAAAATATCATTTCAATAGCTTATCCGTGAAAGCTGGATAAACGGTTTTGACTTTGAATTATACAAACAAGATCCGGAAGTTTCAAACATTTTCAAAGAATCTAGAGAAAAAGGTAAATGAGTAGTCTGATCGTGGCCTCATTAGTCGTACAGCATAAATTAACTTGAAGTTGAGTTTTAATAAACAAATAAAAAAACTAAGTTAATCCGGTATCAGATTACAATACCTACCTGTAGTACCTACCTTTATTCTAAAATAAATTGTGACTTCACCACGTTTGTATGAGTCATATATTCTACAATATTCGAGTATTTACCTTCAAGGATGATTTCTTAATAGTTAATCGGTAATGGGAATTAAATGATCTGTCATCTTTCTTCAGTGTGATGTAATGTATAAAATAAATAATATTGGATGAACAACCCAAATGGATGGCGATGATAGCTCAGTGATAGCGAGTAGAATGTCATTGGGAAGGTCGTAGGTTAGAATTCTACAATGAGCTAAATGCGCCATTTGCAAAGGAAAACTTCAAAATATCATAAAAAATAGTCGTTGGTAGATATATCAGTTACCTGGTTTCCATAGTAGGTACGCACGGCTACAGATCAAGCTATACATTTCCAGCTGACCTCTCATTGTACGGAAATCCTATACAATGCGAGATCAGCTTATATTGGAAATGTATAGCTTGATGTGTAGCCGTGTGTACAAGCTCGGCTTAGTTTGGGATCAGATGACAGAGTGAATATTTAATTCCAGGATATATATTTATGTAATATTTCTGTGAAACACAAACCTATCCAAAGAATTATCTTTAAAGTAGACCATTCAAGAATTTTACTGAAGTCAACCAATCCACACTGTGCCAAAAATGCTCTCGAACTTTAAATATTTGAATGCAAATAAGTAAATAAGGATACCTGCGTATAAATGTTGAAAAATATATGCCAAAAACACCTGCTTATAATGTAACAGGTTAATCGTATACTTTAGATGAATTCCTAGAAACTATTGGCATTGATTTACGAATGCCTACCACGTATGCCAACATTTACCCATTCTAAAATTGTCCGAAACGTGGTGAAGCACGTGTTTTGTGCAAAGAATAATTTATTGGTGCTTATGAAAAGAAAGGTCAATTCGATTAGAGCTAATGGAATGTTACACGAGGTATTGTATCTACGTATTGGTAAAAAAAACCTTGACTTAGAGTAAAATTTTTGTTTTTCGTTGTTTATCTACAAAATTATATACCAGACAGTAGAGGTTTTTTATGGTTGCGTTTTACAATTTTATATAGTGTCACATCTGCCACATTATAGTCCCACAAACTTATCTGGCCCGTTGAGAGAGAGGCGCTGTTATCGCATTTGGTGGAGCAAACAACTAATGGCGAATTGCAGGTAGATTGACATTCAAACTGGCGTCGTTAGTTCAAAATCAAAATCAAAGTCATTTATTCAGTTTAGGCCCTGGGGCTCTACCGCGTAACTTTGGTGGTAATCGTAACGAATACCATTAATGAATTTCATCTAATCAGGGCCCAAGAATGGTCTTCGTCGCGTCATACCGCGTGCGCGTCATTGGATGAAATAATTAATGGTGTTCGTTACGATTACCACCAAAGTTACGCGGTAGAGCCCCTGGTAAAGCACTTATGAACGTTAAATTGGTACATACAGTTGAATTTACCACCGGTTCGGAATATAGAGAAGACTCCGGCAAGAAACTCCTTTAGTTTTTCCGTTCCTCATTTGGCCACAGGGCCAGAGGGTCTACTGCGAAAAACGATACACCGTCCGATCATCGTTGTCATGATGTCGCACTATAACATAATGTTTGCCTCACACACATTCAATATTTGCCTGTATATGTATATAATTACAG
The DNA here is from genome assembly GCA_947623365.1 of Achlya flavicornis. NCBI lineage: Eukaryota > Metazoa > Arthropoda > Insecta > Lepidoptera > Drepanidae > Achlya > Achlya flavicornis. The sequence goes on from OX392474.1 coordinate 2,630,634, forward strand.
ACTATGACCGCAAAGGTCAGAAGGAAGCCTCATTAGATCCGTATATATCGTAATTCATACCTCATTACCATCAAAGTAATCGATAAAGATTATTATGTCATCTATAAATCCTTTTTTGTGCTATGGAGAACGATTATATTATTTTGATTCGTTTATTTATAATAATATAATCGTATTATTGGTATGCCTGATTGTATATTTATCACAAAAACTTCACGTCAGTTAAAACAGCGGCGTGGAAGCAAGTGGGATCAAAATTCTCAGAATTGCGAAGAGTGAAAAGAGTGCGGCTTTTTTCTTATTAAAGGGCATGTATAGACGTGGTATAGACAGCTTAATCCCACCAAAAAGATTTTTATGTAAAATGTTGCCAAGACATATGGCCCACACTGACAAAAAGTTATCAGATCTCATGTAGAGCCAAGCTTATACTCTACATGCCCTTACTCTAAAAGCTCAAACTTCACAAACTCTACACCTTAGTCAAAATATGTGGCTTGGCCGTTTCGCTATTGTCACATGGGTGTAAGGCGAAAAATGTATTCACTGTTAATTACTTTTTTGTTATACTAATAGTTATTGTAGTAGTGAAACGGCCAAGACACATATTTTGACTAGGGTGTGTAGAGTTTGTGAAGTTAGGGCTTGTAGAGTAAGGGCATTTCAGATATTACCTATAACTACTAATGATGTCAATAACCACTGCTAAATAGCGACATATAAAGTCCTGTAAGCCTAGCCTTTATAGTCATTATATAGGTGTTTTGTTCGGTTTCTACAATTTTAAAACAATCAGTGTAAATAGTATAACAAACTTATGACGTAAAAAACTCGTATTGTTTTTGCGTGTTGGTTGTCTATATATTTTTTGTTGCAGAAATAAATCCGCTTGGACACGCAGCATATTACATTGATTGGGAAAATCTGATATGTCGACCTTTTGACCCTCGGCCAACAAAAACATGCTTTAGCTTTAGCAACAGACTTTATATACCTAGATTCATTGGTTCTATTTTTCATTGCTATTTTTTAAAACATTCTTATTTCATATTCACAGATTTGACATGCATTTTAAATTTCATTTAGAACGTTGATAAACATACAAAAAATGCTAGAAAGTTTGATTAAGGATACATCTAGATTGAGAGTCGAAGCTGTGCACGCGTCGAAAAAAATAGCCCCTAACTGTTAGGGGCTAAATCAAATAAAAATTAATTAAATTAAAAAGTATGGCCATGTTCTTTCTATGTATATTTATTTCTATGGCTAGAAATAAATTAATTGAAAATAGCTGCCCCGCGGTTTCACGCAAGTTACTGGCATAATATAAGTCTCTATGTCTCTCCATACCAACGGCCATTCACACAGAGGTTTAGTCGTGAAAATGTAACAAACAGAAAGAGATACTGTCGCATTTATAATATTAGTGTAATTAGAAATGTAGCCACAAAATTACGGGCACGCTAGCTAAAACAGCTCCCCCCTTATTACAAAACATGGTTTAAAGTAAAGCCAGGTTTTACTGTCATTTGGTCACTTTCTAACGTCATATAATAAAAAGGGACGAGGCTATTTTAAAACCTGGTTTTCCTTTAAACCATGTTTTGTAATAAGGTGCCTCTAGTTTAGAACCCACTTAAGAAACAGTAGTTACGCAACATTACCGAACTATTACAATAATTGTCGAGAGCTTTAGGAACTGGTTTGAAGAGCCGGCGCCGGCGCCGTGAACTTGAACCCAGCTTCGCAGTCGCAGCTACGATACAGCGGACTGGTTGAGCTATGAAAACAGCGAAGTTTTCATAAACTATTAATAAATGATTACTGATGACTTGATGAGTAATCAATCGTAACAATTTCAATTAAAATGATATCGACAAAATAATGTAAAAAATTGAGATTTTCAATTTTAGAGGCACATGTAATAAAATTCAAATAGAAAAAAGGTGTACACCATACTCTTGAGTTCAGCAGGTGTGTAGGTATCACCAGTAGAATTTAATCCCCCTATACCGTATTATTTTGTGACAAAACTGATGAAGAACAGTTTTAAGTTATTTTTTTATGAATGACGTTATAATGTGGGACCTATTGAAGCTACTTAATCATTAATAATATGATCAGCAATCGTAATGGCCCCAAAGTGATCTAAAATTCGACCTTCGATAGTATTTGTAATTCTACGTACGAACCGCAATTTTAGCGCGAACGGTTTGCAATGCTCGTGCGACTATCACGTTGCGGCCGCACCCAAATCTTGCGGATCTCCGTACGACACACATTCTTACGCACCGTCTCACTTATTGACCTTAGTACTTGTAATAATATACTTATTGATAATTTTATCTGCACACATGATGCGACTCTAAAAGCGATACAACATCAGCTGTGATGAAATCATTGAGAGGTGTTTTTCAGTATCATGTCACATTGAGAAATTATCCATAGGGTATTGATAACTAAACTAGCCCATTTAAAACTATGAAACAAAAAGTGGCGAACATAACTCGGTAAGGGAGACCCACTTGCCAAATACGAGTTCTTAGCTTGGCCTTAGTTAGTCTACCGATTTCCAACAGTATCAAAGATTTTTATTTTATTTCTTTTTTTTTGTGTTTTTTATCTTTTTTTCCAAATGATTGAATGAGTCCGTGGGTTCGAACATAAAAGAGTTCTCAGAAAAGAGCTATAAAACACCCATCAACCCCTCAAGGTTCCCTCGGAGGTGAGCAGGAACAAGTCAAGACAATAAATTGAAATGACTGATGAATATGTATGACACCGTGACGAATCATGAGGCGCATTTCACCATACATCATTTCAGTTGGTATTCATTTTAACAAAAGGTGCAATAATGTTTTGTCATTGGACATTTTCTTGAGCAATAGCATAGACATTTTGAAATTTTTGATAGCAAAGTTGTAATGTCAAGGTTAGTAAAAGTACCGTCATTATTTTCAGACACCCGACTATACTAACAGAATAATCTATACTCGATCGGCAAAGTTAAGCTACGTCTGTCGTGGTCAGTACCTGGATGGGTGACCGCCTAGTGGTATTTCAAACCGAGCGTTTCCGTGCTTCGGAAGGCACGTAAAGCCGTTGGTCCCGGTTATCACTTAATTGTGATAGTCGTTAAGCTAGCTTTTCGGGGTAATCTCTGGAACTATCAGTCGGATTCGAAAAATTATTTTTGCATAAGATATCCAGATTCATGAGTTTTATCCCAGAAACGCGGGTGCAACCGCGGGGGACAGCTAGTTAATATAATAAAGCTGTTAATGTAATATATCTAAAGAGTTGTTTTGTTTAATGGTTTGTTTAAACGCGCTAATCTCTGAAACAACCAGTCGGATTCGAAAAATTCATTCACTGATTTTTCACAGACATTATCCCGAGGTGTTGGCAGCTATTTATCTCAGAAACGCGGGTGAAACCGCGGGGGACAGCTATCATAGAATAAAACGCAGCAAAAACTTTAGTTTTCTTGTCTTAACTTGCTACCACCATGCTGAAATCGTGAATCAACTACCAACGAGTCCCTTCTAGGATTTGTGTTGGTTTTCTAGGCAAATAAGTACGTCAATTATAGAAGAATATAGAATATATATATATATTTAATAACACAATATTTCTAAAAGGTCGTCGAGGAAATAACATAAAGATGATAAGCACCATTAATATAATAGGAAGATGATCACAACAACCGTTTTTTTACACGAGTTTAATTACAATTTAAAACTTTATTTTCTACGCAGCACGGTTGATTGATGGATTTATTATTATGATACAATAGCATAGTGTGTGTTTTGATAGAATCGTGTTTAGATACGGCCGTAAATTACCCTTATTGTAAATTTTGAAGTGCAAAAAAGGTCTAAATATGTGTTATATCCTCGTTGCTAGTAATTAAATCAAAACAATAATAGATGGATTGGTATTTTATGACCTTTAAGCTTTTTTATGGGCTAGAGTTAAAAGGACAAAAAAGAGTTGGAAAAAAACTGAGAATGAAACTCACTCGCCTAAATACAGACAGCATACTCTCTCTTGTAATTAATTGATTAAAAAAACGCATATCTTTCTGTGTTAAGTAAAATTGTTACTGTGTGTAGTTTAATAATAAACTACCAATGCCTCGCGGCTTCACTCGCATTAGCATGATGCCTATACAATTCCTCAAGAAACGGCCCATCTAACGCAACAAGATTTTTACAAATCGTACTTGGACTCTACCGCGTAACTTTGGTGGTAATCGTAACGAACACCATTAATCATTTCATCCAATGATGCGCACGTGGTACGAAGCGACGATGACCATTCGTGGGCCCTGATTGGATGATATTCATTAATTGTGTTCGTTACGATTACCACCAAAGCTACGCGGTAGAGCCCCTGGTAGTTCCCAAGAACAGTGCGCTCAAACATACAAACTCTACACCTTTATAGTATGAGTAAGGTACTTAAATCTATTTTTAAATATGCCTTAATATATATTAAAACTTTAAATGGATGCATAATAAATTAACAATCCTTTTAAGGAAACCAACAATTACAAGAGGTGTAAAAGAAAAGATGGCACTCGGAAACTATTCAAAAAACAGTTTATTATCTCGTTAACTTGATGGAAGCCTGTTCATCTTCAAGGTGCTACTTTTGTTTCAAAAATAATCGGACATCATAAAAACAACAATAAAGTACGTTATTTTTTGTTATGAACATGTTTTTTAGAACATTTTAGTACTGTAATTTATAACGAAGAGTCGTTTTGAACAAAGCAATATTTAAAAGATCCAACTTAGTTTTCAACCCTTTATGATCGAGACAATTTTACAACTTCGATGTGATATAGAACCTTTACAACTATTTTTGAGTTCTAAATGAAAACTTTTTCTTCGTAGACCTATATTTCGTAGCATTCGTAGACCATCTACAATTTATTCGAATTTATGGTATATGTCAATTCTGCCATATTACAGTTTTTGTCAAAAATGTCGGGCATTAGTGCAAAATTCCTGTGAATAATTATAAATTCTTAGTTATATTCTACATTGTGTACACGTACGTATATTATTATAATGTTATCCTTTTCATTATTTAAACTTAAATTTACTCACACAATAGTGTGACTACGGTAGTATTTTGAAGGTTTTTATTATAATTTAGTCAAAGAATTTAAAACGTCCAGAAAGATAGTCGCCTCTATGGGAACATGAAATAAACAAGCCAGAATTGACAGTATTTGACAGCCGTGCGCAGTACGAACTGAGAGCGATTTGCTCAGAAGGCCCCTCAAGCGGAGTGATATTAAATGTCATGCTTTAGTAAGGCGGATTATCCATCTGGGTAGAGGCACGATGCCCTATGAAAATCTTTGAATTTAGTATTGACCTAATAAGTCTTGTAAAGAACATCCTCCCGATGTATTATTTATTTTCTCTTGTGTTTGTGTCATTTTGTGTTTTTGATTTTGGGTTTGCCCCATCACCTCCACACGTCTCCTATCTCTTATGCAGAGCTCTATCTGAGGCTACATCCAAAATATTCTCATATAATTTAATAAAGATATTTTTACATAGTTTTTTATCATGATATTACACAAAACACGTTACCTACCTAACTTATAGTTCCGACACGTGTTCATAATATTGTAATTATTTATACAACTCATACATAAGTTGATGAGTTAATTAGTAGCATAATTATCATTCGGTGCGCACGAATCAGAAATAAAGTGGAAATACTAACAATATTACCCTTTAGCCCCGCGGATTCGCCCCGCGTTAAAATGTAATAAAACTTTTTTTAAGCTCAATAAACGGTATACAAAAAGCATTTTTTTTTTAAATCGGATATGTTTCCATTCAAACACTTCACTAATACTTATTATGGATGTTACTTTGTGTAAAATATGTAATTGGCGTATACACCTAAGTCGCAAGACGGACAGAGCGAGCGTGACACATTGCAGATGTGCCATAATGCCATGCATCAGGTCGAGACGGGTGTAACTTAGGTACAAATTGTATGATAGTGCCTAGGTGCCATACAGGTAGGTGCTATGCGCCGGATAGCGTGTTCCGCCCGATACGAGTAACGCCTCCTCTGTCTGTCTTGCGGCTTTTTATAAACGAATTTTTTGAAAGATCTATACCTCCTACTTGGAAGAAAGGTTGTGTTATCACATCTTCTGCTTTCAGCAAATTATTATGTACCTACTTGATGTATAAAATGAAGTTGTTTAACAAGATGATTTGATTTTATTTATTTAAAAAAGTATAATACTAATTTTAGCCATTTCGTTTCCTTTTCAAGATATCAAATATTCATGGAAAAATACTATATCAGTAAATAAATATGAATTATCTGATATTGAGTATAATTTCTCAGTAGTTAAATGAAATATCAACTTATAAATTTAATAAATAAATCTCGAAAATATATTGTTACATTACGTTAAGACTGTAGAACAATAATTCATCAATAAATTTAATTGTAGTTTCGAACAACATCGCAATAAAAACCTGAAACCGCGCCATAGAAATATATAAAACGTAAATAATTCCATCTATATAGCCTTATTACTTATTTACAGTCAAAACCTGCTTAGAAATAAGTAAATCTACTTACCGCGGCAAAAAACGTAACGTAACTCAGCATTTTTCTTTGACACTTGAATACTCTCACGCAAGACAAAACTTAATCTTACGACGCGCCGGCGCATCTCCTATATACCGGCTCAGCCTCCAATGACGTCACTGCCCCCGCCTCACCCCGTCAACTCCCCCCAAACATGTTCTAAGACTCATCTTCACGATTTTTGACCTTCATTTTACGTACACTGTCGATCTTTCACGCGGTTTCCAGTTACTTCCACTACAGGCCGGCAATGGATGGCGGTTAGGATTTCGCTGGAAAAAAGGTGCACTATTTGCTTAGCTTATAATCGTATGTATGTAAGTATGTTTGTTTGTACGTCAATGCCAGTTTGTCTACGTTAACTCTGCTACAATTACAATTGTTTTAGTTTAATACAATACAGGAAACGGAAACATCCGTATTGACAATTTAAGAATATATGGAATGGCTCATTTGGAATTCATTACTAATGATTACTCTAATGGTGCGTCCATGCTACGCGAATCGAGCCTTCAACGAGCACGATGCGAGTCCTTTTGTTCGTGAAAAAACTGACAATCGCGCTCGTTCGAGGCTCGCAAGCCCGTCCACGCTGCGCGAATCGTGCTCGCAGTGTGCTCGTTCGTGCCTCGGCTCGTGCTCGGTTCGCCAAGCATGGACGCACCATAAAATGTTCGAGATCTATTCCAGATCTAAGCTAGAAGGATTAGGTCACAGAATACATAATAGTACAAACACTAGGTTATATCTAATAAAGTCACTCTATTGTCATTGTCAAATAATGTGACATTATTTACGTGACCCTTTAAACAGTATATTAGTTAACTAGCGCTTTATGAGTAAGTGGGTCAGTCTTTAAAAACAGCCAAAATAGTGTTTATAAACTTGTTTAGATTCACAGTAATTTGATAACATATCTGAAACATTAGGTACCTACCTATTGTTTACAAGGAAAAAGTTATGATTAAATTTTATTTTCAACACAGATGTCAAAATAAGACCTCAAAAAACAGGGCAAAATGTATGAGATTAAGTGGAAAAATAAACCCAGGTACCTTGTCCCAAACTGCACATGATACAAATCCGTAGGAAACTTATGGCTCTTTATGTTGAATCCATTAAAAGTTTCATATAAAAAAATAGCTGAACCTATAAACTCTACCCATATAAATAACTCTACTGACTAGGCTTTTGTAACTTTATTTTACATTTTCCAAAGATTCCATATTAAACAACGTGTCAAATTAAAACGTGACATCATAATTGCGCATTATTAAAATAATTTACTTGGATATATTTACAACCTTTGGCTCCTGGTCATTTATTGTCGAATACCAAGATGGGTAGGAAGCGAATGAAAATTTAGGCCAGAGGTTTTCAATCTTTAATGAAGTCCTCAATTTTTTACGGTATACGAAAGACGAGGAACAATCATGGGGTAATAATAGAAAGGGTTTCAATTAAGTAGAAAAGCACAGGTTTTTTTGAAAAATTCTTCCTTATTTTCTATTTTTCGAATGGTTTGTTCAATAGTTTCATAGACAAAAACCAGCATGAAACTGCGCATTGCATTATGAAAAAAATATAGTATATTTGAATCAAACTGCGTAACTACTTAGAAACAGTCAGACATTAGGAATTTATTCTAGAATAATATTAACTTAACTAAGTCATGATTATTACGTATAATGTTTGGAATGACTCTATTATAAAAAATAAATTCAATACAATACAGATTCCCACGGTGAGAGAAAAAAGATCCTTAATTTATAAATAACGTACATTATTAGAATGAATTAAAATAGGTCTTGCCTTTTATGGACAACTGAACATTCTACACATTACCTATATTCAGAAATAAGCTTTGTGTAACTCTGTAGGTACCTATATGACACATCCAATATTTTTCATTCTAAGGTGTCTTATATTATCTACATATTTCTTTGCGCCTAATTGCAATGAATTCAATTAATAAAGAGCATATTTTGGCCATAATAATCCCGCATTTTTTTGCATAGCACGACCATACATTTTAGGCTTTTTGCCAGGACTCCTGTCCTCCATATTATGCAAGTAAAACACAACTACCGTGTATTCACCCGTTATGTTTGTCATCCAAACAACGTATGTGATGCGTAATAAACTAAAATAGTCTGTACACAAACCTAATGCTTGATTTATTAAGGTTTACTCGTTATTTCGATGGTTGGATTTGAAACTGTATTGGCACAGAATAAGTATTGGTCATTTTATATTTTAAGACAACCAAACTAGTATTTTTTTTCATTGATTTTAGTGGTTTATTTTAGGTCCTATAATAATCCTACTATATACCTAATCGTACGTATATTTTATATGTCTGCTAAAGTGAATTTGTTTGTCCTTCCTTCAAGTCATGACCAAGCAGAGGATCGTTAAATTCAACGGGCCTAAACTGAATAAACGACTTTTTGATTTTGATTTTGAAGGAAATACTCGTAGCTGACAAGTCAGAGAAACAAAAAAAATATCCTGAAATAACCGGTGTGTATACCTACATAGGTACTACACATGTGTGTTATTGCAAAATACTCCGAATTTACTTGGCTATAAAGCATAAAGTGGTATTATGCAATACGTAAGTCATCCAAAGCTTTAAAAAGGTTTGCAAAAGTTGCTTCGCAAGAGAAAAGTTCATGTTATTGTTAAACTGTCAGTGATGAAAACGCTTTGTGTGACTAAATTGAGGACTTCATGGAAAAGTTTGAGTAACACCACTATTAAGTACTCCTTATATAGCATTTGATATTTTCCAGGGTGCAAACAAAAAGACAATTAATTCGATGTAAATAACAGAAAACAGGCTTTATTAAATACCTCTACTTAAAAATAAAAACATTGTTGGGTAAAGGAACGATTTGAATTAAAAACATGGTCATTTTATGAGTATCGTGGAGTTAACCATAAGCAATACAAACAAACAAGTGTATTTTTTTGTCTTTTTTATTGTTCAAGTCATAACAAAATATCAACAATTTTACTATCGACAGGTTTATCCTGATCACAATTTCACCACATGGTGATGTGGCCAAAGGTGCTAATTACAAAAAGCTTCAAAGGGAACCGGAGCTTATAAAGTGCAGAGCTACCGGAGTGCACTTCAAAATATATTCTACTATTACGCACGGGAAGGATCTTTTTATGATTCACCATCGATATATTATCTTCTGGCTAGATTAAGGGTTACGTACAAGACAACATCGTGAAAGTGGCCGCTTGGAAACTCAATAAAACAAAATGATGTCACTCATTTGGTGTTGCAAGCGTCTATAGGCTACGGTAACCGCTTACCATCAGGCGGGCCGTATGCTTGTTTGCCAACTAAGTGGTATAAAAAAAAAACTCATGAATGAATGTTCTACGTTCAAACGTGGTCCTACTGAAACTGAAATAGCGACACCGTGGTCATATTTCTTTGGCCGTTTTTACAGCTGTGACCTTTATTCTAGGGTAATACTATTTCGATGTGATTCACTTTAATATGTTTGTCAAAAATATTGTATATCAAACTAACTTCCATACGTCAGACTTTATCACTGACTGAGTCTGATAGCATGGGGATGATCTTCTGAATCGTTTTATAAGTAAGTATTCCTTATATTTTCATGCAAAAGGGGAATCCAGGGGGTTGTCAATGTATGCGGACGCTGAAGGGTAGTTTTTCAGCTTTTGAGTGGTGTACTGCTGTAGGTTACCCGAAACAGGGAGCTCGTAATGGAATTTCTGAAATATTATTTTATATTCCTATATGCTACCAATATCTTTTCATTTGAATAGCCTCTCCTGAACTGGTAAATGAAGCACTATCTATAATATTGAAGGTGTATGGGTATGGTACATCTATTTGTGGAAAACAATAGACCTCAGTTGATATCAAGTTTATTGCAAAGTGTGGATGCGGTGTGTGTTGCTTCCACTTTATGGATTCTTTCGACAGGGCTGTCAATCCGTAGTAAGTCTTACGGCTTAATATTTTTAGGTCTGAGTTTGGATACTTTTCATTTCGATTAAACATATAATTCCCAAGGGATTATGCTTTGAGGGCAACACCCAGTAAAGGATCATGGCGAGATTTGTACAAAAAAATAAAGATTTTTAGAGACGCTGGAATGACGTTATAATTGATCCTTGGTGCCTAAGGTACAACTTAAGCCATTTAAAATATTTTTAGAACCCCGGGATAAAAATGCGAATTTCTATGGCATGCCGGCGAATCGCGACTATTCGCGACCAAAACCATTATGTTCTTGTTATGTTTTGTGGGGTTTATAAAATATTTCATGTATATTAACATGTTGCTGGTAATGTAATCTCAACATTGGAACTGATTCAATATCCTCTAAAATGTTTTTTTTTTTTGTACAAATCAATGTATGGAGCTCGCCATGATTCTTTAAATATCTTAGCTCAGTCATGAAGCTGAGAAGGGTCCGACATGACCTAAGGCGGCAGGTTGCTAATTTGCCTCTGGTTCAGATCAACATAAGTCTATCAAGTCGCGTTTTCAAAACATGATTTGAAAAATAACCAAAAGATAACGACGCCAGCAAAGGGCCTTCCTTCCCCATCGACAGATAAAATTGAGAATGCAATAAAGAAAATAATAAGTTTGACGACACCTGACAATAACTTGATCCATGCGCTAACCCTACTCCTCAACGATAGCTAAAAGGATTATGGACCACCCACCATTGCGTGTAACTCCATAAATAATGCGAAACTAAGAGCACTCCTATTTCATCTCTTATATCCGGCAGCCATTATATAAAAAAATATATAAATGCATGCAAATGTTATTCCATGACTCGGCTCGTTACTATTCCATGGCGATAGGATGATTACATCTGTTTGGCTCATCACGAAAGTTCAAGGTTGTTGTGAAAGATCAGCGAGCCCGTGTCAAGCTAGGAAACGATGACCGTCTACTACGTACGTAGCCAATAAATTGGAAAGTATTACCTTTTGTACGTTTGTTAATGAAGATGACCTACACGTGTAAGAAGACTTAGCTGGAATGTGGCCCCTAGATAAAGACGCTGTTATAAATGTTAAAAATAAAGTAGAGAGCAAATCATGCAGACCCATCAAAAGTAGGTACTTTAGAATATTTCGTTTTAATTTGTCATCTATCTTGGGTAAAAAATTAAGTGTTCCCTGAACTCTAGTATGATTCAAAGCTAATCTTAGTACGATCGAAGTGTTTTTTTGCTTCGATTATACTTGTTTTAAAGGATCCCATATTTAATCTTCCATATCTCGATAATTTAATTTATTAATAATAATTGCTGCTAAGATATAAATTTCAAGATCCGGCTCACTTGTCGTGTGGAATACCAGTTTTAAAACAAAAGATAGGCAATTTTATAGACTTTGGGCATCCCGGAACCAGGTAAAAATAATCTTCGACATATAAAAGAGGATTTATAAATGCCAATGTACGTATTATTGAGTAAGCCAGGCAATTATTGATAACTAGTTCGTGTGACCCACAGATTTGGTGTCATCGTACATAGGTAGAATGGAACCTATAAGATTGAATTAAATGTTTTGTTGAATCGCTATCCACGATGCATAGACAATATTCATATTTTCTTTGCGATATGAATGGTGATTGTAATATTCACATTGGTAATAGTAAAAGAAAGTAATTTTCTGTATTGTACAGTCTCTAAAATAGCGTCTGGAATATTTCTGGTCTTCTTAAATTAATAGATATGTCAGTCTAAATGAGTTTTGTTAAATGTAACATAAAGCTTTAAAAATCAAAGGTCACTTGATTTAATAATATTAATCACAAACCAATGTCTAATAAATAAATCAATTCCAAATAATTCACAATTTTGTGCAAATAAATTCGTGATCAGTTGACAGCGAGCTGACCAAGAATTTGGGGCCTTTTTTCTTCAGATGACACAGTTAATTTGAAAATCATACCGACTTATGACTAATATATTATGTCTTACTATACCTACCAATACTTATAATGACTTCCGTATTTATCATTATGATTAAGTATTTGTACCATTCAACACTGAAGTTTAGTAGACGGATCATAATATGATCATAATATCATAATATGATCCGTCTTCGTTATACTTGGCAATCAGATAAATGAGGCCAGCTCTCAAAGTTTCAAGTAAAATAATTAGGAATATTCTTATTCCTAAATAAGCTTGATTTACAGGCTGAATTTATCAAGCATTGCTCCACCCCTTTTTCTAATTAATCCTACTAAAGTCATGGGTTAAATAAAATAGGTATACCTGTGTAGGTTAAAACGAGATAACAAATCGCCGTGGTTTTCCCAATGGAGTACCGCATGGGGTTCTTCAAAAAGGGCGTGAAGAGATTTCTTCAGGGTCGGACGCGCGAGTGATACCCCTGGTGTTGGAAGCGTCCATAGGCTACGGTAACTGCTTACCATCAGGCGGGCCGTAGGTATGCTTGTTTGCCACCTTAGTGGTATAAAAACTATAAGTAGATTTAATATTCCTAAATCTAAATCACATCCGTAAAACAACAAAATCCGTATAACTCATTCACGATTCAGAATAATGTGAAGTCGATGCAATTTGAACGTTTCCGGGTGAGTTAGAGATTTTATCGAATCTACCAGTATGGTATTGGTATCATACCCTTGTTCACGAAATGATATCCCGGGGCCATGGATGAGATCGTATTGGGATGTTGCATCACGCTTCGGTATGATAATAACACGTGTGTTCGTTGCCTTACAAGTTTTGGTTCGATGATGTAAAGAATAATGCGGGTATACAAAAGTAAATTTGAGCGAAGTTTAACATAAGTTTTCATGTAAACCTATAGGTAGGTACTAAATGGGTACCAAGTATATGCGATGTTAATTCGAGCTCTACAGCGGTACAAGGTACTTAAGTCTTGTACCAGTTGCAAAATAAAAATACATAAATAATTATTGAATTAATGAGATTTTCAGTTAATTTTTTCAAATGAATCTGTTATGTCCGTCCCGTCTGTTCCAATAATTACTGAATGACTTTCATCTAAATAACCTAATTTAGTTTTATGTAGGTTTGATTTGGTTAGACAAAATCCTTTAGGTATCGGATTTAATTTTACTTTGTACTTTGTTAACAGGTATTAGGATTCAAAATGGGCGGAACACATTCAGCTCGAGCAACTCACTTCCAACACCCGGCAACTGAAACAGTTCTGGATGAAGAAGACGAACAACACATCAGCATCTCCAACAAAATGGTAAACCTATAACATTTTGATACATATTGTATCAAAATAAGTAGATGAGAATGTTGTCTCAGGTTTTTTTTTATTGTACCACCTGTGCTAGAAACTCCGAGCATTCCTACTATAAACCATTGAGATGTAGAAAGAAACTCCTCATCACGGTTCTCCTCGAAAAGAGCTTTTCAAGTGCAGCAATACATCGGCAAGCCTCCTTGCATTGCAAAGGTCCATAGGCGTAGGTGACCATTTACCTTGTGGGGCGCCTGTCAGTTTTTCAATCTATACAAAATTCGTGCCCTAGCCCAGTCTGACATGAATTACATAAAATAAGGCACTCTAGTCCACATACTCGTAACAACCAAAACGTATCAAGAAGCACTAGGTGCCAGCAGGTATAAAATGAGTCATTTAAAATCTCCGTTGGCGACTGGTTATTGTCTCAGTTGTCGACATTCTTGTCACGTTTTGTGTAAAAACTGTATACCGTCTGTCTCCACTTTCGAACGATGCGATGATTAGATAAGTAAGTCAACGGCATCTTGTAGGTGTCTGAAAACTGTGGTAGGTACCTATAGTGCTAAATTACCCAGACTAATTCAGCTGGTAGGAAAGTTAAAATTGTATTCTGAAAATTATCGTAATCGTGTGACGGGTCGCCCATTTTTTTTTCGACCCTGCAGAAATCTCTTCACACCCCTTTTGAAGAACCCCATGCTGTACTCCATTGGGAAAACCACAGCGGGGAGCTCATTCCACAGTCTGAGCGTCCGCGGAAGGAAGCTCCTTTGAGCCCGCACGCACAGTACAAAACAATTCAGGTTTCAATATGTGAGGATGGACTTCCCGTCGATGGCGAGAGTTGCGATGGTAGAAGGTAGCCGTGGGCATCATCTTAAACAATTCTTCAGAACATCGTCCGTTGTACAAGCGGTAGAACACATATAAGGAGGCAAAGTCTCTCCTCAGACTGAGGGGCTCAAAACCGCTTGTGAGCTCGGGATCGTCGACAATTCTGATGGCACGTCATTGAACCGAGTCTAAAGGATCAAACTGGTATTCCAATATACTTCCCTCAAATATGGCGAGGAGGGCGATGGGTGACTGCCACACGCGTCATACTTGTAAACAGGTGCTGCTTCAGGTTTTTGTGGGGGCTCGTCTGCTTAAGTTTGACATTTACCTACATATTAAATATTGATTGAGTCTATTTTATACTTTTTGCCGCCGGGACAAGCAATTGTTGCCAGTGAGAATGTAAATATAATAATGTAATGAATCCGAACCGGTATTAGATTCAGACTGAGTATGCATATGCCATGCGTAGGTCTATTTGAATAATTTTGATCCTACCAATTGTTTCTGGGTAGGTAATTCACGAAACAATATTAGGAATTAGTTTTTTTATTTATCATTTACAAATTAAATTATTATTGTTTATGAATTATATTTAACCATAAGGGATTTGGTTTCATCCGCGTTTTTGGTTTGACAATATAAAATAGATAATTTCAAAACGCAGAAAGTACTGGACGGATTTTGAATAATTTTGCCAAATAGATAGTTTTGGATAACCACAAAGAATACTTTATATCTCGAGAAAACAATAGATCTCTCGGGAACACGGGTGAAACTGCAGGACGGAATCTAGTAATATAATAAACTAGCTATCCCCCGCGACTTCACTCGCGTTCCCTGTATAAAAAGGGAAAAAATTAAACTTACTTTCGTATTATTATAATATTAGTAAGGATGTAAAACATCTACCGATTCGTTAAGGCTGGCTGTTTAACGAGGACCTATGCTTTGTGAACGTCAGGTGGAACGTCTAGTGGAGGACGCGACCCTGGCGGGCGGCGCGGCGGCCGTGACCGCGACGGTGACTGCCACTCCTCGCGGCGACTTCAAGGACAAGCTTTACTTGGAGAAGCTCAAGAGTATGGATGACACACACTCTGAGAGATGCAGGTAGGTACCTTTGTAGCACCAAGTCACAGATTACAGAACAAAAGCCAGATAGAGCGCGCGGTATTCGCTTTTGAATTTGTATTTGATTTGTTTTAACAAAGTTTATTAAAAAGAAAGTGTTTTTCGTTAAATAAAGTTTGTTACCAGCTATCTGTTTTTCGATTTGTATTTGCTTTTTTGGCCTCACTCCCGTGTTCTGCGCGATCCATCTGCTTTGTTCTGTAATCTGAGCACCAAGTGTACAACTTTACTCCTAGCAAAGCATAATTAACTATTACTAGATACTTACGTAAAGAAAGGACGTCAGTAGCGGGCGCAGGACGAATCATGGACGTCGCGTCGTCAGCTTTGCGAGGCCTCTTTCATTTACCAGTCAGAAATAAAACATAAAATGAGCTTAATTAAGTAAACCCTATTGTTAAAAAGTACACAAACTGAACAAATTAAAAAAATACTGCTTTTAGCTATTTTTTTTTCTTTAAGATTTATGTTATGGCTAACATCAGCCGCTATTTCAGCTTGATCATCAATTCATAACGTATATAGTATCTCTTAGCTCATCGTGTTCTTCAAGAAATATCAAACATTTTTTACTTTGAGAAGTCTGTCCGCAGACGTACTGATGGGAACTACTTAGTAAATCTTTTTTGCAAGGCGTTAGGGCCTGTGGTTACGCGACTCCTGACGCCGCCACTGGACGGAGGCAGGGACAGCCTCTTTTCTTTCTTCTTCTTTCTATGCTCGGCAGTGGACATCCTCGGGCTGAATATTAAATATGCTCGCGATGGAAGAAAGGACACTAGGTAAGAATTGCTGTGAGACATAGCTCCCAACTGTCACATTCTGTGGTTAACTGCAGTGATACAACATTATTTTATTACGCCAACAGACTTCCTGCTATATGGTATAGAACATACTTTGTAATGGAATAAACTCGCTGCACAGGCTAACAGTAGAAGACATAAACGCAATAGCGACGCGTGTGGACCTCAGGACAGCGAACATGCTGAGCGTGGAGCCCGTGTGCGCCGACTGCAAGGAGAAGGTCATAGAGTGCTACAATGACACCGGGGACACCACTGAGTTTGTCAAGTGTTTCGAGACTGTTGGTGAGTCACTACATGTAGTACTGTGACTGAAAAGGAGGAAGGTAGTGCGCTTGATGAGATGCTTAGGAAGGAGCGGGTTTCTAAGTTAATTATTAGCCACAAGTTTTTTTTATTTATTGCGATGACGTTATAGACACATAAAAAAAATTGTACCTACATATCAATCTAATATCTTATCTTTCTCTCTCTCGCAGTCAATTCCCACCTCTGACGTAACTAAACTTGTTCATACCTTTCGAAACTGAGTTCAAAGAAAACTACACAAAACTAAATTACCAATTCAATTAGGACACCATTCATCTATATTCTTGGCACTTAGAACTGTGGCTAACTCTAAGAAGACTCGAGACAGATTTTCGATAGATAAACTTACATAACCCATTATCCCCAAAAGCGACTGAAACAAATCCTATAAAGCATCTATCCAATCAGGCGAATTCACAAAGTGCGTACAAGAGGCGTCGACGAGCCGGCTGCGCGCGCGCACGCAGAAGGAGGCGCGCGAGAGTGCGCGCCGCACCAGGCACGTGGCGCACGCGCGCGAGCACGCCCTCCGGGACCTGGGACCGAGGCAACTGCCTGAAGACGCCGCTTCTTAGCTCTACACTCTGTGGCTCTAAATTGCGCCACACACGATAAAATAAAAACCGGCCAAGAGTCTGAGTCTAACTCACGCACCAAGGGTTCCGACCTTCTTTAGACGTATTTCTTGGTTTGGGTCGTAACTGTAGAAAAAAACTGGACCGTATAACTAAAGAATCATGGCGGGATCCATACATTGATTTGTACAAAAAAATAAAACATGAAATAGTTTATAAACCCCGCAAAACATTCGAATCCGCAAACAGTCGCGAATAGTCGCGATTCGCCGGCATGCCATAGAAATTCGAATTTTTATCCCGGGGTTCTAAAAATATTTTAAATGGCTCAAGTTATTCCTTAGGCACCAAGGATCAATTATAACGTCATTTCAACGTAAGTATCTAAAAATCTTTATTTTTTTGTATAAATTTCGCTCGCCATTTAAAATATTTTTAGATCCCCGGGATAAAATAGCGACATTCTATGCCATGCCGGCGAATCGCCACCAAAACCATTATCTTGTTTTGTTTTGCGGGGTTTATAAAATATTTCAAGTACTTACAATAATATGTGGCTCGTAATGTTATCTCAACTCTCAACATAGAAAGTGCTTCAAAACTCTCTAAAATGTTTTATTTTTTTGTACAAATCTCGCCATGACTCTTTGGAATACTTTTAAATATTACTGATCCAAACATACCTATATCAAATGTGTCAAATCAATATATAGATCTCGCCATGATTCTTTCAAATCAATAGCATCAGCGTTTTTCAGCAAACGTTTGCTGAAACATACTGCTGTGACAGACGGACGGAGTGGACAGTTTGTCTGAAGTTATGTTAGGTAATGTCTATAAATATTTGAAATGTATGGACATATGACTTATAACTTCTAGAAGTCATAGCATGAGTGGCATGAGCCCCTCTGACACTACAGCTTACTTCAGTCATGACCTTAACAATGCTACTAGGAAGCCACTTGCATATGAATTCAGAGATGCAAAATGATAGTGTCAGTATGTGTCTATCTAATCCATAACTTTTATAATCAAAATCAAAAAGTCATTTATCCAG
Organism: Achlya flavicornis; assembly: GCA_947623365.1. Taxonomy (NCBI): domain Eukaryota; kingdom Metazoa; phylum Arthropoda; class Insecta; order Lepidoptera; family Drepanidae; genus Achlya; species Achlya flavicornis. Next base: position 2,649,266 of record OX392474.1, read on the forward strand.
TTTAGGCCCTGGTAAGGCACTTATCAACGTTAAATGGTACATACAGTTGAATTTACCACTGGTTCGGAATACAGTTAGACTGAGAAGACTGGCAAGAAACTCAGCAAGAAATCCATGACAGAAGAGCTTTGCCGTGGCTTGGGGTAAGTGTTAGGATCGGTTTGGAGCAGCTTGGCGGCTAGACGCAACGGTAGTGCTTTCTCCCAGCACCCACCTGAGGGTCAACTCAAGCTAGCGCAGAGTCGAAGCGCATCCAAGCGAGAATGGAAGAAATAATTTAAATGTTCATTAAATTCATACGCTTGCAGTATTTAGGGGCGTGTCACTCACTTGATACAGCTTGATATCACGCCAAACTTTCCCGCCGTTTAATCGACTATAATTAATTTAATTTATTTATAAGCTTACTAATTATGTCGTACGTAAAATAAGTCTGATGACACTTATGTAATTTTTTTTAAAGGATTAAAACAATTGTGTACCTTATTAATGCTTTTATTTATGTTGATTATACCTACAATATTAAAATCAAAAGAAAATAAAATATAAATATCAATTAAAAGACACTTTCTTCTTCACATCATCAACATTTGATCTACTCCTAATTTGTGGTACTCTTGGCACGGTAATTTCATCTTTATTGCCATCATTATTAGGCTCGATGTTGTTTGTAGGTGAGACGGATGTTTTAGCTCGGTTTGCAGTAAGAAGGGCAACTTTTCGACGTAATTCTCTGATTTGGGCGGCGCTTGCTAGTTGAGCCACGCCTTGGGATAATACTTCTGCTCTGAGTCGCTCGCATTCGGTTCTGAAATGTTTAAAAATAGTGGTCTTATGTCACTGAAGAGTGGTGGGTTGTGTAGAGCGGCGAATTTTGACATGCCAGATAAAAGATAATTAAAGTAACTTCACTATGTTTTTTTCACTGAAAACACTTTCAGAGCATACACGGTTTTTGGGTATTTTTAGGCTCCCGTGTCTTTTGTAATTCTAAGGTGCTTGCAGTCAAATTTAAAGCCGCATTTTAATTTATAATGTTGAAGGTACCACCTACTAACTACCTAAAATTGAAAAAAACTATGTAGCGTAAGCGAATATACCGGCCTATCGGGTACATGAGCGTGGAGGCCCCGTGTGCCCTGATGGTAAAGCCGGAACTGTATTAGGTTTATTTCGATGAACACGATCTGTGTCTAGTTGATCTGAGGCTCCAGGCCCTCGGTAGTCGGTACTCAACTCACTTGAGGTGGTCCATGACGCCGGGCAGCCAGCCGCAGGCGGAGGGCTCGCAGTGCTTGCCGAACCAGCGCGCCAGCTCGCGCCTCTGAACACGATCTGTGTCTAGTTGATCTGAGGCTCCAGGCCCTCGGTAGTCGGTACTCAACTCACTTGAGGTGGTCCATGACGCCGGGCAGCCAGCCGCAGGCGGAGGGCTCGCAGTGCTTGCCGAACCAGCGCGCCAGCTCGCGCCTCTGAACACGATCTGTGTCTAGTTGATCTGAGGCTCCAGGCCCTCGGTAGTCGGTACTCAACTCACTTGAGGTGGTCCATGACGCCGGGCAGCCAGCCGCAGGCGGAGGGCTCGCAGTGCTTGCCGAACCAGCGCGCCAGCTCGCGCCTCTGAACACGATCTGTGTCTAGTTGATCTGAGGCTCCAGGCCCTCGGTAGTCGGTACTCAACTCACTTGAGGTGGTCCATGACGCCGGGCAGCCAGCCGCAGGCGGAGGGCTCGCAGTGCTTGCCGAACCAGCGCGCCAGCTCGCGCCTCTGAACACGATCTGTGTCTAGTTGATCTGAGGCTCCAGGCCCTCGGTAGTCGGTACTCAACTCACTTGAGGTGGTCCATGACGCCGGGCAGCCAGCCGCAGGCGGAGGGCTCGCAGTGCTTGCCGAACCAGCGCGCCAGCTCGCGCCTCTGAACACGATCTGTGTCTAGTTGATCTGAGGCTCCAGGCCCTCGGTAGTCGGTACTCAACTCACTTGAGGTGGTCCATGACGCCGGGCAGCCAGCCGCAGGCGGAGGGCTCGCAGTGCTTGCCGAACCAGCGCGCCAGCTCGCGCCTCTGAACACGATCTGTGTCTAGTTGATCTGAGGCTCCAGGCCCTCGGTAGTCGGTACTCAACTCACTTGAGGTGGTCCATGACGCCGGGCAGCCAGCCGCAGGCGGAGGGCTCGCAGTGCTTGCCGAACCAGCGCGCCAGCTCGCGCCTCTGAACACGATCTGTGTCTAGTTGATCTGAGGCTCCAGGCCCTCGGTAGTCGGTACTCAACTCACTTGAGGTGGTCCATGACGCCGGGCAGCCAGCCGCAGGCGGAGGGCTCGCAGTGCTTGCCGAACCAGCGCGCCAGCTCGCGCCTCTGCCGCTCGCACATCGCCTCCAGCTGCCTGATGCGCTCCTCGTAGCTCTCTGTACAATTTGTGGACATTTACTCATTGTACATTTGTCATAAAGGCATTGAGGTAAAAAGGAGAATTTGATTATAGGGTAAAGCATGTCATGATTTTGATACTATCTATTTTTAATAATGATAGCTTGTAATTAGATAGGAACTCCCTGGATATTTGGAATAAAAATTCGCAAGTCGTGAATATCTCCATGCCATGTTGTAAGCTACCGGCGTATCAAACTTCATCACGATTGTTCGTGCCATTGGGCGTCAACAAACAAACAAACTCTATTTCGCATTATATTAATAGAATTTCAGCGCCACCTACCGACACCAGAGACAACTCGACATTATTGTCGTCAACAATAGATGGCGCTTTAGTCAATGACACCATAACAGCTGCACTAATACGTGCTTACTATCCTTACTAATATTTGTACATAGTATTTATCTACTCTGAGCTAATATTATAAACGCGAAAGTTTGTATGTATGGATGTTTGTTACTCTTTCACGCATAAACTACTAAACGGATTTGGATGAAATTTGGCAACCAGATAGAATATGTTCTGGATTAACACAAAAGATAATTTTTATATAACACACAATCCCTCGGGAATGCGGGTGAAACCGCGCGGGACAGCTAGTAATGTTATAAATGCGAAAGTAGCACTGTATATCTGTCTGTTACTCTTTCACGCACAATCCGCGATGAAAGAATCATGGCGAGATCCATACATTGATTTGTACAAAAAACAATGTTTTTGGTCGCGATTCGCCGGCACGGCGAAAAAATATTTTAAATGCCTCAGTTATTCCTTATAGACCGGGAGATACTGGCACACATTTCCTGGTCATTTGTACCAGTATGGCAACCCTTCAGGGGTTAATTACGTATTCACGAAAAGGAATATGATGGTCATAGCGCTGGTACCGGCGGCGGCCCAATCGCGTGGTCGTTAATCGCACCTTTGCGGTGGTATGGCGGCCATTTAGAATCGTCGAAAAAGTATGGCATGGTGATTTTCATGAATGACTACTCGACGATGGTTAGCTATGCAAAAATTTGACTGGTACAAATAATATAATAATAATACTTTATTCAAACTAACTTAATAACTAGCGCTAATCGCGTCATACATTTTGTCGAGAAAATATTTATAGTTTGGGTTGGGATGTAATATACAAAAATGTATGAAGAGCGATAAAATATTATATCTCAGCTCAAAATATTATATGTAACTAGCTTTAGCCCGCGACTTCGTCCGCATAGATTATTTATTTTTTCTAGATATAAATCATTGTAACAATATAGAGCTTTGTTCATGGCTATAGCCCGCCACTACGTGTGATATTTGACAAAAGTTCAGGAAGATTGAGAGCTTACATGCGAGCATGCCACATAAAACTGAAACAGTCCTGCCGCAAATAAACTCTAGCAAATCTCGGAGTTCTTCCCTGTGATTTATTAATAGCCATCCCGAAGCAAACCTCGATAAGGAACTGTAATCTTTTAAATTCAAACGGAAGGTGCTTTGGGATCAATGGTATACGCGGCACGAGACTGTTTCTCCTCTGGCAGAACCAGTTAATATTTTGGCCTCAATAACATTGCGGCGGAGAACTGTTGCTTGTAGTCATGTTCTACAGCACAATTTTGGAGGTCGTATATTTCTAATCAATATGACAGGAGCAGGTACATGCATGAAACGGATTACCCGGCGGATTAAGAGAGTTAAAAAATTGAATAGGATAATTAACCGACTCATTCATATCGACCATGGTGGCAACATTTCATTGATCGCAGCGGGTTGGTCATTTTTGGGAGTCATAATAGGTCTCTCGCGCATAACCACTCTATCGGTTTGTGTTCATAGTAACATCAGTCAGTATACATTTCATCTATACCTAACTTGGTATGTGTACCATCTATTTGTGGAAAGTTTATGTTCCCGATTTGAAGAAGAAGACTTGATGCCCACGGGCTACCTTCTACCATCGCAACTCTCGCCATCGACGGGGAGTCCATACTCATATATTGGAACCGAAATGGTTTCTACTGTGCGGTTTCAAAGGAGTTTTCTAGCGCGTAAATGCGCGTAAGGCTGTGGAATGAGCTCCCCGCCATGGCGCCAGGGTGTGAAGATATTTCTGTATGGTCGGCAACGCACGAGTGATACATACGGTGACCGCTTACCATCAGGCCGGCCGTATGCTTGTTTGAGACCTTAGTATTAAATTTAAATAATAATAATAATTTAAAAATTACCCGTAGAAGACAGACAGACAGACGGATCGACACGGGCTGAGAATTTTTCTCGTGGCAGACAGACAGATAGATGGGCGGCAGTAGGCTTCTTAATAACATGATACACGTGTACATTATTTTACTTGAATACAAAATTATGTGAATGAACAACTTAAATACAAAATTTAATCCCCCTTTTCACTCAATGGATCAAATTCCAACAACACCGATATTCTTTGCGTTAGTTTCCAAATTTTAATTATATTCCAAGCTTATAATAATAAATTTTGTATACTTCCATACACAACTTCATCCCTTTTTTACCCCTTCGGGGTCGGAATTATCGAAAACGCTGAGGCACATATAATTAATTTTCAATCATCAGCCTAAACACAAAATTTTAAGGTCCTAACTTCCAAACTGATGGACTTTCATACAAACTCGCATCCCCCTTTTTACCCTCTTAAGGGTGGAATTTCCAAAAATCCTTCCTTAGTGGATGCCTCCACTGTATAAGGTATCTGAGTGCAAAATTTCAAATCTCTAGGTCCAGCGGTTTGGGCTGTGCGTTGATATATCAACAATCAGTTTATCATTTTATATATTAAGATTTAGATTATATTATATAGACAATAGACAATAGACAATAGACAAATCTTTATTTGGCACACACACATCACAAACATTGAAACAAAACACAAAATAAAATGAAAACAACAAAAACGGAAGCTTATAAAGAACAATCAATAAAAACAATAACAACACAATTCTTATATATAATATGCCATACATGAAAATAATAAATGTAATTTATATTTGTGGTGTGATGCCAAAAAGGACTCCAACTCAGCATATGCTGTGGCAAGTACTACCATCAGCACTGATTTTCAGTGGAGCCCCTTGAAAAAGTCGAGATGCGCTCGCGGGGTGATCCTGACATAAATAAATAAATGTGTGGTGTGAAATAAGTACATACATAATTGAAATAAAACAATTAATTATAAATATATATTGAAACATAAAATAGTGACATAATGATATAGTACAAATATTGAATAGATAGAATATATAATGCGAGTCATTGTGGCTACAAATACATAAATATAGAAATTAAATGACTTAGAAGAAAGTGCTCAAATATGTTGGAACAACTCGGCCACCTATGGGAAGTTTTTTTTGGTAGCAAACTAATAAAGCTTTTAATTTGGTCTTGAAAGACGCAACGCTATCCCATACTGAAGAGCCGGCTTTATTATGTAAATGAGTATGTACTAAGTAACAAAAAGTATATGTAGTATATCAGTTATCTGGTCTCCATAGTACAAGCTCTGCTTAGTTTGGGATCAAATAGCCGTGCTTGAAGAATGTCCCAAGATATTGATTTGGTTACTATTAGCAGTGTTTATTTCTTCTCTTGCCAAATAGTTGTGGTGCTTACCAATCAGTTCTCTATCAAAATGTGCTGTTTCTCCGACTTGCTCCTCCCAGATTGTCTGTTTCTCATGCAGGAGGGCATCCAGCTCAGCTTGCTTATTGGCTAGTTCTCGGCGTAACTGAAACATAAGAGTAGATAGCTGTTAAAATATTGTTCTACTATTTTTCATGCTAGGATTTGGTTCAAGCTCCCCCTGTGACTTTCCCAAGGGAGCAAAACATGCAGAATTGGTGACAATCAATATTTTTGAGTTTTCTTTTTTAAATTTGGTCAAACAGCCTGTGTTTCAAATCTCACCATGGTCAGTGATGATGTGGCCGAAAGTGGCAAGCACACAATGCCTAGAAGAATCTAACGTGGCTCTCAAGTGCAGCTGTCAGAACACACCATCGGTGCTTGGCAACAGAATCACGACTTGAGTGTGTTAGCCAGTCAGGTGGTACTACAATGTATGTGGTAAATTCAACTGTATGTAACGTTCATAAGTGCCTTACCAGGGCCTAAACTGAATAAATGACTTTGATTTACCCTATCACCGTGCTATGGTTTTCTCACAATGTTTTCTTTCACCGAAAGCGCAAGCTCATACATTTTGAAGCCAGGACTTTGGTCTCTGCATTCAACATTACCACCACTGAGCTATCATCTCTTTTAAATTTATCATCTATTGTCTTTAGGATTTAATTACATAATGACATAGTCTACATTTAGGTCAATTTTTTTAATAAATGGGTTTGGCATTTACCCACCCTTATAAAACTATGACAAAGCCAAACAATTCAGAAGCTTGCCTGGATGAAACCTATTAACTTTAAGATGAAATTGATTTGCGAAGGGAGGGGATGGCGACAGGCCTGTAGTTCGACGGGTCCGATCTATCCGATCTATCGCTCTTTTTGGGCACTGGGTGCACGTGGACAGTCAACCACGAAGTCGAGACTTTCATTTTGGTGAAGGAAAGCGCCAAAAGTCGCGTTAGTACTGGCCCCCTAAAAAGGAAGCTAAAGCAATATTGCTGATGGAATTCATTTTTAGAAATTCACAGCAGATCTTATGCAATTCATCAATTCGGAATCTTTTAATGAATTTAATTGTATACATATAATTAGTGACTTTTTTATTTTGAAATCACATAGGATCTGCCAAGAATTCTAAAATATGAATTCCGTTAGCAATATTGCTTTAGCATCCTTTTTAGCCCCCCAGGACACACTTCAGGAGCACACTGCTTCAGTACCACTGCTGGTTTGCCGTCGGGCCCACTGGACTTATGGACGTCCAGAGAAAACAATTCCAGGCGGATTGTCCGTTGGGTAATTCTAGGTTTGAAATCCATTAAGTCCTACTATTTACCTTATATAATTTCAGTTATTGATTATGTTAACTTTATTATCAATAATAATAAAGTTAAAATATATTAACAAGTGTTTCATTTACCCTGGAGTTGGTCTGCTTCATTTGTATCAGATTTTTGGCCATTTCCTGTCTTTTATCCTCCACCTCAGCAAATATTGAGTTGCCTTTTGCAGCTATAATAATAAGACACAATTAATTCAGCAGTAAGAAAATAATAATTATAAATGTAAAAAAAACAGTTTGAATGGTAGTGACTCAATCAAGGTGCCGCTGGAGTGCAGCTGACAGTTGCTGAGCAGTGAGATGATGTATTGTTGCAACACTGGGCGATACTCCACCACGCGTGCCCACTGCCGATTGGTGGAGGTAGGCTAGTGGTCAACCTACTGTTGGAATTTTTCAAGCCGCCTAGGAGGCATCCAACTAACTTAACGACTGTCACAATTAAGTGATAACAGGTACCAACGGCTTAAGTGCCTTCCGAAGCACGGAAACGCTCGATTTGAAACACCACTAGGCAGTCACCCATCAAGGTACCGACCAAGACAGACGTAGCTTAACTTTGCTGATCGATTAAGAATGGCTAATCATGCTACACCACGAGCGCTACTGGTACTGCAAACTGCATAAATGGCTTAATGGATCTGGGACACCGATAAAAAATGTTTTGGATGTATCAAAGAATACTTTATAATCCTGGTAAAACAGAAGGCCTCTCAGGTAGGTACATGGATGAAACTGGATTACAATTAAAAGTTAAGGACAAACAACAAAGAGGTAGACAAAGAGCTTGGAAACTATCTGTACCTATATTATCTAAGTTATAGCTTTAAAATATATTTAGGTCTATTTAAGCAGCAGGAACCCTCACCATGTGGCTGAAGATCCTGTGAATCATTATACTGGTGCAGCATAGCTCTTGCCTCAGCTAACTCAGCCAGTGCTGTTGCCTCCCTATCAGCCACTGCCCTCATTTCTTCCCTTCTCAATTCAGCAGCTGCCCTCATCTCACCCATTTCTGACACCAGCTCTTCAGCTTTATAGCGCCAAGATGCAATTTCTCCACGAGCTTCTTCAAGCGCTGCTTTCGCTACCGCCGCATCTGATAATGCAGAGGTTACGGCTGCACGCGCTTCGTCCAGCTCTGAAGTATCATTACGCTCCGGACTTTCACGCACTTTGAACGCCTGTTCCTCTTTCAAATTACGTATGAGTGTCTCAAACTTTTTAATTTCGTTAGTGTGGTGTTCGGCAGTTTCTGATCGTTCTTCACGCAGCATGGATATTTCCTCCTGCAGTGAAGAAATACGAGATTGGACCTCATTTTGTTTGCGCTCCTCATCTGCTTCGTGAGCCTCTAGTTCAGCATTTAAATGACTTTGAACATCTAAAGCAGTTTGATAACTTCGTCTAATGTCGTGGAGCTCCTGCTTTATGGCTTCATAGTTGTTGGATAAGTTATCGTATTGTTTCTTCAATAAATAATAACGTTCGTTTAGTTCACCGTTTGTCAATTCTTCCATCTCCGTGCAGTTTATTTTATTAGTTGACGTTGAATAATCCATCGTGTCCTAAATACGTATCATACGTATTTAATTTTTCACAACATATTATAGGTAACCAAGGAATATAGTACTCTTGCTCTCTACTCTAATGTAGGTAACGAACCATACTTTTTGAATTCAAAAACACTGAGTTGAGTATGATTGTTGTTTATAATATTCGCCAAAAGGCAGGCAAAGGTCTGAGCCATACAGCCTAGACACAGTATAAATTTTGACAGCTGCGGCGCTGCGAATTGGGGTATGGGGGGTATGGTGTATGGTAGCAAAAATATCAGTCAAAAATGCTAAAAACGATCACATCTGGCGTTCGATTTGGAAAGTTGTGGGCGAAATTGACGTTTTGGACTGTTTTCGTTCACCGTTCGTTTTACTCATAAACAGTTAAAAACGACATCGTGAACTGCAAATTTTGACCCACTTCCGAGGCAGGGTCGTTCGTGATTGTAAAAACAATAATACTTTATTTAACAACAAATATGTAAAAAATACAATCTATATTTACAAAATAAAATCTATATATAGAAAATTTCCTCAAGCCTGCCGCTGCTTCCGATTAACGTGATTATATTTTGACATCGTTGAATCTGACAGATAAATTTTGGCTGAAAATTCAAACGGGAAGCGAAAATTATAATTTTTATTCAAAAAATTTATAGAAATACTAACAGGCAAGAGAAAAAAAAAAAACAGATTAACTTTGTTTATACATTAACTGAAGGAAAAAGGTAGATTGACACAAGTGACAAGCAGACGATGAGCATGCAAATGTCATTTTTGTATCTAGTCGTTCGATTTGGGAAAAATCGTATATGGCAAATATTTGCCCTAAACTGCTATCACCGTGAGCGCTGTCAAAAGTGACGGTTAATTATTGTGTTTCGGCAATAAAAAACTTCTAATACGAAAACTTCGGATACTTTTTATGATTTTATAAGAGAAAAATAGTATAAAAGCAGATATTCCTTTTTGCGAGTCAATTTACAAAAGATATAAGGAGTCCTAGCCCATTGTTAAATCAGATTTTTAATTAAATTCTCAAATGTTCTGTTTTGAATTCTGTGAGCGCGTTCACTCACGAGCAAAGAGAATATAACCACTACGTTAATTCACGAGCGTTCCGAATTTTTGACAGTTCTCAGCTGTCATGCTTTGAGCACTATGAGCGATAGGTATTATTCAATTCGGAATGTTGCCAAAATAGCAAATGAACTGTGCATTGTGCAAATGAATGAAGATCAAGTCGACGGACTTTTTGGCGGGAACTTGCAGAGTGACGTAGCATTTTCATTTTTATTTTCATAAATTTATGTATTTTGAGTTTTATTGTGTATTTTTGGTGGTATTTTACCCAATAAAGATCATCCATGTGCACCAGTGAAGTGAAATGAAATGAATTATGTGTATCGTGACTTTTCAAGTTGTCTCAAAATGTCCGTGAAGAGTTTTAGTACAATGACCACCATTGTAGTAAAACATGACTTTTATGGACGGTGACTGACTGAGGACTATAATGTGAAGTGATTTATTGTGACTGGAAACTATAATATAACTCGACACTGGCAGAAATGAGCCCTAATTTGGGCTTGGTTGCCAAAATTAAAAATAAGAAGAAGAAGATCAAGTCAAAGGGGCGGGAACTTGCAGAGTGACGTTGCGTTTTTGTTTTTATTTTCATAAAGGATCATGGCGAGATTTGTACAAAAAAATAAAGATTTTTAGAGACGTAGGAATGACGTGATAAGTGATCCTTGGTGCCTAAGGAATAACTTGAGTCATTTAAAATATTTTTAGAACCCCGGGATAAAAGTGCGAATTTCTATGGCATGCCGGCGAATCGCGACTATTCGCGACCAAAACCATTATGTAGTTGTTATGTTTTGCGGGGTTTATAAAATATTTCATATATATTAACATGTTGCTGGCAATGTAATCTCAACATTAGAAGTGATTCAATACCCTCTAAAATGTTTTATTTTTTTGTACAAATCAATGTATGGAGCTCGCCATGATTCTTTGAGTATTTTTAGTTTTATTGTGTATTTTTTGTGGTATTTTACCCAATAGAGATCATCCATGTGCACCAGTGAAGTGAAATTCAAAGAGTATTCAATAACTAGATACGTAAGAAGAGACGGGACTCCATAGAGCAAGATAAAAATGATAAAATATCAATTGGGTACCAAAAAAAGCCACAATGAGAACAACTGACAATAATAACAATCAGTGAATCAGTACTACCAACCTTAGAACGAAATAGAGATGCGCTGCTTAGTAGATATTTAAATCTATCGATATCGATATATATATACATATATATACTGTTGTAAATAATATAGATATTTAAGATCCTCTGATTTTGTTTTAGCACTACCAAAACAAAACCAGTGGTACTTTGTACAGATTATGACTTTTATACAAATATAAAATACCATACAATATATTAATACACAAGGTTACATAATAATAATAAATATTAATATTTTTTACTGTATAAATATAATATTAAATAGGAAGGGGAATTAGATGCATTTTTTCCTGTGGATCACAGACCGGGGTATTTAAGAAAACCGTAAAATGTCGAGACAAAGAACTAACTAATACAATACACATTATATTAATATACAGTAAGGTTTTTGATTGGAGTTTAATTAAAACTACATAATATTTGCAACTAGACGTTTTATCAAAACAAAAAGTAAATCCTGTTTAGGCCCTGATAAGGCATTTTTTTGTGAATCCTAAAAAAATATGTTGTATGTAGGGACTCATAGCTTTATCCCTGCAATATAAAGCGTACGCCGTATGCGCCGCTTGCAGTCGTCACACGCAGTCGTCACACTCAGTCGCCATAGAACAAACTCGTTGCCTTTTGATAAACACACGTGTCATGTTATTATTATTGTTGTGCACTCCTAATATAGCGTAATAAAATATATTCGCAAGTCGGAGTTTTGTTGACTCTGCCCACAACGTAACCTTAATAATAGGATTGGCTACATAAGAGTCCTAAACTAGGATTAGCCTTAAGAAGAATCCTAAAATGTATATGTTATGTTACATATTAGATAAGCACAGTAATATTATTTTGCTGAACTCGTTAATTGAGCAACTTTATTTTTGTCTGCATTAAACTGTTCTGTGTCACTAACTGAAGCATTAACTTTACGACATTCATTTCTGATTAACAAAGCTGCCAATCGAGACAGCAAAGCCTCAGATACATTTTTAATGTGCTTCTCACACAACCATGATAAATTTAGGTTTGTCATCATCATTAACTGGCAATATTTGCCAATATTGATAGAGTGATGATTTTCTCTTACATTATGCTCAAACACAGAAACACATGAATCAACAGTTTTACATAGATCCAGAGTCGGGTACGTAAGAGATAGTGAACAACATTTTGCCCAATGACCCCTTTAGCTCTACCGCTAGCAGGAACAGTATGAATATGCGGAATATCTGGAATAGAAGATGATCGTTATTTTGTATCAAATTGATTTTATAAAGTCTTGTGAAATAAAATCAAAAAGTGGCTATATACCTTGCAGCTGCTCACTTGTATGGCTTACCTCTATCGTATATTCTACTGGAATATCATACTCGCTATATATTTCATTGCAATTTACTGATAAATTATCATTTAAATTTATAGATTGTTCAATATCCAAAGAAGCATTTGGGGCCGAAGAAGTAGGTGGATAATCTAGATGAATGTGAAAATATTTAAAATTTATATAATAAGTTATCGTTTTATTTGTATTGATTTTAAATATGTATATTACTGACCTGATGCTCACTGTTCTTTGTAAAGGTAGCAGAAAATCCCTTAAGTTTGTCTTTAGAGAGTGGCTTAGCTGAGATTCTTATGGATGGAACTGGTGGTTTTTTTTTCTGAAAGTCCTCAACCAAATGGTTTCCGTAAATATATTTTAAATTCATTTAGTTTCTCTATTGGAATGTAAGCCGAGTCCTCGTTGCCTGTCATTTTCGGCACCTAATAATATAAAAATATCGATATCGAATTCGATAATAAATGTTGCACAACTCTATTTTCTTATATATTATTATGGTATATACCATAAGATACTATTTAGATGTTTTTATTAAAGGAATTATAGAACTCATAATAAATAATATGATATTCTACTTACCGAACTGCATCCAGGGTAAATTTGGCCATAAAAACATTTTTTACCATCTTTGCTTGCCGATCTTAATCCGCGCACTTCGCATTTTCTATACTTCAATCTTAGTTAAAAAAGAAACGGTTTCGTAAGCAAAACACTTATTATTCTACTTAGCAATTATATTAACCACTATCCTGTATAATATTCTGTAATATAATATAATATTCCCAACTTATCAAAATGTTTTCATTTATTTAAAACTGGAGGGAAACAACAACTGACAAATGACGTTTAATCATAGAGCGAGACAGACTACGGAAATGAGAGGGCACCATAAAAGTTCTACCAAACTTCATTGACTTTTTTCTTCTTCTAAGTCGCGACAGACTGGTGAAATTAAATGAATGATGTGTATCGTGACTTTTCAAGTTGTCTCAAAAAGTCCGTGAAGACTTTTAGTACAATGACCACCATTGTAGTAAAACATGACTTTTATCTTTGAGTATCTAGTAAATAAATATTGGATACTCTAAGACTTTTATGGACGGTGACTGACTGAAAACTATAATGTGAAGTGATTTATTGTGACTGGAAACTATAATAAAACTCGACACTGGCAGAAATTAGCCCTAATTTGGGCTTGGTTGGTTGCCAAACATAAAAATAAGAAGAAAGAAAGAATGTTTGAATCATTGGAATGTAGTCTCTTAGCGTAGCGTTATATTCTCTTTGATGTAGTCAAAGGCAAAGGGGCGGGAATTCAACAACCAAAACACCAACGTTGTATCCTAAATTCAAGTTTTTGTGAAAACGTTATCTCCGGACACTACATCGTCCTAGGATTATGTAAAACAACTGTAAAGGCCGGCGCACACGACACAGCATTGCATAAAAACTTGCATAAATTAGCATCAACGCAATTAGCAATGGTTAAACCGTACACAAGGGAACTAAAAGTTTTTGCATTTCGCTTCTGTCGCGACTTAGAAGAAGAAAAAAGTCAATGAAGTTTGGTAGAACTTTTATGGTGCCCTCTCATTTCCGTAGTCTGTCTCGCTCTATGATTAAACGTCATTTGTCAGTTGTTGTTTCCCTCCAGTTTTAAATTAATGAAAACATTTTGATAAGTTGAGAATATTATATTATATTACAGAATATTATACAGGATAGTGGTTAATCTAATTGCTAAGTAGAATAATAAGTGTTTTGCTTACGAAACCGTTTCTTTTTTAACTAAGATTGAAGTATAGAAAATGCGAAGTGTGCGGATTAATTAAGATCGGAAAGGAAAGATGGTAAAATACGTGTTTTTATGGCCAAATTTCCCCTGGATGCAGTTCAGTAAGTAAAATATCATATTATTTATGAGTTCTATAATTCCTTTAATAAAAACATATATTAATATATAAGAAAATAGAGTTGTGCAACATTTATTATCGAATTCGATATCGATATTTTTATATTTTTAGGTGCCGAAAATGGGTGAAAATGACAGGCAACGAGGACTTGGCTTACATTCCAATAGAGAAACTAAATGAATTAAAATATATTTGCGGAAACCATTTTATTGAGAAGGACTTTCAGAAAAAAAAACACGGCTAAAGAAGACTGCAGTTCCATCCATAAGAATCTCAGCTAAGCCACTCTCTAAAGACAAACTTAAGGGATTTCCCTGCTACCTTTATAAAGAACAGTGAGCATCAAGTCAGTAACACACATATTTAAAATCAATACAAATAAAACGATAATTTATTATATAAATTTTAATTATTTTCACATTCATCTAGATTATCCACCTACTCCTTCGGCCCCAAATGCTTCTTTGGATATTGAACAATCTATAAATTTAAATGATAATTTATCAGTAAATTGCAATGAAATTTATAGCGAGTATGATATTCCAGTAGAATATACTATAGAGGTGAGCCATACAAGTGAGCTGCAAGGTATATAGCCACTTTTTGATTTTATTTCACAAGACTTTATAAAATCAATTTGATACAAAATAATGATCATCTTCTATTCCAGATATTCCGCATATTCATACTGTTCCTGCTAGCGGTAGAGCTAAAGGGGTCATTGGGGAAAATGTTGTTAAGTGTAAAGCGTTGAAAGGTTCGGTCTTCTCGGTAAGGGTCAGTTCACACCGAGACGAGACGCGACGAGACGTGTCGCAACTACACCTGGAAAGGATAAAATATACGACTATATCGCACTAAGGGATCGCCTTCCACCATGAAGGATACACTATCTCTTACGTACCCGACTCTGGATCTATGTAAAACTGTTGATTCATGTGTTTCTGTATTTGAGCATAATAGGTGCGTTCGAATTGGGGTATGGTAGCAAAAATAACAGTCCAAAATGCCAAAAACGATCACAACTGGCGTTCGATTTGGAAAGTTGTGGGCGAAATTGGCGTTTTGAACAGTTTTCGTTCACCGTTCGTTTTGCTTGGAAACAGTTAAAAACGACATCGTGAACTGCAAATTTTGACCCACCTCCGAGGCAGGGTCGTTTGTGATCATATTTTGACATCTTTGAATCTGACAGATAAGTTTCGGAAAATTCATACGGGAAGCGAAAATTCTAATTTTTATTATAAAATTTTATAGAAATACTAACAGGTAAGAGAATAATTTGTTAGATTAACTTTGTTTAATGATTAACTGAAGGAAAAGGTAGGTTAAGACAAGTGACAAGTAGGCGATCAGCATGGAAATGTCATTTTTGTATCTAATCGTTCGATTTGGGAAGTATCGTTTGTGGCAAAAGTTGCAAAATTGTTGAAATTTTCCTATTCGAACGCTTAAACAGAAATGCCCATTTTGAAACTGTTAAAAACGACATCACTCCAATTCGAAGGCACTAAATGTAAGAGAAAATCATCACTCTATCAATATTGGCAAGTATTTCCAGTTAATGATGATGACAGACCTAAATTTATTATGGTTGTGTGAGAAGCACATTAAAAATGTATCTGAGGCTTTGCTGTCTCGATTGGCAGCTTTATTAATCAGAAATGGATGTCGTAAAGTTAATGCTTCCGTTAGTGACACAGAACAGTTTAATGCAGACAAAAATAACATTGCTCAATTAACGAGTTCAGCAAAATAATATGACTGTGCTATCTAATATGTAACATAACATATACAATTTAGGATTCTTCTTATGGCTAATCCTAGTTTAGGACTCTTATGTAGCCAATCCTATTATTAAGGTTACGTTGTGGACAGAGTCAACAAAACTCCAACTTGCGAATATATTTTATTACGCTATATTAGGAGTGCACAACTATAATAATAACATGACACATGTGTTTATCAAAAGGCAACGTTGAGACTGGGATGCGAGAGACTCTATGGCGACTGAGTGTGACGACTGCATGTGACGACTGCCAGCGGCGCATACGGCGTACGCTTTATATTGCAGGGATAAAGCTATGAGTACCTACATACAACATATTTTTTTAGGATTCACAAAAAAATACCTTATCAGGGCCTAAACAGGATTTACTTTTTGTTTTGATAAAACGTCTAGTTGCAAATATTATGTAGTTTTAATTAAACTCCAATCACAAACCTTACTGTATATTAATATAATGTGTATTGTATTAGTTAGTTCTTTGTCTCGACATTTTACGGTTTTCTTAAATACCCCGGTCTGTGATCCACAGGAAAAAATGCATCTAATTCCCCTTCCTATTTAATATTATATTTATACAGTAAAAAATATTAATATTTTTTATTATTATGTAACCTTGTGTATTAATATATTGTATGGTATATTATATTTTTATACAAGTCATAATCTGAACAAAATACCACTGGTTTTGTTTTGGTAGTGCTAAAACAAAATCAGAGGATCTTAAATATCTATATTATTTACAACAGTATATATATATATATATATATCGATATCGATAGATTTAAATATCTACTAAGCAGCGCATCTCTATTTCGTTCTAAGGTTGGTAGTACTGATTGTTATTATTCTCACGTTGTTCTCATTGTGGCTTTTTTTGGTTCCCAATGGATATTTTATCATTTTTATCTTGCTCTATGGAGTCCCGTCTCTTCTTACGTACCTAGTTATTGAATACTCTTTGGGGGCGGGCGGGGCGGAGTTAGGTGATAATAGAACTTTAGTTTAGCGTAGCGTTATATTCTCTTTGCTTTAGTTCTCTTGGTAGTTTGTGGGTGATAGCGGTGATAGAAAATTACCTATCAAAGTATTAATTACTGTGCAAAACTTGTGATTATTGAAGTAATTAAATAACAGATAATGTCTTCAACCACTCCGCCACCAACGAAACCCCCTCGGGGTGTGAAGCAAGGAAAAGAAACGGTTTGTTTTTTATTTACCTTCTACCTATTTTATGCAAAATAATAGTATCACTAGACTTCAACTTCTACCAAAAGACTTGTTTGTATTTCTTGAAAAAACATATCTTTTATTTTCATTCACCTAACCATTACAGCGTGAACAAAGTTCTACTCAAAGTTTGTATGCAGAACAGATGCAGGAACACATATATTGAAAAAGTAAAGATTGAAACCAATAAACAATGGAATTAGGTAGAATGTACATAGACTGATTGCTATGACATATTCGTTAGAGCCTTAGCTACATAGAGCTACAAGTATTATTGTATAATTAGAATGGAATAAAATTGTCACAAATACCTACCTACTGATTTACAAATACTCTTACAAATATGGGTTTCCAAGCTTCATTATAAATAAATCAATCTCATTATCTTGTATTTCCAGTATCCACTTCTTTCCTTCAGCTAGATTTCTAATGAGCTATCTTCATTGTAACTAAATCAGTAATAGAGTGGTCTGGAGCTGGAACCAATTACCTGAAGAAGTGGTATCTGCTACCTCAATAAACAGTTTTAAAAACAAATTAGACAACTAGACAAAGGCTAAAAAACTTGAAAATTGTACTATATGCTAAGTGACTTTCAAGTCTATGTGATATAGACACATCGGCTGCTCAACAACCTGCTTGTCTATCAATAGATAAATAAAAAAATAGCTTTATCTCCACAGAGTGGCCTCCTTATGTCAGTCATTCGAACCCTATCGGCAAGTGAAACAAATGAACAGCGAGAGAAAGAGAGAGCTAAACTTGAGAAGGAGTACAAGAAGAGTGATGGCAGGCTTGATGAGCTGGTCGCTGCTCATGCTCAGGAGATTATGGATGTCATGCAGGTAATACACAAAATTTTTTTTTTTATTAACAGATTTAGATTTCAAACAAGGCATCCTAATCACCATCTAGCTAGACTCAGTATCAAATCATCTCAAATTTAAAAAGTAAGTAGGTATAACCATAGAGTAACTTATATACTGGGGTATAACCTAACAGAAAGCCTTGTAGGTATAGTGAATATAGTTTTTTTTTATTATAGTGGTCCACATTGAGGAGCCTTGAGAGGGCTTTATTGTTACTGCACTATACCAATTTTAAATTGTATATCATTATTGTAATTGTAGACATCTTTGGTGTGCCAGATCATGACAAATATAAATTTATCAAAATGTATGTTATTACAATTAAATAAATAAATAAATATCCTGGGACATTCCTCACACACGGTCATCTGATCCCAAACTAAGCAGAGCTTGTACTATGGAAACCAGATAACTGATATAATACATATACTACTTTTTGTTTGTAAATACATACTTAATATACATAATAACACCCAGACTCAGGACATACAGACATGTTCATGCACACAAATGCATGTCCTGTGTGGGAATCGAACCCACGACCTGCGGCGCGTAAGGTGAATCTTAACCAACTGCGCCAACTGGCCCGTCAATTACACACCCGTCTCCTTCTTTGTGTGTTAAAAATAAGTTTTGCATCTAACTGCAGGTTTCTAGTTGGTATGTTCATTTGTTAGATAATTTAAGTCAAATTGCAAAAGAAATATTTTCCTAAGTGTCCTCAATAGGTTAGACTTTTTTACACTACGTTTGACTAATAAATCATGTGAGTATGGTTACAAAACAGCCATTTATTCAAACATCATACCATTGTTTGACAGAAATTCAGCAGTGTTGGTACAGCTCTAACAGTGTGGGGTCAGCACTGCGACGCTGCAGTCGCGCGACTGGGGGCGTGTCGCGGTCTGTTGCGACTCAGACGCGACGACCTGCGGCGTCTGTGGGCTGACTCCCGCACTCATCATTATGCGTTGCAGATGCTTACTGACATGTGAGTGTATTTAAAATCTATATAATATATGTAGAAACATGTTACCCTTTATTTTTAACTAAAAAGATAATTACAAATGTTCATAGTTTTATGTTCAATCATCCTTTGATCGAATCATCACCTTTTTAGAACTATTGTGTTCCTGCGCGTGAGTAAGGTCGCCGGCGCTCATTGGGGAGGGGGGAAGGGTCGGTAACGCGCGAGTGATGCCTCGTGTGTAGCAAGATTAGATGACACCGCATTAGTAGTGTTATTTGGCTGCGATTTTCTGTAAGGTGAACATACTTTCCTAGTTGGGCTGATCCGAATTTTGAACGGGCTAGCGCATGCCGTAGCGTACTTTCCCATTACGCCCTAGCTCTCTAAGTTTTGTTTTAAAGGAAACAATGTGTTGGTCTGATATTTGTAATGATTGGTACATTGAGTGTATGTTAATGTGTCAGCGAGCGAGTGGTGGTATCAGTGCGCGAGACGCGGGCGCACGTGAGCGCGGGCCGCGTGCTCGGCGCCGCCCACACGCTGCGCGCCGCCGCGCTCACCGCGCACACCACGCTCTCGCACGTGCACGCGCTCAACAACACGCGGCTACACCTTCAGGTATGGGGTGTGTGTGTGTGTGTGTGTGTGTCACTGAGCAAAGGGTGGTGTGGTGGTGTCAGTGCTCGGCGCCGCTGTAGCCAAACGACTATACCGGGTGTTGTTCTGCATTTGTGCCATATTTAAGGAGGTTGATATTTACCTTATGTAGAACACTATTCAATTATAAAATAATGCTCGTATAATTACATTATTATTTATAAAGTTTTGTAAAAATAAAAATCCCCACGTGTTTGACTATGTTTTATAAAGATTTTTAAGATATACGTTGGTGACCGCTACTCAGCGGCCCGGTTTCTCCCCTCGCCCCCGGATCGCAGACCTATTCTGTGCAGTTATGAAGTCTTATTCTGATTTGACGTTAATCACAAATCATCAATAATCCTTTACTTATCAAGCCCAGAATTAATTACCTATTTTATAATAACTAAATAAATCATTTACTATTGGTTCTATAAATATGGCACGAATGCAAAACAACACCTGTATAATACAAAGTTACCAAACAAAATATTACATTTTACAGGCAAAAAAAAGTGAATTAGTGGAAGTAATAGTGCGTCGTATAAGCGAGGCCGTGTACCGCGGCGAGCGCGCGCCGCTCACTCGCCGCGTGTCCGCGCGCCGCCGCACCGCGCTGCTGCTCGCCGGTACGTCTAGCTTCACACCTTATTATATTGACTTGCACTGCTTGCACAGCTATTTCTATGTGTTAAGGTTTTGTACTTTACGTTTTTGTACTGATATAATGGTCTTTATGCAAGCCCCATGTTCTGCCTTACATAATAAATCTCAAATTAATCATTTAATTAACTTTGAAAGTAAATCTGGTTGTGTAATAAAGAAGAAAAAAATTGCTTCTGGCGTCTTCAGAAGTAAGAAAAAAGAACATAGGTCATCAAGCCAACAGGGGCGGGGCGGTCGCCATCGCCATATTTTATCTCTGATTATTACAACTAATCACCTCGTAGACTACCTCTGATTACTGGATGTTTTAACATTTCAATGAAACTTAAATAAAAATATTTAATACTTCGACCCCGTTTCACGAAAGAAATGAAGTATTGCTGTATTTTTTATACGAATAAGTCGTTATACAAGCATACGGCCCGCCTGATGATAAGCGATTACCGTAGCCAAATGCACGCTTGCAACAAAATCAAAATCAAAAAGTCATTTATTCAGTTTAGGACCTGGTAAGGCACTTACGAACGTTAAATTGGTACATACAGTTGAATTTACCACCGGTTCGGAGTACACTTTAACTGAGAAGAGAACACACGAGGCATCACCCACGCGTCACAGACCCTTCCCCCCTCCCCAATGAGCTCTGTCGACCTTACTCACGCGCAGGAACACAACATAAAGTTATTTGGCTGCGGTATTCTCTAAGGTGGAGGTACTTCTCCAGTCGAGTCAATTGAGCAAATTAACGCTATCTCTAGCTACATATTATTATTAATTTATCTCGGAACTTACATGAAATTTTATCTACTAAGTTGTAACGGTCTGCTACACTGGATTAATGTTTATTGTTGCTTATTGTAACTGAAGTATAATTGGACTTCAGAACTAACAAAAAGCGAGGAGGTAACAGACGCGTACCTGCAAGACATAACGCCGGAGTTCGAAGCGTCCCTCTCCGAGGAGGACAAGACGTTCGAGACCACCGTCATGATATCGCTCGAGGCTCTCGGCGTGCTTGAACAACTTCAAGAGGCCACTGAGGTAACAATTACATACAATAACGGTCTAGTGCACTGTTTTTCAAAGAAGGGTGTCGCGAAGCGTCAGAAAAAAAAACAAAAAATATTTTTATTTAAAATATCTTAACTAAAAGTATCTAAGAAGCGGGATGTAAAGTAAAAAGAAAAAAAATACCAGTACCAGTACCACTGTGTATCCACTGTGTAGTGGATAAGATAAACTTGAAGCCAATGGTAAATTAACTAACTACAAGCATCTTTTTTTATGACAGTGACTTTTATGTTATGTGAAGATTTTTGGAATTTAAGGGGGCCCTTCATGGCCGACGCAACTTCAACGCAAGCATAGCCTAAAGCTTGTACTTTCATCCAACGTAATGTTTGACTGCGAAAAAAGAGAGACACCATCAGAGCAGTCGGTAAATTCCGCTGATCACTCGCGGCCGCTTCGCTAGGTCGTCATTCATGATTTCGCATATCATAAAACTTGTTCCAGGAGTATACTTCTTGTGCAAAAATCTTAAAAGTTTGTGAAAAAAATGTTATTTATTTAGATTAGATGTTTTCTTTACTTTTTCAAGTTGAAGGTACATTAGATATGGCCAAAGTTCAGGTAAAATTTGTGCAAACGCCTAAGTGCGAGTTGTAAGAGTGCAAAGCCTCCGAAAAACGCTGTTTTTCGGAGGCTTTTACTGAATTTGTTTCACACCTTTTTTATTTTTGCTTAGATACACGGCTAGATATAGTGCACAAGATACAAATTTGTTTAAAACATCTAACGAAAAATGTTTAAAAACGCCATCATCAGTACAGAGCTTTTGTATGTAAAGTATGGCGGATTGACTGCTCTTAAGAAATATATTTCTTTTACTTTAAGAGCACACCCATATAATATTCAATAGGTTTAAGACATACTCAATGAACAATAAATTGTGTAATTAAAAATATACATTATATCAAAGGTTTTAATAATTCATTTGTTGTAATCTTTTCTCAAGACTCGCTTAAGCAGGTTGAATACTTCCTTGATACCTTTACTATGGTGTAAAGTGAAAAACTTTCCACGAAAACATACACAATAGTGGTTTTTATCAGAAATGTCTTACAATGCATATGAAAGAGCAAAACCGATAGAAATTAAGATACCTAATTATACTATTACAGAAATTCAAAGTGGAAATCCAGAATGAACTTCTAGAAGTAATAGACACAGTGTCCCGTCGTATCATCGAAGAAGGCGATGTGGAAATCGATGTGGAGTGCGAGGAGGACGGAGAGATGCCCGATATTGAGGGAGTGACAGAGACGGGGAGACCACTAGCCAGGCTGGTCACTAATTTAGGAGAAGAGTTCAGAGCTTGCGCTGTTAGGAATAAGAGGTAAGGAGATACTAAAAATATGAATATTAATTTATTTTTCATGATAAATAAAATGAAGGGAAATAAAGACTAAGAAAATCAGGAATATTTATTATGTTTTATTTTATTGATTGTCCGAAAATAAAACTGCCTCAGGCCAAATTTTACTGGAAATTGTTTGCAATTTTTTTTTTTTAATGAAACCTATTTTTATTGACTAAAGACATCATCTCTAGACTATGGTCAAACATAGGCATAAATAAACTATTTTATAATTTAATGTTACTGTGATAAATATTGTGTGATGCCAGATTATTGCAGCTATGGCGAGGTGCGCTACAGAAGCATAAACTACCCGACACTTGTTTACACACCGAGCAACATTACTGGAGCGCTGTGCAACAAGTGGTAACACCATTATTATAGCTTTTTTTATAGGAAATCATATGACAATTTCATTAAGCCGTGTAATAGTGTCAGTGTCAACTACGTACTATTTTGAACCCAGAAAGTTTTATAGGGATGGAAAGATTTTTTCGTAAAATAGTCAATTAATAAATTCGGAATTGATGAATTGCATAAGATCTGATGTGAATTAGAAAAAAATAATTCCAATAGCAATATTGCATTAGCTTCCTTTTAGCCTCCCTGGTCATAATTAAATAGCCCTGTATACCGTCTATAAATATGTACATACAGAGTGTAACAGATTTAGTTGCTAAACCGTTAAATGATTTGTTCAGAATCGTTTTCTGAGTCGATTTAATAACTTAATAGACGGGCCTGTTAGCGCAGTTGGTTAAGACGTGGAGTCTTAACCTATACCGCCGCAGGTCGTGGGTTCGATTCCCGCACAGGACATGCATTTGTGTGTATGAACATGTCTGCATGTCTTGAGTCTGGGTGTAATTATGTATATTAAGTATGTATTTACAAACAAAAAGTAGTATATGTATTATAACTGTTATCTGGTTTCCATAGTACAAGCTCTGCTTAGTTTGGGATCAGATGACCGTGTGTGAGGAATGTCCCAGGATATTTATTTAATATAGATATTTAAAGTTACATAAATCGATTCAGTAGACGATTCTGAACAAACCAAAACAAATAATTTTTTTCTAAAGAATCCATACATTTTCAGCTGCAACTCCTACTAACGGAATACTTGGAGATTGAAAGCGTGAACCTAGCGGCGCAGAGGTCCGTCGGCGTCACCACGGTAGAGGGTACTAACACTGAATTGAAAATTGCTGACTACTTCGCTAAGAAAAGGCCCCAGAGAAGACGTACCAAGCTGTTCAAATTGACCGGTAAGCTGAATTAGTATATCATTTTGAACCGTATTGTCTTTGAAATAGAATTAAGTGATCGATAGAGCAAGTAGCACGTTGTTCATATCGCACTTGCTCGGGGCAATGTAAAATGCCAGGAAACAATAGCTCAAGCGTTTCTTCACGTTTGAGTAAAATCGTCTTTTCACTACACATATAGAGTTCCAAATAGAATGTAAAAGACAATAATAAACAACTCTATACTTCATGTAGTAGAGGACCTCAAAAGCAGTAACTCTTATTTTATCCGCATAGGCCGTTATCCGCAACGGAGTTAGGTCGGGGATAGGATCCCCGCCCTAACTCCGTTTTCCATTACCGCAAACGCGGACGAAACAGAACATAATAATATGTTGTTTCTGTGCATTTTTAATAATGCGTGACCATATGGTAAAAGGCGAAATATGGTGGATCTTTTTTACGCGTATCGTGTGCTCTATCGCGTCAGTTGATTCTTATGTACGTATACGTCTTCGGGATCATGACCGCACACCACCAGATGCCTAGCCCTGAAATAACTTAAAGTTTATCGCCACAACATAGCTGTTGACTCATTATCGAGAACTGACGGCATACGCTCGCTAGTGTTGCCTCAACCAATACTTTGTTCTGCGCCACATCAAACAATTGGAACCCCACACTCGTCACTCCATGGTCACTGGTCCATGTAAAAGATGTATCAGTCGCGCAAGTATTTTCTGACCCGACCTTTCAGGTCGGCATCTGATGATATGCCAGGGCCCCTCCTAATTGGATCACAAGGGAATTAAAGGCGTTGGCGAGGATATCGTCATCTCACTCCACCCGTGGACCAATGTGCTCCGACAAGGAACGGCCGCTCAAAAGACCCCATCTACCGCGACTCGGCTTATTCGGGACCGACATCATGCCAAAATCGTCCAACAAGACATATATCGGACGGTACGCAGATGGAGAATCTGAGGGTTTGTCTTCCTTCTTCAAAAGGACACAATATTCCTCCTTCCATCCAGGTACTTGGCTGTTGATCAATTGCCTCAGCCTGCCTCCCACGGCAGCCAGATTCAATACATGAACCCGATTCGGTATACCGTCGAATCTTGGTGCGCAGCATCGCATTTTCAAGCGACCAAAGGCGTGATTTAGCTCTTGTACAGTCACCCCCATTGCGTCATGATTTGAACTGAAGGACTTGACCGACCCGCCCGCCGGGAAGGTAGTATTCATTCGACCCAGCAGGTCCAGATCTAAGGTTTCCCATTAGGAGAATTGTCGTGCCCTTATATAAGCTGGAAGGTATATCTTCTTTATTACGTTGCAGTGGATGATCCCGCAGGTGCGGGCAGTAGACCGGTGTCCCGGCGGCATCGGTACCCGCTGGTGTGTCGTCCGGCGCCCGACCACCTGTACGCAGTGCTGCCCGCGCTGCACAACCTGTGTGCGCACATCGAGCCCGCTACCACTCCCAGGTACAATCAAATTAACGATGTGGGACGCATAGAAGAGAGACGAGCACTCGTGGTAGCTTATTGATCTGTATCTCTTTCCTCCAGCGGTGGCGAGTGTTCCCTGCGCGCGTTTATAACGGACTACGTGCGGTCGGGCGAGAGCGAGCGGCTGGCGAGCGCCGCGCGCGCCGCCATCGACGAGGCCATGCGCGCGCCCTCCGCCTGGAGGGAGAGGGGACCGCCTACCACCAGTACCGACAAGGGGTAAGTTTATAACGGACTACGTGCGGTCGGCCGAGAGCGAGCGGCTGGCGAGCGCCGCGCGCGCCGCCATCGACGAGGCCATGCGCGCGCCCTCCGCCTGGAGGGAGAGGGGACCGCCTACCACCAGTACCGACAAGGGGTAAGTTTATAACGGACTACGTGCGGTCGGCCGAGAGCGAGCGGCTGGCGAGCGCCGCTAGCTAGTCTACCTCCACCTCGCCGCAGTGGGCACGCGTGGTAGAGTATCTGCTTATTCCATTTCACCCTGATTTGTGTGCTGTAGGCCTATCTCCAGCATTGGACATGCATAGGCTGATATGATGATTGTAAAGTGGAGGTACTTCCCCAGTGGAGGGTATGGTGTAGCTCTCATAAAGTGTTTGTGTTAGGTCGGCGTCGCAGCAGCAGCAGCAGCAGCAGCAGGCGCAGCATCAGGTGGTGTTCTCGTGCTGCGTGTGCGGGTGGGAGGCGGCGGCGCGCGCGGCGGCGGCGGCGCGGCGGTGCGGCGCGTGCGGCGGCGGCGAGGCGGTGCGCGCCGCCCGCGCCGCGCTCGCGCACCTCGCCACGCACGCGCGCCTGGCGCACGACACGCTCACGCCGCGTACCGCTACCGCCGCCTCCGCATCCGGACCTGCTGCAGGTCAGTGCGACTCTCACTGCACCACGGTGCTGTCTTCTTCTTCTTCTTCTTATTTTTAATTTTGGCAACCAAGCCCAAATTAGGGCTCATTTCTGCCAGTGTCGAGTTATATTATAGTTTCCAGTCACAACAAATCACTTCACATTATAGTCCTCAGTCAGTCACCGTCCATAAAAGTCATGTTTTACTACAATGGTGGTCATTGTACTAAAACTCTTCACGGACATTTTGAGACAACTTGAAAAGTCACGATACACATAATTCATTTCATTTCACTTCACTGGTGCACATGGATGATCTTTATTGGGTAAAATACCACCAAAAATACACAATAAAACTCAAAATACACAAATTTATGAAAATAAAAATGAACTCACTCTGCAAGTTCCCGCCAAAAAGTCTGTCTTCTTCTTCTTAGTTTTAAGTTTGCCAACCGAATCCTAACAGGACTTATTTCTGCCAGTGTCGAGTTATAAATACAAGATAAACCACTTTCACTTGAGGATTATCCTCATTGTCATTCCCCGTCTATAAAAGTCAAGTTACTAAAATAGTGGTCCACGTACTAAAACCTTTTACGGATTTTTTAAAGGATTTGAAGAGGTGTTTAACTTTGCACCACCTATGATGGCAAATCACCCAAAATGAACGATAAACAAGGTTGTTTATGTCAGGCGGCAGTGCGGCGGCGGCGCGCGCGCTGCGCTGGCTGGCGGACGACGACATCGTACGGTTCCTGCAGTCGCTGCCCAACTGGCGCATGGCCACGCAACCTCATCTAGACAACAACCTCACTGCACAGGTATAACAGGTGGAGATTTCGAGATGGCATATTTTCGAAACCTATGTTCGGTTAGTCATGCTGAACAACTTTTACTATGGGACCAACAGTAAATTTTCAAAAAATTATTTTACTTTCCATACTAAATTTCAACATAATGTATGAAAAGTAAAAAATAAATTGAGAATTCAGTGTTGGTCCCATAGTATAAAATATGTCATCTCGAAATCTCCACTCAGTATACATATCATATATTACCTTTTTAAGCGCCGAGTGGGACGCCCACCAGTTTGACCGACGACGGTCAGAGTCGCTGGCCGCCGCTAAATGCAAGCGGCCCACAACCGTTCCAAGTGGAAGTCAATGGGGGAGGCATATGTTCAGCAGTAGACATCCATGGGCTGATATGATGATGATACATTTTTACAGCTGTGCATATGTTTAGTTTTATACCTTAGTGTGATATACTAAAGGTTTGTAGTTAATGAATTACCTTGAGAATGCAATTTGGTGACAGATGGACAATTCTCTTCGGTTTCATCAATTATCTTCATCGAAGAAAAAACCTTTATAGTAGTAATACCAAGCAATCCTGTTCCGCAACTAGTTCTGAACAGTAAGGACCAATTACCGCATCATGTGTTCTTGACTTGGCCAATCAGAGTGCTGTGTCCTTGACTGGAACGACATAACTCAATGTTGGTGGTGGAAAATTAGTTTAGATAGATTTCCAGCAAAATAAGCGCTTCTTTGGGTTTATGTGATTATCTTCCTCAAAATCGTTGTAAAATATTATAAGGGTAACGATATCGTCTTGACTATTATTGTATCTTATATTTAATGAGACGTGTAATCTATTATTCAAGCACCATCACAGATTAGAAACTCGAAACTGAATAATAGATTGTGTTAATTGAAAATAAGCCGTACGTTACAGAGTACAGAAAACATTTTACATTCGCTCTGCTGTACTGATTAACATACAGGTTTGGATAATATTTAAGTATGATATATTCACGCACAGGAACTAAAGCAAGCGTACGAGCGGGAGGCAGAAATTCTTGGATCGAGTTTGGGCGATGGAGCGATCACTCGCAAGGAAATCATTGCTGATATGAACGCGTTAGTTGATCTCGCTGTATTGTGTGAGACAATGGTGAGTTATTAAATAATTCATGTATTTGATTATTGGGTCTGGCAGGGCAAGATTGCCTGACCAACTTTACTGGGTCTCACAAATTAGATGTAATCGTGGTAAGCTCTCGTGGTGTAGCATGATTAGCCGTTCTTCTTAATCGATCGGCAAAGTTAAGCTACGTGTCGTGGTCGGTACCTGGATGGGTGAACGTCTAGTGGTATTTCAAATCGAGCGTTTCAGTGCTTCGTAAGGCACGTAAAGCCGTTGGTCACTTAATTGTGATAGTCGTTAATCTAGTTGAAGGCCTTCTAGGCGGCTTGTAAACTCCAACAGTAGGTTGACCACTAGCCTACCTCCACCGATCCGCAGTGGGCACGCGTGGTGGAGTATCTGCCCATTCCCATTCACCCCGATTTGTGTGCAGGAGGCCTGTGCTCAGCAGTGCGACATTATAGGCTGATGATTAATGAATGTGGTAGTCGGATAGGTTAGGTTATGGCGAGACGAGACCGACTTATCTTAACTAACTAACTCCAAAGCAGACCGGGATGAAAGAGAACCTTTGACGTTCTGTGAGAAACATTCAGCTAAAAAATACTGCAGAGGAGCCGAAACAAAAGTTTCCGAAGTGTACTAAAAAACTAATTTTCTTTCACATTTTGTGTACATAATGTATTTTTTAAATAAATTTTCCATGCATTTAAATATGTATGGCCAAGTACTGTACTTATTATATCTACCAAACTTGAATAGTACGTTTTAATTGTGTGTAACATACCTTATCTTGAATCAAAATGGTACAAAAATAATGAAAATCGACTACGTATATTTTTATGTTCAAAACATTTTTAACAGGTCAATATAATAATGGGCCCTTTAATCTATATTCGTTCGTTCCAGGACTGGCTTAGCACAAAAATCAGGAGTATACCCTCAATGCTGAGCAATTCCTCGGGAGGCGGTGGATTGAAAGTATCGGAAAAGGTTCTCAACGACATCTTGTCTGCCGCCATGATATTTGAAGAGATATCGCATAAGTGCCTGCTGTTTTTACATTTAGAGGTGAGAGAAAGCGGTTTATAACTTGAGTGTTGGATTGAGTTATGTTTAAATATTTAAAAGATTTAAACGTTGTGTTTTCCTGCGCGTGAGTAAAGTCTCCAGAACTGATCAGGAAGCGGGGAAGGGTCGGTAACGCGTGATTGTTACCCCGGGGTGTTGCAGGCGTCCATATGGCTATGGTAACCGTTTACCACCAGGCAGACCGTATGCTTCTTTGTTGAGTTAGGATTAGTTCAGATAGAACGGAAAAATACCCGAGAAATTAATTAACTCCATTAAAATAGAGCCATATTACCATTGTGTAACGAAAGCAGACTGTCGATATTAATATAATATTCGAATTTAGGCTACGGTAATACGGTTCTTTTTTCAATGGAGTCAGTACATTGGTCGGGCATTTATCCGTTCTGTTAGCTTACCATCAGGCAGACCGTATGCTTTGCTTACCTTAGCCATTACTGGTATGAAAAAGCTTAGATGTACTGAGTAAAAGGTGGCAAGACTTTTTGGCGGGAACTTGCAGAGTGACGTTGCGTTTTCGTTTTTATTTTCATTAATTCGTGTATTTTGATTTTGATTGCATATTATCGGTGGTATTATATCCAATAAAGATTAATCCATGTGCACCAGTGAAGTGAAATGAAATGAATTATGTGTATCGTGACTTATCAAGTTGTCTCAAAAAGTCCGTGAAAACTTTTAGTACAATGACTACCATTGTAGTAAAACATGACTTATGGACGGTGACTGACCTAGGAGTATATGTGAAAGTGATTTATTGTGACTGGAAACTATAATATAACTCGACACTGGCAGAAATAAGCCCTAATTTGGGCTCTGTTGCCAAACTTAAAAATAAGAAGAAAAGTGTCAAAATGTATAATAAATTATATGTGTAATCAATTAATAAATAAATATCCTGGGACATTCCTCACACACGGTCATCTGATCCCAAACTAAGCAGAGCTTGTACTATGGAAACCAGATAACCGATATACTACATGTACTACTTTTTGTTTGTAAATAAATACTTTATATACATAAGTACACCCAGACTCGGGACATACAGACAGATATTCTCATGCACACAAATGCATGTCCTGTGCGGGAATCGAACCCACGACCTGCGGCGCAATAGGTGGAATCTTTACCAGACTCTTAACCAACTGCGCCAACTGGCCCGTCGAATGT
Source organism: Achlya flavicornis (assembly GCA_947623365.1). Classification (NCBI taxonomy): domain Eukaryota; kingdom Metazoa; phylum Arthropoda; class Insecta; order Lepidoptera; family Drepanidae; genus Achlya; species Achlya flavicornis. The sequence goes on from OX392474.1 coordinate 2,680,121, forward strand.
TAAACTTATGTATGTATATTCGCAGATGCGTATAGAATGCTTCCACTACCTGGGGCAGGAGGAGTGCTCCGGGGCGGGTGCGGGTGCGGGTGTGGGTGCGGGGGCGGGTGTGTCGGAGGGTGCGGAGGGCGCGGAGCACGAGCCGGCGGGCGGCGCGGGCCGCCTCGCGCGCGCGCTGCTCGCCTTCCACGAGCTCGCCGCGCCCGTACTGGCGCCGCCACGGCTAGAGGTCACTACACTACACTACACTACACTATACCACCCGCACATTGGTCACCTCTCACTACACACCAATGATTCCAAAACTAACGACATCGGAACATTTTGCAAAGACTTCTTCAAATTCAAAATCATTTATTTAAGTAGACCTTCGCAGGCACTTATGAAAAGTATGACTCTAATATTCTAGTACAGTACGGTTATTTTTGCCCCGTTAGTTAGGGGTAGAATTTCAAGAAACCGAAAAATACGTGTTTCCTTATATTTTATCCGGAGCATTAATACCGAGTTTCCAGTTAATTAGACCTGGGCAGATTTAATCAATCAAACTAACACCGTAGTTTTCCAAAACTAATAATGAGAAACATTATTATTTATTTAGATAAGTAATCGTGCTAAGTTTCAAATTAATAAACCCAAGGCGTAAGATTTTTCGAAAAAACGAAATCCCCTCTTTTCACCCCCTTAAAGGTTGAATTTCCAAAAACCTTAGTGGATGCCTACGTTATAAAAGAAACCTGTATCCAAAATTTCAAGTTTGTAACCCCAGCGGTTCAGGCACTGCATTGATGAATCAGTCAAGACAAGTAATTAAATATGTATAGTTAAAAATGTTAAACGTAATGTATATTGTGTGTGTTGTTACTTGTTAGTATATCCTTCGGGGTGTGGGTGAGATGATGTCGGCGGGCGTGGTGTGGCGGTGGCAGGGCGAGGGCGGCGGCGCGGCGCCGCACGCGGCCGGCCGGCTCGCCACGCTGCGGCACTGCCTCGCCGCGCTGCACCTGCCGCACGACGGCCTGCACAGGGCTCACCAGTACTTGCATCTACTCAACTGCACGCCGGAGGTACACAACACAACCCCACCCTACACTACACTACACTGTACGCACGCGGCCGGCCGGCTCGCCACGCTGCGGCACTGCCTCGCCGCGCTGCACCTGCCGCACGACGGCCTGCACAGGGCTCACCAGTACTTGCATCTACTCAACTGCACGCCGGAGGTACACAACACAACCCCACCCTACACTACACTACACTGTACGCACGCGGCCGGCCGGCTCGCCACGCTGCGGCACTGCCTCGCCGCGCTGCACCTGCCGCACGACGGCCTGCACAGGGCTCACCAGTACTTGCATCTACTCAACTGCACGCCGGAGGTACACAACACAACCCCACCCTACACTACACTGTACGCACGCGGCCGGCCGGCTCGCCACGCTGCGGCACTGCCTCGCCGCGCTGCACCTGCCGCACGACGGCCTGCACAGGGCTCACCAGTACTTGCATCTACTCAACTGCACGCCGGAGGTACACAACACAACCCCACCCTACACTACACTACACTGTACGCACGCGGCCGGCCGGCTCGCCACGCTGCGGCACTGCCTCGCCGCGCTGCACCTGCCGCACGACGGCCTGCACAGGGCTCACCAGTACTTGCATCTACTCAACTGCACGCCGGAGGTACACAACACAACCCCACCCTACACTACACTACACTGTACGCACGCGGCCGGCCGGCTCGCCACGCTGCGGCACTGCCTCGCCGCGCTGCACCTGCCGCACGACGGCCTGCACAGGGCTCACCAGTACTTGCATCTACTCAACTGCACGCCGGAGGTACACAACACAACCCCACCCTACACTACACTACACTGTACGCACGCGGCCGGCCGGCTCGCCACGCTGCGGCACTGCCTCGCCGCGCTGCACCTGCCGCACGACGGCCTGCACAGGGCTCACCAGTACTTGCATCTACTCAACTGCACGCCGGAGGTACACAACACAACCCCACCCTACACTACACTACACTGTACGCACGCGGCCGGCCGGCTCGCCACGCTGCGGCACTGCCTCGCCGCGCTGCACCTGCCGCACGACGGCCTGCACAGGGCTCACCAGTACTTGCATCTACTCAACTGCACGCCGGAGGTACACAACACAACCCCACCCTACACTACACTACACTACAGTACACTGTACGCACGCGGCCGGCCGGCTCGCCACGCTGCGGCACTGCCTCACCGCGCTGCACCTGCCGCACGACGGCCTGCACAGGGCTCACCAGTACTTGCATCTACTCAACTGCACGCCGGAGGTACACAACACAACCCCACCCTACACTACACTACACTGTACGCACGCGGCCGGCCGGCTCGCCACGCTGCGGCACTGCCTCGCCGCGCTGCACCTGCCGCACGACGGCCTGCACAGGGCTCACCAGTACTTGCATCTACTCAACTGCACGCCGGAGGTACACAACACAACCCCACCCTACACTACACTACACTACAGTACACTGTACGCACGCGGCCGGCCGGCTCGCCACGCTGCGGCACTGCCTCGCCGCGCTGCACCTGCCGCACGACGGCCTGCACAGGGCTCACCAGTACTTGCATCTACTCAACTGCACGCCGGAGGTACACAACACAACCCCACCCTACACTACACTACACTGTACGCACGCGGCCGGCCGGCTCGCCACGCTGCGGCACTGCCTCGCCGCGCTGCACCTGCCGCACGACGGCCTGCACAGGGCTCACCAGTACTTGCATCTACTCAACTGCACGCCGGAGGTACACAACACAACCCCACCCTACACTACACTACACTACAGTACACTGTACGCACGCGGCCGGCCGGCTCGCCACGCTGCGGCACTGCCTCGCCGCGCTGCACCTGCCGCACGACGGCCTGCACAGGGCTCACCAGTACTTGCATCTACTCAACTGCACGCCGGAGGTACACAACACAACCCCACCCTACACTACACTACACTACAGTACACTGTACGCACGCGGCCGGCCGGCTCGCCACGCTGCGGCACTGCCTCGCCGCGCTGCACCTGCCGCACGACGGCCTGCACAGGGCTCACCAGTACTTGCATCTACTCAACTGCACGCCGGAGGTACACAACACAACCCCACCCTACACTACACTGTACGCACGCGGCCGGCCGGCTCGCCACGCTGCGGCACTGCCTCGCCGCGCTGCACCTGCCGCACGACGGCCTGCACAGGGCTCACCAGTACTTGCATCTACTCAACTGCACGCCGGAGGTACACAACACAACCCCACCCTACACTACACTACACTACACTACACTGTACGCACGCGGCCGGCCGGCTCGCCACGCTGCGGCACTGCCTCGCCGCGCTGCACCTGCCGCACGACGGCCTGCACAGGGCTCACCAGTACTTGCATCTACTCAACTGCACGCCGGAGGTACACAACACAACCCCACCCTACACTACACTACACTGTACGCACGCGGCCGGCCGGCTCGCCACGCTGCGGCACTGCCTCGCCGCGCTGCACCTGCCGCACGACGGCCTGCACAGGGCTCACCAGTACTTGCATCTACTCAACTGCACGCCGGAGGTACACAACACAACCCCACCCTACACTACACTGTACGCACGCGGCCGGCCGGCTCGCCACGCTGCGGCACTGCCTCGCCGCGCTGCACCTGCCGCACGACGGCCTGCACAGGGCTCACCAGTACTTGCATCTACTCAACTGCACGCCGGAGGTACACAACACAACCCCACCCTACACTACACTACACTGTACGCACGCGGCCGGCCGGCTCGCCACGCTGCGGCACTGCCTCGCCGCGCTGCACCTGCCGCACGACGGCCTGCACAGGGCTCACCAGTACTTGCATCTACTCAACTGCACGCCGGAGGTACACAACACAACCCCACCCTACACTACACTACACAACACTACGCGGCGTCTCAACACTATCGCCATCAAGCGGCATAGTCCATGCTATTTATTAACCGACTTCAAAAAAGAAGGTTATATGTTCGACTGCAAGTATTTTTTTTTGCATGTTCACCGATTACTTGGAGACAGCTTATGCGATTTGGAAGTTTTAAACTGTAAAATATCGCGGTAAATTTTAGCTTGATCTGACCATGGACATCGAAGATATGATGGAATTTCTCAAAGGAAAAGAGGACAAACATTGCGATTGAATCATTATAGTATATATCCTTGGTCAGTGACAAAACTTGAGAGGTATTGAAAAAGCACATGAACCCCCAAAATATAAAATAATAACAAAAAAAAACAACCGCCTTCAAAGTATGAAATAACTCTAATACTTTTTAGTGTACTTTAATGGCGGTAGTTTTTTTTGTTAAAATGTTAATTTATATTCAACTATTTACTTATCTACAGGAAATAATAACATCAGTACGAGAGAAAGGCGCCCAGTTTACTGAGTTAGAGTACTTGAACGCATTCAAAGTGATCGGCGCTCGTCGGGGCCTCTCATCAACGGACAAACGAGAATTACTCAAACAGCTCTCAACAGCTTTAGGTCATGTTGGAGTCACTGTTTAAACTTTATTAAAACAACAAGACTTAATTGATAGAAAATAATGTTATAGTATGGAGGAAGCGAAAGTTGGATTCATATTTGTTGGGAGTCGAGATAGACGATAGAGTAAAAGAGATGTTTAAAAATATCTGATGCTTCTCTCAAATGCAAAATCTATTTCTCGATCTGTCTTATTTTTGTTGAAATATAATTATTTATAATCATATATAATATTTTATTGGACCTAAGAATAACTTGCACGATTACATAAAGTTATGCACGGGCACAAAATCTAAAAAAACAGCCGATTGCGACACGTTCTGGAATATGTGTGTGTGCCTTTCATTATTAATTATTTGTGTTCGTGTTGGATTTTAATATATTTAAATCGCTCATATTAAAAATGTTTAATCAACATATTTGTTATTTCATTTAACCTTCGATTTAATTTTATTGAAATATAAGTTGTTATTTTTATTTACTCACATTTTTAAATGTACCAGAAACTTTCTACCTCTTCTTATTTTAAATTTTGGCAACCAAGCCCAAATTAGGGCTCATTTCTGCCAGTGTCGAGTTATATTATAGTTTCTAGTCACAATAAATCACTTCACATTATAGTCCTCAGTCAGTCACCGTCCATAAAAGTTTTACCAACACGCTACAAAGTCATGTTTTACTACAATGGTGGTAATTGTACTAAAACTCTTCACGGACATTTTGAGACAACTTGAAAAGTCACGATACACATAATTCATTTCATTCTGTGATTTCATTTCACTTCACTGGTGCACATAGATGTTCTTTATTGAGTAAAATACCAATATACCAAAATACACAATAAAACTCAAAATACACAAATTTATGAAAATAAAAATGAAAACGCTACGTCACTCTGCAAGTTCCCGCCAAAAAGTCTTCTGCCTCTTCTTATTTTTAAGTTTGGCAACCAAATCCAAATTAGGATTTAATTCTGCCATTGTCGAGTTATATTATAATTTCCACTTGCAAGTTGCAAATAATCACTTTCACGGGGAAATGGCAGAGTGACGTTGCGTTTTTATTTTCATAAATTTGTGTATTTTGAGTTTTATTGTATACCTATTTTTGGTGGTATTGTACCCAATAATGATCATCCATGTGCACCAGTGAAGTGAAATGAAATGAATTTGTATCGTGTGACCTTTCAAGTTGTCTCAAAATGATCATCCAGGTACCGACCACGACGGTGATAGCTTAACTTTGCCGATTGATTAAGAACGGCTAATCATGATACACCAATGCGCTTCGATAAAAGTCAAAATACACTTTATGAAAATAATAACGAAAACGCAAGTTCCCGCCAAAAATAAAATTTTGATGTTCGTAGGATTTCCTAACTAACATCCATCTAGAGTTATGTTCCACTTCGGGGGACTCTTTATTTGTACATAGAAAATTAGAAATAAACGTTATACTGCCCCCCCAATAATACGCAAACGCCAATAATGATTTTGATGATTGACTGACAACAATGATGCATTTATTTATTTATTTTATGCTAACATCTGGCAGCGCTGCGCTGATTGAATTGTAGTGGCATTCATGCAGCTGCAGCCAAGGCCACAAACTACCAAGAGAACTAAAGTTAGCCAAGGCTGCAGCAGTAGTCACTAGTCAGTCAGTATAAATAAAATCAATATGCTGAACTTTAGTTCTCTTGGTAGTTTGTGATATGCTGGCAACCCTATGTGCACCTGTCTTTTTGTTTTATTGTTTGAATTTGTTTGTTTTGTAATTTTGGTTTTTCTTTTTATTGTCTACTCTCACTCTGTCTGATTTTTATTCAAGTTGAAATAAATTTTTGAATATTACCATGGCGGACACAGATTTAGCCGAATTAAGAAAACAGTGCATTACGAGTTTATATTTGTGTTCTGAAAATATCTGCAAGTATTTGGATGATGATAAAGAAGCGGAGTTTTCAAAACTCAAGGGCTACGTGGAGAAATACTGCTTGCAGGAAGCCCAACAGGATGTTGCTATTCAAGCTTTAGAAAAAGCAAAGGTAAATGTTTTAGGGGTTATGTTTTTTGGCGGTTCGCTCGATTCCCATCTCGAAAATGGGGTTTCATTGTATGACCACTTGAACCGGAGCGTGGTTCATGTATCTAGTTTACTAGTCTTGAGACTGATCATGAATCCAATGATAACTTCTATGATTTTGTTATGTACCAAAAGATTTTCAAATACTTTCAATCATAACTTATAATAAATAGGTAGGTGGGGAAAAAGTACATATATACTATACGGTACTGACATAATTTTGTTAACATTATAATCAACAGAGAGAAACGGACACATCAAATGTAGATTCCCTGCAAGAAAGGTTCACAGCACATCTAAGCAGCATGGCTGGCAAAAGGCTAAATGTCAACAACCATCCGTACATGACTGAATTGAATAAAAGATTTGAAAAGGCACAGCAAAAAGCTAGACGTAAGTGTGATATTGATATAGGTGATAATTTTATCTAGCTATAAAATTTAAACAATCAACTTGGCATTTCTTGAAGAAAAGCAGCATGAGAATACCAGGGCTTGGTATTGAATAATGGCACACTCATACAAATATCTTTTAATTTTTATCTTAATTTTTTATAGAGAACCTGGATGAGTCAGATCTAGCCATAACAGAATCACAGGATCAATATGTAAGTTCAACTTTCATTTTCTGCATATTTAGAAAATTAATCATAAACAAGCTGGAAAGCATACACACCCTCACACCCTAAGAAACAATCTAAGAATATTACAAACTAAGAAGAGTTCCCATTTATAGACTCCCTTTTACCCACTTAGGGTACTTGTTATTTATGGACCCTCAATGCAACATATTAATTATGTCAACAGATTGATCCAATAACTAAGAAGGCCATAGTGGATCCTGTGAAGAACACGGTATGTGGACACATTTACGAGCGGGAGACCATCATGAATATGATCAATATCAAGCACAGAACTAAATGTCCAGGTAAATATAACTTTCAGATGCATAATCTAAATAAAACAGTAGTTTTTTTGTTTGCTTATACGGGCTAATCCCAGAACTACTGGTCCGATTCCAAAAATTCTTTCACTAATAGGAAGCTTCATTATCCCCGACTATTGTAGACTACTTTTTATCCCAGGAATGCGTGTGAAATCATGTTTGTTTGTTTAAACAGGCTAAACTCAGGAACTACCAGTCTGATTCGAAAAATTCTTTCACTATTTATCCTGGAAATGCAGGTGAACCAGTGAAATGCAGTACAGCTAGTTTTTTATTAACGTAAAGTCATATGCTCCTATACATCACTCCACACCCTCTAATTCAGACTACTACTTGGTTGTCAATTCAATTGGTAGAAATGAAAAAACAAAGAAAATATGCTGTTTACGGCTCTATTGTTACCGGAATGGAAGTCTGAGTGTAGTACATAAGATAGGAGGTATTCTATTAAACCATCTAATCAGTTTGTCACCTGAATCGGAATTGCATCCTTAGCAGCTCAGAATAATCCTTCTCATCCTATCGCCAAAATTTTATCAGCCTACAAGAGCTATGATATATTTTTGATAAACAAAAAGCCTTAACACTGCAAATTACTAAAACATACTAATACCATATTACAGTTGCTGGCTGCGGTAACAGAGGGCCCATTTTGAAGGAACACTTGATATCAGATGATGAGCTTAAGTTCCGAATGACGATCACGCAACACTCCACAATGATACAAGAAAGATCTGTCATGGACTTGGATGTTACCATGGAATCATTATAATTACATCTAGGTATATCACAGTAATTAATATATTATAGTAATGAAACATCCCCATTTTTTTCGGAAATTGAGTTTTCAGTCATTGTACCATTGTTATACAGCACATTGGTGCTGCTTGTGGGGGCTGGTCTGCGCTGAGTTTGCTATTTATTTACTTATTAAATATTTATTCAGTCTACTTTGTAGTTTTGCCGCCGCGCCGGGGCACACAATTGTCAGTGGGATTAGAATGTAAATATTATGTAATGAATCTAAGCTTGTTTTGAAAAGTGTAATTGCTGAGTTTATTGCCGGCTCTTCTCAGCAAATGCAACCTTCCGAACCGGTATTAGAGTATTAGAGTCAGACTTTTCATAAGTGCCTTCGAAGGTCTATTTGAATAAAGGATTTCGAATTTGAATTTATAAGGCTTGTTTTTGTGGTGATCAAAATATTGAAAAGAACCGCGCTTGTCACAAACTAATACAACATATTTGTATTCAGTCCTTTTATTATTAAGTTGAAGTTAGTGATAGTGACGTTGAATGACGAAGGTTGTGATTGCGAGTTCAAATTCTACAATTAGGCAAAAACTGGTAGGGTACTTCGTAGTACTCGCCCGTTTGATTTACACACTTTCGGAGCTCGCCCACGTAGAAACTACATTTGTTTATAGGTCTCTATTTGACCACAATCTTACCATGGTGAGTGATGATGTGGCCGTAGGTGGTAAGCACACACAGCCTAGAAGGAACTATACTATACTAACTATTTATGACTTTGGCTTTTAATGAAAACGCTACTTCACTCTGCAAGTTCCCTTGCAGAGTGAAGTAGCGTTTTCATTTTTATAAATTCGTGGATTTTGGTGGTATTTTATCCAATAACGATCAATCCATGTGCATCAGTGAAGTGAAATGAAAATATTCTGACACTGTGATACAAAATACAAATAAATGTTGATTTATGAATCCTTGTAGTTTGATTTTAGCGTTAAAATGAAACATCACTTTGATTTAGAATATAATTGTATTTCAGCATGAAAACTATATCTATAATAATGCATTATGTTACAAGTACATTTACTATCAAGAATATGATGAAAATATCATTCAGATAGAGTTGGGAGACTGTAATATCATCAAAGGAACTACTAAGGTACACATTGAAGGTCGCGATGACGTGTTATGTGTTACTAACCTTTTTAGAGTCTAGAGCAGTAGTTCCCAAAGTATGGGTCACGCACGACCCGCTGGTGCGTCGCGAGCGAATATTGGGTGGGCCCTGAAAAGTCCTTCATTCATATCGTTATGCCCCTTTTTCCTTCATGAAAACAGAAGTGACTCCCGAATTCGGAACTTTGTGTTAGGTGAGTCGCAGTCCAATCAACTTTGGGAACCACTAGTCTAGAGCATGAATTTAACACAATTGCACAATTTTGAGACGAAATTGAAACAATTTGGAATACTGGACTTATGACATAAGGTTTATTTTCGATTAACGAAATCTATCTTTGAGACCTGTTTCTCGTTAATAAAGTTAAAATACTGTTTGTATAGTCTTGATGTAAATGTATTGTACAATGTAAAAATCTTGGTCCATAAAACTATTAACAATAAAAAAGTGCATTAACATTACATACAACTCTAATAAAACTATTCGAAGCTCAAAATATTAATTACAAGTTTTCAAATCGAATTGCAACGATCGAGTAATGCGTTCGACGATACACTCACTGAACAATATAGCTTGTTTTGAAAAGCTTGAAATCAGAAACTGCATTGAATGCTATACACATAATCTTAAAAGAACTACGACTACACGCAAATTTGAAATTGTTCATTCGAAAGTAGAATCGGCTTTCCAAATCGGCCTCTACGAACTCTGTCGCTTCACGCTAAATTCGTAATTTCGTTGTTCATTCTTTTTTAAACCTTTTGCCTATACACTTAAGGTCGATTCAAACAGATAACTGCACGAGCATATTTCCATTAAAAAATAATCGTATATCCTATACAGTAGAGTTGAAAATCATGCCAGTGTTGTTTCTGATAGTTACATCTTTTCAATAAATAAATTAAAGTTACATGCATCCACAGCCCACGCAAAACAGCTTCGTTTTATAAACAATATTTTTCTATATTATACACTCACATTACAAGCATATCGATTCAAAACTATTTAATAAGTGCACTATCGGATTATCTTAAAAATTATATTGTATTTTGAAGTGAACTGAGAAATACGCCTCTATATCGTTCATGCTCCTTTGAATTTAATATTTTGTACTTGTGTTGAGAGATCGAGTAAGTATCGTCAACAAACAATGTTTATTAATATTTTTATTTTATTAGGGTCGTGGTAAGATTATTAAAACGAGCTATTTATTTAAACATTTCACCTCATCTAAAATGCCGACAAGTTTTAATTTCAAGCCAGTTTTTTTTGCGAGCACTATTTTTTGTACTATGTATTTTAATAGGGCAATATTTCACCACAATCTCACCATGGTCAGCGATGATGTCGCCGAAGGTGGTAAGTGCATAAAACCTAGAAGGAACTGGCTCTCAAGTCCAACTTACTTACTTTAACAAAGGTTAGCGATGTTAAAATACTATGTTTTGTAAACTAGGCTAGTATAAAACCCATATTGCTGCGGGGAGTGGCGCTGTTTGCTGAAATACAGGTTTTTACCTAGTTTGGCAACGGATGCTGTTCATAATATTTTAGTCATTTACTCTAGCCCATATTTTTGTGAACAAATTAGTGTAATTTTTGGAAATAAATTATTATTATTATTATAAAAAAAAAAAACTGTCGCAACACATTTGAAATTGTAATACGTTTACCGACCTTAGCGCTTTATAATTAAGGATGAATATAGATAAAAATAATTATTTTAATGATATAGAGGCGAATTTACTCGTGTACTATGTACTAATAAGTGTCGAATTTAAGCATTGTTTGCGGGAAATTTAATTAATTATTTTATAATATTGAAAAGTTATTATACACTATATATAATTAATAGTAAGTAACTATGTAAACTACATTGTACTCTTGAGTATTCCATCAGTATTGCTATTATCTTTTGTGTGACGTATATTAGTGTACAATCATGTTATAATACATATTGATAGTTTTAAGTCCCGTTTACACGATACGTCTTTTTTGTGACAAGTGATAGTTTACATAAATTAAATTCAAATAGAAAAACGCTGTACAGCAGCTGTGTAGTCTTTCAGTAACTATTTTAAAACTCATATAATATAGATACGCGTTAGAAACAACTGCATGAATCATGCTATTGTAGAATTCTAAATTATAATTATTATTATAATAAACATGCAAATAAAATAATTATGACTGATTATGACGTAGCTTGTAAACGGGATATTATTGTAAATACGCACTGCCAACGGCCGAACAAATAACTGCCTTTTTATATGAAGTGTACAATTTCTAACCGTGATTCGCGAACAGTTGACAGTGCGTTTACGGATCAAAGTGTAGTCAGAGAAGTAATGAATTTTGTGTATACAGGCTGTAAGAAGCCTTTAGAAAACAGTCTGTGGATTTAGATAATGTAAACGAACATGTTCTAAGTCTTTCTCAGGGCCATCTTAAGCCATGCCTGGGCACAAGAATTTTGGGCCCTGTTGGAAAGTAAAAAAGTGAATAACAAAAATCATTTTTGTGCTATGATTTTATATTTTTATTATAGTTAATATTAAATACTAGTGTCGGATTAACATTTTAATTTAGAATGTTGAAGGTAAGACTGTGAAGACATTGTGTTGTGTAAGCGAATAAATATATCGGCCTTTCGGGGCGCCCCTGGGTCCGGCCCTTATGGGTACATGTTATCTTGTATGTATAACAGGCATTATAAATAAGTGCCCATAGTTTCTCTGACCACAGTTTTATTTAGGCAATGAACTATGTAAAAACTACATAATAATAGTACAAATACTTTTAAAGAGAGAGTATAAAAACGCGAATATTAAATGGAATGTAAAACTCCGAGAGAATCGCAAAAATAATTTCTTTATATTACAAATTATATGATCCATAGCGGAACTCGCTAACAATAGGCAATAAATCCACGAATATTCTAGCAAATACGAAGTACATAGAGTCAATAGAACTATGACTAGATTAGATAGAAGATTAGAAAAGCTAAAATTAACTAGGTATTACACATCTCAAATATTGCCTCCATTAGAACCTTCAAACATCGCTTTACCGTCCTCGCTAGTGGCAGTAGATTATAAATTTCGTACAGCCAGTAGAATTGCAGCAAAACTGTCGTGACATTTTATTGTGTGTACTTCTATTGGTAAATATTTCAACGAGATAGTGATGTCTGCCTTAATCATTTTAAATCTCACCATACTTAATATTTATAGCCATAATAAAACGGAATCATGGCAAGATCATACATTCATTTGCACAAAAAATCTAGGGGTTTTAATATCTTCCAATCTTGAGATTACATGACTAAATAGTGTGAAACTAAGTCGCTGTGTATCTTTTCGTTTATTTGGTTCTTTTAATCCAAGCAATAGATTTTAATGCATCATTTAGAGAATTTCTTCCGAAAGCTTAAAGTGTCCTTATAATTAAATTACTCGCGTCTCCAGTGTTAAAGCATCATGGATTCCAATTTCTGTAATTCCAAACTTATTAAGATCCTGTCATGATTCTTCGCACAGATGTTATTTCCGAAATAAATATGATGTCCACATTTAATCCCCATTACCATTATTAGAAATAGCCATCACAACCCCATTGATACATGCTTTCAAATCTTCGCTTAAATCATTTCTAGAATCCACGAACTTTTGCAACGCCCCGTGCACTTTCGCTTCCTTGTAATCGAGTGCTACCTTATTTTTTTTCGAAGTAATATCCAGAAACGCGAGTAGATTCTCAGCGACCTCCAAAGGCATTTTTGCGCAGTTCGTATCTACTAGTACTGATACGTGCTTACCGATTTCCGACTTTATTAATTGCGTGATAAAGGTCTTTTCGTAGTCGAAGTCTGGTTCGACGTCCGGTGAAAGCTTCTTGAGTGATTCTATGGCGAGTAGCGTTAGGGCGAGTATTGCTTCGTTCTGCATTACCGAGTGAGAGGCGACTAGCATGTTCACTAGACTTGATAGGCAGCCTTCAGACTGTGGGAATAGAAAAGGTTGCATATGTTATTCTAGCTTTTCGTCTCGCAGGTTCACACACGATGAGAAAACATGCACGTATAACAGGAGATCGCGGGCGAGAACGCAGGCAACTAAAAAATTATAAGACCTGGTGCCCCCTTGTGTCCCCACCGCGCCACGCTCGCTACTCTACAGTACAGTAGGTAGGGGTATACCTGCAGTATACAATTCCAGTGCGGCGCCCCCCGCGCCCGCAGCTGCTTGACGGTCCAGGCCAGCAGGCGCGGCGCCTCCCCCGCCGCCCCCGCGTGTCCCCACCGCGCCACGCTCGCTACTCTACACTACAGTAGGTAGGGGTATACCTGCAGTATACAGTTCCAGTGCGGCGGCCCCCGCGCCCGCAGCTGCTTGACGGTCCAGGCCAGCAGGCGCGGCGCCTCCCCCGCCGCCCCCGCGTGTCCCCACCGCGCCACGCTCGCTACTCTACACTACAGTAGGTAGGGGTATACCTGCAGTATACAGTTCCAGTGCGGCGGCCCCCGCGCCCGCAGCTGCTTGACGGTCCAGGCCAGCAGGCGCGGCGCCTCCCCCGCCGCCCCCGCGTGTCCCCACCGCGCCACGCTCGCTACTCTACACTACAGTAGGTAGGGGTATACCTGCAGTATACAGTTCCAGTGCGGCGGCCCCCGCGCCCGCAGCTGCTTGACGGTCCAGGCCAGCAGGCGCGGCGCCTCCCCCGCCGCCCCCGCGTGTCCCCACCGCGCCACGCTCGCTACTCTACACTACAGTAGGTAGGGGTATACCTGCAGTATACAGTTCCAGTGCGGCGCCCCCCGCGCCCGCAGCTGCTTGACGGTCCAGGCCAGCAGGCGCGGCGCCTCCCCCGCCGCCCCCGCGTACTCCCCCGCGTGTCCCCACCGCGCCACGCTCGCTACTCTACACTACAGTAGGTAGGGGTATACCTGCAGTATACAGTTCCAGTGCGGCGCCCCCCGCGCCCGCAGCTGCTTGACGGTCCAGGCCAGCAGGCGCGGCGCCTCCCCCGCCGCCCCCGCGTGTCCCCACCGCGCCACGCTCGCTACTCTACACTACAGTAGGTAGGGGTATACCTGCAGTATACAGTTCCAGTGCGGCGCCCCCCGCGCCCGCAGCTGCTTGACGGTCCAGGCCAGCAGGCGCGGCGCCTCCCCCGCCGCCCCCGCGTGTCCCCACCGCGCCACGCTCGCTACTCTACACTACAGTAGGTAGGGGTATACCTGCAGTATACAGTTCCAGTGCGGCGCCCCCCGCGCCCGCAGCTGCTTGACGGTCCAGGCCAGCAGGCGCGGCGCCTCCCCCGCCGCCCCCGCGTGTCCCCACCGCGCCACGCTCGCTACTCTACACTACAGTAGGTAGGGGTATACCTGCAGTATACAGTTCCAGTGCGGCGCCCCCCGCGCCCGCAGCTGCTTGACGGTCCAGGCCAGCAGGCGCGGCGCCTCCCCCGCCGCCCCCGCGTGTCCCCACCGCGCCACGCTCGCTACTCTACACTACAGTAGGTAGGGGTATACCTGCAGTATACAGTTCCAGTGCGGCGCCCCCCGCGCCCGCAGCTGCTTGACGGTCCAGGCCAGCAGGCGCGGCGCCTCCCCCGCCGCCCCCGCGTACTCCCCCGCGTGTCCCCACCGCGCCACGCTCGCTACTCTACACTACAGTAGGTAGGGGTATACCTGCAGTATACAGTTCCAGTGCGGCGCCCCCCGCGCCCGCAGCTGCTTGACGGTCCAGGCCAGCAGGCGCGGCGCCTCCCCCGCCGCCCCCGCGTGTCCCCACCGCGCCACGCTCGCTACTCTACACTACAGTAGGTAGGGGTATACCTGCAGTATACAGTTCCAGTGCGGCGCCCCCCGCGCCCGCAGCTGCTTGACGGTCCAGGCCAGCAGGCGCGGCGCCTCCCCCGCCGCCCCCGCGTGTCCCCACCGCGCCACGCTCGCTACTCTACACTACAGTAGGTAGGGGTATACCTGCAGTATACAGTTCCAGTGCGGCGCCCCCCGCGCCCGCAGCTGCTTGACGGTCCAGGCCAGCAGGCGCGGCGCCTCCCCCGCCGCCCCTGCGTACTCCCCCGCGTGTCCCCACCGCGCCACGCTCGCCAGTGCTGCCGGGTTGCTGGCCAGTTGCTTTGCTACACCCTCTGTATAAAACACCACTTTTAACTCTTCTTACAATCTCTTTTCATGCTATATCATTAGTTTCTAACATCATCGGGGAGTGATCATAGTTTACCAATGCGGATTGGCCAAAAACCTCTGATTTTTTTACGCATATCTTACCTGCGTGTGGTGCCTTCGCAATAGCATTTTTGATTTAACCGTAATATTTACCATATCCCAGGATAATCTATACTAATATAATAAAGCGGAAGAGTGAAGAGTTTTTTTGTTTATTTAAACGGGCTAATCAATACTACAAGTCGAATTCGAAAAAAACTTTCACTAATAGCATGTCTGGTCAATCACATACATTTTATAATTAGTGTAGAATTCACACGTAAAGATGTCGCTACAGACATCGTATGGACGGATTGAAAATTAATTCTTAGTCAAAACGCTATTAAATCACTTTTTATTGAGATTTATTGCAAAGGAATACAATTTGATAATAATAATTAAATTAAATTTTTTTTTTTAACTCGTATTTTCAATATTTGCAATTTATTTAATTTTATTTAAATCTTTCGACCTTACATAGATGGCCTTACCGTCGATTATTTTTATTTCTTTTTATCGTCTAGGACCGAAACAATCAAATAATAATAAAGTAAATCTAATATTAACCTGTTTCTAATAAGCAGAGACTTCAACGGTAAATAAATATAGTCTAAATATTTTGAAATCTACAACGATTATTTTTAAAAGTACAATGGGCAGTTTCGTACCAATTGTATTTCATTTGTTTTTATGGGCTTAAGTCTGTATCTAGCTAGTGCAGGAAAACGTATAGTGGTTTCATTTATTCAACAAAATATCAAATAAGAACAATTATTAAGTCTTTTGTGGATTAAAGCCATTCGTAAATCACCGACCCTGCTCACAAAATTTATGGAGAATCGGATGAGTAATTTGTCCTGTAGTGGAGAACAGCCGGTTATCTGGACATACATACGAAAGCATTTTTGTCCAAGCTGAAACGGAGACTCTTCGCTTGCTCGGTATTAAAGTGATTTTTAAAAAATATAGAAGATTAAGAAATTGCTATCTTGACCTATTTTTAATCGTTCCCTAAACAGGGCCGGCAATAGCCTATATAGCGCCGGGTCAGGCCTCTGTCACTTGCCTATATCTACCGCGATAAGCATCTACAGCTCGCTTCGAGCTGGGCTCGACTAAACTGTCGGGGCCGCCACGCGCTTGCGAGCACACTGTACGCAATTGTGTCGAAGTCAAAATCAGAATGCGTGATTATTTGTTTTCTTGTGCGATGTTAACCTAGGAAATATATTTATTTATCAATTATCACTGCACTTTGTTATAATGGAAAACCGTAACACTAATAATTTGAGTTTAACGGCTGTCGCAATAAACAGATTTTATTTAAGTTGTTGGTTTTTAAATTACTGCAAGATTCTGAAGTGCGAAACGACGTTACGAAAACGACGACGACAACAACAGTACCGTAGAATTTACTCCCAAGTTTTAATACAATAACAGTTTAATTAATGTGAATATAGTCTTATTTTTGTGATAAATCGTGAACAGATCTACCCCAGGACATATTCGTATTTGCTTGAACTTCACTGAAAGTAAATTCAAAAGCCTGACTGTGGTTTTTAAAACTGAATGGATCTGTCCGAAATGCCATTGTAAGGAGCCCAAAAACTTAGATAACAGTAAGACGCCGGTACGCTCTACTTCTGGATTAATTACTAAACCATTATCACCAACTAACCAGACTGATAGTAATGTCACATTGCGCAATAAGTCACGTAATCCGTCTACTTGCGGCTGTCCCTCTGCCGATAGTATTCGTGAAATCATACGAGAGGAGTTACAATTAGCCATGAATGCCCAGCTGCGTGAGATAAAAAATCAAGTTACCGCCTTCGAACAGTCTCTTTCGTTTCTAAGCGCTGATTATGACAAACTCAAGACTGAATATGATACCCAGAAGAGTACCCTAGTTAGGGTGGTTAAAGAGAATGAGACTTTGAAGTCCGATACTCAAGAGCTTGCTAATCGCGTGCGTCAGATGGAGCAGCAGTCACGGGCTAATAACATTGAAATTAACTGTGCACCTGAACACAAGAACGAGAATGTTATCAACTTAGTGCAGCAACTCGGCAATGTCATCAAGAGTCCAGTTTCTGACAAAGATATTCACTATTGTACTCGAATTGCAAAAATCAATCAAGCTAGCGATCGGCCTAGATCGATCCTTGTTCGATTCAGTAGCCCAAGATTGAGAGATAGTTTCTTAGCATCTGCCATCAAGTTTAATAGGGAGAACCCAAAGGAAAAACTCAACTCGAGCCATCTAGGCTTGGCTACAGAAAAAGCAACTGCTGTATATGTACTCGAGAATCTCACACCAGAGAATAAAGCTCTTCACGCTGCAGCGCGTCACCGCGCAAAGGAATTAAATTACAAATTCGTGTGGGTCCGAGACGGAAAAATGTTCATGAGAAAAATGATTGATTCTAAATTCATCTTTATTCGTAATATGGACACGCTACGCAATATACCAGCCTGATTATCTTGTATTTATTGTCATATTAAGAGAATGGTTTGGTTTTTATATTTTTAAAGTGTATAATTTAAAGGTATATTTTCAAAATGTTAGGGGGCTGAGAACAAAAACAGTTGATGTATTTGGCAATATTATATGTAACAATTATGATTTAATATTTTTTTGTGAAACTTGGTTGAACAGCAGTATCTTCGATTCAGAACTTTTTGACAATCGCTATATTGTTTACAGACGTGACCGCGAATCAAGCGGTTTTCACAATAAAAAGGAAGGTGGTGGAGTTTTGATTGCCGTTTCTAAATCTTTATGTTCCAAGCGTATGTACAACTTAGAATCAAGGTGCGAGGACCTCTGGATCAGTTTAAATATAAAGAATGCTTTCGGTAAAAGTGAACAGATTTTCATTTGCTGTGTTTACCTTCCGCCACCCATTCAAAAACCTATTCTTGATGAATTCATCGGGATTTGCAACAGAATTCTTGATACATGCAACATAAACAATATGCTGCTCGTGGGGGACTTTAATTTGCCTAATATTATTTGGAATAAAGTTAATAACGAATATTTCTGCTGCCCAGAAACTAAAAGCAACAGTCTTTACAATACCATGTTGCTTGACTTTATTACTCTAGTATTATAGTTTATTTATTATTAGTATACAGTTTTATTTTTTATTAAAATCGGCCTTGGGGCTCCTTTCAGCATTTGTCGCTATGCCCTATACTTTAGGATTTAGCCAACCAGGCAAAAAATGATAAAATGTTAAAGGATATAATTAGGTAAGCATTATTTAAACTTTTTAACTTTCACGCCTTTTAAATTAAAAACTTCAAACAATAAAAAAATGTTTATACCATAGAATTGGAAATGTTAGGAAAAAATAAAAAGTGCCCATCGTTCTTTAAAATACTGTTCAATAAAAAGTGACATCTGTTGTCATTTACTGACAAAACTAACATTGCTGTAGTGACATACGTGGCAAGACTAGCAAATAGTACCTTTGACTCACCACCGGCGCTGTACTTGCGCGAGTTACGGTGGTAACTTTTGAAGTATGGGCGCTGACCCTCTGTTGTACGTAGTATTTATCTACTCTGAGCTAATAGGAAGCTACATTATCCCCGAGTATTATAACCGTGAATTTCCGAACCGTGCATTAGAGTATTAGAGTATGACTATTCATAAGTGCCTGTGAAGGCCTATTTGAATGAATAAATTATTTAATTTCATATAGGCTACTTTTAAGGAACAATGGTGAAACCGCGCGAGACAGCTAGTACAATAGAATTGCAACGAAGTTGACGAGACGTAAATTTGGTGCAATTCTATTGGCTAATTGGTTGACAACGATGGTCGGAGTATCGTGTATCGTTTTTCGGAGTAGACCCTCTGGGAAGATTCACGAGATACCGTTAGTTTTTTTTTGTGGCTTGTCAAAGGCGTTTGATTGTGGAAATCATGAATTACAACACAATGGTATTAGAAAAATTGCACACAGTTTTTTTAATTCATTTTTGAGTAATATAATTCAGAGGGTTGATTTAAATGGTAAAATTTCCTCTAGATATTCAGTAACGATGGGCGTCCCACAAGGCTCCATCCTTGCACCTTTTCTTTTTCTCATTTACATTAATGACTTACGTAACCTTGTAGAAATAACTATGAACTAGTATCGTTTGCTGATGACACTTCACTTCATTACAAACTGAATAGACGTGATTGGAATTCCGACGATGTGAAAAATTTTCTTTGAGTGGCTGTTGCCTGGTTTATATGTTATCTGTCACTAAAATTGTTATTAAAGGAAAACAACTGAATCTTCTTGAAGCAAACATATTTTTAGGCATCACTTTAGATACTACAGCTACAGTCAATGGGGCCCACACATTTATAATTTGGTGACAGAAAAAGAAGATCACAAGAAACAAACCTTGTCCATCAACCAACATCCGAATAGCAGCCAGCATTTTATAAGCCACATGGTGTTCCTCGACAGTGGGCAAGGCATTCAGTAAGAGCGGCGCGGCGCGACCTCTCGCCGCCGCTATGCGCTTGTTAGCAGCAGGCACAGTCAGGTTGCGTAACGCTGACAACACTGCGTGTTGGATTTTAGTCACTGTTGTCATCTCTATAGGGTGGATTTTGTCTGGCTCCTTTTGCATGCGGACTCCAAAACCATGGTATACTTCAAAAAGGTCTGCGAATTTTTTTGATTGTTTCAGATGATACTAGATATGAAGCTTAAAATTGAGATTTACCAGCAAATTAATTTTCATTTAATTAAATTGCAAGAATGTATTAAAACTGTCCTTGAAAATGAAAGATTTAATTGTCAGAATCTCGAAACGGGATATTTAACTGATGTAAGAATGATGCAAGTAAGCTAAATGCATTGCATCTCATTTTCGCACACACAGCTATCCCTTTTTACACCTCCCACTAAATGTTGAGATAGTGGAACATAATTTAATAATAATCTTTTACTGTAAATAATAAAGCTCAATTTTACAAGAACTTACCAAGCAGTTTATCAAAGATTTTGTCTTCCATCATTTGTGTGCAGTAGTCGTCTTGTCTTGCAAAGTTGCCTATAGCCAGTACAGCAGTAGTCAAAAGATGGTAATTTGAAGAATCCAGCCACTTCACCACAATTAGATAAACTTCCCCTACTCCTTTATTGTACAGTATCTGCATTGCCTCATCTGCAAAATACTTAAAAAATTTACCCAGATGTATTAAAAAAACTACCTGGTTATTATACGAAGCCGGCCAGCACGGCCAGAGTTCTAACTAAATCAATCTACTCGATGATAATTGAGGACAGATTTTTTACTCCAAAATGACCACACTTCTTTCTAAGTGTTGTTGTGGATGGGCCACAGTACGAGTATACAGGGTGTTTTTTTTTCCATCCAGTGTGGGCAACTCCTGAACTACAGGTCTCCAATATCTGAAACTACTATTTTTTGAATAAATTTTAATGGCATTTTTATTTTCTTCAAAATTCAGCTCGGGGTTCCTTTCAGCGTTTTTCTCTAAGAAGTTCAGAAGTTGCCCTCACTAACTGGAAAAAAAAAACATTAAATGTAAACCATACTATCTGTGGGTGGATATGGATATGACAACCCCGAAATAAATGAAAAAATGAATGAAACGACGTAAAGTACCTACTTATTAATACGAACAACTTCGAAATCGCAATTAAAAGAAAGAGATGTTTCATACAAAAGGTCCTAGGTTAAAATGTATGAAACAGCTGTTCTTCTTTGCAATTTCGAATTTGGTCACATAGTGAAAGTTGTTTGTATTTATGAGTACTTTATCCACAATTTCAGTTCATCCTCTTAAAATTATTTTCTATAAATAACTACATAAACTAAATTCATACATGCCTATAGGCAGTGTTTGCCAGAGTTTGCGTATAGTTAGGTCTATTCCATACATCATTATACCTAGTGATAATTATGTTTTCCTGTTATACGGGGTGGATACGACAATACGAAATTAAATGAAACCACGTAAAGTACTCATGTATACGATCAACTTTTACTATGGGACCAACATCGAAATTGCAAAAAATAAAATAACTTTTTAACAAAAAAAAAAACCGCCTTCAAAGTACACTAAAAAGTAAGAAATAACTCTTATCTGACACTGTTTTGAAGTGAGCGAAATCGCATGACGTGTTCTGTAGAAAATATTTCGCTGACTTCAAAACAGTGTCAGATAAGAGTTATTTCTTACTTTTTAGTGTACTTTGAAGGCGGTTTTTTTTTTTGTTAAAAAGTTATTTTATTTTTGAATTTTTAGTTTCATAATAAATACTTTCGCGTGTAAAGGCCTTCGTAAACAATGCATATTTAAGCGATAGCAGCAATTGCGGTAGATTTGCTGTCATTTTTTAAGAGTTCCGTTGTCTGTCTCCGAAACTCATCATCAGATCTATATGAAATTTATATGGGACCATTTCGGAATAAACCCCTTTCGAACAAAAAAAGAATTTTGAAAATCCGTCTACATATGACGGAGTTATGCCCGAACATACATAAAAAAAAAAAAAAAAATATAAACATCCGAATTGAGAACCTCCTCCTTTTTTGAAGTCGGTTAAAAATACAGCTTTTGTATGAAAGCAGTTTTATTTTTGGTATAATATAAACCTGTTGACAAACCATTAAATCTCATCTAGATTTTTGCAGGGTTGGCTTGGCAACATGCGAGTATTACCCCTGGTGTTGCAAGAGTCAATAGGCTATGATGACCGCTTACCATCAGGCAGGCTGTATGCTTGTTTGCTACCTTAGCACTAAAAAAAACTATACAAGATACTGCAATTTTATTTATTTGTCTAGTTACTTTGGATTAGTTAAAACTAATACAAAAAAATACCTATTTCATAATTTTTGTCTGTCTATTTGTTCTGGCAGTGACAGTTCACTGGTAAATAGCTGATGTCATAGAGATTAACTTAAGCTAGTTTTATTTTA
Organism: Achlya flavicornis; assembly: GCA_947623365.1. NCBI lineage: Eukaryota > Metazoa > Arthropoda > Insecta > Lepidoptera > Drepanidae > Achlya > Achlya flavicornis. The sequence continues at coordinate 2,702,825 of OX392474.1, forward strand.
GAAAAATAATTAGGGTTCCATGCAAAAAATATAAAACCAGATGTGGGTAAAACCACGGAGTCAGCTAGTATAAATAAATAAGTTTATGTTATTTATATATTTATTAGTCTTACCTCCAGTGAGGACAATAATTACTAAATCACAGGCTTGCTTCATGATGGCTTCCACTTCAGAATCATCCGCACTCAAATCTCCAGCTTCATGTCTGTGTACAAGCTGTTCTAGCCGGGAACACACTAGCTGGACGCCACCTTCATTTGCTAGCAGAGTTTTTACTGAATCTGTTTGGATGGAGATTTTAATAAGTATACATTTTTCAGCTTTAGAATAGCTTCAAAGTAAGTAAAAATATGCTGAATAAATTAAAACAAAAACTATGAACTTATCAAATTAGGCACTTTATATCTAAGAATATTAAGCAATGCTTCATATAAGACTAACTAGACTAGCCTTCAAATATAAGGTCATAATAAAATTAATGTAGTACTAACCCTAGAAATAAGGCATTTTACTAACCCATGGATCTATGAAATCTGATTAAATAAATAAATTATTATTATTATTATAATAAATTAGTGAATTTCCTCTTGAGGGATGAATGTATAGGTCATTAGTAATCAAAAAATTATATTAGAAAAATAATGTTTTTTTTTAGATAAATGGTTAAATTATATATTAAGCTGATATTAAGTTAAAATTTCGGAAATTTGTTTTTTTCCCACAGATTATTTTTCTAATATAATTTTTTCATTACTAATGACCTATACATTCATCCCTCAAGAGGAAATTCACTAATTTATTAGGACCTAACAATTCACCATGAAAAATTAAACTATCAGAAATAATTTGCATACCATGTTCAGCTTGAGCATGTAAATGTTCCAAACACAACTCTGAAACCTCAATATTATTTGTATCCCTCAACACATTGAGTACTGTTGTGTTCACTGCCTCCATGTACAGAATTTCTGATGAATTATCATTTATGACACTCAGTATCAGCAATGCCGTTGTCACAGTATCATCATCCATATCCACTTTGAAAAGCTCCAAAACAAGTATTCTATTCAATGCATCAATCAAACCCCCTTCTACAATGGACTCTGTAAACTCCGGACCACCAATAGCAAAATTAAGCAAAGTTTTGCTTGAAAACATTTTTATTTCAGGCAAAGACATGTCCAAACTTTTATCAAGTATGGAAACAAGAACTTTAACACCGTCACATTCAAGTATTACTTTCCTAGCGGCGTCACAGTCACAGCATAGGTTGCCCAGTGACCGGCAACATTGTTTTACCAGTTCAATTTGATCTGTAGTCATTTCCTTGCATAGCATGTTTAGTAGGGGTTCTATAAAGTCTTTTTGGGCATATGTCTCTCGTTTGTCCTCGCATTTGGCAAGTTCAGATATCGCTTGCACGGTCAGAAGGACAATTTCTTGGTCATTGTTGTTCAATAATGATTTCAGGCATGATGATACGTCGTATTTGTAATCCTTTCCCGATTTTATAATTTCGTTTAATTTCGATTTCAAATCGCTTACGTTATTTATGTTCTGAATGACCAAAGTTTCCAGAGATGTAGATTTCTTCGCTGAAGGGCCTGAAATATCGATAGTAGTAGGAGGATTAAGATATTTCTTTGCGAGAATGCGGATAAATTAATAAGTAAACTCACCATCCATTTTGAGGTATTTAACTTAATGAAGAATGGAGAAGGATATGTCGAAAAGACAGTATAATTTATATAATTGACGAAAATATCATAGTAGTAGATTATAATACGAAAATAATATCAAAATTATTCAAAAAACATAAAAACGCAAAAAATTTCAGTGATAAATCTGACAATTCAGTCAAAATCAATTATGTCAATGTCAGAAATGACAGAAACGTCAAATTGGAGCGTTTCGTTTTTGCTTAGAACTCAGAGATTTGAAAAATAAAAATAAAACCAAGCAAAACTATGAAGATGTAAACACTAAGCCTTGTGACTATAGCATAGCCAAGAATCTTATATCTATCTCTATCTATATATAAAAATCAATGCCACTTTTCGTTGTAATTTTATAACTCAAGAACGGGCTCACCTATCCAAAGCAAATGTTCAGGCTTTGTTCGGACTATTTAGTAGATGGTTTATGTGAAGTTTGCACAAAATCGGTCGAGCGGTTCTTCATTTATCACATTTTTATTATTTCACTTTATACGTAGGTACCGGGCCGCTAGTATTTATTATAATATACATTGAAATAGAAAAGGAGCAAAAAATAAAAACAATACAAGCATTGAATTTCAATGAATACAGGACTTTTTGATGGAAACTTGCAAAGTGAAATTACTTTATCGTTTTATTTTCATTAATTTCTCGGTTTCGATTCGGTATCGATTTCTCGGTCTAAAGGTTTTATTAAATCTCTACATAAATCAATCTCACTTATACTTACGTAGTAACAATAGTCATCATCATCATCATCAGCCTATAATGTCCCACTGCAGAGCACAAGCCTCCTTTCACAAATCCGGGTAAAAGGTATGGGCAGATACTCCACCACGCGTGCCCACTGCGGATCGGTGGAGGTAGGCTAGTGATCAACCTAGGTAGTTAGCCGCCTAGAAGGCCTCCAACTAGCTTAACGACTATCACAATTAAGTGATAATCGGGACCAACGGCTTTATGTGCCTTCCGAAGCACGGAAACGCTCGATTTAAAATTCCACTAGGCGGTCACCCATCCAGTTGTCGACTGTGGTAGCTTAACTTGCCGATCGATTAAGAACGGCTTATCATGCTACACCACGAGCGCTTCACCTACGTATATAGGTAATTATAATATTTGTATTTCTGTTAATGGCCTGTGACAGCGCCCCTGTAGCCAAGTTAAAATGCGTAAAATCGTATATGTGAGAGTATTTTTATTAATATTTTAACACTTCATTGTGACCAAATTGGCTTTGCTCCAATCGGAGACTAAGTAACATTGACTTATATAATTACCTGTAAGGTCACGTTCAAACTTCAAACGCTCTACCATCACAGATTAGTAACTAGTTATTCCGTAATCTACCATGGCCTCTCGCAACAATTTGATCCCACCAAAAACATTTTTATGTAAAATACTGCCAAGACATATGGCTCGCACTGTCAAAAAGTTAGCAGATCTCATGTAGAGCCAAGCTTATAACTCTACATGTCCTTACTCCACAAGCCCTAACTTCACAAAATCTACACCTTAGTCAAAATGTGGCTTGGCCGTTTCGCTACCGTCACACATAGGAGAAAGGTGAAAAATGTGTTCACTGTTCATTACTTTTTTGTTATAAAATAGTTCTTGTAGTAGTGAAACGGCCAAGCCACATATTTTGACTACGGTGTGTAGAGTTTGTGAAGTTAGGGCTTGTAGAGTAAGGGCATTAAGAGTTATCAGCTTGGCTCTACATGAGATCCGATAACTTTTTGACAGTGCGAGCCATATGTCTTGGCAGCATTTTACATAAAAATGTTTTTGGTGGGATCCAATTGTTGCGAGAGGCCATGGTAGATTACGGAGTAACTAGTTACTAATCTGTGATGGTAGAGCGACGCTAGATTTACACGTGTGTGAAATTTCATTTCATTGTGAAACTAATAAGTACATTCGTTTTTATTATTTATTTTATTTAAAAAGGGTAAGTATGTAGGTACCTATCTGCTACATTTTGGAAATTTAATCGATGAGTTTACTCATGTTTTTTTGTACCTAGGGAACTAGGTACCTATAGGGACTTACACTGTGATTATGTTCATAATTTCTAAATATAGATGAGCTTTACATGTTTGGAGATTTGTGTAGTTTATGTAGCTGACAGGTATGTAACATATATGGCCATGGTACAAGTTTTAGGTAGGTATTTTGAAATACGTTAGGTACTTTGAAAGCAGGGCCGTCTTAAGCCATGCCAGGGCCCTTGGGCACACAAGAATTTGGGGCCCGTTGGAAATTAAAAAATTGAATAACACAAAACATTCTTCTACTATGATTCAACATTTTTAGTATGGTTCATTGGTACAAATCAAATATACATTATGTTGTTATTTAGATATGCTGCTGGGATTAATTTGGTGACGATTACGATAATGATTTCTTTCGGGATTTCTTTTCTCCAAATCTTACCATATCACTTTCTACGCACATGCACATTATTGAAAAAAAAAAACTAATATAGGTAGTGTCCGAGTAACATTTTAATTTAGTAATGTTGAAGGTAATTCTTACTATCTAACCAAAATAGAAAAACATTGTGTAGTGTATACGAATATATCGACGTCGGGGCCCTCGTGAGTGTGGGGCCCTGGGCACGGGCCCGTGTGCCCTTATGGTAAAGACGGAACTGTTTGAAAGTAATCCATCTTTACTGTTCTCAGTTACTAGTATTGTTTTTATACCTTCCATATGGTGGAAAATCGTTGGCGTATCGAATAATAAAACGATCGTAAAACACACCGCAGTATTTTACAACTTTGGTTATATAAAATACCTAGGAGTTGCAATATTTTACCAATGTTTTTGCTATAAATAAGTAGTCAATTTTATAAAATATAGTTATGAATAATAATTTATGATGAAACTGTCCATATATTTATTTATATTTGCTGTGAGTTTTGTTGCATGTTTCGTAAGTTGTTCCAGTCAAAGTTTTCTTTATGAGAAAAAACATAATTTTGGATTGGGTAATCGGGTTATGTAAGTACCTACAAAATGTAGCTAAACTACGTACAAGCTGTGATGGATATTTTGACAAGAGGGCTTCTCTCCTTGTATCACTAAAACTGTGTCTCTTTTTGGCTCCAGTATAGATAGATATGGGTTGTCAAAACGGTAACCATAACGTCGCGCTAGTTTAGGTAGTTAGTCAAATAATATAATTAAAGCATCAACTTGGCTATCCAAAGAGGAAACGCTGCCATGCCACCTGCTGGGAACCTTACCGTTATAATCTTTAGCAGCTTTTGCACATTTGTTGTAAATAAATAATGCTTATATATATATAATATAATAATAAAAGTTGGTAGATACTTATTCAGATTTATATTTCAGTCCCAGCTTCCGTCGTATGTACGGTAAGTTGTACGCCTACCCTCAGCCTCTACCATCGTCTGCGAACCCCATAGCCCACTCTCCATTCAACAAAGTTTATCAGGGAAGAAGAATCAGGAATGACACGAGGGTGTACAGAAGAAGTTTTGATTTCCAACCAAAGATGGGTGGACATCATATATTATGCGAAGCATTATTGGACTGTATTGTAAGTGAAATATCATTGTTGCTTACATATAGGTAGGTACAGTACAAGTATGAGGCACGAATGGTGAGCACAGATAGGCAGTAGTGGGGGCAAGCTCGCGCATGTACACTTTTGGCCAAATCACAGTAGCCAAATGACACGCGAGAATCCAATAGACGAAGAGCATCGACTGACGAGTGACGAACCAATCTGTGCAGCTCGGCGCTCCCCCCTGCTTCATTCCGCCAAACAGACCGAAGATTAACTACTGCGCAGGTGTCAATCTGTGCTCACGACTCGTGCCCCTTACATACTTCGCCGGGTCGCTCACTTCCCTCCAATATGGCGAGGAGGGCGATGGCTGCCACACGCGTCATACTTGTGAACAGGTGCTGCTTGTGGGGGCTGGTCAGTAAATAAATAGCAGTCTACTTTGTAATTTTGCCGCCGCACCGGGGCACGCAATTGTTTTCAGTGCGATTAGAATGTAAATATTATGTAATGAATCTAAGCCTGTTTTGAAAAGAGTAATTGCTGAGTTTATTGCCGGCTCTTCTCAGCAAATGCAACCTTCCGAACCGGTATTAGAGTATTAGAGTCAGACTTTTCATAAGTGCCTGCAAAGGTCTATTTGAATAAATGATTTTGAATTTTGAATTTTGAACTTGCTTAAAATGAAAACCAATGTGAATCGGACTCATGCACTCGAATGGTTCTGTACAATAATAAAACAAACTTCGTTTTTCAGCTCTGTATCTCGACAAGTTTGCCATGAAATTACTATCAGGCGCAGGCGTAACAAAATTAAACTTAGTAATAATTGTAATTATGCTATTATTACATATTATAAACTTTTGACATGGTAATAGGGATGATAATTATACGTATTCTGCGAATCTCAATGGTTGCCTTGTCTATATTATGTTTAAAAAAGATACAGACCTTTTCAATAGAAAGTTATTTTACTGAATCACTTTTTCAGATAACTCACGTAGCAGTAGAAACCAAGGAAGGTGTACCCATAATCCTGCGAGGTGGCGCTGGCTATAGGTACTTCAATATCGTGATCAAAGCCAAGTCAGGCGATCACCTCAAAGGGACCGTCAGAGCATATTGCAAGCAGAAGAACGACGAGGGCTATTGACATATCTAGATCTAGATTCCATTACGTGCCGGCGGGCCGTATGCTTATTGGCCACCTGTGGTATAAAAAAAAAAAAAAAAAAGTGCCTCCATTTGAAAAACCTTACTTAGTAGAGGATACGTTATAAAATACTTTGCAGTCTTTAGAACCTGTGGTTAAGTTGTGGATTGATGTCGGTCAGTCAGCTTATAGATAGAACATAGATAATAATAATATCCTAATGTGTCAATAATCAGTGTAATAAAATATAAGGCCAGAAAATAAGTAAGTTAACTTTAGAAAATAACCATCTTTAAAAAAAAACAAACAAACTCACATTCGCATTTAATTACCTAGTAGGTAACTTTACGGTATGTAGGTGTAAGTGAGATTGATTAATTATGTAGAGATTTAATAAAATAAGAAGTACTTAAGTTTAGTAGGTGCCTACTTTAATTTTTCTTCTTAGCTGTCTTTTTAGTTTCCGTCGCTTGAGAGCTAGTTAGTGGAGTTGCGTGCTTAACACCTTCGGCCAAATAATCAATTACTTACCAAAATACCAAACACAATCTATTTTTACCACAGGTAAAAAATATCTGGTAAATAAAGCTATATTATATAGGTATACCACATAACTCTGGTTGAATTGAATACGTAAAGAACGTGGAACAATACAAAATGAATACAACATGAATGTCGAAGTGGGACAAGTGTTGACAATTAAATAGTATTCAGTTCCTGCGGGATTGAGGCGGTTTTAACTAACTCGCCCGCGCTACAGTGTGTCCCTTTTCATGTGATTTGCTTTTCAAAATTCTCGAAAAGCAAGTACTGCCCTGTGAAAAATTGATGTTAGAAAAAGTTTACTATTACGTTTACAAAAATTAGTTCTATGAGATTTTCGAGGACGTATTAATTCCTACAGAGAAATCGCAAACGCAAACGCGAAAGTAGGCGTTTACTGACGTGTGTTTGTGTGAACTAATAGATATGCAGGTGTGTTACGGCAGCTGGACTTGAGAGCGAGTTTCCCTCTAAGCTTTTGGTGGTCACCATCTTTTGCCACTTCATCACCTACCATGGTGTGGTGAGAATGACAAACCCAAGCTTGTAGGTACTTTGTTGTAAAAGTACAAGATTGACAATCTGCCGTTGTTTTCCCAAGGGAGTAAAATGTGGTTATTCATGAAGGTTGTGAAGAGATTTTTGCAGGGTCAGCAACGGGCGTTACCCCTGGTGGTGTAAGCTTCTACAGGCTACGCCACAGAGCATAAAAAAAAACTCGCCCCCCTCCTAGAGACTCCTTGCTCAACAGATTCCATATTATTCAAGCATGTCAGTGGGCGGCACCGTTTTACCAACAGATGACATACGTTTGTCTTATCATTTAGTACTGTTGTCGCTGTCAACAGTACTAAGTATGTGTCAACTTGACACATACTTAGTGCTGCGGTATGATAGTGTCGATATTAGACTGGCGGTCGCTCGCACTCGTTTATGCGATTTTCACAACTCACGGAGCACGAGTATTGTCATTGTTTTCGTCACTGTATGATTATGGTTAGATTTATCAATCGCTTGATAGATCTAGGATAAGTTTATCAAAAAATTCTAATTTCAAATTCAACAGCCAGCCGCTTATCTGGCCTTTCAAAAATCGGGCATTATATAAAAATCTTTCAATAAATAAGCGTCCTGTATATAAACAATGATTCCCACTGTACTTTAATAAGAACAAACCAATAGCATCAGTCATCTCATCTGGCAATCGCTACACAAAAATATTCCGTACAATGTCACATTATTTCGTTCGATACCCTCAAATTATTTGTTATTGACTTTTTAATCTTATGTCACGTCATTATGTTGTAATAAAGTTGAGATTATTTATTGAAAGTGCAGTGTTTTATAATAAGTGCAGTTGAACGTTTCTTTATAATGTATTTGTGTGGGATATCGGATTTTTTTCGACGACGCAGGCCGTACTTTGAAAGGGTAAGTTAGCATACACCCCTCCGTTTCAACCGATACCTTATTTTACGCCGAATCGAAGGTTTAATTTTGAATAACCATTCCTAAGCCTGATGAAGTCTGAAGAATAGATCGTGTTAATCGAAAATAAACCTAGTGTCATTGGTGCAGATTTTTTTTTGAGAATTCACTATTGGTCCCATAGTAAAAGTTGTTCAGAATGAATAACCCAACATAGGTTTCGAAAATATGCCATCTCGAAATCTCCACCTGTTAATGTCACTTTCAAATAGTTAAGTCTTCATAAGTAAAATATGGAGGGGGTTGGGTGTGAGTGAAGATCGTAAGTCAGTTAGTGACCTCTCTAAATACACTACTCTCACTTTTATAATATTAGTATTACGCACTTATTTCCCTGTTGCCATACTAAACATTCGAATCGTTCAACCGTTTAGCTGTGATCGAGTAACCAACTCGAACATGAGAAACCACTTTCGTTTAATAAACTATTAAAATAAATAATCAAGCCAGTTTTTTGACGCCGATCTATTTTGAAGCCCTGTTTGTGTTTTCATTACGACAATGACTTATAAAAGCGCAGGTGCTGGTACATACGTTATATAAACGATCTCATTATTAGAATACAAAAATATTAATAACACTAACAAATAGGTGTCAACAAACTATAGTGATTGCGCGGGAGTCGGAAGAGGGCACATTCCCAATAATTATTGTTGGGTATTCTTTGACTCGACTGTGGCTAATCCGGTTGATGTAAAGATGAAAGCAAAATGGAGCAATGATCACAGGGAAAATTAATTGAAGATTGAAATTATTGTCAGTGAACTGTTTATCTTGATCCTGTTTCTAACTTTGTGAAAGGAAATTTAAAATCAACAATGCTTACAACATTACTCATGTCTCATGTATGCAATTCACTAGCAGCAAACCGCCCCGACTTCGCCTATTAACGTATTCTAAAAATCAACTTTCCGGAAGAAAATCTATAAATTATGATAAAAACAGCACCAAAATAAATTGCTTAGTTTAAAAGAACATAAACAGACATACAGTAATATCGACTTTGTTTTGTAGAATTTGGAGAAGAAATGATTACACATGATTTATTAATGATATATCATCATCCTCTTAAATATCTCATCTCACCGAAAATAAAATGGTTTCAGAAATCAATAAAACCTCATTATTAACTGCGCTAATGGCAATGAAAAACTTCAGTCTAGCTTTCAGTCTAGTAGAAAGACAAACAAACCGACAACCGTCAGACTTCATTCCGTCTAGTGATTTCAAACAAGCCCACGTAAACCGCGTCCCAGCTCCCGCGCTAATCTACGCATCGTCTGATCCAATTTTAAATGTCAGATAGATAATTGTGCAACGTTTTGGCGACCGATCAACACTGTTTCAAACGTGTAGACCTGTCTCCCAAAGCCGAATTCAAACTGAAATACTTTAGTTCTCGTCTCTTACTCGTGCCGTGCTAAGCGTCGCCTCTGAGTGGCCACTGACTGCCACTGCCTGGAGTTTGCGTACGCGCGCGCGAATCAAAACTTTTTTAATTACCTGTTATTTGTGCCCAAAATAAATTATTGACATTTCGCGGAGTGACCGTCACAATTATGATTTCAAAATAATTGCTTTCCGTTTATTTTTAAGATCGGAAACTTTTTATAATGGAAAGGAAAAGGTGATTTGTTGTCGGATTTAGGTGGAAATTGGTGGAAATAATATTAATTTATTGCTCAAAACTACAAATATAAACAGATGAAATAAATTAAATTAAAATTCCACGCATGTATTGTATTGGATATTGTTTGAAGTTTTCTTCTCATGCACTATGATATTGCATAATTAATTAATATTTTTGTCTAACACAAAATGATTTGTATCCTAACACATTAATTTAATTGTCAACAAGAACAGATGATGTAGCTTTACTAGGTCAAATTGTTTGTGTTTTCTACGTAGCAATAAGTCGCTGTCCTGGTTTTCAGAACTTCCATGGATTTGTACGAAAGTAAATAGTAATTCTCATATTTTTCCCATTAGGTACCTACTTAATCTATCCAAAAATAAATTTTCGAGACATAAAACCTTTCATAACTACTGTTTAACTACGGTAGGTAGTTAATTGCAGTTAGTTTTGTGTAGTAGCTAGTCAAAGATTTTCATAGGGAATGCCTCTACGTTATGGTGCGTCCATGCTACGCGAATCGAGCACGAGCCGAGCCACGAACGAACCTACAACGAGCACGATGCGAATCCCTTTGTTCGTGAAAAAACTGACAATCGCGCTCGTTCGAGGCTCGCAAGCCCGTCCACGCTACGCGAATCGTGCTCGGTTCGCCAAACTTTGACGCACCATTACGTTTTAAAATCTTTCAGTCTTACATTGTTTTTCTTTTTTTTTTTTGGGCATCGCCCTTTTATGACATTTCTGCCAATGCCGATTTATAATTCTCACACAGTCAAGTCAAAGTCAGACAACGTCACTTTGCAAGTTCCAAAAGTTGGAATCGGTTTTTTGTTGGCTAAAAGTGCATTTAGATTTTCAAAACTCTCGTTTATGTAGTTTGCAAAGCGCATTATAAGCATTCGTCTAACTCTTATAAGAACGAGGTATCAATTGTTACTAGGCTCTAGAATTAATATGATTTTTAATAGGATAGATAATTATAAGATTGATAAGGATATACGTATAATATACAGGCACGTATATGAATGATTAGTTGAGTTATTTAGGTTGATGTGTTTATTATTACTTGTCTAGTCTATTGCTCGAAATAATCATAACGTTTCTTTTGCCATTTCCCGGAAATGCTTTCAGAACGTCTCGTTACTTTAAAAAATATAATAAAATATGACTACAAACATCTTTTTTCTTTAACGTCTTGCATGCTGGGAATGTATAGTTCCTTCTGAAATTGAGCCATCTTTTGTTGCTATTGCACGTTCGGGGCTATGATGAGATAGGTGTCTACCTAATTAGACCAACATTTTATAATATAAGGTAACAGGTAACGAAAGTTTCGCGATCAATCATGATTAAATTTGGTGGGTCTTGATCCACCTGGGTAGCTACCACCCTCAACTTGAGAATATCGATAAGCATTGCACGTTGCCAGTTCCATTCTAGGATATATGCTTCCCAACTTTGGGAGCCGTGTATTAACTGTTTGGTCCATTGTGTTCTTCTGTCATTACTAATGTGGTAGGAGTTAGAACCCTTGTACCTAATAACTAATGATGTCTTATTAAACATTACCCATTAATATAAAATCTTAAATTCACAGAAACCTGAATTAATTAATCGGCCCCTAAAATATTTACAAACAGCTTTGAATGACTTACAAAACGTACATTGTCTCAGCCAATGTATAGTATATAGTGCCTAACTACATACTAATCGTTTTTCGTAAAAAGATTACCAATAATAAAGGTTATGTTTCGTCCGCGGTTGATCCGCGGATTGAGTGCGGAATTACCTGATGTTTCCGACTATGGGCTTACCAGGAGTCGCCGAGCCTCGCTGTCGGCCGAGCAGCGGCGCAAGTTGAGCATGCTCAGGTCGGCGAGCATCCCCACTCCGCTGTCACCGGTGAGCCACATTTACCATTTGGTAGCCTGCCCGAGACAGTGCTGTAATCAGGTATACTCATAGCATAGTATTTGTCGCTTACAAAAGCTATGTCAATAACGTGGCTATAGCGATTCGTGAGTGTCTAAAAACAATATAGTTTTAACATCGCAGTCTCGCTTCACAACTCTGTTCTAAAATTGTATTTGGTAACTAAAATAAATGTTCCTAAGTTTATTATTAACTCCGCAATTCTTTTTATTCTCAAATAAATTGCATCATTGAAACATTTCGCTGCTTGTGTATATGGGTAAAGTAAATAATATGTTTTTATCTAAATTCATGTAGTTTTTGTGTACGTTTCGATGGGTAATATCATCAATCATTGCTCTCTCTATTTTGCTGTGGTTTGGACTTTGGAGTTATTTTAATGGTACAATTATGAACATTTCTTATGAACTATTGGAGCAGGATTCAAAGAACAAACCTACCATTACAATAATACCTAATCGATGACAGATTCTTTGGTCTTATTTCACACATCATCTCTCAGTGTAATCACGTAGAACAGTTATCAAAGTAAACAATTTTCAAACGGCAAACGCAATTATCGACGAATTTGATAGACGGAATAAACTTCTCAGCGGGTCGTCTTAATGCAATGTCAAATAGTGTGTTTAATCCAAATATTAGGCCATCTGAGCATTTGTGGCTATAGACTAAACATTTTATCGGCTCTATTGAGTAGGTACTATAACAAGAATAGAAGCACACCTGCGCACGCACAATGCTCCGAAAATTACATTTAAATTGACGGGTTTAGACGACGATATGGCAATATGCCACCGAAATGTGTTTGTTGTGAATGTTTTCTTATGACGGAGACATTTTTTGTCAAACATTGGAGATATTGTCTCCATAAGTAATCTACTTATAATATTTTATAGTCATAATATTGTAGACGACTCTCAAGAAAATGGTTTGAAGAGAGGGTCGTCGGCAACGCGCCTCCTACTCTGATACTATGGTAACCGCTTAGGTGCTTACCATCAGGCGAGCAGTAAGCTTGTTTGCAATTGGCACATCATCTTTAAATGGAGGTGATGGTGATCTTTAAACGTTGCTATAATTTACAAATAGCCACTTGGTATCAATAATATTGCATTAAATTTTCACATTGAGCCAGATATTTACAACGATACATATAAATCGTCATTAGTAGAACAATAAACACGCTGTGATGACAGATTTAGCGCGTTTATTCGCCTTCAGGGCCTATTGTGACGTCGCAGCGTCCCGCAGCGTGCGCGCACGCATGTCGCATAAACAATCGTTCATTATAATAACTAACATAGTAGCAGCATTAAATCATTGTACTGTGTGTTCAATTTTTGTCTTTCGTAACGTAATTGGGTTGGATTTAGTTGGTTATTCAGGGATTTCATCATAAACTGTGTTTACTTTCCTATGCGCTCAATGCGAAGCGCTCGTGGTGTAGCATAATAAGCCGTTCGGCAAGTTAAGCTACCACCGTCGTGGTCGGTACCTGGATGGGTGACCGCCTAGTGGTATTTCAAATCGAGCGTTTCCGTGCTTCGGAAGGCACGTTAAGCCGTTGGTCTCGGTTATCACTTAATTGTGATAGTCCGTAAGCTAGTTGCCCTTACACGCGGCTTGAAAACTCCAACAGTAGGTTGACCACTATAGCCTACCTCCACCGATTCGCAGTGGTCACGCGTGATTGGGTGGAGTATCTGCCCATTACCTTTCACCCTGATTTGTGAAAGGAGGCCTGTGCTCAGCAGTGGGACATTATAGGCTGCTGATGACTATCCTATGCTCCGGGCTACGCTCGAGTGGTAGTTTTCAAATTTCAAAATTGATACTGCAAAAGCTTTCCCTAAGAAACCACCTAGCTGACTGCATCAAAATATTTGCAGTCGATCTCACGTTATAAACGCACACTAATGAATAGAAATAATTACAGAGAGACGTTGCTTTATTAAAATATGTATTAAGGATTACTAAAACATCATACTTTGCCTTTTGCTTACCTTTTTGATACGATCAAGTCGTCAAACAAACATATATGGCCCGTGTGGTGGTAAACGATCAACCTTTGTATGGGAGTATGGGAGTGAAATAAGAGATTGTTAAAAATATCGTGATATTTCGATTTGAAATTTCAATCCCATACAAAGGTTGATCGTTTACTAACGATGACGATTGTCGACAACCATCTTGTCTAGGGGCCCTGGCAACCTTACTGACACGCAGGAACACAACATTGCTATTTGGCTATAGTATTCTGTAAGGTGGTTACTTCCCCAGTCGGAACATCAAATTATTGTAGTTTTCAGATTAAAATAGAGTTTTACCTACTTATATTCCTAACTAGATATTTGAATTTTATACAATTTACTACAACTTTACAGATTTAAGAGCATTTATCTTAGTTTAATTGCTCCAAATGCCATAATAATGGTTTAAAAGCGTATACAAGCACAAATTATACGAGTACAAACAGTGCGTTACCACACAACCGGCAGAATGGGAATACAAAGGAATGATAATTTATAGTTGAGTGGGAGTTAAAAGAAACGCTTGTAAATATAGCGCTACCAACAACATCTTTAAACGGGTTCCGCCTTTCAGCCTTTACCAAGGTTGTGGGAAAGCGCTTTAGCAGTAACAGCCACAGCAGCTTTAGGTTTAAATGACAATAAAATATTTTTATAGTCGAATTAATAATGAACTTAAAATTACACGAGTTTAAGGTCTATCGTAAGGTCTATAGGTATAAGGACGTTAAATCTGTTTGCCATTTGTTTGCGGTTTGTTTTATTTTATAAGATAATTATTATATTCTGGGACATTCCTCACACACGGTCATCTGATCTCAAACTAAGCAGACTGATCCCAAACTAAGCAGATACTTAATGCGGACTAAGCTTGTGTTCAGTCCTATGTTTACTTGAGTCAAATGTATACAGTTATATGAAGGAAAATACGGTAAATAACGGTGCACCTTCCGTGGGTGCACCCCTACGCGAACACGTAGACGCAACTTTAATTTATTTTGATCAACGATTTCAGAACACAAAATTACTCAGATAATTACAGCTGTTCTTTACTAAAGTAATAAAAACATTGTTTATTTGCGTTCCGAGTGGAAGCTCTTGTCTACTCGTCCAATAAGCTCTCGAATAGTTTGGCATCGTCAAGTTGCGATGACTGACAGGTGTCGCATGCGTCATTTGACGTCATGACAAACTGTAGTGCCGATTGCTAACTAGCCGTATTATAAAAACTGTATATAATACCTCAGAGTAGATAAATACTACGTACAAATAATACTTTAAAAATAACATAAAGGATGCATAGAGGAAAGTAACAAACGACTGACGATAAAAAAAAATATTGAGAGTTAATTTAACAAAAAGATAAACAAAGCATCTGCCAATATTTTCTTCAATATCTGTTCAGTTCATTTTGTCTTTTATAATACCAGTAAGGATACGATGACCCTGAGGATGAGAGACAAGTAGTACAGACATATATATATACCATACTAGCGGTCCCCCGCGCCCTTCTCCACACCATAAACATTTTTAGATACGTTGAAATGACGTTATTATTGATCCTTGGTGCCTAAGGAATAAATTGAGGCATTTAAAATATTTTGATCCCCGGGATAAAAATGCGACTTCTATTCCATGCCGGCGAATTTCGACCATTAATAATTTAATTATTAATTTCTCCATTATGTTGTTGTTATGTTTTGCGTGGTTTATAAAATATTTCAAGTACTTATATTAAATTAATATATTGCTTGTAATGTAATCTCAACATTGGAAGTGATTCAAAACTCTAAAATGTTTTTTTTTTCTACAAATCAATGTATGGATCTCGCCGTGATTCTTTCAAGATGATCCGTTGAGAAGTTGAATCTTGAAGGCTTAACAAACTAATAAACTCACTTTCACATTTATAATATTAGTTAGGATTTTTAAAATCCAAGTAGGTTATAGTTTTAGTTTTCATCAAAATCGGCCTCGAGACTTCTTCAAGCATTTGAAGCTAACTTTATGATTTGGCCCCTTGACTTGGACACTCATGCCCACTTGAAAAATTCATTCTGAATATATATAATCTAATTTATAACCTAGCTCTCTACCTAAACAAAACATAAATAACTTGCACAAAGTGTACCGTTTGGTGTCTGCATAAAGTTTCTCCGCCGGATGGTTTTTAATGTCAGAACTGTCAGAGTGCCAGATCCATAAATGACAAGATAAATGGGGCTGCAAGGGCTGCAGCTCAAAAAAATATGCTAACAATATTTATCAGTTGCGATATATCACACAGAGATTCAATACGAGAAAAAAAGTATCTGTTATAGTTAGCTAACCGTGGTTTCACCAGCGTTCCAGTGATGAAAAGTAGCCAAGCAAGACCAAGCAGATTAAAAATGATCAGTTGTAAAAGTGTCTTATACCAAAAAAAATGTAGAGTAAATGGCAATAAAATGCTTTAATAATATTCCAAAATGCATCAGGGAATTACGAATAAATTTATTTAAAATCAAATTATTTGACTGGCTGATAGAAAATTGTTTTTATAGTATGCAAGATTTTTTTTAATTTCAAGGATAAATTTCATATATAAGTACATTTAAAATTAATAAATTGTATTTTGTGATAATTGTATTTGGGACATCGTTTGTGTATTTAAACTGTTAATGTTTATTTTTAATTATTGATTGAATGTGTCATCAAATTTTAATATTGTAATGTAAACACTTATTATTTTTGTATGCCAGTAATTGGTGAAACATGTTGAGCCACATTATTATTATACTACACCTATTTTGTATCATGTTTCAGATAAATATTCTATTATATTCTATTCTATTCTATAGCCAGCACTCGGGCGCGGATATAGAGTTTCATATTAGGGAGAAAAAATCACCAGAGCTCAATGAGGAGGCGTTGTGCTGGCTGTATGCCATTGGGGACCAGCAGTGTCGTACCAAATTACCATTCTGCTGTCGGTTGGCACAGCGTGGTGTGATTTTCCCAGGATCTGCAACGCGTTAGTAGTACCCCTGGTCATGTATGCATCCATAGGGTACGGTAACCGCTTACCATCAGGCGGCATTGCCACATTAGTAGTAGGTATAAATCAGTAGTGGATATCATATCATCATCATCATCAGCCTATAATGTCCCACTGCTGAGAATAGGCCTCCTTACACAAATGAGGGTGAAAGGGATATGATATACCTAAGCTGAATGCAGTGATGATGTGAAATTATTCATCCATGTGTCCATACAAAATTGCAGGTTCACTTGCGCGAGCGCATCAAAGCACATGTGAGCATTTTGCTACAATAACAAACATGTCGGTACACTCGGCACAGTGTTTACAATACGCTACTCGGTCGTATTACGACTCTCGTAAAATGTATACTAATTACTATGTTTATGTGTGGCCGGTGAACTGCGAATTCTGTAAGATTTAAATATGTCTGTAAACTTTCAAATGTTAAAGTCCTACATTTTTTTTTTTTTTTTTTATACAACTATGTCGGTAAACAAGCATACGGCCCGCCTGATGGTAAGCGGTTACCGTAGCCATATGGACGCTTGCAACACAAGAAGCATCGCTCACGCGTTACCGACCTTTCCCCCCTCCCCTATGAGCTCTGGCGACCTTACTCACGCGCAGGAACACAACTTTACACGACATAAAGTTATTTGGCTGCGGTATTCTGTAAGGTGGAGGTACTACATATTGTATTTCGCCTGATGTCCTTTTTTGGTGTATGTATATGCTTATGTTTTGAAGTTTGGTATAGCTTGTCCAAAAATATTTGATAAAAATGTAAAGTGGCTTAGTTTTTTGGCGGTTCTTTTTAGTCGAACGCTGACTTATAAATCTTGAATGACTTTGATCAGAAGTTTTCTATGATAGAATATTTTATATACTTTGTAAATTGTGATTTTCCAGAGAGATTTTTATCTTCTTTTCTTGGTTTTGTGTAAATAAGTGCCCCAAGAAATTTATTTATTTTTGCTTTGGTGCAAGCTGAAAGCTGGTTCGGAAGTAAGTACTAGCTAATTCCTTTGCTACATTATATCATGGATGCCACTACATTCTGCTGGCATACAGGGTAGTTTTCATCAACTCAACATGATGTTTACTGCTGCATAGGCCTTCCTCAATGTGTGAGGTCTCCGTGACGCAGGAAATTGGGCAGAATGCCCAAAAACCCGTTTGGGCAGACATGGTGGCATCTTGATGTCTCCTTGACCAAGAAACATAGCTAGGTAAATATGTGCCCGAGGATAAGGTTCATCATTTCTTTTAAAGCAGCGCTCGTTTAGCATGATTAGCCGTTCTAAATCGATCGGCAAGTTAAGCTACCACTGTCGTGGTCGTTACCTCGATGGTGACCGCCTAGTGGTATATCCAATCGAGCGTTTCCGTGCTTCGGAAGGCCCGTAAAGCCGTAGATCTCGGTTATCACTTAATTGTTATAGTCGTTAAGCTAGTTGGAGGCCTTCTAGACGGCTTGAAAACTCCAACAGTAGTTTGACCACTAGCCTACCTCCACCGATCCGCAGTGGGCACGCGTGTTGGAGTATCTTGTCTGGAGTATCACCCTGATTTGTGAAAGGAGGCCTGTGCTCAGCGGTGGGACATCATAGGCTGATGATGATGATGGTTTATTTTAATTATTGTTTCTTGTACCTTTAAATAGTCTTTACCGAGGAGATATGCCGTCAGACGCAACGAAAGGGTTAAATTTTATGCATACTAAATGATTTAGTTCGGCAATTAATTTTATATTTAAAAAAAAATTCTGAATCACTGCAACCACAACGTGGGCAGGAGTTTTTATGTCTTCCGATGTATTATAAAATTATGAAATTTACGATACCTATCTAGCAGATGTCTAAAAACCGCAAACTGAAAACACACCTGCAATAAATTATAGCACATGACTTCGCGTAGTTTAGTTTTGATTTATGTTGTGAAAGTTCGTGAAACTTGTTTGAGACGGTCAGTTGTAAAATGTTTGGCCACGTGTGTTGGTGCTTGCTACATACTCGTATACCGCAATGTATGTGAATTAGGTAGGTATGCTCAGTGGTACGTCGAACGCCGGTTCGAATCCTACGATGAGCTTGAGCTTTCGGTAAGGGGGCGTCCATTACTTAACATACATGAGGCGTTTAGGGGGGGGGGGGTCGAGCCGAATCTCACCGAATCTCACGTGGGCGTCTCGGCAAATATCTCATGGTCATAAAATAACTCTGGGTTATTCTAAAAGCATAAAAATAATTAAGTAAAATAAATCTGACACTGATTAGCGTAAACTCTAATCGGTATTGAAAAATCTCACGGGGAGGCTCAAATCTCACGTCATCTCACCGAGGGGAGGGGGTCGAAAAATCGCCAAAGTCGCCTCACGTAATTTATGGACGTCCTCTAAGGTAAACATTTTGAGGAAATATAGTATATAGTACTGTGGTAGGGTACTTTGTAGTACCCGCCTGGCTGGCTACCACCTCAAAGTTGAAAATCTGTCGCCAAACACCGGTTTGTTCCGACAGCTGCGATTGGGAGCCATGCAGCTCCTTTCTGGGCTTGGTGTGGTTACTAGCTTCGGCTTCATCATTACTTACCATCGTGAGATTTTGGTCAAAAACAGGTTTATTCGATTCGTAATAAAAAAGTAGGCAGAATCGAAGACTTGAAACCAGTTCATATAGATATTCAGAAAAGCTTATATAAAACTCTGTAATATTAATTTCAGCAATTACTTACTAAGGTAAAACTATTGTTAATAAATTCCATGTTATAATAAGTTTGAGTACATTGATACAAAAAACCTGTGGGTGTAAGAAAACTAAAAATTGGTCACATTCTTTTCCAGGGTGAGAATCTTTATCTGAGTTAGTAGTTACAATTGCTTTAACATACGTTTATATGGCGCAAGTAGACCAAGGGCAAAGACCAAGTCACCTATCGTATAAAAAAGTGCACGGAATTTGAGAACAACGGAATAGAGTTGAGGAAATTACACCGACTGAAGCTCATAAAATATTGAACAAGATGTTTTTATTAAGAGGAAAGGATGGCTGCAAGAAATTTGGAAAATAGATATCTATTGCTGTCGCGCTGTGCCCGAGCTATCCCGCCCGAGGGCGATAGAGACAACTAAAGCTTGGACCGTTATACCTATTTAAATTAGGCGAAATCGTTATTTCGTAATCCCTGGGTTTCTCCTCCAAAACTGGATAGATTAAAAAAAAAACAAGAATAAGAAGGGCTTTGGCTATGTCTGTCGGTTTTCCTTTGTTGTTTTATATTCGTCAAATTTGTTCGCTGGACGTCTGATAAGGGCGTTAAAAATGGTAAGTTTTTGTGATTTAAGAAGGAATTCTTATAATAATTAATTTATGGAGAAAAACACAACCGAGAGACATACAGTGGTAACTACAGATTGCATGGTAGAATAATTTTCTCTACTATCAATATCCAGAGAGGAAACTGAGGATTACGTTTGTATGGAACAAAGAACAAACGCCACCATCATTTCCTCTTAATTGCCCCAGGGCTCTAATGAATTACTTTAGGTTAGGTTAGCATGACATATAATTTGACGTTTGAAGATTGATAGAGGCAGCGTGATTTGATTCCGTACTATTTGTAATAAAACATGGTGAATTAATTGAACCACCCAAATCACACATTTCAGAGATATAGGAGAACAAAAGAATATAATATTGAATACGCTTATAGATTTCGCAAAAATCGTTACTATTTAATTGGAAAAGGTGTTTCTTAAGTACCTACATCTAGGAAAATATTATCAGTCCATGTAAACTAGGCACAAAGATGTATAAGACCTGTGCCTGCGCATCGAATAGAATAATTGCATGCGACAGAAGCAATTTAGTTATTTTTATCACAGACTTTACAGCGCGTGAACAGAAATATTATGCAATTTATATGAAATCTGATTGCAGTTTTTATATGTTATGTCGAGTTTTAAGCTATTAAGAAGCTGTAAAACATAAATTTATTTTTTACATTATGCTAGGACGTTTTTTTTGTTCCGGTTTTAATATTAAATACAGAGAAAAGTATGTTAGGTCAGGGGGCCTACCACAAGCTCTTAAAACAAGGTTAAAATAACCTTATTTGTGTTTTGTCTTGTTTTGACGTTGGATGTCAAAGAGGGACAAAAGACAAATAAGGTTATTTTAACCTTGTTTTAAGAGCTTGTGGTAGGCCCCCTGGTCGGTTTTTCTAGTTCTGGAAATTAATGACTCTTTTCTAATCTATGAATGTTTATTTAAGTATTTCTTACACATCCTTTGTGGATTGTCATGAAGAAAAGATGCAAAATCGTACAACATCATTTTCCTCAGTTATGTAGGCACCCTTTAATATATACTATAATTTTTTTTTTTTTTTTTTTTTTTTTTTTTTTTTTATCCTAAGTTACACCTTCTTTAGTGTTCCCTATTCATACTACAATCTAGCCTTAATATTAGGCTAATAAGTAATTTATATTTAACATAAACTTCTATATTGACTATATCTAAGAATGTGTCCATTAACACTTTTCTTATTGTCTCTATTAAGGGGAAGACACTTTGTTCTTGTGTTCTTTATATGTAGCACTTGGACTATGTTACACTTTTTTAACTATCACTACACTAACTCAAAGGGTTTAGTTCTTTTGAGTCGTCTCACTATATCTGTGTGATCGAGGAGCTGGATTGCCTCAACGTTCACATGATGATGAAGCCGGTTGTGGTGAGCTTCTGCATATTTTTTAATCACTGTCTGTACGAACTCTACTTTTAGGTCCCGATGGAGGTCGACATTTCTGATGTACCAAGGGGCATTCACTATTTCCCTCAGTACCTTGTTCTGGAATCGTTGGATAATTAAAATATTGCTCTGTTTGGTGCAGCCCCATAGCTGTATACCATAAGTCCATACTGGCATAAGGACTTGTTTGTATAATACAAGTTTATTGTGTGTTGACAGCTTAGAGTGTTTTCCAAGCAGCCAATACATTCTTTTATACCGTAGGTGTAATTCGTCGATTTTCTTCTTGACGTGAGCTTTCCAGCGTAACTTTACATCAAGCGTCATGCCGAGATATTTAGCTGTATTCTCATACGGGATTTGTTTGCCATCAATATAGACTGGAGAATACTGTTGTTTCATATTGCTTAAGTCTATGTGGATAGATTTGGATTCATTAAGTTTAATTCTCCATTTTTTTGTCCAGTTATAAACTTTATCAATAGCTGTTTGAACCTTATCAGCTGCCTCCTTGTGGCTATTCCCTGTAGCCATTATGGCAGTATCGTCAGCAAAGGTAGCGATAGTGTTATTTTCTAGTTCAGGAATATCACAGGTGTATAATAGATACAGGACCGGACCCAATACACTACCTTGTGGTACACCAGCTCTTATTTCTTTCAGTTCAGAGTAGGCATCTTCTTGCCTTATTCTAAATACTCTATTTGAAATATAGGATTCCAAGATATCAGCAAACTGCTTTGGTAGGTTTTTTCTGAGCTTATAGATGAGACCTTCATGCCAGACCTTGTCGAAAGCCTGTGCCACATCCAAGAACACAGTAGAGCAAACTTTTTTCTCTTCAAGAGCATGTTCGATCGTGTTAATGATTCTGTGCACTTGATCTATTGTTGAGTGCTTTTCACGAAACCCAAATTGATGATCGGGTATGAGAGCCTTACTTTCAATAATACCTTTCATTCTTTTGAGCAACAGCTTCTCAAATAGTTTTGACATGACAGGCAGTAGGGAGATTGGCCTGTATGATGTAGCTTCATGTGGTGGTTTTCCAGGTTTTGCTATCATTATCACTTCAGCAACTTTCCATAAGTCAGGTACTTTTTTTAACCTTAATGAGGCATTTATAAGGGTCGTTAGTTTGACTATTCCTTTTTTTGTTAGGTTATGGAGTATTTCTCCTGTTATCAAATCATAGCCAGGAGATTTACGTGGGCTTACATGTTTCTTAATTTCTTGTGCAACTTCTCTAGGTGTGACTAGCTTTATATTTTCTTCAGTATCATTTGACATCGTATGTTTGTCCAAAGTAAGAACTTCGTTTGTTTCACCATCGTTGGGCTGAAATATGGTTTCTAGGTGCTCTGCAAACCTTTTAGCTTTTTGCTCGTTATTTAGTGCCCATTTCCCATTTCCATCTTTGATTGGTGGAATTTGAATAACAGGCTTTTTCAGATTCTTGGTGGCCTTCCACAGGGAGTAATCTGTGGTGCGATCACTAGTCAGATTTTGTAGGAGTTTATTTGTAGAATCATTGTTAAAAGCCTGTATTCGTCTATTAACTTTTTTTGTTAAATTGTTTTTTTTATCTTCAGGGCATCTAGATTGATGCCAGATTTTCCTTTGCCTTCTCTTTTCAGCTATGAGTTCTATTATTCTAGTAGGATACGTATTTCCTTTGGTTCTCTTGTCCCTGAGTGGAGTATTTTGCCAAGCTGCTTTTTGAATGTCTTCTATGAACTTTTGGACTCCATTGTTTAAATTTTCCATTGTTTTAAGAGGAATCTTAAGATCTATATAGTTATCTAAGTCTATCTTAAAGCTCTCCCAATCTGTAAACTTATTCACTAATGTCAAAGCGCTTTTATTGTACAAAATATTCTCACTTATTTCCAAATATATTGCAGAGTGATCTGAGTTCATATCATAGCTATGCTGTGTTCTAATATATTTTGATGATAGGTTTCTTATGATAAAAAAATCTATGAGGTCTGGGATTTTATGGGGATCTGTAGGCCAGTATGTGGGCATTCCAGTAGATGCCACGTCACATTTTATGTCTTTCATAGCGCCTAATAATTCTCTGCCCTTAGTAGTAGTTAGTCTGGAGCCCCAATACGTGTTTTTAGCATTGAAGTCACCTCCTAGAACAAATCTACTCCCAAGGCTCTTTAGAAAAGTCGTATACTGTTCTTTCCTGATTATATATCGAGGTGGACAATAAATGGCTGAAACAGTTATAGGGTATCTCTTGGTTTTGATAGATATCGCCACAGACTGTATTTCTTTCTCTTCATATTTTATTTCTTCGTGATGTTGAATGTTTTGTTTTACAATAACAGCACTACCGCCTCTAGCAGTATTATCAGGATGTAGTGCGTGATACACTTTGTAGCCTTTAAACTTAATGTGTGATTGTTTTGTAAAGTGCGTTTCTGATATTAGACACACATCAACATTTTCTATGTCTAGGATTACTTGCAGTTCGTTTTGATGTTTTAGTAACCCATTTGAGTTCCACGTCATAATTTTTAATACAGGATTCATTTTTTCGGCTGCAATATAGCTGTTTTGGCACTATTTTCAATTCGTTTCAGTCTATCATCGAATGCTAACATGAGCTTTAGGATATCATCTAATTTATTGTCACTGCTAGCACTTGCTGGAGAACTCTGAGGTACTTTGGTGTCTTTTTTAGCTGCTTGGGCGAAAGATATATTTCTAGTGGTGAATCTATCAAGCTTTCTTTGAATATGCTTACCCTGGACAGGACCATCTTGTTTTTCATAGGCGTTTACCTTGTGTTGGTGTGTTACAGATGATTTTTTGGAGTTTTTGTTTCTCATAAGTTGGATTTCTTTAGCTATAGCACATCCCCTATAGTTGGCTGGATGTGGATCTCCACAGTGTACGCATTTTGGTTTTTCTTCAGTTGTTTTTTTGCAGTCTTTGGTTAGATGTTTACCTGTGCATTTTACGCACCTCGGTGCTTTGGAGCAATACCTTTGTGTATGTCCATAAGCCTGACATCTCTTGCACTGAGGTACTAGTTTGGTGGTTTTTATAGCCTGTATCTCCACTTTATAGCCCATAATAGTTTGTATATTATGTATTTTATTTATTTGCTCTTCATTATTGAACGTCAGCATGAACATATTAAGTGGTTCCTTAGTTTTCCAGCTTAATTTATTGACTGCTTCTAAGATCTTGTAACCTTTGCTTTTAAGGTCTTCTACTATTCTCTCCGGTTTGCATGATGAGTGAAGTTTTTTGGCCATCACTCGTATTGGCCTCTCTTGTTTATTTTCATAAGAATGCCATAGGCAATCGTTGTTAGTCAGAGATTTTGTTATTATTCTATATGATTCTTCGTTTGCTGTATTAATTTTGACCGTGTTAGCATTCATCATTTTGATGGTGAATGCTTCGGGTTTCTGGTTTTCGGATAGGAAATCGTAGAAAATCTGGAAGTCAGTAATGCCATCAACTATGATAGGCGGTGGCGTTGGTACTTTCTTAGTCTTTTCATTGCTGACGTTCGGTTCTTGGACGAGTGTTTTATCTTGAGTGGGTGAGGTGTTCAATTTTCTCTTCTTTCGTGTTTTTACACGAATCCACTCAGTTTCTCGGGCTAGATCTTCTTCGTCCGTGCCATATTCAACATGGGGGGAAGAAATCTCCATGGTGGTAGTTTCTGTTTTAGGGTTATTCTCCGCAAGGCATTTTAGCTGTTGTTGGAGAATTTCAATTTGACTCTGCAAATCCTTTACTAGGCTTTGCAGTTTTTCGCGCTCTTCGCGCTCCTCACCATAATGTTTGTACAGCAGATGTTCTGTTTCTGTTGTGAGCTTGATTCTACTCTTTCCTGGGGATTCATTCGAAGCCATTATGAGAAATTTATTAGCGAAATATATCTTCGCCTTAACAATATTATTTGCTGACAAGCGTGCGCCACGATAACTGGGTCATCGCGGTGCGGCCGCCTCGCCAGCTTTGTTATGATGCGTTAGCACTTTGCACTATTTGGACCGCACGGTCGCGTCTTCGCGAGTTGCACGACTGTTCTCAGCGAAAATTGAACGATCACTGAATATATATACTATAATAACAATAATGTGATATATCCATAGATATACTAATATAATAGAGTGGAAGGGCTAATCTCTGGAACTCCCAGTCGGATTCGAAAAATTCTTTCACTAATAGGAAGCTACATTATCCCCGAGTATTATAGGCTAATTTTTATCTCGGAAAAGCGGGTAAAACCGCGGGGGAGAGCTAGTAAAGTAATAAATACAAAAAAACAATACTCCCTGTATGCGACACAGTGTAAAATTAAGTGCTACAATGGAAATAGCCCACTGGCCAGCCTACATGCATTAAGGCAATTACACCAAGAACATGTCTCTTATGCCGAGAATAGCATGTGACAGACGGACGGACGAGCCCCCCAATAGAGCTATTATACTTGAGTAGGTAGTTGTATACTGTATTGTTCGTTATACATTGAGATGTTGATGTTAGATTATAGGCCATATTTGGTCGGCAATTTCAGTTCGCCATACTTCCTGCTGCGTTGTTGTTATTTTTTTTTGTTTGCTTTAAGGCAAATGTTCAGAGCCATACAGACGGATTGACGTATGAAAATATAAATCTCTAAATATAAAAATGTATCCCTATTTCCCTTGGTCACGCAATAACTTTAGAACGACTTTACCGATGTCATAATTTTTTTTAAAGTTTTCTAAGACTGGAGAAGGGTCTTACGGAAAAAAATATGAAAGTTGAATAGAAAATAAGAAAATTTAAGAAAACTTGATGGTAGGGTAGGTTTTGGTAGGATATCCCTCGGGTAACTACGCGGGTGAAACCGCGGGGCGCAACTAGTCCTAACTTTTATATTATCAATGCGAAAGTGAGTTTGTTTGTTTGTTTGTTATGCCTTCACGCCTCAAGTACCTACTCAATGGATCATTATGAAATTTGGCATGCAGATAGTCTATGGTATGGAGAAGGACATAGGCTACTTTTTATCCCGGGAACGCGGGTGAAACCGCGGGGGACTGGTAGTATTTTATAAATGTAAATTGTGTTGCTTATTAATTTTTGCAAGTCACATAATGGCAGATTTATTATGACAATCATGACACTTTATAAAAAAAAAAACAATTTTACTGCGCTCTTAATTTTTCATGGCAGGAAAGTGATTTAAATCAAGCTTACTTATACCTCAGAGTAAATAAATACTACGTACAACCTCAGAGTATATAAATACCTACTACGTGCACAACTTATACCATGGAAATGTTAACGTGGCGGCGCCAAGCGGAAAATATTGGAAACGATTTCATAGGAAGCAGCTAAAATACATTTTATAGCGGTATAGGCTCGCTGAAGCTTTCAGGAAGTTTCCTGAAGGTTGTATAGATGGCGTAATGCGATTTCCCACTCTATAGTCATCTATATGCGAATGTACAAATAACATTTTATAAATGAACTAGCTTTAGCCCGCGACTTCGTCCGCGTAGTTTTATTTTTCTAGATATGATTCATTGTAACAATATAGAGCTTTGTTCATGGCTATTGCCCGCCACTACGTGTGATATTTGACATAAGTTCAGGTAGATTGAGAGCTGATTGCGAGCATGCCACATACAACTGAAACAGTCCTGTCGCAAATAAACTCTAGCAAATATCAGAGTTTTTCCCTGTGATTTATTAATAGCCATCGCGAAACAAACCTTGATAAGGAACTGTACACTTTTAAATTAAACGAAGGATTTGGGATCAATGGTATACGCGGCACGAAGACTGTTTCTCCTCTAGCAGGACCAGTTAATATTTTGGCCTCAATAACATTACGGCGGAGAGCTGTTACTTGAAGTCTAGTTCCACAGCACAATTTTGGAGGCCGTATATTTCTAATCATTATGACAATCTGCCGGGTAATCCATATGTTGGTGCTCCCAACATATGGATTACCCGGCAGATTAAGATCTAGTTTAAAAATTGAACAGGATAATTTACTGACCCATCCATATCGACCATGGTGGCAACCACCTTCAAATGAATAAATCAACATTTCATTTATCGCAGCGGGTTGGTAATTTTTGGGAGTCATAACGGCTCTCTCGCGCATAACCACTCTATCGGTTTGAGTTCATTGTAACATCAGTATACATTTTATTTATACCTAAGTTGGTATTTGTATCAACCCATCTATTTGTGGAAAGTTTACGTTCCCGATTTGAAGCAGATCTGAAAATCTCCCGTCAGGAATATGCACCGTGTATGTATGGGAAGGTGAAATAGGTTTTTTTTTTTAAAGGGGTGGGGGGTGGGGCCGAGATCGGGATTATTTATCTAAAATTGCGCTATGAGACCTATTTCCTCAACCATTTCATGACAACTGAGATATTTGCTTATGGCACACAGACAGACAGACGAATACACGGGACCTATATCCACAAGTTTCTCAATAATTTACAGACAGCTGAGATGTTTCTGTCTGTCTGTCAGTCTGAGGAGAGACTGCCTCCTTATGTGTGTATCTCTTGTACAACGGACAGTTCTCTGAAGAATTGTTTGATCTGATTCCCACGGGCTATCTTCTACCATCGCAACTTTCGCCATCGACGGGGAGTCAATACTCATATATTGGAACCGAAATGGTTTCTACTGTGCAATTTCAAAGGAGTTTTCTACCGCGTACACTCAGGCTGTGGAATGAGCTCCCCGCCGTGGCTTTTCCAAAGGAGTATAGCCAGGGGGTCTTTATAAAGGGTGTGAAGATATTTCTGTAGGGTCGGCAACGCACGAGTGATACCTACGGTGACCGCTTACCATCAGGCGGGCCGTATGCTTGTGTGACACCTTAGTATTAAATTTAAATATGGAATAATAATTTAAAAATTGCCCGTAGCAGACGGACAGATCGACGGGCGGAGATCTATCAAAAGGTTCCTCAAACAGACAGCTGAGAAATTTTCTCGTGGCAGATAGACAGATAGATGGCGGCAGTAGGCCGAATAACATGTTACACGTGTACATTATTTTTACTTCAATACAAAATTGTGTGAATGAACAACTTCAATACAAAGTTACATCCCCCTTTACACCCCTTAAGAGTTTAAATTCCAACAACACCGATATTCGTTGCGTTAGTTTCCAACTATAAGCTTAATTAATAAATTTAGCATACTTCCATACACAACTTATATAACATATATAAATTAATTTTCAATCATCAGCCTAAACACAAAATTTGAAGGTCCTAACTTCGAAACTGATGGACTTTCATACAAACTTGCATCCCCTATTTTACCCCCATAGGGGTGTAATACTAAAAAATCCTTCTTTAGTGGGTACCTACACTGTATAATTATAAATTTAGTGATGTTTACTGTGGAAATGAAGGACTTTCATATACAACTTAATCCCCCTTTTCCCTCTTCGGGGGTGGAATTATCACAAACGCTGAGATAACTATACATTAATTTTCAATCGTCAGCCTAAACACAAAATTTGAAGATCCTAACTTCTAAACTGACGGACTTGCATACAAACTGTCATCCCCTATTTTACCCTCTTAGGGGAGGAATTTCCAAAAATCCTTCCTTTCTGGAGACCTATACTGTGTAATAATAAATTGTGAAGTTTATCGTGAAATTGAAGGCCTTGCATACCCAACTTCATCCCCCTTTTTCCACTTTGGGGGTGAAATTATCATAAACGCTGAGATAACTTTAAATTAATTTTTAATCGTCATCCTATACACAAAATTTAAAAATCCTAAGTTCAAATCTGAAGGACTTGCATACAAAATTTCATCCCCTATTTTACCCTCTTAGGGGTGGAATTTCCAAAAACCCTTCCTTACTGGATACATATACTGTATAATAATAAATGTAGTGAAGTTTACTTTGAAATTAAAGGCCTTGCATACCAAACTTCATCCCCCTTTTCCTCCCTTCGGGGGTGGAATTATCACAAACGCTGAGATAACTATACATTAATTTTCAATCGTCAGCCTAAACACAAAATTTGAAGATCCTAACTTCTAAACTGACGGACTTGCATACAAACTGTCATCCCCTATTTTACCCTCTTAGGGGTGGAATTTCCAAAAATCCTTCCTTAGTGGATGCCTCCACTATATAAGGTATCTGTGTGCAAAATTTCAAATCTCTAGGTCAAGCGATTTGGGCTATGCGTTGATATATTGCATACAAACTTTCATCCCTTATTTTACCCTGCTAAGGGTGGAATTTTTAAAAATCCTTATTTTGTGGATGCCTACACTGTATAATAATATATTTAGTGAAGTTTACTTTGAAATTGAAGGACTTGCATACACCACTTCATCCCCCTTTTCCTCCCTTCGGTGGTGGAATTATCACAAACGCTGAGGTAACTATACATTAATTTTCAATCGTCAGTCTAAACACAAAATCTGAAGATCCTAACTTCAAAACTGACGGACTTGCATACAAACTTTCATACCTTATTTTACCCCTTAGGGGTGGAATTTTTAAAAATCCTTCTTTTGTGTATGCCTACACTGTATAATAATATATTTAGTGAAGTTTACTTTGAAATTGAAGGACTTGCATACCAAACTTCATCCCCCTTTTCCTCCCTTCGGGGGTGGAATTATTACAAACGCTGAGATAACTATACATTAATTTTCAATCGTTAGCCTAAACACAAAATTTGAAGATCCTAACTTCAAAACTGACGGACTTGCATACAAACTGTCATCCCCTATTTTACCCTCTTAGGGGTGGAATTTCCAAAAATCCTTCCTTAGTGGATGCCTCCACTATATAAGGTATCTGTGTGCAAAATTTCAAATCTCTAGGTCCAGCGGTTTGGGCTGTGCGTTGATATATTAACAATCAGTTTATCATTTTATATATTAAGATTTACGGTCATAGGCCTCGGAGGAAAGGCCTTCATAGCAAAGTTATACTTAGTAAACTGTAAAATATTGGGGCAAAGTTGGGGCAAAACCTTATTTTCTTTTATTATCGGGGAAAACAGGTCCACTACTTCGAACAAAGAGAATATGCAATGCATAATAGGCACTGCTTATATTTGTTTATTTTATTTGGTTTCTGAACGTTACTCATAATGTTTTTAATTCTCAATATATTATTCGGTACCTATTATGTTTATGTAAAAAATCAATTTCTTCAGAAGAAAATAGCCTCAGGCAATTGCATACACTACAGAGAAGAATTTTCTAAGTACTTAACCATATTTATGTATTCCTGTCTCGCGTATTTATCGTCGGTAGACGACGAAGGTAGGAAGTATCGCAATTAGCGGCCGACCCAATTACCAAGCAATTGAGTGCGCTCGCTTCCTCCCATCCACCTTTACCTATCTTGTCTATGGCTTGTCGAACCTCTTCACTTCTTTTCTGTGGAGTCTTCAATAAAAAAAAATAAAAAAACGGTTATTCATTTTTCACTCGCGATCCCTGCATGAAAAATTGTCTTATATCTTCTGTGAATCGGATCAGAAACTCCGGAGATTACCTCATTACCTTAGTAAGGTAATGTAAGGTGCAGAAAACACAAACACATTCGACAATATTGATATCTGTGGAAATAGAGAGGATATATCATGACTAAAGCTGGGATATATTGATAACCGTGAAAAATTAAAACTAGTCTTGAGTTACATACTTATATTTTTAGTTATAGATAAATGGATATTCTGTTCTAAAAACTGATTTTGGAGCCGATTAATGATAATATTGTGATAAAGTTGAAAACAATCCAATTAAAAACTACGTATTTACCTGTGAAACGTATAATTATTTGGGCTATTTCAACTATTAGCATCACATTTGCTCACAGAACAAGTGACAATGTCTATAACATACACTTTTCTAGTTTTATTTGCACGATCGTAATTATTTTCAGTAAAATACGAACTCATACATAAGCACCTGCAGTGCTATTCTGTAACGTTCATTTGCAAAATCACTTCTGAATCCGCGATGAGATTAGAATTTCATATTCTTAAACTGAGTGAGTTCGACACTAGCGCCACCGAGTGATGACGGAAGTGAGAAGAACTACCACAGGTGAGTATTTTGTCGTTTTTCAATAGGATTTGGTATTCTGAAACGTAATTCACCCGCCAATTCAGTTGCGAGGTGAGTTGCGAGATGACTTTCGAGATGATTTACCTTTTACAGAATAGCATAGCTTGTTTGATATGGGTTGATAATCGATAATTGGACTGTTTTACAAAAAACTTAAACCGACTTCAAAGTACACTAAGAAGTAATCAAATCCTGATCTGATGACAATGGGACCAAACGGGAAGTGTACCCTTCCAGACAAAAAAAGAATTTTCCAAATCGGTTGATAAATGACGGAGATATGAGGTAACAAACAATAAAAAAAAAAAAAAAAACAAACGAATTGAGAACCTCCTCCTTTTTTTGAAGTCGGTTAAAAATAACATTGACTCACGACTAAAATGTCTATGCGTCTCTTGCTCTCTTGCAAAGTGTCATAAGGATTGTCATATTACGTATCGATGCGAAATCCTAAGTTTATGACCGTAAACGAGCAGAGAAGGAGAAACATCGTGAACTCGTAAAATCCGTGTCTAGGTTCCTATAAGCCAAGGGCTTCGAGTTGCTAGTTTTATGGTATTGAGATATCCGAAGCAGGGTGATAGATCTTTAATATTTAGATATCTGGATTCATCCTTAACTAGTTGTTGCCTCGCGGTTTCACCCCCGTTCTGTAAGGGATCTTATGTTTTCCCGAGATAAAAGTAAAAATTGTCAGATAACAATCTACCCGTTTGACAAATTTCATCACTATGGTTGTGTCGTTGACGCGTCAAGAGGTCACAAACACACCCCGGGGAGCCGTCTCCCATCATCATCAAATCATTTCGAATGTACCGTTTACACTCTTACGCTGTGTAACATTTTCCTCGTGTCGTGTTACAATATTAGTTGAGCAACTCTATTATATGGTAAATTGATTTACGTTGTTTAATAATCGCGAGTGGAGGGACTTGCATTGTGGTGAAGTTTCCAATAATGACATTACTCGCCTATTCCCTCAGAGAATGGGGCTAGATATGCTCTACTTCCTATGAGGCTAGAAAATCAACAATTTTGATAAATACTTGTACAAATATAAAGATTATTAGGGAAGATTTATGTAGTATTGAACCTCCATTTAAAATATGTAAATTCAGTAATAAAAGTATGAGATTCTGTCGTAATGTTTGTTGTCGAGTATTATGCGTGCGGTTTTATCTTGGTTTTATCATAGTAACTACATTGGAATACCAAAAACCTCTTATGTTTTATTGAATGGATCTTATTTATTTATTTATTCGGAAAACCAACAGCTGATTACATTAGTATAACTTCAGTGTACATGGTGTGTGAGCCATTTAAAGGTCTTCATCAATAGAAACAGAAAAAATATAAAGAATAAAACAATGTTGTAAAGACACGGTAAGACAGAAAGTTAAGTTTAACACACAATATAGATCGTTATGCTATTGCAGATCGTTATGCTACTATTCACTACTTAAGTAATTGTTAAAAGTAAACATTAATAAAAAAAAGCTTAAATTATATGTTTGTACAGTCGAGGACATAAATATGTATACAATTAGTAAAATTCAACAACGGTTTCCTCTTAAACTACTGGTTGAAATTATAAGATATTATAAAGGCAGAATCTTCTAACATATACTATTATGATTTGTGTAATAGCTTAAAGCATAAATGTTAAACATGCGAGAAAATCGCTTTTGAATTTCAAAAAGTGTATACATATTTATGTCCTCGACTGTACCTATATGGTTTATAGAATGCTCAGTTGTCAGAGAAAAATAAATCTCGCCTTTTTTATTTATTTGAAGAAGATTATTGTTACTTTTGTGTTACTTAAAATATTATTTTTATGATATCCTATTAATAATAATAAATGCGAACGTGAGTTTATTTATTTATATTAAGGAAAAATAACAGAAATAGATTACAACTAGAAATTAGTTATGTTTTATTGTTTTGTCACCGGTTGACTCCTCAACGGAAAACCAATTTACTCATTTTCTGAGAACGTGGGTGTAACCGCGAGAATAAAACTAGTGCCTACTGTATAATGGAGATTACACGAAATTTCAATTTAGTGATAAAGTCGTTGCCGTTTTCCATCCTCACGTATCTAAACATACTCAATAGGATTAACGTACACCAAACATTTAGATGATTTCTAATTGAAATAGAAACGCTTCGTTAAATGTGTTTTATTATCTATTCCTAAACCATTATTCTTATTTATTTATTTATTCAAATAAAATCCACAGCTCATAGTATAATTTGAATGAACATATAAAATTAATCAAACAGCCAATGACGGATTTACATTAAAAAAAATTAGGATACATTTAATACAGCGATTATTCAATTTATATTAAATTAATTTGTATTTAAAAAAAAAAAGGGTGTATGTCAGTGTGAATGGAGTGGGGGTGTGTTAGCGTATATTTTGGATGTGTGGGGGGGGTGTGTGTGAGTGTGTAATGAACACACATCTGCACAATGTAATATATTATAAATAAAAATACAGTATGATACAATAGTAATATCGTTTTATACCAAAGAGAGTTGTCTCCAAAGAGAGTTGTTGTCGTTATTCTAAAGCGATATAAATGAAATAGCTGTAGCATACTTCCAAAACAGAGTTCAATGAATGTAAACGTCCTTAAAATATCACCGCCGCTTGTGATAGGTATATTGAAATAACCTAAATAAAAAACAACACAATTAGCAATTAGCGTGTTTTTTTAACAGATAATAATGTGTATTATGTTATATTATTACTATTTTATCGTTATTAAACATATTTTTCGGACTATAGTCACTCTTTTAAATAAATATTGCACTGATAAGTATGAATCGCCATTTTGAATTGTTAATACCTATCTTTTAAGGAAATTGCAGAACCATTTAATTTTTTGATTTGCGCCGGAGTCTGATGGCAATAGATTTACGTATGTTTCAACTTGCATTAAGAACTGTATAGGACTATAAAAATGATTATTACTCAATATTATTACGAAATACGAATTAAATGATAAGGAACCAACATATTCTTTTAAAAGCGGTTTTTGCGGTTGGGACGCGCATCTACTTCGCAACGTTTACCCGTACACCTGTGCGTCGTTCCTCAATATACGGCTTCCCTCTGGCCACAGCAGTTCCTCACTGCACTCCCGATCCTCCCGTGAAGTGGTCGCTTCTTTACTAACTGATACTGATATATATCACACAATAACAGTTATATAACGTGTCAAATGGCTGATTCGGACGAGAAAGGGGAACAGGTATGTTATATCTGAGTATTTTAGAGCGAGTTTATGTTTACAGTCTGATGCTATTTATAGATTAATTTCTTATCGAAATAGCGGTTCCAGATTTGTTACTGGGTTAAGTTTGCTGTTACATTTGACTGATATTTTTGGATATTTGTCCTATACACACTTTTCGTTTGGATAAAGTTATTAAAATATTCGTATGCGTATAATGATTGTAAATAATGTTTATTTGAATGTTATCTTGATACTTGAAACTGAAAATTACCCAATATATAAAAAAGTAAATAATTTCGTACATTATATTTATTTTGTTATTACAAGCTGTAACAAAACTTTTGGTGGATAAAAAAGCTGGAAAAGTAATGTTTGTTTACAAACAACGGGCGGGCGGATAGCGTCGAGGCGGGCGGCGGCTGGCCAACTATTTTTAGCGTTTGTTAGTTAACATTCTTATACAGTAATTTATTATATAAATTCATATATCCAAATATATTTATGTAATTATTTTCTTCTCAATAAAAATGCATTCAAGTTTTAGGGTCAGAAATAAAATCCTTAGAATATTGTTGACACGAAAAATATGTTGCTATTTTGGTTTTTTAATTTTTATTATTAGGTTTCCGTATTCGAAGGGTGCCCTATTACTAAGACTCCGCTGTCCGTCCGTCCCTCTGTCTGTCAGTGAGCTGTATCTCATGAACGGTAATAGCTAGACAGCTGAAACAGAGAATATTTCTATTAATTGCCGCTATAACAACAAATAATAAAAATTAAATTAAAAATTAAAGGTGGCGCCCATACAAGAAACAATTTTTTTTGGAGTTTTTGTTTAGGATAGCAAGTTGAGTTAGTTAAAATTGTACGGTTTTATCTTAGCATTTTTGAATCGGTAGTGGTTATTTCTGTAGTGTCGACCGTTATCTTGCTAAGTAGGTACGAAGCTGAAAATTACTTTGATCACCAACCCCCTTATTACAAGCAAAGCCAGGTTTTACTGTCATTTGGTCACTTTCTAACGTCAAATAATAAAAAGGGACGAGGCTATTTTAAAACCTGGTTTTCCTTTAAACCATGTTTTGTAATAAGGTGCCAAGGGTTCTGACCTTCCTTGAAATTGCATATTCCTTGGTTTGGGCCATAATTATATTAAATAACAGTACCGCATAAATAAGTTTGTTTGTAAGAGAATTTGATGATTTAAAAAAAAACTACCTATGCTAGTTGCGATGGATGGATGTTATTTTATTTGTCACTTTTCATCATTAGTCAAAAACTACATAACATAAAAGAAAATAAAGACCTGTTTTGAAAGTAGACTCACCCCCTCCCACTCATTTTCACCCACTTCCATATATATAAGTTAACTTTACGTATAAACTTTCCGGTCGCAGAAAAGGCACTACGTGACTTTTCTACCTTACAATAAAACACAATATGATATTACAGTTATATAAAATGTCCTTATCTTTGTTAGATAATCCCTTCCTAGCCCCGACCTCATCATCCGTTTACTGTGCCCTTTCCTTTCGGGTTTGTAAGCTGCAAAGATGAAAGATGGTATGTCTTTTTATTGTGTGTATTTTTTAGAGGTAGAGCGTAGCGTTTATTCAAAGAGCACCTCGACTGGGGGAGTACCTCCACCTTATGGAATACCGCAGCCAAATAACTTTATGATGTGTAAAGTTGTGTTCCTGCGCGTGGGTAAGGTCGCCAGACCTCATTGGGGAGAGGAGAGGGTCGGTAACGCGTGAGCGATGCTTCGTGTGTTGCAAGCGTCCATACGGCTACGGTAACCGCTTACTATCGGGCGGGCCGCATACTTATATACCGACTTATTCGTATAAAAAAAAAACTAGTTTTCTGCCGCACTCTATGATTAAGACAAAAAAACAAACAGGTTGAATTTTCAAAAACACTCTTTTTTTTTTTTTCTTAGTGTTGGTATGCCTGCCTTATACATGTTTATTCAATGTATACTATATTCCCGTAGCACACATAGTAACTATTTAGTAATCTGTGGTAAGGTTTGCTCGAGAATCGATGCCCATGAGTTTTACATGCCATGTTATTTAGTGACAAAACTTGTATGGAATTGTGCAAAATTTCCAGTATTTATTAGATCATGATTTCAGCTGGGCGTGCAGCTGACTGTCAGACAGTTGTTCAATTTATATTTGATAAGATTTTAAATATACATAGTGTCCTAAGAATAAGTCTCAATCCCAGACGTAGAATACTATACGAGCTACCCGAATCACATCACCCATGTACCGTAGTCACTATGATCAAAACTGTAATATTCATTGCTTGGTTAAAAATCATGAAAAATTGTCGTAACTCGAAGATTACGTACTTCACGTTCCTTTTCTTATTTTATATTTTAAACAACAAAATAGTGTTAGTATTGTTAGCAATAACATTATATTATTTAATTTCATACCATTGAATATTGATTAATTATAATTAGTTATTAGTATTATTTATTCTGAAAATGTAAAACAGTTTATTTTAATATGGTGGATTTGGATATCGAGGGATGGCAACACCAAAAAGGGATATTGTAACAACGGTGGCCATTGGAGAAAGTATTTCTTAATTAATTGTGTATTTACCAAGTTTATCAACGGTGTAAATAAAGATTTAGCTTGTTCAAGCCGATTTTCTTTTCAGTAAATATGGTAAGGTTAACATTTCAGAAGTGCGGGATTAAGAAATCAGCTCACCGGTATGTACTTTTGTTATTTTCTATTTTGTGTGTCTTGTTCGTGACGAATAATCAACTATGGCTGGTTAGTAGTACGATGCCGCTAACAAATAAATTCTTAATATTACTACACTACATTTATTCTTAGATATATCTTAAGTAAACAGTTGTTTATGTACTTAAATAAAAGTTTCGTAAGAAAATCATACTACATTTATAAAAAAGCACTTATAGCAACATTAAAAGCAAAAACGTAATATATTATGGATTATTCAAGTAACAATGAATAATAATTAGTGAAATAACTAGAGGTATCTTTAATACCTAATACACAATTAACCTGCTGTACAATACAATACCCGCTGTATTGTAATAATATATCATATCCAGGAAATTAAATATGTACAATCGTCTATAATCGTAAGCTAATGATGAAAATAATATTCCTTGCTTATATGCTTATATGTCTTGACAAAAATCGAATTATACTTGGAAATACCTACCTACTTTTAAAATAATAATATTATAGTTCCTAAAAGCCAAAGAGAAGAGTCTTTCGAAGAATACTTCACTATATGGTGAGGGGCAGGGTCGCTCTTCGCGTCTGTCTGTCTGTCTCTTTGTCCGCTAACTCCTTCTAAAACACAAAACGAATTTGATGCGGTTTGCACTATCATTTGGATATTTTTTCAAGGAAGGATTAAAAACATGCATGTTATATATGCGGAGCGGGTTGTCGATGTTTCGTAAACACATGGAATGTTTTGCGCTTTCAATGCTGACATTGTATTTTGGAAGATGTCATAGATTTAAAATTTGCAAGAAACAGTATTCGCGATGCCGTGTACAAATTAAATTATTTATTTACTTTATGGCATCACATGTGTATAAAAGATGTAAAACAATATTTAATAGTTCACATGGACCCTGTAGGGCACAGAAATATTGATAGATACATTAGTAATAATTAAGTAAACATCATAATTATATAATAGTTTAAAGTTTATAACTAGCCTATAATAATAATACACATTTAGTATTAATTGGTCAACAAAAACTGGTCAGTTGCTGTATAATTCAGGGGATCTTCGATCACTATTCGATTGCTACATTGATAGCTTACAATATTGACATTGTTATAGTACATATTAAAAACATTAGGTAAAGTGACAAAACAATATTACCTAGTAACTCCTAATAATATTGTGATTAATACTTTAAACATAAAGTTTAAAACAAAACAAAGAAAAGAAGCCTAGACAAAATATTATCTTATTGCGTCAGAACATAAATCGCTTTTCTGGTGATATATATCGAACTTTTGATGGATAAAATCCAAGTTTATATTTTATTATTGTTTTTATTTGGTTTCATTTTAATGTTAACAATTTCACGGTCGCTAATGCGTTCATCAGAGGGGCTGCCAATGGTAGTGGATCTATTATTGTATCTAACAGCAACATACAATTTTAAAATCGTACAGATATATATGTAGTAATTCTGTGTCTGTGAGCTGACATGTACAGAGATTGAACTTTCCATCATCGTATATGGATGAGAACCTCCGGCTGCTGGCTTTCATTGTTTTATTCTATAAAAGTTATTCGATGGGAAGTAGCCTATGTCCTTTTCCATACCATAGGCTGTCTGCATGCCAAATTTCATGATGATCCGTTGAGTAGTTGCGGCATTGGGTCGTGACGGACAGGCAGACGAACTCACTTTCGCATTTATAATATTATAAGTTCTATGTTCTATAATAGAATAAATTCTTAGTAAAGTATTCAAATCGTCCATTGAGAACATTATTACAAATGAGAGTATTTTGGAGAAGACGTTCCAAATATTATCTGAAGTAAGGGAATTTAGACCAACCGCTAAGTACAAGTTAGAGAAAATTTATAATCATTTGGAATTAAATCTTATTACTCATTTCGAATCTATAATCCTAGCTTAATCATTACCTATGAAACTGTATACTACTGTAACTGTAAAATCTACTGAGATTTGTAAAGGATTTAATAAACATTGCACGATTAAATCTACGAAGGTAACTAATAAGTTAATGTCCTGTGACTGGGACACTAAAGGGGTAAGATTGAGTGGTGTGGTGACCACATGTACGAATTCTATCGAAAAAAAAAAAATATAATAAAAACATATTCATATAACCTCAGAGTATGTAAATACTACGTACAAATATAACCAAGAGTTTCATGCATATGTTTCATCAATTATTCAAAAATGTTTAAATTGTTGATACAACTCAAGATTCAACTAATAAAATTATAATTGTCTGGAAAATTATAAATACAGAGACTGTTCAAAATAAAAAAAAGAAGATGACACAATCAACCATAACATTAATGATAAATTTGATATCGGATAAATTTGAAGTAACTAAAGCTGAAATAAAAAAAAAATACAGAAGACCTATGGGGCTTATCAGTTAAAGTCATTTACCAATTATCACTAGTATTGCACCTATTTTAGGAGCTATTATTAATCATTGTATTATTGTTAATGGTTCCCCACTTTGATGAAACAGTAACATCATTACAATATTTAAATCTGGTTGCAAAAAAAAAAAAAAAACCTTCCAATTATTGATCTACTATATTTTTACTATACAATTATTGATATATTATTGGCTCATTTTACCAATAATCAGAATTTATAGGATCACCAGTTTGGATTTACAAAATACCGATCAACGACTGGTGCCAAACTTTAAAAGCATATTTTTGAGGCCTGGAAGAATTCACAGATTGCGTTTGGCTTATTTTATGATCTCTCCAAGGCATGTTATTGCGTACATCATCACAGCATAGTTTTAAAACTTCAAGACCATGAAGTTTGTTGAGTGGCACTTGATCTTAATATCATCTTACCTATAACCAAAAGCAGTACTATGTCCTGAGGGTCTTCAGTGAAAACGGGCGTACCACAAGGATCAATTTTAGGCCGTGTTTTTGATATATAATAATGATATGCCCTATATGGTAAATTAATGGTCCGATATAGTTGTATTTTCTGATGATACCTCTTTAATTTTTAATGTTAATAGAAAATATACAGACCTTACGCTGCTCAATGACACCTTACCAGCTATATCAAAATGTTTTGCCACCACTAGTATTTTGCTTAATTGCTGTAAAACTAAATGCATAAGATTTTCTCTCCCCAAATGTTGTTGACGCTAACACTCAGTCGACGGTAAAAGACTTGAACTTGTGGATAAGATTTTGGAAGAGCTTTTCTCGGCGTAATACTATACAGTAAAATACAATGGGGTCCTCATATACAAAGATTAACTAGCAAATTAATTTCCACCACATTTGCGGTTAGAAAAACTGGACAAATTTCGGATGTAGCTACAGCTAGGATAGTTTACTCTGCTTATTTCCATAGTGTAATGTTCTGCAGTCTCCGGTTGTGGAGCTCAGCTGCAGACTTTGAAACTATATTTCTTCTGCAGAAAAGTGCAATTCGCGCAATATATTGTTTGGGTCGTCGCGAATCACTACGAAATCGATTTAAGGAATTTAAGTTTTAACTTTAGCGTGTCCGAAAAAAAGTTAAGATAAAATTGTGACACCTAGATCCAGGTTATCTAAAACTAATAAGGCTTTTCTCGGGAATTGCGTTCGATTCTATAGTAGAATCCAAGTTGAGGTAACTAAAATGTTTTATAGTAAATTCAAAGATTGTATAAAATAGAGGTTAACTGACAAAGCCTACTACGGGATGGTTCATTGCGTGGGGGACGGGAATGTGTGGTTGTAGTGGCTTTCCTCTGCGCTTGCGTCCCCCTGGCTGAGTGACAATTGTATAAGTAAGCATTATGTTTTTGGAATAATTACTGTGATATGGAAGAAATGATCCACCAAAGAAAATAATGCCTTGCTGGGCTTCTTGCCGGAGTCGTCTCATTTTAAGTATTCCGAACCGGTGGTAAATTCAACTGTATGAACTTAACGTGTATAGGTGACTTACCTGCCTGAACTGAATGGATTACTTTTTTTGTTGATTCTGCAAGAGATACAGTAGGTACCTACGTAGTTTAGGTGCAGATAATATTGGTAACAAATCAACGTGCCATGAAAATTTACTTTTCTTTGAATTAGATGGTTTTGTATGTGCACGAATTATCACACACATATACACCCAAAGGGTAAGAGAAAAAAGAAAACAGGAACTTTATGGATAAGCGCTGTCCTTAAAAATAACCGATACGAGGTATCCTGCTTTTAAAGTATTTATCCTGCCAATTCTTTAAAGAAGTGGATAACTATTACTATATCTTTCAAAAGTGACAATGAAAACAAACAATTACTATATCTTTCAAAAGTGACAATGAAAACAAACAAACTTAATGCGAGTGATTTTGATGATAACTCTCAAGTTGATAATAAGACATTTTAAGAGTATACTAAATAAGTTCATACTTAAAAATAATAATAAATAATGATAATAATAAATCGTTATTATCAGGCTACTTGTGGCCCATAGATAAATAATAAAACAATTTTTGATAGTATAAAACACTTAAGCCTATGGATGGTAGGCGCTGCTGCAGTTTGCCTTTGTGCCATCGTGTGGCACTTGTCCGCGAAAGCGATAATCCTTGTTGCTACAGTCAATGTTACAGGTCATCAAATTGGCCAGAAATTACATTGCTGCTTAGATACTAGGTACTCAAGGCTTTACAATACATGATAAAAATCATGTTTGAGTCATCATCATCATCGGCCTATAGTGTTCCGCTGCTGAGCGGAGGCCTCCTTTCACAAATCAGGGTGAAAGGGAATGTGCATGGGCAGATGCTCCACCGCGCGTACCCGCTGCGGATCGGTGGAGGTAGGCTAGTGGTGAACCTACTGTTGAAATTTTCAAGCCGCCTAGAGGGCCTCCAACTAGCGACTGTCACAATTGAGTGATAGCCGGGACCAAAGGCTTTACGTACCTTCCGAAGCACGGAAACGCTCGATTTGAAATGCCACTGGGCGGTCGCCCATCCAGGTGCCGATCGCGACGGACGTGGCTTGACTGTGCCGATCGATTAAGAATGGGTAATCATGCTATACCACCACAGTACACCACGAGCGCTTGAGTACTTGAGCTTGCGCACGTTTGAGTGTTAGGATGGTAATATTTGGATAATTAAATTGATGATTCAGGTATACCCATAAAAACTCGTAAGTGAAACATGCTGCTATATGCGGTGATCACTAACAACTCGTAAGTGAAACATACTGCTATATGCGGTGATCACTAACAACTCCTAAGTGAAACATGCTGCTATATGCGGCGATCATTAACAACTCTTAAGTGAAACATGCTGCTATATGCGGTGATCACTAAAAACACGTAAGTGAAACATGCTGCTATATGCGGTGATCACTAAAAACTCGTAAGTGAAATATGCTGCTATATGCGGTGATCACTAAAACCTCATAAGTGAAACATGCTGCTGTATGCGGTGATCACTAAAACATTCTAAGTGAAACATGCTGCTATATGCGGTGATCACTAAAACCTCCTAAGTGAAACATGCTGCTATATGCGGTGATCACTAAAACCTCCTTAGTGAAACATGCTGCTGTATGCGGTGATCACTAACAACTCTTAAGTGAATCATGCTGCTACATGCGGTGATCACTAAAAACATCCTAAGTGAAACATGCTGCTATATGCGGTGATCACTAAAACCTCCTAAGTGAAAC
Source organism: Achlya flavicornis (assembly GCA_947623365.1). Taxonomy (NCBI): domain Eukaryota; kingdom Metazoa; phylum Arthropoda; class Insecta; order Lepidoptera; family Drepanidae; genus Achlya; species Achlya flavicornis. The sequence continues at coordinate 2,746,435 of OX392474.1, forward strand.
ATGCTGCTGTATGCGGTGATCACTAAAACATCCCAAGTGAAACATGCTGCTGTATGCGGTGATCACTAACAACTTGTAAGTGAAACATGCTGCTTTATGCGGTGATCACTAAAAACTCGTAAGTGAAACATGCTGCTATATGCGGTGATCACTAACAACTCGTAAGTGAAACATGCTGCTATATGCGGTGATCACTAACAACTCGTAAGTGAAACATGCTGCTATATGCGGTGATCACTAACAATTCGTAAGTGAAACATGATGCTGTATGCAGTGATCACCAAAAACTCCTAAGTGAAACATGCCGCTGTATGAGGTGATCACTAACAACTCGTAAGTGAAATATGCTGCTATATGCGGTGATCACTAAAAACTCGTAAGTGAAACATGCTGCTATATGCGGTGATCACTAACAACTCGTAAGTGAACCTTGCTCCTATATGCAGTGATCACTAAGATTTCGTAAGTGAAACATGATGCTGTATGCAGTGATCACCAAAAACTCCTAAGTGAAACATGCCGCTGTATGCGGTGATCACTAAAACCTCGTAAGTAAAACAGGCCGCTGTGCATGATCGCTATAAGTAAGTAACATAAAGACGATGAAATATGTTGCTTATCATTGCCGTGACCATCTTCTTTTAAAGGCTTATTTGTTATGTTATCTACAATTAATACTTGAAGCAAAAACTTTCGCTCCCTTTTTAGGGATATTGCGCGCACGGAGGATTGTAAGATCTTTCATAGCTAACATTTATTTATTTATTCAATTTTAAGAATATAGTCGAATTTCGACTCATGGCGACCTCTAGTATAGTATAAAATGATAAAACATGGTGATATCACATAATGCAAAATGTATTAGACATACAACGCATACAACTACAAAAATTAAAACTAATCGTAAGATGATGTGAAGACAGTTTGATTAAAACTAATGAATTACACTTTATTTCCACAGATGTTCCACGAATCAGCTATTTAATATCTTGAGGTTCAAAGAAGGAAATCGATAATGGATGGCAGTAAAAACATAAATAATAATATCTAATTATGTCTATTGATATCGACAAGAAGAACTTATGATGATATTTTATTTTAATCGTAAGATGAAGTGAACACAGTTTGATTAAAACTAATGAATTACACTTTATTTCCACAGATGTTCTACGAATCAGCTAATACATATCTTGAGGTTATTCAAAGAAGAATAATTAAAAACAATAATGTCTAATTGTCTACTGAAATCGACAAGAAGAACTTAAGATGATCTTAAATTTATGTTTAAATAATAATATGTATATTGATTTATATAATTGTTAATGATAATTTATTAACGTAATCTTTATTATATATTTATTTCGCTGAATAATATTATTAGAAACCTACCTTTGTTGACAATGTGTTGTAATTTAGAATAGTAATTATTTGTATAGAGACATACAGTATACGAATGGCCGAAACGGAACAGGGACATTCCGTTAAACAGGACGGCCGTCTGTTAGCAATAACATTATATTATTTAATTTCATACCATTGAATATTGATTAATTATAATTAGTTATTAGTATTATTTATTCTGAAAATGTAAAACAGTTTATTTTAATATGGTGGATTTGGATATCGAGGGATGGCAACACCAAAAAGGGATATTGTAACAACGGTGGCCATTGGAGAAAGTATTTCTTAATTAATTGTGTATTTACCAAGTTTATCAACGGTGTAAATAAAGATTTAGCTTGTTCAAGCCGATTTTCTTTTCAGTAAATATGGTAAGGTTAACAGTATATTTATATAATTATGGAAGTTTTAACGCCGCTTCCGTGTTATCTGTTATAGAATAGAATAGAGATAACACGGAAGCGTTACGATAAAAGAAAGCATAGATGCTTTCTTTATACCCGACTGATCCGGAAGGAGGGTTATGTTTTTGCATAGAATTTTGTCCATTTGAATATAGACTTGCGAGGAAGTCTCAGTAGCAAGATAGCATTATTTATTACATTAAATTTTCTGATAAAAAATACTAAATCATATTACCTAACGTAACGCAAAATATTATTCTATACGCAAAATAAAGTAATAAAAACCTTTGCTGTTCTCCTGCATCTGAGTCAATACATATTAAAGTTTACGGCCATTGAAATGTTTCTTCACTGTGTTGTATAATATAGTTTATTTAAACTTCTCATTGCCTGCTATTATAATTTAGCAGACATGGATTCAATGTGTACATTGATAGTGTCAATATTTTACACGAATATACTAAATTCGTAATACGCAATACCGGGGCACTGAGAATCTCGAAAACTGCACTTAATTGAGCTAAACGATTTATTCCACACTAAAAATAAAATACATCTGTAAGGTCGTGGAAATTTATAGCGAAATAAGCTTGGCCGGTAACTCCCAAGCATATATTTCGAAGGACTGAGGTCTTCTGGTTCCCTAGGGGTCTCAACTGGGGCATTTGGCAGGTCTCGTTTGGAGTGAATTAATGTCAATTGAGAATTTGAGGCAGATAGGACAAATTAAACAAATACAATTAAACTAGGCTTCAGTTTAGTTTGTTGTAGTTTCGAATCGAGATACTTTTATTTATTATTAGACAATGTACACACAATTGAAAACAACCCTGTTAGGGTCTGGCAAAATAAAAATGACTAAAATAACTTTTACTACAGATGTTCAATAAAATACACATGTGTGAGTCGACTGCATACATATGCGTGTTAGTTCAAGCCCAATTGACCTATTAAGACTAACGAATCGCTTGTCCGTCGTGTTCAAGTACATATACATGTAGTCCATTAAAAGAATTGGATGTGCACTTGCCGTTGTTAATAAGTAAATAGCAGCCCTGTCTGTATGGTTACGATAGTTTTTTTACAGGTGTTTACTTGACATCGAACTCGTGGTAACACCTACTGATGATTACCGTTTGATAGCCTTCTGTACTATTTTTACTGGGCAAAATCAATCACATGAAATTGTTTTTTTTAATCAAGCAATTATATATTATGACGAATACACAGGATTTTTTCAAGTGGGCTGGTTGGCCAGCTACAGGTTTTTTTTTTTTTTTTTTTTTATTCAATTTCATCTTTACAGACATATTATGTTAGTAAAAAAAAAAACTTATGAAATATGTTAGTGATGAGAAGAAGAATACATACTTAAATAAAAATAAAAACTAAGTCACCCCTACAACATGGGCGCTGACCCAGTGCCTTAATAGAGGACAGTCCGGTTTTACACTTGTCGGTTTTAAACTGCAACTATTTAATGGATTTGAAAAAAAAACTCTAGGAATAATAATAATAATAATAGTAAATATGGATTTGACAAACATTGTTCCGATACTCGTCTCCGCCCATAGCCTTATAGCCACGAGCCTCAATAATCACCTCAAGATGCTTGCGTTAGGCAGCTGGATCAAGGGCCAGATTCAGAAGGTGCTCCAGGAAATGGAATTATTTTTACTTTAATTATTACAGTTACAAACCAATTACAATAATTAAAGACACAAAAATTTACAAAATTACAATTATTTACATTATTAAACAATAATAAACACTCATTCATACATCCTTCTCACAGAAACGCAATATATTTAAAAATGTTAAAAATATTTAAAATGAAAAGAATAAATGGAATAATAATAATAATAATTCGAAATGGAACCCGTTGATTATGAAAAAAAATACTCTTCCTCTATTGTTGTACCATATCACTTATAAATTCTGCGAAGTAGGTAATGTTGAATGGCAAAATAACGAGGTCCTCACCTTAATTTTAATACTACTTTCGTATAGAACAACGTAATCAGTCTGTATTCTTCTCTTCATTAGCGGCTATCTCAATTTTGGGTATATAGACCCCGGAAATGATCCCTATTTCAGCTCATCATAAGGTATTGTTACAATTTTAATATCGTGTCCCAAGTGGGATCTTCCGAATTTGGTCCCGCTGGTCCGGTGCTCGGCGTATCGACCGAGCGACGCCAAAAATAAATCGTAGCTAGGCGTTAGACCGATTTGTTTAAATATTAGAACGAATGAGAGCACGATCCACGTCACAAATTCACACTTTACTTATTCAAATATTTAATATAAAAACATTTATCGTTTGGCTTCAGTTAGGCTAGGTTAGTGACGTAGTAATTTTATGATTTGAAATGAAAAGGCGATGCTTGTCAATGTGATAACGTTTTGAATTTATACTATATTTATATTATATTGATATGCATTTATTTACCATAAAAAAGATATAGGTCCATGCTTGTCCAACCGAGCACGAGCCGAGCCACGAATGAGCACACTGCGAGCACGATTCGCGTGACGTGGACGGGCTCGCGAGCCTCGAACGAGGGCGATTGTCAGTTTTTTCACGTAGGTACAAAGGGATTCACATCGTGCTCGTTGTAGGTTCGTTCGTGGCTCGGCTCGTGCTCGATTCGCGTAGCATGGACGCACCATTAGAATAAGAATACTAGGTATACTACTAAAATTAAAAACAAAAGAGAGATCAGAAACTGTACGCCGCATACAAACTAACCCCCTTACTCATAAAGCGCTATTTAACTAATATACTGTTTAAAGGGTCACGTAAATAACGTCACTCTATTGTCATTGTCAAATAATGTGACATTATTTACATGACCATTTATGAGTAAGGGTAAGTAGAAGGCAGAAAAAATGTTCTGATTTTGGTCCAAAACATCCAGATTTATAAACACTGGCTACAACAGAAACAAACAAAGCATTGTTTGGTTTGCGTAGTTTTATAGCCTAGATATTTACCGGGTCTACATAGGTCGGGTTTACATAGGTCGTTGACCAACATTAATCTGTACGCAAAATAAGCTCGCGTCAATGCCGTGCCTAAAATAAATTGTTTACAAACATTCGTACCTTGAAATCGCGGCCAATATTGTATTTGCTATTGTTATACAACAAGATGCATCGAATATTAATGTGACAGGAATGCTTAGAAGATAAATGGCGTTCTGTTTCATTACACATAACAATTGATGAATTTAAAAAAATGCATAGATAGCTTGTTTAACGAGGAAAGTTATTTGCGAGCTAAGCACCGATTAACAGCTAATTGAAAGCCATTTATTCAACATAGGCTTTAGTAGGGCTACTTACAAAGGCCAAAGCTAATGAAGTTACCACCAGTTCGGAAGTTGGCCTTCAACTGAGAAGAACCGGCAAGACACTCAACAAGGTTTCACGTAAAGGTTTAATATAAAATATTCCGTTTTTTATCCAAAAAAAAAACTATGCAGTTTCTATCAATGTGAAACACAAACATTCTTTGCATTATAAAATCAGTCTAGCCTAAACCTTGTTTTGCTGACCTATAGTATCATAATATGATGGAAAAATGGTTTGCATTTTTCATACAATTTAATGCAATAGATGTAAAGTATATCAAATAGACTACAAGCTCAAAAGCAAATAGTACACTGCATTGAACCAGACGTCATCAAACCTACGAGCATTACAAATTCTGTCAATACATCTGTCTGAATGATCGACCGATTTCGAAACTGCAAGCACTGAAAGATCGATCTGTTTGTGTTTGCAATCAGTTAGCAGAACGACATAAACATATACCGTTAGGTATACCATGGAGAGACCTGATTTACGGGTCTTTAGGCAACTCAACCAACATTAATCTCATCCCACAGGCTCTTTTTACATTGGGTAAGTCGACCCACTATAAAGAATTGATAGTGGGTCGACTTAGTTTATTAATAAAGAAGTGTGCTTGCATCAACATGGCAGTAGGGATATCACTCGCGTCCTATTTATTCTCTCTTACATCTTCGTCTTCCTTTCTAAGTAACCTCGAGATTGTAGGACGTGTGCGTTGTTGGAATAAGGTCTGAGTTGAGTGAAACCTACGCCTAATGGAGACTATACCGCGTGTAACGGTAGAGCGAATTAATATGGTGCGTCCATGCTACGCGAAGCGAGCACGAGCCGAGCCTCGAACGAACAGGATTCGTTCGTTGCTCGTGATTTCAAGCGTGGACGTACCAACGAGCTTACAACGAGTGCGATGCGAATCCCTATGTTCTTGAAAAAACTCACAATCGGGCGGAGCGCAGTCGAGCACGCTACGAATGCTCGTTCGAGGCTCGCAAGCCCGTCCACGCCACGCGAATCGTGCTCGCAGTGTGCTCGTTCGTGGCTCGGCTCGTGCTCGGTTCGCTAAGCATGGACGCACCAATACGTTCGGAGGGTTTTGTTAATTCACGGTCCGGTCGGTATAAATGAAATGAGTACAAACAGAAAAGATTAAGATCGTTTGTTGCGATGCAAAGAGATCATTTGAAAGTTTTATGAGATATGAGTTATTTTTGTTTTCTTGAAGTGTGGGAGCACAATGGTATTTGGCTAAATATTGTTAGTATGTAAGGATGTTTGTCACTCATTAACTGAACAGATTTGGTTGTAATTTAGCACGTTTTCTGGATTGAATAGAGTTCCTTTTTATCTAAATTGAGTTCATGGAAGAATATATAAACTTTCTCAGCGTCTCTCAAAGGTAGTAAGGAAATATTAATTTTATTAATGAACCATATATCAATCAACGGCTCACTATAAATAAAGTCTTGAAAGTACAGACAGATTCAAAGTATTTCAATCATCACAAAGCGAAATAGGCTTCGGTACATCAAGGGCTTTTGAATACGAAAGCTCAAACCAATGCAAATTGTGAAAGCTCGAGTATGAAACTAAAATTGTCAGTGAATCGAGAAATATTGTACATATATCAATTCATAGCTTTATTTAAATGGGGATTGAAGTCAATCTTCAAGATACTTAATATAATCATTAGCATATAAGTAATATAATAGTTATATAATAATAGTGTAATAATAATGCAATATAAAAACCATTTAATTTAGACTAATTACTAATAAATGTTGCAATATTCTTGTAGGGCTCATGTTGTGAACTAATTAGATATTTTAACACCTATATATTTGTACCACATGAAGCAATGAATAAATAAATAATAATAATAAATTAGTATATAAGTATTATATTAGTATATAGTAATATATAAGTAGTTGTCATCATTATCATTCTTATTGGCAGTATTGAATGTGTTTGGAAAATTGGGATTATAAATATTATTAACGAAAAATATAAGTATGCAAATGTATCACAAGACTAGTCTTTATTTTTTGGATACAAATCATTCATTTTCGTCGCGTTTCGATCTGTCTCTGTTCTTATTGTATGTACGTACCTACAAGTTCTTTGGAAAATGCATGATTCTCATTTGTTTGGTAGGAATACCTTCGTCCAATGTTAACTGTATGTACATTCAGCGTACAAGTCAATATGACCCAAATCCTGTGTGGAAGCCCCCCTATAGGGGACTGATGTCGACGACATTTTACTAATCAACGACATAGTTACAAAGTGCCTGTTGCGTTAACTTGCTTTAATTATATTAACCTACATCGAAAACTAATCTAGAACACGGCAGGTACAACTGAAAGAAAGTAAAACATACAAATTAGTATCTGCTAACATCGGCCCCGCTGTTCCACTCGCGTTCCCAAGGAATTGTATTTTTTCCCGAGATAAAAAGTATTACTACGCGTTATTCCAGTATCAGAGCTGAGTGATAGCAAATATACACAAACATTGACACTTTTAATATAAGTAGAACAAAAAGTAGGACAGGGAAATTCGATGAAGAAACCTTTTTGAATTATCGAAGTTTCGGGCAGTAAGTTAAAGATTCAGTTTTCAGATAACACGTATTAAATACATAAAAACATTGTTTCGAAAATAATGAAGTTAATAACAGTTAGGTAACTGATTTCCTTACAAGCTCTGTTTAGATTAAAATAAAATATAGCTTTTTTTTGCGGTCCGTAGCCATATGGACGCGTGCAACACAAGAAGCATCGCTCACGCCACGCGTTACCGACCTTTCCCCCTCCCCTGTGAGATCTGGTGACCTTACTCACGCGCAGGAACACAACTTTACACAACATAAAGTTATTTGGCTGCGGTATTCTGTAAGGTGGAGGTACTTCCCCAGTCGAGCTGCTCTTTGAGCGAAAAAACGCTATGCTCTACCTCTCTCAAAATATATATAATAGCTATGTGAAGAGTGACCCTGTGCCTCTAATTCATATTGACGGGGTATTCCTTGCTACGATATTGCCCATTGATTCAGGAAATAAGTACCTATTTGGTCCTAAGTGGTTATCCCTTATCCAGTCGTGTGTGAGGTTAAGTTACGAACATAGGTTCATGGGTACAGACACTTTAGTGATTTCCCGAGCGACCAATGCCGTGGACTTTCCCATTATAGTGAAAACCTTTATCTGCCAGCTATTTAACAACTTAAATTGAATTAACCACTAAATGGTTGGTTTCCATTTTCACTGAAGGAAATTAGATTAAAAGTAATTGCTATAGAGTATGAAGCACTCGTGGTGTAGCATGATTATCCGTTCTTAATCGATCGGGAAAGTTAAGCTACCACCGTCGTGGTCGGATGGATGGGTGACCGCCTAGTGGTATTTCAAATCGAGCGTTTTTGTGCTTCGGAAGGCACGTAAAGCCGTTGGTCCCGGTTATCACTTATTGCGATAGTCATTAAGCTATTTGGAGGCCTACAAGACTGCTTGAAAACTCCAACAGTAGGTTGACCATTGGCCTACCTCCGCCGAACCGCAGTGGGCGCGCGTGGTTGAGTATTGGCCTCACCCTCATTTGTGAAAGGAGGCCTGTGCTCAGCAGTGGGACATTATAGGCAGTATTTCAAGAAATGTTTGCTAACTCTTAGCTCACAGAACTATGTTATGTTAATGCAGATGTTTGTTTTTGTGTGAATGTGTGCTTCTCAATCACGCTGTATTGGCTAAACGAATTTTAATGAAACTTTATACGTCATACCATGGAATAAAACATAAAACATTGCCATATTATCACGCAACGTTCTCAAGAACGCGAGAATAACTACAACTAAAAATTGAAAAGTTTTTTGAAATATTTTTATGAATTTTATTAATATTTTTTTTTAATTTCAAGATTAATTGTACCTTTATTCTACATAGTGTTAGCTCTATTTTGACTTATGATTACGACTATCTAACATTGAGTCAATATACCTAATCTCTACATTATCACTCAAAGTTAAAATTTCGAGTTACTTGCAGACCTTGCAGTATGGCGCAGTACTTAGATACTGCACCGAACTATTCCGGTACCGCTCGCTTGTAAACATCATTGTGTTTCTAATGATGTTTGTTTACGGCTGAGTGCTGAGCTAATGATGGAATTGACTCGGTACAACCGGTTTAATGGCTCTGAGTTCATTTGTTAGGTATTTAGGTGGTCTATTGCTGTACAGCTTAATAGTTTGCTATTTGTGCCCGGGATAAAAAACTAGTCTACAAAGGCCGCCAAGAGAATGTGTTTCTGACACCTGCTATTCTCTGAAACGGCTAAAACAATTGAGATGGGACTTTCACAGGAAGGTTCAATATTTTCTTAGGCATTCTTCTTCTCATGCGTGTCACTCTTGCCGAGTGTACGTGGTCTTCATAACGTGTGATTTGTGGCGCGCTTCACAACAAGCCGCCATTCGTCCCTAACTGTTGCCCTTCTGGTGCAGGCGTTGATGAGACCGCCTATTGCGGCCTTAATTTGGTCGGTCCAGCGCATGGGTGATCTCCTAAGTGCCCTGGTGCCCTCTACTTTACCCTGCACCACCAATCGCTCTATGGAAACATCTCCGCGCCGCGACACGTGTCCAAAGAAAGTAAGGATGCGAGAATGCATTACGGAGGATCGACGCTGTTTAATACCGAGTTCCTGGAGTATGGAATTCTTAGGCATAGCTAAGTGAAAGCCGCTTCCGTGATTTGGCCAATATTATCAGGTTTCAGGAGCGCATCAGGGCGGCGGCTGCACTATACTGTATGTCAAAGTCAAAGTCAAAGCCATAGCCATTTATTCAATTTAGGCCCCAGCACGGCACTTATAAAGGTCACATTTACTGAAGTTAACACCGGTTCGGAACTCAGCCTTCAACTGAGAAGAATCCGGCAAGAAACTCAGCAAGGTTACATTTTTTAAATGTTTTTTGGACAATCTGACTATTTTTGGCATTTTTTTCCAAATAATTAACTAACCATATTACCTAAGCATAGATAAAGACGAAAAAAGAACAATAAAATTAATAAAAAATAATAATATTCAATTTAGATCCGAGAACCAACCAAGTATTTACTGAAGTATTTACCACATTTACTGAAGTTAAATAACATTTTGGTTTGAGATATTCATGTGGTGATTTAATGCAGTTAAAAGTGCTAATCTAGAGCGTTCAGTCGTTACTGTCGGCCTAGCCCAGTTTTACTTGGTGCATTTGGAAATAACTTCTCAATACTTGACATTTTATAGCTATAATATTACATTTTTCTGCTAATTGAAAAATACTAACCGCTAGAAAACATAGACCTTCGCAAAACCAAGGGGTGGAAGCCAGTAATTTATTTTTTGATGGGCCAGTTGGCGCAGTCGGTTAAGACGTGGAGTCTTAACCTATAGCGCCGCAGGTCGTGGGTTCGATTCCCACACAGGACATGCATTTGTGTGCATGAACATGTCTGTATGTCCTGAGTCTGGGTGTAATCTTAATAATCTTAATATATAAAATGATAAACTGATTGTTGATATATCAACGCACAGCCCAAACCGCTGGACCTAGAGATTTGAAATTTTGCACACAGATACCTTATACAGTGGAGGCATCCACTAAGGAAGGATTTTTGGAAATTCCACCCCTAAGAGGGTAAAATAGGGGATGACAGTTTGTATGCAAGTCCGTCAGTTTTGAACTTAGGATCTTCAAATTTTGTGTTTAGGCTGACGATTGAAAATTAATGTATAGTTATCTCAGAGTTTGTGATAATTCCATCCCCGAAGGGAGGAAAAGGGGGATGAAGTTGAGTATGCAAGGCCTTTAATTTCAAAGTAAACTTCATGAAATGTATTATTATACGGTGTAGGCAACCACTAAGGAAGGTATTTTTGGAAATTCCACCCCTAAGGGGGTAAAATAAGGGATGAAAGTTTGTATGCAAGTCCGTCAGTTTTGAAGTTAGGATCTTCAAATTTTGTGTTTAGGCTGAAGATTGAAAATTAATGTAAAGTTATCTCAGCATTTATGATAATTCCACCCCCGAAAGGGGAAAAAGGGGAATGAAGTTGAGTATACAAGGCCTTCAATTTCACGATAAACTTCACAAAATTTATTATTATACAGTGTAGGTATCCAGTAAAGAAGGATTTTTGGAAATTCCACCCCTAAGGGGGTAAAATAGGACTTGGAATTTTGTATGGAAGTCCGTCAGTTTTGAAGTTAGGATCTTCAAATTTTGTGTTTAGGCTGACGATTGAAAATTAAAGTAAAGTTGTCACAGCGTTTGTGATAATTCCACCCCCGAAGAGGGAAAAGGGGGATTAAGTTGTATACGAAAATCTTTCATTTCCATAGTAAACATCACTAAATTTATAATTATACAGTGTAGGTATCCACTAAAGAAGGATTTTTCAATATTACACCCCTATGGGGGTAAAATAGGGGATGCGAGTTTGTAAGGCCTTTGCTTGCGGCGGCGTCGTGTGACGGGTCGCTCACTTCCCTCCAATATGGCGAGGAGGGCGATGGCTGCCACACGCGTCATACTTGTGAACAGGTGCTGCTTGTGGGGGCTGGTCTGCTTAAGTTTGCTATTTATTTACTTATTAAATATTTTTTCAGTCTACTTTGTAATTTGCCGCCGCGCCGGGGCACGCAATTGTTTTCAGTGCGATTAGAATGTAAATATTATGTAATTAATCTAAGCCTGTTTTGAAAAGAGTAATTGCTGAGTTTATTGCCGGCTCTTCTCAGCAAATGCAACCTTCCGAACCGGTATTAGAGTATTAGAGTCAGACTTTTCATAAGTGCCTGCGAAGGTCTATTTGAATAAATGATTTTGAATTTTGAATTTTTTATGAAAGTCCATCAGTTTGGAAGTTAGGACCTTCAAATTTTGTGTTTAGGCTGATGATTGAAAATTAATTTATATGTGCCTCAGCGTTTCCGATAATTCCGACCCCGAAGGGGTAAAAAAGGGATGAAGTTGTGTATGGAAGTATACTAAATTTATTATATAAGCTTGGAATATAATTAAAATTTGGAAACTAACGCAAAGAATATCGGTGTTGTTGGAATTTGATCCATTAATGAGTGAAAAGGGGGATTAAATTTTGTATTTGAAGTTCTTTATTTTCGGAGTAAAAATCACTATAATCTCGGCTTATGGTTGGAAATTAACGCAACTTTTCGTTTTTCGAATTTCAACCCTTGACCCCTTCAAGGGTTGAAATTCGTAAAGGGGGGTGGAATTTTGTATTTAAGCTGTTCATTCACATAATTTTGTATTCAAGTAAAATAATGTACACGTGTATCATGTTATTAAGAAGCCTACTGCCGCCCATCTATCTGTCTGTCTGCCACGAGAAAAATTCTCAGCTGTCTGGTTGAGGAACTTTTGGATAGATCTCCGCCCGTGTCGATCCGTCTGTCTGTCTGTCTTCTACGGGTAATTTTTAAATTATTATTATTATTTAAATTTAATACTAAGGTGTCAAACAAGCATACGGCCGGCCTGATGGTAAGCGGTCACCGTATGTATCACTCGTGCGTTACCGACCATACAGAAATATCTTCACACCCTGGCGCCATGGCGGGGAGCTCATTCCACAGCCTGAGTTTACGCGCTAGAAAACTCCTTTGAAACCGCACAGTAGAAACCATTTCGGTTCCAATATATGGACTCCCCGTCGATGGCGAGAGTTGCGATGGTAGAAGGTAGCCCGTGGGCATCAAGTCAAACAATTCTTCAGAGAACTGTCCGTTGTACAAGCGGTACACACATAAGTAGGCAAATTCTCTCCTCAGACTGACAGACAGACTTGTGATTGTTACATCTCAGCTGTCTGGAAATTATTGAGGAACTTGTGGATATAGGTGTATTCGTCTGTCTGTCCGTGTGCCATGAGCAAATATCTCAGCTGTCATGAAATGGTTGAGGAATTTGTGGATAGGTGAAAGTTGTTCAGTTTGATGACTTCTGACCACCCTTCGTATTACTATGTTTACGGCAGATCTTGTTTAAAGTAGATGACTCATTTGCGATATGTATACATGATGTATGTCAGCGATGAAAGCCATACATAGTTACCTGATGAATGTTTTTCAATTTCGTTGTTACGATTTATGATTCACGAGTTCACGATTGTATACACAGTCGTGAAACTATCGCCACTCACTGGGTACCTATACATATAATAGCTTGATATGATTAGGTATATAGGTAGGTACTACTACTACGACGTAGCTATCGATCTGCGATTTCATACGCGTGTAAAATTAAATAGTTTTACTTTTATGTGAAGAACTTTAGAACTTTGCAGTATTGTATTTATTTGCTAGTCTTTCATAAAAGCTAAGATCTCTTTGTATTATAATTTATGATTCTAAAAACACCCCTTCTATATTAGTAGTACAGAAGTAGGGAACATAGACTAAAATAAAGACTAGTCTACGGAGTTTCTTAGAAACTTCGTAACGTCAAATAACACTGCGTTTTCTCAATAACTCAATGTTAACAGGCAGAAAAAAACGTGTTTAGACGGAAGCCTAATCAAGGTTCATGCGTCAATCGAGAACTAATGAGATTTGTTTACTGATACGCCGTTTATGATGCGTAGGTATTTATAGAAGGAAGGTTAAAATCAATTCAATTCCAAAGAAACTTACATGATTAAAGGGCACTTTGAATTGATTTTTCAGTCGAAATAGTCATTTATAGAATGGGTTTGGCTGCATACGAACAGAAGCAAAGAGTATACGGTGTCAACGTTCTTAATCTGTGTCAACAAAAGGAAACTGTTAATCAACCATATGTATGTATGTGTTACACCTGCCGTATTTGTCTGGTGATTAAATATGTTTATACAATTAGAAATACTTCAAAATCCACTTCAAATAGCCTTGCTGAGAATCTTGTTGGTGTTTTGTGCATTACAAATAAGTAGTTGACAAATGTAGACCAAGAAAGAACCTTAACAGGGTCTAAACTAAATAAATGAGATTGAGGTTTATCCGGTTACTTAAAAGATGTCTGGAGGACACCGCCTGTTTTGTATAAATTTCTATCTATTAATTAGCTACTTCCACTACATTTTCATGTATATTGTGATAGACAAACAATGTGGGTATATTCGATATTGTTTAATTATTATTTTAAGGTATATTTCACTTAAATCTGTGTCTATTGTTACAGAAATATGTGGTCAGCACAGATCGGAGCGGTGACATTCACGTACATGTGCAGGTTAGTTTATAATTTTCATAAAATAACCTTTATTTTACGTACAAACACACATCATTGTACCCTAATTGGTCCGTAAATACATAGTCTGATGAATCAATGTATCAGACTACGTTCATACCTACAACGATCGTCTACAATGTTACCTGTACGAGAATCGTGCTACGAAGATAGGTCTACGACAATCGGCCTACCATGATAGAGCAACACCAATCGGCCTACGAAAATTGTGCTACGACGATAGGCCTACGATGCAAGGATCGCCCTACGATTAATGTGCTACGATAATTGACAATTGTATTGATGAAATCATTCATGGTGTTCAATACGATTTACAACCAAAGATGCAAGGCAGAGCCCCCGATCAGCCGATTGTTGTAGTTCAAAGTCAAAGTCAAAGCCATTTACTCAATTAAGGCCCTAGTAGGGCACTTATGAAGAAAAAAACTACTGAAGCTACCAACAGTTCGTTCAGTTCAGGCCTTCAACTGAGAAGAACTAGCAAGAACTCAGGAAGGTAACATTTTTTAAATATTTATTGGACCATCTGACGATATTTGCTATTTTTTTCCAAAGTATATGTTTTTGAGTTCTATCATCGTAGGGCGATTCTATCATACAATTGTCGTAGCACATAATATCGTTGGGAGATCCTTGTATCATCGTAGGCCTGCCGTCGTAGCGAATGATCTTTTATGATTTTGATCTCGGGTCTCTAGCTATCTGGTTTATTTAAATAAAATAATATACCATAGAGAAATAATTCGCATAGTCCATTTTTTACGGAAATTATTTTGTTCATCTATTGGTTAGCAAGAGTAAGAAGTTATACAGACAGAGGGCCAACCACAAGCTCTTAAAACAATATTATTATCATAGAAATAATATATACCTAGAAAGAACGTCGCCATACTACCCGAATATATAAAACAGGCCAACTTTTATAGGCTGCCGCGCGTAACAGCTACGTTTTACGCTCCCTCTGCGTCATTCTGCTTGTCATAGTGACGTTCATAAAGATAGCAGTTGTTGAAATATTCCAATTAAAATCGGGAGAAATTTAAATATTGATCATTATTTTGCATTTTTATTTATTTTTATTTGATTTACGCCCTAACAGTTAGAGCGTATTTTTATCGACGCGTGCACAGCTGCGACACTCTATCTGGATGTATCCTTAATCAAAGATTATTATAACCTTACTTCTCTTTTGTCCTTCTTTGACATCCGACGTCGAAAACAAGTAAGGTTATAATAATATATTTGACGCTATATGACAATATATTTGACGGGCCCGTTGGCGCAGTTGGTTAACACGTGGAGTCTTAACCTATAGCGCCGCAGGTCGTGGGTTCGATTCCCACACAGGACATGCATTTGTGTGCATGAACATGTCTGTATGTCCTGAGTCTGGGTGTAATTATGTATATTAAGTATGTATTTACAAACAAAAAGTAGTATATGTATTATATCAGTTATCTGGTTTCCATAGTACAAGCTTTGCTTAGTTTGGGATCAGATGACCGTGTGTGAGGAATGTCCCAGGATATTTATTTATTTATTTATTTATATTGTTTGTGGTTGGCCCCCTGATCACTGTCCACTGTGTGTATAACTTCTTCCACTCATCAACATTTCTGACTTACAAGTACGTATCAATAACTTAAAATTATAGTATGCACTGGCCGAAATGTCAAAACCAAACGATCGCCACTAAAAGCTATGTAAAAGCCTATGACATTTGAGTAGCCGCTATTTTCGGTGTGCAAAACGACGGTATTAACGTAATGTTCGAAATGCCTCGACGGATTATATCCCCAGTCCCCGTAGATTAGACGTTCCCGGTTCTTTAGGTAAGTGGGGCAGTCTAATATTCGTTTAGCTTTACCGTAATGGGCTGTCACTTTTTTATTGCAATGTTTAAGTGGCTTGTAAATTTTACGTTGATTGTGTGTGAATTTGAGATGTCTGCGGAGATTTAGCAGACTGGTTTCAATTAATATGAAAGTATCATAGTTCAAAAGTAGGATATGGTGACATCTTATCAAGTTGTCGAGATCTATGCTATGAGGTCTGTTTTGACAAGAGGGTGTCTCTTCTTGTCGCACCATGTTTGTCTTTTTGACACACTGATGTCTATGTGCTGTCAAAACGGGCCTATTACTAATATCTCGCCGACTTTAAATTTCGTTAGTTTTTTTTTTTTTCTCAGATCAAGAAAAAATGAAAGACTGAACGGTCTGTGTTCTTAAGTGACGCAAGTAATAGGAAGCCGGCGTTCTTGTAATGATGAACATGGCCTCACTCCCACATATACATCATAGGAAGCCGATCGGTTGTCATTCCGTAGACGATGAGACGAGATTCCGAGACGTTGACAGTGACAATAAGGCTCAGTACCATTTGTGCCTGCTTGGGCCAGTACTGATTTTACTCACGCACATGTAGGAAATTTTCGGCTTCACTTTCTTATAAGGTGACACGTCTTGATTGTTTTATATGTCTATGATTTTTTTATTTCTTCTATCTGCATTCAGTCAAATATCACCGTTTATCTATAATTTATAATGGTATGTTATGTTATTTACCTTCGATCGAAAATACAGGAGGGATTTTATTATAGGTATTTTGCGGATTCGATTTTTAGTAGCGGCAATAGTCCTGATTTTTAAAAAATCACGATGTGACAGGAAATTACTCATTTTTAAGGTTAGCCGAACGCATCGAACGAAGCGAATTTTAGAATTCTGTATATGAAATCTTATCAAGATTCGGACGATTCGATGCGGGCAAGTGTGCGAGCTTTAATATACAGAATTCTAAAATTTGTTTCGTTCGATGCGTTCGACACTTTCGGCTCGGATAAGTGTGCGTTTACCTTTAAAAACCTTCCTTCCGTAAAATTTCCTATCCCTAATTCTTTCCCTTCGTATGGCAATGCCGAGATGTTGCTACGTTACTTTTTAGTGAATAAATTATCAGATTATTTACAATACTAATTCAGCCTAGCGCATGTGATCCAACACCGAGCAACAAATAATTTAAGCACTTCAATGAACGTCAGACAATCTATTTCAATTTTGATATTGACCGCATGTATCAAATTGCGAACGGGTTATCTATCTATACGAACATCGTATATTTGTTACATGAATTATTTAAACATTGGTACTAGTAAAAGTTTATTTATTCATTATAATCTATATATATAAAAATGAATTGCTGTTCGTTAGTCTCGCTAAAACTCGAGAATGGCTGGACCGATTTGGCTAATTTTGGGTTTGAACTATTCGTGGAAGTCCGGGGAAGGTTTAAATGAAGGTAGGGTATTACGCGAACGAAGTCGCGCCGGGCTAGCTACTAGCCAAGCTAGTTACTAATATAATAAAGATGAAGAGTTTGTATAGAAACTACCAGTGTTGTTAGGTATTATTTTTGTGTTAGATAGCCCTTATTGAGAAAAAAGTAATTTGTGCCTGAACACTGTAAACAGTAGGCATTTGATCGAAATGTTTAGGTTATTCAAAATAAAAATAATTATAATAAAATGTGACTAAAATTATGACTTACAATTCACACGCATCTTTCGAAAATCTAATTTCTTAATCATAATATTCGTATTATTTACTTTCACGCTGCTTACCAGGGAATTGTACCACGGCACGTAAAGGTTGGTAAATAAAATAAGTTATATATTATTTGCTAATACATAAGTAGTTATACGGGTACTTATATGGGTACTTTGTGATGTAATGTTTAAAAAATCTAAGATAGCTTTTAGGGACAACTCTGATATAAAAAAAAACTTAATGTTTTCTACTTTTAACCAATTTCAAAAAAGGAGGAAGTTCTCAATTCGGATGTTTTTTTTAAAATGTTTGTTACCTCATAACTCTGTCATTTATTAACCGATTTGGAAAATTCTTTTTTTGTCCGGAAGGGTACACTTCCCGTTTGGTCCCATTGTCGTTAGATCAGATACTTCTTAGTGTACTTTGAAGTCGATTTAAGTATTTTTTAAAACAGTTTAATTATTTAAGATAAGTTTGCTTTTTTGCTGTCATTGTACAAGTTTTTCCACAAAACAAACCAATCATAGGGTTCTAAGATGACATCTCAATATATCTTCTCTACTATTAAAGTAGTCGCTCTCCGTGTCTGTCTGTCTGTTTATCCGCTAATTCCTCCTGAACCACACGACGGATTTTGATGCGGCTTTCACTATCAGTTAGATTAAAAAATTTGAAATCATTATAATTAAATTAGCAGATTTCAAATTAGCAAGAAACAGTATTCGCGATACCGTGACCGGGCGGCGCACAAATAGCTCCACTATCACCAAATTACGACATTACACCCGTGCGAAGCCGGGGTGGCTCGCTTATATTATATAATATAATATGGAGAACGATTTTATAATGTACCCTGCAACTCTGGGGTTTGGGCCACAACTGGCTTTTTGTGGTGATAGAGCAGTTTGGAGTAGGTACTCGCCTGACTGAGGCTGACTGGTTTCCGCCCTCAACTTGAGGGCCTCAAGTTTGTAAATCAGTCGCAAAGCGCCTACTGGTTTGTTACGGCAGTTACACTTACGAGTTACTTGTCTTCGTTTGTGAAAGTTGCCGGCGATAGTATCTACTTGCCATGAGGCGGAACGTCGCCGTCGTGTCGGTCGATCAGTTTTCTGGAACATAAAAGGCAATGTTGACGTTGCCTTTTTTGCATGACATTGTCCACCAGCTAAGCTGAAGCACCTGCCTCCTGTTGATGATGAACTTTAAATACATATTTAAACTAGCTTCACAAGAAACAAATGACATATTTTTCTACAACAATAAAACAAAACAACTTCATCCCGCTTCGAAGGTTAAATCATTTTCAATCTTCAGCTTAAACACAAAATGTTAAGATCCTAACTTCGAAACTGACGGACTTTCATACAAACTTTCATCCCCTATTTTACCTTCTTAGGGATGGAATTTCGAAAAACCTTTTCTTAGTGAATACCTACTCTTCACAAAGGATATACCCTCTAAATTGCAGGTCTCTACGACTAGTGGTTTAGGCTATGCGTTGATATATCAGTCAGTCAGTCAGGACTTTGAATTTTATATATATAGATTGCTAATAATAAACGAGCAGGCGTTTTTTTTCTATTGAAATAAATTCAGAGACCCTCTTTCAAAATTCAAAATCATTTATTCAAATAGACCTTCGCAGGCACTTATGAAAAGTCTGACTCTAATACTCTAATACCGGTTCGGAAGGTTGCATTTGCTGAGAAGAGCCGGCATATAATATCAATTTTATTATGACATCACGTAACTTTTAATTTAGGTCGAATTTCCTCAACTTTATTCTGCATCCTGATAGAAATGTAATAAGATAAGACGGGAAAAGCGAATGGAAATAGGGAAATAGAGAAACGTCGATGGAAATTGTATTATGTTCCTCGGTAGCAAAGTATATTGCGGCATACGAGCAGACAGAGATAACTAGTTATTTGTATTGTTTGAAGCTCTTTATGCCACGTATTTGTATTGTTGTAAGCCCTAAGGAAACGACGTAATACATATGTTAATTAAACTGCATGTGCAATTAAAAGGCACAATTTGATAATTAGGATAAGATAATATACTCGAAACTATATTTACTTTGTGTAAATAGTGACTACGTCAGATCTATTATTAGCTATATTTAACCGACTTCATAAAAGGAGGAGGTTCTCAATTCGTTCGAAAGTTGAAGGCGAAAGAAAGAAGGGTTTCGTATAGCGGAGTTACTTGAGTAGTTTTGATCTTCATAAGACTGATATGAGAAAGTGGCGGATATATTTAAAACCTGGGGTTTGCTAGACTTGCTTTAAACCATCTCACGTAATAAGGGGGTAAAGTGACATTTTCAAAAATATGAAATATTAATGCCGCGAAAATCGCGTCCATAATTTAATAAGCCCTCACTTTTTCTGCTTTTCCTAATAAACAAGGAAAAACTGTTTGTAAGACAAACATCATAAGAGTAGTAAATAGGACAGTGCTCCAAGCCAGCTCCGTAGAGATGGCGTGAGCTCATTACCATTTCCTGAAGCTTACAGAGTCTATTGTTTAGTTCATACGTCACATTCACTGTCAGTTGAGAGGTACAATATGGCTACAGTCGTATCCTGGTTTACTTTGTATACTTTTTATTTTATTTATTTATCAATTTCAGAGGAACAAATGAAAGGCACATATAATGGTGCGTCCATGCTACGCGAATCAAGCACGAGCCGAGCCACGAATGAACCTATAACGAGCACGATGCGAATCCTTTTGTACATGAAAAAACGGACAGTCGCGCTCGTTCGAGGCTCGCAAGCCCGTCCACGCTACGCGAATCGTGCTCGCAGTGTGCTCGTTCGAGGCTCGGCTCGTGCTCGGCTCGTGCTCGGTTCGCCAAGCATTACTAATTAACAATCACCTATACATATATGTGATTGTTGATTAGTGAGTATTATTTGTATTAACATTATAGAATATTTATTTACCATTTCTCAATTCCAGGGTGACCTCAGCCAGCAAGATAAGCGATGCGTCTTCCTCACGGTCCACGACCTCGGCACCAATCGTAAGAACCTCTTTATAACATCGTAAATGTCGTAAGAGGCTTTACGCGACCATAAACCTATCCACTTGTTGCCATATGACGTACCTTGGTGTCGTTAATGGATTTTATCCGGATATGAAAGCGAAACTATAGAAATAATTTGCTGTTATTGTTTAAGTGCGAAATTGATGTGACAGTTCAGTGGTAGTGAGTCCAATCCTAAATGAGTTTTCGATGAAAGAATATTCTGAGGTAACCATAGCATAGCACTACTACTATTAAATATTGTAAGCCACCCATCAAATAATTAACCCAAAGAAGACGTTCATTTTAATCGAAATCTATTCCGCCAATTTCCTAACATCGACCATGCGCTCTGATTGGCTAAGTAAAGGACACACTAAACATTTAGATAGAGTGATTGGTTCGTGCATTTTTTTTCGATGGTGGAACTATACTTTGTATTTCACATAATAGTTGAAATCTTTAGCCAAGCAAGCACGCTACTAGGTGGTCTGCCTGCTGCACTTGCACTGACAATTAATTGATTGATTGATAACTCTTCATTTACACCAGAAAAACAGTTAACAGAACAAAAACAAAGAACATAATAACTGTACAATGGGCAGTCTTATTGCAAAAGAGCGATCTCTTCCAGACAACCATTGGACAATTACAATCAATCACAATCTTCTAAGGAATTTCTAATATGATGCCCACGGCTACCCTCTACCAAACCTCTCGCCAGCAACAAAGGAACTCTCACACATTGGCACCAAAATGCTTTCGTACTGTGCGGTTACAAAGGAACTTCCTACCGCGGACGCTCTGCTTGTGTAACTAGCTCCCTGTCGTGGTTTTCCCAAGGAAGTACACGGGGTTTATCAAGAAGGGTGTAAGCCAGGGACTATAACGATGTTTTGTTCACAGAAATCTCATATTCACTGTAAGATTGGAACCCCTATCTCTTGATGAAATGAATTTGACGCCACGTCTATGATGAATTACAGACACTTCGTTGGTTGATTACGTGAACAGTCCAGCCATGAGTGAGATCAAGGAGAGGTCCTGCTTTATACACGTGGACGTGCCAGGCCATGAGGAGAACTCCCCTGATCTACCTGATTCGTGAGTTATTTGTAAAGACCAACTTTTTGTATGGAAAAGTTATTACTTTTCTTTTTTATTGCATGTTTAGAAACAACAAATATACAGTGTTTTTTTTTGCCAGCAACTTCTGAACTACAGACAGGTCTTAGAGAAAAACGCTGAAAGGAACCCCGAGCTGAATTTTGAAGAAAATAAAAATGCCATAAAAATTGATTTAAAAATATTAGTATTTTGGGAGATATAGATTTTTTTATATAATTTGATAACTTCTAGCAAAGTGTGCCCAAGATTGTCATACATAATTTTGTTCGTATTGTGACGTAAAAGCCGAAAAAGAAAAAAAAAAGAAAAAATACCTACGTAACACTTCTGTTTTCATATTTTTTTTATTTCTTCAAAATTCAGCTCCTTTCGGCTATAAGACCTGTAACTCAGAAGTTGCCCTCACTGGCTGGAAAAAAAAAACACCAGTATAGCAACCATATAACAATGTTTTTCTGTTTGTACCTTATATCTCAGAGTAGATAAATACTACGTACAACTTATATGTTACTATCTGAGGTTACTATATCATTCATCCGATTGCGATGACATATTGGATCAGATATTACAAAATACAATCTACGTACGAGTAAACAGAAAAATTCAACAGGACTGCCGAAAAAAAATCTGAATATGGTAATACGGCATTTATTAGTTTGACTTTGGTTAGTTTGTTGTTGAACAAAAAAACATACAAAAATATCTTCACCATCATATCATTTACAGCTACCAGTTCCCATCCCTGCAAACCTTGGGCGAAGACCTGATCACAGTGCTGGACTTCCTTCACGTTCGCTACGCTGTCGGGCTGGGCGAAGGCGCTGGCGCCAACGTCCTGGCAAGATGTGGCCTGGCTCATCCGAGGAGACTCCTCGGCCTTATCCTGCTGAACTGCACAGCCTCAACATCCTCAGTAGCTGATGCCTTCCGCAGCAGGTTCTCACGATGGAGGGGCACAGATATCTCTCAGTCGGAGGAAGACTTCCTCATCTACCACAAGTTTGGTCATGTGAGTTACCAGCTAGAGACCTTTGACTATCGCTATCAGGTATTCTTTGTTTGTTTTTGTTACTAACTTATACTAATTGATGCTCAGTTGAAATTCAAAGGTAAATTGTTGATGTACTCTCACTGTATTTTCAGAATTCGATCCAATGTTTTTTTTTTATTTTGAGTTAAAAGAGGTCTCTATCAATATTTTTGTCCTTTTGGTAAGGATGTCTATCTAATATTTAATTAGTTTTTATTTTTAGCGTTTAGTCTTTATTGATGTACTTACACAATATTTTTACTTTTATAATATTTAACACAATAATAATTATGATGAAGTGTATCGCGACATATTTAACACTCTTTTTTTTATAAATAAAACATTTGATAAAGAATATTGATGATTACTTCCAAGTATTAAAGTAGAAAGTGGAATCTGAAAATGGTAAAAGTACCTACCTTCTTACACATAATATGCATATAATAATGTATCATCTGAGTGATTTTCGCCCTGTAGAAGCATGCTTTTCAACTAACACACTAACCTGTCTTTCGATTACGCTTTTACCCGTGATACCTCCTTGAGATTTATTGTGAAATATAAACGAAAAAAAACCTTTTGACTACATTGAGTTATTATTACTACGTATATAGAGAAGACGCCACACATCGCAACTATGTTCCGTTCAAGTGAGGCCATCCACACTTATTGTTGTAAAACGATGAACAAAACACGTAAGCGCCGTTAAAATCACGGTGTTTCCGAGAAAAATTCTCCTAAAAGCGTTCTAATAGCGCTGCATGTTTCTACTGTATGCTTAGACGACTAATTATTGTTTCAGCGCTAAAAAGAACTTTAGTTGACTCAAAAAAAATGGGACATAACCTTTGCTTATGATAGCTTCTCTATACGTAGTAAAGTAATAATAGCTCAAAGTTTGACTACTTCTTAACATTATCTTTGCATTTGTATGTTTTAACAATATTTATGTAGTTTTGAATCTCTAGTAATTGACTTGATATGTCTACTTTTCGCCAGACTTACAACTTATAGTATTTCTTTATTATAAGCTAGTTTTAGCCCGAGGTGGTCCTATTTTACCCATAGACATGTGGGATTTCCAAAAACGCTTTCTTAGTGGAAGCCAACGCCATTAAAAGAATCTATAGCAAGTTTGTAACCCAGCGGCTTAGGCTGTATTGTGAAATACCTGGCAAACTTACTCACCTATCAACGTCCCACCTAAATCGCTGGTGGACATACAGAAAGAAAATTGACGGGCCAGTTGGCGCAGTTGGTTAAGATTCACCTTACGCGCCGCAGGTCGTGGGTTCGATTCCCACACAGGACATGCATTTGTGTGCATGAACCTGTCTGTATGTCCTGAGTCTGGGTGTAATTATGTATATTAAGTATGTATTTACAAACAAAAAGTAGTATATGTATTATATCAGTTATCTGGTTTCCATAGTACAAGCTCTGCTTAGTTTGGGATCAGATGACCGTGTGTGAGGAATGTCCCAGGAAAAGATTTTATTGAACAGCACGAATACAAAAAGATAATGACAGACACATACGTTCCTTATATTATAACGTAGACACCCAGAAAAGACAGGTTTTTTAAAAATTCAACTCCTAAGAGGTAAAATAGGGGATTGCTGATAAATTTTATGAATATTTTTTTCTCAAATTGAGGTTATATTTGTCAGCAAATATCGAGCGACTCATTAGAGGCGGGCGAGCGCGAGCGCATGCTGGCCGAGTACCGGTCGCGGCTCCGCGGGAACCTCAACACACACAACATTAAGCAGTATGTCAGGGCTTTTATCAAGTAAGTGTACATTTTATAATACACATTTATTTCAGAAACATACATACTACCCCGGGAACACGGTTGGAGCCGAAGGGAAGGGTTTTTTTTTACCGGCTTTGTATATGTGTTGCCTGTGTTTGACCACAATCTCACCATGGTGAGTGATGATGTGTCCGAAGTAGGGTTTCGTTCCCGGGTCCCGGGAATCGGGAATTCCCGGGAAATACGTCGTTCCCGAAGTCGGGATTTTTTTTTCGATTTCCCGGGAATTCCCGGGAATTTCTTTATGAGATTGAATGCTTTAAAACACTGCAAATATTGGTCAAAATTAACGAAAAACCTTTGAAACACAAAGATGTTGCATACGATATTAAAACAAATGTCGATATCCACCGAAATCGAACGAACTGAACTACAAGCTTATGAGAAATCGCTGAAAGGAACTGTAGGAAGTGTGTATTTGTGGAGATAACATTTTTTTCTTAGAAAATTTTCAAGTTCTCCGAATACACCATAAAGACATGTTTGTTTGTAACATGTTTGTAACCTATCAAAAGTCAAGTAAAATACGTAATTTAATTAAATTACCTATTTGTCTCACACACAAACATAAGTATAAAATTATAAATAATCATATCAAATTATAGGTCATACATAGTTACTATGGGTAGTTTCTAAACTGCCGATTTTAGAGAAAATCTCTGAATGCGCGTAATTTTGAAGAAAATTAAAGTTACATTAATATTTTTTTTAAATATATATTTTTGGAGATAAAGCTTATCAGCGTTTTTGTCAAAGTCAAGTAAAGCACATCATCATCATAATATCAGCCTAAGGATGTCCGCTGCTGAACAAAGAACTCCCCCATTAACTTCCACTTCGAACGATTTTGGGCCGCTTGCATCCAGCGGCGCCCAACGACTCTGACCAGATCGTCGATCCGTCTGGTGGGAGGTCGTCCCAGTACCGTACAGTACAGGAGTACGTGGTCGCCACTCACGTCGTCTTTGAGCGATGTGGCCTGCCCATTGCTATCACATCAGCTTACTATCACTAAGATCTATATCGGTAATTTTTGTTCTCCTACGAATGTCTTCGTTTCCCTGTCTCGTAGAGAAATTCCGAGCATAGTTCGTTCCTTGTGAATTAGTAAATTTTTTTTTCAACACATGCTCGTAATTTGACATTTATTGCACCGTTTTTAGTATCATAATGTAGCTTATGACGCACTAGTGCTTTTTAATTTACATTACCGCACAGTTTTATGATAGGTATAACCCCGATTATGTAAGCTTGTAACTCAATGCTATTGATATGTGCGTAGACGAAGCATTCTTAATTGAAACGGTTAAAACAGTTTTGCTGTCAAAAAAAGAACTTATTTACTTAGCGCTATATTTGTTGACGTTCTCATTGACTATTATCAAAAAATCTAGAGAAAAAAAAACATATTAGTATTTTTCGTCACAAGTGTGTTGAAAAACGTCGTATGACACGCGTGTGCATTGATCATTACACTCTCGGGTTCCTTTGCTTAATAGGTACCGTCTCGTGTGATTACCAACTTTGCACACGTCTCATAATGTACTATTATTTACTTCTGAGACAAATAAATTGCTAATTTAATTAAATTACGTGGTTTACTTGACTTTATATACGTTAAAATAACAAAACTAACAACTTTTAAAAGTAATTTTTTTCATTCCCGGGTCCCGGGAATGGAAAAAGGTCGGGAAAAACGAAACCCTAGTCCGAAGGTAAGCACACAAAGCCTGGAAGGAGCTGGCTCTCAAGTGGAGCTGCCGGAACACTCCGATATGTTTTCAACTTGATGTTGGTAGCCAGACAGATGGGTACTACAAAGTAACCTACCACCGTGCCATGGTTTCACGATATTTTCCTTCACCGAAAACTCAAGCTCCTGGTAGGATTCGAACCCTGGCCCTTCGTCTC
Source organism: Achlya flavicornis (assembly GCA_947623365.1). Lineage (NCBI taxonomy): Eukaryota > Metazoa > Arthropoda > Insecta > Lepidoptera > Drepanidae > Achlya > Achlya flavicornis. The sequence goes on from OX392474.1 coordinate 2,773,366, forward strand.
GGTATCCGACGCGACGTCACTATCACTTAGCTATCATCGGCTTAAAACTTACTATGACAATGTGATCATTACAGCCGCAAAGACCTAATACTGAAAGGCTGCCAACCAGACATCCTGCTGATCACGGGCATGCTCAGCCCTTACTCCGGCGTCGTTGAGAAGATGTACAAGGAGCTAGACAAAGACAAGGTCACCATCCTCAAGGTCGAAAGGGCTGGTGATGTACTGTCTGAGGCGGTAAGTTTATTAAGTAAATAAAAGTATGTCCTTAAATTACATTTGGCATTTTAGATAAAACAAACAAAGTATGTTGTGGCTATAAACGACGAATATAATAGGCGCGAGCCACAGATATAAAGCGCATGTCAATCTTATTGACCTGCCTCTGACGTCGATCGCAGTCGCAACGCAATCCCGGCGTCCGCTGTTGCACAGCATGAAAGTAAAAGCAGAGGTTGTTGATACCGCGCCGCGTTCGTTGACTCAGTTAGAACTCGCCTCCAAGACGCGCTCACGTAACCGCGACCGGAACTATGTGGAAATAAATTAGTATCGATAGTTATATCTTCATAAACAATCAAAATGTCGATCATTTTACTTATAGTAGAAATAATCATCATCGGGGGCATGATTGTGGGGCTGTACCAAAAAAATACGAACGTTGTGTGCAAATCTAAAAAGCGGTACGATGGAAAGACTGTTATTGTGACTGGTGGTACGACCGGAATGGGCTTGGAGATAGCTGCAGACTTCGCCCATCGAGGAGCCAAAGTTATCATCGCATGCCCTTTTGAGGAAGAAGGGTTGCACGCGAAGAAACTCATCATTAGAAGTTCCAGCAGTGACAATGTGATCTTCAAATTACTGGATCTCTCATCTCTGGATTCTATACGCAAATTTGCAACAGACATCCTAAAGACTGAAGATAGACTGGACATTCTAGTGAACAACGCTGGCGTAGGGATCCCTGGAGATTTCCTCACGTCAGATGGAATGAACTTCATAATGCAAGTTAATTACTTCGGAACGTTTTTACTGACAGTTTTACTACTACCGCTTTTGAAGAAAACGGGACAACCATCGGAACCGAGTAGGATCGTGAACACTTCATCGATAATGCACAAAATTGGGAAAGTTGATATAGAAAAACTAAACAAAACTGGATACTGGTATAAGTGTCAGTTATATGGTAACAGTAAGCTGTGTTTGGTGTTGTTTGCTCGTGAGTTGACGAAGAGGTTAAAAAATTCTCACGTGACGATAAATGTTGTCGACCCTGGAGCAGTAGGCACGAAGATTTTCAACAGTACTGGGAAATTGTTCGGGAATTTCTTAACGTTTATATTTGGAATTCTTTTCAAGCACCCTTGGGAAGGTGCTCAAACTGCACTCTATGTAGCTACGAGCAATAGAGCTGGAAAAATCAGTGGAGAGTATTTCAAGAACTGCGCACTGGCAAGAGCTGGAGAAGCGGCTTATGATGATAAATCAGCTAAACAAATATGGGAGGAGTCCATCAGACTTGTCAAACTGACAGATGAAGAATACAATGCAAGTTTTGGAACAAAATGAACCAGTTTAGTGCCCGTTTAAATAGTTTAGGATAACTATTAGGAATACTAGGATTATCTCAGGTCAGGGGGGCCAACCATAAGCTCTTAAAACGATATTATTCTAACTTTATTTGTCTCTTGTCCTATTTTGATGCCGGATGTCAAAGAGGGACAAAAGACAAATAAGGTTAATTTAACCTTGTTTTAAGAGCTTGTGGTAGGCCCCCAGGTGTTATTTATTATGATCCTAAATAAATAATATATTTATAATGCGCAGTTTGATTACATTTATAAATGAAATTGCTTTGAACTATCATACGTGGTGAATATTTCTGTAGGTAAATATTATAATGATGATGGAACTTTAGTATTTGACCTGGTTTTCAATTCCCTCAAACAGCAATTAGGCTGCAAGTTCGTTGACTTATCTGAGTACCTACTCGCTTTTTCGCTATCTACAATGCATGCAATCTTTGTTGGCTGGACCGAAGCTGTGACCGAAGTGAGATAAAGTTCAATAAACTTTTCGTATAGCCAGTTACCGCCCGGAAGGGGCGTGTTTCGTCTTCTTGTCACCATTTACTTTCTAAGAATTAAAATGCATAATTCATTTTAATAACAGCTTACATAATAATGCAAATTTTATTATCTAAAGCAATTTTAAAGGTTACCTCAGCTGATTGCCAGCCTGAAATTGAAAATCTATTGCCAGGCCTACCGGTTCGATTCGGTAGCTGGTAGCTGACGTTCCACATGATGCACTATTAATTGCATTACACATTTTTTAATTACCGACATTATTGAATTGGGTACTGGAAGCTGATCATCCAGCTTAGCATATCAAGGATGTAGACAAGTTTGCAAAAGGGAATGTCACCTATATTTATGAGCAGTAGCAAAAGAAAAACAATAACTGTCTCCTTCATACTCATAAGCTTGACCGCACGTGGGAGAGACGGACAGACTTGATGATGATGACTTGATCATAATGTGAATGCGCGCTTATTCTGACACTACACAAACGCAATGTGTAAATGTGTTGAACGTGCCAGCTTTAGTGCTAAACTCCGCCACTTATGTCCGAAAATTAATATTCAATTATCCTTGATTTTGCGATTGAGATGAGAGAAACCGTGCGTGTGCCTGACAATGATATCATTATGTTTCAGCCCGCCAAAGTATCCCAATCGCTGCTCCTGTTCTGCCAGGGGCAGGGGCTGCTGACGTCGCTGCCGCCGCCCGGCGTGGAGCGGCGCATGTCGCGCGCCATGTCCATGGAGGAGTACGACAAGCCCAACATCCGCCGGCTCTCGCTCACACCGAGCGTCGCCGACTCTCCGCCGCCGAGGAAACTCTAGGTCACGCTCACCGACTCCTTCCCCGAGGAGACGGTGTAAATGCGGTGTCACTGCTACGTTTGTATCCTTGTGAATGTGTAGGAATTGGCAAAATTTTTGGTGCTGACATGCTGTTTGTCGACAAGTGAGCTAGCGTCGTTGGTAAATTGTTTACCTGTGTGTTATTAGATTTTACAGAAGCACTTTTGAGCAGTTGCACTTCTGCTCTCAGAATTTTACTTTTCGATAAAAACAGCAGCATGTCTTCTCCAACAGTGAAAAATGATATTTTAGTACCATATGTGGAATCCGACCTCGACATCTTTTAAATGGCAAATCCATGTACAATAGTTATTAAAACAAATATATTTCTATAGTCCTTATCAGAGTAGGAGCACATAATATGGTAGGAAGCTTTATATGTGTATAGAGAATATAATAAAGAGGATTTGGAAATCATTATCTGCTTAAAATTGCTGTATTGCACATGTATGTTTGATATACTATATTGTGTTGTATTTGTATGTTTGTATGCCAACCTAATTAAGAATTATGTAGAGCTTGTAAATGTTAATATTATATACAAATAATGGAATTACCAAAAATAAGTGTTAAGAAATAAATGAACGAGATGAAGAGAACAATAATATCGTGAAAAGACGAAATTTGTAATAACTATTATCATGTAGAGAAATAATACAGTAAAATAGGTAAATATATTAGAATGTGTATTATTATTATAGAATAGATAATATAAACTATTTACAAATGTTTATGCATACCTACAAATTATGAAAATTGAATAGCCTTAACCAAACGAATTAAGAACCAACAAAATTGAACCCTTCTTCGTTTAGGTAATTTTTATTTTTAACCGACTTCAAAAAAAGGAGGAGGTTCTCAATTCGGTTGTATGTTTTTTTATTTTTTTTATGTTTGTTACCTCATAACTCCGTCATTAATTAAACGATTTGGAAAATTCTTTTTTTGTCTGGAAGGGTACACTTCCCGTTTGCTCCCATTGTCATCAGATCAGGATTTGATTACTTCTTAGTATACTTTGAAGTCGGTTTACGTTTTTTGTAAAACAGTCCAATTATATTAAAATAGGTACCTATTCAAAGAGCACTGCAATCGAAACAAGTATTCAGAATCTAAAATGAAAAGCCGATGCGCGATGTAATTGCGAACAAAGTAGTTGCTGCTTTCTTATTATGAAATATCTTATCGTCACTGGTCAGTTGCCATAATTCGCCAGTTTCGCCAATTTCATAAAAATCTTGAGAACTCGTCAGTTTGCCTAATTGGCCAGTTTCCTAACCTCAGTTTACCCATTTGCGCTTCAGTTTATACGTCAGACGAGTACAGTTGCGTGAAATTAAAAGTACACTAACTTACATAACAATTACGGTTATGTAAGTATATATATCTTTGACAATAAATAAAATGAAAGAGTTCTGTAATGTCATAAAAACAATTAGTAAATTTTTTGTCTGTCAGTCAGCTGTCCGTCTGTTTGTTCCGGCTTATCTCCGAAACGGCATGGGACTTTCACTGGCAGCTAGATGACGTTATAAAGAGTAACGTATACTATTTTTATTTCTGAAAAATAATTAGGGTTCCCCCTAAAAAAAACCGTACGCGGGTGAAATGCTGCGTCGGTCGGCTATTTCAAAATAGATAACGTATCTAACATGAGCCGAATGACTGAAGCTTTCCGAGAATTTATATGCTGGTGAATTGAAGATGTTCATGAAATTGAACAAGAATAGAGAAACTGGCGAATTTGGGAAACTGACCAGTGATCACCCGACTCATCTTAAAGCATCTTATGTTGTAAAGTTTATTTATGTGAATCGAATGTAAGTTATGTTAACAATAAAATTGTTCTAATTTTAAGTATTACAAAGTTTATACCTACCCATTTAATTTAGAAGTAATCAAATGCAATGTAATGGATATTATAGAAAAATGTGTATTTCGGAATTATACGTTTACTGTGGATAAAATTTTTAAATACTAACCACCCAATACATACCAATCAAACAAAGCTATTGTAAATAAACAACATTTTATTAAACGAGGACTTCAGACGGTACACTGTTAAACTTTTTCGATCATTTTCACAACACAGACAAACGTGCACAAATACAATTACACTTACAATAAAACGCAATCTCGTCGCACACTGTTCACGCTATTCGCCATAAACACGACAAATTTATATAAAAAAATATAAATATTCAAATAATGAAAAATATTTCTTCGTCCAGTATTTGCTAATTAAATTTAGAATATTTATCCAAAGTAAAAAAAAATATAAAAAGACTTCGCAAGACTGCTCGACGAAGAAACTAGAAGTGCCCCAACTAAATAGATACTTTTTGCGTCGAGGTTTGAATCGATACTGCATTAGAACTTCAATGAATGCTAATGGCTTAAGTATCTTGTAAGCTTTATTATCTGTATTTTTATTGTTAGAATATGAAATCTCCGTTGAAGGAGTTTGACAATGTTTCAATGGCTATAATATTCAAACATGCCGTTTGTACGACATCAATGAAAGCCATAAACACCGTAATTACGTGTATATATCGGTGCAAAAAGTATCACCTTAGGGTGCAAAATAGTGGTGAGACAAAATAGGTTGCAACTCAGTCACGTCAAGATTATTACAAGATCACGTTACGATTATGAAACGATCACGTCATGATTATGAATGATCACGTCACGATCAGGCTACGATCACGTCACAATCATGCTACGATCACGTCACGATCATGCTACGATTACGTCACGATCATGCTACGAAAACAGTCACGATCATGCTACGAAAACAGTCACGATCATGCTACGAAAATCATCGCGAGCATATCACGATCACCATTACAATTGTTGTGATAGGGTTATGGAAAGTAGCTCGAGCACCATCCGACCTCAGCGGACATTTTCAAACCTTTAAAATAAATTTTCGCAGTTCTGCCATAATTAATATTAATAAAAACATGCGGCCGCGGTTTTGGGGCGTCCGCTTCGGCAGCGACGATGCCCATCATTTGCACAATGCACAGATTGTGGGCACTTGACACTAAAGCTCAATACCATTGCTGAATCCTCTAGTCATGTTTTGATGACACTACACAATGACAGGTTATTTTAGACAATCCTAATTACTTTAAAATAGCATCATCAAAACTCGTCCGGCAACAGGAACCTCCGATATAAGCTAGCGGCTAGTATTCAAATTACACATGCTATATAAAAAACCTGTGCATTCACATTGGCGCAAAGTCGCAGTAGAACTAGCAGGCGTGAGGCTTCGGGCGTGTCATGGCGAGTGACGTCACGAGTGCGGCGAGAGCGCGCGTCACGTCGCGATGACGTCAAGGTGACGTCACATCTCGTCATCGCACCCCGGCTGCATGTCCGAGGTCTCTATGGCGACTTCGTCGTAATCTCTCTCTAGAGCTGCGAGGTCTTCTCGCGCCTCTGAGAACTCTCCTTCTTCCATACCTTCACCCACGTACCTGACGATAACAAGGATTCTATGAAGCTAATCTATACTTATTCTCCTCTTCATCTCGCTCTCTCGATTCTCGTCCGGCGACCCGCTTGAGGACCAAATGTTATAGAACTCAGAATGGGATCTCAATGAAGCCCAGTTCAATGTAGTTAATTTCCATTAAGTGTATTTCAAAATTAAACACCCTAATGCCCGGTTTCAATAAATTACGGACCGTTATCGGTTAAGATTTATTAAAATCAAGACTATCTTATTGAAGCAAAGACCTACAAAGCTTTGCATAGCAGACCCTCCCATATGGAAGTAGCTATCACAGGTAAAATTACCTTACGAAATGATCTATATGCCCAGTTTGGCAATAAAAAACCTACCATTGGTAAGCAAAACTATAGCTATAGCTATAATGGTTAATGGTAAATTCCCGAACATAGTCTCTGGATTGTTACAACAGGCGTTGAGGATGACAGAAGAATGGTGTACAAAGAACCACCTCTCTATCAACCCAAGCAAAGCAGTCATTATTCCATTCACGAGGAAGAGACAACTAGGAAACCTAGGAGAGCCCTCCCTCAATGGAATAAAGCTGCCCTGGTCTACCGAAGTTAAATATCTGGGTGTAACGCTTGATAAAGAACTCAGGTGGAAAACTCATGTGGAAAATATTACGACAAAGGCCCTACGGGTGTTCGGCATGTGTCGCTCCACGTACGGTAAAACTTGGGGGCTAAAGCCCAAAGTGATACGATGGCTGTACCGGACAATGATAATACCTATTATCACATACGGCAGCATAGTGTGGTGGCCAAGAACAAAGCTTGCCTCGTGCAAAGCGTCACTCACAAGGTTACAAAGAACAGTGTGTCTTGGAATCACGGGTGCTTTCAGGACAACACCTACGGCAGCGATTGAGAGATACCTCAATATCACTCCACTGCATATGACGGTTGAATTGGAGGCAAGGAAAGCATTACATCGTCTTGCTGTTGCTGGACTATGGGATGCCTCCAAGCCAAAGACTAACCATACAAAATTCGATGAAAATGAAGGTCTGGATCGGGTAACAAGCATGATATCCGATAAAATTCAAACTACGTTTGTATTCGAAAGGTCTTTCAAGGTCCAAATCCCTACAATAGAGGACTGGACGAAGGGACTTGATCCACCAGAACCAGGAAGTCTGGTTTGGTACACTGATGGATCCAAAATGAAATCAGGTACAGGAGCGGGAATATACGCAAAAGGTTACAAATGTAGCAAAAGCTTAGGGAAGATGGCAACTGTATTCCAAGCAGAATCATATGCCATTATAACCTGTGCTCAGGAGAATATAGATAGAGGAACTAGGGTTTCGTTCCCGGGTCCCGGGAATCGGGAATTCCCGGGAAATACGTCGTTCCCGAAGTCGGGTATTTTTTTGCGATTTCCCGGGAATTCCCGGGAATTTCTTTATGAGATTTACTGCTCTAAAACACTTGCAAATATTGGTCAAAATTAACGAAAAACCTTTGAAACACAAAGATGTTGCCATACATTCCTAACACAAATGTCTACATCCACTAAATATGATTATGAAGTGTGTATTTTCGGAGTTAACGTATTTTCTTTTAAAAAATTCAAGTCTCCGAAAATACACTTATTTTTTTTTTTGTTTGTAACCTATTTAAAGTAAAGTAAAAGGCGTAATTTAATTTAATAACATATTTTTGTGTCTCACAAACACAAGTAGAAAATTACAAATCTTAACTGCCGATTTAAGAGAAAAACTGTGAATGAGCTTAATTTTGAAGAAAATTTAAGTTACATTATTTTAATGTGTATTTTTGGAGAAAAAGGTAATCAGCGTTTTTGTATTGAAAAAAATCAATTTTGCCGAAAATGCATATATTTTAAAATAATAATTTTGTTATTTTTACCGATCAAAAGTCAAGTAAAACATCATCATATCAGCCTAAGGGTGGCCACTGCTGAACATAGGCCTCTCCATTAACTTCCACTTCGAACGATTTTGGGCCGCTTGCATCCAGAGGCGCTCAGCGACTCTCGCTGAGCGCCGCTGGATGCAAGCGGCCGATCGTCCGATCCGACTGGTGGGAGGTCGTCCCGCACGGCACTTTCCTGTACATGGTCGCCACTCGCGTCATCTTAGAGCGATGTGGCCTGCCCATTGCTATAACTTCAGCTTACTATCTCTTCGAGCTATATCGGTAATTTTTGTTCTCCTACAAATGTCGTCGTTTCCCTGTCTCGTAGACAAAATTCCGAGCACTCGTAGCTCGTTCCTTGTGAATTGGTAATTTTTTTTTTCAACACGATTGCTCGTAAAATGATATTTAATGCACCGTTATTAGTAACATAATATTCATAATGTAGCTTATTACGCACTAGTGCTTTTTATTTTACATTACCGCACATTTTTGTGTGTAACTCAATGCAATTGATATGTGCGTAGACGAAGCATTCTTAATTTAAACGTGTAAAACAGTTTCGCTGTCAAAACAAAACTTGCACGCCATATTTGTTGACGTTCTCATTGAATATTATCTACTTAAAAAAATATAAGTTTGTTATTTTTCCTCACAACTGTGTTGAAAATCGTCGAATGACACGCGTGTGCGTTGATGATTACACTCTTTGGTTCCTTTTCGCTTAATAGATACCTTGTATGTGATTACCAACTTTGCACACATGTCTCATAATGTACTATTATCTACTTCTGAGACAAAAAATTGCTAATTTAATTAAATTACGTGTTTTAATTGACTTTTTATACGTTAAAATAACATAACTAACAACTTTTCAAAATTTCCCGGGAATCGGGAATTCCCGGGAAATAATTTTTTTCATTCCCGGGTCCCGGGAATGGAAAAAGGTCGGGAAAAACGAAACCCTAAGAGGAACCAAAGGTAAATCCATCTATATTCTTAGTGACAGTCAGGCTGCAATCAAAGCCATGGCATCCTACAAAGTGGACTCCGGACTTGTTCTGGATGCTGTCCGAACCCTAAACAGGCTTGGGAAGCATAACAGGGTAAGACTGATGTGGGTCCCTGGGCACAAAGGAATCCATGGTAACGAAATGGCTGATGAACTGGCAAGAGAGGGCTCAGCAAATGACTTTGTGGGTCCAGAACCATGTGTAGGCATTTCGACGTGTCTCGTAAAGGCCACATTTAGGGAGTTCGTAGATCACAGCCAACGAACACATTGGCTGTCTAACACCGGTCTACAACACTCCAAGAAATTCCTAGGCTCTACGTTTAAAGCCCGGGAATGCATTTGGAACATGAGTAGGGGGCAAATCCGCTACCTGCTTGGGGCCTTTACTGGGCACTTTGGAACCAACGACATGCTCATGAAGATGGGTCTAACCGCGACACCCATGTGCAGGTTGTGTGGGGAGCATACGGAACGCATGGAGCACCTTCTGTGCACATGCGATGCACTGGCTGGTAAGCGAATGAGTCTCCTAGGGATCGGATATCCAAAACCAGAAGACTACAGGCTCATATCTCCTAGCCTCGTTGTAAAACTCATGAAAAGAGTTTTCAACGAGACTGGGGAGGAGTAAGGTATCTAGGGGACCACAATAGATCCCAATGGGTCGAAGTGTCCGAGTTATTCCTCGGCCCCTGCACAAGATAAGATAAGATAAGCAAAACTATTCGTTTTTGTTTATTGATACCGGGCATAAGCCTACGAAGCCTACATACGCTTATACAGGTGGCTTGCTTAGCGCCTAAAGCCTAGCGAGTCACCTAGCGAGTAGCTCAGTGAAACGCACGTTCTAGAATGTTCGCAAACGGCCGCACTGTGCGCTTGGCGCCTAGCTAGTCGCAAAGAATACAGTATATGCTAGTCGCTTAGCGCGTCGCAGCCGCATGTAGCGTAAAGGAATAAAATACGTATACAATACAACGTGTAATGGAAAGGTTATTTATTACTATATCTATCCGAAGGGGGTGAAAATTCAAATTCGGTCAATGAGGGTCAATATCATTATGCGCCTAGTAGGTTTTTGTAATGTAGACTAACCAGTGCACAAATGCTCTCTTGGAGTACATGAGGTCGAACTTGTGGTCGAGCTTGCCCCACGCCTCGGCGATGGCGGTGGTGTTGCTGAGCATCGACGCGGCGCGCTTCACCTGCGCCAGGTCCCCGCCCGCCACCACCGACGGCGGCTGGTAGTTTATACCCACCTGCCACCAATATACAATACAATACACCTATCAATATCACGCTAGCGAAGCCAAAGCCAAAGCCATTTATTCAATTAAGGCCCTAGTAGGGCACTTAAGGTCATAGCTAAAAGAAGTTACGACAGTTTTTACAACTGAGAAGAACAGGCCAGGGTACACTTTTTAAATATTTTTGGACAATCTGACTATATTGGGTATTTTTTTCCAAAAAAAATATTTTACAAAATAAACTGTATCAAACTACAGTTACCATCTAACTGGTTACCACCCTCAAGTTGCAGCTACTGCACTTAGCTAGTAGATACAAGGCAATGATAGCTAAGTTGTAGTGACGTCGGATGTCGAGAACAAAGTTCCGGGTTTGAATTCTACAATGAGCTTGAAGGAAACGGTGAAGGAAAACATCGTGACGAAACAATAGCACGGTAGTAGGGTACTTTGTAGTACTCATGAGGTTGGCTACCACCCTCAAATTGAAAATCTCACCAAGCACCAAACGGTTGTGTTCTGACAGCTGCAGAGTTGCGAGCCAGTTCCTCTTACCACCTTCGGCCACATCACTTAACATGGCGAGATGCGATCACACAGTAAAAAAAAACACGCTACCAAACTAACAAACTAGTTACCCTCGAACTGGTTACCACCCTTAAGTTTGACGTATGTCTCTTTTAGCAGCTGCACTTAGCTAGTACCCTTCTAGGCGCTTCCATCTTCACTCACCCACATGACAGTACCTACTAATAACCACGGTAAGATGCCAAGCCAAGTCATCATATCTCGGGACTCACTCGACGCTCATGAAACCTTCATGCTCATCGAGCGCTCCTTTGTCGTCCATTAATATAATTTTATCTGATTTTGAGGAAAATTATGATGATACTGATAGGTCTTTTTCACTACCTCTAATTTTAGGCTTAATCCTACCGAAGTTAAAGGTTCAAGTCTCACTTTAAAACCAGTTGGACACCAATCCACGAATCGTATGCCAGCCCTCCCCTTCATGGCCGCGATAGCTGCGTTCACGTCCTTGGGCACGACATCGCCCCGGTACAGCAGGCAGCACGCCATGTACTTGCCGTCGCGAGGGTCACACTTCACCATCTGGTTTTGTGGCTCGAATAGCTCTGCTGTGATTTCCGATACCGACATGCCTTCATGGTATGCCTGATACGAGATTTTATTTTGAATAGGACATTGTTAAAATTTAGAAAATGTTCTACACAATTTCATTCATGCTCTGACTGGTCTTATTAAGAATTAAGTCACAAACACAAAGTGTTTCACAAACTACATGTTCGCGGCTAAAACAGCTAAACTACTTGGACTCCGGCTAAAGATGGAAGCTCAAGAATGCGATAGACAGCTCATAGTAGATCTGTACCTTGTCAGCTGAAACAACCGGCGCGTATGCAGCGAGTGGGAAGTGTATCCTCGGATAGGGGACAAGGTTCGTCTGGAACTCTGTTAGGTCGACGTTTAGCGCGCCATCGAACCGCAGTGACGCTGTGATGGATGATACCACCTAGATACGTGATATTAAAATTAATGCAAATATTAAATTTATCCTAAGCCTTCAGAGAAAAACTTTCTAAAACCAACCAAAAGCTCCTGCTTCATCTAGTCTAATATCTTCTAGACTGGGAGATCAAAGATTCTCTCCTTGACATAAACATATAAAACATAGTAACACTAACTTGTGAAATAAGCCTATTGAGGTTAGCATAGGAAGGCCTCTCGATGGAGAGCCGCCGCCTGCAGATGTCGTATATGGCCTCATTGTCGACCATGAACGCGCAGTCAGAGTGGTCGATAGTCGCATGAGTCGTCAGTACCGCGTTGTAAGGCTCCACCACTGCTGTCGATACCTGACATGGGAATTCATACAAAATTAATAAGTTCTAGGGACTTTTATGTATAAAATGACATTGGAGGAATCGGCCCGAAGACGAACGCTGTATATCTTACTTGTGGTGCTGGATAGATGGCAAACTCCAATTTGCTTTTTTTTCCGAACTCGTCGGATAGTTTCTCCATGAGCAGCGAAGTGAATCCAGATCCCGTGCCTCCTCCAAACGAGTGGAACACGAAGAAACCCTACCGAGTAATATTAGTTTCAGATATTTCCTAAACCCACAAGTCAGATTCGAAACCTATATTTTTTATGGTGGAGACTCAAATCAAGTTTGCGAGCAAAATTATTCATAGAGTAAATTAAATATTGGCTGATTTAGTTCAAGTTACAGTTGTTAATTTATTGTAATTGGATATGTAAATATGTAAGACAGACTGATTTAATTCAGCAAAATGGTCATCAGTTTAAAAAACAATTTTCTGGCCAATTTGGTAAATATGAAAATTTTTACTCCAGCCATGTGAGCTGAACTCACTCCTATTTCACAAGCAAATTAACACAGTACATAATGATTGAAATAGCAGGATAAAGGACTCAAAACAAAAGACCTTCCAACAGAAGAGAATTTTGATTTGCACGCTTGTAAATTCGCTTTGAAATGGATGAGTGCGTTCGAAACAATCCACTCAGATGCTTTGAGCATAGGCGTAATTCTCGATAAATAATAATCATAAATATTTCTACTCCGATCCAATATTATCTACTCATTGAGTTAATGCTATGCATTATGCATATGTATGTAACGCAATAATTAAAGCAAAAAGAGTTTCTTTCTGCTGCGTATCGGCAATTAAATTGAACCGTTGTACACGCTGCGGATAATTAAAATCACCGATTCTTTTAAATTATTCTATTTTTTTGTTATCTTTCGGGTGTGACCTACTGCTCACTAGCGCGGGCTAAGGGGCTCAAGTTTCTCGTTGATGGAAAAAAGGGAAGGTGCTAGGACAGAAAACTTTTCTTCTAGCTAATCAAAAAGAATATCAAAGATAGGCATTATCATTATTTTACAGTCAACATTTAGTTCTTTTGATTTTTTTACCTTATCCAAGGCCACAAAAGAAAATATACTCACCAATAGCCTTTCCAGCCTGGTAATACCTAAATAGAAGCAGTTCAGTAATGAGGAGTTTACCTGCAATCCAGTACACTGGTCGGCGAGTTTCCTCACTCGCTCCATCACGGGTCCCAGCACCTCGCGCCCCGTCGAGTAATGTCCGCGAGCGTAGTTGTTGGCCGCGTCCTCCTTGCCAGTAATCAGCTGCTCGGGATGGTACAGCTGACGGTATTCGCCGGACCGAACTTCATCTATGTAAACGTTTGGTAAGCATACATTTTTTGAAAGTAAGACATTTTATCAGGATTCTTTTAGATTGCAGAGATACAAAATTACTATTTTGGTGCACAACCTTTGGACAGTTTGGTTTAGCTTTCGGCTACTTTTACTCTAGCCACTTGTGACTATCGAGTTTAATATCGGCCACCGATTGTTGATTAATTAAAAGAGTGGCTAACTTATATGCGCCCAGTATTGAGAAGAACCAATGCCTATGAAAATCCAAAATGTGTTTTTTTAGAGATGTTTATCTTAAATTTTCATTTACCTATAACAGTAGGCTCCAAGTCCACCATCACGACTCGTGGCACCATCTTCCCCCTATCAGCTTCCGAAAAGAAGGTGTTGAAACAAGAATCCGTAGCGTTGGAGTCCACTTCGCAAGACGGCAGGGTCCCGTCGGGTCTGATGCCGTGCTCCAGGCAGTACAGCTGCCAGCACGCCACGCCCATCTGAACCCCCGCTTGCCCAACGTGCACTGAGATGCACTCCCTCTGCTCGCGTAGAAATAATCACGGGTTATTATTCAGTACTTATTGTCGACAGATCAAACGTCGCCGAATGCGGGTTGGCAGAAATTTGTCTTAAAATTTTGCGTATCGGGCTCAAACAAGAGGTCAGATGGATCAGTTATCTTATGATTGAAGATAGGTAAATAAGCCAACTGAGGTACCGTGAAATCAGGTTGCCTAACTGGTCATATTTATATAAACCTTTGATTACGCCTGCCTGACAACTTTTGATATTAAAATGGTTTTGGCACTTTCATTGCTATTCCATCGAAGTGGTGTTGGGAAGAAAACATATTGGGTAGATAACATTGCAGGGAAGAGGTCATCTAGTTTCTTAAAATTATTCTCAATGGCTGACCAGTGTCAGTGACAAGATGTCATGGCTTTATAGACTATGAAAGACATATGAAAGAGCTGTCAATATTTTTTCAATTATTTGAAATTGAATGCTTAGTAAATTTTATTGCAGTATTTCCGATAGTTCCTAGTGTATTTCACAATAACAACAATATCCTTAGTACAGGCAAATGTGTAGTGTCCCTGCGTGTAGTAAATTTTGTAAGATTAAAAACAAAATAAAATCGATAACTACAAAGTACGTTCATGGTACGAAGTAAATCTGGACCTTTGTCTATAATATATGGTTGACCATTCAGAGCGTATATACCTATTTCGCTTTCGACTTCCCCTGAAGATGCAAAGCTACGGAAGCAAACTAAATTGATGACTTTCTTAAATAATGATAAAAATACTTACCATGATGACTACTGAAAATTTTGCACAACCCTTTCTAAAAATAAATAAAAAAACTGTAAACTAAAACTGTTTTAGTACAAAAATTTAGTTCGGACTGAAATTTAGAAAAAAAACTGCGAATCTACGCCCGTCTGATGGGCCGCTTGGATCTATTGTTACATTATTTCCATTTTCGAATTTGTATTTCAATTTTGTGAAAATTGTCATGGCCAGTACGATGTTGAAGTGACAAAGAGTTCAAAAACCTACTAGGAAAAAGACGGGATAAAAACTTTTTGGTTGTTAATACATGGTTTATCTAAGATCTTTTTTAATAATTTAGCTTTGATGAATTCTCTCTGTCTATATTAGGTAGGTACCTACATAAAAATAACCAAGCAAATGTAAAAATAAAAACACTCAGCCTTCACACACGGCCCAAACTAAATACTGCACTGTACCAGATAGGTATAGATAGAATAATACTTTATAGTTACACAAAAAAAAAAAAATTACACACTAAAATTAAAAATAATAGTGAGTGTTACAATGGACGGGTTTATCACTAAAAGTGATATCTACCAGGCAACTTCAATTCAATTCAATTCAAAATCATTTATTCAAATAGACCTTCGCAGGCACTTATGAAAAGTTTGACTCTAATACTCTAATACCGGTTCGGAAGGACCAACCTTTGGATGGGAATCTTTGGGTATCTACCTGATATACTAAACATCAAAGAGAATATAACCACTACGTTAACTAAACATACTGCATTGGTTGTCCTAGATGGGAATTGAACCCAAGACCTGTGGCGTGATAGGTAAGCTGTCTTTATATCATAAAATATTTTTTTTAAACAAATGAATTTCTGGCCAGGACATCAAAAATATAGTCAGCCATTGTAGTCAGCATTTTTGTACTCTATGGTTTAGCTCCCGAGGGCAACAAGTATGTCACAAGTGGGGCACTGAGATGGGGGAGGGCCCCACAAGTTAGAACTATTAGGGCACAATGACCGATCGATGGGGCCCAATGCTGGTCGAATGGCACCCCTGCTTGCTGGCTGGTGCAAGTTAATTTGCATTTTGTTGTGTACCAACCTCGTTAAGGAAGCAGGAATTTTGACGAGGAATTTATTATAGAAGAAACAAAAGTTATTTGTCGTTTTAGGCTTTTTTTATGTTAATTTAACTATAAGTACACCTCAACCAACAAATTAATAGAATTTTGTTAAAAACATAATATCCTCAAAGCAGTTTGTATCAATATAAGTACCTTTACCATAAATATGTGAGAAGGTGACGACTTACAATAAAGCCAGGTTTACGAATATCATAAATTAATTTAAAAAAAAGTTGCATTTTAAAATATTAAAAAAAAAAAAAACAATGGACTTCTATTCAATCACATTTATTATCGTTATAGTGATTTTACGTTCTAGTGACCAGCACTTTGCTATGATAAATCGAAGATTGGACTTTTTGGCGGGAACTTGCAGAGTGACGTAGCATTTTCATTTTTATTTTCATGACTTTTATGGACGGTGACTGACTGAGGACTATAATGTGAAGTGATTTATTGTGACTGGAAACTATAATATTACTCGACACTGGCAGAAATTAGCCCTAATTTGGGCTTGGTTGCCAAAATTAAAAATAAGAAGAAGAAATCGAAGATTGAACGCGAATTGCGTGAAACACAAAACATGAAAAAAAACAGGAATTTCTATTTAAAATTTAAAGCCATATCCACATCGAATTCTCTGATTTACTATACCCTGATGTCCCATATTGTTCTTTAAACAGCTAACTCAATTTCGTCACACCGAAACACAGTTAATCCTAGTAAACACGCATTCAAATGCAAAGTTTGAAGCCCTTAGTTTTCAAGTGCACATATTATTTTGAATATTTAATTGCGTGACATTGTCACTGCGGTTTGTGTAAATAAACCGTATAGAGCGTGACAATGTGTCGCGTTACAATTGATTTGTCACACTTGTGCGAACAATTTTGTTGTTTCTGTTACCCATTGTTTCTGCTGACCGTACTTACATGTTCTATATATGATATTTAATATATTATACCTAAGTGGAGAGAATAATTTAGACCAGGAAGTACCTAAAAGGGATTTTTTAAATCTTTTTTATAACACCCTGTGTACTAAACCAAATGTTTAGAGAAAAGAATACATATACATAAAAAAAACATATATAATACAATAACATAGGAAGCCTATATGAGTAGGATGTGTTATCCTTTTCTATAACATACAAGCACAGAATGGACAACATAGACATTTTGGTCTCGTTAGCCGGCCACGTCCCTGTTTCAAGATGTTATCTGAATGCATTAGTGATAATCTCAAAGATAGGCATCTCGGATTACAAACCTATCGTTTACTTTGATCTACCCTACACAACTGCGTTCTATACGTTAGGTGACAGTTATTTGTCAAAATTTGGTAATCAAAAAAAATTACAAACCAAAATACGTTCTATTTTGGTTTGTATTGTTTTTTGTGGATGTATGGACCTAATCTCATTTTTTTTTTATTTTTTTTTTATTATGTATAGGCCTGCCTGTGTTTGACCACAATCTCACCATGGTAAGTGATGATGTGGCCGAAGGTGGTAAGCACACAAAGCCTAGAAGGAACTGGCTCTCAAGTGCAGCTGTCGGAACACACCGATAGGTGCTTGGCGACAGATTTTCAACTTGAGGGTGGTAGCCAGCCAGACGGGTACTACGAAGTACCCTATCACCGTGCTATGGTTTCCTCACGATGTTTTCCTTCACCGAAAGCTCAAGCTCATTGTAGGATTCGAACCCGGGACCTTCGTCTCGGTATCCGACGTCACTACTACTGAGCTATCATCGCCTTAAAATTTCATTTCTTGTGATACAGATTCATTCAACTATTCCTTGGCTTAAAATTGCTTAATTAATTTGCAATAATAATGCGTAGGCGTAGAGGTATCAACATAACTTACCTGCGTTGTCGCGTTGTCATATAGGAAATGTTATTCTGTGCACAAAATCAAACATTTGATCGAAAATCTCTTTGTCTTAGTAAATCCATCGCCTACTAATTTCCGCGCGATAATAATTTTTCTTTTATACCACTAAGGTGGCAAACAAGCATACGGACGGCCCGCCTGATGGTAAGCGGTTACCGTAGCGTATGGATGCTTGCAACACCAGGGGTATCACTCGCGTGTTGCCGACCCCAAAATTACAGAGTTGAGAAAATATAAAACACATGTTCCTTTTTTTCTGGTAAAAATAATACAAAAAAAAATATTTGAACCTAGACCATATGAAACGAGAGCTTACACGTATTTTTATCAGGCATTTTTTACTTTTATAGGACAAAAAGAATGCAATTGATATTATCCAGCCCAGTGACAACAATGCCCAGAGGTGTGGGCAAAATAAAAAATCTCATTTCGTCCACGGAGGCGGAATAATGACCGCTTTTTACCGGTTTAATCCGGATCAGATAACTGCGGAACCCTAATGCGATGCACGTTTGATATTCATGATCATTCCCTATGGATTTGTTAGGGATTTTAGGGATCAAAAGTAAATTTCATTACTTTATAAGAACGGCGAAAGAAACTAAATAAAAATATGCAAAAGTGGTATTTATTTATTTATTTTCGGAAAGCTAACAGCTATTTATTACATAATTTATGATTACACAAAACAATAGAACTAAAAATAGCCATTTACAAGTTAATGAATATTGTTTCTCCAAAAGAGATATTTTCTAATAATTTGCTAGGAATCCCCAATCTTCAATGTACACACGGCTACCGATCAAGCTATACATTTCCAGTATAAGCTGAACTCGCATTGTATACGATTTCCGTACAATGGGAGGTCAGCTTATACTAGAAATGTATAGCTTGACCTGTAGCCGTGTGTACGGTTAATATAGCTAGCTTCCAACAGCTCCCACAGACTCCAGAAATATTCAGCCAAGTCTAATCAGCTTCTAAAAAAACAATCTAGATGTAAAGAGATAGACTCAAAATCCAGCGCAAGCGAAAAGATTCTAGTTTATATTATTACAAAACTAATGGTGAAAATGATATTTAACCGCAATTATTTTGAAAATAATAAAATATACGGTAGCCCCAAAAGCGGTAACCATAAAGGCAAGTAATTAAATCTTGAGGGAGCTCCGGCTAAGGGCTCCGACACAGAAATAAGGGAGGGTTCACACAATGAGCGCGTACGAGCCAGGTGCCAGCTATGTATGTATGGCACAATAGCTCAGTTGACTTTATTTTATTTGTGATTTAATGGCACATTCAGTTTGTACTGACATGGCAGATGAAATGGATCGACAGTTTAAGAATTAAGCACACATCTGCAGGTACAGTTGATAGTTTATTACAACTTCGATCTAACAACAACTAGATAGGTACTGATTTAAAAAAAATATATATTGACAAAACCAAAACTCTTGAAGCTAGGTGCATCGACGTAAGCACCAAATCACCAAAACCAAAAACTGAATTATTAGCTGACTCTATCACTACACACATTTTGTGGGACATAATTTTTGTTCCTAATAAAAAACATCATAAAATCTAGTAGGATAAAAACTGGGTTACTATACTTTCTACCTCAATTCAATCATTTAGATATCCCTTCTACATTTTTAACCGTCATATCACACTTTCCCCTCATCCAAGCCCCACTTTAAGCTAACACCGCTTTCCCAATAAACCATGTTTTTTGGTCCCGAAATTAATTTTTTTGATAAAAAAGGAATCGCTGCATGAATGGCGTGCATTGTTGTGCACCGATGCATCAATGGAACGACAGATGGGTGTTAGCACGGCGTTCTATGGAGACGATAAGGATAAACGGTTTGACACCGCGAGTACCGCGGCAATCGGTCAAATTGTTTTAATACGCATTTAGGTTATAGCTTCAATAAAGATGGCTCTATATAGGTTTTGGTCGAATAGACAAATACCAAAATTTTTTGATTAATAGCTACGTTTTTTTACACTGTTAGATTAAAAAAGCCTTTATGAATAATTTCTTGGGATAAAAACTAGATAGAGTGGATTATTCGCTCAAAGAGCTGCTCGACTGGGGAAATACCTCTACGTTACAGAATACCGCAGCCAAATAACTAAATTTTGTGTTCCATCGGTTGTGTGATATCGGCCGTATAAAAAGAAGATTGTAATAGCAGAGGCCCTATGTAGCCCGTCTGCTTGCATGTCACCTGCTTATCAGATTCTTTCCTATTATTAACACATTTAGTAATAATGTCCAATTATAAACGCATATCAAATGCCGCGTTTGGACAAAAATTGGCTCTAAATACCGTGACATTGGGTCGGTATTGGCAAATCAGTCACGCGTGGCAGTCATGTGGTCTCATCTCACTCAACTAATGTTTATTTATAAATACTAATTTAACGCTGATTATGGTTCAATTATTATTGGAAACGAATTATTTGTAGTTCGCTTTCATTTGAATTTTGACTCTATGACACAGTAGATAGAGAGATCACTCTACGTGTGGAAAAAATCTAGATTTCACTCCTTCTGTGTAGTCTGCTGAAACCTAACGGCCATAGTTATTGAGAGATGTTATTTTGCCGTCTCTACCCCTGTCCTCTTCTGTCCGCTTTTGACCTGCAAAAAATAAGCTTTTGCTTTTCCGCCCTTAGTCCGTTGGTGACAGTGACGAGAAAGAAGGACAGACATACTTTTACAATCATAATATTAGTTATATTAAATTATAATCGTAATAAAATGCTCTAATATCTAACTAATGCAAATCCTAAGAAAATATCATATTTATCATGTCAAATTTTTTAGCACCCCTAAACTATAACAGCTGGCAACTTATAAAACACTTAAAATCATAAGTTATTGATACCAATCTGGTTATCATGAACAGTTTATGATACGCGCCACGCGTCGCACACACGTGCCACACGCCTCCGCCACGTTTTCACACTTGGAGTCGCGTGACGGCGAGCGATGGCCGTGTGGCGCTCATTACATGGTGTTTAAGTGTACACAAATCCAATTACTTAAAGAGGCAATGTAGTCCAGTAAATAGATCACGTAATATTATTGCTGGTAGCACTTAATTCAAAAATTTTTTTTGTAAAAAAATAATATTTCTCTCGCAAAAACGACATCGAATAAAATGTACCTACGATTTAGAGCTTGGTGTGGCAAATACTAGCTTAGAATACTTGAGTTCCTTGGCCAAATTGCTAGGGAATATGCCACAACCTAGAACAGCTGATGATCGCTTTAAAAATCGTCGGCAATCGCTTAAGAGCTCGAAGCTCGAGAAGATCCGCTCATCGAACACCACACTCTATGAGGTACTGAACATCGCTAAAAAAGACATAGATGGTGCAATATTCTTAAAGAATAGATCATCAATATCATCTTATACTGCAGCGTAGCTTGTACTGTAACCGCTGAAAAAAGGCCTTCACTACTCTCTCTATACTTTTCAAATGGGCTTGATTGACAATCATCGAATAAACAAATCAACTGAGTAACAAGTAACAAGAAGAGTCAAAGAAAATAGTTCGGATCTTCTGGCGATAACAAAAATCGACGTCATCATTATTATGTTAGTATAAATAACAATAAATACCGTGCGACAGATTCAATATATTTAAAAACCGTGTGAAATACTTGATGAGATTAATTGCTGGCCAATGTGTGTAATCCTGTGCCTAAAATAGCACTTAAACTTTGTAGCTCGTTCTTTTTGCCACTAGAAGTGACACGGACCGTTTCAAGTGGGATATATTATAACAATTACAAGCCATATAGAATACCCATCGAGTTATTATAGGGACATTTTAAGCATAGTTGCATCGTGTGAAAATTTGTTTAATTTTTTAGTCGTCTTTTTTCACATCTATGTGCTTTTAAAAGTGATCTATTGTATTCTTGGGAAAAGAGTGTTTTGTTTATTCTAAGGCTCTATCTGTAATACCAGGAATGTATCTTTATTCGTCGATTATTTTTACATTAAAAATATTACCGAAAATTCAGACATGGTTTACAACGATAATCAAGTAGTGGCCATAGCTATTTGACCAAGATCTAGAATATTTACAGTTTGGGCTGGTAGAGTTAGGACTTGTAGAGCTAGGGGATTGGCTCTACATGAGATCTAATCACTTTTTAATAGCGAAAGCTTTATGAGTATTTATGAGCTTGTGAATCAGGAAACCATAGATCAGTGCTAGATTATGTTGTAGTACCCACCTGGCTGGTCACCCTTAAGTTGAAAATCTGTCGCCAAGCACCTATCGATGTGTTCCGACAGCTGCACATGAGAGCCAGTTCCTTCTATGCTTTGTGTCCTTACCACCTTATGGTGCGTCCATGCTTGGCGAACCGAGCACGAGCCGAGACACGAACGAGCACGCTGCGTGCACGATTCGCGTAGCGTTGACGGGCTTGCGAGCCTCGAACGAGCGCGATTGTCAGTTTTTTTCACGAACAAAGGGATTGGCATCGTGCTCGATTCGCGTAGCATGGATTCACCATTAGGCCACATTATCCCTTACCATAGTGAGATTGCAGTAAACACAGCCTTATAAACAGTAAAAAAAACTTTAAATCCATTTACGATAACCAGAAGCTTTTCCAAGTTTCATTTGTTCATTTTGGTAATATATAAAAGCACCCACAGATGTACACTCGACTCTACATCGCAATAGTTATTATCTTTATAAACAAACATACAAAGATATGGTTAGTTTTCAATCAACCTCAAGTATACAGAGGGATGAAGTGTACCAAATGTTGCTTCAACATTTCAAAAACACACCCCTAATATACCCAAAATGCACCCTTATGTTCGAAAACATAAAGACTATTTTAATCCTGATACATTTTGTGGTTGACCTGAACCTCACAGCGTTGCAATAGAAATCGATTTTATAACAATGTAACAAGGTTGGTTTTGGCTAGTTTTGAATGTATTTGTTAAGGTTTGTGATGCTTCCTCAAGTGTTTACGGTTGGTGTGAGACAAATAAGGCATCAAAGTATTTGATGAATACAAATTTGTAGAGTTTACGTAATATTAAATCTGTCGATGTAAAAAAAAAACATATGGATTACTTAAACATAATCGTCGAATTTATAATATAAGGCGTTATTACACCTACAAACTAATTTCTGGTAGGTACACTATAATAATAAATAATAATAATAATAAAAAATATTTATTAATCTCCACAAATTACAAGTTCGTGCACATACAATAAATGGTTTTTTTTTTTTTTTTTTTTTTTTTTTTATTTATTGGACCAACAAACAGTTTACACAATATCTATTCTTAAAATATATATACTAACAATAGTTGTAATTGTGAAACCCACACCGTTGACCACAGATTACAATAATTAATTAATAGTTGAGAAGTGAAATAACAATAATTTGGAAAAATAAAATAACAATTACTAATTACTGATAATCAAGGCTAAATATTAAAATACTTAAAAGGCTTCTTATACAATTATTAAAACAAAAAACAGTAAAGAAAGGTTAAATCACCTTTATACAAAACCAAACTATTATTAAATAGCATATAATAATAGGTATAATAAAATGGGAACAATTGTAAAAGATAAAACAGTAAAACAAAATAAACAGTGTTAGTACAGTCGAGGACATAAATATGTATACACTTTTTGAAATTCAAAAGCGATTTTCTCTCCTGTTTAACATTTAAGTGTTAAACTATTACACAAATCATAATAGTATATGTTAGAAGATTCTGCCTTTATAATATTTCATAATTTCAATCAGTAGTTTAAGAGGAAACTGTTGTTGAATTTCACTAAGTGTATACATATTTATGTCCTCGACTGTACTTAGTACCTATAGTTTCAAGAAAAAGTAATATATGTATAATAACATGAAATTAAAAAAGGCAACAAAAAAAAAGAACATAACAAACAATAAAAACACAGGATACAACTCTTCATAACTTACATGAAAAATACCAAAAAAAATAAACTATTTTACTCGTTCTTCTACAAGCATACTGTTCGTTCAATATAAAGTATCAAGATTGTATAGGTAAAACAAGAATTCATACAATGCGGTATAAGAGCATTATACATATATGAGGAAACGAATGTATAAGTAAACAATAAAAAACTTTACAAGTTAAAATAAAAAATATTATGGAAAAAAACAAAAAAAGCAATATACATACCTACCTTTGAAAATAGTAACAAATATGTATAAAATAAAAGTATTTCTATTTCATTGGTTTTCATAGTAAAACAAATATTAAAAATAAAATAAACTCATGCACTTAATTTGGTTACCGTGACATATATTAAAAAACCATTTCTACTCCCTTTTTTGTAATTGTATTAAAATATATTTTTTAAACAAACCAATCTTTGTTGAAAAAATATCAATATTATTGAAGGTACTATTATAAGAATCCATTAACCTATGCATGGGCGATCTTTTACCTGCGTTTGAACGACACCTCGCTGTTGCAAACGTAGGGTTGGCACGGTTGCTACGACTTATTGTCCTAATTGGTACTTTATATGAAATATTACGAATTAATTCAGTACAGTCAAACCTATTGTTACAAATGTCATATAATAACATTGCCTGAAGCTGTTGACGTCTTGATTCAAGAGAAAGAATATTAAATTCAGTAAGTAATTGACTATATGATAATTTTGTTCTTCTACATCTGTAATTAATACCGCGTAAAAACTTCTTTTGGATGGACTCAATTTTATTTATATATTTAGCATAGTACGGATTCCAAATAGCTACTGCATATTCAAGTTGAGATCTGATGAGTGATTTATATAAATGCAAGTAAGTGTAGGGATTTTTAAAGTCGTTTCCCACCCGCATAACAAAACCATACATTTTAAAAGCTTTATTAATGACTCTTTCGATATGTGCATCTAGAATAAGTTTGCTGTCCAATACCATGCCAAGATCCTTAATCTCATTAACTTTTTTCAGTCGCTCGCCACACAAAGCGTAATTAAAACTACTTGGGTTACGTTTTCGCGTAAATGTGATAGCATTACATTTGTTGAGACTCAATCTTAGTTTATTGTAGTCACAGTAAGTAGAAAAGGTATCTAAGTCTCTTTGAAAATCAATATGATCCTGATATTTGTCAATCCTATGGTAAATTTTAATGTCATCTGCATATAAAATGAAATTGCAAAATTTAAAACATCTGCTGACGTCATTTAGATACAGTACAAATAAAAGGGGTCCTAAAATTGATCCTTGTGGCACACCAGAGCTTACAAGGACATCACCTGACTCAAAACCTTTAATTACTACCTTTTGTGTACGGTTTGTTACATAAGATTTAAACCATCTCCATAAGTTACCGCGAATACCATTAAAAGCTATTTTTTGTAATAGAAGCTTATGGTCAACCCGATCAAACGCTTTTTGGAAATCTGTATAAATACAGTCAGTTTGCGCATTAGTATCCATATTTGTAAATAAATGTTCTGTGTAAATTAATAAGTTAGAAACTGTTGAGCGTCGTTTTACAAAGCCATGTTGCTGTGGGATTATGAGAGAATGAATACTAGGATATATAGCATTATGGATTAACCTTTCAAAGATTTTTGCAAGCGTTGACAATATAGACACCGGTCTATAATTTTCAACGTTCCTTTTTGCACCTCCTTTATGAACAGGGACAATTCGCGCTGCCTTCCAGATAGAAGGACAAACACCTTACTGCAAGCATTTATTAAAAATGTACTGTATAGGTTTACTAATAGTCTTACAAGCCGATTTAAGAAAGTAGGGGGGAATATTATCACCGCCAAATCCTTTATTAGTGTTTAAATTTTGTAGCGCTTTAGTTACATCTTCTACAGAAATACGGATGTTGTCTATAGTTAAGTCAGAGTTGCTATTTGAAGGTATATCTAAACTATCTATATCCATGTCATCTGTAACAGAAGTCGATTCAAAAACCGAATAAAAAAAGTCCGAGAATAGGACACAAACCTCCTTGTAGTTACTAGCAGTTTTTTCCTTATAAAAAATATTAGAAGGAATTTCTACCCTATCCTTACAATTTGTTACATATGTCCAAAAGAATTTAACATTTTTCTTGATACTCTTTTCTACATTAACCATATATTTATCAAAGCGTATTTTTGATTGTAACTTAAGACGCTCACGATACATTGAAAAGAGTGAGTAATCCGATTCATTTTTATACTTCTTCCACCTAATCCAAGATTTATTTTTGTTTTTAAAAATATGTATCAACGATGAATAAACTAATTCAAGGTAACTAAATGTAATTTGTGGGAGATCTGGAGCCTAAACTAAGCCGCAGCCTGTATCTTAGAACACCAGGTCCCGTACACCTGAAGATATCAATGTAAAATGCTTTTTTATAATGAATTTAATTACAAAGAATTTAATTACTAAGATATGGTCGTTTTTAAATTACTTTTTTCATAGAAAAGTTTGTAAGAAACTATTTTTATTATTTTTTGTGTGAATAAACACAAAGGAATACAACTCCTGTATAACCATACATGGGGAAACTACTATGGTGCGTCCATGCTACGCGAAGCTAGCACGAGCCGAGCCTCGAACAAACAGCATTCGTTCGTTGCTCGCGATTTCAAGCGTGGACGTACTAACGAGCGTTCAACGAGCCTACAACGAGCGCGATGCGAATCCCTGATTCGTGAAAAAACTGACAATTGGGCGGAGCGCAGTCGAGCACGCTACGAATGCTCGTTCGAGGGTCGAAAGCCCGTCCACGCTACGCGAATCGTGCTCGTTCGCGGCTCGGCTCGAACTCGGTTCGCCAAGCATGGACGCACCACTAGATTTTCAAAATACAATAGTAGACCTATTTATAATTTGGCTTTGTAATTTTTTTTTTTGTTTTTGTATATATTTAGGTAATTGTTAGGAAAATGGTTCCAAAATACTCATATCCACCAATGAAACGACAAAACCATCAATAAATAAGCTAATAGAAACTGTTCTGTCAAATTCCACATTTAATTCCAAAAGATGAATTGGCATCGCCACAAATTGGCTATACAGCTGACAGTATATTTACTATTTTCTCGAAAAAATACTGAAAATTAAGTCTTATTTCAACGGAATAGGAACTTCAATTCTGTCAACTAAAATACGGTAGCCAGTGGAACCAGAGTAAAAGATCTTCCGCGTCCCCTTCATTTAGATTGAAGGAATGACAATAAAGCGGTATGACCAAGGATCAATATAGGTCAAGGTATAATGGTTATGGTAAAATGGGGAGCTTAGTGGTATGACACAGTGCAAATATTATAAATTAGGTTTGAGAGGAATTTATTTATACACATGTATTGACCAATATGGCGAATAAAAAAATATATCTTGAATTATGAATACAGGGTAACTTCAGTAGTTTAAACTGAGTAAAAGGCCTATACTTTATGTAGATGTTGTCAACTACAAAAACTGGTCAAGTGCGAGTCGGACTCGCACATGGCCAGTTCAGAGGGTTCCGTATAATATTAACTAGCTCAACTTCGCTATGAAAAAAAAAATACAAAAAAAATGACGTTTCTTGTATCTTGGTACAGAAATTAATATTAATATATTTTTTGTGAAAATTTCAGCTGACTAACTATTACGGTTCATGAGATACAGCCCGTTGACAGATAGACGGACGGACTGACGGACGGACAGCGGAGGCTTAGAGCCACTTTGGGTAAGGAACCCTAAAATAAAAAGATTTTAATTATGATTATAAATACGCACGGCATGCGGATTTGAATTGAATTATAACGTGAACGATAATGACGGGCCCGTTGGCGCAGTTGCTTAAGACGTGGAGTCTTAACCTATAGCGCCGCAGGTCCTGGGTTCGATTCCCACACAGGACATCATTTGTGTGCATGAACATGTCTGTATGTCCTGAGTATGGGTGTAATTATGTATATTAAGTATGTATTTACAAACAAAAAGTAGTATATGTATTATATCAGTTATCTGGTTTCCATAGTACAAGCTCTGCTTAGTTTGGGATCAGATGACCGTGTGTGAGGAATGTCCCAGGATATTTATTTATATTAATTTATTTATAACGTTACTAATGTGAAAATGCGACGAGCGAACAGAATTCGTTCGTTGTTCGCGTAGCGTGGACGGACTTGTGTGTGAGCCTCGAACGAGCCTTCGTCTCGCGCTCGACTGCGCTCCGCCCGATTTTAATTTTTTTCACGATCACAGGGATTCGCATCGCGCTCGTTGTAGGCTCGTTGTAACGACCACACTTAACATGGCGAGCAAAGAACGAATTCTGTTCGTTCATGGCTCGGCTCGTGCTCGGTTTGCGTAGCATGGACGCGGCGTGTCGTAGACTATGGTAGCAATCAGCATATAACTTGGTTTTTACTCTTTAGTTTATTTTATTTACCCCTAGAGGGATAAAATTTATTGAACTTTAAATTTTTTTCTGTAGATAGAGTACAGCTATATATATTTTTTTTTAATTATGTTAGTTTTCTCTCAGCTAATCTTATCTAAAATATTTAAAGTACTTTCCGTCCGTGTGACATAACTATTAGAGGCTCTATACTCGCTAAAAAAGTCATACAAAACAATATTTATAAGCAAAGCAAGGAAGCAAAGTATAGAATTCAAACAAAACATTGCACTTAATAAAAATGAAATTCGGTGCGACTAAATAAAAACTCAATAAAAATCAACCCTTAATCAAATCCATTTAAAAAAGCTAAAATAAACAAACTTCAATATTAGCTTAGTGGACAGAACAAACACTGGCTGCCCCCCGGCGTTGCTTGCGCACATGAATTTTAAACAGGACTAGCAAACATACAGACAAACAATGAAGCAATTAGCCGTAGGCTAGGATACTGGACATATGATACTGAACATGTGCTTCTATTTGATTTGTTTTTAGATGAAATTAAAATGTTCAGATATGGTTGACTAGTTGTTGTGTACCACTTGTTAATGGAGTTCCTAAACGAATATTATTAAGTATATCTCTATTGTTAATAAGTTTATATCTATCTATACATAGGTATTGGAACATCTGTGAAGAAATGTTCCAGGATATTTATATATTTCTTAAGGTTTGATTCAGTCTCTCTATTTTTAACCGACTTCAAAAAAAGGAGGAGGTTCTCAATTCGTTTGTTTTTTTTTATGTTTGTTACCTCATAACTCCGTCATTTATCAACCGATTCTTTTTTTGTCTGGAAGGGTACGCTTCCCGTTTGGTCCCATTGTCATCAGATCAGGATTTGATTACTTCTTATTGTACTTTGAAGTCGGTTTAAGTTTTTTGTAAAACAGTCCAATTATTTGGATCTTGTGGCTTCTGTGTCATTATTGTAGTTCGCACAGCAAAGAAGATACGCCTTTCCACAGCATTTATAGTTTAAATGCACAATTAATCGCTCCATTTCCTATTACATAAGCTTATATCCAAACTAATGTTTATGCATGGCTCGTTACATTCATTCTACAGTACACATCTTTAGTTGAAAGCCTTGTTTAAATTTTACACTAGGCATGACATCTAAGTACACTACTACAGGTACTTAAGCTTAGTCCTTCTATATCTAAAATACAATTTAAATTATTATTATTAGAATCGTCGAAGTGATTGGATTTCTCTACACATTGGGGTGCACCACTGAATTTACTAAATGTGTGGGATTACCGCATTGGCCGGTGTATCGTAATGGAAATGACGATCTGTGGGGAGATACCCTTAAACACCACATTTAGATATTTTGCTATTCATTTGTGAATTTATCAGATTTTGTTTGGTGAGGACCACTATTTACCTATTATTGGATTTTTGTTTTGGGAATTAATTAAGAAAGTGTGAGATGAAAGAAATAAAAGCTGATTTCTAGACATACATGTTGAACTATCAAAGACCGTATTCCCTGCATATATGTTAGGTTTTTATAAAACAGTCCTAGTACTCTTTGCAGGCAAAAATCTATACAATTACAACACTATAATCTCGATATTGTCTTTATCCTTTAAACAATAGAGTTCATTATTTAATATCCAAATAAATCCCGAAGCAATGAAACGAGCCCAAAAGGAAGGGGCGTAATAATTATTTAGCCTCTGGTTGGAACCGTGATAATCCATCGGTTTCGGGTGCATTGACAACGGACGCGGCTGTTAGAGCATTAAGCTCGGTATTGTAACATGAATAGAGTTAAATATATTATTCTGGTGAGCAGAAAATTGGTGAAATTAAACGTACTTATTGCTACGTCCTTGGTACCTAAAATTCTATCACTACAGAAAGCAATGAGAATGGTGACTGCAAGAAAGACGGGACTGCCCTGCCGACCTTTAGAAATTGCTTTAGTTAAACCTGGGTTCAAGTTTTCTGGGTTCTTGACCAAGAACTCTTGCCTCGTCATCTCTCCTTCAGATGTTTATGAAGGTAAACTACCTTACCTGAAGGTAAAAACTATCAGAGCAACAATAAGGTTTTCCATATTCGTTAGTTTTTTGTATCAACTAAAAACAACTGCTGCTTACCAACACCTGGACCCATAAATACGGTAGCCGAATGGAAATAATTTAATACACTTTTCGGAAGTCAATTTCCTGCCTGCAAACCATTTCAAATCATGGTCGAAGTAATAATGCGTGACGAAAGCGCTGATTTGTTATGAACTGATTGTTTCTGTGACAGTTGTTTTAATATATTGCAGGTGATACTTGATATATTTTTTAATCAAACAAAATTAAATCATATTTTAAGCTTTCAAAGAGTACAAAATTGTTTTCCTAGCATAGTTGCACTAAAATCCTCAAAAGCAAAAGATTTATGGATGTTTGTTACTCTATCACGCTAAAACTACCTTTGATGCGTGATTGAGGCACAGCTATGCTATTCTGTAAAAGGTAAATCATCTCGAAAGTCATCTCGCAACTCACCTCGCAACTAAATTGGCGGGTGAATAACGTTTCAGAATACCAAATCCTATTGAAAAACGTCAAAATACTCACCTGTCGTAGTTCTTCTCACTTCCGTCATCACTTGGTGGCGCAAGTGTCGAACTCACTCAGTTTAAGAATATGAAATTCTAATCTCATCGCGGATTCAGAAGTGATTTTGCAAATGAACGTTACAGAATAGCACTGCAGACATCTATACATCCAAACATGTATAATATTAGTGAGATGAGATGAGCAGAGATCAGACTAAGTAGGGTATATTTACCTTAACTTCGAGGGAGTAAGTAACATGGAGTAGTATTAACTCCTCTAAAATGACTAAGACTTATATAAATAATACGTGATTTTCTAATCCGTGATTTAAAAATCACTAATTATTTATATAGTACTTATACAATTTTATTATTGATTTGATGAATCATTTTACATTTTTTAGGGTTCCTTACCTAAAACTGTGTAAAATTCAAATATTTTGTCTGAAGTATGGAAAATAATAAAATTAAGTTGGCTACTAAGCATAATTTCTTACGAATGTATTAAAAGTGCGATAAATAATTTTCATTTGCAATAATAAACATGATGCGATTAATGTTTATGATTCCGGGATTTTAGAGAACGTATTACCACTCTATGTTACTTACTTCCAAAGTTTAGATAAATATACTCTACTTATTCCGATTTCTGGAGATGAGATTGCTCCTTTTCTGTGACGCTTATTAAACTAGTGATGAAATCTAATCAATAAATATATCGTTAGTGATATAAACTATTACAACCACTTATAACATCTATATAATTGGAGCAAGCGTACTCACAATAGGCCGTAACGAATTTCCAAAGTAAACATTAGTTTACGGCATTCTGGTAACTTTATACGAACGGGTGCCCCTATTTTTCATAAGCAAAATATATAATTATGTCACGATAATGCTTATTTCGATGGCATAGAGTTCAAGATCGAGCAAGGCACTGGGGTCGAAGCTGGTAACTTTTCTATAGGTCCCAAACAATGCGCCTGCACTGGGGTGCGCAGAAGCATTCACAACTTTTCGCTCTTTAGCGGCCATTGTTCCAATTTGATTTATATTCATGGTACTTACTTGCTTGTATTATTATATAACGGTAAATCATGCGCATGTTTCTTTTATTTCAAATTTAGTAATGTTAAATTGTTTTCTTGATTTTCTAACAGTGATTTTGGGGAAGGAATAAAAATAACATCAATTATATTACAAAAATAAAATGTATATTTAGGTTTCACAAAAATGACTAGTATAAACTTTATAAATCCAACTTACATAGGTAATTTATCATTATCATTATTGTCTTTGGTATTTTACAATTTGATCGTGTTTACAAACTTACGCTAAGCACTTACAATAAAAATATACAAAAAAAAATGACTAGCATTTACATACGTTGTTTTTAAATTAACTAGCGGGTCTGTTGTAAAAGTTTCTGTAACATCTTTGGTCATTGTAATAGTAACCTTGTAAATAATCATTACCACTATTATTATAACACTGTCTATCATTAAATCCGTACATGGAATTTGAGTAATTCTCGTAATTAGAACCGTAGTCTTCAGTCTTAGAATACCTTTTGTTCTTGGCATTTTCAAAAGCGTTCTTGAAAATTTCATAATTTTTCTGATTGAAGTATTCCTCTGACCCATGAACCATCCCTCCGTATGGAGTATCGTTGTAATTATTACAGGGTCCATAAACTCTTTCCTGATGATAAGTTTGCTGATTTAAATCTTCTCCCAAACTCGATGGATGCGTGAAGAAACCACTTCCAGTTGTAGATGTTATGCAATTACCACCCTTATTGTTAACAGAAACGGTAACATTTCCAACATTGATGAGTACTCCTTCTGAAGTTTGCATAAAGTTTGATCCATTTGCAAATGGCTTACTAAACCCTTGAAAGCTACGATAACTACCATCGCTATTGTGTTCTTCTTTATTTGGAATTGAAAATATATCCCTGAAAGCATCTTTGGTAACTTTTTCACCAGTGATAGAGAAAGTTTGTATTTTCTCATAATTTAAACTGAAGTCCCCTGGAGGCATCTGGCCAGAGTTGATATCGTCTAATGATTCCAAAGTCTGGCTCAAAGCAAAAATGTAATTATGAGCGAATCTTAGCGTTTCAATTTTAGTCAACTTTGTATCTTCTGGAAATGTAGGTAAGACACATCTTAATCTATCTAAAGCCTCATTTAACATGTGCATTCTGTTTCTTTCTCTATCATTAGCTTTCATTCTTCTATTTCTCTTTATTTTCAAAATTTGTGTTGGACTCTTACATCTCGACACTCTGTTTTTTCCATTTGCGTATTTCCTCTTAGGCTTATTTGGGTCTTTAGGTTTTCTCTCTTTTTTAATTGGAGTCGAAGTATTATCTAATTGTAGCTTATCTTCAAAGGTTTTTATATCTTCGGCCTCTTCGTATGGTATGTAATCACCGCTGAAGAGTTTTCTTCTCACCGTCGATTCTTTGGTAGGAGTTAGAGATATACCAATATCTGAAGCGTCATGTTTCAGTGGGGTACTGGTCGCAGAAATTGGTGTGGACAATGAATCGTTGTAAGATCTTTCAATTCCTGAATCATTGCTGCATATGCTATCGTTGAAGTCGCAGTAATCATCGAAGTCTGTAGCGAACATGATGACAATCTGAAAATAAATAAACGTAAATAAGTATCTAATTATTCTAAGATATTTTATATTAATGAATAACGTAAAAAGAGATTGGGAACTGAATTTTTTTCGACGATTTGTTTCATACGAGTCCATAAAGAAATTACACATGTACACCCCTAGTGTTTGCTTTAGAACAATTTTCATGTCAAGCGACGGACAGGTGAGCCGACCCCTAGCATTATAAATCTTTGCGTGACCAGCGGGCGACGGAAAGTCAGTTGAACTATATCACTTCCTACTTCCGGTGCGTGATTTCCGATGGAAGGGCGATTGAAAAGCATAATATTTTGGCCGAGTACCTGCTCAACATCAAAATATTGTCTAAATATAGAACGCTATGTGTGTGATTATTCTGACTCTAAAACCATTTCATCAATTATAATTAAGAATATTGAAATCTACTCAAGAATTCTTATTATATTTCAATAGTTATCATGTCTTTTTTGTTATTTCATCGCCATTTTAATTGCCACTTAAATTTTATTGAATTTCAGCTCTGTCGATTTCTGAAATATAATTTATTATTTGGTAGTGAAGCAATTTTCTTCCGTATAATCGTTTCATAAATTTTCCATCCCGAGTTTTTACTGCAGCCAATAGTTTTAAACGGTCTACTTACTAGTTAATAATTTTTAAAAAGGTTGCCCCTACTGCAAAATCTTAGAAATAATACTACTTGTACTAATTGTAAAGCCTCAAGTTCATTCTAGAATCGTTTTACTTCGCCTGGTACTATGCTAACATCGCCGTCTTCCATAGACGCACCCCTATCATCTTAGACACAATTTCCAACACTTCAACCCTCAAAATAACTTAATAACTCGACAAAAGTTAACTTGTACAAGCGATAGGGTGTCTTACACCCTCACAGCCACCTGTGGGTGCCACGCCACAGGCCACGCGTCCGGCACGCGATCGACATTTGTTAACAATTATATTTGTTTGGCCACCATGCCGTGACCGGATTGGCAAGTCGTTAAGTTAATTGATAAACTATTACTATATTGACTGTATGACTGTATGTATCTAATTGCTTGATTACTAGCATAACCATCGATATATTATCTTCTGTCTAGATTAAGGGTTACGTACAAGACAACATCGTGAAAGTGGCCGCTTGGAAACTCAATAAAACAAAATTATGTGAATGTTCTACGTTCAAACGTGGACCTACTGAAACTGAAATAGCGACACCGTGGTCTTATTTCTTCGGCCGTTTTTACAGCTGTCACCCTTATTCTAGGGTAATACTATTTCGATTAGCATAACTTATGATGTAGAATAGATGGGGAAAAATAAAATAAAACACTCATTTTTAACCTCTTTGGAGTGACGCCGTGGAAGGTAATAGGATCCAATCTTACAATGAGCTTGAGTTTTCATCGAAGGAAAACGTCTTACCACCACCATAGCTCGCTAGGTTTGTAATATACCTTTGTCTACATCATCAGTTATCATGGAAACATTGTGGTCAAACAATATCGGTAAATATTTCGTTTTCTTTTTAATAAATAAACATTTTAAAAATCGAATGCAGGCCACACTTGATTAAGTCCTATTCTAAAATTTTGTGAAATACAGATGCAGTGGTTAGGAATGAATTACAGATGCAGTAGTAGGCCGGCACCTTCGCCAGCTTATTATGTTTTCACTCAAGAAAATTTGTAGGTTAGTTATTAAACTAATGAATATATTGAATATCAAATGGGCAGGTATGTTAAGAAACAATAAATCCATGATCAATAGCCTCCCAAAAAAAACAATAATTAACTAAGAACAAAGTATACTTACACACAAAAAAAACTCCACAAATATCCAAATTATCAATAAAAATCACAACTAAGTTACTACAAATCACAACACTAAACTTTTCATAGAAATTCACAAATAGCACTAATCTAAATTAAAAAATATATATATTTTGTCCATGACTAGAGTGAACGGAGCACGGTGGTGCCGCGCGTGCGTCGGTGCACTGTGGGCCGTAGTAATGGGACGCCCTTATATGTTCACTGAAAATATGAGAGGGTGGATTGTGGATATGGGACACGCCCATCGTGTTTGTTTTGGAAAATAAATGTCCAGGAGATACTTCATCCACGGCTACCTATATCAAACGAAGCAGAGCTTGTAAGTACCTAACTAATACTATAATGTTGTTTTCTATTTAGAGTAAAAGATTTGTCTTGAGATTGAAAGAAAAAATCCTAACTAATACTGTTTTGTATTTTGTTACGGCTTCACGCCTCAACTACTCAACGGATCATCATGAAATTTGACATGCAGATAGCCTATGGTATGGAGAAGGACATTTTATCTCGGAAACGCGTGTGAAACTGTCGGAACAGCTAGTATCTAATAGTCAATTGAAGCGCTCGTGGCATGATCAGCCGTTTTTAATCAATTGGCAACCGGTGAGGCGTGTACCTGTATAAGTGACCGCCTAGCGGTATTTAACCCGAGCGTTTTCCGTGCTTCGGAAGGCACGTAAAGCCGTTGTTCCCAGTTATCACTTAATTGTGATAGTCGTTAAGCTAGTTGGAGGCCTTCTAGGTGACTTGAAAACTCCAACAGTTAGGTTGACCACTAGCCTACCTCCACCGTTCCGCAGTGCGCATGCATGGTGTAGTTTTTGCCTATTCGCTTTCATCCTCATTTGTGAAAGGACGCCTGTGCTCAGCAGTAGGACATTATGGACTGATGAACTCAGTATACCACAATTTAAAGGATTTAACTTATTTAGTAAATTTTATTTAATGTTTTTACTATTGACGTTTGAATAAGAAATAACTGGATCTATAAACCAGGTAAGTCAGTCGCGGAAACGCACCAAACAGACTAACTCGCAATTTAAATAACCACAATGTCCTGAAAATTGCGACTCCAGTTGACTTTTAAAGGGTATAAACTGAATAAATGGCTTAAGCTTTGACTAGCTAGAGCATAACGTACATAAACAAGTGTGACAAGGTAATGTGGTGTGATATATTTTTTCCTAATGGTTTAATAGCGCGTGCAAACTGTGCCGTTTTTTATTGCTCAACCCTTTGTCGATATTGACATTCGATAAATTGTATAAATGTTTGATCTGACACGCATCGGGATGGTTTGTTATGTTACAGCATGTTGGTTTTGTACAACGTCACGAAAAACATTTTTTTTAAGTTTAGTCCATTTTAGGGTCGGCAACGCGCGAGTAACACCCCTGGTGATGCAAGCGTCCATAGGCTGCAGTAACCGCTTACCATCAGGCGGGCCGTATGCTTGTTTGATACGTAAGTAGTATAAAAAAAAACTCATAATGGTAGTTGATGAAGTGTCAATAAAATTCAAAATCATTTATTCAAATAGACCTTCGCAGGCACTACAAGTCAGACTCTAATACTCTAATATCGGTTCGGATTTTTCTGAGAAGAGCCGGCAATAAACTCAGTAATTACTCTTTTCAAAACAAGCTTAGATTCATTACATAATATTTACATTCTAATCGCATTCTTTGACATCCGACGTCAAAACGGGACAAAAGACAAGTAAGGTTATAATAATAATGTTTAAGAGCTTGTGGTTAAATAACAACCCTACAAGTAACTTTAACTTTCGGTGGAGGTAAACATAGACCTATTGATAACGCTGAACACCTTCAAGCTGAATGTTTTCACGGGGTTCACAAGTCGAGACCGAATGCTGTGTGACGGAATGACAAAAACCTGAAAAGGAACACTTTTATTCGACAATTGCCACGACTGTAAAATACAAGTCCTTATGTAATTGTTTTTTTTTAATACAACTTAGTCGGTAAACAAGCATACGGCCCGCCTGATGATAAGCGGTTACCGTAGCCATATAGACGCTTGCAACACACGAAGCATCGCTCACGCGTTATCGACCTATCACCCCTCCTATGAGCTCTGGCAACCTTACTCACGCGCAGGAACACAACTTTACGCAACATAAAGTTATTTGGCTGCGGTATTCTGTAAGGTCAGATACTTCCCCAGTCGAGCTGCTCTTTGAGCGAATAAACGCTATGCTCTACCTCTCATAATAATTGGGTTAATTAATGTAATTGGATCTTTTAGTTCTACGAAAACTCCATTTGTAGAAAAGAATGCTATAATTTTCGTGTTCATAAACATAACCCGCGATTTGCCCCGCAGTTTCCGGGTGATTGGTTGACAAACAAACACACAAAGCGATATTTTAACACCAAATGTCGCTCGTCACGGCTCAACATCAATACGTTACCTTGTAATATATTGATATATTCCGTCACGGTGATTTGGGTAAAGGATTGGTAAACGTGTAAAATGTAATAAATTGGGTATCGTTTCTGGGCTTCTGGCATTACGATTTTTCTAAATCTTTGTCTTTCTAAACATCTGAAGTAATTATCAACAATTGGGAGTGTCCCAATTCAGGGTTTTCTCATTCTTTTATTTCATAAAGAGAATGTAGAGCAATCTTCCTGGTAGGTATTGTTAACATCCATTGACGGGCCAGTTGGCGCAGTTGGTTAAGACGTGGAGTCTTAACCTAAAGCGCCGCAGGTCGTGGGTTCGATTCTCACACAGGATATGCATTTGTGTGCATGAACATGTCTCTATGTCCTGTGTCTGGGTGTAATTATGTATATTAAGTATGTATTTACAAACAAAAAGTAGTATATGTATTATATCAGTTATCTGGTTTCCATAGTACAAGCTCTGCTTAGTTTGGGATCAGATGACCGTGTGTGAGGAATGTCCCAGGATATTTATTTATTTATTTATGGACAATCTTGGCCACTATGATCATTCAGTACCCTGAGAGTAAAGAATTGACGTCAGTAAACGCTTGGATGCTATCTCGTTTGTGTTTACGACATTTTTATAGGAACCACCACAGCGCCTCTCGCGGAGTATCTAAGAAAACTAATTACTCCCATAAAAAAATTATACCACTGCGTGTAAAAAACCCACACTTATCACACGCTTTTCAAAAAAGTTGTACTTATTTACACGGACAAGCGTGTAATAAGTGCGGTTTTTTTACACACGTGTTATAAAATGTTATACAATTTTTGCACGGCGTGTTTAAGCGCCTTCGCGGCGCTCGTATTTCACGCCGTGCAAAAACATACTAACTTAAGTCACACGTATCGTAATATACTACATATTTGTAAATGCAAGCGCGATAGTAGATAATCGTTTGTTATCGTCAATTCCTTAAACTCAGGGCTGACATACAGTTGACCATATGACCAATTGTTTTTAGAAATGTTAGATTTACGATAAATCTACAAAGTCCCAGGAGTCTTCATCTCCTAAACTAACGAGGCATCCCAACGAGCCCTTCGTCAAATCTCAAAATTATAGCTTTGCAGTTTAAAATAATAAAATAGAGAGTGAATGTAGGGTACTGGTGGCTGGGTGGGGGTGGGGCGATCGTTTAGTTACTTCGCAGTCGCCACGCTCGAGAGACCATGAATGCATTAAAATGTGCGCCTACATGTGTACGTTTTGAAGGGTTGACTAGTGTTGTGAGTATTATATTAAAACATCGATATATTTCTTTATTTTATTTTTTATTTAACTTTTCTGCACAAGCGTTACATCGGCGAGGCGAATACTAAGCAATGACTTTTTCAATTAATGCATTACTTGTGAACTGTTTTAGAATTATTTGGCGGGTATGTATCTGAATTATTAAGTTATTTTCATTTCCATGCTATGTAAAGAGTGTGTTGTTTAACTCATCACAGATTTAGTTTTTATACTAGTACCTATAAGTGAAGACCTGTTATTGGCTTCCTGATGAATATTAATGTTTTAAGTTTTGTATTTTAAATAGCTGTTGGTCTTCCCATGATAAATAAATATTTTGTAGTAATTAATAGACAATTTTATAAATTTATTGAATAACTCAATTAATTTAAATAACATATATTATGAAAAAAACATATTCAACGCATCAGCTTGGCTATAACAGGTGGAGATTTCGAGATATTTTCGAAACTTATGTTGGGTTAGTCATGCTGAACAACTTTTACTTTTTAATAGAGAGTTCTCAAAAAAAAAACACTTTTCATAGTAAATGTCAACCTTGCTCGATCATAATGTATAAAAAGTACACATTTTTTTTTGAGAATTCTGTGTTGGTCCCATAGTAAAAGTTGTTTAACACGACTAACCCAACATAGATTTCGAAAATAGGCCATCTCGAAATCTCCACCCGGTATATAGAGGAAATGCTGCCAGCATTCTGGGAACCTTGCCGTTAATCGGAAGCAGCGGTATAATTGAGGATTTTTAAATATAATTATATTTAAGTACTAAACCTGAAAATAATACGTTCGGAATAACTAATATATCATTTTTATTTTAGACCCAAAATGAGTAACACCATAATGAACAAAAATGACAACAATATTAATCATGTAAGTATAGGTATATTGTGAAAAAATAAAGTAATGTTACACTTTCACGCTTTCTTTATTTTAATTTACTTAATTATATAAAATCAAAGAAACGATGCGCACTGTCATTGTAGTACGCGATTAGCGTTACAGTCTGATATCTGATATAGTATATACTAATTATCGACATGAGGGGAGTATTTTCGTTACTACATCACTATAATCAGCAACCCCTTCAGTGAAAGTCGCGTACGTGCCCCTAGCGGGTAAAAACACTCGCCACCGAGCATAATTCTGCGGACTTAACCCGGCGCTCGTCTACCAAATTGTGATAATTATTTGCTTATTTCTAGCTTATCCCATCCCAAATACGGTTGAGCAAACTTGGTGATATAATATTTATCATCATCATCAGCCTATAATGTCCCACTGCTGAGCACAGGCCTCCTTTCACAAATGAAGGTGAAAGGGAATGGGCGATACTCCACCACGCATGCCCACTGCGGATCGGTGGAGGTAGGCTAGTGGTCAACCTACTGTTGGAATTTTTCAAGCCGCCTAGAAGGCATCCAACTAGCTTAACGACTATCACAATTAAGTGATAACCGGGACCAACGGCTTTACGTGCCTTCCGAAGCACGGAAACGCTCGATTTGAAATACCACTAGGCGGTCACCCATCCAGGTACCGACCACGACAGAGGGAGCTTAACTTTGCCGTTCGATTAAGAACGGCTAATCATGCTACACCACGAGCGCTTCTGAATATTTATATAAAAGTATAATCAATGAAGCAGACTAATTTAGAGTTACATCGAAAGAAAATGTATCTGCGTATGATATGTCTTATAAGGGCACATAATAAACTTGGCTCACATGAACAGTGGTCTGATTCCTCAAACATCTGGACAAAAATTTTGGAATTAATTCAATACTAGTTTTGTGCCTATAAGTCGGTACGACTTATTGCAAAACAACCAACTTACCTACTTACCTACGTACAACGTACGTACTTATTTGGCGTTTGTTCCATTTAGCTATATATTAGACTATTTAGCTGTTACCATTATGTTCGTGAACTTTTTTTTTAATAAAAGCTAATATTAACCTCTACGCACACAAAAATCATTTTAGCAAATAAAAACATTATAATTCTGGCAATATTTACTTACACTCAAATGACGACATGACGCTAATCTTTTAAATATTAAAACATTTACACGGCCAAGTTACTGAGTAATCCATGTCGGGAACAAACTACAATACATCATCCATTGTGGGTCGACGTTTTAAAATGTTAAAAAGCTTTGTTGTTAAGGGCTTAGCCGAAAGGGTTGTAAATAATGACGATGCAAGTCTCTATAGAAAACTAAACGGTAACCCTTTTAAGGGTGAAAGAGTTTTTATAACGAGTGTTTAAAAGAAAAAAAAACTAAATTCCGGAAATGTTTTTCTGTAGTACTTATCTTTAGTGCTTATGTTCTGTTAATGCTCAGTATCATTTATATGACACATTTTTTTTTTCTTTTTAATATTCACATGTTTTTTTTTTACTTCTAATTAAATATATTTTAAGTGAGTAGGTAAGTTTAAGTGGTGAATATAAACTTTATCGCGAGTTATTTGCTATTCAAAGTCCCTTGATCGAAATTAGGTCGAAATGGACGTACATAGCAATAAAAATTATACCCACGCTACATTATCGTATGCAACTGACATTATCTTGACATGACATTGACAAGACATCAAACTATTAATCATTTATTACAAAACAATATATAGACATGCCATAATAACCCCAGCTACCCAAATAAATAAAGTACAATAGCAATAAAATTTAATAACACAAACATTCGTAGATAGAGGCGTGAGAAAATATGTCTGAATGACAGATGTCTCAGTGACAGATAGCGTTCTTATTAATTTTTGCAATATTACACTTTTTCGATTGACTTTCCTAATATTACTTTGTTCCAGTGCGCGTGATTTTAACTACTGTGCGATTAGATTTGTATTGCATTGCAAATATTACTTTTTTGTTAATATTATGTTATTACGATATTGTATATAAAATACACATTGTTTTCACTCAGATATTCATTAAAATTATTTATATAGAAGTGATTTACCTGCACACTGTTTGTTTTATTTACGTCAGATTTTTTGCAAGTTATAGATAAAAATAAACATAGCATGCTTTGTTCCAAAAATAATAGATTTTTAGATAATTAAAAGATAGTCGTCATTTGAAATTCCTTTAATGTTTCCTCTAATTCCCTTTTTTATGGTGCTTCCATGCTACGCGAATCGAGCACGTGCCGAGCCACGAACGAACCTACAACGAGCACGAACGAATCCTTTTGTTCGTGAAAAAACTGACAATCGCGCTCGTTCGAGGATCCGTCCACGCTACGCGAATCGTGCTCGCAGTGTGCTCGTTCGTGGCTCGGCTCGTGCTCGGTTTGCCAAGCATGGACGCACCATGGTTAAACATCAGTACCTACCGAGGCGGGAAATTTATATTTTCGAGTTTTTATTATTTTTTACTTTCGTAGAACAATATGGATAGATATTTCAGTAATTTGCGACCGTAGAAGATCATTTGGCACATTGTGCTATGAATGTTTTTTGTATCATATCTCTAAAAACCGTTAAACTATTAAACCGTTAAAAATAATTAATCTTAAACAAAAAGTATCTTATTTTATTTGGGAAAACCAACAGTAATACATTACAGTATACATATATAAAACAATGAATACAAAAGAGCGATAAATGTACTACCCACTACGCTTTCCACAGATTACTGAAAACATTTTACAAATCTGCTACACTATGTTACATGTGACATACAAATAAGATTAAAAAAATATATCGTAATTAGAAACAAAGAGAAAAAAAATGAGAATAACAGTAAAACATAACTTATCCAATTACGGGTGAGAAATCTCAAAGAGCCTTTGCCTCAGAATGTTGGTAATTTAAATTTTAAAACTATTGTAAGAGATGGAAAATATATCGACTGAATATATCGATGGAGAATATATCAATTCTACAATATGCTAAATGAACCACTACGGTCGCTAATCACTGAAATATCTATCCATATTGTTGTACTTAGGTAAAAAATTATAAAAACTCGCATTGAGACGTCGATAGTGACAATAAGTCTCACTTGTGCCTACTTGGGCCAGTACTGATTTTACTTGCACATACGTAGGAAATATAGTGCTTCACTTTCTTATATGGCGGTGCCCCGTCCTGATTTTTTTATACATCCATGGTTAAGACATATATTATTGAAAAAACGGGCAATTATAATAATATAAACTCCTAATTTATTCGCTAAAATAATGTGTAATTTTAGCAGGGTACACCCATACAATTGCATATATTCAAAAGATCTCTTCAACCTTGTTTAACCATTACCTAACATAATCTAAATGTGCTTTGTATGTAATTATTATCTATATAAAAACCTAATTATTGCTAATGTCTTTTATACCATATTTTTAAGAAAGTACATCTGTCTATTATCTTTTATAGACAGAAATAGCATACAACATAGGTAGCAAGAAATCTCTGTACTCTACCAATATTATAAAGAGGTAAAGTTTGTAAGTTTGGCTGTAGTATGGTAATCTCTGGAATTACTGATCCGATTCTGACAATTCTTTCACCAATAGGAAGCTACACTATCCTTGGATATTATAGGCTACTTTTCATCCCGGGAATGCGGGTGAAACCGCGGGGAACAGCTATATAATATAGGTAGGTATTACTTGCTACAAATGAGTTAAACGCGCGCGCTTCGTAGCCGGCTGCTACGCGCCCGCGCCGCCACGCAGTGCCTCCGTCACAATATACGTACTCTTGCGCATACTAAATAACAAAATCACACGTGCAAACCCTTTAAAACTAAAACTAAATATATCTTTAAACAAATAAATACAAAAAAATCGCATTTATTTGCACAATTGTGGGCTACGTTGATATCATTGCAAATGTTATGTCGAAATAATTCCTAGCTGTAATAAAAATTGATAATCATTGTAATCCTTGTTTACACTGATGGTGGTTGAAGTGGCTGATAAGCAGGTCCACGATACAGTGTTCATATGTATTTTTTTTTGTTCATATCGTGGTGTCAGAATCGCCCAGAATTCACTTTTTGTGTGGGTGTAGGGTTCGTTTTATCGACTTTATTTTACTTTACAATATGTATATAAAATGTATAATAAACACTGATCAAATAAGAGGGTAATTCTCCTGTAAAATATTTGGTCAAAAGCTCGAAATTGCCGCGCAAGCGATGCGTAGTGCGCTTGCGGATTTTATTAGCCGATCGCTGTGCAAAATGTCGCTAACAAAAGTTACCCTAAAATTGTTCGGGTAGGTTAGTAGCCGCTTGTTCTTCAAATGAAATACAAAGTAAAAAAACAACCAAACAAAACTGAACAATCAAGTTAATTGGTTCAACTATTATTATATATTAATGCAAGAGCAATTGAGAGACAAGTTTAAATCTATTAATATAATGACAGTCTCGTCACAGTACACATATGAAAATCATATTCATGTGAGGAAAAACATAAATAACTTACCTAAGAATAGCGACACTCATAGTTTGAACACTAGAAATAAGCACAAACATGCTGTACCTTTAACTCGGCTCAG
Source organism: Achlya flavicornis (assembly GCA_947623365.1). Classification (NCBI taxonomy): domain Eukaryota; kingdom Metazoa; phylum Arthropoda; class Insecta; order Lepidoptera; family Drepanidae; genus Achlya; species Achlya flavicornis. The sequence goes on from OX392474.1 coordinate 2,818,272, forward strand.
CAAAGTCCTTAACTCTTTCAAGGGGCAATGTATACGTTTCTATAATAAAGTACCCAAAAGAAATCCAAGAGCTACCTATACATAGATTCAAAAAGATAGTAAAACAGAAGTTATGCAAGAAAGGTTACTATAAAGTTTCTGATTTCGTAGATGACAAGAATGCATTTGAATGAATTGTTCGCTTCGCAGGCTATTGTTATATATATTTTGTAAATTGTAATACTTAGGTATAAGTACACATTTAAAAAATGACTTGCTGAGTTTCTTGCCGGAGTCTTCTCAGTTCAAGTTGTATTTGGAACTGGTGTAGAGTCATTTGTTAATGTTCATAAGTGCCTTATCAGGGCCTAAATTTAATAAATGCTTTTTAAATTTAGCATGTTATATTGAAACATACCTTATAGGCTTCCGTAGTTCTCTAGTTCGAAAATATGTTATCATCATTGGCAGTCAAGCAGAAATCCGGATCCATACCTTTCCGGATCTAGGCATTTCCCGAACGCTTCGATTGGAGAACGGTCGACAATAACTCGTTATTTTGAAGACTATTAAATTGAGAATAAGAGTTTGATCTAGCGCCCTAGGTTTTTCAGAACTACAATTTTATCTACATTTCGTAAACTGCCGGAAAAAATATCGTTTTGATTAAGGGTTCATAACTTGTGGCAAATGTATATTTTGTGCCATAGATAGAGCGATATATACATTTGTTGAGGATGAGCAATGTTTAGGAGCTTAGAATGAAACCCATGACTGTTCACCAGCGTATATTTTTCACAAGTGCAAGAAAATAAAACAAAAACAATGACATAGAAAATCACACAATGAATTTGAATATTAAATGCCAAAAAAAGGTAGGTCAACAATTTGTAGGTCGCCAACATGGCCCCCGACGGTGTGAAGCACCCAAAAACTATTGGCCGGCGACCAACAGTGCCACCTTTCGTGTGGGCCGACGCAGCACGCCCCCTTTGGTTGCGACATCTACAACCCGCACTATGCCATCCTTGCCTGGGTATACTGCCACTATTCTTTCACGAGGCCAACAGGTTCTAGGAAGCGTCCCATCACCAATGAAAACTACATCACCAATCTTAAGTTGACCCATCTGTGGTAACTGTTCACGTGGGGTAAGTGTAGGCAAATATTCCTTTACAAATCGCTGCCAGAAATCATCGGCAAGTCTCTGGGCTTTCTTCCAGTCGGCGCGCCTGTGAAGATCAGCGTCATCAAAAAGTTTTACCACCGGTTCATAACTAGAGTTTCCAATTAAAAAGGTGAATGGAGTGATTGTATGCTCCGAATCGACGTCTACAGACACATGGGTGAGAGGTCTTGAATTTACAATACATTCGGCTTCAAGCAGCAGCGTGAGCAGTACCTCCTCTCTGGGTGACCGTTCTTTTAAAGTTACTGAAATTGCAGTCTTAATTGACCTAACCAACCGCTCCCAGCATCCTCCCATAAATGGTGCAGAGGGTGGAATAAACCGCCATTCAATTTTCTTGTTGGAGCAGAAGTCAAAAAGATCCGGTAACATCTTCGCAGCACCAACGAAAGCAGTTCCATTATCGGAGTAAATGAAAGTTGGGGAACCTCTTCTTGCAATAAAACGCCGAATAGCCATTATCGCAGAATCTGAGCAGAGGTTCTGAACTACCTCGAGATGTACTGCTCTTACGGTCATACATGTGAATAGAGCTACCCACCTCTTCACAGTGCGTCTGAAAATGGTGACGTTCACTGGTCCAAAATAATCTAGACCCACGTGAGTAAATGGACGCTGATGATGTGCGAGTCTAGCATCTGGTAAATCTCCAGTCGGTGGTGTTACAGGCTTGGCCTTGCGATTGCGACAAAACTGACATTTCTGTGACATTGCTCTCACTGTTGGTCTCAGGCTGAGGATGTAGAACCTTTGACGCAGCTCATTAACCACCAACTCATTATTTGCATGCGCAAATCGGACGTGGTAGAAGTGGATCAACAATCTGGTAATCTGATGCTTTCCGCCCAACACTATCGGATGGGATTCTATGCTTCCAGCAGCGGCAGTACGCCCATCTAGACGAAGTAACTTATCTTCACCTAAAGTGAGTGAAACATTTCTTAGCCTACTGTCACTCGAAACAGGACGTGCTGCTAGAACGGCATTAAACTCATCAGAAAATGATTCTAATTGAACCTTCTGAAATAAATATACCTCTGCAACGTTGAGGTCTTGAACAGTTAGCAACGGAAAATTGGAATTGTCTCGAAGAGTATCGGAAGAAAATGTTGAATTTAGGCGTAAAATTGACCGAAAAGCTCTTATACACTGATGTATTCGAGCTGTAGCACGAAGTAATCGCAACCAACTACTAAAACGTTGGTGGTCCGCAACTACCGGTGAAGGTAATTGATGCGAATTGACAACTAAGAGTCCCACCGATGCCGAATGACGTTTAAGCTCTTCAGTCACCGGAGGGATATTGCACGGTGGTTCAAGTGGCCATTCCGAGTATGGAGACAAAAGAAATGTTGGGCCAGTGAACCATCGTGACAACGTTGAAAAATCGTGACTATCCCGTGTAGCGTCGTCCGCAACATTTAAAGCAGTGGGGACATACCTCCAATTTTGAATGTTGGTTGTTTCTGCTATCTCTCCTACCCGAAACGAAACAAAAGCTTTAAATGCACAGGCGTCGCTACGGAGCCACTTTAAAACGGTTAGAGAATCCGTCCAGTAAAATGTTTGATTAGGCTTTCGCCTGTGTGCTTCAATAGCATATGAACCAAAACGAGACGCGATAAGGGCCGCCTGCAGTTCTAATCTGGGAATTGAAACTGGTTTCAGGGGTGCTAATCGGCCTTTACCCCCAATAAACGCCAAACTCACGCTGTCATCGACGTAAACGAAACGCCAATAAGCTACACAAGCGTAAGCTCGTTCACTTGCGTCAGCAAAGACATGAAGTTGAACGTCCTTAATACTACTAATAGAATTGTCTATGTAGCAACGAGGGATTGCACTATTAGATATACTTTGAATTTCCAAAAACCAGCTCTTCCAATCATCAATCAAGGCACAAGGTAAGGTTTGATCCCAATCAATGCCTAGTTTCCAAGTTCTCTGAAACAATATACGACCTTTCATAATAATAGGGGTCAAGAAACCCAAGGGATCGTAGACGGACATCAACAAAGATAGAATGGAGCGCTTGGAGACTTTGACTGGAAACTTTGGGAGAGTTTTTATAAAATGAAGTCTATCCTCGTAAGCTTTCCAGGTCAGACCTAATACACGAATTTGCGAGGGAGATGCTGGACCTAAACCCACCTCTTTAATGTCAACTGCATGCAACTCAACGGGAATTAAAGCCAAAGCTTCCTTATGGTTTGACACCCAAGATCGCATCTCAAAGCAGGCAGCTTTGTGAATTGTCAGTATTTCAGAGACTTGCTGAGCAGCTACACTGATATTGTCAAAACTTCCCAAAAAATCATCCATGTAATGATCTTCAACGACAGATCTAACAGCATTGGGATATTGCAATTGAAATTGACTAGCGTTACTATTCTTAACCCATAATGCAGTGAATGGACTGGAAGCTGCGCCAAATATCATCGATGACATACGAAACTCTTGAAGTGGCAAGTCAGGTCTGTCTCTCCATAAGAAACGTTGAGAATCTCTATCCTCAGGCCTAATCTTAATTTGTGGAAACATCTCTCTGATATCTCCTGTCACGGCTACTGGACCTTCTCTAAATCTCATAACTATGCTAAGCAGTGGCTGAAGAAGATCAGGACCCATCAGTAACATAGAATTGAGACTAACACCGGCGCACTTCGCTGCTGCATCATGAACTACACGTAGTTTCTTCTTCTGTGGATGAATAACGCCGAAATGAGGAAGATACCAAGGAATTTGAGTAGATGGAGGCCTTGTACATAGTTCTGCATAACCCTTGCTAATCATAGCCTGAATATTCTGCTTATAAGCGTCGGAATATGATTTGTCCTCAGCTAACTTGCGCTCGAGGCAAGTGAACCTGGACAATGCTAGCTCACGGCTATCGGGAACAAATGAAATATTATCGCGCCATAAAAGACCAGTTTCAAACCTACCAGAATCCAAGCGTTTGGTGGACTCTTCTAAAATTCTTAAAGCACGTTTCTGACTATCGCTATGATGATCTACCTTTACTATTCCTATAGAGTCCAACTTAAAATAGTCTTTAATAAGGACGTCTAAAGAAGAATCCATGGTGTGTTCAACGTCGGCGGAGACATGATGGACTGAATCCAAATTGTACCCATGCGACATGTAACCGAATAGAACCCAACCTAAAGCAGTGTGAATAGCGGCAGGTTGATTGCGAGTGCCGTGGCGAACCGCTTTTGGAAGCGTAATGTCCCAATTATCCGCTCCTATAAGCAACATGGGCCTTGCGTCATCGTAACACAAGACGTCTTCAATATCTGACAAATACTCATATCGAACGACATCTTCTAAACGTACGGATTGACTATTAATACCTAAATTGGAAATAGATCGCGCTCTAATGTCATAAGTGTTCATACTATGTCGACCCTTTACCTTTATGTCAATATAATTTACCTCTGTCAATCTATTCAATCCACCAATGCAATTAATATTCAATCTACATTTGGGTCCCTTAGCTCCTACTAGGTCTGCTACCGATTGATCTAAAAGCGTTGCGGAACTTCCATCATCAAGGAGAGCGTAAGTATCCACACTACCTTTGGGACCAATTATAGAAACTGCTACGACTTTAAGAAGAGGCTTGAGACTGGACAAATTCGCGGGAATAGAGCTATGAGCTACGGTAGCGGAACGCTGCTTGTCCTTTGACGTACATGGTTCGTTACTAGTACAGGCTTCTGTGGCAGACTGTACCTCATTTCCAGAAGCTAACGATGGCGCCGACTGTGTATCAATATGAGCCGTTGTTGTAGAGCGGTCTCTGTGCAGGAGCCTATGATGCCGCTTATCCGCGAAACAACCTTCAACACCACATCTTTTCTTGCAATTTCTGTATTGATGCAAACCTTTTTTCAGACATTTACGGCATACTTTATTATCTATGACCCACTGCCAACGATCGTCTAAAGAGAGAGATAGAAAATCTCGACAATCACAAATTTCGTGTTCACTCATTTGACAGAATTTACACAAATCAAAACTCTTTGGTTTAATAGACGATTCTGAAGAAGTTGCGATTGTATAAATTTTATCTTTAGTAGGTTTTCTTAGCGTAGCGTTATATTCTCTTTGGTAGGTTTGACAGGTATGTAATAAATCCAAATTTTATTTGCAGGCTAGCCTCATTATCTAAAAACTGCGACAGAATTTCTAATTTGAACATACCAGAGCCGACCCTCGTGGCCGCAAAATCCGCCCATCTAGACCTAAGCAGAGGATTTAGCTTACCAATTATTGAGTTGACAAGTTCGGGAGCCGCAAGATACTCCGGTTGGTTGAGAAGTCGAATGACTTCTACACAGTTTCGTATACGACAGGCGAAGACGTGGAGCTCACGCGAAACATCATTGAGTCTAGGAAGACCACGAACAAGAGCTAGTTGCTGAAGTATGATGTTCTCAGGCTGAGCGAACCGAGTTTCGAGAGACTTCATTATCTGGTCCGGATCGTCTGCGGATGCAAGAAGCATAATAACAGCCTCTCGCGCCGGACCGTGGAGAGCTGCGGAAATTCTGGCGATATTGTCGCTCGGTGTGAAGCTCTTCCTGGACTGCTCAAAGGCCCTTTTAAAAGGAAGCCAGTCCATAGCACGACCATCAAACTTAGGGATATGACTCACCTTTATTTTCTTCTTTCCCAGGTCCGCGATGGCATTAGCGAGTAAAATAAAGTTATCTTGAGTACCTACTGTTTGATTGCTACTTTTATTTCTGAGAACATTACAATTTTTATTAATATGTTGTGTACCTAAATCTGATGCATGTAAAGTGGTGTATATTGGGTCTTGAACCTTCTTTTGTTCGCCGGCGGTGCTGGGCGCATAGCTGGGCAACGAAGATAGGCGCGCATCTCTGGCCACCGAGACGGGTGCAGAATTGTGCGGTGGAAGATGTACCACAGTAGTAGGAAGCTGACGTGCATTTTTAGGATTTTCTGCATATCCTATTGCCCTGTCAAGAGAAACCACTGAATTATTATGTTCCGAACTATCCGGAGATCTAACTAACCATTCTTCTACCCGATCTCGTTTGAAGCTGCAAGAAGCGTTGCTAGCAATGGCAACAAGCTCAGCTTCGAGTTCAAGGTCTGCTAACTCTTTTTTGCGGTTAGCGGCTGTAGCGGCTGCATCGGCAGCGGCTGCTTCAATTTTAGCGAGGCGCCGTGCATGTTCCACCCTGGCGGCTAACTGTTGCGCCTTTATAGTGTGGGTAGAACGTGCACTTGACTTTGTGAGCGACTTCACTATTGAGCTTACCTTCTCTGAACTGCATCGACTTACAGACGGTGGAGCGACTTGTTCGGCAAGTGAGCGAGCCCTAGTTCTCATAGGCATTGTATCCCACTTCTGACACCAATGTTGAGGATGAGCAATGTTTCGGAGCTTAGAATGAAACCCATGACTGTTCACCAGCGTATATTTTTCACAAGTGCAAGAAAATAAAACAAAAACAATGACATAGAAAATCACACAATGAATTTGAATATTAAATGCCAAAAAAAGGTAGGTCAACAATTTGTAGGTCGCCAACAACATTATTATTTAGAAGTAAAATGCCCGTGACGTACAGACGGATGGAGAGTCGGGCATGACGAAACTATACTGTCTTATTACATGACTAGCTGTCTTGCGCGTTCCCGTGATAAGAAGTAGCCTATAATACTCGGTGACGAGTCTGGCCAAGATCGCTGGGCACCGCTGGATGCAAGTGGCCCAAAACCGTTCGAAGTGGAAGTTAATGGGGGAGGCCTATGTTCAGCAGTGGACATCCCTAGGCTGATATGACGAATGTGGAACGCAGAACTCTAGAACTCTCTCTTTGGGATCGGCGCCTAACATTGCTACCTACCATTAGAATTGTCATTATTGGGCATTTTTTTCTGTACCCTGAGTGTAACGTATGCAAAGAATTAACGTAACTAACGCGATTCCGTATTTATATGAGCACTTGTAGTAAAACAAGAACGCGATAGTTACGTTAATTCTTTGCAAACTTTACACTCGGGGTACTGGACTCGTGCTCAAGTATCGCCATCTAGTGTCGGTTGGCAACAATATGATATTTTTTTCATTCAAGTTTGGCATACTTATGTATTATGCCAATTTCGAGTTAATATAAGTCACTTTCACATGTCCTCAGTCCGTCACCGTCCATAAAATTATGGTTTAGTACAATGGTCAGGGCCGTCTTTACCTAAAGTGCAGGGTGTGCGGTGCACGCGGGCGCAGGGTCTCAGGGGCGCCAAGCGCCGCTCGCGACGCATCCAAAAATCATGCGTCGCTCTCAAAGACCCTGCGCCCGTATTATGGGCGACGCCGGGTCGCGTAGCGCGTAGCTCCTTCTATATTACCTTCTATAGTAGATTATTTACAGGGGCACCCCCCTGTAAATAATCCTGCCATCTGCATAAACCAGTGGCGTAGCGTGGTGGAGAAAAATTTCGCCGCCATCTGATTTAGGTCTTTAAATTCAAAAGGCTCTAAATATACACTAATCCTAAGGATAACTTAATCGCACCGAATTGTACATAAGTGTGACATAAATATAAAATGAAATCAGTGGCGGTTTTACCAGCAGGCTGAGTAAGCATGATGAGCCTAAGGCGGCAGATTTTGGGGGTGGTAAATCTGGGGAACATTTTTTTCTCATGTCTTGCAGAAAGAAGCATACAATATATCCAAACAAAATTTTATGCAATTCCAACCAAATTTCTGTTTTGTAAAAACAATCTAGGAAGGCTAGATGATTGAAAAAACTTACTTAGTCCGTCATGACGGACTAAGTAAACAGTTTCTTAAAAATACGTGTAGGTATAATATTTTTTCTTTTATCAAACAAAAAAATACGAAGATATCGTGTTTTGAAGTTCCGCGTCACGTCACTTTATGGTTCAGTTTTTTACCAAAGAAATTGGACTAAAGCAGTAGAAGTAATGTCAAAGGCGCAAACTTTATATTTATATCTGTCTCGATAATTTTCATACGATTATTCCATAAGATAAAAAAGGAATGAGATATAGTTGTGTGTTTCTGTTCATACCGCCTGTAACCCATTTTGAATTGTCAGTGGTTACGTTTGGTCTAATTGTACTACCAAATTGAATAGGTCTAAAAGTGAACTATGGTGTTGGCCCTCAGATGTTGTTTTTATTTTAGTCGTAGTTTGTTGACATACAGCAGACGGACGACGTCTACGCGAAAATTTAAAATTAATATTGTTTATTTAGATTCAAGCAAAACTAAATGTATTAAATTGTGATCTGTGATAAACACAAAAATGGTGTGTGTTGTAATCGAGTGCAAATATCATTCCTACCGAAAGGAAAATGAATCTGAAATTATTAGCTTTCATCGGTAAGACGGCATTTTGAACATATTTCGGATTTTATTCGTAAGATTGCTTTGATAATTTGTAGAATTGTAGACTAACATTTATGTATTATAGTATTATGCGTATTATATGTTTAAAACACATTAGATTACCAAAATATTGCTATATTTTAAATATTTTGGTATAGGCTCGAATAGTGCCGTACATTTCTTATCGACAAATCAATGAGGATAAACTTTCCTTCATGAGTCGGTGACTGTCGGGGATTTCGTATTTTTTTGACTTTTTTCATAATTTTAGATAGTTAAATAAAAGAAGATTGTTAATAAAATCACTTTTTTGCGTCGTTTCGTTATGAAATGGCTGGTGACAGCTAGGCTGCGGTAATTCCTGCAGAGCCAGAGTCGGCGCATAAATGAATTTATATCATAAAAACTCATACTTAACCTCAACATCAACCATTAATATTGAAGGCCTTCCCCCCGCATCCCTTACGTTGCGTCCCGTCAATGAAAGTACCATAAATAATGAAAGTGTCTAAATTATAAGATTATATTGTTTATTTTAGATTCCCCGATGACGGTGGGTTAGCGACGCTTTGAAAATTGCTTGGGAAGAGATTCCAGCTGAAAACGTGAGGCATTATGATCGAGAGCATGCATTCCAGTCTTCAGAAGTGCATAGCTAAAAGAAGAGGGCATACGAATTATACAAAAACAGAAAAAGAAATAAAAAGTGAAGTTTTTTTTAGTTTTTAGGCCTTTTTCGTTGTTTGTGTTTTCGACATTTTTATTTAAATATAAATTTATAATTTTATTGATAATTTATTTAAACAATTACTTGCCTAAACGGTACACAAAAAATATTGTTTTATGATTAATTTAATAATAAACGCGTAAATGATTTTTATTTTATTTTAAAACCTTATCTGTAAACTGTCTATAGTATAAGTACGTACTTGAAGAAAGTATGTACCTATTCATTTTTGTATGGGAGCTGGCATAGCCACCCACCGCCATTTAGATTTTATCAATTATTATAAACTAGCTGTCCCCCTCGGTTTAACCCGCGTTCCCGGGATAAATAGTAGCATGTGTCCTTCTCCGTACCATAGGCTATCTGCATGCCAAATTTCATGATGATCCGTTGAGAAGTTGAGGCGTGAAGGCGTAACAAACAAACTCACTTTCGCCTTTATAATATTTGAGGATTAATTTATTACGTGGTTGGTTTAAATATTTATTAGAGTAGAGTAGAACCAAGAAGCACGAAAAAACAATAGGATAAACTTTCTGGGACGGGACGCTGGTCTTGGTGCTAATTTTTTTTTACAGATGGTAGTTGATCTAAGGAGTCTTTCAGCGAAGTATTTTCAAGAAGCAACTTCATAGTCTTTGAGATTTTAATTATTGAAATGTGTTAATCAAAGTAAAACAAAGAATATCGTGCAAAAACGGCGGAAAAGCTTCCCCCCCTTCCCCGCGTCTCGTCCAGGAAAGTTTTACCATTTCTAATTTTGTCGATATCGATATTATTGTATTCAGAACCCTATTGTAAATTTACTTGATCAATAAAGTCTTGCAACAGTGTACAACCTTACTATTTTAGGATATAGTAAATATATAACTGTTTCTTTTTGGCACAACGAATTCCAATAAGAGTAATGAGTACAGCTATTCAGAAGTCGCTTCATTTATTAGCGGGGTTTCTTCGCTAGTCTTTATTCTATGTTTTTTACCAATTTACACGAAACAAAGTGACGTTACGTTAAGAAATCCGCCCCCACTCCCGAAATTTGACTTTTGATTTCATGATTTGGTAAAGCATAGAATACATGCCCAATATTTTTTGATAATATAAGTAACTGACGGACTAATAAAAAATATTATTTTTTACCCAGGAATCATCCCTATTGTAGAGATAATAATATAATAATAATTTATATTTCAGCCAAAAAAGCCATATTTTCAATACAAAATACAAAAGTACCTATAGTATATAAAAATAAGGGCGGCAAAAAATAACCTTAGGCCTTAGGAAGTCTGTAAACCCACCACTGACCGAAATGTTTTAAATATTTATTAGATACGTATTAATATTTATTGTGAAATTGCCGCCCCTAAAAGTGCGATGAAAATGCGGTAATTTTTTTTTCATACCCGCTTATTTTTTATTCTAAAGTAGTAGTAAGCATCTATACTGACAGCACTGAGAATATAACGTCAAAGTGAGTGACACTGTGGTTGACATTACAAATTTACAATATAGGTGCGTTCGAATTGGGGTATGGTAGCAAAAATAACAGTCAAAAATGCCAAAAACGATCACATCTGGCGTTCGATTTGGAAAGTTGTGGGCGAAATTGGCGTTTTGAACAGTTTTCGTTCACCGTTCGTTTTACTCGGAAACAGTTAAAAATGACATCGTGAACTGCAAATTTTGACCCACCACCGAGGCAGGGTCCTTTGTGATCATATTTTGACATCTTTGAATCTGACAGATAAGTTTTGGAAAATTCAAACGGGAAGCGAAAATTTGATATACTTAAATACTAACGGGCAAGAGAAGAATTTGTCAGATTAGCTTTGTTTATAGATTAACTGAAGGAAAAAGGTAGGTTGAGACAAGTGACAAGCAGGCGATGTGCATGCAAATGTCATTTTTGTATCTAATCGTTCGATTTGGGAAATATCGTTTGTGGCAAAAGTTGCAAAATTGTTGAAATTTTCCAATTCGAACGCATAAACAAAAATGCCCATTTTGAAAATGTTAAAACGACAGGAACGCAGACATTGACTTTTTGGCGGGAACTTGCAGAGTGACGTAGCATTTTCATTTTTATTTTCATAAATTTGTGTATTTTGAGTTTTATTGTGTATTTTTGGTGGTATTTTACCCAATAAAGATCATCCATGTACCAGTGAAGTGAAATGAAATGAATTATGTGTATCGTGACTTTTCAAGTTGTCTCAAAATGTCCGTGTAGAGTTTTACTACAATGACCACCATTGTAGTAAAACATGACTTTTATGGACGGTGACTGACTGAGGACTATAATGTGAAGTGATTTATTGTGACTGGAAACTATAATATAACTCGACTCTGGCAGAAATGAGCCCTAATTTGGGCTTGGTTGCCAAAATTAAAAATAAGAAGAAGAAGAAGAAGACAGGAACGCACATTCAGTCTGTCGCGACTTAGAAGAAGAACAAAGTCAATGAAGTTTGGTAGAACTTTTATGGTGCCCTCTCATTTCCGTAGTCTGTCTCGCTCTATGATTAAACGTCATCTGTCACTTGTTTTTTCCCTCCAGTTTTAAATAAATGAAAACATTTTGATAAGTTGAGAATATTATATTATATTACAGAATATTATACAGGATAGTGGTTAATCTAATTGCTAAGTAGAATAATAAGTGTTTTGCTTACGAAACCGTTTCTTTTTTAACTAAGATTGAAGTATAGAAAATGCGAAGTGTGCGGATTAAGATCGGAAAGGAAAGATGGTAAAAAACGTGTTTTTATGGCCAAATTTCCCCTGGATGCAGTTCAGTAAGTAAAATATCATATTATTTATGAATTCTATAATTCCTTTAATAGAAACATCTAAATATAGTATCTTAAGGTAATATACCATAATAATATATAAGAAAATAGAGTTGTGCAACATTTATTATCGAATTCGATATCGATATTTTTATATTTTTAGGTGCCGAAAATGGGTGAAAATGACAGGCAACGAGGACTTGGCTTACATTCCAATAGAGAAACTAAATGAATTAAAATATATTTGCGGAAACCATTTTATTGAGAAGGACTTTCAGAAAAAAAAAACACGACTAAAGAAGACTGCAGTTCCATCCATAAGAATCTCAGCTAAGCCACTCTCTAAAGACAAACTTAAGGGATTTCCCTGCTACCTTTATAAAGAACAGTGAGCATCAGGTCAGTAACACAAATATTTAAAATCAATACAAATAAAACGATAATTTATTATATAAATTTTAAATATTTTCACATTCATCTAGATTATCCACCTACTCCTTCGGCCCCAAATGCTTCTTTGGATATTGAACAAGCTATAAATTTAAATGATAATTTATCAGTAAATTGCAATGAAATTTATAGCGAGTATGATATTCCAGTAGAATATACTATAGAGGTGAGCCATACAAGTGAGCTGCAAGGTATATATATAGCCACTTTTTGATTTTATTTCACAAGACTTTATAAAATCAATTTGATACAAAATAATGATCATCTTCTATTCCAGATATTCCGCATATTCATACTGTTCCTGCTAGCGGTAGAGCTAAAGGGGTCATTGGGGAAAATGTTGTTAAGTTTAAAGCGTTGAAAGGTTCGGTCTTTAAGGGTCAGTTCACACCGAGACGAGACGCGACGAGACGTGTCGCAACTACACCTGGAAAGGATAAAATATACGACTATATCGCACTAAGGGATCGCCTTCCACCATGAAGGATACACTATCTCTTACGTACCCGACTCTGGATCTATGTAAAACTGTTGATTCATGTGTTTCTGTATTTGAGCATAATGTAAGAGAAAATCATCACTCTATCAATATTGGCAAGTATTGCCAGTTAATGATGATGACAGACCTAAATTTATTATGGTTGTGTGAGAAGCACATTAAAAATGTATCTGAGGCTTTGCTGTCTCGATTGACAGCTTTATTAATCAGAAATGAATGTCGTAAAGTTAATGCTTCCGTTAGTGACACAGAACAGTTTAATGCAGACAAAAATAAAATTGCTCAATTAACGAGTTCAGCAAAATAATATGACTGTGCTATCTAATATGTAACATAACATATACAATTTAGGACTCTTCTTATGGCTAATCCTAGTTTAGGACTCTTATGTAGCCAATCCTATTATTAAGGTTACGTTGTGGGCAGAGTCAACAAAACTCCAACTTGCGAATATATTTTATTACGCTATATTAGGAGTGCACAACTATAATAATAACATGACACGTGTGTTTATCAAAAGGCAACGTTGAGACTGGGATGCGAGAGACTCTATGGCGACTGAGTGTGACGACTGCATGTGACGACTGCCAGCGGCGCATACGGCGTACGCTTTATATTGCAGGGATAAAGCTATGAGTCCCTACATACAACATATTTTTTTAGGATTCACAAAAAAATACCTTATCAGGGCCTAAACAGGATTTACTTTTTGTTTTGATAAAACGTCTAGTTGCAAATATTATGTAGTTTTAATTAAACTCCAATCACAAACCTTACTGTATATTAATATAATGTGTATTGTATTAGTTAGTTCTTTGTCTCGACATTTTACGGTTTTCTTAAATACCCCGGTCTGTGATCCACAGGAAAAAATGCATCTAATTCCCCTTCCTATTTAATATTATATTTATACAGTAAAAAATATTAATATTTTTTATTATTATGTAACCTTGTGTATTAATATATTGTATGGTATATTATATTTTTATACAAGTCATAATCTGAACAAAGTACCACTGGTTTTGTTTTGGTAGTGCTAAAACAAAATCAGAGGGTCTTAAATATCTATATTATTTATAACAGTATATATATATATATATATATATCGATATCGATAGATTTAAATATCTACTAAGCAGCGCATCTCTATTTCGTTCTAAGGTTGGTAGTACTGATTGTTATTATTCTCACGTTGTTCTCATTGTGGCTTTTTTTGGTTCCCAATGGATATTTTATCATTTTTATCTTGCTCTATGGAGTCCCGTCTCTTCTTACGTACCTAGTTATTGAATACTCTTTGCGCACCAGTCTGTCGCGACTTAGAAGAAGAACAAAGTCAATGAAGTTTGGTAGAACTTTTATGGTGCCCTCTCATTTCCGTAGTCTGTCTCGCTCTATGATTAAACGTCATCTGTCACTTGTTGTTTCCCTCCAGTTTTAAATAAATGAAAACATTTTGATAAGTTGAGAATATTATATTATATTACAGAATATTATACAGGATAGTGGTTAATCTAATTGCTAAGTAGAATAATAAGTGTTTTGCTTACGAAACCGTTTCTTTTTTAACTAAGATGAAGTATAGAAAATGCGAAGTGTGCGGATTAAGATCGGAAAGGAAAGATGGTAAAAAACGTGTTTTTATGGCCCCTGGATGCAGTTCGGTAACTAAAATATCATATTATTTATGAGTTCTATAATACCTTTAATAAAAACATCTAAATATAGTATCTTAAGGTATATACCATAATAATATATAAGAAAATAGAGTTGTGCAACATTATATTATCGAATTCGATATCGATATTTTTATATTTTTAGGTGCCGAAAATGGGTGAAAATGACAGGCAACGAGGACTTGGCTTACATTCCAATAGAGAAACTAAATGAATTAAAATATATTTGCGGAAACCATTTTGTTGAGAAGGACTTTCAGAAAAAAAACACGGCTAAGGAAGACTGCAGTTCCATCCATAAGAATCTCAGCTAAGCCACTCTGTAAAGACAAACTTAAGGGATTTCCCTGCTACCTTTATAAAGAACAGTGAGCATCAGGTCAGTAACACACATATTTAAAAGCAATACAAATAAAACGATAATTTATTATATAATTATATATTTTAAATATTTTCACATTCATCTAGTTTATCCACCTACTCCTTCGGCCCCAAATGCTTCCCTGGATATTGAACAATCTATAAATTTAAATGATAATTTATCAGTACATTGCAATGAAATTTATAGCGAGTATGATATTCCAGTAGAATATACTATAGAGGTGAGCCATACAAGTGAGCAGCTGCAAGGTATATAACCACTTTTTGATTTTATTTCACAAGACTTTATAAAATCAATTTGATACAAAATAATGATCATCTTCTATTCCAGATATTCCGAATATTCATACTGTTCCTGCTAGCGGTAGAGCTAAAGGGGTCATTGGGGAAAATGTTGTTAAGTGTGAAGCGTTGAAAGGTTCGGTCTTTAAGGGTCAGTTCACACCGAGACGAGACGCGACGAGACGTGTCGCAACTACGCCTGGAAAGGATACAATATACGACTATATCGCACTAAGGGAATGGTGGAAGGATACACTATCTCTTACGTACCCGACTCTGGATCTATGTAAAACTGTTGATTCATGTGTTTCTGTATTTGAGCATAATGTAAGAGAAAATCATCACTCTATCAATATTGGCAAATATTGCCAGTTAATGATGATGACAGACCTAAATTTATCATGGTTGTGTGAGAAGCACATTAAAAATGTATCTGAGGCTTTGCTGTCTCGATTGGCAGCTTTATTAATCAGAAATTAATGTCGTAAAGTTAATGCTTCCGTTAGTGACACAGAACAGTTTAATGCAGACAAAAATAAAATTGCTCAATTAAGTTGAGTTCAGCAAAATAATATTACTGTGCTTATCTAATATGTAACATAACATACAATTTAGGATTCTTCTTATGGCTAATCCTAGTTTAGGACTCTTCTGTAGCCAATCCTATTATTAAGGTTACGTTGTGGGCAGAGTCAACAAAACTCCAACTTGCGAATATATTTTATTACGCTATATTAGGAGTGCACAACAATAATAATAACATGACACGTGTGTTTATCAAAAGGCAACGTTGAGACTGGGATGAGAGTGGGAACTCTATGGCGACTGAGTGTGACGACTGCGTGTGACGACTGCAAGCGGCGCATACGGTGTACGCTTTATAATGCAGGGATAAAGCTATGAGTCCCTACATACAACATATTTTTTTAGGATTCACAAAAAAATGTCTTATCAGGGCCTAAACAGGATTTACTTTTTGTTTTGATAAAACGTCTAGTTGCAAATATTATGTAGTTTTAATTAAACTCCAATCACAAACCTTACTGTATATTAATATAATGTGTATTGTATTAGTTAGTTCTTTGTCTCGACATTTTACGGTTTTCTTAAATACCCCGGTCTGTGATCCACAGGAAAAAATGCATCTAATTCCCCTTCCTATTTAATATTATATTTATACAGTAAAAAATATTAATATTTATTATTATTATGTAACCTTGTGTATAAATATATTGTATGGTATATTATATTTTTATACAAGTCATAATCTGAACAAACTGGTTTTGTTTTGGTAGTGCTAAAACAAAATCAGAGGATCTTAAATATCTATATTATTTACAACAGTATATATATATGTATATATATATATCGATATCGATAGATTTAAATATCTACTAAGCAGCGCATCTCTATTTCGTTCTAAGGTTGGTAGTACTGATTCACTGATTGAAGTGATTGATTGTTATTATTCTCAGTTGTTCTCATTGTGGCTTTTTTTGGTACCCAATTGATATTTTATCATTTTTATCTTGCTCTATGGAGTCCCGTCTCTTCTTACGCACCTAGTTATTGAATACTCTTTGCGCACATTAGATCCAAACGTCATGCGTCATACCTAAAAGTTCTAGTTCCGAAACATTTCCAAGTTACAAAATATATTTTTATTTATATTTTTTAGCTTAACTGCGCTATTTTGACAAACCTATCTTATGTGTCCCTCCCACTCTTTAATATTAGAAATAATAACATGCATGGCCAAGTGACAATACATGGGATTGAGAAGTTAAATACAAAGTTGATCAAAGTTCAATTATACTTTATTTTTTGTAAATACATAATTTGATATACAATACAATGTTTCTGATAAGAAACTTAGAGAAATTTGTGCTTCGAGTTAAGCAGAACACTAAATATTTTTCAAGTGCTGAAACCACAAAGGTAAATACGATTTTAATTTGTTTTATCACAACCTAGGTATTTTCTTTAGTAATTATCAAATTTACTTGCTGTTGGGGTAAAATATAAGGCACATGGATGTTTTTAATTTTGTTTGAAATAATATTATATATACGGTAGAGTGATTGACTGTAGCCTCCTAATTAATGATTATGAAAATAATTAATGAAAATTTAATTTATTTTCATATTAGATATACACATGCAGATTCTTGGTACCAAGTAGGTATGTATTTATTTAATTTACTTACTTACCTATTAATATAAAGAAGCCATAATTTAATTATTTACCTTGCAGCACTTGATATAATGGTATCTGCATAGATTTCTGACACAAGCAACAAAAAAAAACAATCCAGCAATTAAAACTATAAAAAAAACTATCTGTTTATTGCATCAACAGATAGTGTTGCATATAAGAATTCAATTCTGTGAAGTAATGTTAAACGGAAAATTACCGGAAAGGTCTACATTTTAAGAAAATACCAAGTAATTCTATATATACAAGCAGTTAGGTTTTTTTTTTTTTTTTTTTTATTGTGTATAGGCCTGTGTTTGACCACAATCTCACTATGGTAAGTGATGATGTGGTCGAGGTGGTAAGCACACAAAGCCTAGAAGGAACTGGCTCTCAAGTGCAGCTGACGGAACACCAATACGTGCTTGGCGACAGATTTTCAACTTGAGGGTGGTAGCCAGCCAGACGGGTACTACAAAGTACCCTACCACCGTGCTATGGTTTCCTCACAATGTTTTCCTTCACCGAAAGCTCAAGCTCATTGTAGGATTCGAACCCGGGACCTTCGTCTCGGTATCCGACGTCACTACCACTGAGCTATCATCGCCTTAAAAAACTAATTGATTAGTTTGATTAAACTATGCCTAATAAAATACTGAAATATCCCGTGAAAGTCCCATCACAATTAGATTTGCTGTTTCTGGGATTTGGTCAAAATTTACAATATAGGTACTCTCTCAGTGGCCGTTCTGTAACTTTTTTTTTTTCGTGACAATTTAGTTACATAAATAAACATTATTACAATTACACAAATTGATAGAAACTCTACAGCTGTCGGGTCTATCATATCTAATTAAAAATAATGTATAATAATTGTTCATTGTTATTGTTTACATAGCCAGTTAGAAGGACTTGATGCCTCCAGCATCACAACATTATGCTCTAATTTATAAATTGTATAGGTATGTGAAATACTTGTATGTGCACTGTAAGCAGTACCTACTTCAATTGGAATGGAACTTTTTTTTTCTTTATGATTATTTTTTAAATTCATGAGAACTCCTTTTTAGGGTTCCGTAGCCAAATGGCAAAAAACGGAACCCTTATAGATTCGTCATGTCTGTCTGTCTGTCTGTCTGTCTGTCTGTCTGTCTGTCTGTCTGTCTGTCTGTCTGTCTGTCTGTCCGTGTATGTCACAGCCATTTATTTCCGAAACTATAAGAACTATAATGTTGAAACTTGGTAAGTAGATGTATTCTGTGAACCGCATTAAGATTTTTACACAAAAATAGAAAAAAAACAATAAATTTTGGGGGTTCCCCATACTTAGAACTGAAACAAAAATTTTTTTTTTCATCAAACCCATAAGTGTGGGGTGTCTGTGGATAGGTCTTCAAAAATGATATTGAGGTTTCTAATATCATTTTTTTCTAAACTGAATAGTTTGCGCGAGAGACACTTCCAAAGTGGTAAAATGTGTGTCCCCCCCCCTGTAACTTCTAAAATAAGAGAATGATACATCTATAAAAAAATATATGATGTACATTACGGTGCAAACTTCCACTGAAAATTGGTTTGAACGAGATCTAGTAAGAAGTTTTTTTTTAATAGGTCATAAATTGAAATTAATATCAAATACTCAGGTCTATACTACCATTTACTTATATACCTACAGGTTTGTACGGAACCCTCGGTGCGCGAGTCTGACTCGCACTTGGCCGGTTTTTATTGTGCTAGTTACCTAATTATTTATTTGATAGTTGGTAGTAAGTATGTGTTTGTAGCTGTAGATATGCCTCCAGTCCAGATATATTATTTATGTTTATTTTTCTTTATTTGAAGCACCATAAGTGCTGAAAGAAACTTTCACAATTATCTTTTGGCGCTGGCCAAAACAGGTGAGGTGACTCAGCAGGTGAGGTGTTGCTCTGGATATAGTTTGTGATTTGCATGAATTTAGTAATTTATCTATTTATTTTTTGTGAATTATTAAATTAACTTTATTTAATTTTGTTATTGTTTTTGGAAAAAAAAAATATCAATAATAACAACCTACTCTAGTATTATGATGTTGCTTTTCCAGTCAAAAAATTAATGAAATATTCTTTTTTACATTATTAACTCAATCTCATGTGTTATTTCTATGCAGATCAAAGAAGATAAATAAAAATTGTGTGTAGGTAGTTAACTTTCGGGAGCGCCTTGATGGCTTTTTAAAAACTACTTATTTGGTTTGAACGAATTTATTAATTTAATTAATTATTACAAGAGCTTAGGACTACGTCCGTCGACAGAGTTTGATGTCTCTAGACTTACTTAACTAAACGGTGCCCAGCATGGTCACACCATTATTGCAATCTTGCATAAAGGTACGATGCGGTGGTTCATGCCACGGTTCTCAGATTGCATTTGATGCATAAGCATTTAGCTATCGCTTCAGGTGTGAGAGAATTGCGTGGGATGGTCCAGACATCAACACAGGGATTGTTATGGGTGATATCATAACTAGGTACCTACTTACTTCATCTTCATTCTTGTGAATTAGCAGAAAAACACAAAAATCTTTCCTTACAAAAACAAGCTTCTGGCTCTTGAGTTCTTGACTTACATTCTAAAGAATGGTTAATAAAAGTAAAAGCATATTTACATAAACTTACATAAAAATTTTCATACTTTCACCGTGGACATATAAAAAAAACAGGACAGAGCACTGCTTTATAAGAAAGTGAAGCAATATATTTCCAATTTATGTGTGAGAAAAATCAGTACTGGCCCAAGCAGGCACAAGTGATACTGAGCCTTATTGTCACTGTCGACGTCTTAATGCGAAATGACAACCAATCGGCTTATGGCTATGGTATACCTACATGTGTGTGTGAGGCCTGTGGTGAGGCTTGTATTTACGAGACCTCCCGGCTTACTTGGGTTGCTTCACTTCGTATAAGGCAACACTCCGTTCAAATTTTTGTATATGTTCATGACTTTCACAATAATTTTCTTACCTACAATAAATTGGTGTCAAAAATACTAGGTCCTTTCCACCGAAGCTAAAGAGTACACAATCAATTTTCTTGTTTGCAGCCAACTGATCCTATAGTAACTGTAAGCGAAGGCAAACTACAAGGAAAAACGAAATCACTTCTGAATGGGACTCCATATTATAGTTTCAAAGGCATACCTTATGCGCAGCCGCCGGTTGGACCACTTAGATTTAGGGTAAGGATTGATGCTTTATACCCTCGTTATTACTCAAGATCTTTATCAGCCCGTAGAAATAAATTTTAGTAGCTTTTTCTAAAGATGACACAAAATCTAACGTTTTCCTACGAGCTTCATCATCAGCCTATAATGTCCCACTGCTGCGCACAGGCCTCCTTTCACAAATCAGGGTGAAAGAGAATGGGCAGATACTCCACCACGCGTACCCACTGCGGATTGGTGGAGGTAGGCTAGTGGTCAACCTACTGTTGGAATTTTTCAAGCCGCCTAGGAGGCATCCAACTAGCTTAACGACTGTCACAATGAACCGGGACCAACGGCTTTACGTGCCTTCCGAAGCACGGAAACGCTCGATATGAAATACCACTAGACGGTCACCCATCCAGGTACCTACCACGACAGACGTAGCTTAACTTTGCCGGAACGTCTATTCGTGCTACACCACGAGCGCTTCACCTACGAGCTTAGGTAATCATAAAATAAAGTACCTATTACTTATTAATTTAATATGCTCTGTGCGATTGTAAACTCTTATGATATTAAATAATAGGTAACATACTCTTATGAGGCATGTTTGACTATATCAGTTATCTGATGCAAATAGTACAAGCTCTGCTTAGTTTGGGATCAGATGGTCGTGAATAAAATATCCCTGGTTAATTGTTTATTATCTTTCTAATTACGTTTTCTCCAGGCACCTCTACCACCAAAACCTTGGGAAGGCATACGAAAGGCAACCGAACATGGCCCAGTTTGTCCGCAATACGATTTCAGCGTCTACGAATTGAAAGAAGGAAACGAAGACTGTTTATTTTTAAACGTTTACACAAAGTCTTTACAGAAATGTGGCAAAATACCGGTAATGGTGTACATTCATGGTGGTGCATACAGTTCAGGGTCAGGAGATACCAGCACATACGGACCAGAATATCTCTTCCTACATGACGTCATATTAGTAACCATTAACTACAGACTTGAAGTGTTAGGATTCCTATCTCTAGATACACCTGAGGTACCAGGAAATGCTGGCATAAAAGATCAAGTGGCTGCACTTCGGTGGGTTAAGAAAAACATAGCTCAATTTGGCGGTGATCCTGATAATATCACCATATTTGGAGAGAGTTGCGGGTCAACTTCTGTTACGTTACACATGCTGTCGCCAATGACGGAAGGTTTATTTCACAAAGCTATAGCACAAAGTGGGGTCTGCTTACAAGATTGGACTATTGGAAGGGATGGATTAGGGAGAGCATTTAGACTCGGAAAATTATTAGGCAAAGAGACAAGTGATGTTAATGAATTACTGGACTTC
The DNA here is from genome assembly GCA_947623365.1 of Achlya flavicornis. Taxonomy (NCBI): domain Eukaryota; kingdom Metazoa; phylum Arthropoda; class Insecta; order Lepidoptera; family Drepanidae; genus Achlya; species Achlya flavicornis. The sequence goes on from OX392474.1 coordinate 2,840,367, forward strand.
TTGAGAAGCGTACCTGCTATCAGATTAGCAAACGCAAATACAAAGACTAGGAGACCAGAAGAAAAATACAGAGACCTACCTATGCATTTTGCACCAGTAGTTGAAAGGAAGTTTGACAATGTTGAAGCTTTCCTAACCGAGGAGCCGCTTGACATGTTACTAGCACAAAAGATTCGCAAAGTACCATTGCTGTTAGGCTATAATTCTGCTGAAGGTTTGCTGATGTTGTCAGATCAGTTGAAAAAAACGCAGTATATGAATGCCAACCCGTTTAATTACGTACAGAGGGAGCTGGTTGAGAAACTAACACGAGAGAAATTGGTAGAGTATGGTGAACGCATCAAGAAATTTTATGTCAAGAACAAAGATTTGTCCAATGATACGGCAGAAGAAATTGTTAATTTGCTGACTGATATTCATTTCGCTTACAACTCGCATAGATTTGCGCAGTTTTATAGTGAAACTAAGATGCCTATCTACATGTATAGATTCGATGCAGTCACCGATATGAATGTTCTGAAAAAAGTTCTTGGTTTTTGGGATATGAAGGGTGTCGCTCACGCTGATGACCTGTTTTATTTGTTTTATAATGAATATAACAAAGACGTATATGAGGAACAACAGGAATTGCAGAAGATGATCTTTAACCTAACAAAGCTGTGGACGGACTTCGCTAGATTTGGGTAAGTGCTATGGAAATAACGGATTATATTTCGCCCTTGCAATAGAAAACTATACTGTTATACAGACTATTAATAATAATAATATCTTGTGGCGAGGTGTTGGTGAGTAGCGACACCACGGACCTTTGTTCTCCCGGGGGCGGCACCGATGCCCCGCCTCTGGCGCCCCTTCCCCGGCCGGCCTGAGTGGAGCGAGAGCTATATGCTCGAAAGGGTGGAAGTGCTCAATCTGCGTAATAGCGGGGAAACCCGCTCCGAGATTACTCGCGATGGTGAAACCGGTGCACACCTCTCGACACCCTTAGCTGCTGACACCAATGTTGCTCCCTTTGTCACCGCGCGGTGACTGTTTTTGGGGGGCCCATTTAGTTAGCGGCGAGTCACCGTCTGCCAGGATTATCAAGATTGAGACGTTTGATTTGGCAGGCGTCCCGTTGTCTCAATCAATAGCCCAACAACCAGTCCAGCAAGCTCTCTCCCATAGACCCAATAGTCCTTGCACTTCGCGGATGCTTTCTTTGGCCGTATCTCTTCAATAGTACGGGCAGAGATAGAATCCGCTTAGTGTACATATCCCAACACATTAAACTATCTTAAGGGGCCTCTACGTGTTGGATCTGTATCCCCATGCATACCTTCCAAAAGGACGGGTCCTCGGACCGTGAAATTCCAAAAATAAAGATACAATAATATTAGTCATGACTATGGATGAAATTGTACATAAGTAGATCATACTCGGGAAAAAAATATAAGCTGCTTTAGTAAACAAAATATAAGTATAATTATATACTACAAACACAGAGCGGGTTAGCAGAAATCAAATAAGCATACGGCCTGCCTAATGGTAAGCGGTTCATCATCATCAGCCTATAATATCCCACGGCAGAGCACAGGCCTCCTTTCATAATTTAAGGTGAAAGGGAATTAACAGATACTCCACTACGCGTGCCCACTGCGGATCGGTGTAGGTAGGCTAGTGGTCAACTTACTGTTGGAGTTTTAAAGCCGCTAGGTCTACAACTAGCTTAACGAAAATCACAGGTGATAGCCGGGACCAACGGCTTTACGTGCCTTCCGAAGCACGGATAACGCTCGAATTGAAAAACCACTAGGCGGTCACCCATGCAGGTACTGGCCTCAATGGTGGTAGCCGCGATTAATAAAGTCCAATCATGCTACAGCCCGAGCGCTTGCGCTAGCTAAATAGAAGTTTGCAACATCAGGGTTCTCACTTGTATCTGACCCTAAAAAAATCTCTTCACACCCTTCTTGAAAGACCTGTTTTTCCTTGCTGTTTTATTATAAAATGATACAGGAGGTGTATCTATGCTGCATCGTACTGAGCAATGATGTCATGGATTCAGTGACATGATTCTGGACCCGTTTGAACTTTGCGTGTTTTCATGAACATGTGTAGTAGGAATGGAGATGTCAGCTGCTATATTTCATTTTATGATGAATGGGAGGGTTATAATACTATAGTAGATAGGTTTTTTCTTAGTGTAGTGATGTCTTATTGATTTAGGTGAAATATACAGTATCTGCTTCATGTGTTATGGCCTTCTGAGAGTCGCTGGGGAACGTATTTACTTTAGGTAGAGCATATCGTTTATCCGCCCAAAGAGCAGCTCGACTGGGGAACCACCAACAGAATACCGCAGCCAAATAACTTAATGTTGTGTTCCTGCGCGTGAGTAATTTCGACAGAGCTCATTGGGGAGGGGGGAACGGTCGGCAACGCGTGCCACTTGTCTTATAAGCGTCCATAGGCTACGGTAACCGCTTAAAATCAGCAAAAACCGAATGATAACAAAACATTTTTATCTTTTACAGTAATCCCACGCCAGACAACAGTATTGGGATAAAATGGCTTCCATACACGAAAACTGGGAAAGAATATTTGTCCATAGACAAGAAATATTCTATAGGACAATACGCCGATCGAGATCGAATGGAATTCTGGAACAAGTTGTACTGCGAAGCGGGTGTTCCGTGTTACATAAAGAGTAGCTTATAGCATTTACAACGTTACGTTATTTATTGTAGATACCTAATTATTTAAATTATATGGCAATTTTTTTTTTTATTTAATGGTCTGAGGAACTTAGCATTTATTTAATTATATACAATGTTCTAACTTATAAAATTTTTGTTACTTATTAAATCAATCTTTACTCGGTTAACTAACATGTTTCTTTAAATAAGTGGGGAATGCCCCCCCCCCCCCACCAATCCCCCTTAGAGGAAAGAAATTTGCAAAATCCTAAGTCCACTCACTTGACTTGCTTCACCTTTGTACCGTTCTTATTAGATACAATCGCTGTAGGTAGAGGCACAGAATAAATAATAGTACGTAGAGGTAGCGTTACTACCTACTATAACTTATCTATTGCTTGTCGCTTTGCTTGGGGTAAGTCCTTTCCCGCTCTCTCCTATCTTTTCTCCTTACTGCATTTGAGGAATAAGTTAGGTATTTGTTCCGGTCCACCTAGGAAGTGCCAGCCAGCCCTGCCTTACACCTTGGGCACCCGCTAAATACAGTCCACTTAACCGCTCTCGCACCACAATAAAGTCTGTGGAGGTAGGTAAACTCTCACTATACAATCATTTAAAATGTTTACCGAGTTTTACATGTTTACAAGAATAGCGTGACACCATTAAGAAAAAATGAGTAAGCTCAAACCACAGTAGGTACCTACCTGATACCATGTTACATACCATGATATAAACCACTTTAAATTAATTTTAATGGAAGCTTGGAATGGCCCAATAACTATCAGTACCCCGAGGGTAAAGATTAGTAGGTAGGTACCATGAGTAGTCCGCTAGATAGAGGCACAGTGCCAGTCCCTATAGAGAAGTGTCGTAAACGCAAACGTATTAGTAAGCGTTTACTAACGTCAATTCTTTACACTTGGGGCACGGAAGTTGGTAAACAAGCGTACAGAGGGCTTAGTGCGAGTTTTTAACGCGCTCGATATGGTTAACGTTAACTCTAATTTGTATGGCATTGTACTACCGCCGCCTAGCGGCAATTGGCGGCGCCTGATCCTGCGCCATACAAATTAGAGTTAACGTTAACCTAATCGAGCGCGTTAAAAAACTCGCACTAAGCCCACTTTACCCAGAGTGTAAAGAACTGAAGTTTTGTAAACGCTTACTAATTAGTTTGCGTTTACGAAACTTCTCTATAGAAATGGGCAGAGCGCCTCTAGCGGAATACTCATAGTACTAATTTCTCCCATACAAATTTTTTGTTAACGCAAACGAATTCGTAAGCGTTTATTAACGTCAATTCTTTACACTCGGGGTACAGTATGAGGCACGAGTCTTGAGCATGAATTGACACCTGCGCAGTTCAGTGCGGAGCTTTTTTATAACATAGTAATAATAGCCCAAGAATGGAGTGGCTACTTAATTTACAAGCTTTTATTTAACTTGATATGTATGTATGTATGTTTGTTCAAGGTTTGTTCGTTCGGGTGGAATCTTGCAAGTCGAATTTCACCCACTTCCAGTGGTCGGATTGACTTGATATTTGGTATACATTAGTATATTGGAAGACAATGCAAGTACAGTCAACAAAAAAAGCTTGTATTAAAAATGTTTTTTTTAACAAAAAACTTATTTCTACATTTCCTTACATAATCAGATACCTACATAATCGACGGGCCTGTTGGCGTGACTCCACCTATCACGCCGCAGGTAGTTGGTTTGATTCCCACCCAGGACATGCATTTGTGTGCATGAACATGTTTATATGTACCGAGTCTGGGTGTTAAGAATGTATTATTTAGATACAAAAAGTAGTAATTATTAGTAATCTGGTTTCCATAGTTACCTACAAGTTCGGGGTAGTGATAGCCGTGTGCGAAGAATGTCCCAGGCATTGAATTATTTAATAATTCAATGGTCCCAGGATATTTAATATTAATCCCAGATAATAACTTCAGCGATGTTTTCATTCATTCATCAATTGTATAATAGGTAGCGTAACCGATGACGTAATATTAATCGCCTAAACCTAATGTGATTCATTTTCCTTCTTGACATTATCAATATTCTTGTTAATTAAACCAACGCCCTCCCGACTGTTGTGTTACCATCAGCGTTGCCAGAGTACTAGTACGGAGAAATAATATGGGACAAAACTTTTGAGTACGCAGTGAATAAAAAAATATTCAAGCAATTTCTCAGATAAAGTAAGTTTATTGCATTTTGTAAGTATGTGCCGCTTGCGCACCGAAACCGAAGGAACCCCGAACGAACAAGAAACCAGCGAAACCACACAGAATGATGACTGGTAGTACGCCACCACTACTCCACTTCATGCTGAACTTGCTTGACAATAATTAAAATTATTTAACTTTTGATTTTGAATATTTGTCTTTTTTGGAATGACAATAAAATAGTACGCAAATTGGCGAATGATGAGGACGCTACCTAACGAAATAGTACGCAATGCGTACTAGTGCGTACCGTAATGGCAACACTGGTAACTAGTTACCATACATAAAATATTTCTACTATTTCAGAAGTATAAGCAAAAATATTGGACTATACGATCAAGGGCGTCGCCAGCCGATGGCGCAGGGGGGGGCAAGTTGACTTTACCTACTACAATTCATACATTTGAGAAAAGTAGGTATAAATTGTAGGTAAAGTCGACAGCACATGAAGCTTTTCACTTGTACTACGAGCCTTACATCTACAGCGATTGTAATAACAACAGTATCTTATTACTATATACATAATATATTTAGAATCTCTAGGGGGGGGGCAGCTGCCCCTCCTTGCCCCCCCTTGGCGACGCCCTTGTATACGATACCTACGGGATTTTGAAAATGTTTTCAATAATGTATATCTATGTAATTACACACTTATGTATTTATAAAGTTTAAAGTTATTTTTCACTTTATTAGTAAGATGGCTGTATGGTTATAAGTGGTAAATATATTCATTATCCTAGATATTTAACTCGAATAAAATATCCAGATAGATAACTTACCTTTATCTTTAACGGCCTATTTTTTAAGTAATAAGTAATTGCACGGCAACAGAGATAATGGAGCAACTTTACGTTTTTTAGCTCCATATATTTTGTGGCCAATATGAACTCCAGATTAGGTAGAATATTATCGAGTAGGTTGTAGTCGTGAGGTCGTGACGTCATACTTGGCCAGTACTGGCAAAATTATAAAAAAAAAATGTTGCACGTTTAGGTGCATGCACGGTATTTCAATAAACGTAACGGCAAAAGCTACTTTCTATAGCTGCACATTTATAATTGAACCTTGTTACCAATTAAAGTCGTTTTATGACGTCTCATGCTACAGGAATTGGTTGAATAATCGAGCTGCGTTGAATGAATTGAAAGTACCTACGCTTGAGAGCAAATACAAAAGGTCCACCCTTGGTTTTGCGTGTTGACACACATGTTTAGCAGTTTATAAATCCCAATTTATATGTAAGCAGCTATATAGCCTTACCCGCAGCGCAGTCTTACCCCGGATGTCCTTTTTTTACACTTTTAGGTGTGTTATTTCTGGAATCCTAAGCTATAAAATAAATATCTTGGGTCACGGCTGTCTGATTCCAAACTAAGCAGAGCTTGTAACTAAATAAATATATCATAAAAATATCCTGGGATATTTTTTTTCACTGAAGATGGTAGATTATTTTTATTCCATTGAGTAGTTTTACGTAAAAAGTTCTGGTCACACATTTATAATAAACCTATCTTTGAGTGAATATAAACCGATGTAAAAGTGTAACGAGGTTATAGCAGTTATAGTTCGTGTTAAGTTTTAATTCAAAATCACTACATCATATAACAAGTTCAGAGTCACATTTTAACTTGAGTACCTACCTATTAGTTAATTGAGTATTGTCGGTATTGGAAGAACGTAAGTAACCTATATGTTTATTATTTTGTCAGTCAGTTTTTAGGTGAATACCCGGGGTATTTGAGTGCTTAATTTTTTTTTTTTTTTACTTTGTATAGGTACTTATACCTGTGTTTGGCCGCAATCTCACCATGGTAAGTGATGATGTGACCGAAGGTGGTGCACACGCAAAGCCTAGAAGGTACTGGCTCTCAAGTGCAGCTGTCGGAACACACCGATAGGTGCTTGGCGACAGATTTTCAACTTGAGGGTGGTAGCCAGCCAGATGGGTACTAAAAGTACTCTACCGTGCTATAGTTTCCTCACGATGTTTTTCCTTGACCCAAAGCTCAAGCTCACTGTAGGATTCGAACCCGGAACCTTCATCTTGGGGACGAGCATGATGCCAATCCCTTTGTACGTGAAAAAACTGACAATCGCGCTCGTTCGAGGCTCGCCAGCCCGTCCACGCTACGCGAATCGTGCTCGCAGTGTGCTCGTTCGAGGCTCGGCTCGTGCTCGGTTCGCCAAGCATGGACGCACCATAAGATATGTTATTTCCAATTTATGTGATGACGCTTTAATTGTAAAACTAATACCTAAATATATGGCTCGGTAAAACGTGTATTATGACGAACGTTTACACAGAGTTCGTAAAGTTTTAACTATGCCACGTACTTAACTTTTGAACTTGAATGTTGATCACAATGCGTTGTTCCTTGTTCCACCACGTAAAGAAGATCGAACAATAGAAAACACCTGACAATTCTTATAACAAGCAGTACCTCTACCATGAGTTTTCTATACTAACGTAATCTACAGTCGCTAGCGACTACGGTGATTATTTATTTTTTGTATAACGAGCACCACCTCTAGTGGATTACGTTAGTATAGAAAACTCATGGTAGGGGTACAGGAACTTGTTTTAGCGATGGTTTTCTCCAAAATTAGGTTTTAATTGAATCGAACTTGAATAAAAAAGTTTAGAAACGTTATGGTGCGTCCATACTTGGCGAACCGAGCACGAGCTGAGCCACGAACGAGCACACTGCGAGCACGATTCGCGTAGCGTGGACGGGCTTGCGAGCCTCGAACGAGCATTCGTAGCGTGCTCGACTGCGCTTCGCCCGATTGTCAGTTTTTTCATAAACACGGGGATTCGCATCGCGCTCGTTGTAGGCTCGTTGAAGGCTCGTTAAGTACGTCCGCGCTTTAAATCGCGAGCAACGAACGAATCCTTTTCGTCCGAGGCTCGGCTCATGCTCGCTTCGCGTAGCATGGACGCACCATTAGGTACTTTTCATTTTATGAGTGATTCAATATTGTCTTTTAGCAGGCCTGTCCCACTCCCATGTTTAGGTACGATCGCGCGCACGCGGACTACCGGAACAACGCTAGTCGGTTGCAACGCGCACGCAGCGCAAGACGCGTGTGGGTATAAATACCTACGTACTACCTATATAAAGTGTTTACTGTTCTTTTTTTAACACTATCTTGTGTAGATATCGTTGTTTTTATAGTTCTAGATATTATGTTGTTGTTTCATTGTATTGTCCTAAAGTCCTTATTATAATAATAGGCCCGTTTTGATAACATACCAGTGTGTTAAAAAGAGACAAAGATAGAGCGACCAGAAGAGACCCTCTTGTATAAACGGGCCTCTTAGATCTCGAAAACTCATGTGAATGATTTTTAACCCACTTCAAAAAAAGGAGGTTTCTCAATTCGACCGTATATTTTTTAACCGACTTCAAAAAAAGGAGGAGGTTCTCAATTCGGTTGTATGTTTTTTTTTTTTTTTTTATGTTTGTTACCTCATAACTCCGTCGTTTATAAACCGATTTGGAAAATTCTTTTTTTGTCTGGAAGGGTACACTTCCCGTTTGGTCCCATTGTCATCAGATCAGGATTTGATTACTTCTTAGTGTACTTTGAAGCCGGATTAAGTTTTTTGTAAAACAGTCTAATTATTTTTGTGTGTTCGCGGATAACTTGGTCGTTTATGAACCGATTTTGACGTTTTTTTTTTTAGAAACTGTTAGTAGTTCCAGAATAGAGAGAGTTCCCTCTTTAAATATACAGTAATTCTACCTTACAACTCTTAGAATAACTAAGATTTAACATACCACTATTTCAAAAATCAGTAGTACAATATTCAGAAAAATTTAACAATAATTCTTATTGTTATGTAGATAAGTAACTCAATATATTCTTTTTTGGTTAATTCTTTATTAATTTTTATATAACAAACTTCATTAATCAACATGAAGATTATTCAGAACAAATATTGTGAATTTCGGCTGACGGCTACTGGACTAGGTAATCGTGCCGTTTCTTGTCGCGTCGTCAGTCATTCCAGATTTGATAAGCATGTATGTTACTAAAACCCTTCCCCAAAATAGTTGTATTCAGTTTCGTAGACAGAATACACATTCAGTATACAAAGTACGTATAGGTCTAACAACTTAGATTAAAGTATGTAGACATTTTAAAATAACTTTCTGATCTAATACTAGTTAGCTAGGATATTTTAAATGTCATTGTTCACGAAAGGAGAATAGCATAGAAATAAAATAAACATAGAGAATAGTAATAGGACATACATAGGCGATAAGGAAATATTGAAGATTCATAATACGTCATTAGACAACCCTACCGTAATACGTGCCGCGTCATACAGGATAGAGTTATACGATAGAAAGAGAGGGAAGTTGTAGGTGAATATAATTTTAGGCGCGCAGTGCTGCGCGAACTGGATTGCGCTTTATTCTGTCGTTCCAAGAGTCGATTTTTGTTTAAATGTCGTTTTCGAAGTGGGTTTTCTGTACGTAGTACTATTAAATATTCTGTGCTTTTAGGTATTTGCATGTTTTTAGGGTTCCGAACCAAAATGGTAAAAAGGAAAACTTAAGGTGCCACTCCGTCCGTCTGTCCGTCTGTCACAGCGCTATATTTCATATTTGCAGATATTTGATTTGAAAATTGGAATATTTACTTATAAATATTGCTAGCCCACACATATAGCAAATGAAAAATTTCAAGAAATAATTTTATTTTATTATTAGGTACTTATATAACTTTTTTAGTATGCAAAACAACATTATAGGTAATATGAGCAAACTTTAGAGATTAAAATAAATAAGATTAGATAAATACTTTATTTGCACGCTGCATAATATTTACACGAAAAGAAGTAGATAATAATAAATACAAGAAGCGGAATGAATACTAAGAATGACCGGCGCCGCGGCGTAGCGTGCTAAAGCCATCATAAACACCTTCAAGTCCACATCAAAAAGTCCTAACTTCAATGACGTAGAGCTTGATTCTGTTGACGTCATTAAAGTTAGGTATCATTCCAAAAACATGTAAAGGTTGAACTTGCTGTATGGAAAACTAAATCACCAACGTACTCCTTCGAAGTATTTGAATGATGTTCTCGTTAGACAGTAGTGAAAATGTTGGGTTAACCGATGTACCATTTATTTTCAGGCTATTTACGATATTGTGGAAAACAAGAATATTACTAAATTTATTAAATAATCCAAGTACATATTTAATTTGTTTTTCTATCACAGCAAGTTAAAACAGACGAGAAATAACTACAGGAGTACTTGAGAACCTTATTTATTGTATGAGCAAGAAAGAAAAGATTAACACTTATATTGGAGAGGCTTATAAACAGTTCGTAGCTATCCAAGATGATAAATATAAGAAAACACGGACAGTTGTCGATGATGTGTTCAGACAGGTCCACCAAATAATGGGAAAAAACTGCAGCTATTTTAAGAAATATGGTAAACAGGTCAGTGCATTTTTTGACTTATTTCTTAAAGTAAACAATCAACCCATACAAGTGATAGAAAATTTTAAATACTTTAATTATTGTGCAGGTGATGAGCGCCGGCAGCGTGTACGACCGCACCAAGGTGTCTGAGCCTAACGAGTTTGACCTTAATATCGTGATCCGTCTACCGATCAACTACAAAAATGGACCAAACGGCATCACCATGGAAAACGAACAGCCAGGTTTCGTCAAAATGAATATTGGGAACTCCTTCGATAATCTAGATAAGCAAAAAGATTGGGAAAATTGCCACAAAGTGACGCGAGATTGGAAGGACAGCGATAAATACTTCCTTCAGAATAAGTTTCGGAATTGGATCCACGGGCTAGTACAAAAGGCATTGAACGAGATGGGAGGCAAAGCGACCGTTGATGGGGTTACATACTCTCTGTCGTACAAGGAGGCTGGGCCTGCGTACACGCTCAACATTCGTAATAACGCCGGGGGCGAAGAGTTCCTTGTAGACGTTGATTTGGTACCTGTCATTAAATTCGTCCTTCCACGATGGCCTGATGGTTACAGGTAACTTGAATGTTATTTAAGTACTTATTATCTACTGCCCCGCGCCCCGGTTTCACTTGCGTTTCCGGAATAAAAGCAGCCTATGTTATTCTCCGCATTTATAATATATGAGGGTTTTTATTTGGAGTTTTCTTATGATCTAATCGTGATATGTCAAATCGTGTACATAAGGTTCAAATTCATTCATTTTATCAACAGTTTGACAGGTATTTTGAGCATAGAGGTAACATAAGAAAACTCCTCATTGATGTTTCTGCATGTTATCAGTTGTTTTTTGTTCCCAGGGAAGTACGGAATAGTCATATCAAAGAGTGGCATGTGGTGCCAAAGCCGAACAAAGCGTTAGAGGACGAAGCTTTGAAAAATCAATGTTGGCGACTTTCCTTTCAAGAGTTTGAGCGTGTTATCATGAAAGGGTGTCAACACTTGAAAATGACTTTTAGATTAGTGGGTATCTATTTGTAGGCAAGGCTTGTGTTTGTACATAATATCATAATTTTCTTATAATTCCTGTTCTGAATATAATTTAAATGAATTTGCTTGTAGGTAAAGAAATTACGAGACGCCCTTGGATTGAATAAGATCGCAAGCTACTATATTAAAACATTATTTTTATGGAAACTCGACGAAAACAATAACAAGTCACACTGGGAGAAAAAGGTAGATTTCCTCTTCCGCGAAATGGTACAGACGTTACACGACGCCATCAAAAATAAAGATATCCCATACTACTGGAACGAGCAACACAATCTAATTAAAGATTTAAAACCAACCATTCAAGAAGAGTATGTGAAACAGCTGAGGAAAGTTATTCAATGCATTGATGCCGATGACTTTGAACAAGTTGTGGCTTTTTTACTGACTCCAGAAGAATTTAAACAATTCCAGTGCTCAGATTTTTATATGCAACAGAACGGAACTAAAACCAATTTGACTATTGCAAGTTCACTATCTGTAACAAACACTACGACTTGGTGTGAGCCAGGCCTCACGCAGCCTCGGCTGCTGGCTCACGTGTCCGTAGCCGTACAAATAGCAAATCTTCACGAAGAGTTGGTAGCTTACCAATCTTCGAGCCCTACTTGCGAGGAACTGAACAAACTAAAACGCAAATACCGTGAATTAGAGAACACAGTTAAGTTGCAAGAAAAAAAGTTGAAATTGTTGGAAAATGAAAAGGGTTATCGGGAAAAATTTGAGGCTTTAACGAAGGCTTTTCACGGATTTATTAATAATGCTGTAAGTGGTGGCCTGTTGCCCGTCGATGATCGTAAACTAATTGAATGCGGGTTCTCGGAGGATGTAGAAATGAATAATCATGCAATTAAAGAATCACCTGAGCCATGTTGTTATCACATTTTTGATGACGTCCCAGATAAAACAGAAGCTTTATCTTTCAACACAGATATAGTTAATATTAAAGTAAAGGAAGATCTAAAATCTGAATTCAGAACTAGATGAAAAGTCTGTAGGGACATCTATTAGCCATCTATCAGTAACACAGAGATAGTTCACACACGGAATGATAGATGGCGCGGCGTCACAATATCCTGCATCACGCTCCCCAGGCACGATTACTCAGCCTGGCGGAGGATCTTCCCTTTTAAATGGAGGTGTCACCTTGCACCGCCATAGTGGTGTCACCAACGTAATGTATGGGAACATTTCCAACCCTACAATAACGGAACATGCAGTAGCACTTGTGAGCAGATTCTCCAAAGTTCATCATTTCCCACCGGCAAGCAGTCGGCCCGCAACCGTTCTGAGAGAGACCCGGAACGCTCGTTGACGCGCCACTAAAGTTTTCTCGAGAATCTGCATATATACATGTACAGTTGAATCGCGGTCCCCAGGCACGATGACCCAGCCTGGTGGAAGACCTTTTAAATGGAGGTGTCAGTCATCCACCTTGCACCTCCATAAGTAATAGTCAAACCAAAGAACAGGAGAAAACTGTACTCAGTGTAGAGCTACTAAAATTGTGGCACCTAACTAACTGATTGCCCGGCGACAATTGCCGATCTTAGTGGCGAATTTGTATTGATTACTGATGTATATTTTCTCATGAAAAGTCTATCCGTCTCTCGCGCGCGGTCAAGCTTATAAGATCATGAAGGAGATAGTTATTGTTTTGCTTTTGTTACTACTCATAAATATAGACTGGTCTTTTGCACTCGTCCATTAGAATTGACTGACTAATTAGAATCAATAGTGTAATAAAAAATACTGTATCATGAAATGAGTACTATGAACGTGCCAGCTTTCCCTAAAAACTAAGCTAAGCAATATTGCTAACGGAATATTTTTTTTCGAATTTACAGCAGATCTTATGCAGTTCATCAATTCCCAATCCTTTAATGAATTGAATTGTATATACTGAGTATTAATTTTACCAAAAAATATTGGAATTACGTAGGATCTGCCGAGAATTCGAAAAAATGAATTCTGTAGCAATATTGCTTTAGCTTCCTTTTTAGCCCACCTGTACTCGTATGATAAATAAAAACATATGGCATATTTACTAAAATAACATAAATTGTATGAACAATATTTTTTACATGTAATATTTTTTACACTTTTCTGTATCTAAACCTTTATAACTTTTTATAAAGACAATAAAATTTATAAAGTTTTTTTTTTTTTTTTTACTGTTTATAGGCCTGTGTTTGACCACAATCTCACTATGGTAAGTGATGATGTGGTCGAAGGTGGTAAGCACCAGTGGCGTGCATTTCATATAGGCAAATAAGCAATGCCTACCTCATAAGATTCAATTCAATAATATTTTGATTCAATTAAACTACATAAACACTTTAAATAAAAATTCTAACCTAACATTCAATACGAAATTTCAAACTTTGCCGCGCAGGCACTCGTGAGTTCGCCTCTCAAATTCACGGCAATTCACGCACACTAAAACGATTTCGGCATATTCATACACACACACACACTTCTTTAAGATAATACGACGAAAGCATAAATCACGCTTTTGCTATGCGTAGCATACTGACATTTGACATTCGCGATTTATGGACCAAAAGTAACCTTACCTACTCTGTGGTAAGTAAAGTAACCCATCCAAATTAAAAAGACTACAGTTACAACTACTTTACCAACATTAGAGCAACTCAAATATAACTTCGCAATTTATTTGTGTTGGTTTGTTTATGGTTTGGCTGGCATTGTAGTATGCAATGTTGTTGTTATTTACTTATTGTCACTCTTGGTAGTTTGTGCTTATTGTGATTTTGCGAAGTGTATCTATGAAGTGTATTGTGTGTGAACTGAAGAAATTTTGTGGTGAAGATGCAAAATGTGTCGATAAATTATTCCTTTAGTCAGTTTTCGTTTGTTGAAAATAGTAGGTAACTTGCTGAAGACCAACTCCAAAACATTCATGGATTTAAAACAAAGGTAAAAATCTTAGACATTTTAACACAGAATATTATGTTTATTAAACACCTGGCTATCTGGGTGCTGTTATTCGAATCTATTATTCTGTTATTATGTATTTTGTTTGCTAATGAATCATACCAAATGTGTGTGGAATGATACGCTGACCTAAACAATTTTACGAATCGGGTCAAAAAACATAATCTATCTAAGAGGCATATTTAGGCGTGTATGGCCATGATTTCTTCTGCCTACCTAGTCCGAAAACCAATGCACGCCACTGGTAAGCACACAAAGCCTAGAAGGAACTGGCTCTCAAGTGCAGCTGACGGAACACACCGATAGGTGCTTGGCGACAGATTTTCAACTTGAGGGTGGTAGCCAGCCAGATGGGTACTACAAAGTACCCTACCACCGTGCTATGGTTTCCTCAAGATGTTTTCCTTCACCGAAAGCTCAAGCTCATTGTAGGATTCGAACCCGGGACCTTCGTCTCGGTATCCGACGTCACTACCGCTGAGCTATCATCGCCTACATTTAAATATTCTTATTTCTTTTGATCTCTTTATTAATACTTCGTTACTAATGTACTATATTAATTAACTTTGTGCTAATACTATAAAGAAGTTGGTTTACGTTTTCACTGCAAACCGATTATGATGAGCTATGCTATTCTGTAAAAGGTAAATCATCTCGAAAGTCATCTCGCAACTCACACTCACTTCGATTGTCATCTCGCTTGTCATTGTATTGGTATTCTCAAGATAAAATCAAGGCCAAGTGAAGTGAAGTGTGAGTTTCGAGAACTCAAAAGTATATTCGTTACGTCAAAATACCTACTCACCTGCCGTAGTTCATCTCACTTCCGTCATCACTCAGTGGCGCTAGTGTCGAACTCACTCATTTTAAGAATATGAAACTTTAATCTCATCGCGGATTCAGAAGTGATATTTCAAATTAACGTCTTAGAACACTGAATGTAACATATACATCGGAATTAATGATATAAATATAGGATTGGTGAATACGGGGACAGCTTGTGCCTACTTGGATAATTTTCGCAACATTAATGACTGGGTAATGTTATAATCACGGAGTTATAATTAACCCGCGTAGTGAACTATTGTCAGTGCTGCCATCTTAGCGCTATCGAAGCTAGATGTAGCGCGTTTTAGACAATCTAGTGCCTATTTTTCTATCATCAACTCCTAGTTGAAAATCAGGCACGTTTGTATGAGATTATTTTTATAAATTAAACTTATTTTTGATCTAGTCATATGAACTGCTTTCCCCTGGAAGCAGTAACTGTGGTGTAAAATAGTTTACCGGTGATTCCCCAAATCGTAGCCGGTAGATTTCACTTTGTTTGTTAATTTCATATGTCAACTAAAACCTAAAAACTACGATTGCGTCGTGTTCTATTGGTAAATCAAGTACAAAAGGTGCGTCTACGCTGCGCGAACCGATCACGAGTCGAGCACACATGGAGCACGAATTCGTCCAGGGAAACGATATTATTCTTCGCATACATTTGTGATCCACGATTCCGGCCGATCCCACAGCCAAAGGTCTAGTGTTCTGCGGTCCAGATGGTGAAGACCAGTTTAATTAACTTTTATAAGATTGACTTACGCGTTACTTAGCCCCATAGATTTCGGAGATACCTACATTGTTTTCGTTTATTATCTATGTTTCATTGTCTGTGCGCACGGTACAGTCTGTGCACGTAGGGTTGCCATCTGTCTGGGTTTCCCCGGATTTGTCCTAGTTTAGAGGGCATCCGGGTGGGGTTACATTTGTAGTCCGGGTTTAAAAATTTCAAACCTGAAGATTCTGTTTTTATCATTTAAAATGATGATAAAATATGACTTAATTTTATACAATGACCCATCTAAAAAGCTTATTTTATTCACTGAAAAATGTGCACTTTTACTCACTATTTTGGTGTTTGAATTTAGAACAGACCAATATACTTATTCGACCTCCATCTCACTGCTAATGCTATGCCGTCCGTCCGTCCGTCTGTGTCAGTGGGCTGTATCTCATGAACCGTAATAGGCAGATAGCTGAAACTTTCAAAGAATATGTATTTCAATTGCCGCTATAATAAAAAATAATAAAAATGAAATAAAATTAAAAATTAAAGGGTCGCCCATTCTAGAAGCGTTTTTTTTTCAAGACAAAATTGAGTTGGTTAATATTGTAGGGAACCCTCCGTGTTCGAGTCCGATTCGCACTTGGCCGGTTTTTTATTATATTGACTAAGTTAAAAAAAAACCTGTTGACATGTCCGGGTTCTGGGCTCCAAAATTGTATGGTTTTGTTTTGTTTGGTTTTGACGCGTCTTGTCCTGGTTGCAAAATTTTAGAGATGGCAATCCTATGTGCATGCGAAGAAAGTACCATGTATTAGGGATTTATTTATAGAACTTACCTACCTAGGTACATAGGATACGCAGAGCAAGCGCAGCTTTCGTGCGGATAAAATTAAATAATATGTCATCATAACACATTATAAAATACTGTGATAAAATAAAATAGATACCTTAATCTGTACAGGAGAACAAGGTAAGATCTTTTCAAAAAAATTACATTAATAAATATGAATGATACATATGGAAATTATAAATATAGCATACCTTATTTAGTATAGGTATACACCGTGGCATTATATTCGTCTTAGAAATGCAGCCCACTTAATGTATAAGTCGGCATGTATGTATAAGTATGTGGAAGGCAGATTGTACCTATTAGTCGGCATTTTAAAAACTGCGTAATTTCATGAACACTCGCTGTTTTGTAAAATGCCGAAGGCAAATTATATAATGCCTCGTCATTTTGTAAAATGCCGTATAACCTAAACGACGATTTGAACGTCGTTTACAAAATAACGCGGCAAATTGTATCAACAAGTTATTTCCTACTTGTGGCGCTGTTAATCAAAACAACAATGGCGTCGAGTAGTGCAAATGTACAATCTGCCGACGACATAATAATAATCCCACCAACATAATAATATCTGTACAAGCGAGGGGGTTGTCATCATCGATAATATTGCCTACATTTTCATTTTCAAATTAGAGCTGTAGTTCCAATTTTGCCCACGTGAACATTTAGTACGGTGGCACTGACTGTAATTCTGGGCTTTTTGTTTCCTTCGAGGGGTCCGCCATCACACTGGGCAACCAAGTCTACTTCTTTTTTTATAATATTATATTATTGACACAATTACACCTTTAACCAAAAGTTTGCCCTTGGTTACAATTACTTGCAATAGGTTATTTCTTGTTTACTGGACTTTCTTTCGATTTGCCGTTACTTAGCGGTAGGTATGATTTTCTTTACGTTAAAATTGATTTTTCGTTTTCTCTTATGTTTACTATTATTTATAAATTCTTGTAAAGTTGTAATACGCATCATCCTACACTAAGAACTACGATATAGTAGTACGAGTATGGGAGAAGCCACTGACTCCTGAAACATAGTTTTTATTAGTTCGGGATTATAGATAAAAAAAAGCTGTAATATGTTTAATGCCAATAAATGAATTTACTAATATTATTATTTAAAATATACGCATGAGAGAAATATGAAATTAATTTCAGGATTTTTATCAATCGGAAAGTGGAAAGTCAAAATCAAATATTTGAATATAAATTATTTTATTTATAAAATAAATAAATAGATCATCAGTATTATGGCTGCGAAAAAGAATATGAATGCTTACATTGAAGAAGTATTTAAACAATACGTAGCAATTACAGATGAAGATTACAAAAGATCACAACGTGTTTTTGATGCTGTATTTAAACAAGTCCACGAGAAAATGAGTGAAACATGCCAATATTTCAACAAATATGGCAAAGAGGTATGTATGTACTCAGCTGCAGCTAAATAATGAACACACATTTTTTTTTATTTATACCACTAAGTTGGCAAACAAGCATACGGCCCGCCTGATGGTAAGCACTTACCGTAGCCTATGGACGCTTGCCACACTAGGGGTAAGACTCGCGCGATGCCGACCCTGAAGAAATCTCTTCACGCCCTTTTTGAAGAACCCCATGCTGTACTCCATTGGGAAAACCACGGCGGGGAGCTCATTCCACAGTCCGAGCGTCCGCGGAAGAAAACTCCTTTTAGCCCGTAATACAGTTCGAAACAAATCTGGTTTCAATGGATGGACTCCCCGTCGATGGCGAGAATTGCGATGGTAGAAGGTAGCCGTGGGCAAATCAAGTCGAACAATTCCTTAGAACACTCTCCGTTGCACACATTGTCAATCACAAAACACATCTATCAAGCTTCACAAAAAATTACAACATTCAATTGATATTTTTGTGATCTATCTAAGGCTTTTGACTAGGTTTACCACCGTACTCTACTAATAAAGCTTGAAGGAAATTTTGTACCTTCTATACCCAAGTCTTCAAATACACTAGGGGGCAAATGGAGCAACATCTTGCGGAACATGTTTCTCGACAACTAGAAATGTCCCGAGTCAAAAGTCGCCGAATATTTTGCAGGCACTACTCGGAGCGGGCCAAGCAACATGTCCCGCGCGAGTCACGTAAAATGTTGCTGGATACATAGCAACGTTGCAGCGTCACGTAGATGGAGAATTCCGCGTCATGTTGAGGGATATTTTGTCCCCTAGTGTATAGTTTATAATTCCAACATTACATGTTCTGGGCTCTTTCGTTAAATCATGGGTACCCTAGGGTACGGTATTAGGACCTCTTTTGTTTCCTGTTTATATTATATGACTTACTTTTCTTAATGGTATTTAGGATCCTAGTCGTGATTGCTTACGACACTTTATTAATTTTTGAATAAAACAAAACAAATAACTAAAGTCATTGGCGTATACTTACATTACATATAGGTACTATATTATATGGGGCGGTAGGCACGGCCCACCCCAGACTTGTCTGGTGCCCACCTCAGGATGTTTGGTTTCCATCAGTATCGACACATTGGCCATTGGTTTTAGCCTCGAAATTTCAGCGAAATATTTTCAATGGTAACTTCAAAACAGTTTCAGTTAGAGTTACTAATAACATACTTTTTAGTGTATGAAATCGATATTTTTTTTAAATTACTTATTTATTTAGTAATTTTTAGTTTTTCTTACATGACCTAGAATTTGGCCAAATTTTTGGATGTTTTACCTTTTACACCACACCCGCAGCTCGTTTCAATAAGCTGGTCGTCGCACTTAGGTACACGTAAAAGTCAATATCTTGAAAACAACTGATCCGATTTTGATGGAACTTTCACTGTTCCCTAAGTTGAAGTACCTACTCGTAAATACCTATAAGGCGATAAAAAATAATGGTTACAATCCAATTAGTTTCGGAGAAATGTGTGGACAAACATACATACATACACACATACCATATACCTATATAAAATTTTGTAACGATATTTGTTATAGATTCTTATCATTGTACTATTATTTTACATAAACTCAATCAATATGTGAGAAACACCAGCAGAATTGTTGCTTGCCGACGCCATATTGGTATTGTGTGGGTTTCAGCTCCAGGTGGCAGAATGTGGAACTAAATCAAAATGACTAGGCTAGGCAAGCAGTTAAACGTTATCAATCCAAGTCATTTGCCTAGCTGTTTTGATTGAATGGCTTAAAATCATTCAAGCCACTAGTTGAACGGCGCCTTGAACGGCTAATTAAAAATATCGAATTCACGGACTTAGATCAATCGTGAAATATTGTACACGGCATAAAATCTCACAATGATGTGCCAAAAACAGGTACTTATGAGTATGTATGTAATGTATTATGAAATCTACTTTGAAAATTCCGCAGGTGAGATACGCGGGCAGCGTGTACGACGGCATCAAGGTGTCCAAGTTAGACGAGTTCGATATGGACATCGTGATCCGTCTACCGATCTGCCAAAAAGATGGACCAAACGGCATCATCATAGAAAATGAACAGCCAGGTTACGTCAAAATGAAAATTTTGAATGCTTTCGATAATCTCACACAAATGGACGGACGAAGAGAAATACTTAGTTCAGAATGAGTTTCGCAATTGGATCCATGGGCTAGTTCACAAGGCGTTGAATGAAATGGGCGGCCAGGTGACAGTGGATCAGACCACTTATGTGGTCACATATCGGGAAGCAGGACCTGCATACACACTGAACGTTCGCAACGAAAATGAAAAGTTTATTTTAGATGTCGATTTGGTGCCCGTCATCAAGTTCACGCTTCCGCGATGGCCTAAGGGATACAGGTAATTTTTTGTTGCGTAACAAATAGCGTACGAATTCCGTTAATAACCTATACGTACCCCTCTCATTTAATTAAATAACAAGACAGCATAAGGACGTTTAATTTGTAACAATTTCTTTGTTTGCAGCCAAATAGAATACTGCCAATGTAAAGAGTGGCTAGTAGTCCCAAAACCTAACGATAACTTGAACCGGGTGTTGAAAAACCGCTGTTGGCGACTTTCCTTTCAAGATTTGGAACGTGAACTCATGAAGGGATGTCAACAGTTGAAAGTAACCATAAGACTTGTGAGCATCTTATATCGGCTATGCAATGACTGAAAATTATAATGCCTTCGCAGTAATTAAGTAATTTTCTTTCAGGTAAAAAAATTACGAGATGTTCTCAAGTTAAAGGCAATAGCCAGCTACTACATCAAAACCCTATTTCTTTGGGAAGTATACGAAAACAAAGCAAAGAGTTATTGGCAGGGTAAAATAAGCAATCTCTTTCTAAATATGGTACTAAAACTACAAAATTCCATAAAAAATAAAGAAATCCTTTACTTTTGGAACAATAAACTCAACCTTATCGAACATTTAAATAACAACCAGCAAAAAGTCTATGTTGATAAACTAGAAGATGTAGTTATTAGCCTTAAAGCTGATTATGTAGATCGAGTCGTGTCCTTCTTGTTAACCAAAGAAGAATTAGATCAATTCCAAATGTCTGACTTTTATAAGCAAGGAGTGCAACATAATAACGAACCAACTACCTTGAGCGCGGGACACTCATCACATCTAGCCCTCACTCTATACAAGTCCGAATCTCAAAAGCAGACAAGGCCCAAATCTTGGGAACCGGTTAAACCCATCCCTCTTGCCGTAATTAGTGGAGTGGCGGACCTCGCCACTGCAGTTGTTGAACCCATCCCTCCTTTCGTAATTAATGGACTGAAGGGCCTAGCCACCGCAGTTGTAGAACCATTCATCGCATCAGAGCCGTATGGATGCGCAGCTCGTAAAATTTGCCATGTAGTTGACCCCATACTCGAAACAGCGGGCTTCTTACCCAGAGGCAGCATAAGGTGTGGGCGAATTGGGCCAACGCCTGAGGCCTGGCGGTCTAAGGGGCCTCGCAAGTCAAAGCTCGACGAATAAATATAGAGTTTAGTAAGGCAGGAATATATTTTTTACAGTTTCAACTGGTTTTTAATGTTCCGTATGGTTTTTAGTTTTCCAATGAAAAATCTCTTATAGGATTACTCGTGTGGTTGTCAGTATGTCTGACTGTCCGTCTATTACAGCCAACTTATGATTGTTTTGACGTTCTCATTTTTAACCGAATTCACAAAAAGGAGGAGGCTCTTCATCTCAATTCGGTTGTATTTTTTTTTATGCTTGTTGTACCTCATAACTCCGTCATTTATTAACCGATTTGGAACATTCTTTTTTTAATTTGGTAGGGTACACCTTCCGTATGGTTCCATTGTCATCATCAGGATTTGATTACTTCTTAGTGTACTTTGAAGTCGGTTTAAGTTTTTTGTAAAACAGTTCAATTATTTTATAATTAATAATAAATAGTTTAAAAGTTATGTAAGGAAATAGACGCAACCATTTCATTAATAAATACAGAAAATACCTAGTTTTTACTTATAGATTACAGGAACCCGTATTAGAAGTGTAATGGTCATAAAATACAGTGGCCTCGCGCATACCGGGCCTTGTAAAAAAGATTTTAGATTTCCAATTAGTATGTACAGCTTCTGCTGAGAAAAGCTTCTCAAAATCAAAATTGATGACCTCCTTGATTAGCACGAGCCAAGAGAGTCCATCTGCGTTGTTAGTTATATCAATTGAGCTGAACTAGCGGCTGGTGTTAGCTAGGAAATGACATAAATCTTGAAAAAAAAATGAGGATAAAACCTGAGGCTTCATCTGTTTTTGAATTTTTAATCATTTGATTAGCAATAATAGTCGTATAGGTATATACATCTGACTGGCAAATGAAAGAGGCCTCGCGAAGCTGATTTCGCCGACGACGTCCACGTTACGTCTAGCGCCGCCACTGCCCTTGACTCCCTCACTACACTCAGGATTCTAAATTGAATCCTTCACTGAGGACGTGAAAATTTAACAATACACGTAGTTACCTCTACCACCCTCTAACACAGAATATTTGATAGTACATACCTCTACCTTATATCAGACCTCCGTCACTCGCCTATACCTAAGTTTTATTGTATACTAGCTGCCCGGCGCGACTTCGTTCGCGTGGTGCTACCCTACCCTACCCCACCCTACCCTACCATACCGTACCCTACCCTACCGTACCCTACCTTACCCTACCCTACTCTCCTACCCTACCCTATCTCAACCATCACATTAGATTCACAAATCAGCCCGGCAGATGGCGCTGCAGTGGGTATCTAGGTTATATTATCGACTGCAAGCTTTAATCGAAGCACGTCCAAAATGAAATGACAGAAATGAATGACATAACAACATTCTTGTACTGTCAACACTGAAAAAAGTTTCAATTTGACAGCAAAATCGCCATTAACAAAATAATCCGCCATTTATTCAATTCATTTGTTACAAAAAATTAGATAAATGAAGAACCGCTCGAACGATTTTGTGCAAACTTCACATAAACCATCTACTAAATAGTCCGAACAAAGCCTAAACATTTGGTTTGGATAGGTGAGCCCGTTCTTGAGTTATAAAATTACAACGAAAAGTGGCATTGATTTTTATATATATAGATATAGATAGATTATCGGTGGTATTTTATCCAATACTAGCTGTTCCCCGCGGTTTCACTCACGTTCCCGGGATATAAAGTAGCTTATAATACTCGGGGATAATGTAGCTTCCTATTAGAGAGAAATAATTTTTCGAATCCGACTGGTAGTTCCAGAGATTAGCACGTTTAAACAAACAAAAATCTCTGAATTATGGGTATCGTGACTTTTCAAGTTGTCTCAAAAAGTCCGTGAAGTTTTAGTAGGTACCTACAATAACCACCAATTGTAGTAAAACACATTCATGGACGTTGGCTGACTGAGGACTAATGTAAAAGTGATTTACTGTGCCAGGAACTGTAATATAACTCGACGCTGGCAGAAATAAGTCCTAATTTTGATTAGGTAGCCAAACATAAAACCAAGAAGAAGAAGTTAAGTCGGAACCCTCGGTGAGCGAGTCAGACTCGCACTTAGCCGGTTTATTAATTACCACAAGATTCTGTAGTGAATGGTGCGTTCATGCTACGCGAATCGAGCACAAGCCGAGCCACGAACGAACCTACAACGAGCACGATGCGAATCCCTTTGTTCGTGAATAAACTGACAATCGCGCTCGTTCGAGGGTCGCGAGCACTTCCACGCTACGCGAATCGTGCTCGCAGTGTGTGTTCTGATAACTGCACTTGAAAGCCAGTTCCTGTTTCCTAGTCGGCCAGATCGTGTGGAATCTCTGCCTGCCAGCAGTCGTGTCGGGGATGCTGAGCTGTGATACGGCGTGGAGGGCCGTATAGCCTCCTTCTGTGAGACCATAATGGTTCAGAAGGAGGTAGCTGGGCGGGATCCCGCTAAGCTGCCTCCCCGGCCATGGACGACGCCCGCCGGGGTAGGTAGGTATACGTAACAAAACCAATGATTAAAATCAGTAGCTCTGTGAGCTGTAGACCTCGCGAGTTTCGATAATTATATGACAAAAGAGAATCCATATTATTACTGAAACTGCTCACAAAATTTCACGAGAATCGGTTAAGAAATGCGACCTTTAGAGGAGAACAGCCGGACATCCTTCGGACATCTGGACTTACAAAATGTTTAATTTTTAAAGCCAACCTGCTTTAAAAATTTAACATTTTATAAGTTGCAAAATTTGAATTATTGGGACGTGAACAGAGCAGATTTCGGAAGTATCTATATATTGTGTAGTAGGTACATATAATTCTATACGTCTGTGCGCACGGCATGTAGTACTATTAAATATTCTATGGCACGGCGCAGTCTGTACACGTGAACGAATCATCGACCAACATAATGTATTATTATTTATAGAACGTACCTACGCAGCGCAAGCGCAGTTTACGTGATAAATAATGTGTCTTCATTACAGTTTATAAAATACTATGATAAAATAGAATAGCCAATTAATCTGTACAGGATTATTTGTCCACAATACATATAATGAATAAGGTAAGCTCAGGTAATATGGTTAATGTTTCCTATGAGCGGCGGTCCACCATCACACTCTGGGTGAGTTGCCAACTTTATCGTTTATTTTATAATATTGAATGAATGAGCAAAACATACTAAAATAGGTACTTAGGTACCTACCTAATTACGTGTGAAAATGTATCAGCATTTAATAAATCTGAAATTCATTTCAGGATTTTTATGAACCGGAAAGTGAAAAGTCGATAGGCAAACATTATAGTATTATTCATTTAAAAAAATAAAATAGTCCCTATACCTCTACGCCCTACACAGTAGAAAGATGGCTGCGAAAAAAAATATGAATTCTTACATTGAAGAAGTATTTAAACAATTCGTAGCAATTAAAGATGAAGATTACAAAAAATCACGACTTGTTTTTTATGCTGTATTTAAAAAAGTCCACGAGAAAATGCGTGAAAAATGTCAATATTTCAACAAATATGGCAAAGAGGTAAGTATGTATGTAGTCAGCTGCAGCTAAATAACGAACACACATCTATGAAGCCTGGCAAAAACAACATCCCACCAAAAACATTTTCATGTAAAATGTTGCCGAGACGAGACCATATGGCTCGCACTGTCCGTACGCTAGATAGATAGATAGATAGATAAAGCCTTTATTCGCTGACAATAAACTTAAATAATACAAACATTTATAAATTTTAAACTGAGGTAAATTAGTAACAAAGTTTTTTTTTTTTTTTTTTTCAGCAACCAGTTCCTTTGTCAGGTTGTCCTTCGACATAGGCCTCCGTACGCTACTAGGTAATAAAACTTGAAGGAAATCTTATATCATCCAGTCGAAAGTACCTGCGAAGGTCTATTTGCATAAATAATAGTCCATCAAAATCAAAATGTTATATATTCCGTTTATGCCCTGGTAAGGCACTTATGAACGTTAAGTTGGTAGATACAGTTGAATTATTACCACCGGTTCGGAATAGGTACACTTAAACTGATAAAACTGAAAAGACAAATTATGAGATAAGTTAAGTGTGCTAAGTTGGTCATTACACACGAGACGGTACCTATTGGGTTAAAATAGTTTGACAGTTGACAGTGCATCGCTGTCAAAAAAATACAACGTCTGTTTTTTCCCTCGCAAGTGTATTGATAAACGTCGTATGAAACCAGTGTGCATTGAACATTACACTCCCGGCCCGGCTCCCTTTTGGCTTCCTCCCTCCCCAAAGAGCTCTGGCAACCTTAGTCACGCGCAGGAACACAACATAATAGTAGATTATGCACCAAGGGGATAAAGCAGTGTCTTATGTCACGGGCGGCATATTGAACCCTGAGTTCTTCACTTCGGTTTCCTTATCGCTTAATACCGCCTCGTCTGTAATGACCAACTTTGCACACATGTATCATAATGTACTATTTCCGGCTAGACCCCAGGGCTCTAATGATTTACTTTAGGTTATGTGACCCAAAGGTTGTCTGGAAGAGATCGCTTAAGCGATAAGACCGCCTGTTTTGTATCACTTCCTCTTGTATTTGTTTTTCCTTCTTTTTGTGTATTGTTTATGTGGTGTACAAATAAAGTATATTTATGTTATGTTATGTTATGTTTGCATGATTGAAAACGATTCCAGAAATCGATTCATGGGTACAATTGGTAATTCACAAGTTGGTATCCAAGCTGTTTTTCA
Source organism: Achlya flavicornis (assembly GCA_947623365.1). Taxonomy (NCBI): domain Eukaryota; kingdom Metazoa; phylum Arthropoda; class Insecta; order Lepidoptera; family Drepanidae; genus Achlya; species Achlya flavicornis. The sequence continues at coordinate 2,866,819 of OX392474.1, forward strand.
CAAAAATAAACAAGTGAAGTCAGATATCTCCGTTATACAAGTACCTACCACTTGAACATCATTAGACGCTTTGGTAAAAATGGATATGCAAAATGTCGAATTAAAATAGCATGAAGCCTGATAAAGTTAACTTGCTCCCAAACTCGTGTAAAACCTACGTACATTAAACTGCTAGCAGCCCACGCATAAAAATATATGGAAAATAACTTATCTTTAGCAATCAAACAATGAGCCGGGGAAATTAGGGTTTCGCATTTGACGTCAATTCTTCAAAATTCATTTCCTAATGGTTTCCTACCTAAAAAAAACTTTATTTTCGTATAAATATGTTCTCTGTGAAGCGCTCGTGGTGTAGCATGATTAACCGTTCTTAATCGATCGGCAAAGTTAAGCTACGTCTGTCGTGGTCGGTACCTGGATGGGTGACCGCCTAGTGGTATTTCAAATCGAACGCTTCCGTGCTTCGGAAGGCACGTAAAGCCGTTGGTCCCGGTTATCACTTCATTGTGATAGTCGTTAACCTAGTTAGATGCCTGTTAGGCGGCATGAAAAATTCCAACAGTAGGTTGACCTCTAGCCTACCTCCACCAATCCGCAATGGGCACGCGTGGTGGAGTATCGCCCAGTCCCTTTCACCCTCATTTGTGAAAGGAAGCCTGTGCTCAGCAGTGGGACATTATAGGCTGATGATGATGTTCTCTGTTATTCCATCTAAAAACGATGTTGATTTATAGTTCAGTTGTTGTAAAATGGAGAATCTATGATACCGGCGTTAACCACTTTACGCAAAGCAGCTGACTTTATGGAGTGAAATCTTCAGTCAGATGTCGCTCTAGGAAGTTAGGAGTAATTGGTGACATCAAATTATTATTTTCCTAAATATATTTCATGAAGATACTAAAATAAAAATTATTCGTAGTAGGTACACGCCTGTCTTGCTATGCTACCACCCTCAAGTGGAACATCTGTCACCAAGTACCTACAGTTTCTGGTACTAGCTCGTCAGAGCTATTGAGCTTATTAGTACTTAGGTCAGGCCTTCGTCACTCGCCCATACCTACAGGTACCTGTAGGTAGGTGCTTATCGCTATAAGCGCCTACAGCGCGTGTTACCCCTGGGCCGGGGCCGAATAACAGTTGCGAGCCACCGCGCGCGCCGCGAACACACGACACTGTACCAACTGTACTATTAATTATTCTGTGACGATACTCAATTGTGTTGGAACCAAAATGATAATGAGTGTTTATTTGGTTTCTTGTGTGATTTTTACGAAGAATTATATTAATTGCTCACATATAATTTGCACTTTGTTATAATGAAGAGAATCGTAAGACACAAATCAAAATTCAAAATCATTTATTCAAATAGACCTTCGCAGGCACTGATGAAAAGTCTTGACTCTAATACCGGTTCGGAAGGTTGCAATTGCTGAGAAGAGCCGGCAATAAACTCAGCAATTACTCTTTACAAAACAAGCTTGGATTCATTACACAATATTTACATTCTAATCGCACTGACAACAATTGCTTGCCCCGGCGCAGGGGCAAAACTACAAAGTATTAGACTGAATCTATATTTAATAAGTAAATAAATAGCATAAACTTAAGCAGACCAACCCCCACAAGCAGCACCTGTGAAAACGGAGATAGGTGTACAATATAAAAATCTACATTCAACATTCTCCAGGTTATGTACGCGGGCAGCGTGTATGACGGCATCAAGGTATCTAAGCTTGACGAGTTCGATATGGACATCGTCATCCGTCTACCGATCTGCAAAAAAGATGGACCAAACGGCATCATCTTAGAAAATGAACAGCCAGGCTACATCAAAATGAAAATTTTGAAAGCCTTCGATAATCTAGTAAAACAGAAGGATTGGGAAGACTGTCATGTAGTAACGCACGAGTGGACGGACGAAGAGAGCTACTTAGTTCAGAACGAGTTTCGAAATTGGATCCATGGGCTAGTTCACAAGGCATTGAATGAAATGGGCGGCCAGGTGACAGTGGGTCAGACCACTTATGTGGTCACATATAGGGAAGCAGGACCTGCATACACACTGAACATTCGAAACGTTCCTGAGAATGAAGAGTTTATTTTAGATGTCGATTTGGTGCCCGTCATCAAATTCACTCTCCCGCGCTGGCCTGAGGGATACAGGTAAATTCATTTCTATAAATAAATGAAAAGACAGCCGACTTCGTGATGCTTTCTTTGATACTTTTTGTTTACAGACAACTAGAACACTCCGTATGTAAAGAGTGGCTAGTAGTCCCAAAACCTAACAAAGCCTTGGACCGGGTGATGAGAAACCGCTGTTGGCGACTTTCCTTTCAAGAGTTCGAACGTGAAATCATGAAGGGATGTCAACATTTGAAAGTAACCATAAGACTTGTGAGCACCTTATACCTTTTCTATGCGATAGCTATGAATTGACTGAAAATACCTGTAGTCCTCATAATTTAATAAGTATGTTTACTTTCAGGTAAAAAAATTACGAGATGTTCTCAAATTAAAGGCAATAGCCAGCTACTACATCAAAACCCTATTTCTTTGGGAAGTATACGAAAACAAAAAAAAGAGTTATTGGCAGGGTAAAATAAGCAATCTCTTTCTAAATATGGTACTGAAACTACATAATGCCATAAAAAATAAAGAAATCCTTTACTTTTGGAACAACAAACTCAATCTTATCGAACATTTAAATAATGAAAAGCAAGAAGACTATATTAATAAACTAGAAATGGTAGTTATTTGCCTTAGAGCTGATTATGTGGATCGAGTCGTGGCTTTCTTGTTAACCGAAGAAGAATTAGAAACATTCCAAAATTCAGATTTTTGTAAGCAAAGAGTGCAACATAATAATGAACCAACTACCTCGAGCGCGGGAATCTCATCCGAGCCCGAATCTCAAAAGCAGACCGAGCCTCAACAGCCCACAGGGCCCAAATCTCAGGAACCGGCTGAACCTAAGCCTGTTACCGTAAGGACTGCAATGACGGACCTCACCATCGCAATTGTAGAACCAATCGTTACATCAAAGCCGTATAGATTCGCATCAAATATGCTTTACCTTATGGGTGGGCGTCGTACCTAATCAGGAGCGTAACAAAGAATTCCAGAGCTCCTGAGTGCAGCGAGCGTTTCAACCTCACGTCAGATGACTTTCAACTTTATTCCCGACAAGACTCTTCTACTTTTCATACCTTTTGCGTGTCATTAAAAAGCAAGGCTACTAGAAATAAATCTTTTTTATCAGAGATAAGTAGGTAAATTAAAAGTGAATGTTTGTTTCACAGATTACAGAATCAAAGGAAGATGGAGCGCGCGGAACACGAAAGTGAAGCCAAAAAAGCAAATACAAATTCAAAATCAGATACCAGGGGCCCAAGTCTGCTATTTCAATTGTGTTCCAATGATCTTTCAGTGGTTGCAAAATTATGCCATAATGACACTATTCTCTTAGTAAGTAGACTACCAAAACTGTAAAATGTCGCGCGCTCCATCTTCCTTTGATTCTGTAATCTGTGAAACAATTCGTATTCGTTTTCCAGTTTGTATTTGCTTTGTTTAACCACAGTTTATTAATAAAGAAGTGTTTTTTGTTAAATTAAGTTTGTTAAACAAAGCAAATACAAATTCAAAAGCGAATACCAGGTATGTGGTTTTCAATTTGTATTTGCTTTTTTGGCCTCACTCCCGTGTTCCGTGCGCTCCATCTGCCTTATTCTGTAATCTGTGGTTTGTTTGATGTTTCATGGGTAGATACATTTTGTAATTATTTCTGACCGGGAATATTTTTCTTCTATGACATTGATTTCTCCATATTTGTTCTCCAAATGATTCAGCAGATATAGCGATCAATTTTGTGAGTTGGTATTTTATTAATTCCTTCTCTTCAGTCTTATACAGCTCGGCTAATTCCTTGCGTAATCATTACTCTAATCATGCACCTGTTATTTCCGCTATCAGTTTGTCATTGTCACGGTTGACGATGAGGTAGTTAGCTGGAAAGCGTTAACTATGCACATTATATAACCTACAGAAGTATATTTCAAATTATTGCATTTATTTATTTAAATGTATTGTTAAGTAGGTAAGCAAATCTTAGGGCAAGGTGGCATGCGATGCGAGTCGCACGGGGAAAGGTTTTCCCTTGAACATCACTATATCTATGTATTAAATTGAAATATATGCTTTCTTATTATTAGATGATACATAATTGAATAGTTTGTTTGTAAACGAATTTTGATGATTTAGAAAAAACTGTGATTATTAGAAATTTCGTTCTATTTTTTCTAATAATATTTTCATAAATGTTTATCGACTTTAATTATTTCAGAATTTTCGCTTTGCACACTTCGGTGATAAACGGGGGAATGATATTTTTATTTAAATTTTCCATCATAAGTCATAAAGTAGGTACGTAATTTAAAAGAAATTGAATACCTGTTTTGGAATGTTCAAGCGAAGCATATGATATGATAGGTTTAACGATTTAAACTTTTATGTAGGTACTTTGAAATTTAGGTCCCCATTTCGGCCCTTTTTGCAAAGTTTTTTTTTAAATAATTTGCTATAAGGTTGGCTCAGCAATATTTAGAACTATTCCAAATCAATAGCATAAGTGGTTGCTGAAATATACCGCTGACGGACGGATAGACCGACAGATGGACGGAGTGGCACCATAAGCGTATCTTTTTCACCTTTTTCGTTTGGACCCGGGGCTCTACCGCGTAACTTTGGTGGTAACGAACACCATTAATTATTTCATCCAATGACGCGCACGCGGTATGACGCGACGATGACCATTACGATTACCACCAAAGTTACGCGGTAGAGCCCCTGCCCCCCTAGACAAGATGGTTGTCGACAATCGTCATCGTTAATAAACGATCCCATACAAAGATTGATCGTTTATTAACGATGACGATGATCGACATCCATCTTGTCTAGCTGGTTGGTTAAAAATGTTTGGTAGGTACCTACCTATCTAATACCCCCTGACCAACTGTTCGATTTGATCCACATCTACATTGAAACTTTGTTTATGGTAAACAATGCTGTTTGGCTGCAAAGTCGGGACGTGAACAGAGCCGATTATAGCCGACCTATAATATTAGTTTTATATACTTACTTTCATTATTTATCTGTGCGCACGGCAATACGCGCGCAGTCTGTATGCGATAAGTTATTGATTGTCTGCGGCGTCTAGTCTGAGGTCATATACCTACTATTTTAATTTATTTTCAATTTGTTTTCAATCCAGCCGCTTGCGCCGTTAAAGGAAGGGGTATTAATTTCAATAAATAACGGGAAAACAAAGAACTTACCTAGGTACTTACATGTTTGTTAAAAAATAATAATCTAGGAGGTAGCAGTGTATTATTTGTACACCATAAAAAGGTAAGATCAAAAATAAGGTAATTCCCCGGTTTGACGTCATACCGTGATAATCATAGATAGGTACTTACACTACCTGTTACTCCCTCATATACCTATATTCTACTTATATGTTTCTTATTTTTAATATTAGACCTTTGATTAAGGATACATCATAGAGTGTTGCAGCTGTGCACGCGTCGATAAAAATAGCCCCTAACTGTTAGAGACTAATAAAAATAAATAAAAATGCAAAATAATGTTCAATATTTAACTTTCTCCCGATTTTAATTTGAATATTTCAACAACTATTATCATTATGAACGTCACTATGACAAGCAGAATGACGCAGAGGGAGCGTAAAACGTAGCTGTTACGAGCAGCAGCCTATAAAAGTTGGCCTGTTTTATATATTCGTGTAGTATGGCAACGTTCTTTCTAGGTATATTTATTTCTTTGTATTGGACATCATTAATAAAAGGTTGCCTACCTAATAGTTCACTGAAAAGTTACATTTGGTTGGGGTTGCATTTGTTAATAGGACGCAATTTTATTTTTAGATATCAAGAGGGTTCAGTTTAAAGTTTAATCCAAGTTTGTGGGGTTCAAATGGTTTTTATGGTTAATATGAAGAACTTAAAAGCTCTCACATTTTTTTTTTGCCAAAATTTAAAAAAAATATGTTTGAAAATCCCTGAAAATTTTCATTATAACTTTTTAAATTAAACGCAAACGAGATACCTACTTACTATTACCTCAGAGTATATAAATACTACGTACAACTATTACTAATATTCATTAGGTAAGGTTTTACAGCGCTGCGAAACGAATAATATTCTTCAGTAGGTACCTATTCATAACTATACAAAAATATTTATGATTTGCCGTTTTTTTAATCATCTTTTCATTTATTTTAATGATAATCTTTTTAATTATTGATAATGCAATATTGTTATCATAACCTACTATTTCAACAGTCTTGCTCGTAAAGTGACATTTATTGCACCGTTTTTAGTAACTTAATGCAGCTTATTACGCACTAGTGCTTTTTACTTTACATTACCGCACAGTTTTATGATAAATATAATATTGTATAATCCTGATTATGTTAAGTTTGTACCTCAATGCAATTGATGTGTGTGTAGACGGAGAATTCTTAAATTAAACGGCTTAAACAGTTTGAAGAGCATAGATGTCAAAAAAAAACCTGCGCTCGAAAAAAATGGTTGATTATTTTCAAAAAATCTACTCAGACAAGTCTGTTTTTTTCCTCACAAGTGTGTTGAAAAACGTCGTATGACACGCGTGTGCATTTATCGTTACGCTCTCGGCTCCCTTATCGCTAAATACTGCCTCGTCTGTAATTACCAACTTTGCACACATGTATCATAATGCACTATACTATTATAGGCTTTAGTATTATTTATATAGCATCCGTTTAAGTCCACTGCTGAGCGTAGTACTTACCTTCCATTGTACAAGCTCCACTTATTTTGGGTTCAGTAAAGAATTGACGTCAGTAAACTCTTAGGTGACTTAGATAGTATCTCGTTTGCGTTTACTGGGGATACTGGCATATCCTAGGATAAAAGCGCCTAAAAATAAATAAATAAAACTATAAGAATTGGCACAGCGACTCTCGCGGAATACTCATGGAACTTTTTGTGAACGCAAACGTCAATTCAAGAATTAGGTACCTACAGTTAGCTTTGTATGAAGAATGTCCTGGGATAATAATTTTATTATTACGTACATTACAGTTACTTGAGGTATTAAAAAACCCGGCCAAGTGCGAGTCAGACTTGCGCACCGAGGGTTCCGTACCAACCTGTAGGTATATAAGTAAATGGTAGTATAGACCTGAGTATTTGATATGAATTCAATTTATGACGTATTAAAAAAAAACTTACTAGATCTCGTTCAAACCAATTTTCGGTGGAAGTTTGCATCGTAATGTACATCATATATTTTTGTTAGTTTTATCATTCTCTTATTTTAGAAGTTACAGGGGGAGGGACACACATTTTACCACTTTGGAAGTGCCTCTCGCGCATAGTATTCAGTTTAGAAAAAAAAAAAATTAGAAACCTTAATATCATTTTTGAAGACCTATCCATAGAATCTCCACACTTATGGGTTTTATTAAAAAAAAAAAGAGTTTCAGTTCTAAGTATGGGGAACCCCCAAAATGTATTGTTTTTTTCAATTTTTGTGTGAAAATCTTAATGCGGTTCACAGAATACAGTTCTTATAGTTTCGGAAAAAAGTGGCTGTGACATACGGACGGACAGACAGACAGACATGACGAATCTATAAGGGTTCCGTTTTTTGCCATTTGGCTACGGAACCCTAAAAACCGATTGAATGATTTCAGGTGTTTTGTACTTAAACGACGAATATTGAAAAGGGTAACAATAATATAATTTTTTTACGATATAAAATAGTAAGCAATAATCATGGCTGCGAAAAATAAGAATATGAACGTGTATATCGAAGAGGTATTCAAACAATTCGTAGCAATTAAAGATGAAGACAACAAAAAGTCAAGGCGTGTCTTTGATGCTGTATTTAAAGAGGTCCACCACAAAATGAGTGAACAATGCCAATATTTCAGGAAATATGGCAAAGAGGTATGTACTTAAAAGCTCTAGACGAGAATACTGCTTCAAGATTGCATGACTTCCATAACTACATACTTACATCTTAACACTACTTACACCAGTTAGAAATCAGAGATGATTATGTTGAGATGTATGTGTGGAGTGAAAAGAATGGATATCTGGATCGAGTTACATATGAGCAAAGAAAGTATCGCCGGAGAAGTTGAGAGGGGACATGCAACAAAAAGAGTTACGAATATGAAAGTGGATAGATATGCCTCCTGGAAGAGGAAGACCGAAAAGAGATGGATGGTTTCTGTGACAGATGATGAGTAAGAAAGGAGTGAAAGTCGATATGACGGATAGAAGAAGCGTATATATTGCGCCGACCTTAATAATTGGGAAAAGGATAGGCAGATGATGATGAATAATGAATATTTTCCCCTTCCGCAGGTGATGTACGCGGGCAGCGTGTACGACGGCATCAAGGTTTCGAAGCTTGACGAGTTCGATATGGACATCGTCATCCGTCTACCGATCTGCAAAAAAGATGGACCAAACGGCATCATCATAGAAAATGAACAGCCAGGTTATGTCAAAATGAAAATCATGAATGCCCTCGACTATCTAGTGAAACAGAAGGATTGGGAAGACTGTCATGTTGTAACGCACGAATGGAGGGACGATGAGAGCTACTTAGTTCAGAACGAGTTTCGCAATTGGATCCATGGGCTAGTTCACAAGGCGTTGAATGAAATGGGCGGCCAGGTGACAGTGGGACAGACCACTTATGTAGTCACATATAGGGAAGCAGGACCTGCGTACACGCTGAACGTTCGGAACGTTCCTGGAAATGAAGAGTTTATTTTAGACGTCGATTTAGTACCCGTCATCAAATTCGCGCTGCCGCGCTGGCCTGAGGGTTACAGGTAAATAATTTGCATACTCTCACTCGGACAATTCAATAAGATACCTTCAAAAACAAAAGAAAATGAGTTTATCAAAATAGTCCTCAGCATACGAATTGTCTGACAGCCGGGTATAAACAAAAGCCCACGAGGGCTTGAATTAGAGGCCCACCAGAGAGAAATACGTAAGTTTTTGTCTTTAAGCCCGCATCAGTCCTGATAATATGGGACTTTAGAGTGCGCTTGCGAGTTTTCTGACTAATGTGGATCGCCGGAGATCGAACGTTGTTTGAAAATGTAGTGACGGAACCCTGCCGATAAAAATGCTTCCTATTCGGTAGAGTTATTAGCTGTTTTAGCTATGCTACGGGTTCATACATCAACCTTTATCTCAACATATGAAAGTATGGCTAAGAACTCCTCAATATAATGTTTTTCTACGTTTTCTTTACAGACAATTAGAGCGCAGCGTGTGTAGAGATTGGCTAGTAGTACCTAAACCTATAAAATTAGTGGAAGATAAAGTGATTAAAAACCGCTGTTGGCGACTATCCTTTCAAGAGTTCGAACATGAAATGATGAAAGGATGTCATCAGTTGAAAATGGCCATAAGACTTGTGAGTAACCCTATAATTATAATAAAATAGAAGCTAGAATCGGGCCTCTGATATCTTTCAAATATACCCAATGCGTTAAAAGTAGGTATAATGTCGAAACGTTAGAATAGTATCCCAGTCCCGCTTAAAACGAGTTTTAAATCGTTTTTTTTTGTCTCAGGTAAAAAAATTGCGAGATGTTCTCAGATTAAAAGCCATCTCTAGCTACTACATCAAAACCCTATTTCTTTGGGAAATCCACGGAAGAAATAACAATAAGAGTTATTGGGATGGTAAAATAAGCAATATCTTTATCGACATGGTACTGAAACTACATGATGCAATCAAAACTAAAGAAATCCTCTACTTCTGGAATGACAAATTCAACCTTATCGAACATTTAAATCCGAACCTTCAGGAGGAATACGTTAATAAGCTTGAGAGGGTTTATTACTGCCTCAAAGCTGATCACGTGGATCGAGTATTGCGGTTCTTGTTAACAGAAGAAGAATTCGAAAAATTCAAAAATTCAGACCAACCAACTTCCAATAATTCAGACCAACAAACTTCCAATAATTCAGACCAACAAACTTCCAATAATTCAGACCAACAAACTTCATCTAGTACAGGAAGCTCGTCTCCAGTAGCCAACACTCTCAACGAGCCCGAGTCTCGGGGGCTGACAGAGCCCCCAGAGTCTCCGGAGACAACAGAGGCAGAGTCTCCTGAGACAACAGAGGCAGAGTCTCCGGAGACAACAGAGGCAGAGTCTCCTGAGACAACAGAGGCAGAGTCTCCGGAGACAACAGAGGCAGAGTCTCCGGAGACAACAGAGGCCGAGTCTCCGGAGCCGACTGAACCCAACTCTGCCGCCACAAACACTGGGCTGGCGGACCACGCCTCTGTTTTATCACAAATCGCTGGCCTAAACGTGATATTCGTTGCTTACCTAAACCACGAGACTAAGTTCCCCCAATACGAGGAGTTGAAGAGTTTGAAAGACAGATACCACGAGTTAGAAGAAAGAATTTGGGTACAAGAAGAAAAGTTAGACAAACTGGATAGTGAGAAAGGTTACCGGGAAATGTTCGCAGCATTGAGCTCTGCTTTTGACCAAGTTATGGATGACGCTGTGAATCGTGGCGAGATATCAGGCCTTGATGGCGAACCGAAGAGATGGAGAATCAAAGACGAGGAAGAAATGTATGCCCGTTTTGCAAAAGAGATTTATGATCCAAAGGATTTTGATCCAAGGCCAAGCGGCAGTGGCGGTCTGCGAGGCATATTAGGCGAACCGACAGCCGCAGCTTCTTTTGACGACGGTTATAGACCCGCTATCGGCGACAGTGGTCATTCTGTCAAGTATAAATTGTTCAAATTTTTCCTTTCAGCTATTGGAAATGTTGGCAGTAATAATACCGATAATACTGGTTTACGGAAAATTAATCAGTAGTGTTGGTATAGTAAACTAACAAAAGCGTAAATAAAACAAAAAATTGAAGATTAGTGAAGAAAGCTGGTCTCATGGATTGTCAAAAACAGGTCCATCAGTTAACTTTATTCAGTATCTCTACCATGAGTTTTCTACGCTAACGTAATCTACATTGCACACGATAACGACTACGCAGATTTTTTTTGTGACAAACAGCGCCTCTATTGGACACTTTTGGAAGCATTTCATACAAAATTGTTCACCGTAGCTCCTAGCGAGTGTAGATAACGTTAGCGTAGAAAACTCATGGTAAGCGTACTGTGCACAAAAACAAATCCAATCAAATAATTCGAACGTTCCGTCAAAGCATTATGTATACTTAAGTAATTTACACGCGTTGTATGAGGTTCAAATTTAGTGCCTTGTATGGCTAGAAATTAAGATTATTTCAATAGGTTTCATTTATTATTTTATAATTTGATTAAAAAACTGAATAATACCTATGTTTTTTTTTATCCACCTTACAGACTACCGTAGCCGAACAAATGTTGTGTTCCTGCGCGTGAGTAAGGTCGCCAGAAGGTATAATAAGGAATGATAAGGTTTCCTTATCCGCGGTTTCTCAGAATAATATTAAATAAAAGTAGTAAATAGCATGGCGGAATTTCGGCCAGACATGCGGCAATAAATGGATACCCTTTGCCATGCGGTTTGTTTTTTATATAGTAGGTTACACAGAACACTTTTAGGTTAAGTCAGGTAGGGGCCGGCGCAGGGGTCACAACTATAAGTGTTGCCAATTATTTGAGATGGATCTGTGTTGGGTACGTTTTATAATGTTGCTTCGAGGTGTCAATTTAAACACTGTATTTATTGTGTGTACCTCTTTAGTTTGTCTCAGATATTTGTGATGTCGGAAAGGGTTCGACTGAAAACCAGTTCCAAGGTATGTAAAAATCATGTTTGCAGCCCTATGATATTTATTTCTTTGTAAAAACAGAGTACAAACTATCAATAGAAGCATATGGAAATATACAACGTATTATTGTGGGTGTATGGCTCAAAATTCGAAAACGCCTAGTCGATATCCCATAGATATCGTTTATGCTCGATTCACAAATTAATTACCTACTTTCTGTCGTTTTCGATGGTAATTAACTTATCGATATTATATAGGCTTGTACTGAAAACGATTCAACGCGCTACAACTAATTAATGTGTAATTTTTTTTTTAATTTTCATTTATTATGAAGTTTGACATTTTGTAAGAAAAGTGACTAAGCCAACATAGGTTTCGAAAATATGCCAACACGAAATCTCCACCCTGTATATAGGGCCTTGATCACTAAAGAAATAATTATTTCGTTTCATGTACCTGAGTACAATAATTGGCGTTTGAATTTAGCACATTTCTTTAAAGGTATTAGTACAGTACCACATTTTAGTAAACGCAAACGCTCTAGTAATTATACACTCGTGGTATCTAAAAAATAGTCTCAACTAATATATATACATTAAAACGCCAATAAAAATACACTTTGATCGAACATACAACTTCATATTTTTCCCACATTTCCAGATTTCGATATACATATAAATAAAAAAAGATAATTATGTTACAGCCATAATGATATAAACGCACCATTACAAAATGTAATAAATAAATGGATATCTCAAATATTTTTGTATTTGCTTTTTTTAAATAAAATTCGTAACCAATTGGTTTCAAATCTATTCCAACATTGCATAAAGCAAAGGATCCAATAGAAACGCCCATGCGAATTTTAAACTTTTTAGTCCTATTAAATAAACTTAATAAATAAATAAAAAGTTGGATTTCGCAATGATTCTTTATTACACGAATTTCATTAAAAGACTTTTCCAATTCCTTTTGGGGAATACATTATTTTATTTTTATTTTATTTTTATTATTGGATATATGAAAATGCTTACACGCTGTAAAAAATGATAGTATTTTAAAGTATAACTTCACTGGATCCTTCGAATTAGCTATAATAACTATTTTCAACACACAAACATATCACAGAAAAACAGATCACCAGTCAAACTAGTATTTAGAACAAATATTTTGCCTCCGCCTCCTTATGAAAGCATCCATATTGTTTTTTTTTCCTTTCCTTTATATTTTCATGAAACCATTCTAATAAAATCTGAGCCACTATCAAACGCATTTGAGATATCTATTTGTTCCCAAAAACTATAAAATAAAGAGTTAATTCTAAATCGACATGGATAGATGTACTGTCAAAATTGACAGCTCATATGCGTACGCGCACATTTGAATCAATTACACAATAACTATATATAATACTTGTTTATATAAACATAATGTGCAGTCGAAGCGGGTTTTTTTTTCATATAATTTTAATCAATTATACATCTAGTGACTTTTCTATACTTGACAAACGATACTAATGTGAGTCTAATTTTGTTGTACGCCTTTATGTATACTTCTTTACCAAACATATTGATTTCATACTTTAAAACCACAAGACACCGGGATAATTTCTACTCGAGCAAAGGAGTGGAATTCTCTTCCGGAGTCTGTTTCCCGACACCTAGTAGTCTCTAAAGCCAGTCTCTAAAGCCAGAGTCAATAGACAATTTCTGAGTAAGCGAGATTAAGCCTCGTCGTAACTCCTGGGGTCAGTCGGGAACGCAAGCCCGTTTAACATCAAAAAGAAAAATAAATTTATGTAGAAGTGATGTAGACTCAGTCAGTAATTTATTCACTGTTCTGCTTCCCAGATTCCTAGAACGCTGTCTTATTGTCATACTGAAACCAATATATTTGCTAAACAGCATCATGTAATCCACAATAATATTGTATACAACTACCATCATAAAAGATATATACAGACTCACTAATATATTGAGCAAAATTAGTCCCACACTAGAAATATTTTTAAACTTAATTCTTTTTAGCTAACAATATGAGAATATTTATATTATATATAATAATGCTATAATTATTAAGGAATCTAAATATTCTAACACAAGATTATCTTACATACATAATACATTGACTGTTACACATATAAATAGTTTTTTTTTTTAATAAACGACAGCTGTAGTAACTACTACAGTACTATTTATTGAGCCAATGTTTTGAACTCATTCAATTTTCATTCAAAATATATTGTATGATTATGTAGATAGAGTTCAATTTTGGAGATCAAACCATTAAAAAAATATTATATTTGTGAATATATTTTGTATGTAAGAATTTTCATTTTATACATATGCGGCAATAATATCTTTGCAATACGACAAATGGTTCTCGATTATATTACTCTTTAGCAGGTTAAGATTACGTATTGGAAAATAATGTCAGCTTGGCACCATTTCGAAAATAAATAAATAAAACAACATTTGCCGTATTGTATTTTTTTTAACAAGATAACAATCGCCACATTTAATTGAGAGAGTGCATAACTCAAGCTAAATTGTATTTATCACGACTTTGATGAATTTATATTATTTTTCGCAATTTATTACATTATTTTATTAGGCTATACAGAGATATTTTTTTATCAATGTGTTCATTTTCATGGGGTCAAGACACTCATTAAAATTGGAGCAATCCCAAAATCGCGAAAATTATTTCTTCATACATTTTGTTCGAATAGGGCTTACGTTTCGTATGAAAAAAAAAACTGCTATCTAAGAGATACTCAAGAACAAAAAAAAAATTTGATTATGTTTATGAGTACTTTCACCACTGAAAAATTACGCATTGATTTAAAAAAGTACCCTGTACACTGTATGAGGCAGTCACTTGAGGCACTTGTCTGCCTTAAACAATAAAGCATTATATTAACTTCATATTCAACTGATTTCAAATGTATTAATTCGTGAAAAACAACTAATTCATTACCATCGAAAATTACTCAATTACAACAAGATCATCTTTGGTGATAAATTAAGGCGTAGTTCTATTAAGATCATTTATCTAAGTTAATCTATGTAACAAAAGCCTTTATCAAATTGCATGCAAAAAATAAGTCTCGAATCCTAATAAATACTAAAATCTGTTATAAAAACAAATCGACGCATACAAAACTGAAGTCTACTCCAATAATAAAATTGTGCCTCATCGTTGCCTCGACCTATGTAAACCCCCCTAAATCAACGAAAGTGTGCACGCAAAACTACGCCTTAATGATCAAAGATGTCTTGTATTTAAGGTAGAAGTTAGCGCGCACTTCCCGACTTACTGTGCGCAATAAGCCACTGTAATGTAATGTCAATGTTGTCCTTCTCCTTACATGAGATCGAGTAGCAACAAATCTCACGGTCCTGGATAGCTGATAGGTTCCTGAAAGTAATTTTTAGTCTTAAAAAAGTCGTCGTGAGCACTATGACAGTTTTCTAAATCCAATATTAATCCATGTCATGAATTATTATTATGTTAATTGGATATAAATCTTATTTCATACACATAGGTCCAAATGTCTATAATATGAGTATGGTATTATGGCCTAGGTCCTTTATAAATAGCGGCCATAACTAATCTAGCATTGCATGTGTAATATAGGACTCAGACTACGAAATGGCGTGTCCGCGTTTAATTGGCCTAATAGATACAATATGCTGATTATTATGCATTTGGCTTCGAAACCAAGGGCGTCTGAAAATAAAAGTAAGGAAGACGCAGGAGACGCAAAAAAATATGATTTATTTAAATTAAAATTACACCTATGTTTGACTACAATCACTCAATGGTAAGTGATGAATTGATCGAAAGCGGTAAGCGCACAAAGCCAAGAAGGATATGGCTCTCAAATGAAGCGTTCGGAACAGTAGCCTAGGTACTAGACTACTAGTACAAAGTACACTATCACCGTGCTACGGTTTCTTCACGATGTTTTCCATCACCGACATCTCAAGGTCATTGTAAAATCCGGCGTAAATAGCTAAACATGAAAATTACTTTTAATAATATAAAGAACGTCATCTACTGTATCATTTTCGAGGTGGTTTACACAACAAGTCACATTTTTCAACTGAAAACTAAATAAAAGAGCGTATGTGGTGTAACTAAGACTTAGTTACACCATTAACACTTAGTGTTAATGGTGTAAGTAAGTGTAAATGGTGTAAGTAATTATAAATGGTGTAAGTGTAAATGTTGTAACTTAGTTTAAATGGTGTAAGTAAGTATAAACATTATAACTAAGTGTAAATGGTGTGAGTTTGATTCGTGTAAGTTTAAATGGTGTACTATTTTGGAATTTCCTTTTAAGCAAAGATTTGCTTGTGTTAGGAGATCCCGAAATGGTGTAAGGCATGTACGGCAGGTCGCGCTTGTTGCCCAGCACCAGCACGGGGATGCCGGTCAGCTGCTGCTTCTGTGTCGCTTGTGGTGTTTGTGTGTGTGGTATAGTTACATTCTCTCGATGAGGCCGTGCTCGTCGAGCGCGTGCGGCAGGTCGCGCTTGTTGCCCAGCACCAGCACGGGGATGCCGGTCAGCTGCTGCTTCTGTGTCGCTTGTGGTGTTTGTGTGTGTGGTATAGTTACGTTCTCTCGATGAGGCCGTGCTCGTCGAGCGCGTGCGGCAGGTCGCGCTTGTTGCCCAGCACCAGCACGGGGATGCCGGTCAGCTGCTGCTTCTGTGTCGCTTGTGGTGTTTGTGTGTGTGGTATAGTTACATTCTCTCGATGAGGCCGTGCTCGTCGAGCGCGTGCGGCAGGTCGCGCTTGTTGCCCAGCACCAGCACGGGGATGCCGGTCAGCTGCTGCTTCTCCAGCAGGCTGTGCAGCTCGTTGCGCGACGCCTCGATCTTGTCCGGGTCCGCGGCGTCTACCATGTACCTACCACACGACCGACCGTTCAACAAACATACTCCATACAACATATAACATACAACATGCTCTCACTAATGTCACTAAAATAATGCAATTACTTGCATGCCCTATTCAAAATTGTTCAGCATAATGAATTTAACTTAAATTAAAAGATTCCAAAAAAATTTTTTACTTCTCATTGTATAAATGTCAACCTTGCTTGATCGTAATGTATGAAAAGTAAAAAAAAAAAAATGAGAATTCGCTATTGGCTCCATAGTAAAAGTTGTTGAGCATGACTAACCCAACATAGGTTCCGAAAATATGCCATCTCGAAATCTCCACCCAGTATATAACATCAATTAAAACGAGGGTGTTTAAATCTTTATGTAATCACTGTTTGAAGAGGTTCAAGCTCCTAAGGTGGCATATCAGAGCTGATGATATATTTATCAATAAATCGATTATTTTATCACTTACACTATGGCGTTAACACCTCGGCAGTATCTCTCCCACATGGAGCGGAACCTGGGCTGACCACCGATATCCCATACCTGAAAAGCAAGATTTTAATTAAATAAGCCCAACATGAACACAAAATATTTTAATAAGGATAACAGGTATTATGGTCATACAACAGGATATCATTTGAGTATTTCTCACCTTAATTGTGACATTCCCTTTGGTGATTTTGCGCATATTGAAGCCCACTGTGGGAATCATGTCTTCACTGAACTGGCCAGACTGGAATCAAGACAACATGGATTAGAATATAACACACTTTATTGAAGTTTATTTTACCCTCTTCAACTTCTATTAAGAGATTTTTACAGGGTCGAAGTGCAAGTGTACATAGGCTACGGTAACTGCTTACCAACAGGTGGGCCGTACGCTTGTTTGCCACCTTAAAAGTATAAAAAAGAGTATTTAGAAGTGCTTGTGGTGTAGCTTGATTAGCCAATCACTTATGAGGATGGTATCTGGATTTGTGATATCCCATGCTTCAAAGGCAAGCTGCTGGTCCCGGCTATCTCTTAATTGTGACCTATTAGCATCCAAAGCAGCTTGAAAACTCCAAAAGAAGGGTGACCACGAGCCTATGTCTACCCTTCTGCAGTTGCCATGTGTGGTGCATTATCTGCCCATTCCCTTAAACTCTAATTTGTGAAAGGAGGCCCGTGATTATGATGATCATGATACTTTATTATAAACACCACAAACAAAACAATAAACAAAGCATAGCAATAAAAATTAAAAATAACAAGTACCTACTTTGGTATGTTAACCATAAATAGATCAGAGTGGTAACCACACTACTGTTAATACTATATGGGTTGATGGACCCAAGAGTGGATTCCAATGTGGAAAAACTGGATACTAGAATGTGTAAATTAAGTAAGGTATAAAATACCAGATTATTATTATTATTTCCGAAATCGTATTTTATTTATACAATACAAATTACTTAAGGATATAATCAGTACTGTGATTGCAGTATAATGCATAATTACAATGAAAAAAGGAAGAGAAAATAACCCTGCACATTAATAGTGTATTTTAGTTGTTTCAATTACAAACACACTTTCATTTACACCTACATTTTATTTCACATACGTAGCTATGAATTGCAGATAAGATAACAACTAACCGTCAACGAACTTTAAACAAATGCTGTTAAATATTGAATGACATTCAAACTATGTATGATAAGGATTGTTGATTGTTTTTAAATTTTTTCATCTGTTTTAAATCATATTTTGTACTAATATAAATTTCACTACATCAATCTTGGCATGTTATTTATTGTATGGATGCTTAAGATAATTATTAAGACATAATCACATAATACATAGAAAAGCTGCATAGTAATATTTAAACACAAAGTTTGAATGGAATGTGACAAAAAAATATAAAAATCCTGGATTGCCTATTGAGCAGCAGACATCTGTATATAAGTGCACTGATATGTTTATACATACTAATTTCAAAACGATACATGTTACAGAACTTTTTCCTTGCGACATATAAGTAATTTATCTAATTTATAGTTTTTAAATATACAGAAAGAAGAAAGAAAGAGAAATATTTTATTCAAGGCACTGTTGGTCTATATCATAAGACAACTTTTGTATCAAATATTTAATATTTCTTGTATATTGACTGTTTGTTGCCAAAATAAATAGAAAAAAATTATTAAAAATGCAGGCCATTCAACGAATATAAAAACAACAGAAAAAAAACTACACGCAAAGAAAATAACACAGTACAATAAAAAAAATATTATAATAAAAAGTAAAAGACATGATCATAATGATGTCGCCAACTTATCTTTAGCTAAATTCTTAGCAATCTCAGCTGCCGTTACAATTATTCAGTTGACAACACCTCATATTCCTTTCATAAACAAAACAAATTTCATGTAGATTTATAACAGAAGTCCTACAAATTAAAGAAAAAATTATAAATCTAATCTTGTTGTTCTAAAAAATCTATTCTAAGTTTGTGTGTCGTATGTGAGCAGAAAAACGGTTATTACTCAGCAAAATGCTGTGACTTAGGACTAGCCTAATGTAGCGTAACTATTGAAAGTAAATGTTATATTGTGAACAGTATGGTACAGTTCACAATTTATCGACAGTTTACAATCTCGCTACCAATTATATGGTCACAGATACATTGCCATACAAAAAAATCATGGTACCTACATAGCTATGATATTTTCATTATAATAATTTACCACAATGTAACAACAGAGTGCATAGTGGCGATATAATGACTACGCTGAGTAATATGACAAATAAATGGATTACCTTTTTTTTTTTTTTTTGCGTGGGGAAATCCTCATGGGATACCCGACCGCCTCGGGGGTAGCGGCCAGGTTATGCCGGACTTATACCGGCTAAAACCCCACGGTGGTCGCCATCTGCGCTATAGAGAGGGGGGCGGGCTCTCGTGTTGAACGCGTACCTGCTCACCCCTCCAAGCGCGGCGCTAAGATAGCTCGTCCCGGGGGAAGTGTGACACCTCCCCCCAGCACCCTCGCTGTGCTATCGCACGATGAGTCGTGACCACATCGACTCATCGTCCTCCTTGGGGTCGCTTCTGGGCGCACAGAGACCCCGCTCTGATTGCCCACGACCCCAAAGGCCCCGTTTAGTCGCCTTTTACGACAGGCAGGGGAACACCGTAGCTGTTATTCTAAGCCCGAGCTACAGGGCAGGGGGGCCGCGACGAGGCACATTTGTGCCCCGGCGGCTTCGCCTCCGGGTGGGATCGGCCCTCTCCCGATCCCGCTCAGCAGCCTCCTTCTGGACCATTGCTGAGTAATATGACAAATAAATGGATTACCTACAGCCGGATTGAAAACAAAATCATCTGTACATGAAATTCGATATTGGACACTAAGGACAGTGTCGGCACAGCACAGAATGCTATTTTATTGTGATATAGCGAACAAGGAAGCTTAGTTTTATAGCGAAATTATTGTTTTCAGATAATACTAACAGCAATGACGTTAACAAAAGTTGTTTTCCCAGAATACTGCAGTCCGACGAGTGTGAGCTCCATTTCTTCTTTCCAGAACAAGCTTTTAATCCAATCAAGGATACGATTGATCAAAGCAAGCATTTTTAACGATTATTCAATGTGTAATTTCCGTAAAAAGTAAAATTATGAACGCCTCTTCCGAAAACTGCTGCACAATTTTGACTGACAGTTTGGTTGGATAGCGTTTTGTTACATCAACTTCTGTTTAAGTTATGTTGTTTTTTTTTTTTTTTTTATGTGTACGTTATTAGTAAAAAAGCAAACGAAATACAATCAAAATATTGTATGTGGTACACTTTATTTTATTTTGGTATTCTTGATTATGGTTTCAAGGATCTAATAGAGTAACGAAACGTTTATGTCAGGGATGGGCTGACAGTGCTGCTGACACGTCAAATGAAGTGTTGCTACTCAAAACACTACAAATGTCTACCAAAATATTATTTATCAAGGAAAGATCTTTTATGTACAAGGTAAACAGAGACAGATAAAAACGAGACTAAAATGTGACTAAAATAAGTGTTAGGGATTTGTATGGGAAAAATAAAAATTAGTTTTGTATTACATACTACATAATTATTTGATATAGATAAATAGATATCTTGTTTTAAAAACTGAATTGTATTGTCCCTACCACCTTCAAGGTCACAAAACTTTTAATGAAAGGTTCCTATACGTATTTTACCCAAGGCGTACCATACCAAACTATTTCGGAGTGACTATAATATTCTTTTCAACACACTCGCTCGTAAAGTGACAATTATTGCAAAATTGAAGTCTGTTTCTTTCCTCGCAAGTGTGTTGAAAAATGTCGTATGACACTCGTGTGCATTGATTTATTACACTCTCGGCTCCACTTCGCCTGCGGCTCACTCGCTTAATACCGCCCCGAGTGTTATTATTCAAATTTGCACACGTGTATCATAATGTTCTCATAATCAATAATGATTCAATTTTGTCAAACTTATGGTGCGTCCACGCTACGCGAACTGAGCACCAGTGGAGCTGTCCACGAGTACTCGGCTCCTACGTCGCGTAATAGGATTTTACGTAGGTAAGCTTAGCTTCTGTCAGGTGTCACACGACAGCTCTCAAGTTTATTTTGTGTGTAACTATTCTATTTATACTACACCGTACTACGTTAGTACTGCATAATTTTATATTATCGCATACGATACGATGCGGAACCACCCGACTCGTGCGTCCGAGTGGGTGAGTCAGAAGTCGGGGTGGGGTTGTACATGAAGTACCTGGACCTCACCCTGCATAGTCGCTGGAGCTTCAAAGAACACTTTGTTCGCCTAGTCCTGCGGATTGAGAGGGTAACGGGTACCATGCACAGACTGCTGCCCAATCTTGGGGGACAGAGAGAGGAAGTTCGCCGCCTCTATGCGGGGGTCATACCATCCTTACCCTTTACGGGACGCCCGTATGGGCGAAGAGACTGGACCTCTGTAGACTTTCGTTCTACAGCATCCAGCGTAAGATGGCCATACGGATCATACGGGAAACCGCACAATATCCTTTGAGGCGGCAACTGTTCTGGCTCGCTTACCGCCGCTAGATATTCTGGCGGATATGGATGCGAGGATTTATGACCGGATCCGCATCGCCCGCAAGAGCGGTGGCGATTCAGAAGAGGCGATCAGACGGCAGGAGCGAATTATCGCATTCACGTGGCGCGCAAGGCTCCGCGAGAAGCAAAATTCACGCAAACGCGTCGTTGGAGCTAGTCCTGCCTGTCTTCGAGGCCTGGATGCAGCGACAAGGTGGACGATTCACCTACAGACTTACACAGATAAGCACCGGGCTTCGGTGATTATCTGAGCGGGAGCCAGGAGACGATACCGCCGCGCGCCGGGACGCAAATGTGCCTGTAGCTCGGGCTTAGAACAGCTACAGTGTTCCCCTGCCTGTAGTAAAAGGCGACTTAACGGGGACCTTTTAGGTTGTGGGTGATCGGGGCGGGGGCCCTTTATGCCTAGAAGCGGCTCCGAGGAGGATGATGGATCTTTGTGGTCACGACTCATCGTGCGATAGCACTGCGAGGGTGCTGGTGGGAGGTATCATACTTCCCCCGGGACGGGCTATCAACGCCGCGCGAGGAGGAGTGTGCAGGTACGCGCTCAATACGAGAGCCCGCCCTCCTCTGTAGAGCAAGTGACGACCACCGTGGGGTTTTAGCCGGTAGGACACCAGGCAAACGAAGTTACGCCGGGCAGCTAGTACCTGACATTATAAGCAAGCGATGAAGAGTTTTCTCATGATACCTACCTACCTCTATGCTCAAAATACCTGTTAAGCGGTGGATAATTAGAACCAATTTGAACAGGTATTTTGAGCATAGGGGTATCTTAAGGAAACTCCTCATTACAGAAATATACATATGTCTGCTATGATTTGCCATGAACTCGATCACAAACTATAACTCGGATTTGTTTACGAACAAAACGTTATCAGTAAATACGTAAAGCGTGTTAGATTATCGTACCATGTTCAAGTAGGTAGTAGGTACATACAGCCAAAGCAGATCGAGGTAAAAGTCACATCAAGGCGGCAGTCACGTGCAAGCAAGCGTGGCCTGCCGCCGACATACACCCAGCCGTAGTTGTGGGGCGGGGCGCCCCTCGCATACGAACACAAATTCTTTGCTATCTTATATTATAATTTATGCGCTATTCTGGCTGATGCAACAACCACTTTACAATAAAAGTGTATCATGCCGTGTTTCCTTTTTTCAATAATTTTAAAAAGGATGTGTTATTATTATTTTACAGACTGTGGAATGTGCCACAAAATTCCAAATCCCTGTACCTACCTACCAATGGTACCTAGGTACTTTATTTTGACGACGAACGGCGCGCCGCGTCACATGACTCGCACCGGCCGGTGAATTCATTCGTTCCGATCAGAATGGCTGCGAAGCTGGCGCAGTAAAGTAGTCTGTTTTACTCTGTAACCTACGTGCCATTTAATACGATAATAACAATTCAATCCATGTGTTTGATTCTTGAAAATGGATTGTAAGGACCTGACCTAAGTGTAGTTTCGTGATTAGTGCTGCATAAGAAAATGTAAAAAGATATTTGTTGTTTATTTATTATTGTAGTTTGTGTGACAGTGGCACATAACATAGTGATAATCTTGTTTTTGTTGTGACATTAAATAATTGTGAATATGGAGACAAGGCATTATTGGGAGGAGAACGGGCATACCGTTAAATATGACAAGTAAGTTAGCGAATAACAATTAAGTAAACTTACTTGGGTACCCACAAGATTAGCGTTAGCTATTCTTATGATATACTACATGTAACATTTTATGATCAAGAAATAGCTTAATTTTATCAGCATTGTTCTAGTAGGTAATTATGTGTGCAATAATAAAAGGCAGTGCTTATTTATGTATCATATTGCACGTAGTAAAAAACGAATGGTAAATAGTGGTACCTAAATGATACCTAATTACACTGGCTACACTTTAACAGCTGCCTGTTGTCTTCAGATATTTTATTCTAGTTATGACGGTTTCTTAAGATTATCCTTGACCTAGAAAAAATAATCGCTTTGCTTAACTTTGCGCGTCATGAAAGTATTTAGAATTGCAGCTTATTATAGTTAGATTTTATTTCTTTATCTTATTGCCCTTTTAACCCTTTGGCTACAAATTCATAGAATTCTTATTCAGGATCCGATCTTCATCGACGGGACATTCGTGGTACCATAAGAAGCAAAAGTCATAAAAAATTTCCACCATACACTTTTTCTCCTCCGTTGATTTATTGTACAATTCTTATTTGTTTAATAAACCAGATAAATTCGAAAAAGAAATATGATGAGCCTTCAATTCCAGGAGTTATACCTATGACCTCCATCAAAATAGTTGTAAACGAAGATTGTGTTCCCAAATGCAGTTGCATGAGAAAAATAAAACTTTGTAATAACAACATGTTCGAGAATGATGTTAGCATTATCGTAATTTAGGTACCTAGGTACGTACGTATGGCAAATGGTGTTGGCCAAAACATCCGTATCTAACTTTATTAAACTACTTATCACACGTAGATAGTGTCTTTTACTTTACCAGAATGGCAGGAATCCTTCTATCTTGTGTAATTGATTGACTAGGTATCTAATAAGAAATAGAAATGACTCAGTGTCAAATCGATGGTGGCAAATCATTGGTGCTAACTAAAATCATCATTTGAGAATCTGATAACGAGTTGGGATTGATTGACGACATTGTTGGATTTTATGTTAGATATAAAACGAAAGTCAATGGATAATTTCATTTGTTATGATGTCTGTGTTCTTATTGTATTGAAGATGCTTAAGATTTCTCGATTTTCTTATGGGAGATAATTGAAAGCTCTCTGGATTCATTTATACGGCTTATAGCTCGATATGGAGCTCACGTAAATCAAAGTGTTTTACCGTCCAATTAGCTGTAAGCAAATATAAAATAAACATTTGGACATTTCACAAGGTAGGTATCCAGTATGTCTATCCAACAAGAGTATGCTTTTTAATTGAATTACCTATCTCAGGAAAAATAGCTTATATACATTGAATTATACATAATCTTAATCCAGATTAAAATCCTCAATCCACCTTATAGGTACGTAAATCCTTTGAAGGAACTATCTCAAATTAATTATATAACTTCATTCAACAGACATTCATTTCCTTGCAATTGGCAGTCGGGTTTCACACTTAGGTGCCTGATTGCTACATTGATCCCAAGATATTATTGTTTTTTATCGTAGGGCAAGTCTCCCGACCGAGTTCTTTCTAGGTTCCTGCTCACTTGTAGGTAGGTACACTCGTCAATCTCACATTATAATAGTATATTTCGTCGAACATCTTTACATCGTATATCCTTTTATATATCTCTTTGCCTCCTCAACTACCATATAACATCATTTCAATTTACCAAATTATTTTACTTTAACGATTATTATTCATCAGAAAAATCTAATAAAAAAAATTCTATTCTGATACAATACTTTAATATATTTATCATAATCAAAGATTACTTTGGTTGTTTGCTGGCTAACTTCGTGTCTCTGCTGACTTATCGTTTTGGGTATTGTCTAAAACAGAGTGTACACCAGGTCCAAGATGTGGGGACCTGGAGACCTGTAAAACAGGTTGTCAAACCTTAGTACGGGCTCCAGTCTCCACAATACATTGTAAGTGCTATAGTGTTTTATGACATGTATTTTTTTTTTCACCTTTATGTATTTGTGGAGATAAATAAAGCTTATTATTATTATTATTATTATTTTTCCTGTAGGTATATCAATGAAGTTGTATTCCCTTATGGCTCACGCAAAAGTTCATGTACAGCATTATACTAGGTAGGTATGTGGCAGGTATATATCTTTGTAGTTTTAAGACTATGATAATATTATTGATATGTAGGATAGTAAGTAGAGGATGGAAACCATTATAACATAAAAAGTCCACGTGCGTTTTTGTATATCTGTGCCACCTGCAACAAGTCTGACGTCATCGTAACATGTTTTGAAATAACATGTAGGTAGGTATTTATTCATCTTGTATTTATAGCCGAGTTCAATGCTATCTAATATATACACGATATTCCAGAACAAATAGTGAAAATCTAGTCCAAAGTCGACTATATTTTGTATACATGCATATACGGCCCACCCGATGGTAAGCGGTTATCCGCTTGCAACACATTGGACATCACTTACATTCGCGTAGTTATATCATTTTATTAGATATTTATGAAAACATGACCAATGAAGTTTAGATTTTATGTAGATACCTACTATTCAACAATGCAATAGTGATACTATTCAGTTTGATATAATGTAAATATTATCGTTTATGGGGCACGAGCCCAGGGTCAAAAGTCGCAAATGATAATGACCTAATGATCCGATTTTCTCTTCATAAGCTT
This sequence comes from Achlya flavicornis, assembly GCA_947623365.1. NCBI lineage: Eukaryota > Metazoa > Arthropoda > Insecta > Lepidoptera > Drepanidae > Achlya > Achlya flavicornis. The sequence continues at coordinate 2,893,022 of OX392474.1, forward strand.
AACAGCCAGTAGGTACCTATCTTACATAAATAACTGTACAAGTTAAGTAGCGTTAATCCCACTGCCACTTTTGTAAATTAATCCTAATATATTATCATCATAATGATTTATAGCGAAAACGGGGCGAAAATAGCTTCTTGTGTGTAACACGTGATACGCGCGAGACCGGGCGAAATGAAGTCGCGCCGCGTCTTCTACACACCGCGCAAAACGTGACTGAATACCGACGCACACATACATATAGTTGGTGTTCAATAGATAATACACACACTCACTGAGTAGAGCTCACGTTCGAATCGACTGGTTTTCGTCCTATACAAACTTGATTGTCATAATAATAAGTACTCAACTGAGGTTTAGACATTGAAATGTGTAAATTCTATAAACATTGGGTAGGGTACCTACTTAACTATCTGATAGCCCATCGTTTATTGTAGTGAAACTATACTTACATACATAACCATAATTTAATTGTATGAACCTTGGAAAATTGTAAATACCTCTTGTAATAAAAAAATGCCCTCCATTCTTAACCTAAGAAGGGGAAAATTAGGCCTTCACTCGCTCCTTCCTATACGTTCTGTTCTTAATCAAATCGAAAAAAATATTTTTTTGTCGTCCCAGTGAGTAACCACTGAAAAATTTATCTTATCCATATGAGATCTTGACCTACCCCTACAAATTACGTATTAACGCGCGTCTAGTAAAACGCGTCTGTGTGTTGATAATAACTTTACTAAAAAGAAAAAGTGTTTTCTCGAATTGGCAACACTGAATTTGGTAGTATTTATTATTCTGGGACTTTTTATTTTCATCAATTCTTGTATTTTGAGATAAACGCATATTAACGATGGTGATTTTTCCCATTGATATATAGTACGTAGCAAGGGCGTCAACAGCTGATGCCCAGGTGAGGCCAAGTTAGGAAAAGGATGATTTGTAGGTACACTCAAGAACACAAAGCTTAGTGTAGTGCGAGTCTTCTTACTAGCTCTACCTCTCTACCTACGGCGATAAGAATGGTACAAAACGTCAACCACGTCAAGTGAGTCGAGTGAGGACGATGGTTGCTTTCCAAAAAAATGGATCTATGGGGCGGCGCGAGTGATTTATTGTGTGTGACTAAAAAAATATAATATAACTCGACACTGGCAAAAATAAGTCCTAATTAGGATTTGGTTGCCATACGTAAAACTAATATGAAAATATTCTTAACATTTTGGCGGAATTTTATTACCTAATTACATACCCTTAATTTCAGTTCGGTCCGTTTACAGTTCTCCAATAAGCTAACCTTTTTTTTTTTTTTTTTTTTTTTTTTTTTTTTTTTTTTTTTTTTTACGTGGGGAAATCCTCATGGATACCCGGGCACTCCGGGGGAAGCGGCCGGGTTATGTCAGACTCCTACTGACTAAAACCCCACGGTGTTCCTACCTGTCGCTGCCGGCTGGATATACGGGGGCGCCGAAGCATTCCTCCGCGTATCCAGCAGCGACGGCCTGATCGGAGGCCTCCTCTTCGTCGACGGCAGAGACCGGAGCTCTTGTCTCCGCCGTCTCCTCCTGAGTAGCGTGCGGGAACACACGCTCCACTACTCGGGCCCGATGTTGATGGGCGGCAGACTCCCCCGAGTCCGCCACCCTTGGGCCCTCCAATAAGCTAACCTAACCTAACCTAACCTAACCTAGGTGCTGAGTGTAATGCGTCATGTAAACACGAAAGTTTGTAGGTATGAATGTACCTATGGATGGATGTTTGTTGCTCTTTCATGCAAATCTACTGAACGGATTTGGATGAAATTTGTCACACGGGTAGAAAATGTTCTTGATTAACACATATGATACTTTTTATCCCTGGAAAACATACGATCCCTCGGGAATGCGGGTGACACCGCGCGGGACTGCTAGTATATAATACTTATTGAAGTATTAGGTGGAAATAGGTAAGTATAGGTACTCCACGCGTCGACTCATGGACGATTATAATGAAAAAGATCTTCCAAGCCATGCTGACTGAGTTTCTTGCCGGAGTCTTCTCAGTTTAAGTGTATTCCGTACCGGTGGTAAATTCAGTATGTACACACGGCTACCGATCAAGCTATACATTTCCAGTATAAGCTGACCTCCCATTGTAAGGAAATCCTATACAATGCGAGATCAGCTTATACTGGAAATGTATAGCTTGATCGGTAGCCGTGTGTACCTAAGTACAACTTAACGATCATAAGTGCCTTACTAGGGCCTAAATTGAATAAATGACCTTTTGACTTTGTTTTTTTTTTTATTCATCGTCGATGTTGGTATTATTACATTCTATATGTATCTATCTACCTAAATCCGTACAGTGATGCACTAGGTAGTGTTCTATTCTGGCGATTCATTCCGTTTACGTCGCGCGTAGCTCTACGTCGCGTCCGTCTACGGTGATTCCGCCTACGTCGAGTCTTGCGACGGTGCGTCTGCTCGCTTATGACGTCATAGTGTACAGTAAGCCTACGAAACATATCGTTTTTTTCAGTTTTATTCAAGAAAATATGTTTTTTTTAGGATTTCTTCACACGGCCATGTGATAATTAATTATTATTCTTATGAAAACCATAATTTGATTCGAAATTCGTTTGTAGCAACCACTAGTGTTCATAAATATTTACTGGAGATGTCAGATGTTTACGGAGATACCAAAATCCACTAAGATAGGTACCTACCTATCTGAACTAAAAATGCCTAGGTAACAATGCCATAAATAGTTTTTAAATAGGTACTTACGCAGTAGGCCCTACACAATTTGTGTTAACAAATCATATTCAGTTACCAGGCCTGTTAAGCGTGGATGATTCCACCATCACGCCGCAGGTCGTTGGTTCGATTTGGTCCACCCAGGACAAGGCATTTGTGTGCACTGACATGTCTCCTTGTCCTGAGTCATTATGGATATTGTATACAAACGTAAAGTAGTAGGTATATGCAGTATCAGTTATCTGGTTTCCATAGCACAAGCTCTGTTTAATTTGAGATCAGATAGCCGTGTGTGAGGAATGTCCCAGGATCTTATCGTCCATGATACATACGTACAATTTAGCCAAAATTACTGCATTGGAGACTCGAATGTATGAATGACGGATATCAGGAATTCGAAAGAAGAATTATTGTGTAAGTTTATTTTATAAACTTGTTATTATTACATACTAGCTGTCCCGCGTGGTTTCACCCGCATTTTCGGGGGATCGTATGAAATCCCGGGATAAAAAGTATCCTATGTGTTAATCCAGAACATATTCTATCTGTGTGCCAAATTTCATCCAAATCCATTTAGTAGTTTTTGCGTGAAAGAGTAACAAACATACATGTATACTCACAAACTTTCGCATTTATACTATTATTAGGATTATTCTGATGTTATTTGCAAACATAGCTATGACGCGGAGTGGTACTGCTGAGGAAAAATCGTTGGAGCAAGGGATAACAAAAACGCATTCTCTCGGCGGCCACACTGTAGGTTGTTAAGAGTTTGTTAATAATCATTACTTCAAGTAGGTAGTAAGTATCTAAAATGTGTAAAGAAAGTTTAATCATTTCCGTATTTATAAAAAAAAGTATTTCTTCACGCTCATTATCTTCGAAGTGGTACACAGAAGTTTGAAAACACATTTCACACTTACGTTGACCTAAAACACAAAAAACCACAATGTCATTATCAATCCTCAGAACAATACTTCTAAGTTATTAAATTAACTAAAGAAAAAAAAAATGGGTTTAAAGCATGAATACCTCGGGAACGCGGGTGAAATCGTGTAACATAATCTAGTCATACATTAACCCTAAATAAAATAAAATCTTTATTTTTGGGTTCCGTTCCCAAAGGGTGCCAACGGGATCCTATTATACGATACTAAGCCTCCGTTATCTATCCGTCTGTCTGTCTGTCTAACTGTCAGTGGGCTGTAGTATCTCATGACAGTAATAGATAGACGGTTGAAATTTTAACACGTGTATTTCTATTGCGCTATAATTTCTAATAATAAAAACATTAATCCCTCGGAAACACGGACGAAGCCGCGTGGCAGAATCTAGTAATACGTTAACCCTAAATAAAAAATAAAATTTCTTCATGTTTTGCGTTTCGAACCGAAAGGGATCCTATTACTAAGCCTCCGATGTCCGTCCGTCCGTCTGTCAGTTGGCTGTATCTCATAAAGGTAGACATAAGGTTGACATTTATACAGACTGAGTATTTCTATTGCCGCTAAAACAACAAATAATAAAAATTAAATACAAGAAAAGTTTGTAAGGAACACTTCGTGTGCGGGTCCGACTCGCACTTGGCCAGTTTCGTCTAGTTTTAATTTTTTTTAATATTTTTGTTTAAATTGTGAAATATTGCGGGCGCGCTTGCGGCACTTAAGTCGTGTTTCACTTATGTACACGCTCCGTTATATTTTGCGATTTCGTTTGCTTGAGATACATTTAGAAATATTGTGCTACACTTTCTTATAAGGCGATGCTCCATCCTGATATTCGTACCTATAATAAATATCTCTTTACATCCTTGGGTGGGATACATCCATATAGTGATGAATCACCTATGTTTTGTTATTTTTGTCATCATCAATGCAGTTCCTATTATCATGATCGTGAATGTTTTGAATATTGGTTAGCTACTTACAATATTCTCGATCGGTAGTAATAGTACCTATAATTTAAATCAATAATTAATTCCTGAATTTTCTTATCGGTTGAATTCACTAAAATGTCACGATAAAGAATTAAGTGTCAACACGACAAATAGTTTATTTATTGATGGCCAGCATATTTAAGACTTTTTAGTAAGTTCACAAACCTTCATGATATTTTGAATAGGTCGGTGCACCGTAGGTATTGTTTATAGGCTGTGTTTATAGGTAAGAATCTGTGGTAAGAATAGCGTACTGGGGAATAAGGGAGCACGTACATGAGCTCCTTTTTGAAGCCGCGATAATCGCGGCGAGTTTTGTCAGCGATTTTGTGAGCGACTCACGGCGACCGTAACTTTGTCGCTGGCTATCGCGGAAATGCACCTTAGGGATGGGCAAATGAAAAAAACATATCGTATCGATATTTTTTAAAGATATTGATATAATATATGATAAGATATTTTCTTAAACGTACGTATTTATGTATGTAATTGTATTTATATATGTAATGTAATGTAATAATTTACCTACCTATTTTTGTCATAAAAGTATACACCACCGTCTAATAACGTGTCTAAAGTAGTAAGTGTCGCTGGGTAGTGGGTAGTGTGCGTTAGTTAGTACATTAAAATTTCCGAACGTTTCATTTTACAGCGATAATCGCCGCGCCCGGGAGGCAGCGATTTTGCTAGTGAGCGACTTTTTGTAGCTCGTGTGAGTTTCAGTACTGAACTCTGAATGATCTATATTGAGCTTCAAAATAATCGCTCAGCGATTATCGCTCGTATGCGGTCTCCTTTAATCGTTACAAAAAAATTGTATTGAGTAAAGGACTATGGGCAAATGGCCTATTGGCGGGCAGCAAAAAAGTTCATTTTCCGTTAGGCATCAATACCTAGATATATACCGGGTGATTTCGGATGGGTATAATGGTGCATCCATGCTACACGAACCGTGCACGAGCCGAGCCACGAACGAGCACACTGCGAGCACTATTCGCGTAGCGTGGACCAACGAATTTGGATATGCGGCGTGGACGGACCTAGCCTAACAGCTAGCAGCCTAAACCGCTGCACCTAGAGACTTGAAATTGTGCACAAAGATACCTTCATCATATTCAAAAATCCTTCCTTAAACTGTAGCGACATCTATCAGTAACACTGAGATAGTTTACACACGGAAAGATAGATGGCGTGGCGCTACAATATCCTGCATCACGCTTAAGAAGTTTTCTCGGGAACTGTCCGACATACAGTCGCGGACTAAAAATGTTTACTACCTTACGGTCTATAATCGCTTGCACATTTCTGTTTCATAAGGTTGACCAGAAATAAAATAACTTTTGATAGACGTGGATTGTATTTAACATGAAAAACAATTCAAAGAGGTCAAAGGTCACAATATAATAATAAAAATAACATTTGATTAAATGAGTTTCCAGAATAAAAAAGTCATTGACAGCCTTTTTGCTATATATTCGATAAATAAAAACATTTCGCAATTTAAAAATGTAATATGGTTGTTGATATGACATATTAGACCTTATTACGCGCGGTGTGAAATGGAATCGATTTTGAAATGTGATAGACATTTACAGACCGCGACTGTACAGTTGGACCGCGGTCCCCAGGCACGATGACCCAGCCTGGCTGAAGATCTTCCCTTTTAAATTGAGGTTTCATCCAATCCAACTTGCACCTCCATATTACTAAGGAATAATCATCCGCAAGTCCGTCAGCTTCAAAGTTAGGACCTTCAAAGTTTGCGTTTAGGCTGACAAATACATGGTTTCATGTGGCATGCTTACGCGTGAGCTCTCAATCTACCTGAACTTTTGTCGAATATAACATCTAGTAGCAGGTAATAGCCATATCCAAGCAACACGTTGTTTTTTTTTCAGCTCAGTAGGATGTCAACTATTTTTATAAGTTCAAACTAGCAACTGACGCATATTCCCCCATCCACCATCAGCTGACGATTTTTTTTCAGCTCACTGTGTCGTCGTACTATGTTTTTTTTTTAGCACATCCGTTATCTGCTACTCATACGCCCGCCGCTTCTTTAGCAGCTGACGGTCGGTTCACTTATTAGTCATATAAGATCAACTATCCGTGTCGACGTCAGCTGGCATACGCTACCTCCCGGACTAGCCACGCGAACGAATGACGTCAATCGTTCGCGCGATTTGGTGACAAAAACGTTACAGAATAGCAAAGCAGATTGCTCATTGTCCTTCTAATCTACATAAAATATGTCTAGTAGGTACAGAATCTTGACATGAATGACTTTAGGGTTTATCCACGCTACGCATGGCGGCGGGTGTTCAAATTTTGACCCGCAAAACTTTACTACACTGCAAAACTAAAAAAAAACCTTAGACTAGATATAATAAAGACAAAAACGCGATTAAAGCCCAGCCGGTAGTCGCTGGCGAATATCGATAATGTTACAATAGGAAACGCTATTACGCTCTTCAGTCTGTATTTACGTTTAATCTGCTAAAGTGAGGATGTAACTCAAGACTCAATTCATGAACCTGTGTATACGTCTACCTACAGGTTATGATAGCATTACATTCGCAGTGCGTTTTATTGTATCTTACGCGTGTCTATAGTGCATAAACAAATCGCCGTGTGAATAGGCCCTTAGAAAAAGAAAGTGATGTTTCATATTATTTTCATAAAAGACATAATAATAATAACTTGCACAACAAATTTCATTAAAATCATTATAATACGATTATATTATATAATAAGCCTATGTCCCTTTCCATACCATAGGCATACACAAGACGCCGGGAGAATTTCCACCCATACGTTGTCGACATCCCGCGTACCCGGACTCAACGCTTCGCTTCATCGTTTCTTATACGAACAGCAAAGGAGTGGAACTCTCTTCCGGGATCTGTGTTTCCGGACACCTACAACCTAGATTTATTCAAGGCCAGAGTGAATAGGCTTTTTCTGGGTAAGCGTGCTACATCCTCGGCCTCGTCTTAACTCCTCATGGGGTCAGTCGAAGGTCAAAAGCAAGCCCATTTAACATAAAAAAAAAAAAAGGCTATCTGCATGCCAAAATTCATGATGATCCGTTGAGTAGTTGAGGCGTGAAGGCGTAACAAACAAACTCACTTTCGCATTTATAATATTAGTTAGGATGATTGCAGCGCCACCTACCGGGACCAATTGTGGACCTAAAAACTCAAGGGGCCCACTCAACACTCTCAAAGTCACAAAAAAACATCAAAAAATCCTATAAACCGATTGCAGCGCCACCTATCGGGTCCAAATATAAATCAAAACAATCAAGCGACCCTTCCGAACTCACACAAAAAAATCCTATAATCCCATTGCAGCGCCATCTACCGGGTCCAATTGAGAATCAAAAAATTTAGTATATAAGATACCTCTCAAAGGTTTTGGTATCGCAATCCATTATTACATGAAAAATATATAGCTGGATAAGCCCTGCCTACTCTCTCGCAGAGCCAGTATAAAAAAAATATAACTAGGTACCTACATAATGATGATATGTTTAAGAAATTAAAAGAAAATACACTTTTCGTTTTTGATATTATTTTTTAGAAATAACTGTACTTTTATGTCAAATCGCGATTTGACACGCACCGTAGGAAGACTCGACGTAGGCGGAATCACCGTAGAAGGAACGCGACGTAGAGCTACGCGCGACGTAAACGGAATAACTCATTCTGGCGTAGGTACGTACGATGAGAAAGACGCTATGAAGTGCGGTCGAGATGGGGGATAAGATAATGCATGTGTAGGAAAACGTGTGCCGTTTGTTTCGCATCGTGTGTGCCGTGGGGACTTGTGGCTGGTAGTCTAATTACGAGTGCCTATTTCTATCTGAATTTATTTATATTCTGCACTATATTTATTTGAGGTGAGCAAATAGTAGACTAGCTAGGCAGCTAAATTCTAGTAAGTTTATCAGGAACATTATTTATTGAAAGAATTAATTAATTAAATTATTACCTAAGTAGGTAATAATATAGATCTGGATTCTATGGGTAAGGTACCGTAAAAACCCGTAGCACTTGCGTAGCACAAATTAAATTTGTCCGTAATACTTCTCCCTGGGTATATTACTGGCGTAGTTTTGAAATCATTGCCCTGGGCATTTTCTTCTCCGACACGTTCACGAGCATACCTACGTAATAAATAAATATATGAACAGTCACATATTACGTATAGGCTGAGGTATAGGTTTTATATTTACTTTCGTAAACGTAAACATTTTTATTTATTACAGAAAAATGTAGAAATTCGGCCTACCTTGGGTAAAGGCGCCCGATGTTTTAATTGATTTGCGTATATTTGACGATCTCAAACTTATAGGCGGTCTAAAACATTGTAGCCTTCTGAGACATAGTAATGTCTGAGCTGGTGTCACCTTTTTTCTATTCTCTAGCCACATTTTGTTCCACGAAACGGTAAAGTCGGACGTTCTTATTGTCGAAGTATATTAACATTTAAGGAAACTTGCTCTCATTTCATTTGGCACCAATCATACATTCAGAAGACAGTCCTACGAGAGGCTGATGCTGATAATACTACCAATTTCTCTGCTTCAGCTACTTACACAATTAATAAAAAAATTACAATGACTGAAAATAGTTTCAGTAAGTTTCCGCTAGGGGCGCTGCGCTGTATATATTTTATGGACCAGTAAGCAGTACTTACGTAAAGAAACCCAGTGCACCGTGGTCATTGTCCCAGCAACAATGCGATACGATACGACCGTCCATTACTCATGTACACGTGTGGTCTGGTCATTAAACTGTGCATGCGCAGTGCAACAGTGTTGCCAATATAATTGATATATAATTAATAGAGATGTTATTGTAAACAACATCCGTGACCTAATTGATTCCAACCTCGATTGAAACTAATGGATAGATGTGATAAGTTTTCATATAAAAATAGGCAAGTATGTACCTACAGTACTAAGGTAAATTTGATTTTTTATTATGGCTATGCTTTTATTATTCTATCATACATAACCCTTCTATAATTTAATTTAACAATAAATAATTTGACTGTTTTACAAAAACTTAAACCGACCTCCTTTTTTGAAGTCGGTTAAAAAAGGAGTTTGTTCTAATTTCGGCTGTATTTTTTTATTTTATTTTTTATGTTTGTTACCTTATAACTCCGTCATTTATTAACCGATTTGGAAAATTCTTTTTTTGTCTGGAAGGGTATACTTCCCGTTTGGTCCCATTGTCATCAGATCATGATTTGATAACTTTTTTGTGTAGGTTGAAGTCGGTTTAAGTTTTTGTAAAACAGTCCAATTATTTTGTAGTCGGTTAAAAATGGATGTTACTCATGTTGTGATTAGATAGGTACTAAATACTGAGAAAATTTGATAATATTTTTTTCTACTTAGAATCACATAGCGATCGATGGTTTGAATGTATGAATGAATGCTTCTAAGTAGCTGCGATCATTCTGGTGGTGTAGACGGAGAAAATAATCTTACCTAAAATGGAGTATGAATGAATACATCAAAAAATCATGACGGAGAGCATTACCTACGGCATCAATCAAAAAACTGTTGGATTGAAAAAAACTTTGAAACCTCGGAAAATTCAAGGAATACCTATAAAATTCCGGATATTTAACAGACTTCAGAAGAGGAATATTCCCCCGAAACGCGTAGATGGGTACCTACGCAAATTTTCAGGAACTTACACAAATTTTATGATTCGTTCCCTGGAGTATACAGAATCCTAAACTATACCTATATATATAGAAATAGTTTTAAAGTAAATAAAATTTAAAGGAAGTATCATTTTCTGTTCCCCGTAATTCGCGAAATATTGAGAAAATCGCGTCACTTATGGAAGCTAGGCCATATTTTATTATTCTTATATAAATTTAATAATAAAATCATTTATTCTCTCGCACATATAAACAAAAGAACATTTTTTTTTAATTATAACCAGGTTTGTACATTTAACTGTGGGAGACAGGAGCTCAAACTAGGTTTCCCTGTGCTATGAGTCTCCTAGCTCCCCCTCTTGGTAGGGTTTAGTCATGAAGCAAATATCCAGTGCTTATGGGTCTAGTTAATATAATATAGCGAACCCTTAATGGTTTGTGTGGTGTGGTTACTCCCTTTTTAGGGTTCCGTATTATTTTATAAGGTGCAGATGTCAGTCTGTACTATTATCCATTCTGTGGTGCAGGGTCGCAGCCAGGGTCATTTTCGGGAGGTGTTGAACTTTTCTGAAATTTTGGCACTGATTTAAAGAGGCAGTTTTAAATAGCGGTTTTGGTAAGTTAAAAATTATAAATGACAAGTTTAATGACTAGTTCAGCAGTTAAAACTAAGCAGTAAAGTAAACAAAAATGAGTAATAAAAAATAATGAAATGGATCAGGGAATATATAATTGGGCAGGAAATAATTAAATGGGCGGTAAAAATTATTGAACGAGCGGTTACGTGTGGGCAGTAATAAATCGGAATTTGTCGGTAAGAAATCTCATTCTAAGAAATTCTATAAACAATGAGGTGGTAAAGTAGTTTTCGAGATATAGCGGTGTGACGGACGGACGGACAGACGGACGAAGTCGCACCATAAGGGTTCCTTTTTACCTTTTTGGTACGGAACCCTAAAAACAGTACTTAAATAGTAATGTAAAATTAAATTACTTTTGCTTTGACTGAAAGAATTAAATAAAACAAATTGTTTAATAATAATAGGAACTTTTATTCGTAATTTAAACGATTACGTGATTGGTCGCTTCCGCCACCCGCGCTAATAAGCTCCGCCCAACTAACGAACATTGACCTCTCTTTTCAATGAATTTGAGTTCGGGTGTCACCGCTCGCTATGATCTGCCGAACTATTTATCGAACCGCTCATTCCATCATTTTTACCGCTCATTCAGTTATTGGACTGCTCAATTATTTTTAGAATTGACATTTTATGATAAAATAACCGACTAATTGATTTTTTATTACTGTCCATGTTTTACTGTCGCAATAATTAATCAACCGCCATTTAATTAAATAACTGCTCAATATGTTTTTCAACTGATCATAATAACATCTCGAATATTTAAATAACAGCTCAAAAAATTAGTTCCCTTAAATAAATATCCTGGGACATTCCTCACACACGGTCATTTGATCCCAAACTAAGCAGAGATTGTAATGGAAACCAGATAACTAATATAGATAAGGTAAGTTTCCAAAATCGTACGATTTGGTGATAAGATTTTTGTGTTGCAGTTACGAGGTACTACTAGTAGTACCTTCAACATAAACTCGGTAATAACTAATGATAATCTAACCTGATTTACATCAAGCTTACATGTATATAGATAGGTCAAACATCCTCATCCAGTGGTAGATCCTCGAATCAGTTATGGCTGTTATGATTGTTACGTCACGCACGTCGCTGTCGGACGCGGGGGCGGCGCTATCGACACTATCGATACGCTATTTGAGCAAACGAAGCGCCTCGTGGAAGGTAACGTGACCAACCGCCAGCACGTGGCCAGACACGCTGCACGCTCGACAGTTCGGCAAACTAATAAACACCAACTTACATAAAAACGACCGTGGTAGGTCTTACGTCACTGTGGTAAAAAGAAACTCAACTATTCCTGTACACAACTTGAATCTAAATGATTATTAGGAAAATATTGACCTTGCTGCAGTTATTTATTGAAAATTTTACAAATAGGTATGTAATCTATATATATAAAATGCTTTGTCCTGAATGACTGACTGACAATCAACGCACAGCCTAAACCGCTGATCGTAGAGACCTGAAACTTGGAGGGTCTGTTCTTTGTATGACGTAGGCATCAGATAAGAAAGGATTTTCCGAAATTCTACCCCTAAGGGGGTGAAAAACGGGGGCAAAGTTTGTATGGGACAACGTGATTCCTTGGTCCGATCTACTTCAAATTTTGCATAAACCTTCCTTAACAGAATTGATGCAAGACGAGTTTCATATTTTATTGAAACTCATCGCCTAACTTAAAAAGGGGTAGAAAGTTATTTTAGGGATGATTTGCATCGAAATTGATATCAATAGGTACAGTCGAGGACATAAATATGTATACACTTTTTTAAATTCAAAAGCGATTTTCTCGCATTTTTTACATTCAAGTGTTAAAATATTACAAAAATCATAATATTATATGTTAGAAGATTCTGCCTGCATAATATCTCATAATTTCAATCAGTAGTTTTAGAGGAAACCGTTGTTGAATTTTACTAAATGTATACATATTTATGTCCTCGACTGTACTCCTTAGTGCTTGATTTAAATATTATTTGATAGGTATTTGACATTCCATTTTTAAAGAGTATTGCCACAAGTTTTGCATTGCACCGTAGACGGAGAATTATAGTTAGACAATCCAAGATACGCATATGTCAGAAAGTGTATGTTTGAGCAGGACTAGGCGTATTTTTGTGTCCCTATCTCGCGTAGGTATAGGTTTTTATTGTTTGACCTCAGTGTATATATTTGTTGAAACCCTAATTGTATCAGCGTTGCCAGACGTCGTCGTATTTTTTAACTGATACAGTAAGTAAATCAAAGGATTACTATACTCAAGTGTATTTTCTGTCAATATCATGCAAATTGTATAGATGAGAATTATAATTATAAAATTAATTCGTTCGTGAATTTCGTCTAAATTCGATAAAAATCCAAATATATGTCGAACTATCGCTATCTTCTTCGCTACACGCTGACAGCCTATCTACCTACAATTCTCTATCTACGCATTGCACCAAGATTTCAACTCACATAGAGTTCAACTATTTTATAAAATCGGATTGAGTTTTTAAACATTTTTGTCTGTCTGTTTCGGTTCATAGTTGATGTTATAAGGAGTAATTTAGCTACTTTTTTGAAAATAATTAGCCCAAAAAAATTATAACCGTTTGCGGTTAATAATAATTATAACCGGTGAAATCGCGGGGGTCTGCTAGTGTTTTTATAATGATCTTGACCGGTTTGCCTTATTCCCCTTTACTCATAAAGCGCTATTTAACTAATATACTGTCTAAAGGGTCACGTAAATAACGTCACTCTATTGTCATTTTTAAATAATGTGACATTATTTAAATGACCCTTTAAACAGTATAGTTAAATAAATAACGTTTTATGAGTAAGGGGGGTTGTGTCTGCAATGAATCTCTTACAAGTAGGTAGATACATCTTAGGCCCGTAGGCAGGGGGGTGAATAGGTGTTCAAACCCATAGAAATTTTCGAAAAATATTTAGAATCTAAATATTATTCGGAAATTGTAGAATCTTATCTACATGTTATATTTATACATATATGACTGTTCATCACTGTTCATATAGGTACTAGAGTAACACCTAAGTAACATTGAATTAAGGTAAAAAAATATAATAAACACGTGTTTTTGAACCAATTCATTTTCAATTCTCAATGCAATCAATTTTCAATTGACGGACTAGTTGGTGCAGTTGGTTAAGATTCTACCTATCGCGCCTCAGGTCGTGGGTTCGATTCCCATCCCACACAAGACATGCATTTTTGTCCATGAACATGACTGTATGTCCTAGTCTGAGTGTAATTATGTGTATTAAGTGTGTATTTACAATTTGTATATGTATTATTGCTCGTAGCGATAACTAAGTTGAATCAACTGACTTCTGTAACAACTAATGGCAGCTTTTTAAATAAAAAATATTGAATGTGAGTTTTGGTGAATTTGAGAATTTGGGTTGTTATTACCCTACTGACCAGCCTTCTGTAGTAAGAGCATCGATGTAGAATTTACAGTTATTGTTGATCAAAGAGTAAAAGTTTAAAACGACAACTAAGTGAAAAATAAGTCATTTCATTAGTATCATCTCATCTCATATTATGCGCATTTATGCATAAAAAACTGGCTGCAGGTCGCTAATGATAGCGATCCGTCTGAATTTCTTTATACATCTGTGCTACCATTGGAAACATAGATAAATTATAAAATAGATTGAATCCTTTATATTATTAATAAAATATATATTTTTATTAAAGTTCACGTTATTCCTAACTCTTTCAAAGTAAAAGGTCAGATAAGTTCCTAAGTACATACAAACTGCTAGCAAGCCCACGTAAAACAACGTAAAAAAATTAAAAGGAAAAAGTTTGCCAATAAACAATTAGCAGGGAAAATTAGGGTTTCGCATTTGACGTCAATCCTTAAAAATTCGTTTCCTCTTTAAAAAAGAATTTCCTTTTGTTTTAAATGGTAGGGTAGGTCCTGTACATTATCTTTTGTTCCCTCCAAAATAATGTTTTTAAAAGATATTATTTGTTACCCAGACTGCCGAATCAGAATTCTTATCACCTACTTATGCATATAGATTCTTAAAAAAAAACATTCTTTTATTTTTTATTTATTTTTATTTTTGCTAGAAGTCTTCTTAGTTCAAGTGTATTACGAACCGGCGCGGCGGCGGCGGTGGTAGAATGAATTGTATGGAACATTCGTAAGTTCATATTATATTTAATAAATTATTCTTGATTTTTTATTTTAGAACTAGCTGTCCCCCGCGGTTTCACCCGGAATAAAAAGTAGCCTATGTCATTCTTACATTCCGTTCCATACAATTTCAATTTCCGAGTTCAACTTTTTTTGAATCAAATCCGATTGAATTTTCGAGTATGTGTCAAATGTTATTTAAATCAAAAGCACTGATGAGTATCGATATCATTTTCGATGCAAACTTTCTACCCCTTTTATGCCCGAGTTTAATAAACAAAAACGAATCGTTTTGCTTACCAATGGTAGGGTTTTTTTTTTGCCAAACTGGGCTTATCACAGGGGCTTATAGATCATTTCGTTAGCTAATTTTAGCTGTGATAGTTACTTCCATATGGGAGGGTCTCCTATACAAAGCTTTAAGGTCTTTGCTTCATTATTAGTAAAGATATAAATAAATCTTAACCGATAACGGTCCGTAAATTATTGATATCAATACTCTTTAGTGCTTGATTTAAATATTCTTTGATAGGTATTTGACATTCCAATTTCAAAGAGTATTGCCACAAGTATTGCATTGCACCGTAGACGGAGAATTATAGTTAGACAAGCCAATATACGCATATGTCAAAAAGTGTATGTTTGAGCAGGACTAGGCGTATTTTTGTGTCCCTATCTCGCGTACCTAGGTATAGGTTTTTATTGTTTGACCTCAGTGTCTATATTTGTTGATGAGAGCAGTGAAACTGTGAAACCCTAATTGTATCAGCGTTGACAGACGTAGTCGTTTTTTTTAACTGATACAGTAAGTAAATCAAAGGATTACTATACTCAAGTATATTTTCTGTCAATATCATGCAAATTGTATAGATGAGAATTATAATTATAAAATTAATTATTATAGAGAATTTCGTCTAAATTCTATAAAAATCCAAATATATGTCGAACTATCGCTATCTTCTTCGCTATACGCTGACAGCCAATATACCTACAATTCTCTATCTACGCATTGCACCAAGATTCAACTCACATAGAGTTCAACTATTTTATAAAATCGGATTGAGTTTTTAAACATTTTTATCTGTCTGTTCCGGTTCATAGCTGATGTTATAAGGAGTAATTTAGCTACTTTTATTTTTGAAAATAATTAGAGTTCCGCCCAAAAAAATTACAACCGTTCGCGGGTGAAACCGCGGGGGTCTGCTAGTAATATTATAAAGAGGAAAGATTTTTGATGTTTGTTTGTTTGCATTGAATAGGCTCCGAAAGTACTGAACCGATTGGAAAAATTCTTTCACTGTTGGGAAGCTACACTATCCCCGGGTGACAGGCTATTATATTTTCAAAAAAGTCATTAGCACGGCCCGTGTAATAAGCGTCCCCTGTACTGTCGTCTGCATAACAATGAATGCCGTCAATAGACAACATATCATGGATATGCAGTAGGAACAGTGTTGGGGACAGCCCAGAGCCCTGCGGGACGCCGGCATTTATGTCCATGCTGTCTGACGGATCGGAGCAGCTACCGTCTACGACGGCTCTTATACATCTGCTGGACAGAAAGCTGGCAACCCATTAGCATAATCCCTCGGGATGCGCGTATGCTGGTAACTTCGTTAGAAGACCCCGGTGCCAGACCCGATCGAACGCCTTCGCCACATCTAGGCTGACTACCAATGCCTCACCTTGACTCTCTATGGCGAGTGTCCAACGGTGCGTGAGATACACAAGGAGGTCATCAGCTGAGCGACTGTGGCGCCACCATCACCCAAGTCGAGTTCGAGGCAAAGAGAGAGGCTAAAAGGTCAGCCTTCTCTTTAGAACTATGGGCCAAGTTCCCGTCCGACTTTAAATATCCAATTTTTTTAAAATAAATTTTAATGGCATTTTAAATTTCTTAAAAATTTAGCTCGGGTCAGCGTTTTTCTCTAAGACCTATAGTTCAGAAGTTGCCCTAACTGGCTAGAAAAAAAAAATCTGCATATTAGTACTTTTTAAAAGTCAACCAATTGAAAATTGTACTAAATTATAATGCTCAAATTATTTCAACATTCTCTACACATAAAAAACAGAGTGGTAGAGACATTAGAGTAATAATAATTACATTAAAAATTAACAAAATATTAACGAAATCATATGTATTTACTGTCTCTTTTCAACATCCTCTACATCCGAAACAGACGTAGACAGATAACATTAATATCATTAACATTATTAAAAAAAACATATTATTGATACTTAGAGGTAGAGTGAATTTCTTATAAGAACATAATCTACATAGAGTACATAGGTACTAGGTAATTTATTAGAAGAATATGTGAACAAATAAAAAAGAAAAGTAGCAGGAAACCGAACAAGGTTCTATCGTGGTTCTACGTATAGTCTTACGTTCTACGTAGGGCAAAAATATGCCCTTTAGCGGGGCACGTGAGAGCCCACGCCGCGTCGCGCCGCGACTGCCGCTCGTGTAAATTGGTTTAAAAATAGAACAATACATTATTTTCGGCCTGTTTTACACGTTTCTGGTATCACGGGAAAAAGTTGGTATACGTACACACTTGTATAAAAGTTGGTTGGCACGCGTGTTCGGTAGTCCGATCTGAAACCCAACGTGAGTAGATGAAAGATTGTTTGTGAAGTTACCATAGAGATCGATTGTTAACTATCTTGTTTTTTTTTTTTATAAATGCGAATAGGGATGTTTTCTGGGTAAAATAATAATAAATCTAATTAGTCCATCAGTTAGATTATCAAAAAATAATAGACACGTATTTTTTGTTTTACCAAATCATTAACAATTGACGAAGATAAAGCGCGACTAAGTTGGGGAGTGGGGGCTCGTGACGTCACTTGTTACTAAAAAGTGTACCACTCTGTGACGTCACGCGGAACTTCAACAAACCATATTCACGTATATTTTTGTTTAATTGACAAAAGAAATAATTGGATTGTTTTACAAAAAACTTAAACCGACTTCAAAGTACACTAAGACGTTATCAAATCCTGATCTGATGACAATGGGACCAAACGGGAAGTGTACCCTTCCGGACAAAAAAAAAATTCCAAATCGGTTAATAAACGACGGAGTTATGAGGTAACAAACATAAAAAAAAAAAAAAAAAAACCACCGAATTGATAACCTCCTCCTTTTTTTGAAGTCGGTTAAAAATACGTGTCTAATATTTTTTGTTAATGTATATGACGGACTAAATAGTTTTTTTCAGGAAACTAGCCCATTGTAGTACCTGTGGCTGTTCTGTGTTCTTCTCAGTTGAAGGCCGACTTACGAACTGGTGGTAAAGTCAGTAGCTTTGACCTTCATATGTGCCCTTTGACTTTGACTCTGTAGGGTAGGCAATTGCATGTTGCCGAAAAGTGTGTGTGTACCTACCTATCCTATTTAACGAGCATGTTTGTTTTGAGATCTCGAAAACGGCATTAACGATTTCGATGAAATTTGCTATATGGGGGTTTTTGCGGGCGATAAAGTGATTCAGCTAGATTTCATCTCTGGGACAACGCGATCTGCCGAGTTTGCGAGCAAATCTTAGTCACACAGGTATGGTCAGCGTCAAAATTAGATTTGCATTTTAGTACCCTTTCCTAATAATCTGTAATATGTGAATAGCAATATTCTATCATCACGAAAAAGCTGATAGGTATACATTTTTATGTATTCATTTAATGTTATTCCCTGTGACATTATGACGCGATAATTCAACAAGTGATATAAACTAAATTACAACGCATCATTTTGCACGACACGTGTAGTACCAAGAGAGAGGGGAATACATATTAAAATCATCAAGTCAAATGGGGATAACCAGGCCTCCGAGGCCACCCAAATACAAACCTTAATACATAAGTAACAAGTCGTTAAGTAACAGTTAAGGTTGTGAGATCATATTGATTCTATAACTCGAACAGGAAGTAGTGAAAGTACTTACAAATATGAACAACTTTCACTTTGGCACGATCGCCGAAATCTGAAGTTTTGAAGGTCCAATACAATAACCAAAATGTCCTATGAATCCTACTACCTAAGTATCTATTAGGCATAAGGCACCATCACGTTTTTAAATTTTACTTACTAAATAAATATCTGCGAGAGACAAAATCGTGAGTCACGTGAATCGTTGCTTCTGCGAGTGTTTTGTTTCCATTTTCTTTATATCAACACATCACATAACTTTAATCACCTGCCTACAACAATGTAGTCTATGACATAGTCAATAAGATTTCTTATTCATCGCTAGCTACGCGTGTGATGTGTTCATTTAATTCCGTTCACGTCATCGCACGTGACACATACACGTTCACAAACATTGCACGTTTTTTTGTATCAGTCAACGTATTTAGATTCATAAGAAGGAGAAGATAAAGTTAAATTTTGTACTAACGTTGTCATTATTGTTGTTCCCCATACATTTAAAATTGGAACAAGAACACACATACATTATTGACATGATACACATTTCATACGAAAAAAGCGCTAAAGTGACCTTTATTTAAGTGAGTACTAAATTAGAACCATGCTGAATTAATTTTAATAATTAGGTACCAAATCCGTCCTTACGTGATATAAAGTACCTAAGTATGACAGGAATATCGTGAGCAGATAGGATTTACCTATAAAAAAAACATGTCTGCCTGTCTATTTATCGTTTTATTACAATTAACAGAACATTACCCCGCCTTAGAGCACGTGAATAGTCGCAGCGGCACGTGACCTGTGACGTCACGTTGGTATTTGCACAACAGCAATACTGCAACTTGTTGTTGATAGAGTGGGTGAAAATAGAGCAATGAACTACTCTAGGGCATATCAATGAACGTAATCGAGTTTAAATCGGTAAAATGTTAGATTTTTCTGTATCGAAACTGTGAATTGTACCTAAATAGAGCTGATTATATAAATATTCGGTAGCTCGGTATAACGAGTTGTGCACGTGATGTACGCTACAAGCAAACATCTGGGAAATTTCCTCTTTTTTTATTACGTAGGTACTCGAGACAATCGTACAGGTTTTAAAAGAATCACGATATTAGAGGGAATCCTTAGCTAGCAAATATGTATTCTGAAACCTATAGTATATCCAAATAAACTCTACAATGTGAAATTTATAAATAAATAATGCACTAACAAGGACTGTAGTTGTTTATGTGCACATAAAAAAATTAAACTAAATTCATGGCGAGAATAATTATAATTGAGATAACCTGATCATTGATCGCTGATCTCTCTTAATTTAGCAAGACACGATGAGTATATCGTATATAAAAACAACATAAATACCAGTCGGTTTGACTCGTGAGTGCGCGCGATCACGTATACAAGAGACGTGACACGTGTTTTATGTAATGTGACCACACTATTACGTAAATTTGAGATATCTTTATTAGTATTATTGCCAATACAACGATCTCTACAACAAAATCTTACTGTACTTAGTTAACAATTTCAAACAATTCTCAAAGCAATTGTATTTCCATTTTGTAACCTAGGGGTGGTGGAAATAGGCGATTTATGTTTTTTAATTTAAATAGGCTTGTTTGACCACAATCTCACCATGGTGATATAGCCGAAGCGGGTAAGCCTAGAAGGTATGGCTCTCAAGTGCAGGTGTCGGAACACACGGATACCTCAAGCTTACTGTAGGAATCGAAACCATGACCTACGTTACGTGCTACGTCACCAACGCAGAGCTAATTTTAATATCGTTTTTGAAGCAGTTTACAATTTGTTTACACTTGGCCTCTTTCAAGGCTCTTTGCGGCTCAACATACTAGCCTGGCGGATAAGAATGACACTAATTGACAGCTCGAACGAAGCGACTACGTCAGCTTGGGTTTTTCGGGTTTTGGCTTTCGTATGGCTGTCCAGAAGCGCTCGTGGCGTAGCATGATTAGCCGTTCTTAATCGATCGGCAAAGTTAAGCTACGTCTGTCGTGGTCGGTACCTGGATGGGTGACCGCCTAGTGGTATTTCAAATCGAGCGTTTCCGTGCTTCGGAAGGCACGTAAAGCCGTTGGTCCCGGTTATCACTTAATTGTGATAGTCGTTAAGCTAGTTGGATGCCTCCTAGGCAGCTTGAAAAATTCCAACAGTAGGTTGACCACTAGCCTACCTCCACCAATCCGCAGTGGGCACGCGTGGTGGAGTATCGCCCAGTCCCATTCACCCTCATTTGTGAAAGGAGGTATGTTCTCAGTAGTGGGACATTATAGGCTGATGATGATGATGTCTGTCCAGATGTCCGGCTGTTCTCCTCTACATGACGGAGCCAGGGGGGTTGAAATAAGGATTTTGGTTTAAAATGCGCGATGAACAGCAAATACAGACTCGGGCGCGTGCCGTCTACAGCTCTCAGCACCACTATATAGTATCAAAAATGCGAATGTAACTGTATGTTTGTTACCTTTTGACGATTAAACGTCTAAGGCGATATCCATGAAATTTGCCACGCAGATAGCCTATTGCGTGGAAAGAGATACAGGCTACTTTTATCCCGGCAACATGAGTAAAACAGTGGCGGACTGCTAGTTTAATATAATATTACCTCAGAGTAAATAAATATAATATTACAATCGTTGCACTACTCGCGGTTTCATCCGCGATCCGTTCGAGATCATAAGGTTTTTTTATTTTATTTCTTGGTACTTATAACCCTACTTACTAACCCTTGCTATATCTGAAAATTAACGATAATAAATAATGTTTGTTACCTCATAACTCCGTCATTTATGAACCGATTTGGAAAATTATTTTTTTGTCTGGAAGGGTACACTTCCCGTTTGGTCCCATTGTCATCCCATCAGATCAGCATTTGATTACTTCTTAGTGTACTTTGAAGTCGGTTTAAGTTTTTTGTAAAACAGTCCAATTATTTACTAGAATGTATAAAAACCCCCGACTTAAAAAAACGTCAGCGTGCGAACAGGTATAGGAGAAATCATACGTTCTGTTCATAACGTTGACAATAACGCGCGTAAATCGTTCGTCCGAACGTGTGCTTACTGAACCACTTTACACACGACACCACACTGTGATAGTAACCTGAAATGGTTTCAGAATGAATGATAAAAAAAATGTGTTAACAACTAAATCATAGTAGGAAGCATTGAGGTTCTATTTTGATTCTATATTGTAAGACTTTTTAATACGAAAAAAACCGAGAACACCGAATATTAGTAATCTGTCTAATGCTTCTAATCGGACGAATACTTCATTATAAATCTAAATAAAACTGACACATGCCTGATAATAGCAGTAAAGATAGATAAACTTATCAATATCACGTGAGAAATCAGATAAAATAAATCAAACGTGTTGGAAATATTTAGTTCACATGTCGATACACGTAAATAATACATCATTATGTCATCGATAAAGCCTAAAAGTAATTAGTTATAATATATGCATATTTAATTCAGAAATCCGATCGTTTCTAAGAAAATATTAATAGAATTATACTTGAATTATATCACATGTAGTTTTTTTTTTTAATTCCATCTGTCACATTATTTGAACAATTCGTTTATTGTTTAATTAACACGTTATTTACCTATATCTAGGGAGTGGATCAACAGACGTCATTTTTCAAAAACGCAAAGAATTTTGAAAAAAAAACTTGCTGTGGAAAAATATAATATCGCGATTTCAGCGTTGATCCTATATCAAAAGTTGAAATCCTAGATCGTCGTCAAATAATAACAATGTTTGATTTAAAAAAGTCCTATAAAAATCTATATCATAGTCACCGTACGCATACGTCATCGTGTATATCGCGTTACATTCTACAAGGAATCCTGACACGAGTGTGGACATGGACACCTGTCGTATCTCTCTACTTCATTATTTGTTTCGAATATAACAAGGCGATATTTTGTGACAAAAATAAAAATACTCGCGCGCTACAGTTGTTAAGCAATGTGATGTGACCAAAAATAAAAATAATATATTTTTATTGCACTGTACTTTAAAAAAAAAAAACATATACGTGCCAATCTATGAGTTAAACGACCGCTATAAATAGCTTACGATTTTATATTGTTGTGTTAGTGAGTGTATCTTTAAATCAATACATTGTGTGACAATCAAAATTACTATGAATGTGTTGCTCAGGCCTTTCTCGACTGTGGTTGAGGCAAAGGGCATCAATGATCAGCTGCTGCTTGGAATTCGGTCGTGAGTATTATTTTATTGGTCTTAATTAGACAGTGCATCGGTGTTACCTAATGAAAAATTTCTGCCGCTTTTTGTCACAAAAAACCATTTTCTGAAAATTCAAGTTTCTAGTTTTAACTGTTGGTCTTAGGTGACGATGAGTCAGATCTTTAAAAATGTATACAGCCTTATAGATTTACCCCCTTATTCATAATGAAGTTATCAAACGTTGATTAGCTAAAATTCCGAAGTCTTTATCAGACACGTGACATTTGGTGATCGAAAGAGTGAGACGGGGCACACTAAGTTTAGTTTTAAGAGAGGTAAAGCGTAGCGTTTATTTTACCTTACAGAATATCTCAGCCAAATAACTTTATGTTGTGTAAAGTTGTGTTCCTGCGCGTGAGTAAGGTCGCCAGAGCTCATTGGGGAGGGGGGAAAGGTCGGTAACGCGTGAGCGATGCTTCGTGTGTTGCAAGCGTCCATATGGTTACGGTAACCGCTTACCATCAGGTGGGCCGTATGCTTGTTTTCCGACTTAGGCGTATAAAAAAAAAACGATTATGAATAGGGGGTTAAAGTTTAAATAATAATAAATGAATACTTACAATATATTATGCACACTAAGAAATTAGCCTTAGGTGCCTTTAGTCAGTCTGTGGAATAATATAAGTAAAATAATTGAATGCCTTATCATATCTAAAATATAAAAATCGGTCAAGTGCGAGCCAGACTCGCGCACCGAGGGTTCCGTACAAACCTGTAGGTATATAAGTAAATGGTAGTATAGACCTGAATATTTGATACGAAATTCAATTTATGACGTATTAAAAAAAACTACTTACTGAATCTCGTTCAAACCAATTTTTGATGGAAGTTTGCATCGTAATGTACATCATATATTTTTTATAGATTTATCATTCTCTTATTTTAGAAGTTACAGGGGGACACACACATTTTACCACTTTGGAAGTGTCTCTTGCGCAAACTATTCAGTTTAGAAAAAAAATATATTAGAAACCTCAATATCATTTTTGAAGACCTATCCATAGTTATACCTTTCATAAAACTGTGCGGTAATGTAAAGTAAAAAGCGCGGTGCAATAAATGTCACTTTACGAGGGAGTGTGTTGAAAATATATTTTATGATAATATTGTGTTGTCTCAGACGCGGTCATCGTAAGTTTTTGTAAGGCCACGTGATGATACACTACGGACACGTTATTTATATTTTTCACGTGGTAGCGTGAATAAATTTGAAGAATTTTATCGGTCTTATTACAAAACGTGGACTAAATTTCGTACCTGGATTAAACATGGTAATAAACCATGTACTAAAATATTTCGTATTACAAAACGTAGACTATCTCAAATTCGTGGATTAATTATGGTAATAAAGATAAACCAACAGCACCCCTAGTTTGTCTTTGGACTATCGCACGACAGAGGACTAAAGTCACTAGCAAACGTCAAATTGCACAGTGAGGTTAAGTTTTATTGTTTTACTTTTGTTTTCTGATTACAAGAAGAATGGATAATATTGATTTAATTTATTGATCTAGATGATATGGACGATTTAGATTTATTAGGGGTGCCCCGGCGACCTTTAAGACTTCGTTATTGGCTGAACCCTTTTGTTGAGTTGTGTGACGAAGAATTTCGATATAAATACACGTTCACGAAGCGTTTCGGCTTAAAAATAGTGGACCTGGTAAAAGCTGAAATATCCCAGGATCCCCGAGAATGCCGAATACCCCCTGAAATTCAAGTGGCTTGCCCATAACGGAGCTGGGCTCGCATTGCTCGCAATGAAGTAAGTGCTTTATAAACCTTGTCTAATAATAGCAAAACAATATGCAATATAACTTTCTAATGTATTATTATTGTTTTACTCATAGATTCAAGACAACACAGCCGATTTGCACGGTCTCAGCCAGTTGTCAGCCAAATATATGTAAGAAAGTAGCAGGAACCATTGCACAGATGTCACACAGGTTCATCACGCATCAAAAAGATAGATGCTGATGGGGGCAGTTATATATTAACAGAAAAGGATATCCATCTATAAATGTGCAGGTATATAATTTGAAATTTCAACTTTCTTGAATCATTTTGTAAAATGAAATAATAACAAGCATTTATTTTTAGGTGGTCTGTGATGCTGATCTCAGAATAATGGATGTAGTAACCAGGTGGCATGGCAGTGTATGTATATGATTCCAGAATATTCCGGGAATGTAGACTGAAACAGTGATTTGCAAATAAAAGTAGCGGCTGGTGCTTTCTCTGGAATATTACTGGGTGACAGTGGCTATCCTTGCACCCCATATTTATTTACACCAGTTCTGAACCCTACAACACCTGATGAAGAAAGGTATAACCAGTCTCACATGCGTCCAAGGAACACAGTGGAGAGATGTTACGGGTTATGGAAACAATGTTTCCGCTGCCTACTAAGAGGCATGTGTTGTGATATTTAAAGTGCCAAAAAAAACTATAGTAGCATGTGCAGTTCTTCATAATATAGCCATTGACATGAGACAGGAGATATTTTCTGGTTAAAATGATAGCAGCCTGACACTATCCGCTAGAGAAACATTTTCACAATCAAGAGTTGAAAACACAGTTCGTGGAAGGCAGTTCATTGAAACTTATATTCATTGATTATATATATTTATTTATAAAATTAAGTTACAGTACTTAGCACTTTTATTATTTTCAATTTTGAAATTTATATACTAATATAATTTCTAACATTCTCACATTATGTTTTGTAAAATTAAGACATTTCATTGATTATTATTTATTACTGTTGTGGTTGACCTGAAAAAAAAAAGAGATATTAGTTTATTTTTATGAAAGCTGCTCTTGTTTTGCATAGGTTTATTTAATTTGGTTTGAATTTGTTTTTAACATTTTATTCATTAGTGTGTTTCTTGCTTTCTATTTCTAATAAATCTATTTCTAAATCCAGTTTTTTCATTCTTGATTCTGCAATTATATTATAAGAATGTTCAATCTCCAACTTTTGTAAAGTCTCCTATGTTTTATCCATACCATAGGCTGTCTGCATGCCAAATTTCATCGAGATTGGTTCATTACTTTTTGAGAGATGCTTGAACAAACAAACATCATTTTTAAAAGCAAGCTGTCTCCTGCGGTTTCACCCTGAGATTCCATACATAATTATAAACATGAAAGTAACTTGTGTCTGTTAACTTTTCACACCTAAACTGCTGGACAGGTATAGAGAGGGACATGGGCTACTTTTTACCCTAGGACCAGGAGAAACCATGGGGACTAGTAATTATATGTACTTACATGTGTTGAGAACCGTTTTTAGTTTTCTTTGATCGAATTCTATATCAATTTGTTCTGGCCTGCTTGTCACTAAGAATATAATATATTTTGATAATATGTCCTAGAATGGTTGAAATTAGAGTTATCATAAAGAATGTTATGTGTATCGCACAGTTTTAACATCAAAACAAACTTTCTCTTCGGCGCTCCAATTTTCACCCCTTCCTTTCTTCTGATCATCTATTGTAGAGTTTTTATTATAATATAAGCACTTTTTATTGCTTAATGTTAGTAGTAGCAGTTTCGTATTTATAATACGCGCGAGAACTTCATTTATTCCGTTACGCGCAAGAGTTGTTGCTAATATGTAATATTGACGGGTAATATTACATTATTATACGTGAAAACAACGCCAAAAACAAAATTATAGTTGATAATTTAGTTGCACCAGCAAAATCTTTTCAAAAATCAATATTTGAATTTATATCTTAATAGTATATACTATTTTAAATTTTAATAATTTATATTATTAATCAGCTATGTAGATAAATGGAACGGTGCGAACGAATGATGTCAGATTCAATGAATGTTTTCTATAGATAATCTGTGGATATTATTTAATCATGGACTAGCTTGTGGTACTAACACATCCTCCGTTAGTCTGCGATTTGTAATAAGATCGAATTTTAATCATAGGACCAACGTTAGTACCGTAACAATCCAAGACTTGTAAGTTATGGTTTAAACCAGGATGAAGATCGTTTTTTGTAATAAGACCGTATGAGTTTATCAGTATAGCGAGATCGACCGCTTAACATTTTTATTTAAGTACCTACTATACCCACAGATCATAACTATACCTACCTACTTAAATGTCATTACCTAGTTAAAAGGTTACTTATTTGTATGACTTAACTTGCCTTATTTATTTATTAAAGTTAATGGAATGTAGGTATATTGGTATGGCTGAAAAGTCCTAGTGGAAAATATCACATATCAAACGACCACAGCTTTTAAAATCGAAGCTTCTTAACTCGGGATGGGGACCATTTAAAAAATGTAGGTAACGAATACGGCGATGCAACACATCCCATATAGAGCATAGAAGTAAAATAGTTTATGTGTAGGAGAGTGGGATTTCCATAAGTTCCTAACGACCTCGTGTGGGACACGTTTTCCGATCACATGTACCGACTGCGTCGAGTTTATTCAATCGATTTCATTTATACATACCGATATTTAGTTATATCGTCACGTGGAACCCCATCCCGTCTGCCCTCAATTCGGACGTCACGTTACGTTACGTCACGTCAATAACAATTTATTGAGGGAGCCTAGCTGCGTTGGATACGATTTGTTTCTTTTTTTAACTGCCCTTTATGTTTTGTATGGTTTCAAGTTTATTTTCGGTTGACATTCATGATTCATGTAACTTTCTAAAATTAGCAAGCGAGATTTATTTATAGTACGGCTTTTTCTTATGATTTGTAAAGGAGTGACATACATATATAGAAAAAAAAAAAGAAAGAAAGATCAGACATCTTTTTCGGCGCAACATTAGACAGTAAACTACAATAATGGGGACATTATGGTCATATAATAAACCTTTGCACTAATAAAAATTAACTAGTACGGTAGTAGTAGTACCCAACTGATAAGGTGCGTCGCGGATCTTCGATCGAACAGAAAAGAAAGTATGGCCCGAAGATTAACATCAACCTTAGATCACTATTATAAGGATCATAATACACTGCAGCTGTTAGTTCCGTCTCACTCGCAAGTCACGCCCGTCCGCACACATGGCGGCAGCTGACGACCAATAGCATTTCTCGCGCTTTGAAAATGTGTCTTCTGCGCAGGTACATCGGTAAGCCATATTAGTTGGGTTAAGTTGGGTACCTACTACTGTACCTACCTATCTACATTGAGTTCCGTCCATTCCGCAGTTGGAAATTAGACAGTTAACAGATCCAGGGCCAGTAGACAAGATGGTTATCGACAATCGTCATCGTTAGTGAACGATCAACCTTTGTATGGGATATACTAAATAGTTGCACTGTGTCTTTAGTCCTCAAATCATTCCAAGAGTTCCGAAGAAGCCGAGGATATTGCACATTTGCCCAAAAAAGCCCATCTACTCTGATCGAAACCCCAAAAGTTACCTTTTAGTCGGTTTATGAAGATGGCCCGTAAACATCTCGAACAACTTTCGCTCTACGTACGTCTTTCGAATTTTCATGAAAAAGGTCACGGGGCACGCGACTTTCTACGGTATTTTTTCCTTGTCAGAAAAGTTTACTTACAATGGCAGGAAACGTGCGTTGAATATACAACTTTTTTTTTTATTCTACCAAGTACCTACAATTTAGAATTTTATAGCAAGGAGGTTTATGCCGGAAAAAAAACACTTGAGTTTATACGTACATACATACACTACTATACAAAAAATAATTAAATAATGTTACTTTTCTTTCACTAGGTACTCCATTTAATTATATCCTATCCTATATATTGTATTCCTTAGTTATAGATATCCGCCAAGCCGCCAAGTCGAGCCAAGCGAAGCCCGAGGGCACTACTTACCTACTTTTTCTCGAAGTGCTTCGTCGTTTTTTTATCCCTTATTCGCTTCGATTATACCAGTATAGTAAGGGGCACCAATCGTGAGCACAGATTGACACCTGCGCAGTAGTTAATTTTACTATCTGTTTGGCGGAATGAAGAAGGGGGAGTACCGAGCTGCACGCGATTGGTTCGTCAGTCGATGCTCATCGTGGATTCTTGCGTGTTATTTGGCTACTGTGATTTGACCAAAAGTGTACATGAGCGAGCTTGCTTCCACTACTGCCTATCTGTGCTCACCACTCGTGCCTCATACTGTACCTCGAGTGTAAAGAATTGACGTTAGTAAACGCTTACTAAAGCGTTTGCGTTTACGACATTTCCGTATAGGAATTGGCACAGCGCCTCTAGCGGAATACTCATCTTACCAATTTCTCCCATACTAATTTATAGTTAACTCAAGCACGATAGTGTGCGTTTATTAACGTTGATTCATTACACTCGGGGTACTGATAAATAAAATTCTCGAGATTTCATGTCAATAGTGGTCTTATTAAACATAATTGACCCTATTACAAAAGAAGGTTTAATGCAAGTTTAGTCAAATCAGTCACTCGATCACTTCTTAACGTCATATAACAGAAAGAGGTGAAGCTTAGACAAAATATGTGGCTTGGCCGTTTCGCTACTACAAGAACTGCTTATTGTATAACTATTTGTATAATTATTGTAGACTCAGGACATACAGACATTTTCATGCGCACAAATGTATGTCCTGTGCGTGAATCGAACCCGGCCTGCGGCGCGATAGGTGGAGCCTCAACTAACTGCGCCAAAAATTCAAATAAATGTAAATGTAATGAACATTGAATAGTTTTTTTTACCTTACGCACATGTGACGGTAAAGAAACGGCCAGGTACCTACTACTACGGCGTGTAGAGTTTTAAGCTTGGCTCTACAAGAGATCTGATAACTTTGACAGTGCGAGCCATATGGTTTCTCTTGGCAACACTTTCATTTCCACCAGCAACCAAAACCACCCAAAACAAAACTTACGGACGGAACGGCTTCGCCCATCATACCTACTTATAAGACTTCCGGAAGAAATTCATCATAAGAAATTCATCTCATACCTTAATCAAATCTCTCTTGATCTGAGCTTCCAATAAAAGTAGGTAGGTAGAAAATCATTTGGGCTGCACGTTTTCTCTTTTCAAAAATATATGAAAAAATAAAATTTTATCCTGGTATTTTCTTGGTTTCCTCAACATAAATCTGTAGGTAGGTATAGAATAAACGCTGAGTCACGTTCCATTTACAAATTTTAAAGCTTTATAAAACTTGTTTCTTGTTTGGAGGAGTTTTTTTTCCATACAAATAAGTATATTTTGTGAACTGGGATCGCTTGGGTTTTTTTTACCAAGTTAAATTGTATGGGCTTCTAAAGTGACGCGCACACGTTTCCGGTGTTGTTGTGCTGGGAGTTCAAGACTTAGTAAAGACCGAATTTATTTGCTTAGTACATACCTACTAAAATCTTAATTTTCATATAATTGGATGCTGAGAATTTAATAAGCATCAACCTATATTATAGGTACTGGGTGGAGATTTCGATTCAAATTTTTTTTTTTACTTTACATACATTATGATCGAGGAAGGTTGACATGTTGTAAGAAAAGTTAAAAAGAAATTGAGAATTCGCTATTGGTTAGTAAAAGTTATTCAGCATGACTAACCCAACATAGGTTTCGAAAATATGCCATCTCGAAATCTCCACCCAGTATAAAAAGAAACTGGCATGAAGGTCTGGGACGATAACAAAGGCACAAGGCAAGGGAATTACAACATTCCACCCCTAGGGATAGCTATTTTCATATAGTTTGATGATGACTGATTCTCATAGCTTATTCTAAATAAAGTCGTTTACAAAATAATTGATTGTATTGTATTTTTGTTGCAGCTACAACTCGAATGACGGGTTCGGCCGCGTCGGGGGCGAGCAGCTCAACTTCGCGGCTCCGTCCGAAGACGAAGCCGAGTACCCACAAGGCAACTACCTAAAGAAGGGGAAGGTCTCGAGGGCAAGTCAAACTGAATATGCCCGTTTTATATCCTACTTGCGGTTAAATAATAATTGGACTGTTTTACAAAAAACTTAAACCGACTTCAAAGTACACTAAGAAGTAATCAAATCCTGATCTGATGACAACGGGACCAAACGGGAAGTGTACCCTTCCAGTCAAAAAAATAATTTTCCAAATCGGTTAATAAATGACGGAGTTATCAGGCAACAAACATAAAAAAAAAAAAAACACAACAGCAGTGAGAACCTCCTCCTTTTTTTGAAGTCGGTTAAAATGTCTATTGTATTCCTCGCCCGCGCGGATGTGTAGTGGAGTTTAGTTCACAAACTGCTATTGGTCATAGACTGTGTTCACAGACACTTGTGACGCAGTGCAGACTTTCTGAGCAAAGCTATACCGCATGGTGTAACTAACTAAATGAAATAGCGTTCTGCGGATTAATTGAGATCTTCATCATGATACCACAGGGGTTAATTATTTTGTGCTATTATTCGCACTCACCATATAAGTACGTGATTCATGAAGAAACTATCTTTAGATATGCAAGGTCCAACTTTGCCAGAACTAGAGCATGGCCTCTGAATCTTTTCAGCAAAGTTATTGGTTATGAAACTGATCGACGTTTTCTTGCACCACCAACTTGTATTCGCGTTTTTTAATGTCAAACGGTTGACAAGCAGACAGACAGCCTCACCTAATGGTAAGAGGTCATCACCAGCAATATGTTGCAGACGATGACGAAATTTTTCGTTAGTCATTACCATACAAACATATCTACTCGACTTTTTTTAATATGTAGTATCATTTTTTTTTTTTAATACGACTAAGTCAGTAAACAAGCATACGGCCCGCCTGGATGGTAAGCGGTTACCGTAGCCATATGGACGCTTGCAACACGAAGCATCGCTCACGCGTTACCGACCTTTCCCCCCTCCCCTATGAGCTCTGGCGACCTTACTCACGCGCAGGAACACAACTTTACACAACATAAAGTTATTTGGCTGCGGTATTCTGTAAGGTGGAGGTACTTCCCCAGTCCAGCTGCTCTTTGAGCGAATAAACGCTATGCTCTACCTCTCTCAAAGGTCTCTACCTCTCCCTATCATCTTTGTTGGATCACTTTAACATTAGTAAAAACGTGATTACTAATGGAGATGTATTGTCTATTGTCATACTATGGTTCGAACCTCAGTCCGGCATTGTTCCGATATGTATTCAAGGTGTAAAGGTTTCTTTTTCTTTACCGTTGCTACAATGAGCATTTCCTCAACAGCAAGACCCGATGTCCCACCGAATCATCGAGAAGCGGCGAAGGGATCGCATGAACAACTGCCTCGCTGACCTCTCCCGACTCATTCCACCAGAATACCTGAAAAAAGGTCGAGGGAGGGTCGAAAAGACCGAGATCATCGAGATGGCCATACGACACCTCAAGTTCCTCCAAGATCGCGCCAATGGTTTGTACGACGGCTTCTTTGGTATGAACTTTTTTGAATAATTGGATTAATCTACATTATTGGATAACTCAAGTAAGCCCACGTTCGCAAGAACGATTTTTCCGCGTTATTTTAGTATGACTTCTCCTATACGTGTTCGCACGGTGACGTTTTTTTTACGTCGAGAGTTTTCAAACCTACATTCTAGTAAAAAAAAAGCCGAATACAACGTTTTTTTAAACACCCAGGCGAACGTAGGCTTTTTCAACTCAAGTTTTGTGTCGGCTGACCGAATAATTACAATGCGCAATGCTTTCATGTTCGTTCAGATTTTGATAATAAATCAATGGTTTATATATTAGCCATGTATTTATTATGGTACGTCCATGCTTGGCGAACCGAGCACGAGCCGAGCCACGAACGAGCACACTGCGAGTACGATTCGCGTAGCGTGGACGGGCTTGCGAGCCTCGATCGAGCGCGATTGTCAGTTTTTTCACGAACAAAGGGATTCGCATGGTGCTTGTTGTAGGCTCGTTCGTGGCTTGGCTCGTGCTCGGTTCGTGTAGCATGGACGCACCATTACATATAGTACATTACTAAGTACTTTTACTTTAATTCAGTTATCGATTCTATTAAAACTATTTAACTATTATTCTTAACTTTTAAGCATTTTTGAGGTGAGTTGACTTAATTGAGTTCGAGTACAGCATTGTTAATTGTGAGTCAATTTAAATCAAAGTTATTGAATCTTGATTTGTTTTAACTCACCTAAAGACCCCTAACTGCTAAATTATCGAATCAGAACCTACCCTACAAAAAAAACATTCCAAAGTAGATTTTTCAATTATTCACTTTAATCCTGTTTTTCCTAAAAAAAATACAAAATAAGGTCAACACTTATTTATCTTTTTGGACAGATAGGATTTTAGAATATTGTCAGGGCAGGTGAACCTTTAGCACGCTCTGTAAACTTTTTAAATAGTATATTTTTTGGTTAACTTATGTCTGTAAATTTTGAATCAACTTCACGAAGTTGGTTGTTTTAAAGGCACAAAATTCTGCGAACTATTTAAACAGTTAATGTTTGTTTATAATAATAATTTAAACATGACTCAGTGCCGGCTTTGTAGGTTCAGATTTTGGAAAAAGAAATGGAAGCTGCAGGCAATAATAATGGGCAAAAATTTTTTTGTAACTATATAGTTAAACCTACATTAAAGTAACGAAATCTTATAACTCTGATAGGAAGACTGTGTAAAGCCGGTGCTGCGAAATATATTTCTGAAGACAGTAATTCTCAAAAATTAAATACACAGACTTATAAGGTTTACCAACCCTGCCCTAAGTATGCCTGCGAACTGACTACTGGTAACAATAGTTTTCTTCAGAAACTTTCAAATGTTTTTAGATTAATGTTGGAAATATACAGTAAATACCTAAGCCTCCTTTCATTAGGTTGTTTCTTACTTTAATAGTATTTTCCTTATAATCTCAGAATGGTTAAAGTTATTCTTGCGCACCTATAGAAGTGGAACTTGTAAACTTGTTATACTTAAACTTTATTAAACATTACAGTCGGAAATAATTCATTTCATATAACAATATCATGTGCCATAAAATTACCGCAGTATCGATTTTATCTGTAGTAGAATATACATTTAACAAACATGTTCAATCATAAATATTTTTAACAAAAATCAAACTGAAGCAGTGCCCGCCATTATTTTGAAAAAAAAATAACGCCTGTACCTATTCGGATCATAGGTACACTATTATTCATTAGAAAGACATTAATTATCATTACATAACACACCACATACTAAAACACTGATTAAATTCCAAATACGCAATCAAATCGTTTACAAGTTCGCATAAAAAATGGTGTATGAACTGAAGATTTCTAATGTTGTTGGGAGTCGCCCGCAGGAAGATGCTCCATCTTCGAGTGGGTTATGTTTTAGCTGCTGAGCGGCAAGGTGGCGAGGAGTACTTCCGAGCTGGGTTCCAAGATGCGATCTCCGAGACCGTCCGGTTCCTCGTCGAGGTTCAGGGCTATGGACCAGGGGATGGACTGTGCGTGCAGCTCGCTTCGCATTTACAGAGGCATTGTGATGTTGTCACTAAAGGTACGTTTATCTCGGTAACTTGGAGTCGGTGATTCACTGGAGAGAGCAGTCTCGAACTAGACACATAATCTCCGATCTCCGAAGACAAGATCGAGAATGTGACCTGTTTTTTTTCTTCTTTTTATGACGGAAACTGAACAAGCTCCCCAATGAGCTCTGGCAACCTTACTTACGCGCAGGAACGTGACATAAAGTTATTTGTTTGCGGTATTCTGTAAGGTGGAGGAACTTCTCCAGTCGAGCTGCTCTTTGAGCGAATAAACGCTAATGCTCTACCTCTCTTCCGATGCACGTGTATCAAGATATGTCAGCAGTGTCACATTGAATCACCGTCAATGTTGTTGTTGAAGCTCATACAATAAACAAAATACTGATAGGCAAGTATTATTTATTTCAAACAGGATTACAGCACGCACCCCACTTACACCCTGGAGAATGAATGCACGAACAAAAATAGTAGGTATACCGCTCCAATTGAGGAAGACAAATCATAGCAGTTCACAACAGTTTGGTGATGCGATAAAACAGGAGTATAGGGTCGGACCAAGTTTTAGCAGCAACGCTACTGGTGATGATTCTGTTGTTTACAATTAAACTAATTTAGTCTCACTATATATCTCTTTCTAACAAAGAACAAGAAAATGATGTAAAAAATTACCACAAATGTAAACTGCAGACTAATTGGACAGCTTTAAATATGTGCTAACCTTTTTCAATAATGTTAGTAAGGAAGAGATGTGATGTGACTAAAATTAGTTTAGTGCGATTTACAACAGACTCGGCACTATATATTCTGTGAATGTAGGACTAAAGGCATTGTTTTGTTGCAGGTGAGAAGCCGCATTTAAGAGAGAAGTCCCGGTCCAATGCCGGTTCCTCATCAGAGACCGCCAGTTCTTCGAGCAGCTCACACGGCTACGTGATGAAAACTGCGGGCGTGATCACACAGGCCCCGCCCCTTGGCCCTCCACCCTTTGCCACTTCGGAGCACTATGAGCATGAAAGACAGCAGGATGCCTATCCTATGGAGTGCGATCGAGGTATTACCATAGTCTTTTTTGACGAATGAAAATACTAAACGGAAAAATGCCATGTCGCATCAACATGACTAATGAAATAATTTGTTCAATAAAAAAATCTTCATAACATATCAAAACATTCATAAGCTCGTCATTTCAAGCTTATATTTGCCGCCTCGATGGTCTAGTGTAAACAAGTTTTTTATAAGCTTTTTTTTTATTAGAATAGGGTAGGGATGTTTCCCGGGTAAAA
Source organism: Achlya flavicornis (assembly GCA_947623365.1). Lineage (NCBI taxonomy): Eukaryota > Metazoa > Arthropoda > Insecta > Lepidoptera > Drepanidae > Achlya > Achlya flavicornis. The sequence goes on from OX392474.1 coordinate 2,929,139, forward strand.
AAATGATAATTCTAATTAGTCCACCAGTTAGATTATCAAAAAATATTGAACACGTATTTTTTGCTTTACCAAATCATTTAAAATTGAAAAAGATAGAGCGTGACAATGTTCGGGAGTGGGGGCTCAAGATGTCATTCGTTTTGTATTTCAGTGACAGAGCGCCAGATGTCAAGCGCGGAGGGTGATTCGGCGGAGAGCGAGCCCCCGCAGGCGGGGGTGCGTGTGGCCGCGCGTGTGCCGGCGGGGGCGGGGGCGGGGGCGGGGGCGGGGGCGGGGGCGGGGGCGGGGGCGGGGGCGCCGCTGCCGCTGGAGGCGCGCCGCAAGCGCGAGCCCACCCTGCGGACCGTCCGCAAGCCCGACCACGACGACTACCTGCATTCCTACAAGTTCAAGAACTCCATCGAAAGGCGATTCTCTCGGTCCCAGGATGAGGTATGCTATGACAAAACTACTACCAACTTCACAATGAATAGTCTTCTTTTTTATTCAGTTTTACTTTTAGCAGAATAAAAGATTTACAGTAGAGTACTTACTTACTACCTTAGCCAAATAACAATGTTGTGTTCCTGCGCGTGAATAAGGTCGGCAGAGTTCATTGGTGTGGGGGGAAGGGTCGGTAACGCGTGTTGATGCCCCGAGTGTTTCAAGCGGCAATATGGCTACGGTAACTGCTTACCATCAGGCGGGCCGTATGATTGTTTACAGACATCGTCGTATAAAAAAAGTTTGTAGAACCATAATTTCAGCTTAATAATAGTTATTTAACTGGCAGCAGGCGGCGGACGCGGACGCGGACGCGGAGGTGCTGGCGCGCGCGGCGCACGCGCACGGCAAGCTGCACTCGTACTCGTACTCGCACAAGCGGCGGCGCGCGGCCAAGCTCGCGCCCTCCGCCTGCGCCTCCACTTCCACCTCCACCTCCACCTCCGCCTCCGGGTCCACTGAGGACGCCCGGGATACCTCACCACAGGTAACAACACTTTTCATTAAAAATAAAACGTTATATTCAGCCAATATTAATCCAACTCTAAAAAAACTTTGGGGGGCGTCCACAAATTACGTGAGATGTTTAAGGGGGGGAGGGGGTCGAGTTAAATCTCATCTAATCTTACGTTGGAGAGAGGGGGGGGTCTCGGCAAATATCACGCAATTTTTTTCTCTCTCCATGGACTGAATTAGAGTAGATATTCTTTTTTTAATCTCAGTAGTTTCGATTTAAGTATTCTATTGTTAAATTGTACTAACTTCTTAAACGGCAGCAGCAAATATTGCTGAGCAAACTCTCAGCAATATTGATTACTAGTCTTAACTAGTCTTCAATAAAAGCACGAAGTAAATTATTTTTTTCTTTTTACAATAACAATCCAACGCGTTTACGTAAGAAATCCACATTTTGAAAAATCTCACGTGAGATTGGGGGATGGGGAGGGGGTTGAATAAAATCTCACGACATCTCACCAGGGGGGAGGGAGGGACAGAACATTTTAAAAAACACCTCACGTAATTTATGGACGCCCCCTTATAAATATGAAAAATAATAATATCTGGAAGTAAACTAACTTTTACAGATGTATTTGATCATTGATCACAATCTCACGGTCTAAAGTTTTTCCCATCCATGTTCAATATAGTATGAAACTGTGCAAACCATTTTTTTCAGAAAATAAAAATCTTTATCGGTCTCTAGTAGTCACGATTTGAAGTTGATAATGACACATGTTGGCATTTTATTCGATCTTATAGGGAACTGGCTCCCAATTTCAACTAAGTACTTACCAGAGCTGATTGAACAGTGCAAGCTCATGCTTTCAACACTGTGCGGCTACTGAGCTTTCATCGCTTTAATTAAGTACCTACTCAATAAATATTTTTAACTAACATACGGTTAAAGTATATTACCCTATACTTTTGGATTTGACTCTCCATGCCCACTTAAAAAAATCATCCTGTATAGTAATGTTATTTTATGCTTACCACCTGCAAAGTACCTACCTAATAATTTTGTATTTCAGGACACATCCAGTGACTCGCCACATCATCACCACTATGAGAAGCCTCCATCGCCTCCACAGTACGTGCCAGTCTTCGCGTTGAATGCTCTCGGTAAGGGTCTATATCATCTTCAGAGGAATTAGAACGATAGAACCTGCACTACTTCAGAATGCTTACAATTCACGAAATGAACTCATCTATAAACCACTAACATTCAATAAAGTATAGACCAATAGAAAATTCGAGTATAGACTTCATGTGACCATACCTACGTCATTGTTAAAATAGAACGAACGTCCAATCCTTTGAATAAACCCGCCCTTCGATTTCTTTCAATAGGCTAGTTTCCTGTAAAATTATATTTAGTCATTATTTACATAATCAAAAAATATTATAACACGTTTTCTTTTGTCAATGAATCAAAAAAATACGAAGATGTGTTGAAGTTTCGCGTGACGTCACGTTTTGTTAATAAAGTGACGTCACGAGCTCCCACTCACGGACTTTGACGCGCTTTATCTGAATTTGGTAAAGCAGAAAATACGTGTAATTAGAATTATTATTTTAGTACTTACCCAGGAAGCATTCCTATTATTGCGTTCAAGTCACAAGTGCGCAACTGAATTATTTGCTAATAATGAGTACCCATATTTCCAGGTAAATACTACGTTCCGCTAAGTGTAGAGTACTCGTGCCTGTCGCGGCACTTGGGCGCGTTCGACGCGCTGGACGCGCGCGCCGTGCAGCTCGCCGCGCCGCTGCACCCGGTCACCATCCACGTCAACTTCCAGCCCTGCCTCAACTACCACATCAAGCGGGAACCCAACCACAACCTCACCGCCAACGACCGACCCCGGGACAATGACTGGCCGGCGACGTAAATCATCAAAACACTAAATCCAGTGCCTATGAATAAGGCTGTATGATTGATGATCCTAACCTATCCTTTTAAGGATGAAAAACTACTACTACTGCCTATGAAGTGACGTTAATATTAGCGCCAATTTAACGGCGGAAGGTGAATGGTGCCATTTCAGTGCTTTTGTGATAAATGAGACTGTGAACAAGGATTGAGAGAAATATAAGTATATACTGGTAAATGGAAAATATTGTTATTTTTGTAATGCTAAAATTGATACCTACAAATATATTTTAAGAGAAGGTAGTACTTATAGTAACGATCCTTCTGTAACTAATGATTTAATCGTTAGTATATCTATGTAAAAAAAGCCAAAAACATACTTATTTAAATTTTAAAGAACTGTCGAGCTACCATTTATGTGAAACTTACTAAATATTATAAAAATATAAAATTTTGTCTTGAAGTAAGATCATTATAACGTGGAAATATACAATTATGGAATGTTTAGTAGCTAAATAGGTTGCTTCGAGGTATTTTTGATATACTTTAACAATGAAGTCATTTGGTTAAATCTAGTCAAAATTTATTAAAGTAGTAACCACTTCTTAAAAACATACCATGTTACCGAGACTATTTAGTCTTTTCCGTAATAAGTGTATTTCCAAAGTGAAAAACAAAGACATTAGAGGAGTATTAATCTTCAAACTAGATTTTATTATTTTCCTCAGGATGCATTTAGGATTGGGTCATTTCTATATTTTCCGAACGTGATCGATTTATTTGACGATAATTTGTCAGTTTTATGACTACTTATTTGATTTCGTTTCATGCTCAAATTAAAGATATTAATGTTAATGTTGGTAGAAATATTAGTATGTTGCCCTATCTTAAATTCAGCTAGATAAGTCTTTACAACAGTTAACAATTAGTGGGCATAATTTATGTGTATACTTCGATGCATATTGTGTACGCATAGTTGGTAACTCAAGTTATGCCTATTGAAAAGCATTTTTATTTCCTTATACATTTATTAAATGGACACTTTTGAGAAAACAAAATACTTGTGAATGTTTTCATTGGTCTTAGTTACGGCTGTGATATGTAAAAATGTTTAGTCAAAAGCGTGTATCTTAAAAACTTACCGCTTTGCGGTTGAATTTACGGAAGTTATTTATTTTAAGTTTTTATAATTATGGTATGGAAAATATTCCTTTCAAAAATATTATTTGAAGTACCTTACATAGTTATTGGTGGATTTTTAACAAATGCGTGGATTTCTTGCAACGCAGTCAAGACTGAGGTTTTATTTACATAGTGGTAAAAATATATAAAATGGATTTCAACTCTCAAAGGGTCGGAATTCAATGCATAATTAATTTGAGGTGTCAAATTTTACGTAATTCTAGTTGTAAGGTTTATGATAGTTGTTGATGTATACTTGATATTTTGTACATACAAATATTTTGGAGAAATAAATGTCACTATATTTTACGGATTACATATAGCGTTTCATTGAACAAACATACCGAAGGCAGTAAGGAAAAGGCGTGACATTCAAACGAAGATTTTATGTAATTAATTATCATAACATCTTTTATTCTATATTATTATTTTAAATTTTACATGCTTACTTCAAACATTAAGAAAAAAATAATAATATTTAACATCTGGATAATATACAGCTCTTTTTTATGATCCACTTAGCGATAAAAATTATATAATATTGCAAAATATTCCATTGTTACATCGAATACCTTACATAAAAATTAATCAACGAGGGAGGGGGACAGACGAAGGTGGGTGCAATCACAAAGGAGTCGAAAGTACCAAAAACTAGTATAATATGGCAAACGATAGAGAGTGCGCTTTTTGTTCACCATAACAAAATATAGCTTTCACTTACCATTAATTATATCATAATATATACACACGACAGTTCTCTACTGGATGATATTATTAAGATTTTTTTATCACAAAAATTTTCACTAAATATACTACAGAACATTGAAAAGTTAGAACATATTATGCTGTCAACCCTACTACAAATATGTACAATTATCGCTGCCATAAATGTCTAAATATTTAATTATAGCTAAATAATATTTAGTTCGACATGTCAAATTATTTTCTCAAGTCATTTTAAGTACAGACACATAACACAACAAAGGATAAGCTACTTGGATACCATTGGAATCATACTTTAGCTGTAGAAACGTAATTTTGTTGATAGATGCGTTCACAGCATAATGCACTCGTAACGACCAGACGATAAGCAATTATTTTACACATTTCTAGTAGACAACCAGATCGAAATATTTACAAGTTCAATTCATATACATAAAAATGACATCGTCCCTAAAGACCGGCTGCATTCAATTCTATTTCATCTCAAAATTGATTCGATCTACAAATAATATTTAAAAAAACACCATAAAATCAGATTTATAGTACATAATACAAAAACATGAGTTAAATAAAAGCTGTTTAAAATATCATTTACCTGTGTTTAGTTTATATAAATTTTCTTTCTATAAACTATGTGTACACCTTTAGGCGTATTATTGCAACTTGTTAACTATATACTAAGTATTCACGATTATGCATGAACTTGAAATTTTAAGGAGGTTAAAACAATATTGATAAAAAAATGATCGACCGACTGATTGAGTAATGTAATACATAAAAAAAAAACATTAAATTCTGAACTTAGAAAATTAAAAAAAAAAAACAAATCATCGGTATTATTTAATAAAATAAAGTAGTAGTAAGCATATTCCTACATCAATCCCATCAACGCAAGTATTACGATCTAGCCTTCACTTGGCACTTTTCAGGTGAAATTAATACATCCACACCAAATAGGTGATATCTCAAAGTATACACTTTGTGTGTAATTCATAATATTTCATTTTCATCATCCACTTACTTCATAAGTATAACAAATGCTATTTTTTTTAATATAGTTTTGTAAGCATCTCTCAATAAGTAGGTACGATCATAATAACCAAAGGGCTATTGATACAAAAGTGAAGAGAAAAAAAATGTTTCGTAAACACGGGTTCTTATGGCTCAGCCTTAAATTATACAAAATAAATCGTATCGTTAAGCAATTGACTTCCCTATTGACATAAGAAAATTGACTCGTAAGAAATAAATAAGCAGCCATCGTACCAAACTGTTTCATACGCCAAAAAGCACACAATCTGTCCGAACTTTTGGGTTCCACAACAATATGATAATATGCAGAACCTCGTTACAATTTGAGCAACTTATAGGATGGACCATGGATAGACCATCAGACACTGGGCATATATTATAAATTTGTAGTTTCACTACGTTTATTATGGACATCTATTATAAAATTGTAACCATAAAGTTCGTTTATTCATAATTTTACAAATGGACTAGGAACGAATATTTGTCTGTTGGCAAATTTGTTTGGCGTTGGCTTCTGCAAATAGGTACAGTATTACCCAACTGATAAGGCGCGTCGAGGATCTTCGTTCGCACAGAAAAGGAAGTATGGCCCGAAGATTAACGAAAGAATGCTTAAATTTTAAATCAACCTTAGATCACTACTATAAGGTTCATAATACACTGCAGATATTAGTTCCATCTCAATTGAAAGTGCCGCCCCTCCGCACACATGGCGGCAGCTGCCGACCAATAGCATTTCCCGCGCTTTGAAAATGTGTCTATTGCGCTGGTACATCGGTAAGCCATATTAGTTGGGTACTACTGTATCTAAAATAAATTGTCGACTCTCAAATTGACAGAGCTTAAAAATATCTCAATGTGACGTTTTCAATGTTCCAATTGTCATTTCTAGTCCATAACGATAGCATTTAGGCCAGAATCACAAAAATAACGAGCCATGAAAAGCTGTCAGTGTGATTATCACCTAAAATTAAGGCGGTTTGAAACTAAACATAAAAATACACTAGAATCCCTTAAAATCACAATTTTATCATTATAACGAACAGAATATTTTGCAAACGCCTGTTTAGATTCCTAAGATCACTGGGACAGGATACCCTATCGTTTATTTAGCCCGAGGTTATTCACAACATCTATTCGTTGTTAGCACTAAGAGAGTATGTATCGAGTAGGGGAACATTGTGTCGGACAACTGTAACATTCAAGTTTAGTTACATGTACAAATACACCAAAGTAACGAATATGCAACTTTGCATTTTGAACATCCCAGTTATTAAAATAAAGTTTGCAATTCATATTACTGAGTCTAATTCTACAGTAACTTTCATTATTAATATTCATTAATTCTATTTTAAGTTATTGGTATTATAATCTGCATATATCTACATTATTTGCAATAGTTCGTATATTATATGTAATGTCATGCGACTTGAATGTTCAATATACAGTATGCAAAGGTAACGAGGAACATCGTTAAATAATACAGTTGCCAATCAAATTGTATTGTTGTAAAATTCAGGTACTGTACTGTATCGTAAAATCAACGGAGAAGTGATGTGCGCAATTTAATTTCTGTACACAGGTAAAATGCGATGTTTACAAATATCGACTACGCACGCAAACTGTTATGTATATAGCATAGAGAAATCTAAATATCTAAAATTCTACAACTATTTAATAGGGGCAATCAACGCGTGGTATTTGCTGTAAAACTAACATATTGACAGTTTAAACTGTATTGTATGTAAATAAAGTCTATTATTATAGTAAAGTTAATGTAATAAAGTTTTATTTCATGATTCACATCCAATTTCAATCTATTAAATACAATAATTGTAATAAGAGGTTGATCATGGAACTTATTGATAATGGCATAGTCTCAAACCATTATGCAGTTCTGCTGTACCTACAAAAAAAACATTGAAAATGCATAGGATGTCTGGTACAAGTTTAGTGAACAGCGTGAAAATGAACCTTATGATGAAATAGCAGAGTTCAAAGTAGCGATTAGAGAGGTAGAGCATAGCGTTTATTCGCTCAAAGAGCAGCTCGACTGGGGAAGTACCTCCACCTTACAGAATACCGCAGCCAAATAACACCTCTTTAAAGTGGTGTTGTGTTCCTGCGGTGAGTAAGGTCGCCAGAGCTCCATGAGGAGGTGCTATGCTGGCAGGGTGTGGACCAGCGGTGTGGTACCGACGTAGGGCTGTGCAGGCACGGCGTGTTGTTGCGGCGGTTAGGGAGACCCGGTGAAACGGCTGCCCGCTGGCCGCCCGCAGGTTGTAGGGGTCCCGAACCCAGGGATCACATAATCTCCGCCCTGGGAGGCTGACCCGCCGCCTCGCGCATAATCCTTGGTGCAGTTGGTCGTGCCGGAGGAGGAGACCGGAGTGGACCCGGCCGACTGTATCAGGGGGGGACCGGGGGCCCTTCCAGCTGCCGCACCAACAAACTGTATCACCTGAGCAGCATTCTGTCGGAGTGACACTGTGCTTTGTCCCTTCCGCTGCCGGCATAGTACCTCCTCTTAAAATTCTCTTCATCTCCGTTTTAAATGGCCCGTCGAAATAGAAGAAAACGTTCGTCAGCGGCTTCCCCGTCCATATTATCTATGGACTTTTGCAATATCAGGGGTCTTCATTCGAACATCAATGCAGTCCACCAACATCTAGAGACTGCAAAGCCGACTCTGCTATTTCTCACGGAGACACAAATATCCTGCCCTGATGATACATCGTATCTAAACTACCCCGGGTACAAACTGGAGCACAACTTTGTGCGCCGTGCCGGGGTATGTATGTACGTCAGGGAGGATATTTGCTGTCGCCGTCTCCATGGCCTAGAAGACCGGGACCTGTCGATTTTGTGGGCGCGCGTAGATCACGGTGGCCACACCAAAGTTTACGCGTGCCTTTACAGGTCCCACAGCGGTGACGCGGACACAATCCGGTTATTTGAGCACCTGCAATTGACGACTGACAAAGTACTGGAGCAGTACCCCTCCGCGGAGTTAGTGATATTAGGAGACTTCAACGCTCACCACGTTGAGTGGCTTAGTTCTCGATCCACTGACTTCGCGGGTAGGACTGCTCACGACTTTGCCCTGGCCTATGGCTTCTCACAACTGGTTGTTTCTCCTACGAGAATCCCAGATATTGAGAGCCATACTAGTTCCTTACTGGACCTTCTGCTGACTACGCGACCGGACAGATATACAGTGATAGTGGATGCGCCACTCGGCTCATCGGACCACTGTCTCGTCCGGACACATGTGCCTTGTGCGTCGACCAATTTGATCCGGTCACCCGGGCGTCGACGCGTGTGGCACTATAAGTCAGCAGACTGGGATGGATTGCGTGAATTCTTCGCATCGTACCCGTGGAGGCAGCTCTGCTTCGCATCAGATGATCCTGACACCTGTGCAGCTGCCGTCGCTGAGGCGATACTGGCGGGAATGGAATGTTATATCCCAAACCCGCTAGTGGCTGCAGGGGTGAAGAAGCGACCGTGGTTTAATCGGCCCTGCAAGGATGCTAGACAAAATAAGCAGACCTTGTATGAGGCTTGGACCACGGCCCAAACTAATCAGGACCCTAACATCTCTGATGCGAAACGCAAATTTAACGCTGCCTCGAGGTTCAGTAAGCGTATGATTGCCAGGGCTAAGTACGATTTCGTCGGCAGGTTTGGTGAGAGGCTGACTAGCCTTCCCTCTGGGAGTCGCGCTTTCTGGTCTCTTGCCAAAGCTGCTGAGGGAAACTTTTGCCAGTCGTCCTTGCCACCACTACGTAAGCCGGACGGAAACTTGGCCCATAGTGCTAAAGAGAAGGCAGACCTTTTAGGCTCTATCTTTGCCTCGAACTCGACTTTGGATGATATGGGCGCTACACCGCCTACCATTCCGCGGTGTGACAGCTCCATGCCGGAGATAAGCATTACCCAACGGGAGGTCCGGCGGGAATTGCTTTCTCTGGACATCCATAAGTCGAGTGGGCCAGACGGCATACCGGCAGTGGTGCTGAAGCGGTGTGCTCCTGAGTTGTGTCCAGTACTGACGCGTCTTTTCGCGCTTTCCTACACCAAAAAGGAAGTCCCGTCTTTGTGGAAGACTGCCCATGTGCACCCAGTGCCCAAAAAGGGTGACAGATCAGACCCGACGAATTACAGGCCTATCGCCATCACCTCCCTTCTCTCCAAAGTCATGGAGCGAGTGATCAACACGCAGCTTTTGAGATACCTGGAGGATCACGATTTGTTGAGCGACCGACAGTATGGCTTTCGCCACAGTCGCTCAGCTGGTGACCTCCTTGTGTATCTCACGCACCGTTGGTCACTCGCCATCGAGAGTCAAGGTGAGGCATTGGCAGTGAGCCTAGATGTGGCGAAGGCGTTCGATCGGGTCTGGCACAGGGGTCTTCTAACGAAGTTACCATCATACGGGCTTCCCGAGGGATTGTGCAAATGGATTGCCAGCTTTCTGTCCAGCAGATGCATAAGAGCCGTCGTCGACGGTAGCTGCTCCGATAGCATGGACATAAATGCTGGCGTTCCGCAAGGCTCTGTGCTGTCCCCAACACTGTTCCTACTGCATATCAATGATATGCTGTCTATTGACGGCATTCATTGCTATGCGGACGACAGTACAGGGGACACCTATTATACGGGCCGTGCAAATATCCCTCGTTCCGAGGTTGAGGAAAGTCGCGAACGGCTGGTGTCTGAAATCGAGAGTACACTAACTAATGTCTCCGATTGGGGTCGACTAAACCTAGTCCATTTCAACCCTACCAAGACTCAAGCCTGCGCGTTCACCGCTAAGAAAACCCCATTTGCTGTGGCTCCACAGTTCCAGAACACGTCCTTGAACATCAGCATAAGCATCGGGATCCTTGGCGTCGACATTTCTAGCGACGTTTTGTTCCGAAGTCACTTAGAAGGCAAGGTTAAGCTGGCATCCAAAAAGCTCGGAGTGCTCAACAGAGCGAGGCAGTACTTCACATCGGGGCAAAGGCTGCAACTTTACAAGTCGCAAGTCCGGCCTCATATGGAGTACTGCTGTCATCTATGGGCGGGGGCACCTGGATACCAGCTTGATCCTTTAGACTCGGTTCAACGACGTGCCATAAGAATTGTCGACGATCCCGAGCTCACAAGCTGTTTAGAGCCCCTCAGTCTGAGGAAAGACTTTGCCTCCTTATGTGTGTTCTACCGCTTGTACAACGGACGGTGTTCTGAAGAATTGTTTAAGATGATGCCCACGGCTACTTTCTACCATCGCAACTCTCGCCATCGACGGGGAGTCCATCCTCACATATTGAAACCTGAATTGTTTCGTACTGTGCGGGCTCAAAGGAGCTTCCTTCCGCGGACGCTCAGACTGTGGAATGAGCTCCCCGCCGTGGTTTTCCCAATGGAGTATAGCATGGGGTTCTTCAAAAGGGGTGTGAAGAGATTTCTGCAGGGTCGGCAACGCGCGCGTGATACCCCTGGTGTTGCAAGCGTCCATAGGCTACGGTAACCGCTTACCATCAGGCGGGCCGTATGCTTGTTTGCCACCTAAGTGGTATAAAAAAAAAAAAAAAAAAAAAAAAGCGTGACAAGATGCACTATTGAGTTACCCAGCTGCCCAATTCAACTTTGTGATGGTAGAACGAAAAAAAAAACCCTTTGCACAAACATGCGCTCCACTTAAATTATAAAATGGCTAATGCGTATTCGTATCGAAACATCTCTAAGTTACATGTGAAGATTCTAACACTGACAAGAGACCTAAGACACTAAGACGAGACCTCGGACCCCCTAAATACGCTACAAAAAAACGTAAAACAATAAAAACAACTATAATTTACTTAAACATTATGCGTACAAAAATTCTATTCATCGTCCCCTAGCTAGACGCACTATCGATAGATCGATATTAAATAAATATATCAATAAGATACATACATATTGTACATATATAAAAATCTTTTTAATAGCATTATACATACATACATACGTACCGAGTAGGTTCCCTACCATTTTTATTAATCTTAACTCTCCTATATACAATATGTACAAAGGGAAATAAAAACAATTTGTACTTGCAGAAAAACCGTGAAAATTAAAAACGTAGTTCAGAAGTGAAACGGAAAATATACAAAACGTGCGCACCGGGGCGCATCCTAACACGTACTGATAAAAAAGTTAATATTAATTATAATTATTATAATACAAGCGACGGGCCGGCGCCGACGTGAGATTTACAAAAATATGTCTTATTAATATGTGCATAGAGGCGACATTGGCTGCCTCTACCTGTCGCACCGCTTCGCGCCAGCCGCGCCATCTGTCGGACAAACAAAACTTGCACATTACATACAGCAAACAAACTACGGGCTTTTGTAATTAAATATGATTTATTTCACTTATTTATACAATATAGGCATAAGTATTTGTTAGGTTATATACAAAAATAAGTATCATTAACATTACAGTAAGTAAAACAAAATTTTACATAGCTTCTTTGAAATCGAAAACATAAACTACAGCTTCGTAATTTACAAAATAAATAAAACACCCCTGCGACCAAAAAAGAGCATGTAAACTAATTGGCATAACACTCCGCCATGTTTAAAAAAAGTGATTAATTGGCCATTCATAAAACTGCTGCCAAACGATAGCGACAATTGTAAGCAACAAGTAATATTATGATATACTTTCTTAGATATTTGGGTTTTGAAAATTCATTTTTGTAACAAACTTACTGATATTTTTATATAGGGTGATAGACATATTTTAAATCTATGTTAGAACCTCTTTTTGTAATCCCAATTAAAGTCTTCACTGGGGTAGGCATTACTGTGCGTTCTGAATCTAACATCTCTCATCGGTGTAAAATGATGTCCAGCATTTCCCGAATTATTTACAAAGGTATCCCTAGCGGTAACACTATCAAGGTTTGCAACAATATTCTTATTGGTAAGTTTAGATTGGCCACCAACGTCTGCTAAGTTATTCAAAGCAATACGTTGCTCCCAAGTGGGCAAAGGTTCCGCACCGTAAGTATTAAATCCAGAATCCGTGATGTTATTTATGGGAAAATGTTTTCCCAAATGTTGGTCTGTACCAAACCGGGAAACCCAAACATTGGAATTATTTGTGGGCGAATGTTGGTCCGTTCGGGTGGTATAAAGGTGTGATTGGCGAGCAATGTTGGTGATATTTGTGGGCAAATGTTCCGTACCGGTATCAGTGGGCGGCCTCGCTAATTCGTCGTCGGGTAGAGCGAGACCGAACTCCCGCCGCAGCCGCGAGCTCAGGTTCTCGCGCTGCCGTTCCGAAGCGGTCGGCTGCGCGTCGAAAACACCTGCACAAATTAAACGAGCATTTAAACAATGCTTAATTTGTTTTCTTTACCATACATAACTTATGTATTAACATTATAGACATCTCAAATCGTTAATGATTGTGTATTTATCATGAATAAAAGGCATGTTAATACACACCGGTGCTGATTCTGTTGTAAATCGCACTAAATTAATTTTAATCACAACAAATCTCTTTCTTACAAACTTTATTGAAAAAAAGATAGAAGTTATTTCACGCTTTCAAATTAGTCTTTGCCGTTTGTAACAAATTTTGATGGCGACTTATGTTGAAAACATGCAATTGGATTAATTTGACAGGACTTCTTCAGAATTTCTTATGTTCTTTGTTAGAAAGAGATAATAGTGAGACTAAATTAGTTTAGTTGTAAACATCAGAATCAGCGCCACTGCCTGCTAGCCTAGACATCAAGGCTATCTGCGTTTCAAACACATCGCGTCCCGTACAGAGGTATAGTCGTAAAAAAATAACAAAACGACAAATTTAATTTCGCATATATATAATATTAAATCAAAAGTAATTTATTCAGTTTAGGCCCTGGTAAGGCACTTATGAACGTAAAATTGGTACATACAGTTGAATTTAACACCGGTTCGGTTATTAATAATGAGCAAATTATATGGAATGACTTTATAGAATAAGATATTTATGTATGAATCCTGATAAATAAACGCATGTTGCACAGCAAAAACGAAAGCAGAGTGCTACACTCACAGAGAGCGCACTAAAAATAACATGCGCAAACATCAATTCATCTTGTTAACTTATTTGCCAGGCAATTAGCAACTCTATTACAATAGTGCCAAGATTAATTCCTACACAAATACAGTTGAGTACCGAGGTGATTATCTCATTCCTTTGGCATGTGTGCAAAATGTAAAAAAAAAACAGTGTACAGCATGAATATATTGTTCGAGTTCTACAACGCAGTATGTTTACTTTGGTATTGTCAAGGTCGTTTGCTTTGCTTCGTGAATTCGGTTTTCGCTTCAAATATGTTTACGGGATATCTTTATATTGATATTTTTGAATTGTTTTTATACTATTATAATAAGGATATTTATAGTGTTTTCAAAAAGGAATAGCGAAAGTGAAAGATACATTTTGGCAGGACAAAGTTAATCTTTTGGTAGTATTGATATTTTTTTTTTGCAAATACCAGAGTTTTTAAAATACCTATAATATCTTCCGTAACTAATACAATAGTTCCCTTAAAATTGTCCATTAATAATAAATACAGTAGCGTATATATATATATATATATGGATATGTAATGCAATTACAAGTTATATATTTATTCAATATGAACAGGATTGTTCTTAAGTAAAAACAATGCATCGTTATCAAACTCGAAATGTAAATTTAAATAATAAAAGAAGAACGATAAAATGTACCCGATAATGCAGTTTGCAATGGACTCTAAATACATAATCAAGCTATATTTCCCAGATAACATAGCAGTACCGACCAATCACTGCATCTAAATGTTTAGTGTGCCCTTAACTTAGCCAATCAGAGCGCATTGTCAGTGGTAGGGAATTGGCGATATAGATATCAAACAAATAGGTAAATTGTTCGATGCTCACAGAAGAGTCTTATGGTAAGTTATGTGGCTGAAGCGCTCGTGGTACAGCTTGATTAGTCGTTCCTAATCGATCGGCAAAATTAAGCAATCACCGGTGAGGACAGTATCTGTAAAGGTCACTGCCTAGTGGTATTTGAACACGAGCGTCTTCCCGGCTGTCACTTAATTGTGATAGTCGTTCGTTACGCTACCTCCATCGATCCGCAGTGGGCACGCGTGGTGGAGTATCTACCCATTCTCTTTCACCCTCATTTGTGAAAGGAGCATTATGGGCTGATGATGATAATGTGGCCGAATGTTGTGAGCACAAAAAGCCTAGAAAAGAACTTGCTCTTATCTACATCTGCCGGAACCTATGGGTGCTTGCTTTTCAAAATTCAAAATCATTTATTCAAATAGACCTTCGCAGGCACTTATGAAAAGTCTGACTTTAATACTCTAATACCGGTTCGGAAGGTTGCATTTGCTGAGAAGAGCCGGCAATAAACTCAGCAATTACTCTTTTCAAGACAAGCTTAGATTCATTACATAATATTTACATTCTAATCGCACTGTCAAAAATTGCGTGCCCACGGCGGCAAAACTACAAAGTAGACTGACTCTATATTTAATAAGTAAATAAATGGCAAACTTAAGCAGACCAGCCCCCACAAGCAGCACCTTTCCACTTGAGGGTGGGTAATACTAGGTTTTCTCACGATGTCCGTTTTCCTTCACCGAAAGCTCAAGCATATTGCAGGCATCGAATCGAACCAACGACATTCGACGTCACAACTACTGAGTTATCATCGCCTTAATGTGAATCAGAATTAGATTGCAAACTGCGTTATTAAATAAAGTGCGTGCGGTAGGGAAGAGGGACCATAAACGATAAAGTGTGACGACTATTCGTTCAGCCAGTGAAGTGTTATAATTGCATATATTAGCTTAGCGTATACTGCAGTTAATACTTTACGAAGTATGTCACAAATATTATGATAAATAGCGGTCGCGAAGGATGCAATTATTTTGGTACCTTGTTTAAAATAACTAAAAGGTATGAAATAATGATCTTAATATAATAGCCACTCATTGCTGTGTATACTTAATTGTTTGATGGGTTGATTATGTATTCACTAAAATTGTAATAATCATTGATATTCAATCATCGAACATTTTTAACCAAAAGAAGTGCAATGAAGTTAATTTTGTTCAAAAACTATTCCGCCAATTCCTGACCACCAACAATGCTTTTTAATTGGCTAAGTCAAGGACACACTAAACATTTAGATCCAGCGATTGGTTCTTACCGTTCGAAGTGACTAGTTGCGCACTGCATGCGCATCATGAAAAGTCTGTCCGTCTCGCGTGCGGTCAAGCTAATGAGTATGAATGAGACAGTTATTGTTTTGCTTTTGCTACAGCCCATAAATATAGAGTAGTCTTTTTTGCATTCGTCCATTAGAATTGATCGATTGATTAGAAGCATTAATGTAATAAGACATACTGTATCGTGAAATGGCATATATGAGTACTGTGAACGTGCCAGCTTTAATTATCCGACTTATAAATTTTACAATGTAATCGAAATAGTCCATTGCTGGTTGGAGTTGGCTTGCGGGCCGTAGTCAGGTGAGCTCAAAGTAAAAGGAAATCCTGTAAAACAAATGGTATGTAATAAAAGGTACCTTTAGGCAGATGATCGGCGACGAGCTCCCTGTGCAGCCTCTGTTCGAGTTCGTCGGCGGCGTGCTGCGCGGCCGCGTCGAGCCTCTGCGGGGAGAGCTCCCCCGCGCCCGATGACTCCGACGACCACTCGGGGCCCGCCTCGCCCTCCTCGCCGCCGCCCCCGCCCCCGCCCCCGCCCCCGCACGACTCGCCCCCGCCCCCGCCCCCGCTGCGACCCGTGCACTTGTGGCGCTTGCGATACTCGCTGATAGAGAGCTGTTAGATTAAACACATATTAAAACTTTTGTTTGTGTTGGATTGGCTGATGTACCCGTATACACAAAAATAATAATTCTAATCAGTTTAATTATCAAAAATATTAACGAAAAAAAAAGTCGAACTATATCTAGGGAAGGAGTTTGATTATCAAAAATATTAACGAAAAAAAAAGTCGAACTATATCTAGGGAAGGAGCTGACTCTTAATATACAGGACTTGCCTACCATAAGTGTCAGAGACTTTAATTTAATTGAGTGTATCTAATGTGGTCATTTTTTTTTTTATAACTATTATTGACAAAGATAAAGCGCTTCAAAGTTCAGGAGCTCGTGACGTCACTTTTGGGTAAAAAGTGTACCAGAACGCGGAACTTCAATACACTATATCTTCGTATTGATTTTTTTTTTATTGACAAAAGAAAAACTGCGTGTCGTAATATTGTTTTATAAATAGTTTTTTTCATGAATCCAGCCTATTCTTAAAACATTGAAATTTCCTTGTTGAAAATTTATCGTATCTTATGATGAAAGAAAATATCGTAAGGAAAGTACAGCACCTGGGAAATTTTGAACTACAGCGACCATATCAAATCTAATGGTGCGTCCATTCTTGTCGAACCAAGCACGAGCCGAGCCTCGAACGAGCACCCTGCGAGCACGATTCGCGTAGCGTGGACGGGCTTGCGAGTCTCGAACGAGCGCGATTGACAGTTTTTTCACGTACAAAGGGATTCGCATCGTGCTCGTTGTAGGTTCGTTCTTGGCTCGGCCCGTGCTCGATTCGCCTAGCGTGGACGCACCATGAGGGAAATGCCGCAAGTTCTATACTTACTTACAGTTCTATGCAACCGACTTTGTCAACATCGTCGCTTACATTAAGATTCCAAAAAAAATTTACAAAATTAAAAAGTTAGCTTGGAATTGGTTCACAACAGACGGCTATAAGTATATAGTGTAGTATGTAGTGTATAAGCACGTTTGCAGTAGCACAGTAATGATAACACGACATAATACTGAAAATAGATCGTGCGCTGATTTCACCCGCTGTTATGCTTCATCACTTCATTAATAATGTTAATGTCGACTGCTGACCGCAGGCCGCTTGCATCCAGTGATTAAACAACAACACGTATCTGCTATCTCTCTGCGCGCGCATGTGAGAAAGAGATAGCAGTTACCGAAACATCAACTATTCCGGGAGCATTGCAAATTTTCCCCGCAGGTTGATATTTTACATCCCATCAAGATATAAGACTATTTTTATGTTAAAAAATGTATTGAATCTAATGGGATAATGTTCGTGATACACCCATACTAGTTAGTATATTATAAACTTATCAACTATTGAAGCTGTTCATAATTGCAATCGTTAATTGCTATGAAATAAGTTGACTTTAGACAGAACTAAATACAATAAACTAAAGAAACATTTATATTTAAATTGATAAATTGTTTAAATTGGTCAATTTTGATTAATAGCTTACAGAAAACATGAATAAATTAGCCATACAAGTTGAGTTGACCTAGCATTGATTGATATAATTTTTGTTATCTAATCTGGGGCCTTGGTCTGATTCTGTTACATTGACTCGGAACTTTTTATATAATATACAATTATTTATGCTTTACCATAATATTTGTTTATTGAAGTTATACACAGCTGCCACTTTCTTAACGTGAAATCTTGATCAGTAAAGAAAATCATAAATTATTCTATAGTTAAATTAAAATGTTGAGTAACAAGTGTAAATTCAACTGACCTT
This sequence comes from Achlya flavicornis, assembly GCA_947623365.1. Lineage (NCBI taxonomy): Eukaryota > Metazoa > Arthropoda > Insecta > Lepidoptera > Drepanidae > Achlya > Achlya flavicornis. The sequence continues at coordinate 2,947,571 of OX392474.1, forward strand.
CCTTCGAACAGGTTTTGGTTTTTCAACAGGCGGAGGATTTAGCCTGGGGTCGTTGCTCCTCGGGAAGTAAGGCTTGGTGGCAGGCTTCGGGGAAGGCGTCAGCAGACCAGACTTGTTGGAGCTCTTCAACACCCCCGACAATATCACACTGTTATTAGAGTCCATATTATTCACACGGGTCAGAATGGCCTGGACGCTCTTCAACTCATCCACTGGCTCAATACTGTCCTTGTCAAATATACTATTATCTAAACTTGTAGTCCTATCTATTGCACTCTTAATTATAGACATGTTCGGCACGTTCTCGTTGATCGTACTGTCCAAGTTGAACGATTGAGAAATGTTGCTAAAAATTCCGGAGAACAGCCCCGTCGAACTGAAACGCGACGAGAACGGTAGCGTGGAATTTTCTAGAACAGACGGCCTATCGATCGCGAAAGGCCTCTCTTCCAGTTTTTCGACGGGAGACACTGGCCTCGTGACCCTGAGAGGTCTCATCGGTTCCTCCGGCAGAGGAATCGTTTCGGGCGGCGGTATGAGGGGCATGGGAGTGGTCTCCTCGGGTAGAGGAATGGTTTCCGGCGCCGGCAGAGGTATCGACTCCACCGGCGGCAGCGGTATGTTCTCGGGAGAAACGTGAATTTTCACGTCATCATGAATCGGGTAGCTCATGTCGTCGTGTATATCCCCGTTAATCTCTGGTGATTTTGAATTACTCGTGTCGTTCTCCGTTCGCAACTGAATACTGATTTGGTCGTCGACCATGTTGAGATCGAAGTTCAAGTTCACTTTCTTCCGTTTCTCCTTAGGCTTTTTATTTCTACTCTTTAGTATCATTATGTTTTCCGTGTGAAACGAGTGGATCTTCTTCTGAATGTCGTCCATTTCGTCGCGTTGCGGAGACGAGTTCCCGCTGGTATCTGCAGACTGGCAACTGTTGAGTTTATCGTTTGGGCTCTCGAGTCCTTTCGACTCGATATTGCTATGATCGATGGACTCCTGTATCTTAACCTGAGTGGGGATAGTGGTATCTATCTCCATAGGCACAACCTTATTATAATTACTCTCGTCTGTATCGACGTTATTATTATTAGATTTAATGTCATCAGACTTGGTTATCTCCGGTGGAACCTCCTCCTCGGGCGTCGGCACTCCGATGATCCTCCGAATGTTTTCGCTGTCGTGTGGACCTTTCAAGTTCACGTTGAGGACGTCATGGTCCATATTGCACTGGTCGTCGGAACCCTGCCCGCTATCCGAGCGAGTTCTATCTCTACCGTAAATACTGTCCATTATATTCCGCACATTATACTGCCGAATGACAGATTGATTGTCGTCTTTAACCGGAGAGTCTTCGGACGTCAAAATTGGGGAAGTTTCTTCAATACACTGCACAAACAAAAAAATATTATTACTTTGGGAAACTCTCCTAGATCATTAACATTGAATTTTTTTAAGACTTACAGGCACAATCGTGTTCTGCTCCAAGGATAGCGATTCCCGCGCTAACCTCCTCTTCTTCAAAGGCGTCACCATTTCGCTGGGCGGTGAACCTGGGACAAATACATCTATTTAAACGATAGTACCCTATTTATTAGAACAAGCATTGTTATGTCTAAAAGAGTTACACCAACCTATGATAGGAGAGTCGCTCTCCTCACTGATGGCTTGCCGTAGCCATCTCTTTTTGGCACTATGTTGGGGTACAATCGTGGGTGGCACTACGACTTCCTCCGTCGGGGGGGTACTCCTGGTGATCCTTCTCGCTTTCTTGGGAGGTCTATTTCGTTCCCTCCCGGGGGTTCTGGGAGGGGAGGCTCGAGTGTCGTCCTCTTGGTCTATATCTGGCGTCCCGCTCAGGTCGCCGATCATGGTCGAAGCGACTCTAACCAAGCTTTCTAACGACGGAGCGGACACTAGGGCCGGTCTGTAGGGGGAGCGGTAGGGGGAGGGGGTGCGCTCGGGAGACCGTCCTATCCACTCGGTCGCCATAGTTTTCTTGGTTTTAGGCAATTTAAACGCAGACTCGACGGAGCCGACTGCCGCTTCAACCAGTAAACAAGCCGAGCTGAGGCCGAGGTCCTGAAATATAAAAGAAAAATATAAAAACTTTTATACTATTAGCAAATTTCTTACTTCTATATTTGAGTCATGACTTGCATTTGGGTTGTATGCCATAAAATTGTATAGTAGGTTTATTTAAAAGATTTAACCTTGGCCCAAGTTTCTTGCTGGTGGTAACTTTTATAGCTTTGACCTTCATATGTCCTAGGGCTTATATTGAATAAATGCCTTTACCTTGAATAAAAAAAATCATAGACTATAAAATTCATAAGCAATGATCAAGTTCCTTAAAAAAATATAGTAACCTCGGTGATATTATCATTGGGCGTATCATTAGTATCGTTGTGCGAGGGCGCAGCACTGTGGCGGCGCGAGGGCGGCGCGCGCGGCGGCGTGCGCGGAGGGACCGGAGCGAGCGGAGTGAGCGGCGCGAGCGGAGTCAGCGGCGCGAGCGGCGCCTCGTCGCCCGACGTCACCATGTCGCTGTCCGCAGAGTTCAGCCGCCGACGGTTGCACTGGGACGTTGTACGGGCACGACCTTTTCGCCTGTACATACATTACATTATATTAACCATAATACAGTATTTCTCAAAGCCGATTATGAAGTACCTTTTAGGCATTAGAAGGGGGGGCCGTAGAAAGCCCAGAGTCGGAGAAAGTTTTTCTATGAGTTCAGGTAAAAAAGCTAAACAATAGCTCTAAAATCATTCTCAAAGTGGCCGGTGGGAGAAATTAAAAAAAAAACGAATGGGCAGAGGATAATATCAAATAAGAAATTTCATGTTATGGTGTGAATGATGGAATTGGCGAGGAATATCGCAAGCATTTGAATTGCAAGATTATTTTTATTATGTAATTGAATTGAAATAACGCAAGCGAAACTATCAACAGGAGCGTAATGGTGTCAACTTGGTGAGACTACATCCTATATAGAAAGGAAATAATATAACCAATATGCTATGATATAAACTTGTAACCCTCTCTATAAATAAAAATAAACGAAATTTGAAAATTACATTCATCTTAGTGTATTCTGTACAACTTTACTGTAATAAATATTATTAGCATTATCTTTTTCACTTGTATTTTACTGTAATCAAGCGCCACTTTTGTGTTATCATTATACAATGATAATGCACAAGTATCAACTTAAATATCCAGTGGCTTTTAGGTAGTGATAATAAACAGTTTTTTTTTAAGTATTAAATTACTAATTAATGGAGGTGGATAAAATTTATTAATGTTAATGAGATAGTTCTAAAGGAGACACCCCTCCTTCATCTAATAGGATAGAATATGACATACTTCCTTCTCTTTTTGTTGGAATTATGTATTTCATCCTCTTCATCTTTCTCAGTTGCATTAGGATGGGGGTCCGATTCCCTTCTCTTCTGTCGTTCTTTTACTTCTTGTTTACGCTGTTCCGCCTTCTCCATACGTTCAAATGCTTTCATTATAGCCTCCATTTTACGTTCCTCTCTAGTCTGAAAATAAAACACGATTATTTAAAATCCGTTCAATCCGTGATTATTCTATAGAAATAAGAGTTTGTTTCTTACCATTTTCTTCTTATCTTTCTCCTTACAACTGGTTTGTATTTTGTCCTGAGAGTCATCTGTTTTGTCATCTAAAGAGTCTTGGTTCACACAAGTAGTCCTGCTGGACCTCGAAGATCTGTCATGACATGCAGACTTAGCAGTCACCTCACGAATAATATCACGAGGTTTCTCTTCCTCTACTTTAAGCTCCTCTATCGGCAATTTTTCTTCGATTTTCTCAACTTGCTCTATTTTCTCTATGATTTCATTGTTTTCCAGTTTTTCTATCTTTTCCATTTTCTCAATTTTTGCAATTTTCTCTATGTTTGCAATTTTCTCTATTTTCTCAAAATGTTCAACTGGCTCTGGCTCTGGTTTTTCTTCATCTGAGAATAATGGTTCAGTTTCAGGTTTCATCTCTTTCTCTTCAAAAACGGGTGTCGGTTCCTCTACCGGTTCTATCGGCGGTAATTCCTCTTTGACAAAAGACATTTCTTCTTCTTTTTCTTCTTCCATCGGTTCTGTTTTAATGTAATCAGGCTCGTCTATATCTTCGGGCTTTAATTCTTCTTTGGCCATTAGATCAATTTCAGATTTTATTTCTTCTAAGGTTTCCTCAGTTTTAATCGGTTCTTCGAATGTGAGAGCCATAACCGCCGTTTTGACGGGCGATAGTGGCGAGAACTCGTGTTTAATCGGAGACAGCTTCTCAGATTTAATCGACATTATTGCTGGCGGATACTCTTTGATCGGCGTCGCTAGGATCGGCATAAGCGGTGGCGATACAGAAGATGAACTAAAACATCTATTCCTGCTCCTCTTTTCTCTGGGGGGGTAGTCGACACTCTTCCTAGCTGCCAATGTATTGAGCCCGTTTACTTTGCAATGTTTCGGATTCCCGCAAGCGCATGGTTGCTTGCTGCCGTCACTGTCATGTCCGACTGTAATCTCGGTATTTGACTGAATTACCCCAATCGAAACCAAGTATACGTGTAGTGTTCCTTTAACGATACAGTGTTGTAGCTCCGCGTTGGGCTTGCAAGACCTACGAACGAAACGCGCCTCGTTACCATACGTCCGTGTGTCTATACATATTTGTGTATTATCCTTCGGTAATCTGTAGAAAAATACGAACGGACCCGGCTTCTGACTGCCGGCTCTTGCAGAGTTTTGCAACTGCGGTCTATGCTGATTAGACAGCATATATTTGCCACGCAGCTCAATAACTGGCGTACACTCTTTCAAATCCTTCGTGGCAATGAGAATCTTGCCACCGGCGTGCGGAACAGTTGTGCACAAATGTGAATTCATCGCATACGCCATGTTCGGAGTGTTGCCCAATTTACTGCTATATTTCATTATCTTGGCTCTCAACTCTGGACTGTAGTGATTAGTTACAGCCAGCTCGTACGAGTCCTGCCAGTGGGACTGACTCGGCAGGCTCGCGTTATATTTACTTCTATTCAGCATCATTTCCTTCTTGCGTTTAACGCGTTTCTCAGTCAGCTTTCTCTTAGCACCTTTACGGAGAACTTCAGCTTTCTTCGGTCTCTTAGGACCTCGTTTCGGTAACGCCAGTGACGGTTGCGGTAAGGGCGGCAGTACTGGGATAGAGTTATTGTATGTTGTAACACAAGACCCACTAGTATTTGTGTAAGTTGTAACAGTGAGAAGTCTCTTTCTCCTTTGACCGGGAGCTCGAATAGTTTCCGAAGAGTCAGAATCTGAGGCTCCAAGAGCGCTCAATTCCTCTCGTTTCCTCAGTTGAATAGCACGAGCGTGCCTACGGTCTATGGGACGAGGGAAACAGAGCTCGCACATGTACGCATCTGGTATGTTCTGTCTGTCTATACCCATGCAGTCGACGTGCTGCCATTCGCCGCACCGATCACAGCAAATCATATAGCCGTCATCATGTGTAAAATCGCAAATACACCTCGTCTTTCCTTCCTCTTCGCCCTCCGGAGCGGTCTCAGTATCGCTGCCCCCTCTAGTCGCTTTCCTATCACCGTCTAATGAGGATATTACCGAGGCCGCGTCGTCTTCCTGCGGAGGCAGTGGCTGGGGCTTATAACTTAAAGGTGCCATTTGAATGGACGTCACAGGAATGGGGGGCCCGATGATGCTAGTCGGCACCGCCAGTGGCAAGTCATAAGACGCAGTGGACATAATAACCGGGGAGGTTCTCTTCAAAGGACTCATTGGGGTAGTGGTTAACGGTGGAGAAGCTATTTCTGGAGGCGGTCCAGTAGAAACCGGTGTGGTTGGTAAGGATGTGGGTTGCTTTTGAGCAGGTAATGCGTATGTATGGTCCAACATGATAAAAGCTAATGGTTGGTACGAGTATCGACGAATTTCTTCAGAAAGGTTTGGTCTTTCCTCCATACCAATAATATCATCTGCCGTAAGTAGTGTTGATTTGTCTCCACTGAAACAAAATAGACAAAATATTTTATCACAAAAATTCATGAAATAATGGGCTTGCTAAAAAATTGTATTAGATTATTTACTTACACTATAATCCTCTTCTGATTGATAGGTTTTACTTCAGTTGTTTCATCCATGCTTATTGCTGGACTTAAGCTATGATTGACAGAGCTTGGACTCGGCTGTAGCATCAACTTGGGTTGTGACAATGATTGCAATATCTGGGCTGTCAATTGTTGGTTAGCTGATACTTGTGACACTGTGGACAATTGGTTATCGGCCGGCCCATATGTTTGTACATAACGCAAATTTGGTGTAGATCCTGATTGCACATAATGGGGGCCTTTGGGCAAGCTTGTGCTTATTGGAGCAGTAGAAATTAACACCGGACCACATGGAGACTGAAGAACTAATCTTTCTCCTTTGCTAGGAAACTTATAAAGTTGGCTTTTATGAGTTGGACTTCCAACTTTCTGAATTATCTTAGAGGTATTAGAGTCTACCACTCCATAAGTGGGCTGCTGCTGATTTTTGTAAGTGACACTTGTGACTGGCCAAGACTTTCCTTCAGATTTGTGAGCAGAGCCAGCCTGTTGAATTATTTTTATTGCTCTTGACTGGTTCTTCTGCCCTGAAACTTGGCTGGAGTTCTTAGACCCTCTGAACATATTTATAGATTTCCTCCCAGAGTGGACAGACATTTTATTTGGCCCGGACACAACACGCGACAAAAAGTGGCATTGCGTGTTACCCGGGGATGCAGCTACCATAGCATTTAAATTAGCACCATTGTTTATCTTATTCAATGTCTTACTTATATTAGTGCTTTTTGTAAATGTTTGACCATAAGACACATTTTTTATTGGACTGTTGTTCACCACATTGGGTGAAAGGCTAGAGCACCCGATCAGAGACTGGCTCTTAGGGGGTTTAGTGCACAGCACCGAGTTGTTCAATTGTTTCTGAGACACAACATTAGTGCTCAATTTGTATACATGGTTCTGTGCATACACAGGTGTTACTATTTCTTTACCTTGAGTAATGTACTGTTGGGAATAAATTGGAGGTTTTGGGATAGATATATTGCTCAAGATTTGAACCTTGGATGTTTTGGGTCTGCTAATGTAACTTGTTTCTGTCACAATATTGGATCTTCTTCCAGTTTGTGTTGATTCATTTACATAGCTCTCGCTGGTTATTATTATTTGTGACACACCAGCTTGTGTCCTGTCTTCATCACTCTTGATATCTGGTGTAGCACTAGTTGCAAGTATTGTAGGAAGCCACAGTGTTTGGTTACTTGATACATCTTGTGATACATTCTGTATTGCTGTTATGTTGCCCACAGCTGCATCCACATTAATTGTGAAGTTCTGTGGTAGCTTCGTAACATTCTGAACAATTGCCGTGTTCAATGGAGTTTGAATAAGTGTTGCAGAGTTTTCCGCATAATTAACATCATTTGAATCATCTGTTTCTTGGATAATAGGGTACGCTATGCGTCCCACATTGTCTATTGTAGTCTCCTCAATCCTAACTAATCCGGAAAGGGAGTCAACGGACATATCATTGTCACATCTTTTTTCAGCAATGTGATATTCGACTTCTTTATCTACTGTATGTGCAGTTTGGATAATGCTCTCAAGGTTAGTAGAATCAGGCTCAGGATCGCCCTCAGTGTGGGATAGGGGCACAGCCCTTAAAACAGGGGTTCTGACACTTGAAATATTCATATCGGTTAATTTGTGTTCCAATACATGTTCATAGACATTTTCACTGGAGGAGGCCGGCCCGTAATCCTATAACAAATAAAAATTATATATTATAGATATGCATAATAAGATGTTTTATATCACACATATAGCATACTAAGATCAATCATAGTAGTATAGATTATTTAGTGAACATACAGTTACATTGATGCGGCTGTCCCTTATCCAATGTTTTTATTATCATACTAGCTGTCCCCCAGTTTCACCCACATTCCCAGGATAAAAAGTAGCCTATGTCCTTCATCATACCATAGGCTATCTGCCAAATTTCATGAAGATCTGTTAAGCAGTTGAAGCTTAAAGGCGTAACAAACAAACAAACTCACTTTTGCATTTATAATATTAGTTAGGATAGAATCACCATATGTTGATGTGTGTATACTAGCTTGAATAATAGTGACAAATAATATCAACATCCTCAATTCAACCAAAGTCATGATAACAATATGGGATGTAGAATATGTTCAAAAATCATAATTTAACTTACCAATCAATGCTGTAAAATACTAGTGCCTATTAACACAAACTAATCTGTTATATCTATGTATTATACATTACACTTACAGACCCTTTACGCATCTTGTTTGTACACAAAATTGACAAGTTCCACACAGGTGGGTTTATTGAGTAAAAATATATTGGTGAAAATGGGGATAAATTAACTAAAGAAGGGTAACAATGAATACACATTCAATTTCAAAGATTTATTTATTATAATGTCAAGGTCCTGAAAGGAATCAGCACATAAATCTTAGGTTATAATTGGTTTATTTATTATGATTAGCAAAATCACAATAGATAATTTTCATTCGTAGTTGTATTAGTTAGGTTAGTTTACATCATACACTTGCCAAACTGATATACCTTTATACATATTTGGATACAGGGGAGTTGGATGATGCTATTGTGATGATAAAAACCATAATATTTACAAATTGTATGAAGGAATTTGTATGCAAAGTGCATGTCCCCGTGGCAATGTATGTGATGACAGCACAGCTTTAGAATAAGAAACTACATAGTACTTACTTGCCGGGCGGCTGGTTCATATTCTGATGTAGCTGACATGCTGTGTATACTATCATCTTGGGTCAAACCCGAGATGACGCCTTGGAGTGCAACTCGGCCTCCAAATTTTATTTCATGTGACTGCAATCGAAAATCGACTCTTTATCCGTCTGTCTTCAAAATCGTCACGAATAAGCGCGATGCACACCACAATTTTCTTTTATAATATTTATAGTCCGCAAATAGGATATGACCGTCGAGGTCATTGTTCCACAAAACTATTCGAAAGTCACTTTATACTTTTACCTACGAGAAAATATAAGGGTACACACTAAAATAATACATGATAATCGTTGTAGGGAAGAAGTAAATGCATAAAATAAGTGAATAGGTTAATCCACTGCCGCCATTATTGTCGCACGGAAACTGAAATGTCTGGCTAATAAACATCAAAAAAAGTAAACACTAGCCAGAAATATTGAATATAAGCGTAATAAATGAATAAGTTCAAGAAATAACATAGAAAAAATGGTTTATAAGGTGACCGATCCCACATAGTAACAAAGGGATGGAGAATATAAGTACATACGAAAATGAGGTTTATATATTTTTTTACAGCTCAATATAATTATAATGACTGAAGGACGGGAATTTCACAAGATAATAACAATATATCGGTAGAAATACTGCGTATTTAATGAAAATGACAACATCACAAAAGTTAGAGCAGTGTGAAATCCAGATGTAAACACTTTATGAGAAAATACTGAAGGAAACATGTACTGACCTGTATATAAACGAATTAACAACACCTACGACGTAGCGAAACAATTTCCATCAAATAATTGCATAGCACATGAGAAATAGGCCTCAAAGTCCGAAACTACGACCAAAACATTCACAAGACTCGAAGATGGCGGCCATTGCATTTTCTTGATACAAAACAACGGGGTTTCACGAAACATGTCGAAGGATTAACTACTTCCGGTCAAATCCAACCTGACTATAACTTATGAAAATTAAATATCATACATTGTATAAAAAACGTCTTTAAAACATATGCATATTTATAATATTAAATTTTATATATTATTAATTTAATAAAATTAGTTTATTTTCTTAGTTTGAATAAATTGAAATGTAGTTGGGTACAGGTATTGTCTATGAATAACATATTTAATAGACACTCAAAGATACTTTTTTCTCGTTTTTTTGTCTATGAAAACCAAAGAGAAACCGCTTTTATTTCTTATTATTTTCATTTTATTAAATGCGTTCACAAATAAAAATATAAATTGCATGTTTCAAAAAACGGATGGCAAGTCGAAAGAAACAACCAAGCAAATCATTTACCACGAAATTGTAGTTTAGTAGAAATACTAATTCCTGGTCGTACACCATTTAAAGTGGTTACCGAATTTTTTACCTTAAATATGATTTTGGCGGATGGTCGGTGTCGGATGTACCGGGTTAGCCAACCACTTCCGACCAATAATGTTAGTCCCAACCACAAGTCCCAACGCGGTATACACCTTTCGATTTGGTCGTGGTCGGCTTTGCGATGGTCGTTGGGTTTCGAAAATATGCCATCTCGAAATCTCCACCTGTTATATACAGAATGTTTTTTTTGGTCGGCGACGATGATAAACGAAAGCTGAGATTATGCCCTATGAAAAAGAAAGAGCAAAAAAACTCAGATAATCGTAGATAGAGGATTAGGTAGATATGCAACTAATGTATATGTCAAAACGTGTATGTGTGAGCAGGACTAATCATATTTTGTTGTCCCTATCTCACGTTTAGGTTTCTATTCTTGACATCAGTGTCGTTGAACTAGTTGATGGCGAGCAATTTTATGATTGCAAAAGATATTTGTTGATGAGAGCTGTGAAACCCTAATTGAATGTTATTTGTGACTTTTTTATATTCTCAAAGATATTGTTTAATGTGCAATGATGGTGAATATTTGTGTAATTGGCTGTAAAAGCCGTAGTGAAAGAAATGAACCAAACATAACCTTTCGTCGGTAAGTAGTTTTTTTAACTGATACAGTAAGTAAATTAAAAGATTACTATACTCAAATGTATTTTCTATCAATATCATGCACATTTAATAGATAATATCGTCTAAATACGATGACCATCCAAATTTGTTTTTAGTGCTAACCGACCAAAGTGTGAGGCTTATTATTGTGGGTGGTTAACTATGGTACTACGTGTCATTCGTAAATGGTCGGATTATAAGTTGATGGGTATACCAGCATTTTATTAATTTTACCACTTTATTAATTTTACCACTATAAATAGCGTGTTTTATTTTTTGTAGTTTCAATCCACGTAAGTAAGTTACATTAGAAAATTGTTTTATATATTTATAGGTAAGTTTGATACAAACATTTAAAATAATTACTTTGGAAATAATAACTTACACATGACGACGATGATACATGGAAGCAATATATGTAGACTTGTGCCTAATTATTAAACCACCAAACATAGTAAAGAGGATAATAATATGCATTAACATTTTGTATTTCAGATAAAATAACTAGAAAACAGATATATGGGTAAAGGGTAAATAAATATTTTTTCTCTTTCAGATCCGACAGGCTCAACCGAGTAACTCTAAATATGAAACTTTGGGAGTTTATATGGAAGCAAAGGATAATGAGGAATGTTAATAGGTATGCAAAACCGCTTGAAACCGTTTGTATCAGTAGAGCAATTATGTATACAAATACATTAGTTTTTGTTTCGTTCAAAAAACCAAGTAGTTATGATTTTACAGACATTTAAAATTCCCCTAAATATCGAGGCCCGCTAACGGTCTCGTGACCGCAGGTGACGTCATGTTCCATCGCTCCGTTCACTCATATTAGTCGCTAGAGGTGGTACGTAGGTATCTTGCGCTATTAGTGGAAAGTATTTTGGATTTAAATAATAATAAATAAATAATAATAATTGAATCTAATAATTAATGTAATATAATAAAGTAATATAATTAAATAAGATGTCCAAATCATATATAATTATTTTACAAGTTTTATTATTTATCGACGAATAGTTATTCCGTTGCCGCCGTAAAGCAAGAAGAAAGAATGCAAATGCTTACTCCTGTCTGCCTATATATATATATATACTGCTGACATACCTAAATAATTATTTTATAGCTGCAAAGCAAATAGGTACTTATTTCCCTTTTCAGTTTCATGTTATAGACAATAAATTAGTAATGTTTGTCTATACCTATTTATACTCTTCTTAGTAAATTTAACTAAATTAATTGATATATTGCAAATGCAGCGAGTTGAATAGATGTAGGTACTTAACCTTTTTTATGTCTTATATTTTTTTTATACGACTAAGTCCTAACTAAGTTGTTTACCACAAGCATTCGTACGGCCCACCTGACGGTAAGCGGTTACCGTAGCCATATGGACGGTTGCAACACATGAAGCATCGCTCACGCGTTACCGACCTTTCCCCCCTCCCCAATGAGCTCTGGCTACCTTACTCACGCGCAGGAACACAATCTACTTTATTTATCCAAATAAATAAAATTGAAGTGTCTGTTATGTAATATCAAAATAACAACTTTTTATTAAATGCACATGAAAGTACCTTTGTTACGGTTGACGGCACCCGTTGGGGTTTAAGCCGCTAAAAGTTCGGCATAATCTGATCGCGCTCCCCCCAAGATGGTCGGGTATCCTACGAGGATTTCCCCACGCTAATAAAAAAAATGTAGGTACCTTTTTATAAAAAAAATTAATTTTTTATAAATTTTTCGGCTAATCTCCGTAACGGCTGAACCAATTTTGACTGGATTTTTATTCTCAGATAAGCTTATGTTATAACTTAGAGAATCCAATATATAGGGAGTCGCCAAACACAGGCGACCCCCTCTGCCAAAGTACATTGGCCATATGCGTTTATAAAAACTAGTTCAAACGACATCCAGTACCATTTGGTATCGTTCCGTGTCGTAAGATTGAGCTCCAAAAAAAATGGTAAATTGTGCTGTTTACTCTTGCAAAAGGCATCTGCCACGTCAAATCTGCGAGAACCTGGCGTTTCCTATCATTTGTGAGTATTATACCGAACCAATATGTTTGTATTTTAGTGTTATTTCGAAATAAAATAACATAAATTATGACAAGTAAACGACAGAAAATACGGTGGTACGGAGGTAGCTGACACGTAGTGCAAGGAGCGATTTACGTAGTGCGGGGACATAGCGGGAACCATTTGAGTGAATGATTAAGATCATAGAGTAATAAGTAGTAACTATAATTGTGCGTACGTAGCCCTACTACTTAAAACATATTTTTTTTCTTCAAATTAATATTAAAATAAATTACTTGTTTAACAGTTATTACTAACACAGCAATTACTTGTTTTAAGTAACACTTGTTAACTTGTTAACAGTAATTACTTGTTTTCCCGGTGCAGGTAGCACCGGGAAAAGCAATATTTTGTAAAAAAAAAACATTTCATTTATTTCATTAAAAATTGTAATCGTTTTTTCTAATAAATATGTGGAGATTTTTGTATTTTACTTGCACTAAGTGTAGTGTAGAATCCATCCGTAATCATAGTCCACTGCAGTAGCTCGCAAAGAATTAACATGCATTATAATTTGCCCAAGGTTTTGAGATGTTTTCCCTTTGACACCACACCCGTAGCTCATATCAATATGCCTGGCAATCATACTTACATATTAGTCCATATTTTGAAAAAGACTGAACTGATTTTAATGTAACTTGCACTGTTCCCTAAGTTGAAGTAAATGTAAGCCGTAAATCCGGTAAAAAAAAAAAAAAAAAAAGAAATGCGTGGTCTAAACCTCTGAACCGATCACGATTTAATTTGGCAAACTGATAGCTTATGGTTTGGAGAGAGTGAGAGCTACGGTTTCACCCGCGTTCCTGGGATAACGTAGACGTAGCCTATATAACAATCGGGGATAATGTAGCTTCCTAATATAGAAATATTTTTTCGAATCCGACTGCTGGTTCAAGATATAGCGCGTTTAAACAAACAAAAAAATTATAATACTGCTTTGGTTTATTAGTATAGGATTATAAGCTTTTTAATGTAGGTAGATATAAATAACATTGAACAATGTCCATTCCATTCATTTAGTATCATGTTATCATTCATTTTATCGGTCCTTAACAACACCCCATCACTAGTTTTTAGAGCTAGTGTGCATTAGTGTGCAACTAAACAAAGGCGTAATCATAGCGTAACACAGTCATTCTTTATTTGTGTGCTTGTTTTGTGTTTGTGTGTCAGCTTTTATTTACGTGTGCGTTTATAGAGATGACTCCACTTTCTGCATGAGTGTGCGTGAGTAAGCAAATGTGTGCTGTGCGTGTTTACCTCGCCTCCCGCGAAAACTGGCAGAAGAAAGAATTCAGAACTAGAAGTGGTGCAAGATCAGACTGGGGGGCTACCACAAGCTCTTAAAACAAGGTTAAAATAACCTTATTTGTCTTTTGTCCCTCTTTGACATCCGGCGTCAAAACATGACAAAACACAAATAAGGTTATTTTAACCTTGTTTTTAGAGCTTGTGGTAGGCCCCCTGTACTCATTCGGATAAATTTGAATTTGTACAATCAATAATTTGGAAAAAAAGAAAGACGGAAAATTTTGAATTTGTAAATTTTATAATTTGGACAAATATGATTAGGTACTGGGAATACTGGGATGCTGTCTCTTCTGTGGGCACCTGGATACCAGCTTTGGTATTAAACTCAGTTCAGCGACGTGCTGTTATAATTTTCGACGATCCCGAGCTCACAAGTGTTTTAGAGCCCCTTAGTCTGAGGAGAAACTGCCTTCTTATGTGTTTTCTACCGCTTTTCCAACGGACAATGTTCTAAAGAATTGATTGACCTGATGCCCAGTTACCTTGTACCATCTTCACAAATTGGAACCAAAATGGTCTCGTAATGCACAAACATACGAAGCATCGTACTGTGCGGTTTCATAGAAGCTTCCTATCGCGGAGGCTCAGGCTGTGGAATGAGCTCCCCGCTCCAAAAAGTTTGAGGTTTGGCAACTTTTTTATTCTTATCTTTAATAAGATGAACGCAGTGCCGACTGTGGCACTGCGTTCGGTCGTCTGTTGATGCATCGCACCCATCGAACCGCACCGACCATGCACCGACAAACCCACCGAACTTAGGCTACATTTCGAATTAAATAATATCGCTCACAGTGCTCAAAACAATAATTTGCGTACCGAGTTAGATATCACGATATTGACAGCTGAGAACTGTCAACAATTCGGAACGCCCGTTATCGCGCTCACAGTATTCAAATCCGAACATATGCGAATTTAATTAAAATCTGATGTAACAATGCGCTAGGACTCCTTATATATTTTTTAATTTGACTCGCATAAAGGAATATGCGCAATTTTTATTATTTTTCTGTCATAAAATCATAAAAAGTATCACATCTTGATGGCGCTCAAACTAATATGGAAAGGGTTTAAGCACGCTCAAATCGATTACAGCGGCTTTTTGGCGGGAACTTGCAGAGTGACGTAGCATTTTCATTTTTATTTTCATAAACTTGTGTGGGTAATCGGTACAACTGTGACGTGTTGTTGCACTCTCAGCGAAATTTAATCGATATAACAGTTTATCTTGTGTAATATAGTATTGTGCCATTATTAAATCTATCGTGAAGTAACCAGGATACAGTTTAATCAGTAATTCTTACGAAAAACTTGTGAATTGTGACAATAAATGTGGAAAAAATCGAGTAGTGTTTGGAAAGCAATATTTTGCTACCCCCAAATTCATTTATAATTTTAGAACATCAAATGAAAAGGGCATTTATTAGTGTGCAACTTAGATGAACTGCTAGCGTCTCACTTACGGGGCCGTTATTAGTGTGCAACTTAGGTGAACTGCTGGTTTATCCTATTCCGGGCCTTTGTTGCTGACCTTGCGTGAGATTTCCAATTCAACATGAATCTTTGTGGGAGCTGCCATAAGTCTGTTCCGGCTAATGATAGCATTTCTTGTAACCAATGTTCCCATGTTTACCACTCGATATGTGTAAATATGAGCAAGGAAAATTTCAAGAAGCTTTCGAGGGAGTCTAAATCTGCATGGAAGTGTTCCTCGTGTAAAGCTAACATTCGGAAAGGCGGGGATAACTCTGAAACACCCGTGCGTGCAACTCGACGGTCAACTCAATGCCAATCTCAATACAATGAAATTCCAATCCTGCGCAATGGTCGGTACTCTTGACGACATTGACATTGAGATCGGGATTGGATTGCGTATTGGCCGGACATTGAGTTTGTGTTTAGTAAGGTGATCTTTACGGGACTCAGATTACAGACTAAATATACAAATGAGTGAATG
The DNA here is from genome assembly GCA_947623365.1 of Achlya flavicornis. NCBI lineage: Eukaryota > Metazoa > Arthropoda > Insecta > Lepidoptera > Drepanidae > Achlya > Achlya flavicornis. The sequence goes on from OX392474.1 coordinate 2,963,769, forward strand.
AAACGTCACTTGTACGCTTACATATCTATGGTCGAGACTTAAAAAAAAGTAAAGATGTCAAATGTTTATTTACGTTTTACTAGTTTTCAACAAGTTGTTCATAATTTATTACCAATAAAGATTGTTAGTACGGATTTTAACAATGGTATTACTTATGTGCTCTAGCCATATCAAACAAATGTTACTTCTATTCACATTCCTTCGACGTTTCAAAGAAGTACGAACGTAAGGTAAGTGCGCCTAAATGTTTATACTTAAAGCTTAACACTAACAAATATTATTCATCATAGCCATAGCGTAATAATTCAATGTTCATAGCATTAAATTATAACCTTGTTTGTCCTTAGATATATCGTGAAACGTGGCTAGCACTACTCAAGTCCAACTGGAAGCCTTGGTGGAGTTTTTGGAGGAAAATCAAGATGTTCCAATGCAAGGGGGAACTCTTGCGAACCCAACTAGCCAAGCAGGAAATAAAAAGAAAGTGCAGTGAACTCGCCACAACCATAAATGATAATGATTTTGAAGTGTTTGTGTTTAGCATAGTGGAGTAGTCCACATTTATTAGTTAAAGTATAAGTGATTGTTGCCTAATTAGATGTGATTTTCTTTTGTTGATTTTTAATACTGTCTTACACCAATAATGATTTTAATTTAAAGGTTTATTTTGTTTGAATATTACTTTAAACAAGAATCACATTAGTAGTTGTAGGTAAAATAAATAGAAAGCATTGTCATAGATTAAGTTTATTTAATAATTTTTTAAGGGGCAAACACCATAATGATATACATTATCATGTATTAGAACCATTAAACATAGTCGGTATATTTTATTATAACAAGGTAAGAATACAGATTAAAAAATTGTTGTAATCAAAAACGATTTTTATTTATATACCTATCTAAAAGTACAAACTAAATAAAATATTACATAAGTAGGTATATCTACATGATTTTCCATTTTGTCTAGTAAATAACCTAGCAATAAAAGATCTTAATCTATCTGCGGGCTGTCCACAATTGATGTTCAAGGTTTGGACGAGCCTCTGCACATCTCCTTAGATCTATTGAGGACTTACATCAAGTGTTGGATGGACAGTGCTATGACTAATTTCAACATTTGGTGTAGGATCTATAGGACCATCAAAACCTTAGCGAGGTGCATTACATTAGTTATGCTGCACACAACAAGCATATAATATTGTTGCTGCAACATCACCTATGCCCCAACAAACACCGCCATCTATTTTTAAATAGTCCTATTCTCCGCATTCTACTGTGTTCCATGCTGTGCAATGCAATTTTGTGTACTGCTCCTCATCGGAACAGTATCCACTATGACATTCATCATATACCCTCTTTGAGCAAAGCCTGTATCTCCTGAAACAATGTATATTTTATGGTTAATATTACATTACAATATAATGAACATAGATTGCTGAGACATAAGCATTCCATGTGTTCCTCCTACTAAGCGCTGATAGCTCCTTGTGGCATAGAAGGACAGTGCTATCAATATCTATCCAAATAGATACACGAAGTTGTATTTAAAAACAAAACATAACCACAAATTATTCACGGTAATTTTATGATATACATACCTTGTATTTTGAAGAAATATAACTCCTTCTTTTAGGAGTCTGCATTAGGAGCTCTAATTCACTACACAGGATGCCAAATAAATCATTTGTGAGGCGATAATTAGCACGAATCTCATTGTCGGACATGGATCACGCTTCATCGTTATAACGGGCCATACGGCGCAAATTTCTTCACTGCCGTACATCTATTTGATGGGCTAATCTTAGAATGTTGGATTGCATTCCCAATTGTGACATTTTATTAAGTATTTATTATAAAAACACAAAACTCAATTCTAAAAAAGTTACTCTTTAGCTATTGTAAAATACTCAATGTAAACACAATTCCAACACAATATGTCAGTGTCAAATTTGCTTCAAGAGTACCCATTCTCAATCCCGGGCTGCGTTCAGTAACTACACACCGGGCGACCGGTGCGATCGTCGGACGTCGTCCGACGATCGCACCACATACTATTGAACTGTTACTGAACGGTACGATGATCGTCGGGCGATCACACGGCGTTGTTACTGAACGCAGCCCCGCGGTCGCAATTCCGATTTCATTTAGTTCACTAAAATTACCACTCAATTTCAAGACAATGTGGCGCTGCTGTCGATTTCAAGAGTACCAAACAGCGTTTCTTGGATTAAAATTGACATTGGGCATTGGAATTGAGTGTCAAGAGTAAGTCTGAAGCGGCTGACAAATTAGATTTCCCTTCGCAACCACCGTTATCCTTGGACTGCAATCTTAAGGACTTTATTCATACGGAAATAAAAGCAGCAATAAATTTGGTATTGCCATCTATTCTTCGCGAGTCTCTTACCAAAGAACTTAAACCTTTTCGTGATGAATTAAATTCGCTTACTGAAGCAATGGATTTAGCAAATAAGAAATATGAAGAGATGAAATTGATAATTGAGAAGAGAGATACAGATGTAAAAGACCTTTTAGACCGGAACTTGAAATTGGAAAATACTGTTAAAGACATGTACTCTATAATTTCCAACCTTAAACATCATTCTCGTGATCAAAACCTTGAAATTCATGGCTTACCGGAATTCAAAAATGAGGACTTAGCGAAAACGGTTGTTCAGATTGGAAAAGTGGTCCAACTTTCACTTGAAGATTATGATATCCTTTCATGTTTTAGAGTGGCCAAAATGAATCCAAGTAACTCTTATCCGCGAACCACCGTGATCAAAATGCGAAGCAACCGCTATCGTGACAATGTTCTCGCTGCCGTTGCTACATATAATAGAGAACACCCTAAGGATAAACGAAATACTCACGTTATTGGTATTGGAGGAGAACAGGTCCCTGTTTATATATCAGAACACCTATCACCTGAATGGAAAGCTCTTCACGCAGCCACACGCCAGAAAGCTAAAGCTTTGGGCTACAAGTTTGTGTGGGTACGCAATGGTAAAATCTACATCCGTAAAGACGAAACATCTAAGGCTAAACAAATTAGCGCTGTAGACTCGCTAAGCCTACTAGAATAATTAATTGTACGGAACGAGTATCTGTCATATTTTATTAAAATTCAACATTTACTATCAAAATGTAAGAGGAATGAAAACTAAGACAAATGATGTGTATGTCAACATTTTACAAAATAATTATGATGCCATTGTATTTTCGGAAACATGGTTGACCCCAGATATAAGTAACGGTGAATTTATCGATACGAGATATACAGTCTATCGCAAAGACCGATCCAGCACCACTAAGATCAGAGGGGGAGGAGTTATGATAGCTATCAAGACATGTTACAAGACTTCAAGAATTCTCAATCTCGAGACTCGTAATGAAGATATGTGGATACAATTACAAGTTAATACGGGTAATGTTAAAAAAATATTGGTATATGTGTCGTTTATCTGCCACCTCCATTGAACTTTGATGTAGTTAAAAGTTTTTTTGATCATGCCAGTGAAGCGACGGCTAACTTTGATGATATTTTGATTTTAGGAGATTTTAACATGAGTTTTATATCCTGGATTAATCAGGACTCCCTATTAACGCCTACGAACCATTGTAACGCCTTTGGCTATGCTTTGGTGGATTTCATATCACTGTCATGTCTACAACAGTATAATAATGTACCGAATTGTAGTAATACAATTCTAGACTTAGTTATTTCCAGTATACCCAATTTAACAGTAGTAAAACCAGGCAACCTTCTCTCTAAACTTGATTCTCTTCACCCTCAATTGGAAATATTTATGAATATCAAAGATCAACCTAATGCTCAATTAAAATCACGGTGTGATTATAACTTTTACAGGGCCGAATACAATAATATAAACACTTATCTACAGAACGTTGACTGGTCTAAAAGATTTGATGAATGCACTGATGTTGATGATATGGTTGCTGTTCTTTATGTCGTAATAAATGAAGCCATCACCGGTAATGTTCCTTTGCACAGGTCATTTAAAAAAAGCTCATATCCTCCATGGTTCCACAAAAAATTGATAAAGCTATTGAAAGAAAAAGATAAACTTAGGCATAGATATCGTAGATTTAAAAATCTCCGAGACTTATATGAATTTGGCATCCTACGGGAACGTTGTAATAAACTAGCGCATTCTAATTACACTAATTATATAAATAACGTTGAATTAAATATTAGAAATAATACTAAATCTTTCTGGAAGTTTGTAAAAGACAAACGTGCTTCGCCAAATACCATACCATTTCAAATTAAATACAATAACACAATAGCCACAAATGATCTTGAAATTGCGAATCTATTTGCTAGACAATTCAGTTCAATTTATGCAGACAGAAAAATTAATCAGAATTGTCATACTACCACAAATACAACCAATCAATGTTTCTCTGCTTTAAGCTTCATTCGTTTATCTGAAAGACAAGTATTTAGCAAGTTAAATTCAATTGACATTAACAAAGGTCCAGGTCCAGACGGGCTTCCTCCTTTGTTTATCAAAAGGTGTTCTAAATCATTGTTATCCTTTAACAGTTATCTTTAATAAATCTTTAGATACAGGAATTTTCCCTCATAAATGGAAAAAAGCTCGAATTCTTCCTATATACAAGAAGGGTGATATTGATGACACGAAAAATTATAGACCCATATCCATATTGTCATTATTCTCAAAATTATTTGAATCATTGATTTGCCCAGTTTTAACAAATTATACAAAGAGCTCGGTTACTGTTAAACAACATGGATTTTGTGTTGGAAAATCTGTGGTTACTAATCTATTTGATTACGTGGGCTTTTTAGCTAAGGCTTTGGATGAGGGTGGTCAAGTAGATTCAGTGTATACCGACTTTTCCAGCGCCTTCGATAAGGTTAATCAACAGATTTTACTGAGAAAACTAGAGCAATCGTATGGAGTGAATGGCAGTATGTTACAGTGGTTTAATTCATATCTAGTCATATTCAGTAACTGTCTGTTGTATGCTGATGACATGAAGATTTTCAAAAGAGTTTATTCGCGTACTGATGAAATTGAACTGCAACAGGATCTTGACTCTATTTATACCTGGTGTCAAATTAATGGTATGGTATTAAATGTTGATAAATGTCTTTATATTAAAATAACTAAAAAAAGGAAACCCCATCTTTCATCTTACTCCATTAACGGTGAACGGCTACGAGAGGTAGACGAGGTAAGAGACGTAGGTGTAATAGTGGATTCCAAATTAAGTTTCAGAGCGCACTATGATCATATTATTAATAAATCTGCAAGAATGTTAGGCTTTCTCAGGCGTACGACAAAAGAATTCAAACGATCCGAATCTAAAATTATATTGTATAACTCTCTCGTGCGTAGTATTCTCGAGTTTGCCTCTGTTATATGGAATCCGTCCTACTCTATTCATATAGATCGCATTGAACGAATTAATCGCGTTTTTACGAAATATTTGGCTTTTTCGGCACCTGGCATAAGCAGTCGTGTATCATATGAAGACCGCCTAAATTACTTCAAAATTAAAAATCTCTGTAACCGTCGGCGTATGTTTGATTTATCATTCCTTTATAAATTGCTTCACAATAAAATTCAATGCCCTGATATTCTCGCTTCTATTGGTTTACACGTACCTCGTCCAAATTCACGTTTCTTACATAAAGCATTGTTCTACTCATCCATGTGTAAGACTAATGTTGGTCGCAATGCACCTACTCCTCGCATCTGTAGGTCCTATAATGATTTATGCAGGAATTATCCAAATCTGCATTTGGATATCTTTTTTGATAGTTTTTGCTCATTTAAGCGTAAGGTTCGGCATCCTTCTCAGGGTGTATTTTAATTTCATTTGATTTGTTTTATTTATAATTTAATTTCTGTTCTTTTTTTTTTCTGTTTTATTTCATGTTTGTGTTTTTTCATGTTTTAGTTGATTGATTATCTTACCCTAAATGTATAATTCCCTGTAAATGTTGTGTATACCTGTAATTGATGTATGTACTAGTTTTTGTAACTTTATTTATGTACCATCTAAAATGTTGTGTATGTACGTTGTTTGGTGTACCTTATAAATAAATAAATAAATTTGTGTATTTTGAGTTTTATTGTGTATTTTTGGTGGTATTTTACCCAATAAAGATCATCCAGGTGCACCAGTGAAGTGAAATGAAATGAATTGTGTATCGTGACTTTTCAAGTTGTCTCAAAATGTCCGTGTAGAGTTTTACTACAATGACCACCATTGTAGTAAAACATCACTTTTATGGACGGTGACTGACTGAGGACTATAATGTGAAGTGATTTATTGTGACTGGAAACTATAATATAACTCGACACTGGCAGAAATGAGCCCTAATTTGGGCTTGGTTGCCAAAATTAAAAAGAAGAAGAAGAATCGATTACAGCGATTATAGCATTAATTCGGAATGCAGCCTTAGTTATTCTTATTAATACTGGTTCGGTCGGCATCAGGTTCGATGGTGTGTTAATGTAATAAAGTCACGTAAAGTCAGTGTGGGAAGAACCACAAATGTCGGACTTTTTGGCGGGAACTTGCAGAGTGACGTAGCATTTTCATTTTTATTTTCATAAATTTGTGTATTTTGAGTTTTATTGTGTATTTTTGGTGGTATTTTACCCAATAAAGATCATCCATGTGCACCAGTGAAGTGAAATGAAATGAATTATGTGTATCGTGACTTTTCAAGTTGTCTCAAAATGTCCGTGTAGAGTTTTAGTACAATGACCACCATTGTAGTAAAACATGACTTTTATGGACGGTGACTGACTAAGGACTATAATTTGAAGTGATTTATTGTGACTGAAAACTATAATATAACTCGACACTGGCAGAAATGAGCCCTAATTTGGGCTTGGTTGCCAAAATTAAAAATAAGAAGAAGAAGAAGTCAGTGTGTCAAGAGCTCTAAGGTCTAGAGCAAGAGCAACCAACGATCTCGACCCAACCGATTTGTCCTACCGATCGGGTGCCAAATCATGTCGTTCGTAGACGCCATAAGTAATCTGTGATTCGAATATTATCTGTACTTTTGTGTATGTGGTATTTTCAGTGTTGCCAACTTAGCTACTTTATAGCTAGATCTAGCTATTTTTTGGTGTAAGGCAGCTACGATTTTATGAAACATGTACTTTTATTTTATTTTAGCTACTTTTATTTAGCTACTTTTTCTAGCTACTTTATAATACTTTCGAGAGTTCATAATAGGGCACTGTATCTCGAAAGAAAAATACTTAACGCGACGCTATGAGTCTGGGTGAGGGTATAGGTTGATGGCCGGGAATTCCCAGTTTCATTTCTTCATTCAAAACGTATATTACTCCTATAATAGTCTGTGCTACTTGTGGTCTGCTACTTCTGCCGTGTGTTGTTTTATTAATTTAGAACTGATGGTCGCTGTTTTAATACATATATTTTTGTGAAAATGGAACTAAACCTGTGAAAAAAAGGTAGGTAATTTACTGAATATTAATACTCTCATGTTTGATTTAATAAAACATTATTTTTTATTGTTATTTATCTACTAAGTAACATTTAGCTACTTCTAGCACCTTTTTTGGGTAACAAAATCTGGCAATCTCGCTACTTTTTGCAAGATGTCTAGCTACTAGCTAAAGCTAGCAGTTGGCAACACTGGGTATTTTATATACAAACGTCAAGTACACGTTTTTCATGTATAGGTTATAAATTTCGAATTGCAACTTATGATTTGAAATCGAATTACCTAATATTGAAAACTATAAACATGACTGATTTTGTATTAAACGATAGTGATAGTGAAGTTGACTCGGATGAGGAGGTCGGTATATTATTGTATAATTTATCTTTTCTTCGGTGGTCTCCTTCGTGTGTCCTAACAACCTAACTACCTCGCCGCTTCATAAAGAATGATGCATGCTATATTTTTCGCAAAATATAACTTGCATCGATCTGTTATGTATTATCTCTGATAGTTAAACTCTTTCAGAATCAGTCCATTGGTTTCGAGTCGAAATCAAACAATGAAATGACGTTGCTTGAATGTCTTTTTCTTTTACAGCTGCAAGAAGCTTTCGCAAAAGGCCTGTTGAAGCCTGGTCTCAATGAAGAAATAGAGAAAGTAACTAAGTCCTATGTAAATAACGTACCAGATTTGAAAGCAAAGCTGAGTGAATTCAAGTTAAAATTACCATGGATTGAGAGTTTGGACTTAGTGACCACAGTTGCACCAATGGCGCCAGATGTAGCGCTTCAAATGCAAGAAACTGCACAAAGGAGGAAGTGGGTTTATTATGTTAATAATTATATCTTAGACTAGATGTTGTATAATAACACTTACTGTCACATGTATTGCTTTTCTGTTACTTTAGACTGTGTAAAAATACTAAGAGATGAACAGATGTTCTCCTATTCTAGGTGCGTTCGAATTGGGGTATGGTAGCAAAAATGACAGTAAAAAATGCCAAAAACTATCACATCTGGCGTTCAATTTGGAAAGTTGTGGGGGAAATTGGCGTTTTGAACTGTTTTCGTTCACCGTTCGTTTTACTTGGAAACAGTTAAAAACAACATCGTGAACTGCAAAATTTTGTCCCACCTTCAGAGGTGTTTGTGATCATATTTTGACATCTTTGAATCTGACAGAATAGTTTTGGAAAATTCAAACGGGAAGCGAAAATTCTAATTTTTATTGTAAAATTTGAAAGAAATACTAACAGACAAGAGAATAATTTGTCAGATTAACTTTGTTTAAAGATTAACTGTAGGAAAAAGATAGGTTGAGACAAGTGACAAGCAGGCAATGAGCATGCAAATGTCATTTTTGTGTCTAATGGTTCGATTTGGGAAATATCGTTTGTGGCAAAAGTTGCAAAATTGTTGAAATTTGGTTGAAGGTGTGTGAATTGAAGTGATGTCGTTTTTAACAGTTTCAAAATGGGCATTTTTGTTTATGCGTTTGAATTTGAAAATTATTTATGAATTTTCGTTTGTGGCAATAGCTAATTTAACCCAAAACATTATATTTCTTAGGAATGTCAAAGAGAACAGTAGAGGAAACACCGTGTATGATGCAGCACAGGACCCCGTGCTGAATGAATTCAAACGTGAGAATCTACTGCACCGACAAGCACAGGCGGCTGTAACTGAAGGCATCAAGAAGTTAAAGGAGCTTGGAGTACCCACCAGAAGGTATGTACAGTCACGGAATGAAAAGGTTTGTCACCATAGAGTTGTTTTTCCCTTGCACCAGATTGCAAGAATCAATTTTATTATATGTACCAACATATTATCAGTGAGTTTCCTAACAGGAAGAAACAGTGCTGCTAACATTTACATGAATGTGACTTTTGCTATCGAATAATGTTATGCTTGTTTTTGCATCATGTCAAACAATTTTTATGGCTTTTGCAGAATAAAATATTTTTCAATAGTATTTTTTTTCCAGTATACACTGTAAGGTGGTAAACATTTTTAGTCTGTGACTACAATATTGCTGATTTAATGTAATTTATTAATATAAACATTTGTCCCCAGGCATACTTTCTGTTTTTGGCTAAATTAAAGTAGCCTTGTTCTTTTTTCCATTAAATAGTGTTGTGTTTTACCACAAAATACCTTTAATGACTTGGTGCAACTACTTTAATAGGACATTAAATAAATAAATATACTGGGACATTCCTCACACACAGTCATCTGATCACAAACTAAGCAGAGCTTGTACTATGGAAACCAGATAACTGGATATAATACATATACTACTTTTTGTTTGTAAATATGTAATGAAATCTGTATGTACTGTTTACCCCTAGGGTACATCTGATTAAATACATACTTATTTACTTAATATACATAATTACACCCAGACTCAGGACATACAGACATGTTAATGCACACAAATGCATGTCCTGTGTGGGAATCGAACCCACGACCTGCGGCGCGTAAGGTGAATCTTAACCAACTGCGCCAACTGGCCCGTCAAACATTTACAGGATGATTTAAGTGGAACTGTCTTAATACAATTGTTCAACAACGGAATGACTTCAGTGCAACTGCCTTAATACTGTTGTACATTAGTGAAAATATAAAGTATTTCAGAACGTTTAGAACACAAAACATGCTTATAACATTTGTCTCTTTCCAAAGGCCGGATGACTACTTTGCAGAGATGGCTAAGACAGATGAACATATGCAGAAGGTACGGAAGAACCTGATGACCAAGCAAGCGGCACAGGCTCGCACGGAGAAGGTTCGCCAGTTGAGAGATCAGAAGAAGATTGCTAAACGTGTACAGGTACGGTTTCGAGGTTATTTAATAACAAACCTATATATATCTATATATATAAAAATGAATTGCTGTTCGTTAGTCTCGCTAAAACTCGAGAACGGCTGGACCGATTTTGCTAATTTTATGTTTGAACTATTCGTGGAAGTCCGGGGAAGGTTTAAATGTAGGGTAGGGTATTACGCGAACGAAGTCGCGCCGGGCAGCTAGTATATATATATAAATAAAAGAAAGTCGTGTTAGTTACACTATTTATACAAGAACGGCTGAACCGATTTGACTGAAAATTGGTGGGGAGGTGGCTTAGAACCAGCAGACGGACATAGGATACTTTTTATCCCGTTACGGTGGCACGTGGCATAAAACAGGGTAGGGTAGGGTAGGGTAAGCGAAAACCACGCGTATGAAGTCGCGCCGGGCCAGCTTGTTTTAGATAAATGTCAGTAAGGCCCAAGGTATATTTGAATTTAGTATTAGGTTTGGATGAAGGCACAATAAATAACTTGGGAGAATCATCATGCATGCCCAAACTACACAAGCTTGTACTATGAAACCCAGATAACTAAATACATAATATTTGTAAAATAAGTATATAGATATATATACACCCAGATGACCTTAACGAGGCAGGTTTAGATCGACAACACATTGGTAATCTACCTGTTATTGATGTATTTAGGCGATAATAGCTACTTGCCATCAGTTTACCTGCCTTCTTAAATAAAAAAATATGATTTTAGCTTATGTGGCTAACCCATTATTACATACATTTAGTAGGGATATAATAATTTTTAGAGTTTTTCATTATTACTAAAGTGTTTGTACATTTTCAGATTGACACTAAACTAAAACAAGCATCAGAAAAGAAACATATGATGGAACAATTAAAACGAGTCAGGAAAGGTAAATCAGCAGATTTGGACTTCTTAGATGACAACAAAGGAAAGAACAGCAAAGGTAAAGGGCCACAGAACAAAGTTAACAAAAGACGTCAAAATAAAGATAAAAAGTTCGGATTCGGTGGTAAGAAGAAGGGATCTAAGTTAAATACGAGGGATTCTTCAAATAATATGGATGGATTCAATAGTTCAGCGAAAAAGAAGCCGTTTGATTTCAAAAGTAAATCATTCACTCCTAACAATAAGAAGAAGAATCAAAGGCCAGGGAAATCTAAGAGGAAAAATGCTAAAAGATAATTGTTTTGAACTTTAGATTTACTAGGATAAGTGTAAAATTATAATAAATATTTCTCGTAATATGCCCTGTATTATTTGTCTTCCGCTGCTTTACTGTTTCTGATGTTTTGCTATAAGAAATTATATACTAATCCCCTTATTCACAATCGCTTTTTAACTAAATCAGTGTGGTAGTGTCCTCCGTCTCACTCTTTCGACCACCAAATGTCATGTGTCAGATAAAGACTTCTAGTTAAAGTTATCTAATCAACGATTGATAACTTTATCATGAATAAGGGGGAATATTTAGGAAACTAACCACTAAATTAACTAACTTCACAGTCATTGGCTATCTTCATAGTATCGGGTTTAGCCACTATGAAAAGACAATTAAAATTATAGTCCCAAAAGCTTAGGAATTACACTAATTGAATATGGCATCAATGTTACGTGGATTCCAAGGTATGCTCATTTTAACCAGTTTTGATATGCTTGGCCATGTGGATGGCTAAGACCCTGAAAAATTGTTTCTGTAAACATCTACGTGTTGTTCTAGAAACGTTATATCTGAAACATGTTTCTCAGTGAACACATGGCTTAACAGTTCATTTATTTATTTCTTGAGAAAAATCCCTTTAGTGTAGTAAAATACCGAGCAATCCAATTCCGCAACTAGTAAGTGTTTTTGCACTGATTATTAACAGTACCAAACTATAGCTGCAACATGTTTAGTGTGTCCTTCACTTAGCCAAAAAGAGTGCATTGTCGATGGTGGCGAATTGGCGGAATAGATTTCAAAATCAACGTCGTTGCACTTCTTTAGGTTATTTGTTTGATAGATATCATATAAAGTTTTCTTAATATGAATTTAACACTAATAAATATACTCAAAAGCACTATTTCATTGGTTTGGTATATGTTTGGTAATAAAGTTATCTGACCCGGTGAGAGAGTCGCTGTTATCGCATTTGGTGGAGCAAACAATTTATGAACGTAGTATGTATATTCTCTTTGACCAATGGCGATTGACATTTCATAATGGCGTCGTTAGTTACTCTTTATACCACCGGGCCAGATTATTTTGTGAATATAAATATTATAAATAAGTCAGTGATTTAAATTTGTCTAAAAAAGTCGGTGAAGAGTTTTAGTACAATAATAATAAGCTTTATTTGTTGTGTCATGTTTTACTACAATGATCACAATTGTAGTAAAACATGACTTTTATGGATGGTGACTGACTGAGGATTGTGAAAGTGATCATTATTATGACTAGAAATGATAATAAAAATCGACACTGGCAGAAATAAGTCCTAATTTGGATGTGGTTGCCAAACTTAAAATTAAGAAGAAAACTCAGTGATATTGATACAAAAGCCATTTATTGCACTACCACTTGCGTCCCTTGCCCTTTTTCTTCTGCTGCTGTTTCCGTTGCCAAGCGCTGTCGGTCTGCTTGGGCTCCACGCGCGGGCTGCGGGCGGCGGCGGCGGCGGCCGGCGCCGGCGCGCTCGCCGGCTGCTTGCTCATGTCACTGACGAATAGTAAACAATGTTAAAATCTTTGATTAAGGATACATCCAGATAGAGTGTCGCAGCTGTGCACGCGTCCATAAAAATACGCTCTAACTGTTAGGGGCTAAATCAAATAAAAATAAATAAAAATGCAAAATAATGATCAATATTGAAATTTCTCCCGATTTTAATTGGAATATTTTAACAACTACTATCATTATGAACGTCATTATGACAAGCAGAATGACGCAGAGGGAGCGTAAAACGTAGCTGTTACGCGCAGCAGCCTATAAAAGTTGGCCTGTTTTGTATATTAGTGTAGTATGGCGACGTTCTTTCTAGGTATATTTATTTCTATGGTTAAAATTAACAAAAAAAAAGAAGAATAATAAACAATATTAAAATTAACAAAAAAACAAGAAGAATAATAAACAATATTAAAACGGTAAAAAAATGTAAAATAATGCAGTGCGCGGAACTAATCTTGGTCCGCTACGTAAGGTGTATTTTTGTAAATTATTCGAACTTTTCTTAGCAAGGTGCGGCTTCAGTCATTAGTTGATTTATCTGGCGCGCACTGTACTAATACATGAATACTTTGCTTTGTAACAAGTAATTATGAAAATTGGTAAAGCTATTTTGTAAAATGTACAAATCTATCTAATATTATTTTGTATTTGAATAAAGAAGGTATTAAATTTCATACACGGACATTTTATACTATACATAATACAGGAAAAATATTTTGGTTTAACACCAAGTTTTTCTTTTTCTTTTTTTTATACTGTTTTGTTGAATTTATATAAATTAATAGATATGTATGGAAAGTTATTTTTCAGACAACATTTGGTAACTTTTACAAATCAATAATATACATACTATTGGTCGGTGGCGACTGTAGACATGCCCTGACTTCCCTTGATGACGTCACGCTTCACGCCGCGCCGCTTTCTGTATGCCGTGCGCTCGTACTTCGGTAGCCATCTATTAAACATATACAGGTTATTGTGAATAATCTATTAGCGAGTATTCGTCACTCCTATTCGTCCTCATTCGGCAATTTGGCACTTTCTTTTTCAATCAATAAAACAACAGGTATTTTTTTTTAATCTGCCTTAACTTGTTCACAAATAGAGACGCTACTGGTATAAAGTATAAGATTTAAAGAAAATAGCTAGCAACATACAGAGATATCAGATTGTCGGGTATACTCAGATACCGCTTTCAAAATAAAAAAGTATATTATTCAATTTAGGTCCTGGTAAGGCATTTATGAAAGTTAAGTTGGTACATACAGTTGAATCTACCACCGATTCGCCTTACCTTTCTGGATCCGGAGGTTTGGAAAGATCAGCATTGGGCGGCAGTTTAGTCTTACGTTTGCGTTTCAATTTCTTCTTCTGAAGTAATTCTGAACCGGGCGTTCTGTGAAACAATAGAACATCTGCTTATCACTCGTGTCACCAAATGTTAGTTTTAATTAAATATAAGTGACCTTTTAGGGAATATGTAGCTAAGGTATCTATAGGAGAAACTAAGACAGAGCCGCACAGCTTATACACAAGGGTAACTCCAACTTGAAAAAATTGGAAACACTTGAATGCTTGTTGGTCACCATGGTATAAAAAAAAGGAACCTTCCTTAAATAACATAGGCCTTCTTTTGTGGAACGCTAAGAAAAATCTTATTTTAATAACAAAATCATTTAACAGTGCAGCCAATCTTATTCATTTTTTTTTAAATTAGTTCATGACCATGGATACAAGGTCCTTCAGTCGTTTACATTTTATTTATAATATCACTTTCATATATATAGTCAGGCCTGTCCCACTCCCATGTTTAGGTACGATCGCGCGCACGCGGACTACCGGAACAACGCTAGTCGGTTGCAACGCGCACGCAGCGCAAGACGCGTGTGGGTATAAATACCTACGTACTACCTATATAAAGTGTTTACTGTTCTTTTTTTAACACTATCTTGTGTAGATATCGTTGTTTTTATAGTTCTAGATATTTTGTTGTTGTTTCATTGTATTGTCCTAAAGTCCTTATTATAATAATAGGCCCGTTTTGGTAAAATACCAGTGTGTTAAAAAGAGACAAAGATAGAGCGACTAGAAGAGACCCTCTTGTATAAACGGGCCTCTTAGACCTCGAAAACTCATGTGAATGATTTTTAACCCACTTCAAAAAAAGAAGGAGGTTTCTCAATTCGACCGTATATTTTTTAACCGACTTCAAAAAAAGGAGGAGGTTCTCAATTCGGTTGTTTTTTTTTTTTTTTTTTTTTTTTTATGTTTGTTACCTCATAACTCCGTCGTTTATTAACCGATTTGGAAAATTCTTTGTTTGTCTGGAAGGGTACACTTCCCGTTTGGTCCCATTGTCATCAGATCAGGATTTGATTACTTCTTAGTGTACTTTGAAGTCGGTTTAAGTTTTTTGTAAAACAGTCTAATTATTTTTATGTGTGTTCGCGGATAACTTCGTCGTTTATAAATAAATAAACAAATATCCTGGGACATTCCTCACACACGGTCATCTGATCCCAAACTAAGCATAGCTTGTACTATGGAAACCAGATAACTGATATAATACATATACATACGTTTTGTTTGTAAATACATACTTAATATACATAATTACACCCAGACTCAGGACATACAGACATGTTCATGCACACAAATGCATGTCCTGTGTGGGTATCGAACCCACGACCTGCGGCGCGTAAGGTGAACCTTAACCAACTGCGCCAACTGGCCCGTCTCTCGTTTATGAACCGATTTTGACGATTTTTTTTTTAGAAACTGTTAGTAGTTCCAGAATAGAGAGAGTTCCCTTTTTAAATATACAGTAATTCTACCTTACAACTCTTAGAATAACTAAGATTTAACATACCACTATTTCAAAAATCAGTAGAACAATATTCAGAAAAATTTAACAATTCTTATTGTTATGTAGGTAAGTAACTCAATATATCCTTTTTTTTTGGTTAATTCTTTATTAATTTTTATATAACAAACTTCTTTAATCAACATGAAGATTATTAAGAACAAATATTGTGAATTTCGGCTGACGGCTACTGGACTAGGTAATCGTGCCGTTTCTTGTTGCGCCGTCAGTCATTCCAGATTTGATAAGCATGTATGTTACTAAAACCCTTCCCCAAAATAGTTGTATTCAGTTTCGTAGACAGAATACACATTCAGTATACAAAGTACGTATAGGTCTAACAACTTAGATTAAAGTATGTAGACATTTTAAAATAACTTTCTGATCTAATACTAGTTAGCTAGGATATTTTAAATGTCATTGTTCACGAAAGGAGAATAGCATAGAAATAAAATAAACACAGAGAATAGTAATAGGACATACATAGGCGATAAGGAAATATTGAAGATTCCAAATACGTCATTAGACAACCCTACCGTAACACGTGCCGCGTCATACAGGATAGAGTTATACGATAGAAAGAGAGGGAAGTTGTAGGTGAATATAATTTTAGGCGCGCAGCGCTGCGCGAACTGGATTGCGCTTTATTCTGTCGTTCCAAGAGTCGATTTTTGTTTAAATGTCGTTTTCGAAGTGGGTTTTCTGTACGTAGTACTATTAAATATTCTGTGATATAGTCCACACATTAACTTTGATATACATACATAGTCACCGTCCAGTCATGTTTTAGTAAAATGGTGGTCCAACCTTATTCAATAATTCAAGGGGTTTCAAGAACAAAAGCATCAGTATATAAATTACTAACTGTATCCCGCGGTTTCACCCACATTCCCCTATGGCCATTAGCTGTGAAAGCGTAACAAACAAACACAATTTATACTCATCATAAGGATATGTGGTTCTGCTGACTAACTTACCCGGGCGATTGTTCCTGCTTACTCTGCACAGTTTTCTTGACTACCTTCGCACCCATCATCCATTTAGATGACTCCAACGCGTCGATATCTATCTTGCCCTGAAAGTAGACATAAAGTTGAGCGATATTTTCATGTGAATCAAACGAAATCTCTTTTAGATTTTATTTATCTCATTAAATATTATTAGGAAGAATCCTCCTCGTTAAAGCGTTGTCTAATATTAAGGTTAACCTGTAATCTAACTTAGAGCAAAATAACTTTAGGGTACTTTACAGCTTGGTCCTTTGATCCGGATAAAAATGGCGGCCGCAAGGGCTGCGTGTTGTTTTGTTGTGTCAGTACCTCTAGTTGTTGTAGCGGCGGCGGCGAGCGCGGCGTGTTGTGTTGTGTTAGTACCACTAGTTGTTGTAGCGGCGGCGGCGAGCGTGTTGTGTTGTGTTGTGTGAGTACCTCTAGTTGGTGTAGCGGCGGCAGTTCCGTCGCTAGTTGCTTGGCGCGCGCGGGGTCGTGCGGCGCGAGCGCCTTCACGAGCCTGGCGAGCGAGCGCTTGTCGTGCGGCGTGTTGTGTTGTGTTGTGTTGTGTGAGTACCTCTAGTTGGTGTAGCGGCGGCAGTTCCGTCGCTAGTTGCTTGGCGCGCGCGGGGTCGTGCGGCGCGAGCGCCTTCACGAGCCTGGCGAGCGAGCGCTTGTCGTGCGGCGTGTTGTGTTGTGTTGTGTTGTGTGAGTACCTCTAGTTGGTGTAGCGGCGGCAGTTCCGTCGCTAGTTGCTTGGCGCGCGCGGGGTCGTGCGGCGCGAGCGCCTTCACGAGCCTGGCGAGCGAGCGCTTGTCGTGCGGCGTGTTGTGTTGTGTGAGTACCTCTAGTTGGTGTAGCGGCGGCAGTTCCGTCGCTAGTTGCTTGGCGCGCGCGGGGTCGTGCGGCGCGAGCGCCTTCACGAGCCTGGCGAGCGAGCGCTTGTCGTGCGGCGTGTTGTGTTGTGTTGTGTTGTGTGAGTACCTCTAGTTGGTGTAGCGGCGGCAGTTCCGTCGCTAGTTGCTTGGCGCGCGCGGGGTCGTGCGGCGCGAGCGCCTTCACGAGCCTGGCGAGCGAGCGCTTGTCGTGCGGCGCGGCGGCGGCGAGCGCGGCGTGCGCGTCGGCGGCGGCGGCCGCGTCGCCCGCGCGGCTGTGTGCTTCGGCAGCCGCGCGCCAGATCGTGCGGAGGGACGGGAAACGCTAAACCGACACGTACACGATGGCAGTTACAATTTTTTGTTTATATCGGGCCGTTGTTGTTTAAAATTAAGGGTCAGTTCACACCGAAACGAGACGAGTCGCGACGCGGCGAGCACTTTTTAAGATTGTGATACAATATAGAATTTTATTTACCACACAAAAAGGTACATTTCAATGACAATTCAAATACGTCTCGCGGCGATACTACGCCTGTAGGTGCGGCGTGTAAGTGGCCGTGCTGCGCCTCGACTCGAGAAGACAGTTGACGTTGCGCGACGCCGCACGGTGCAGCGCGAATCTGCCGTGACGGCTTCGAAGGTACTCGTGCTCGTGACCGCACCGATACGCCGCGCGGTACCGCGCTACGCCTCGAAACGTCGCGCTAGCATCATTCACATGGTTTCACGATGCGTCGCGAGGCGTAGCGCCAGGCCTGTCCCACTCCCATGTTTAGATACGATCGCGCGCACGCGGTCTACCGGAATCAATGTCGGACGGTTGCCACGCGCCTATTGAGAGTGACGCGTGCATATTTATTAATAAATGTGTGGGCAATATATTCGTCAAGTACACAAATATCGTGTACAATTATTTATTCTATTTTTTGCTAATACACTAAAATGAAGGCAGGAACATACTGCATCAAGTTTGTCAGCTCAAATACTAACAAGGATACGATCCTCTTTTTTTACAAAACATATCTAGCTACTTTCGATACTTGCATATTTTCATACCCAATTTTCGTTTAGAATAACTAAGATTTAACAACCAGTCAGACAGGTAAAAATCAATAAAACAATATTTCAAAATAAAAATAAAACAGTTTTGTGATTAAGTACATAAGTAATGATATATTTTTTTTTGTAAATGCTTACACTTTATAAATTTAATTATTTTTAATTAAAATTCTTATCTAATTATGAAGGTAGTTAAGAACCAATATTATAATATTCGGTTACATGTAATTATTGGAACTATAAAAATAGGTATATAACTGGTAAAAAATATTTAGATTAATGATTTATCACAAGTTGACAACCCTAACGATTCACTTGCCGCGTCATACAGGATAGAGTTATGCGATAGACAGAGAAAGGCGTTGTAGGTGAATATTTTTTTTATTTTTTTATTCGTAGACGCCATATTAAAATAATATGACCTGTGTCACTCTCACAGTTAAGACGAATCTAACGATACCTCATATGTTTAAATCCATATGTCCAAAAAATCCTTAATTAAAGCTATAAGTGTACATACCTCGTCATTCTTATAATGCTCGTGGACATCCTTGAATAAGTTGGAGGCCTTTTCATACTCGTTATCAGCTGATAGCAAAGTGCAAAGCGTACCGATCACCGCCGGTCGGTATTTGAACTCACTCTCTTCTAGTAGTTTCACAGCTGATTTGCGATCGCCCTGTTGAAAATAATGTTTAAATTGTACTAACTTCCGTCCTGCGGCTTTATCTATGGGGTCCTAAGGGAGTCAATGTCATACTATACAAGATATGCTTTATTTATATGCCAGCCACACAAGAAATATAATTGAAGCCTGAATGTAATGTTAAAACTAAAGCTTTTTACTAAATGCATAATAATATATTTTGTCCCTCTGTTTGTTCTGGCTAATCTTCAAAAAGGACGAAGGGACTTTCACTGACAGATAGCTGATGTTATAAGGAGTACAGTAGTACCCAACTGATATGGCTTACCGATGTACCTGCGCAGAAGATACATTTTCAAAGCTCGGGAAATGCTATTGGTCGGCAGCAGCCGCCATGTGTGCGGAGGGGCGGCACTTGCGAGTGAGACGGAACTAACAGCTGCAGTGTTTTATGAACCTTATATTAGTGATCTAAGGTTGATTGTAAGTTTTAAGCATTCTTTCTTTGATCTTCGGGCCATACTTTATTTTCTGTGCGAACGAAGATTCACGACGCGCCATATCAGTTGGGTACTACTGTAACTTAGGCTACTTTTATTTTATGGAAAATAATTAAATTTTAGATTCCGTGCAAAAAAAATTAAACCGCAGGGGGCAGAAACCGTAGGGGTCAGCCATCGAACAATTAACCCAAAGAAGCGTAACGGCGTTCATTTTGCTTCCAATCTATTCCGCTTATTACCCACCGAAAGTGCGCTCCGATTGGCTAAGTCACGGGCACATGCGCTCTGATTGGCCAAGTCGAGAACACACGATGTAGTGATTGGTCCTTACTGTTTAACATCAGTGTAAAGTCACTGACTACTAGCGAAATCGGATTGTTCAGTATTACTACTCTAAAGGGATTGTTCCTCAATGGGGTCAGCTAATATCTATACAAAGTGTACTACATAAAATTACACGACTTCTTTGTTAGGCTCACAGATCGCGAGAGAGAAAAGTTTATAATAGAATAGAATAGAATAGTATTTATTGTCATAGATGAAAACATATAAACTAAAATACAAAGGTACTTAAGTAAAGTGCAACATGCCATGGCAATATAGTGACGTGAAAAGATAGTGGCGTTGGCTATTCATTTTGAGCTGAAACATTTTATAGTCTATACCTGATGTAGTCTACATCCCTTTCGAGTAGGACCTTGTATACAACGTGTTAAAAATACCCCGTAAAAAATATAATTAATTATCAAAGCCAAAAATTTTGTCAACCCTAGTAAGCTGTCATGTCAGGGAACCAGATTATTTAACATAAAGGCCTACGTACCTATTTTACCTAATAATTGTCTACTTTAATAGTTTTTCAATTTTTGATTCATAAATGTTTGCTACCTCAATACAAGGATGACATTATACTCAAGTACATGCTTCAAAAAAATTTCAAGTTGTTTTTTTTTTTTATTTTGTCATTCCGCGAATTAGCCAGAAATGTAGGTACATTCTGCGTAGTTTACTCTTTAATTTTACTGAAATAGGGATTGCACATCAGTGAAAACAATAAAAATTTCTTATTTTTTTAGGGTAAGTTATGTCATCGTTACTATGGTTCTTAAATATTTTGAATGGACTCGTTATAAGGCCCCATTTAACATCGTTTCGGCTTTACGGGTAGTTTTGTAACACCCTGTATACCTAATAATATAAGGTTACCTGTGCCAGCAACAGTTGTGCGGCGGCGAGCGCCAGCGTGCCCCCTTGCTTGAGCAACAAGGCGACCGCCTGCGCCCTCTTGCCCTCCTTCACCAGCGACGACGCCTCCACCAGCGCCGCGCGTCTCTCTTCGCCAAACTCACGGACTAGCTTCACGCAGCATTGCTTGCACAAATCTGGCTGTATGGGCAGTTTTTGATACTTACTTAGTGTAACGGATGCTTTGAAAAGTATCTAAGGGAGCTATCGATTTAAACACTATTTTGAACTCTATTGTGATCATAATAAACAAATGAAAATCTTTATAGAATAGGTGAAGCGCAGACGACCAACTATTTGTGTCGCACTTTTTAGTCCGTGAAAATAAAACCGATACAATTCTAAGCAGTAACGCACACGACGCCCAATGTAGAAAGAATAGGATGTACCCAAAATTCTCTGATTCTACTTCTTTTTCTGTATTTCAAGTACAAAATAATAAATCGCACTCTGCAGTTCCATAGCGTGTACGTCCCTAGAGTTCCACCGACAGAATGATCCAAGACATACGTCGTGTGAAAAATCTATCGCAGAATCCTACGCACAAAAAGTCCGTCGTCTGTGCTGCACCTTAAGAGATATCGCGAAAAACAGATTACGCTACAGCAACATCTCTAAATACAAATGCAAGATACCTCATATGGATTAATCACGAAATCTCATAGATTTCTTATAGGGTGTAGTCATTCGCTAAGAAAAGATATACTGAAATTCAATCCCGAAGGTGTCAAAGTGGGAAAGCCATACCTGATTGGAGTAGATAGCAAGTATAGCCTGATTGTAAGCGATGGAGGCGCGTTGCCTGGAGTTCAGTTTGTGGTCCAGCCCGTCAGCCGACGCCGCCTTCATGCGCTTGCGGGACTCGAACACGTTTGTGTCTCTAATTATTAATTTATTTCATTAGTCTTGCTCTTACAGTAAGTTATTTTATCCTACTTAACATTATAAATGCGAGCATATAAAACAAACAATAATGGCCGAACAAATTTGTATTGTATTACGTTAGAACAAAGACTAGTTTTGCTCGTGGGATTTGTTGGAATTTACTTAGAATTCCAATTTATAGCTAACGAAAGCATAATACAATAATTAGTACCTGTTAATAACAACAATATTGTTGCTAGCGATGGCGACTAAAGCCTGGTCGCTCGGCTTGTCCTTCAACACATTCTGGTAGATGGTGCCGGCTTCCTTTTCCTTGCCCATTTGCTGTAGGCAGTATGCCTGCTGTACTCTGCAAATAACATTTCATCAGTGTAACAATCAATATAAAAGGGAAAAATTATCATGTATGGCGCAAGCAATTTTAGAGTTACTCACAAAATGTGTGACGAAGACCGCCGTTTTCTTCTACATCGCCATGTAACACACCATACTATGACGTTGAATGGCCGCGGTGTCACAGGATATCTCTCAACTTTTTGTATATGTAATGTTTTTAGAATAGTCTTCTATTTTACACTTTTCTGCTTATCATCATAATCAGCCTATAATGTCCCACTGCTGAGCACAGGCCTCCTTTCACAAATTAGGGTGACAGGGACTGGGCAGATACTCCTGCAATCTATCGCACAGCGGATCGGTGGAGGTAGGCATTGGTCATCCTACTATTGGAGTTTTCAAGCCGCCTAAAAGGCCTCCAACTAGCTTAACGACTATCACAATTAAGTGATAACTAGGACCAACGGCATTAGGTGCCTTCAGAAGCACGGAAACACTTGATTAGAAATACCACTAGGCGGTCACCCATGCAGGTATCAACCACAACGGCTGTAGCTTAACTTGCCGATCGATTAAGAATGGCTAATCATGCTACACCACAAGCGCTTCTGCTTATATTCTTACCTAATAATAGCAGCTTCCTCCTTTGCTTCTTCCTCGGTGCCTCCATCCTCTAGAACACTCTCAGAGCAAGCCACCTCGGCTCTCTTCAACACTTGCAGACCCTCATTGTACTTGCCACGCATGGCCAATGTGCTGCCAGCATTGTAGGCCAACTCATAGGTGTTCTCATCAAATTGGGGGAGATCTGATGACTAAAAATGCATTGGTTACTGGAGGACATCATCATCGGGACATTTCAAACCTAAGTAAAACAATAGAGACTTGGAGAAATAGCATATAGGCGAATTAAAGTGTGTGGCAAGGGTCATAGCCATCATGATGTGTATGGTAGATAAATAAATATCCTGGGACATTGCTTAGATTAGTCAGAGGGTTCTACAACATCATTGCATTAGCAGTTCTTGGATGGAGCAAACTAACGATGTCACTGCAGACTACCTGCCACATCTATTTGCTTCAAAGCTTTCAGGGTTAAGTTTTTCTATTGATATCTATCTATCTTATATCTATAAATATAAAAATGAATTGCTGTTCGTTAGTCTCGCTAAAACTCGAGAACGGCTGGACCGATTTGGCTAATTTTGGGTTTGAACTATTCGTGGAAGTCCAGGGAAGGTTTAAAAGTAGGGTAGGGTAGGGTAGGGTAGCACCACGCGAACGAAGTCGCGCCGGGCAGCTAGTCTATATATATAAAAATGAATTGCTGTTCGTTAGTCTCGCTAAAACTCGAGAACGGCTGGACCGATTTGGCTAATTTTGGGTTTGAAATATTCGTGGAAGTCCGGGGAAGGTTTAAATGTAGGGTAGGGTATTACGCGAACGAAGTCGCGCCGGGCAGCTAGTTTTTCAATATTATTTCAAAGCTAGTAAAGTTGATGTTTTGGCAGTGAAAAATGGTCTGCACAACAAATAAGGGTGATAATAACATGATATTCTTACGGGATTAAGTGCCGCAAGATTAGCGACAACTGCAGCCATGTTGGTTTTCCTTTCATCTTCATACTCATCAGTGGTATTCTTGACAACATCTCGGTACAAGTTATAACAATCCTGGTACTGCTCTAGACGGTACAGTATTTGAGCCCTGGGAAGAAATATATCATGTAAAGTCTACAGGATTTTTATGTTGATTCATGATAATAAACTCTCAAAGAATAATAAAACATAAATGATTCATCTGCAGGTATTCTTGATCAACAAACAATTACTTTATAGTAGGTATAGTAGTAAAATTGGATGATTTTTTCCCTGGTGTTCTTCAATCTTTCAATATTCAAAACTAACCTTAACTCCTTCAAAGCGGTAGTCAACTCAGGAGCATTATCAACAGTCTGCAATGCATCTTTAGGGAAGTTGAGACGGTACTGTGCATAGGCTTTCTCAAAATGCAAATCTGCAGCCAACGCTGCATTTTTAGGGTTACAGAGAACCGCTAAAGCTTCCTTGAAGTTGTGCAGCTGAATGAAGCATATCACTTTGCAGTGAAATGCTTTTTGTTCATTTGGAGCTATTTGCAGGACTGTAATAGAGAAAAGATGTTCAAGTTGGACAAGTCTTCTTTCAAAATAAATCTCATGTTGGTCAGAGGGTAGCCTTACGGGCAGGTTTTTCGCAATCATCAGGTCTTACAGTTTTACTATTCTACCACCCTTGTAGCAATGTAACTTTGGGGTATTTCGAAGTCTATGATTGATAAGTTAAATTATAGTATTTAGATAAGCACAATTTGTGTACTAATGGCGATGAAAGGCCAAAAAGGAGGTAGAAAGTGTGGTCGGTTGTATACTCATTTTATGTAATAGCTTTAGGAGATATTGGAAAGAAAATCAAATGCACGTATTCCTTACCTTTTCCTGTAGCTTTTAGCGCTCTGTCATAGTCACCACTTTGGCAGAATTTATTTAATTCAATATAAGCCTGAACAAGGTTATTCTCCTTGTTGGCTGACATTTTTTGACAACTTGGCAAGCATATGTCAAAAAAACGTCGAATGGTAGGTAGATCTAGCGCGTTTCGTTTCTACATCACAATATTCAACGGCTATAGGTTGGTACGTAGTATTTATATACTCTGAGGCTATAGATAGTGTTTAAGTATTAATAATATTAAAAATCTTTAAATAAGTAAGAAGAATATAACTAAAATTTCATGGGTACATAATTAAATATAAATTTAAAAACTCGACTGCAAAACACGGACTTTCGCACGGCAAAAAATCCTCAAACAAGTTACAAAATTAAACGCTAGATGGAACTGTTATCTAATTTTACACCTGAAATGAAGGAAATTTTTCACCATCTACGAAAAGATATTTCCTCAGGTTAACACATTTGTTTCATACCTCTGCTATAGGATTGTTTATTTGTAGTACAATATATGATTTAACATTTATTTGTGTGAGTTTGGATTATGAATAGCAGAGGTATGAAACAAATGTGTTGCTCACGCTTGGTAAGCAATTGCCATGAAAGTATGCGCTGCTCGCCTTGGGATCATTTGCCCAGCTCTGTCTGAGTAGTTAGGAGGTATTTAGGTATACCTCTATCAGTAAGCCATAATGACTCGGAAAAAATACGCTTTTACTTCTTCTGCTAGATAAAGTTCAATAGATAGGTACCTACCTTTCTGATAAAAGTGTTTACCTAATTTACTATTCAGCCCCGGATAGACGATTTATCGAACGGGGGGAGAAACTCGATATTGTAAAAAAAATGTTTTCAAAAACCAACTGGGCGTTTTCAAAATATGTACCTACCTTAATCCATAAAGCAAGGTGTGCTGTATACTAGGCGCTTTATGAAACCAGTTTTTATTTTCAAACATCGTGATTTTGGCGTACCCTGAAACTGCCGCCCGGGACAGGTGCCCCGGTTTGCCCCCCCAAAGATCCGAGCCTGAATGTATTATGATGAAAAGTACTAAAATATCCCTAGCTTTAGTTTTCGTAAGTAATCTTAAGTTTCTTTTAAATATTCATAGAAAACAATGTTTCAAAAGTACAAAGGTCGAATAAAACAGCGACAAAATAAAAATGATGACAATGTAAATTCAGCTAGAGTTTTATTCAAAAGAAGATAGAAAGTAAGGGAACAGCTATTGTGCAAGCGTCGCCGTCGTCCGCTCGGTCCGCTTGTGCCGTCGTGTGTCGAACTCATCAAACTTCGACGTTCGAGAGTTTGTTCCAAGTTGGCAAGCTTCGAAAAATTTCAAAATTTCTGCGCGTGAAACATTTTGTGTCGTAGATGGACAGAGTTTTCGATATGTGACTATTGAAATCCAAGTTTTAGTTTATAGCTGTACCTATACGTACCCGTATGCCGTATTATAAGGTCCTAATAACTTTTTTTACACTGCCTTCTTTTCTCTTTTCTTCGCAGTCTGTGCCTTTTGGTATGCATACAAAAGTGGGTTTTCAACCATCTTGAGTAGGTTCCCTGCCCCCTAGACAAGAAGACTGTCGACAATCGTCATCGTTAGTAAGTAAACTATCAACCTTTGTATGGGATTGACATTTCAATTCGAAAAGTTACGTGATTTTAAAAAATCTCATAGTATAATCAAGTATAAATAAGTATGTCAAGTGTATTGTATGAGACAAAGGTTGATCGTTTACTAACGATGACTATTTGTCGGTAACCATCTTGTCTACTGGCCCAGATCGTTTATAACTGTGACAGGGATCCAATAAGGAAGGGTTTTTTCAACCCCTAAGGGGATCGCGAGTTAAATCGCGGTAGGTATATAGAAAGATACATTCTTATAAAATTTGTAGCCTACTTAGTAGCTGTCAGCACCAAAAGCTGAACAAACAGTTAAATTATTTGCACCAAAACAACGTCCAAATTACCCGGTTATAATCAGTTGAGTGAGCTTCGGCGACACAGTTCGTAGATGCAGGAGCAAGAGAAAACAATGTTAAACTAACATCTATTGTCGCGGGCCGTGTCGCGCGGACAGCCAAGTCGACTTTTAATCGCATTATGTCGCAACTCCGCCGGAGTCCAGAGTTAGCCAAGTTCCGACTAAAGTTTCGGTATCGCCGCATCCGCTTCGAGTCAACATTGTATGCGGATAGTAATTTGTATTAGTGCTAGATATACACTTCAAATACTGTAACGCCAGTTAATATTTTGGATCGTCTTAAATACATGAGAAGCCATTCTTGATAATCAAATGACGACTTCGTCACAACTGACGCTTTAGGTTTGGCCATTTACGATTTTTAATCACTAGTAGGTACCTACCTATGTTAAAAATTACATCATACATCAAATTAACTATAATGGTAGGTATATGTATCAAAGCCATAATTACATCAATGAAATTAATTATGTCGCGGTCGGTACCTTTGGTTATTGCAATTTGTAGTTTCATATGAAAATGTTAATTGGCTCTTGATTTAGTTGTGTATGTGTACCTACATTAATTAATGAGTTTATTACTCTCTCCCGCCCCGCGGCTTTGCCCACGTACCCGAGGGATCTTAAATTTTACCGGGACAAAAAGTATTTTATATATTATTTCAGGTTATGACCTTATTATCTGTGTCCAGTTTCATACTCATAGTGTGTTCGTTCGGCAATTGCGTAATTGTGTTACGAATAGGATAACATAATTATAATAGACGGGCCAGTTGGCGCAGATGGTTAAGACTCTGGTAAAGATTCCACCTATTGCGCCGCAGGTCGTGGGTTCGATTCCCGCACAGGACATGCATTTTTGTGCATGAACATGTCTGTATCTCCAAATTTTGTATTTACAAAACAAAAAGTAGTATAGGTATGTATTATATCAGTTATCTGGTTTCCATAGTACCTACAAGCTCTGCTTAGTTTGGTATCAGATGATAGTGTGTGAGGAATGTCCCAGGATATTTATTTATATATGATTTTTATCCAAATAGGCCACCACATTGTTTTTCAAACTACGGTTCAAAAGATTAATTTTGCTGAGATGAATGACCAAATGAATGATTTAATTAACGTAAGTCCATGCATCAAACATTGACTTCATTATGAGAGTCTGCTTAAGTTTGCCATTTATTTACTTATTCTTATTAAATTCAGTCTACTTTGTAGTTTTGCCGCCGCGCCGGGGCACGCAATTGTTGTCAGTGCGATTAGAATGTAAATATTATGTAATGAATCTAAGCTTGTTTTGAAAAGAGTAATTGCTGAGTTTATTGCCGGCTCTTCTCGGAACCGGTATTAGAGTATTAGAGTCCGTCTTTTCATAAGTGCCTGCGAAGGTCTATTTGAATAAATGATTTTGAATTTGAATTTGAGTTAATTTGAGCGATTATAATAAACGATGAATAAAAATCAAATTCTCATAATTTTATACAATTTCAGAGACTTAAATATTACGTGATATTATATCGCAAAGAATGGTTTATTGGTAAAAGTTACGAGTTACGAGCCAAGTCCATCTAGTCTGCTGCCTGCGATGCGATCTCAGTTCAATTCACTTCAAAATTCGTGCAATGTGATTAGGTTATAGCTCGCTGCATTTAGACCACTTTGGCAGGAAAGGGGGGCAGGTATTAGTACTTTTGACTGCGAAGCATTTTGCGAAAACGACTCTTAAGAGGCTGTACGGTTTCAATACCGTACATTTTTCTGTGTATTCAGCAACCTACTTTTGTCGCCCGCTAACAATAGCATAAATACACCGATTCTTAACATTTTACTAGAGTGCATTATAACGTCTTACATCAACAACATCAAGAGGAACGAATCACCAAACAGTTACTGTACTGTGCATATAGTCAATATACTTTTGATACTTCACAAGTGGTTTCTCTGCGCACTCCAACAACAACTACAATTCAAATGTACTGGGCTAACTACTACTAGGCCCGTACATTTAATGGTCCTTCGAGCATAAGTTTCTTGGTGTTTTTTGTGTCTCTCGAAACAGTAGCGAATCGGTTTGGCTGGCCTCCCAGAAGCGGGTCTCACCAGTCAAATTGAGAAGTCGCATATATTGTAATGAGAGTGCAAATACACTGAGTAACGTAAAGCGACCACTTCAAATCTGAAGAATCTAGAATTCAACAACTTCGAATATCAAGAATTTCAAGGATTTGGGGGAAGAAGCTGTGGAAACTTCATAGTCTTCGGGTCGTGAACCAACGCACTTTTCTGAAGCTGTCACCGTCAACTGCGTGCCAGGATTCAGCGAACTACTCTAAAGCTGTCACCTACAACTACGTGACAAACTTTCAACAAACAACTAACTTTAACTTACTCTGAAGCTGTCACCGTCAACTGCGTGCCAGGATTCAACTAACTACACTGAAGCTGTCACCTACAACTACGTGACAAACTTTCAACAAACAACTAACTAACTTTAACTTACTCTGAAGCTGTCACCGTCAACTGCGTGCCAGGATTCAACTTACTATTTTGAAGCTGTCACCGTCAACTACGTGACCAAATTTCAACAAACAACTAA
This sequence comes from Achlya flavicornis, assembly GCA_947623365.1. Classification (NCBI taxonomy): domain Eukaryota; kingdom Metazoa; phylum Arthropoda; class Insecta; order Lepidoptera; family Drepanidae; genus Achlya; species Achlya flavicornis. The sequence continues at coordinate 2,993,280 of OX392474.1, forward strand.
CTAACTAAAACTACTTTGAAGCTGTCACCGTCAACTGCGTGCCAGGATTCAACTAACTACTGTGAAGCTGTCAACATCAACTACGTGCCAGAATTCACAACCAGCTCGGCAGCTGTCACCAACTACTACGTGTCAGACTCGCCGATGCTACAACACTAACTTTACAGCTGTCACCGTGAACTACGTGCCAGACATACAACAAACAACTAACGAAAAGAAAGAAACTTTAACTAATACTATACAACATGGAACAACTAGCTCAACAGTCAGAATGTTTTACAAACATTAAATCATTATGTACTAATTATAGTAAAGATAGCAGTGAGAGAAAAACGCTTGAATATTTGAATATACGACTGTCATCATTGGAAGAACAGTGGAACGACTTCCACCAGAGGCATACCATTCTAATAAAAGCGATTGATGACAAGAACATTGCTAATCATGAACAATACTTTAAGGAAGACGTATACGAAAAAACTAAAGAAATGTGTGAAAAAACTAAAGCTGATATTATGCAGAAAATTTCATGTTTACAAGATCAGCAAAAGGCAGCTCAATTTGATTTAGCTGGAATACTCGAGGCAGGGAGTAAAGATCAAACAAAACTATTGCTGATAAAACAGGAATGCAACGCTAAAGCCATTGATAGAGCTATGTCAAAAATCGACATCTCTACTATTAGTCAAAAATGGGAAATGGAAGATCATCTTTCGATTTTAAAATCGAAATGGGATACATTCGATAAACTTCACTGGGAGCTCGATGCGTTACTTCAAGGTTCTAATGAACATTATTACGAAATGTTCATCAACATCGAACAGAAGTATGACGAACTACGAAATCAATTAAACAGCAAGATATGGTCAACAGTTCACTACCAACATTCCGCTCCACGCATCCAAGTTCCAGAATTTTCAGGAAGCTATAATCAATGGATTTCTTTTAAAGATCTATTCCTGGAAACTATCCATAACAACCCGACAATCAACAAAGCACAGAAAATGCAGCACTTAAAAACCAAACTGAGAGGTGAAGCTGACCGACTGGTTAAACATTTAAATATCAGCGCAGATAACTATGCATCCTGTTGGGATATACTTACTCAAAGATATGACAATCGTCGTTTGCAATTTACGTCATTCATAAACACCATGCTGCAACTACCTAACATACAAAAACCTGATTCCTACAATTTGAAGAAAATGCATGATGTCATAATTGAATGCTTAAATGGGCTGTCAAACATCGGCCTAGACACATCAACTTGGGATCCAATTATTGTACATTTGATGTCCCAGAAACTAGACTCCTGCAGCTATAACGAATACATAAAGGAAGTACATGACAACAAAGAGCTACCTGTTTTGAACGAGTTCATATTTTTTCTGGAAAGCAAATTTATTGCATATGAAACGATAAAAAACTCTAAAAAAGACATCCCCAACAACTCACAAAAGTCGCCCGTAACAAGCCATACAAACACTATGAGAAAATATAACAATTGGAGAAAACCTATCTATGACGAAAATAACCATGCCTCGAAAACATATCATACTGCCTACGGTCAATGTCCTCTTTGCGATGGATCACATGTTTTGATGCATTGTCCGAAGTTCATCGACTTAGATGCAACGCAGCGAAACAATACAGTTGCAAAACTAAACCTATGCAAAAACTGCTTATACAGCCACGGTAACTTTGAGTGCGCTTCGCATAAAACTTGCAGAGACTGTAATATGAAGCATCATACGCTATTACACAACAGTTCAATGAAAACGATGTCAACTGGCGACAATAAAAACAAATACTTGGGTCAACGACCATCTACAAGTTCCCATCATTTATCTACAGAGGAGAAAGAGGTTTTGTTGACAACGATACAGATACAAGTAAAATCCATTGATGGAAATTATGTTACATTGCGAGCTCTCTTAGATCAAGGTTCGCAAGTAAACTTAATAACTGAAAATGCGGCTCAATTACTGAGATTACCGCGGAATAAACTAAATGCAACGATATCTGGTGTAGGATCAGTATCTGGCGAATGTAAGGGAAGCGTGGAACTAAGCTGCAAATCGATCCACACTCATTACACATTTGATACTCATGCACTTATTATGAGAAAGTTAACTAACAAACTACCGAATGCTTCCTTTGAAAAAACTAACTGGCCGCACATTGAAAACTTAAAACTTGCGGACCCAGACTTCAATATATCACGCCCTATAGACATACTTCTAGGGGCCGATATCTATGCAGAAATCAATCCCGCTGATTGTGCATCCAGAGGGTTGTATCCAAGCAATCTACAAAACTTTAAACTATGGTGGCAGGGTCCTGACTTCCTTAAAACACTCGAAGAACAGGATCTCGAGTTAAACAAGACATGCTTATTTACAACTAATATCGGAAGCGAAAAACAAACGAAGACAACCCTAGCAACAAATCATGATACAGAACATTTTATTGATGAACTACTTAACAAATATAGCACGTTGACTCGCGTTACTAGAGTCACGGCATGGGTAATGCGATTCAGTGCAAACGCACGAAACAAAGCGAAATCTGATACTAATTACTTATCTACAAGCGAATTAATTTCAGCAAATCAACAAATAATTAAATATAAACAACAGACAGAGTTCCCACAAGAATATTTAAAATTGACTAACAAAGAAGCTGTGCCAATTAAGAGCAATATTAACAAGTTAAATCCTTATTTAGACAAAAAAGGAATCATGCGAGTTGGAGGACGTCTAAACTTATCTAACTTAGCATTCGACAGAAAACATCCAATGATTTTATATCGGGATGGGAGATTTACTCAACTACTGATCCACCAAATGCATCTACAGACATTACACGGTGGAGCTAGACTTACACTAGCTCAAATCAGACAAAGATACTGGATCGTTGGCGGCAATAGAGCCGTTAAAACACAACTACGTCACTGTGTGCGATGTCAACGGTTCAAGCCACAAGAAAACTACCAACTGATGGGAGACCTGCCAAATCAGAGAACAACCCCTTCCCGACCATTTACACACACTGGAGTCGACTTTACTGGACATGTGGATGTCAAACTCAGCAAGGGTAGAGGAGTGAGGACCTCCAAAGGATACATCGCTATATTCGTGTGCATGGCAACGAAGGCTGTACACATTGAGCTTGCATCCGACTTAAGCACGGAAACATTTCTCAGTGCTTTTCAACGTATGTGTGCGAGACGTGGAATACCTAAACACGTCTATTCGGACTGCGGAACTAATTTCATCGGAGCTTCAAGGGTGCTACGCAATGAGTTCCAAGAATTCTCCCAACTACTGACAAAAGAATTCTTTGATGAAATTGGAAAATTAGAGGTCGAATGGCACTTTAATGCTCCTGCGTGGCCAAGTGCAGGTGGTCTATGGGAGGCTGCAGTTAAGTCAATGAAGCACCATCTTCGACGGGTACTAGGAGATCAGAAACTTACATATGAAGAATTCTCAACCTTGCTAACCAAGATTGAAGCTTGTATGAACTCCAGACCACTGTGCCCCCTTACTGAAGATCCCGAAGAATTTTATAACTACTTGACCCCAGGTCATTTCCTTACCGGTAGTCCAACGATGTCATTACCATTATCAGACTACAACGACGTCACGACTTTAGATTTACGTCGACGCTGGCAACTCACTGAACACATGCTACATCAATTCTGGAAGAACTGGTCCAATGACTATCTTTGCCAACTACAGACACGTAGCAAATGGAACAAAGTCCAGAAAAATATTGAGGAGGGTGCCATAGTCCTGGTTAAAGAAAATAATCTGCCACCTGGAAAATGGGCTATGGGACGCGTAATCAAACTCCACCCTGGTCGCGATGGCAACGTCCGGGTAACAACTATAAAAACGCAAGCTGGTACTATCAAACGGCCCATAGTGAAACTGACACCTCTTCCCGTCGTGATAAACTAGATGCATACAATCATGGGATGGAATTACTTCATATTACTACAATCATATTCCACTTGTTTACATCAAATAACCCACATTCAACTTACATAACAGAAATAGTCCATACGAAGCAAAAACTATTGGGTCATCGAACGTCCTCACTGACGCCGTGTGAAATAAATAGCGCACGATGCAAGGACGCTTGCAAATCAAATTACATACCTATATACAAACGACACTCGGTCAACAATTTACTGCGAACATTGTGCACTTGTCACTATAATGCAAAAATGACGTCACAATTCAACGTCAGACATTATGTTACTTTACGGATACTTCAGAAACGCAAGCACAGCGCTCCCAACCTGAGGAACTAAGCAACGAAGAGCAGCTCTATCAGCGAGTGGAGCAACCGCATCAGGATCATACAGCGGCCCAAAAATATTGCGTTTAATTTTAACTTACTAACTTAACTTTTACTTTAACTTTACTTGTTACGTTTGCTTTGTGATGGTTTTTTCTTCCTCTTGATGTGATCGATTCTCTTTTAGCTTCCTTTGGGGTTGCCAACATGTACGGTTTCAATACCGTACATTTTTCTGTGTATTCAGCAACCTACTTTTGTCGCCCGCTAACAATAGCATAAATACACCGATTCTTAACATTTTACTAGAGTGCATTATAACGTCTTACATCAACAACATCAAGAGGAACGAATCACCAAACAGTTACTGTACTGTGCATATAGTCAATATACTTTTGATACTTCACAAGTGGTTTCTCTGCGCACTCCAACAACAACTACAATTCAAATGTACTGGGCTAACTACTACTAGGCCCGTACAGAGGCCGTATGCAAAACGTTGCTGATTTTGCTAATTTACGTGATTTAACAATCGTGATTTTACAGTTAAAATACTGTATTTATACAAGTTTTAATTCACAGTCTAAAATATAATTTTAATCATGTTCTAATGAATGAGCTGTCTCTTTATTTTTATTATTTTATTTAATGAATTTTATTTAGACGTGTGGCTCCCGGCATAGAATAGGGCCAACCCTTTAAATCCTGTGGTTGTCGTAAAAGGCAACTAAGGGAATACACCAGGGGACGGGCAGCAGCGATGGGCTGATATGATGATGATGATGATGATGATTTAATGCGAGATTTAGGTTATTTTAAAAGATTTGTTATTGCCAAACTATTGAAATTTTTTAATTTTTTTTCAGGAAATGGATTGTTTATTAACTGAAGTTTATTTATTATGTTATAATTTTAATGAACGTGAGTTCTAAGTAGCCGAAATCAAAAGCAGTTCTTCGACCATTTTCTTTAAAATTAAAAAAAATTGAATTTGAAGTTAAATATTTTTTTACTCAACATTATTTATTTTTATATTGAAGTGGTAAAAAGTGCTCCATTCATTGTATAGATGTAATTCATAACAATATACTGTAATTTTTTCATACCTTTTAGACGTCAAAACTATTCGTAAATATGTGATTAGAAAACCTCTTATAGCAAAAAATCAAAATCAGCCGCCATTTTGAGGTCGATTAAGCAAAATTAAAAGCTCATTTATTAGATAATAATTAAAATGATCTTTCATGTTGTGCATTAAAACTTATAGAAATAAAAATCACGTAAATCAGTAAAATCGGCGAAATTTGCATACGGCCTCTTAAAGGTGCACTTTCGTTGGCACATTCAATTAGGTCCCTACTCTGCTTGTTTAAATAGCCATTTAATAAATAACATTCACTCTCACACAGATTAAATTGTACGAGGGGGCGGAGGGGGGCATGCCGTATTTTATCAAGGCCCGCCTGATAAATTGCGCGAAATTCAATTTAAAAGGGTAATGTTTGTGTCCCTATTACGACGTCACTCGACGCCCGCCTATAAACTCTGTCGGTCCACTGAACAATTGAAATATCGTGCCTTCACATACCTTCCCCCATAAAAATATTGGCCCGTACTTTACCATGCTTACTCGAATTGGATGAGGTTTATATTCAATCTTTTTAAATCGCGAGGATAATTTAAATTTACGTGATCAGTATTTTATTTATTACTTTTTTATTGATTCGAGAATCGAGTCGTAATTAATTTTTAAACACAAATCAAATGATTAGTTTTAGGCCAGTACCTATTATAGAAAAAAAAAACAAAAATAAACATTATGTCAAAGGTTTAGGTTCCAAATTCAATTGTTTTAATTTAATGTACTCAAAACTTGATTTGGAGCTTTGATTCACAAGTCAATTTTAGTCTCTCGCTATTAGTTGCTATAGTTTCTCGTCATGTCAAAGTAATTAAAATTATCCCAGTGAAGATGCCAACACTTATACTCCGAAGTAGTATCTACCTAGACGTATATTATACTAGCTCAAATAATCATGACATGGATAGTTGTGTTTTTCTGTGTGTCATATAATTAAAGCATCATCAATCGTGTGTTGGGTGGGTTACCTTACCTACACAGTACGATGCGTGGTTACACGGATGCGTACACCCATAATCAAATTTTACACCTTATTGTTAAATTATAAAGATTGAAATAGAAGGACGTGGTTCTAAAAAAACGCCCGCAGATTCCGAATATGATTTATATGCGATTAGAAATACGGTGCTCATTATCTTGTCACACCATTTTTTTATTACTTATCATGCAAGGACTCAATCAAAGATAATGTTAATAATACACTTTGAGTGATTATTATACAATAGTTTAAGAAGTAACGATTTATAGTGTGAAAATTTCGTGTTTCTCTTAGATCTAGATCCAGTAGTAGGCGCTCGATATCAAAGAAGAAGTGGTTTAATAAAACATCGTAAAGCACCTATTCCATTACCGATTCTGGTGCGATACGTTTATGGGGAGTAAACCATGGTCGAAGAGTGGGTTGGGCCATCGTTCCGGCTTTATGAAACATGGCGATATATATGTCGTGATTATGAGTTATGAAATTTATAGCCAATAGCCATGTTTATTTATGGGCGCAGTTTGTGATGGACTTAAAAAAGGTAGATAAAGTTTGGCCACTGTAATAGAGGGTATAGGCCTGACCATTGTAGGGTAAGGTTAACTTTCTGCCCTGTTGGGTACCCCTGACAGCATTATTATGGAGAAATATCATGAAGGTAAGCTTGCACATTGATATATACTCTCATAACTAAAAGTTCTGAACCATTTGATTACTTACAGAAAATAATAGCCCTCTTGAATATCATCCGGCTCCAAGGACTTGTAGCCAACTGTCAGGAAACTTTTTACATAATTTATCAAAATAAATCCCCGATTCACAGGCTAATCTTTGTGCAATACACGCGGGATAACAGATTAGAAATTTCCGTTAGTCTAAAAAAGGTTGACCCATTTGTTTCCGCGCGGGACACTTTTTTCCTGACAAATTGCCTGAAAGTAATTTTAAGCCCAAGTCTAGTTATTTATGTGTATTACTTTAGGTTTATGGTCGTACTGCTGTGTAAGGAAGGATATTTGTTTATTTATATCGATAAATTAGATCTTGTGGAAGGTGGATAGATGTATGAATAGGGTTAGAGGATCCGAGTATCTTACACTAGTTGATTTACCTACAGTCAGAAAAAATGTCCTTCTAGGCTTTGTGTGCTTACCACCTTCGGTCGCATCATCACTTACAATGGTGATGGAGGTTGAACAGCTTTGCTGCAATTCTATCGCTCCCTCAGTGGTTGAGTCTAGTTTACGTTTATATAAGTGCTTTATCAGGGCCTACAGGAAATAACTGAGTTTTCTGTTTTAATTTGAGTTTGAAGGAGGCCTATACGCACACACTGCGCCGTTTATTACAAAATATATCTACTGATATGCTAATCCGCGGTAAATACAAGAGCACCATTTTAATAAGCTTCTCCATATCAAATTTTACATCCACATTGATGTCACCTTTCCTCATTATTGAAGTAAATACGACATCGGTTGCACGCGCCAATGTGACGCAAATTGGACAGGCGTCAGGAGCTAGAGTCGAGATGGAGACGAGATCGAGCGAGATTCCTACACTTAACGAGTGTGTGTCATAATGTACAGGTAACAGGGTTGCCAAGAAAAAATCGAGTTTATTTTTTTGCGATCATAATTTTTATAGTTAGAGCAAGACTCTCGACTGCAGAAGTACCTCGAAAATCGCATCCATATATGGTATTGATGTTCCTGCGGTGAGTAAGGTCGCCATAGCTCCATGTGGAGGCGCAGTGCTGGTAGTGTGCGGAGACAGCGGACCCTTCCGATGCCAGCACAGCAACATAACCCCTTTTGAAACCCCATCTGGGGTGAAAAGATTGTGTAAGGGTCGACAACGCATGAGAAACTTAAAACTAACATTCGTATAATGTTATTTAAAATATTCATATTATTATGATAACCCTTGTGGGAGGCGACGTCAGTGAACGTCGAGGCGGGACTCGACAGTGGGTCGCACGCTATTACCTAATAAAGGCTAATATATTTTCAAAGTGGAGGTTAAAATTGATATCTGGTATGGGTGCCAGAGATCAATTTTAACCTCCACTTTGAACATATATATTTAATTTTATCTACGAATTGAAAATATTTTTTTAACAATTTATTATCGAAATGAAATCTTTAAACCATTGATTTTTGAACAATTTTTGAACAGAGATAGAATAACGTAGCAACTTGTAGCACTTTGTAGCTAGTGCCAACCGTAGCCTATGAATTTAGCTACGAACTATCAATCGCTACGGGTGTAGCGGTGGTTACGTACGACGTAGCAGTGCTACGATTTATTCGTACTCCATCGCGCCACGGAATACAAATTATTTATTTTTGGTCTAACGAAAACTAAGAGGCCGACTTGCGCCAAACATAAATATTTTAATTATTCACTGTAATCTGTGTAATTATTATTAAATATTAATTTAGATTTGCACAGACTAACGTCGATTTTACCCTACATAAGGCTTAGGCATTTTAGACTATATTAATAATGTAATCTTGTAGAATTTCTTTGATTCTTCCCGGATGAAGGGTTACTTTCAACTGGCAATTTTAGTAGCTTTAACCTTCATAAGTGCCCTATATTAAATAAATGGCTATGAATTTGAAGCCAGCCAAGAAAGATGTTATCTGAAAATTATTGAATACAAAGCATCAATTTCATTATACATTATAATTTTCATAGCGACCTCCCATTAAGGCGCCTGCACCAGTAAGTTTAACTTTAATCAAATTGCTAACAAACTTCACTGTAGATACACACAGCACGACTATTGTATGAGCTCACATCATCAACAAATCCGTCTCAGTAAGGTAGGTAATACATCAAAATGTGCCAGAGCGGCGGATCCAAAGACTACAGTATATACTTAGAGAGGCGGATCTCGCGGATTCTAATCAACGGGAGATAATGAATCCCCACTCCTGCAGCGAGATGAGTGACGTAATTTATGATTAGTATGTAAGTAGGTAGGTATATGATGTAGTTTGTTCTTGTTTTAATCAGTTTTAAGATCTGTTGGATGCTTGAATATTGGAATAGTTATCGGTAATTTAGACAGAAATGATAGGCAGTATGAAGTCGGAACTTTAGTTTTTTAGGGAAGCAACGCGAATTATTCCCCAAAAGGCCTGAATCTGTTATTACAATTCAGTGATGTAAAAATTTACAGATTTGACAGCGGGCCCTTGAGAGGGCCCTATGCTAATTTTCTAGTTTTGTAATTATTTTGGATGCTAAATACACGTGTGAGTCACTAAAGTCCTAGTGGGCAGTTTTCCAAATGTTTTTTTTTTTATACCAGTTAGGTGGCAAACAATCATACTGCCCGCCTGATGGTAAGCGGCTACCGTAGCCTACGGACGCCCGCAACACCAGGGGTACCACGCGCGCGTTGCCGACCCTGAAGAAATCTCTTCACACCCCTTTTGAAGAACCCCATGCTGTACTCCATTGGGAAAACCACGGCGGGGAGCTCATTCCACAGTCTGAGCGTCCGCGGAAGGAAGCTCATTTGAGCCCGCACAGTACCAAGCAATTCTGGTTTTAAAGTGTGAGGAGGACTTTCCGACGATGGTGAGAGTTGCGATGGTGGAAGGTAGCCGTGGGCATCCGCTTAAACAATTCTACAGAACACTGATTCTAGAATATTTTAAGGATCAAAATCCTCACAAGAATATTAAATTCGTTTTCATGTGACGTAAATAGTAAGTTACTCTATCAAACAGTTAATAAAACGAAAAAGATAGGAAAGATGTACCAATAAAGTACGTTAAAGTCCCAAAATTGGCATTGGAATGGGGCCTAACAGTTCAATTATAGAGAGCTCAGAGCGAGGTTCTTGATCGCCTACATCTAGATTTGATTCGTTCTAACTAGACATCACAATCCGTTTACCGCACGCGACTATTGAAAACTATTCCACAATGTGCATACTATTTTATCAAATACTAGGAATTATTTTATATGCGACCCCCTATTTTACCACCGTCAGGGATTTGTGAATGCTCTCCACATTATAAATGAATGAACAATTGTTCAAATATCCAGATAAAAAAGTACTCGTATTTCGATGTTGCCTGGACTGTCCTAGTAGATATGTATTGTTACGAGCTGGGGTTCAGAATAAATAATGGTACACGAATTTACCAAAACACTGGTCACACTTTTATTAAAACTCTAATTAAAACACTCAGAAATTAAATAGTTCACTAGCACTTAACTGTATTTCACTTCGATGTTTACTCACTGTTATACAAAACCAAACTCAAACTCCTCTGTGCATTGTCCCGTATTTATACTTCATAAACGGCATCTGGAACATTCCACAATTTACCCGCGTATTCTACATGCCTACAGTGCTATCGGGAATATTCCAGAAGCCGGTAGCTATTCGGCGATAGATGGCGTTGCTTGATAGATGTTTACTCCTATACAATAACAGCGTTACTGATAGTACCGCTATTCAATAACAGATGGCGTTACTGGTAGCAATTTATTCCTGATGTCGCGATGTCGTAACACTACCCCCTCCTTAGACATGCTCGTCCCGAGCAATGTGAGTTCCATGGTATTGCGCCAAACGGTCTATATGGACAATCTTCGGTTTACCTCGAGCCCCCTTCTGGATACGGTAGGTGACATCATTGATTTTCGTAACAACACGATATGGTCCATCCCATTTTGCTTGCAGTTTCGGGGACTTTCCTTTCCTGCGCACTGGGTTATGTAGCCATACTAGGGACCCCATCTCGAATACTCTATTGTTCGCTTTCCGATCGTAACGGGTCTTCATTCGTTCAGACATTTGTTGGCCATACTGCCTGACGTGCTCATATACGTCATTCATTTTGTTTCGTAAGTCGTTCGCATAATCTGTAACACTACGTGGATCGTCAGGCGGAATACCGGTGAGCAAATCTGCAGGCAATCGCAATTCTCTACCGAAGTTTGCAAAAGCAGGCGTCACCGTCGTACTTTCATGAGTTGCACTTCGATATGACAGGAGAAAGGGTTGTATGTGTTTGTCCCAATCCTTCTGCCGGCTGTCCACAACTTTTGCCAGATATCTCTCCAACGTTTGGTTGAACCGGTACACCATTCCGTCCGATTGCGGGTGATAAGATGTGGTCCTGGTTTTGTGTATACCCATTACTCGACATGCCTCCTGAAATATTTGAGACTCGAAATTTCTTCCTTGATCGCTGTGAATTTCTAGTGGTACACCAAACCGACAGAAGACTTCATGGACTAATTTATCTGCCACAGTAGAAGCTTCCTGATTCGGTATCGCGAAGACCTCTGGCCACTTTGTGAAGTAGTCCATGACGACCAGGAAGTACTTGTTTCCACTATCACTTTCAGGAAACGGCCCCGCGACATCCAACGCTATCCGTTCCCAGGGAGCTCCAACATTGTACAGCTTCAGCGCACCTCTACTGCGTGTTTGTGGTCCTTTTACAGCTGCGCAACTGACGCACTTTCGTATCCAGTCTTCCACATCGTCCCTGCAGTGGATTCAGTAAAATCGCTCACGAATCTTTAATAGGGTTCGTTTTACTCCCATGTGACCTCCTGAACATCCATTGTGATAGAATTTCAAGATATCTGGTATCCTTGCCTTCGGAACAACCATTTGTAGGTGAGAGCTGTCCCCTCGGGCATTTTCCCATTTACGGCATAAAATTCCATCCTGTATAGCTAAGCTCTCCCACTGTGCCCAATAACTTTTTGTGACTGAACTCGTCGTTGCCACGTCACACCACTTAGGTTTAGTGGCACTAGCCTGAATCCAGTCGCGAATCGGCTTGATGTCCGTGTCATCTTGCTGAGCCTGCTTTAGGGTTTCTATCCACTCTTCACTTAGGTCAGTCCTTAGCATCTTTACGGTTATTACTTCCTTATCTTCTTGCCTAACACAGTGCTTACAATTTTCAGGACAAGGTCTTCTTGATAAGGCATCTGCGTTGCCATGCAACCTCCCACTGCGATGTTCAGTTACAAAGTCAAACTCTTGTAACAGTTCAATCCATCTAGCGACTTGTCCTTCTGGATTTTTGAATTGCAATAGCCACTTCAATGCGGCATGGTCAGTGCGGAGATGAAATTTCCTCCCTATCAAATACTTGCTAAAATGCTGCAACGTTTTCACAACAGCAAGTAATTCTTTTCTTGTAACACAGTAATTTCTCTCCGGTTTCGACAAGGACTTGCTAAAATAAGCTATCACAACCTCTTGATCTCCTTTTCTTTGCGATAACACGCCACCAATTCCATTATTACTCGCATCAGTATCTACTATGAATTCTTTTTCAGTATCAGGATAACCCAAAATAGGTGAGCTACACAGCCGTTTCTTTAATTCTTGGAATGCCACATCACATGCTTTGTCCCAAAAGAATTGTGATTTTTCCTCTGTCAACTTATGTAGAGGTCTAGCAAGGTCAGCAAAATTTTTCACAAAACGTCGATAATAGGAGCACAAGCCCAAGAATGCCCTGACCTGCGTTTTATCTCTTGGAACTGGCCAATCGTTGACAGCAGCTATTTTCTCAGGATCTGTCTGAACTCCTTCTTCTGAGACTATGTGTCCTAAAAAGTTTGCTTGTCGTCTAAAAAATGAGCACTTCTTTGGGCTCAATTTAAGGTTGGCTCCACGTATTTTCGCGAGTACCAAGTTTTGGAGATGATTTTCGAATGTTCGTCCCACGATAATGATGTCATCCAAATAAACAAGGCAGGCGTCTCCAATTAAACCACTTAGTACTAGCTCCATTAGCCGTTCAAAAGTAGCAGGCGCATTGCATAGTCCAAATGGCATGACGTTAAATTGCCATAGTCCTTTTCCTGTAGAGAATGCAGTCTTTTCCTTGTCCTTTGGGTCTATTTCAACTTGCCAGTAGCCACTTTTCAGGTCCAGCGTGGTAAACCACTTCGTTCTTGTCAGCGTATCTAGCGTGTCGTCAATCCTTGGTAGTGGGTAACTGTCCTTCTTCGTAATGTCATTCAACCGACGATAGTCAACACAAAAGCGCATGCTACCATTCTTCTTTTTCACCAATACCACGGGAGAACACCATGGACTAGATGAGGGCTCTATAACACCACCTTTTACCATTCCCTGAATCATGGCATCTACTTCCTGTTCCCGTGCTATGGGTAACCTTCTTGGTCGTTGGCGGATTGGTAACTCATCACCCGTATTTATTTTGTGCTGAACTAATCCAGTCTTCCCTATGTCAGTATCACCAACTGAGAAAATATCAGCGTAACGGAGCAACATCTTCTTAGCCTTATCCATCTCTTCCTTCGACAGATTATCACTACAGTCTTCCAATAGCGTTGTCACGTTGAACTGAACATTTCCCCCAACAGACCCCGTAGGCTGGTCTTGACATCTACGCATCCAAGCAACTTCTTCACAAGTGCCCATCAATGTCCCCTTCTTGAGTACTTGTTCATGCTCACTTAAATTTAGTACACGTACTGCCGAGACGTTGTTAGCTTTAACTAAAGTTCGTGCCATCTTCCATGGAAGATCACTGTCCAGTTTCTCTATAAGGATGCAACGATTTCTATGACCTGAATTTTCTGGTAAGATTACCGGCACGATTGTTTCAGACATGGGAGAGAGAACACTCTTCTTCAAGCAATACACTTGGCCCGACGATGCGCCTTCTATGAAGACTTCTTCCGAAGCACATTTTAATACTCCGTGATTGACGTCGATCTCACAGTGATGTTTCCTCATGAAGTCTAATCACAGGATACAGTCATCCATAATGTCGGCCACGATTACTTTGTGACGGTAGCTTTGGTTGCCCAATTTTAATTCTACCTCCTTCTCGCCTTCGACGGTTATCTGCTGGCCGGTAGCTGTTACCAATTCAATTTGCTTGTAGTCTTTGAAGTAGTCCCCAAGAAACCGACTTGCTAGTTGGGAACTGACGATCGTGCGAGATGCTCCAGTATCCAACGTTACCTTACATGGCTTGCCATTAATTTCACCTATAATGATCAGACTGTTCCCGTTATGGGCTTGTGAGATCGAGATCCTTGGGGCTCTTCGAACACCAGCCAGCACCCGCCCCGCGGTCCTGGCGTTTACTCGTTTCCCTGTTGCTGAGCAGTGCCACCAGTCACCGCTGCATTTTCTTCCCGGGGTCGATTTTCTTCTTTTCTATAGTTTCTCCACTTCGGGCAACTCATCCGAAGGTGGCCCTTTTCTCCACAGTTGTAGCAACGGGGCGAGGCCACTTCCCTGATGCGGTGAGGTCGGTCATCGCGTCGCACAGCCTCCACTTCTAAGGCATGGGCTAAAGCGTCTTTCAGCGACTCGTGGTGCCCTAATCTCACGGCAGCTCTAACTTCCAAGTCGCGTATACCATCCACGAACGCTTGCACTAGATTACCGTTGATCATCGCTGGTGCAGACTGGTATGCTTTACGGACCAGCTTTTCTATCTCTAGAGCCCACTGTTGTATAGTTTCAGCGCTCCGTTGCACACGGTCCTTGAGTTGGGCACGGAATACGTGTTCCAGGTGTGCGTCCCCGTATCTAGATTCTAGAGCTTCCAACAGTTGCTCATACGTCACGTCCTTCCCGAGGGCCTCCAGTATAGTGAGGGCCTGGTCGCGAAGACCCAAAGTGAGTGCTGTCATCGCCTGTGCACTAGTCCAACCATTCGCCTTCATGACAGCTTCGAACTGGATTCTATAGGCTGACCATGACGAGGTGCCATCAAATGGCGGTACCTTGAAACCACGTGAAGAAGCCACAGGTAAAGAAGTAGCAGTTCCAACCTTGAGTCCAACGAGGGCCTTCTTCACGTCTTCTATCTGTACTTCGGCCTTGGACATACGATTTTCGGATTCCGAGATACGGGACTCATGATGATGAAGCTGTTCCTTCACCACCTTGAGATCCTTGCCAAGAGTTACTTGTAAATTTTCTAATAAAACCATCTGTTCCTCTTGGCGGCGAGCCTGCTCCTCCTTATCCCGCTGTAGCTGTTCCTCCAGTCGGCGAGCCTGCTCTTCCTGACGGCGAGCCTGCTCTTCCTGACGGCGAGCCTGCTCCTCCTTATCCCGCTGTAGCTGTTCCTCCAGTCGGCGAGCCTGCTCCTCCTGACGATGAGCCTGCTCCTCCTGACGGCGAGCCTGCTCCTCCTGACGGCGAGCCTGCTCCTCCTTATCCCGCTGTAGCTGTTCCTCCAGTCGGCGAGCCTGCTCCTCTTGTCGGCGAGCCTGCTCCTGTAGCATTACCATCAAAGCGCCAAGATCTGGGGTTGCAGGTACTGCTCTGACTTCAGGTGGGTCGGCAACTGGCAAAGAGCCAGTTGGCTGCTGGCCACCCGAAGTCTGCGACGGAGAACCTCCAAACCTCCTTTCATCCATCTCCTGCTGCCGCTGGCCCCTTGTACGGACACCCTCAGTGACTTCCTTTGGCATAACCGGCATTATTTATCCTACTACTTCTGACACCAATTGTTACGAGCTGGGGTTCAGAATAAATAATGGTACACGAATTTACCAAAACACTGGTCACACTTTTATTAAAACTCTAATTAAAACACTCAGAAATTAAATAGTTCACTAGCACTTAACTGTATTTCACTTCGATGTTTACTCACTGTTATACAAAACCAAACTCAAACTCCTCTGTGCATTGTCCCGTATTTATACTTCATAAACGGCATCTGGAACATTCCACAATTTACCCGCGTATTCTACATGCCTACAGTGCTATCGGGAATATTCCAGAAGCCGGTAGCTATTCGGCGATAGATGGCGTTGCTTGATAGATGTTTACTCCTATACAATAACAGCGTTACTGATAGTACCGCTATTCAATAACAGATGGCGTTACTGGTAGCAATTTATTCCTGATGTCGCGATGTCGTAACAGTATTTAGCTACATGCATTGTTACAGGCATAAAAAAAGTTTTATTTTTTAAATACTTTTTTGGTAAATGGCCACAGGCCACAGCTGGCTATGCATATTTGATAAGAGAGGTAGAGCATAGCGTTTATTCGCTCAAAGAGCAGCTCGACTGGGGAAGTACCTCCACCTTACAGAATACCGCAGCCAAATAACTTTATGTTGAGTAAAGTTGTGTTCCTGCGCGTGAGTAAGGTTGCCAAAGCTCATAGGGGAGGGGGGATAGGTCGATAACGCGTGAGCGATGCTTCGTGTGTTGCAAGCGTCTATATGGCTACGGTAACCGCTTACCATCAGGTGGGCCGTATGCTTGTTTATCGACTAAGTTGTATAAAAAAAAAAAAAAATTGAAATATAGGTTGTACATACAAGTCATAACTTCTATTAAAAATAAATATAGGTATACCTACCTACATAAAACACCATATAGATCACACCTCTGAAAATAATTTTACAATAAGAGAAAATCAAATATACGTAGTTGCATTAATTATTATAAAAAAATATTTGGACGTGAAAATATTTTGCGACCATTGTGGCAGCGTCTCGGCGGTTAATTTGGCCGATATCGCTGGTGGCACGCGGTGCTCGCCGCTCGGCGCGCGATCGCACGGAAAATTGGCCTCCATAGCTATTTGATTACGTACCAAGATCCCTTGCGCTTATACCCATGATCCCTACTGAAAGATAAATTCGACAATATGATAGAACTTAGGTAAAAGTATGTTTTATTAGAATCGATTTCACATAAGACATGTGGTGTGTAATTGGCTGGTCTTTGTTACTTATTTCTGGTTTCTAATGGTTCCTCAAACGACGTTTCGCTAATGTTACCTCGCAATAGTTCGTTCATACGGGCCTTATCTGAATATATGACTTTTTAATTTGATAATGTTGCACCTTTCATCATATCGCAAATAACACAGATCATAATCATTATTTAAAAGTAAATTCAAAAATCAAACAAGGTAAGCACACAAAGTCCAGAAAGGAACTGGCTCTCAAGTGCATCAGTAGAGTGCTTAGTACAGTATGAGGTACGAATCTTCCCCCCTTCTTCATTCCGCCAAACAGGCCGAAAATTAACTACTGCGCAGCTGTCAATCTGTGCTCACGACTCGAACCCCTTATTATACTACCCGCATGTTGAAAATCTTTCGCCAAGGTACCAGTCATGCGGGTAGTATGGCCTACTAAGTGCTCTACTTTCCTGCACCGTATCGTGAAATCGAATATTAAGGGGGCCCTTCATGGCCAACGCAACTTCAACGCAAGCGTAGCCTAAAAGCTTGTACTCTTTTTTTCTTTGTCAAACATTACGTTGGATTTTCATCCAACGGAATGTTTGACTGCAAAAAAAGAGAGACACCATCAGAGCCATCGGTTATCAGTTGGTAAATTCCGCTGATCACTCGCGGCCGCTTCGCTAGGTCATCATTCATGATTTCGCATATCATAAAACTTGTTCCAGGCCCATACTTCCTGTGATGTAATCTTTCAAGTTTGTGAAAAAAAAGTTAGTTATTTAGAATCTCCAATACATTTGCAAGTATTGTTTAGAGCTGTTTTCTTTACTTTTACAATTTATAGGTACATTAGATATGGCCAAAATTCAGGTATAATTTGTGCAAAACCGCTGTTTTTCGGAGGCTTTTACTGAATTTGTTTCACACTTTTTTTTATTTTCGCCTACTTATACTGCTAGATATAGTTCACAAGATACCAATTTGTTTAAAACATCTAACGAAAAGTGTTTAAAAACGCCATCATAATTACAGTCGTCTATTGCGTCGCATAGATTACAGTGAACTCGGAACGCGGAACTCTCGACCGTTCGCTGTGAGACCGGCGCTCATGTAAAACAAGACAGATCAAGCTATGCTTTTCTAGTATAAGCTGACCTCCCACTGTACGGTAATCCTATACAATGCGAGATCAGCTTATACTGGAATTATATAGCTTGATCTGTAGCCGTGTGTACGATTAAATGTATCACACTACCTGTTCAGTGGATATATACCTAAAGGGTTAAACTATCCTCTTAATTCTTACAGAGAACAGTCATAACAATATTTCCGCCCTCGCGTTTCTGTTGCTGTACCGTGGGAAAGGTTCCTGGCACGCACGTGTATAGTTTATAGTTACGGAAGACTTTCTTTTTATATTTTACAAACATGGTAGCCATTGTTTAGTCTGTTGAACAGTTCCTGTTATCTTAACTAATATTATAAACGCGGAAGTCAGTTTGTTTTCCTTAACGGCGCCGGCAACTAATCGTGTTACAGTTAGCATGGAGAGGAGAGGATTTTTTCACACTAAATAAGTTTTTTTTGGTTTTTTTTTATTATTAGGGAGCTCGCCCTCGTTCTATTTTTCGGTAATCATGGGTGTACCTAGCATTTTTTAGGGATGGGGCGGAAGTAAATACAGTGAGTACAACTCAATGAGTATTTGGAATTTAAAAATGCATTTTACTCACTGGCCATTATTTCAATAATATCCTGCGATTCATTGATATTGAATTATTTCGCGCGGTAATTTTTAAAGTTACTTAATAAACCAAAAAAAAATCCTTCGATTCAGGGACCAGAGTGGGGCAGATGGCCCACCGTGACGCCCGAAGCCAATAATCGCAGCTTCAAGTTGAACATACATATGTTGTTTATGAGCGACTTTTTGTAGCACGTGGGCGTTTCAATATTGATCTCTGATATATATTCGGCGACAAATTGATCGCTCAGCGATTGGGGCTCGTGGGAAGAAAAAAAAATGTGACTTTTTTTAATTGAAAAAAAAAATTACAGCTTTTCATACAAAGGGTACATGCCTCGTCGGCAAAAATGTATGAAAAGCTGTAATTTTTTGCGATTTCGAAGTTGGTCTCATTGATCGTACTTTACGTGGTTTCATATATTGTCGAATCCACCCCGTATATATTTTTATAATAATCTGTTATTTGTTTGTACACTACGCTCGCATACATAACATCCTACAGCTTTTTCCGCCAACGCGACAGCTTGGCTATCCAAAGAGGAAACGCTGCCAGCCTTCTGGGAACCTTGCCGTTAATCGGAAGCAGCGGCAGTCTTGAGGAAATTTTCTATATATAGATCATAGATTGTATTTTGTAAATATAGATTGTATTTTGTACATATTTGTTGTTCATAAAACATCCTACCTATAATAAGATACAACAAACAAGGAAGGAAAAGATTTAAAACTAAAAAACAAATTTATTTAATTAATAAAGATATATGTAAGTATCATAAGCTTAATACTAATAATAACTAAATCACGAAAAACTTCTACTTCGCCCATGCTCTATTACAGCTAGTTTTCAATGTGAATTACTTGAGGAAAGCCATTACTGAAATCCAGTTGTTCATCCACTTCATCAATCAATGGTATGACAGTTGTTTTATCTATACTTTCCGTTTTTGTTTCCACTTGATCACGTACTAGTATGTCAACTTTTTGTGATAACTCATCAATTTTCTTATCCATTTTTTCTATTTTACTATTAAGTTGTTCGTAATTTTTTTGTGACAAATTGGAATATTTCTCAACCTTATTTTCCAATATTTCTACTAGATCAGTAAAAAGTTTATCAATTTTTGTGTCTATAAGATCCACCTTTCTTTCCAGTTGTTTTTCGATATCTATAGTATTATTATTATTAATTCTCTCAACTATTGGTTGTAATCTGTTAATACTAATTTCATCAGTGTATATAATGTTATTATTCACATCAAATGCTAACCCTAAGGGTTTGTTAATAGAAACAACTTTTCTAACAGTTGTATTCAATTTGATAACCTCATATATACCATATTCAGAGGTAAAATAAACTTTACCTTTTCTGTCCAGAGCTAGGTTATACACAATAGCGTCATCGTAATATAAAACTGAATGTTCACTTTCTATCTGTTGACTATATAACCCGGTGCTGTTTCTAAAGAAAACAACATCTTCTTTATCAATAACTAATCCATATACTTCATATTTCATATTAACAAGCTTAACAGAGTATTCATTATTTAATGTAAATACTCTATCCAACCAAAAATCTATATAATATAGCACTCCTTTGAAATGCGCTTGCCAGACGTAGTCGTCTTTAGCGCCAACTAGTTCTGCTACGCCGGTGTTTGGCTTGTACTTGTAAATACCTCCAGTAGTCCCTAAATATATATCATGGGTATCCTGATCAACAGCAAGAGATCTAGCGCCAGATACTTCTTCAATATATTTATGATCGGTAGCATTTAGTAAATTTAATATTGCTGGTCGACGATTGTCAAGGTAATATAAATTGTTAGAGCCATAATCTACGGCCAGTGGCCATGGCCATGATATATTTACATCGTCGATCAATACTTCTGTTTGGTGTTTCACTCCGTCGATGTAGACGTCACCACTGATGACGTCAGCTTGGACAATGTTGAGGCAGGATACGAGTATGATGAAATTCGTGAACTTCATATTGGTCTGGAAATTAAAAGTTTGCTAAGTTATAATGTTGATCTTAATCATGTTTGGAGGATATATTCTTCTTGTAGTTTATACACAAAGCTGCAGATCAAGCTATACATTTCTAGTATAAGCTGACCTCCCATTGTACGGAAATCCTATACAATGCGAGTTCAGCTTATACTGTAAATGTATAGCTTGATCTGTAGCCGCATGTAATATGAAAGGATTTTGCGAAATTCATTTTCAAAAATTCAAAATTCAAAATCATTTATTCAAATAGACCTTCGCAGGCACTTATGAAAAGTCTGACTCTAATACTCTAATACCGGTTCGGAAGGTTGCATTTGCTGAGAAGAGCCGGCAATAAACTCAGCAATTACTCTTTTCAAAACAGGCTTAGATTAATTACATAATATTTACATTCTAATCGCACTGAAAACAATTGCGTGCCCCGGCGCGGCGGCAAAATTACAAAGTAGACTGAAACAATATTTAATAAGTAAATAAATAGCAAACTTAAGCAGACCAGCCCCCACAAGCAGCACCTGTTCACAAGTATGACGCGTGTGGCAGCCATCGTCCGCATCATTTACAGTAAAATACGGAAGTGGTAAGAAAAGAATACATATTTTAGATGGTGTAAACGTAATATTACAATGACACATAGTGAAGTATTAAAACTAGGACTAGGACTCGAAAAACACTAACAATAAGAAAAGTACCTCTACACTAGGAATATTAGAAGTTTCGTAGACCTTTGCTTACCACTGGGATGATAATACAGGTGAAATGAATAGGTCAATATCCAACAAACTAAAACTGTACCTACATATCGCAAGAAATAACTTAAATAATTAATGATTTACATATAAATAAAACTTACTTCGCCACAGCGCTGCTTGGATAAAACTAATGAACAAATTACGTATCCGTATATTTTAATTAAAGGAGACGGAAAACCAAAGAGTTTTTTACTGATAAGGAGTAAAATAACAACAGTGTAATAATACATCGTTACATATAAATTCCATATTATTGTTAAAAACATTACTAGTCTAAAAACTACATCATTAGTTTTATTTAATCTCAGAGGTTCCCAAACATTTTTGTCCCCTAAACCGCTTGCTGATTTTTAGGGTTCCGTAGCCAAATGGCAAAAAACGGAACCCTTATAGATTCGTCATGTCTGTCTGTCTGTCTGTCTGTCTGTCTGTCTGTCCGTATGTCACAGCCATTTATTTCCGAAACTATAAGAACTATAATGTTGAAACTTGGTAAGTAGATGTATTCTGTGAACCGCATTAAGATTTTTACACAAAAATAGAAAAAAAACAATAAATTTTGGGGGTTCCCCATACTTAGAACTGAAACTCAAATTTTTTTTTTTCATCAAACCCATAAGTGTATGGAGGTGCAAGGTGGATGACACCTCCATTTAAAAGGGAAGATCTTCCGCCAGGCTGGGTCATCGTGCCTGGGGACCGCGGTCCAACTGTACATGTCGGACAGTTGTATATATGCAGATTCTCGGGAAAACTTCGCAAGCGCGATGCAAGATGTAGGCGCGCGATGCAGGATAATGTGGCGCCGCGCCATCTATCTTTCCGTGTGTGAACTATCTCAGTGTTACTGATAGATGGCTGATAGATGTCGCTACAAGTGTGCGGTGTCTCTGGATAGGTCTTCAAAAATGATATTGAGGTTTCTAATATCATTTTTTTCTAAACTGAATAGTTTGCGCGAGAGACACTTCCAAAGTGGTAAAATGTGTGTCCCCCCCCTGTAACTTTTAAAATAAGAGAATGATAAATCTATAAAAAATATATGATGTACATTACGGTGCAAACTTCCACTGAAAATTGGTTTGAACGAGATCTAGTAAGTAGTTTTTTTTTAATACGTCATAAATTGAAATTAATATCAAATACTCAGGTCTATACTACCATTTACTTATATACCTACAGGTTTGTACGGAACCCTCGGTGCGCGAGTCTGACTCGCACTTGGCCGGTTTTTTCTGACTTCGTTGACCGGCAAAGGCTATCAAAAAGTATGGGAAAGGTGGCGGTTTAAAAATGTCGGATTCTGTATAACTAGAATATTGTTTATCTTTTTCACGAAAAACTAAACGATTACAGATTTCTTCGGCGTCATTTTAGAATATAATACGCTTAATTGTACATCAAATGAATTCACATGACAGAATAATATAATATCCAAAATACTATAGAAAAAATATAGTAACAACAGGCATCCTTATCGCTGTAGTGTTTTCTTTTCGCTGTAGACATATTTGGTTCTGTTGAAACAAACTTTACATGACTTGTGTAGAACATTATACATACCATGACCTACATATTTTTATAATTTGGGTTTTTTATACTTAGCTTGTGTTTTTCTTTTTTGGTTGTCTTAACTTGAACACCAACAATATGCGTAGTTTTAATTTGTGCATGCTGTGTTTAGGGTTATAGTCTAGTTTAAAATCGATATGTCATATGAATCTTAATGCTTGTTAATCAACTGTAACCTGTTTCGTTTACCTTATAAATAAATAAATAAATATCTGAAAATAAATGAATAAATTAAACTAGAATAAGTAAATTAAAAATTAGCATACAATTAGGGAATAATATAAGAATTGGCAGTAAATAAATAAATTATAAAATAATAGTAATTTTTGAATATATGTATTTTTTATAATATATATTCATATTTTGTATAGGCTACTTGGAGAACCATTGACTTAAAACAGTTAATTGCTTGGAATTGTCGTTATTATCCAGGAAAATTGATTTATCCTCCAAGTAAAGTAAGTGCCTAATTGATTGTTAATTATATTAAACAACCTACATTATAATAATAATAAAATAAGCGATAAATTTTTCATTTTTTTTGCTACTTTCAGTGCATCCACGTACTTACATAAAGCTGCACTACAAGTCTTAGCAACAATAATACAGTACAAAAGTGAGTCGGCTTACCTAATAAAAGCGACGGCTACGTCGCACGATGTGTTCCGGATTCCGGCATGACGCGTCCGGATCACATTATAACGTAGAAACTCCGACTTGCTTGCAAACAAACTCTCATCTCCTGCCTGTAACAAGCGTCTTCTACTATGGACCTGTTTATGGGCTATTTCTAGTTATAAAACTGATTGTATTTAAGTTTTTCACGCCTATTTCCAACGATATATTTTCTATATAAATGATATTTAGTCTAAACTTGTCAATAGTCACAGTGATAACAAATTGTGTGTTTAGTAGTTTCCCTTTAGTTATTTTTTTATTTCTAAGGCAGACTTAAGTAAGTTATGCTCACCTAGGCCTAGAAGGCCTTTGCTTGCGGCGGCGTCGTGTGACGGGTCGCTCACTTCCCTCCAATATGGCGAGGAGGGCGATGGCTGCCACACGCGTCATACTTGTGAACAGGTGCTGCTTGTGGGGGCTGGTCTGCTTAAGTTTGCCATTTATTGTTTTATATTTTATTATTTATTTACTTATTAAATATAGATTCAGTCTACTTTGTAATTTTGCCGCTGCGCGGGGGCACGCAATTGTTGTCAGTGCGATTAGAATGTAAATATTATGTAATGAATCTAAGCTTGTTTTGAAAAGAGTAAAAGCTGAGTTTATTGCCGGCTCTTCTCAGCAAATGCAACCTTCCGAACCGGTATTAGAGTCAGACTTTTCATAAGTGCCTGCGAAGGTCTATTTGAATAAATGATTTTGAATTTTGAGTTAGGCTGAGAATATCTGTGTATTATTTGATTGGCTCTCTTTTGCACAAGGTTGATACGTTGTGCGTTTTATCAGAGTATAAGTTTAAGAAAATGAAAAGTTACGTTATACAACTTGATTTTGTATAATTCATATTACTAATTTGAGCTACTTTTCTGCTTGCGACAGAAGTCGTTTGTGGATAGTACATACGGCTACAGATCAAGCTATACATTTCCAGTATAAGCTGATCTCGTATTGTATAGGATTTCCGTACAATGGGAGGTCAGCTTATACTAGAAATGTATAGCTTGATCTGTTGCCGTGTGTACATACATACAAATTAAATCTTATATAAGGTCCTAATAAATTAGTGAACTTCCTCTTGAGGGATGAATGTATAGGTCATTAGTAATCAAAAAATAATATTAGGAAGTTCACTAATTTATTAGGACCTTATATACATTTCCACTCAGACAGCGCGTGTAACAAAATTGCATCTACATTGAAGTTTACCAAAACTGAAGAAGAAAGTATTTGTGAAAACTGCAGTATTTTTTATAGATATGCGATAAAGAAGGAAAATTACTCCAAAATTCATGTTTAGGTGCTCTAAAGAAGGTAAAACAAATGGTAGTAGGTACACTACTGCTTGCATACTCATAATATTACAATGCATTGTCTTTTGTCACTTTAGCACGAGTTGCTTGAGAACTGTTACAAGTTGGACGAAATATTCGCGCAGGATTGTGTTCTACATTGTACCAACTTAGTGCATGTTTGAAAAGTTCAGGCGGAAATAGGACGTTGTTATTGACAATTTGACAATATGTTACGTCACGATCGGTCAGGGAATGAGAAGAATAATAATTAATTTATTGGCATATAACATTACAGCATATTTTTGAATCCATAAGGCTCCCGAACTAGTAAAACTGTGTTTCAGGAGCCAGTGGCTTCTCCCATAACATAGTGTAAATAAAATGTTAATATACCGAATTGACGAGTAGTACGAAAGTCTAAAAATTAAAAGAAAAAGAATAATACCAGAAGATTAAACAAAACGTAGAGAAAGTCATGCCGCTAAGTTATTTATATTTATTTATATTCTTTTGGTTAGCGCCAGACAACATAAAATATAAAGAAAAAATCCCAAACACAAGATCTGTGTTGGGGAATGAGAAGAATTGAGATATATAAATAAATAAAATAATAAATATCCTGGGACATTCCTCACACACGGTCATCTGATGGGTTTGTCTCCACCGATCATCCGATTGTTATCAGATTGAATTAGCTACGGATCACGGCGAGTTGTATCCACTGATACCGAGACAATGTAGGATGTCATATAACAGACATAATATACCACCTTGAAGAGAAAAATGTGTTGGTATTTAGATTTAGTTTTCTCTAGCTCGACCCTTGTACCCTGTCATGTGACCACAATCAGGTGGACAGCCTGCGTTCCGGGAATACTGCTTTTTCACAAAAACATTTGGCAAGAACAGAAAAACGCGTAGAGGAAGGGTTCTGTACGTAAAAGTGGTATTTTTTTTGTGTCAATGCTAGTTTTCTGATAGTCAGCTCTGTGGTTTAGTACTTATAAAGTCATATCTATTTGTTCAGCAGTTTCTTTATTTTAAACTAGCATCCTGCCCCGTTTTCGTACGGGTTGCAGAGTACTGACCGCGCGGCAAGATTTTTTCCGACATTTTTAATAATCATCGTCATATTTCAGTGAATTTAAACAAAAATTTAATCAATTATACTTACACCTAAACCTTCCTCATCAATCATTATATTGGTGAAAACCGGATGAAAATCTGTTCAATATTAAGTAGTTATGGTTTATCGCGTTCAGACAGACAGACATACGTGGCTGGGTAAAATGCAGTGATGGTGTTTTTTTTGACACTGACTATATTGGTATTCTTTTAAAGATCTTAGTGATTACTTGACTCAGATTTGGGGCGTATTTGTCACGTTCAGTTTAAATGTTAATTTTATTTTTATCCTATGACTGTTTATGGCGAATGGCGATCCGCGCTGGCGAGGAAAACAATAGAAATCAAAGGCTACAAGGTCATTCAACTCGCAGAACCCTAAAAAAAACTTAAGAGTATACCTTCGTCAGCTGTCAGTGGCCTTCTGAATCGCGTTAGAAATTTAATTTGCCGCCGTGTTACTTGGAGAGAGTCTAATTTAATAAGTGATTTAGCGATTGGACTATTTTTGGTACCAGGTTTGCTTTGCGGACTTCGAAATGTCTTTGTTGATTGAGATGATTATCGTAGACGTTGTCCTCGGCGGAGCACCAATTTGTTTAAGTTTATTGAAGAGTTATCACAAGATTTTATTAAAGTCTGAGTACCCAGTTGCTGCTTAGTTACAATTCTTTATGCGTGAAGCTATTTTGCACAGAGTAGAGAAACCTAATGGTGCGTCCATGCTACGCGAACCGAGCACGAGCCGAGCCACGAACGAACCTACAACGAGCACGATACGAATCCCTTTGTTCGTGAATAAACTGACAATCGCGCTCGTTCGAGGCTCGCAAGCCCGTCCACGCTACGCGAATCGTGCTGGCAGTGTGCTCGTTCGAGACTCGGCTCGTGCTCGGTTCAACAAGCATGGACGCACCATTATGAGATGATGTTGAGAGAGGTTTGTAAAACGCATATTAAATTAGATGCCTCCTTTTGCACTAAGTAGTCTTTTCACCCTATTTAGCCAAGTAAGCAGGTATATTTGCCCTTAAAAAGGTAGACATGGTAGAACTAGGTAGTGAGTCATGAAAAATTTAAGGTTTCAACCTCGAGGGATGACAGCGTTAGCCGCCACCTTGAATTGAAGGTGCCAAAATTTGTTTTTTTGTACACATGATGAAATTTTTATCTAAGAAAAGTATAAAGACAATATAAAGATAAAATTTAAAAAAAAAATGTACTTGTGTATATGCTCTACCTACGTCTTATAGATAAAAAGTTACAAGCGGTAGAAAACGGACCCCGCACAAAATGTATGGAAAAATGTAGCTCGTATGAATAAGCCAGGCCTTTAAACGTATTAGTCCATATCATGAAAACTACTGAACCGATTTCGATGAAACTTGCACTGTTCCCTATTTTAAGCCAATAAAAAAGAATGGTCACACACAATCCGATGAATACTTTCGGAAATATGCGTGGACAAACATACAAACAAACAAACATACACACCTAGGTACACCTATGAACTTTTTGTATATTTGTTTGGAAGCCCTAATAGATTATCATATTATGTGAACATATATTACAGTTCCAATAATATTACATACATACGTGTTGAATTGATAATCTCCTTTTTTAAGTCGATTTAACTTGGAAAGTCTTCGATGGAAATAATAAAAAATATTCATCATAATAGGTGTCGAACAATAACTTGGTGCTAGCACTGGCTATGTAGTAAAAATAAGCTGAGTACCCTCAAATCTGTTACTAAGCACCTATTAGC
Organism: Achlya flavicornis; assembly: GCA_947623365.1. NCBI lineage: Eukaryota > Metazoa > Arthropoda > Insecta > Lepidoptera > Drepanidae > Achlya > Achlya flavicornis. The sequence continues at coordinate 3,021,360 of OX392474.1, forward strand.
ATAGGTACCTATCCTTAGTAAGTGCTGTGGTGTAGTAACTATTTAGTAATCCTGTGGCAAGGTGGCAAGTGCTTTCTATAGCTCGACTTGAAGACAATATCGTTCTATTTAGATTGCTGATAATTGGCAGTGTACCATAAGTTACCTCACTGTGATAACGGTATAAAATTGCAAAGACCTACATCACAACCTTAGTCCTTGAGTAAGTGACTTAATAAGTTTTACTCACACCTAAGCCTAGCTTTAAACTAATTTAGAAAACGCAAGACGAGACTACGCTATTAATCGTGGTAAGTACCTACTTTCTAAGACCTAAATTGCCATACTATCTAACTCGTAACTAAGCCAATTACAAGAAGTTGTTGGAATTTACAAAACAAGGTACTCCTTGATTGAATTTGTGTACTTACTCTTCGATACATAAAACTCGTACTGTGTGGTACAAATCATGAGAAAGCTGTGAAGAGCTTGCACTAGCATAGTAAAACTTTGGAGCCGGTGTTCTTCATAGTTATAATCGGCCGTTTAACCTAAAATTTACAATTATTTCATAGATTTCACTGAAATCAACACAATCGACTACAAAACGATGAAATTCAACCTTAAAGTAGTAAGTCGCCCATAAAGTTTGATCAAAGCTTGACATATGATTTGTCATATTTATACTAACCAGATGTTGCTAAACAGATCGACTTATGATGATTATAATTCAATGTCATGTATAGCACCGACAGAATATCAGTGCTTGGGTGTTACCCGCTACCACACCTTCCCAGCGAGTGGCTCCCATAACTTTATGGGCCTTGTTCATTCGGCAGCACATAGTGGTGCTGTTTCTGTTACTTAAAACTAAACTAATTTAGTCTTACTATATCTCTTTCTAACAAAGAACATAAGAAAAGGATGTAAGAAATGTAGTCCTTTCAAATTAGTCCAATACTTGTTTTCAATATAAATTTTGTCACCATCTATCGCTGTTACGTCTCATCATCATCATCATCATCATCATCAGCCTATAATGTCCCACTGCTGAGCACAGGTCTCCTTTCACCAATGAGGGTGAAAGGGACTGGACTCCAATACGCGTGCCCACTGTGGATTGGTGGAGGTAGGCTAGTGGTCAACCTACTGTTGGAATTATTCAAGCCGCCTAGGAGGCATCCAACTAGCTTAACGACTGTCACAATTAAGAGATAACCGGGACCAACGGCTTTTCGTGCCTTCCGAAGCACGGAACCGCTCGATTTGAAATACCAATAGGCGGTCACCCATCCAGGTACCGACCACGACAGACGTAGCTTAACTTTGCCGATCCATTAAGAACGGCTAATCATGCTACACCACGAGCGCTTCGTCGCTCATTTACGTCTAAATACCGGCAAATTAAGACAGCAAAGACCAATTTTACTTCTTTAAATATGTTCTATGCTTTTTAGGGTTCCGTAGCCAAATGGCAAAAAACGGAACCCTTATAGATTCGTCATGTCTGTCTGTCTGTCTGTCTGTCGGTCCGTCCGTATGTCACAGCCATTTATTTCCGAAACTATAAGAACTATAATGTTGAAACTTGGTAAGTAGATGTATTCTGTGAACCGCATTAAGATTTTCACACAAAAATAGAAAAAAAACAATAAATTTTGGGGGTTCCCCATACTTAGAACTGAAATTCAAATATTTTTTTTTCATCAAACCCATAAGTGTGGGGTGTCTATGGATAGGTCTTCAAAAATGATATTGAGGTTTCTAATATCATTTTTTTCTAAACTTAATAGTTTGCGCGAGAGACACTTCCAAAGTGGTAAAAAGTGTGTCCCCCCCCCGTAACTTCTAAAATAAGAGAATGATAAATCTATAAAAAATATATGATGTACATTACGGTGGAAACTTCCACCGAAAATTGGTTTGAACGAGATCTAGTAAGTAGTTTTTTTTAATACGTCATAAATTGAAATTAATATCAAATACTCAGGTCTATACTACCATTTATTTACCTACAGGTTTGTACGGGACCCTCGGTGCGCGAGTCTGACTCGCACTTGGCCGGTTTTCAATAATGTTTTTAAGAAAGAGATGTGATTTGACTAAAATTATTTTAGTGCGATTTACAACAGAATCGGCACCAGTGCCCTTGTGGGAATAAAATTAATTCTTATTCTAATTCCAAATTTGCGTCAGTGTTCAAAACTCATTCCTTCAATATAGGCCCTGATAAGGCACTTACGAGCATATACGTCATCAGATGACTTCAACTATGCACCTACTTCATGGCTTGCCAAACTTTATTGGCATATATCTGCTGTCTCTCATCAAATTATACCTACTCATCAACTATATTCATCATAATTAAACAGCGCTCTCTCAAAACTAAAACTTAGCGTATTCTTTATACAACTACAACTACAACAAGTGTTGGTAAATTAAACCGAAACTTGATAGAAGTAGTTGCGGTGTACATTTCTAGATTTACTCACACGTCGGTTGGAATCGATTAAGCCCCGGCTGAGTCTCTAATACATTTTAGATCAGTGAAAGTTATGTTAGAAACGCGAATGATAGCTCTTTTGGGAGATGAAGTGTAATGGTGTTTAAATTGTTGGGTCTGTCTGTGTGATTTTCTGATTTGGATCTCTGTTGGGTGTAGTTGCAGAACGATGAACGTTTATTTGATTTACCGACTCGCATATTGCCAAAGTTCTGCAGTGTTCATTCGATTTCGTTGACGATAATCCATTAATCAATCGGACGACATTTATACTTCTCAATTGTTTCTTTCTATCTGCTATATTTGGAGACATAATGTCAATATAAAGCGCTCGTGGTGTAGCATGATTAGCCGTTCTTAATCGATCGCTACGTCTGTCGTGGTCGGTACTTGGATGGGTGACCGCCTAGTGGTATTTCAAATCGAGCGTTTCCGTGCTTCGGAAGGCACGTAAAGCCGTTGGTCCCGGTTATCACTTAATTGTGATAGTCATTAAGCTAGTTGGATGCCTACTAGGCGGCTTGAAAAATTCCAACAGTAGGTTGACCACTAGCCTACCTCCACCAATCCGCAGTGGGCACGCGGGGTGGAGTATCGCCTATTCCCTTTCACCCTCAATTGTGAAAGGAGGCCTGTGCTCAGCAGTGGGACATTATAGGCTGATGATGAATGTCAATATATTTATATTATTATGTTACCTACTCTGTGTCAGAATTATTTTTGTTATTGTTAGATTTGGTAATTTATTCATACCGACTGTTCACGGACATATAAAGCATAAACTTATACTTACGTAGAATTATGAATTGAAGCATTTCGCTCGAGATGATTCTTCATAATCAATATTATTTATTCATTTCATTAGTAATTATTTTATATTATAGATGATGTAATCACTACAGGATGAGCAAGCTTTTCGTGCTCATATTCCTACGTGGATGATGTTAACAGCAGCAAAGATACAAGACAATACCATGTTACAAACTACACATTCAAACAAGTTACAAGGCTCAATTAAGTCAAAATTTGTTTGTTTAACGACCGTTTCCCACCGTGGGGTACTTACAAACACATCAGGCTAATCTGACTACCAGATCCGAATCTTAACTCGTTAATCCCACTCAGAATTGTCTAACCGCACAATCAGGAATTCAACAACAAATCTTGAGTTTTAGCAATTACCATGTAAATTTGGGAAGTTCGCGAAATAATTTAACGCGGTATAGTCGGTGGATTCAAAACAATTTATATGTTAATTCCGACGGTATGGACTTGGTTCTCTACACGGCCGAATTACCGAACTCGGAGTAAGTGCTAATACCGACACCTAGTCAAATTGACGGAGCGTTTCGACAACATTACCTCAAGTGATGATTGTTTAGATCGTGCTCGGAATAAAACTTATATAAAAATAAAAGTAAGGTCCGTTAGGCTGCTTTTTCTTTTGTAGGGTCTCGGTACTCTGTAGAACGTAAGATACTACTGAGATACTAACATTCCAAGACAGCAAACGTTGGTTCACCGCAGTCCCCATTTATTTGAGAAACTTTCTAACGACGACTAAGTACCAAATAGTTTTTAATAGACTCTTTACAGTTTATTGAATTTCAGAAATGTCGATAATTTAAAAATTATAGGCCCCCAATTCGATGTCGAAAGAGCGAGGCTTTCGACATCGATGTCGAATAGACAATTGAAGAAAAACATGGCGGTCTTCTGTCAAATTTATAAGATATCCACCGTGTTTTTTGGTAAATGTCTATGCGACATCGGGGCCCGAGATCTCACGCATTCTGTAGAATCTACAATACATACATACTAAACTTTCAATAAATATAGAATAGAAATATTACGCAACTTTTAATAGGCATACCTAACTACAAGAAAGTATGTTTAGTCTGTACCAAAAAAATATGCATTTATGAAACATGGTACAAAAATATCCAACTTACTATTATCTCTATTTCGTTTATTTTGGGTTCATATTGTGTTACAAATTCGGCAAACGTCCCCATTTGAGCGACGAAAGGCTTTGACTGAGTAAGCTCATCAATTTGAACGGCCAAAATTGTGTTGGTAATTGAAAACATAGTTGGACCGTTTGGGACAGTGATACCTCATACAAGAGTGACCTCAACTCTGAACAGTATAACGCGAACGTTTAAATCGAATTCAAATTTGCAACTGAATTGCAATCGAGAACTCGCTGAATCAGAATCGATTAACGAGAAATTTCAAGCTTAATCGATTTACTACACGGAATCTTGGGAGCGAGTGAGATCTCAAAGTTTGAAGGAGTTAGATAATACTCTACTGATTGTATCGTATTCAAGATGGTTAGTCTGTCGTTTAGTATAATTTTCTAGATAAAGATTTCTATAGTTAATTTTATGACAACTAACTCAAATGCCATTATGTTTTCATCGTTTCGAGCCCCGTTTTAAATCATTAGGTAGGTACACAAGATCTATCCCCAACGGGAACCCCTTTACATTATATTCATAAATATGTATTATTTTGAATTTTATATTTCCTCTTTTTTCACAAACTTTATTATTCTTTCATTAACTCGTTCCTCGTTAAGGAATACCACTGGGGATTCGGCCATTTTGCTAGCAGGGAGCGAATAAAAAAATATATCTTTATTTAAAATTTTGTATGTTTGGAGTTTGAACGCGTTGATGTATGGAACTACGAATCCGCATTGAAAGATATTATAAATAAAATAATATAAATATCCTGGGACATTCCTCACACACGGTCATCTGATCCCAAACTAAGCAGAACTTGTACTATGGAAACCAGATAACTGATATAATACATATACTACTTTTTGTTTGTAAATCCCAGACTCAGGACATGCAAACATGTTCATGCACACAAATGCATGTCCTGTGTGGGAATCGAACCCACGACCTGCAGCGCAATAGCTAGAATCTTTACCAGAGTCTTAACCAACTGCGCCAACTGGCCCGTCGTAATAAAATTAGATAGTCCATGTATTGAGGTAGGTTATAGGCTACTGTAGGTACTGTAACGTGCATTGTATAATCCAAATAGGAATGATTCCTGGATAAAAAGTAACTAATTAGTCCGTCACATTATTTATCAAAAAATATTGGACACGTTTTTTTTGCTTTACCAAATCATTAAATAATTACCAAGATAAGGCGCGTCAAAGTTAGGGAGTGGTGGTTCGTGACGTCATTTTAGAGTAGAAACTGTACCATAACGTGAAGTCACGCGGAACTTCAACACACGATATCTTCGTATTTTTTTGATAAATTGATAAAAGAAAAAATACAGAAACAAATAATCCTCTAGCATATTCAACGCGGGTGAAGACGTAGGGTGACGTGGGGTACAGATAGTAGGTACCATCCTAACTATCCTAACTAATATTATAAATGCGAATAGAGTGTTTGTTTGTTACGACTTCACGCCTCAACTACTCGACGGATCATTATAAAATTTGGCATGCAGATAGCCTAGTATGGACATAGGCTACTTTTTATCCCGGGAACGCGGGTGAAACCGCGGGGGACAGCTAGAAGAATATAAAAAATATTAGTTTTATACATTCTTGCGTTAATCTTCGAGCCATACTTTCTTTTCTGTGCGAACGAATATTCACCACGCGCCTTATCAGTTGATTACTACTGTACCTACTAGGTACCTTACCTACTACCAAGTTTAAAATTAGAATTATCTTAAAAATAATTTTCGCAAGCATCCATTTCTTTTTTTTATGTCTAAAGAGCCTATGCGTTGCGATTTTTTTATTTTTGCTGGAGCCTTGGTTTCGTATTATTAAATTACTTATCTAATTCTATGGGTGCAAGATTTTATTTTAGTTTATTTAATTTTGTTTAAATCTAATTGGTTCCATTAAGTAACGTGTAGAAACTGTAGCTTGCGCGCAATATCTGTAACAATAAGTATAACTGTATTAGAAATTAACCATTCACATTTACAACTTTCAATATGTAATCAACTTTATTTTTAGGTTTTCGTGACAAAGGTTGCCAAAGAGATATACGCCCTCCGTCGATAAAAATAACAGTCTTCGGGTTATCTCTACCAACGCAAATAATGTGGTCTTTGCAAATAATAAAGTATTCTTGAATGGGGGATATATAAGAAAACTTGAAACTACTACTATACTAAGTAAGAGGCACGAGTCGTGAGCACAGAGTCTCACACGCGCACTAGTTAAATTTCCGGCTGTTTGGCGGAATGAAGCAGGGGGGAGCGCCGAGCTGCATATTGGATTATCGCGTGTCTTTTGGTTACTGTGATTTGGCCAAAAGTGTAGATGCGCGAGCTTGCCCCCACTACTGCCTATCTGTGCTGACCACTCGTACCTCATACTGTACCGGTGTGGTAGAATCAATTTGTAATATTCGTAAGTCCTTTATTGGGGCATAAATTGAATAAACAATTTTTAAATTTGAATTTATCCTTATATTATTATAAAACAAAGTCCTCCGTCGCGTGTCTGTCTGTCTGTCGGAGTGCCATAAACTCAAAAACTACTGAACGGATTGTCATGCGGTTTTCACCAATAGACGGAGTGATTCTCGGGGAAGATTTAAGTGTATAATTCATAAAGGTTTTATTTAAATTGGCTGAAATATGACGATGATTTTTGAAGATTTTGAAAAAGATATTGCCGCGCGGATAAAACAACCCTTGTGAAGCTGGGGCGGGTCGCTAGTGGTGGCCCCGTCCCAGCTTCTTGATATAAAAATCATTGTTGTGTCGAACACTTACAGCTACAAACGTGGGTAATGACATCTCATTGAAAGGACCAGCTCGAAAAACCAGCCTCTTTTTGGTGGTCAATCCAAGTATTGCAACTTCTTTCTGCACACTCTTATCCGCTGCAAACCACTTGCTTTCGAATGTCCCGTAGCTGATTAGATCACTCTAAAACATGATTTTTAAAATGTTTTTTTTTATACCACAGGTGGCAAACAAGCATACGGCCCGCCTGATGGTAAGCGGTTACCGTAGCCTATGGACACTTGCAACACCACGGGTATCACTCGCGCGCTGCCGACCCTGCAGAAATCTCTTCACACCCTTTTTGAAGAACCCCATGCTGTATTCCATTGGGAAAACCACGGCACGGAGCTCATTCCACAGTCTGAATCCGCGGAAGGAAGCTTGGTTGAGCCCGCACAGTTCGAACCAATTCTGGTTTCAATGTGTGAGGATGGACTCCCTGTCGATAGCGAGAGTTGCGATGGTGGAAGGTAGCCATGGGCATCAAATCAAACAATTCTTTAGAATACTCCGTTGTATAAGCGGTAGAACACACATAAGAAGGCAGTCTCTCCTCAGGCTTGTATTGACCACAATCTCATCATGGTATATCCTATCACAACACACTGACAGAGTTTTCAACTTGAGGGTAGTCAGCCATGCGGGCTCCATAAAGTAGCTGGATTCAACCCAAACTGAGCTATCGACGCCTTATATCTACTTTGAACTATACAGTGTATAATAATCATAAGTCGGTTTGAGTATGTTTACTTACTTGCTCAGTAACTTCATTACTAAACCAGTAGAATAGTAGAAGCTGGATGAGACAGGCCACGACGAAAACACAACTAGAAACTAGCGTCCCCAAATCGTCATGTATCTGAAATATAGGGAGATAAATCAATGGTAGTACTAGGTAATCAGAAGATGTCTTAGCTCCGCGCCAACGGGCCTGTCAAGTAAAACCTACACGAGTACAGTCGAGGACATAAATATGTATACACTTTTTGAAATTCAAAAGCGATTTTCTCGCAAGTTTAACATTTAAGTGTTAAGCTATGACACAAATCATAATAGTATATGTTAGAAGATTCTGCCTTTATAATATCTCATAATTTCAATCAGTAGTTTAAGAGGAAACCGTTGTTGAATTTTACTAATTGTATACATATTTATGTCCTCGACTGTACCTACAAGATGAGTTTTTTTTTTAACCATACCTCTGCAATCTGTATGATACAAACTCCAAGGTTAACAGAAATCACGATCAAATAGATGAACATGACGTTTGATATCAAAGAATTGAAAATTTTCTGGTACCTGGAAATAAAATGAGCTCAGTTAATCAAGGACCGAAATGTGACAGAGTTTTTAAGAAAAAATTTAGACATACTCCACGAGGTTTGTGTGAAATTTGTGGCATTCGACAATATTTCGATGACTTTGAACAGCGTTACCCTCTTCTATAATTTGTACGCAGTTCAGACGGGATATTCTCAACTGCCCGGCGAAGAGTATCATGATTGTTGCGACCAGAGTGTCCCAACCAACCACGTACGCGCTCACGATGTGTCCAAGAACAGTCTGGATCGCCATCGCCACATAGTAACCAGGTGGCTCCTTACTGAAGGGTGTATAACCATCGAAGATATTGAGATACACGCTGGTTCCGTTATCATTAAACTGATTCTTCTGATACGGCTCAGTGAAGATGCTAAAGTTGGAGAAGAATGCCAAAGCCCAAAAGAAATAGGTAACTCGACGGCTTTTGCATATATAGCCCTTTATAATGACGTCAAGATCTTTGTCTCTTTTCGCCAACTGATTCCGTTCTTGTGAAGATATGTATTCGATCAACTTCCGCCAGTTGATGTAGTCTTTCTGAAAGAAACATGACTTCACTATGCCCATGTGGAATGGAGCGTACTGGAGAATGAGTTTCAAAGAATCAGTATCGAAATTAAGGAAGCATTTTATGTATTGACTGATGAAGAAAGTTATGATTATATAGAAAAGGATTTGCTTGAAACTGGTGCCTTGATTTTCAGGATTGGGTCGCCATAAACCTGTGAATCCTAGGAGACGAAGATGAGGCCCCACTGACGGATACCTCGGATCTTCGAGAAACTGTAGCAGTTTTAGATTTGTTGAACGTTTTTTATTTGGAACCCGTGAAAGCATTTTTGAGCTTGGCAAGTCTATCTAACGTGAGATTCTTTGATCGAATGACGCAATTTAATAAATCCCTTATAACTTAATTGGCGTGAGAATTTCCTAAGTGAAATGCAGTTGTTAAATATATTTCGTCACGAATAATAATAGGTTGAGATATTGGCCGTATGAATTTACAATTAACCACGGACGTTATGTGTAATTTACGCGACTTGATAACATGTGTGGAAATGTTAAAATGATTTTTCGATACCCCTACAATTTTATTAAAACATGGCCATTTAAAATAAAAGCTGTTATTTTCTTTATTTAGAAATTGGAATAGATTTAATTGTTGTTTGTATCAGCCACTCATAAAATTAGGATACCTAAGAGAAAGGTTCTTTATTACAAATATATCTGTTTTGTGTTCTGTACTTATATACTTAGTTCTGAGGGCATTTCCGCGTGCCAATCCTGACAAAGGGAAGTACCAACACTATACCAACATAGGTATATTCTTATTTTGGCTATTAACGAATAAAACCCAATGAATTTTTGAAAACACTATCAACATCTTATCTACCTACGAGTATATAAAGCCGGTTTCAAAATTAGATTGTTAATCTAAAATGTTAATACTCTATTGCCGTCACACCTAGGCCCATGCACTTCCCTACGGGACAAATCGAGATTGCAACAATCCGCACAGAGGAGTGAGCTCACAGAGAAAAAGAAAAGAAATGAGCTCACAGAACAATTTTACGAGTGAGCTATTTGGCATAGTTAGGGTGTGTCCAGACCAGACAGCGAATGGCGCGCGGCACTATTTTTGGACGACTGCCGCGAACGTTCGTGAAGATAAAATTGTTAGTAAAAGTGATAATTTTATTGGGCATTTTAAATAAATGGTAAGTTATAATAATTATGCGACTTTTAAGTATCAAAAACAATCAATCTTAGGCAATGAACCATTACCTAAGATAAAAATAAAAACAGGCGGTAAACCACCCAACCTATTGTTGCTAAGCGCTAAGCCCTGCCTTCAACGATCATGCATGACACGACCTATATATAAGTATACATGGACGAATAGATATATATATATATATCAGCAATAAAATCAGCATTCAGTCATTTATTCAGTTTAGGTCCTGGTTAGGCTCTTATGAACGTTAAATTGGTACATACAGTTAAATTTACCACCGGTTCGGAATACACTTAAACTGAGAAGACTGATATCGATTCGTCGATATATCGATTAATGCGTATGCTGATATTGATAACAATGCTGATAATCAGCTGATGCTGATGCTGATACTTATAACAACCCTTGTTCAATGTAGTCGCGCGGCAGATTTGTGCTGTCCTTCGAATGCCGCGCGCGGCATTCGCTGTGTATGGCCACACCCTTAAAGATTGTATAGGGAAGAAATGCAGAAAGCTAAAAAAATATTCAAACTTTAAAAAAATACGGTCGAATTGCTACCGCTACGGGACCACTACTAATAATAAATAGGTACCAAACGCGCGGTGACAGCCTGGCGTGATTTTAATTAAATAGTAAATAGTTGAAGTGCTTACGTAGAAAATAATCTAAATGAAATTCCGTGTATTTCCGAAGTTTTAGTAAGAGTGCCGGTTGAATGCTAAGCCTGTCGTTATGTCCAGATAAGATCGGAGGCGGAAATTAAGAGGAAATTGTATTTGTTTCTTATAGAACGACGTCGTCACAAGACGGATCCCATCACAGCTTAGCTTAGCTCTACATAAATATGCAATAATTTTCAATTACTTTTATATAATGCTAGCATAAGTATAAAGCAAGCTTATCCTCTGACTTAAATTTCGAAATAATATAGATAGAAATAATAATTTTGTAACAAGTTCAAATTGAATTCTGTTGTCTCGGTAAAACAACGCAGTGATCTATCGAAAAACAAACACATTAAAAAAATCTTTTGTGCGCTCTTAATTCTTTAAATACATATTTAAATACTTATAAAATAATGATTTTGGTAGGTTTAACGTTTTATATTATACATTTAATTTAATTTTAAAAATGTTTACCAAATTTTATATACATATTCAGTAGGTAGGTCTGAGAATCGGCTTCCATCTATTTTTCATACCCATAAGTGATAAGGGTAGGCACCACGCGAACGAATTCGCGCCGGTCAGCTAGTATGCAATAAAACTCAAAATACACGAATTTATGAAAGTAAAAACGAAAACGCAACGTTACTCTGCAAGTTCCCGCCAAAAAGCTTGTCATTCTTCTTCTTATTTTTAACCGACTTCAAAAAAAGGAGGAGGTTCTCAATTCGGTTGTATGTTTTTTTTTTTTTTTTTTTTTTTTTTTTATGTTTGTTACCTCATAACTCCGTCATTTATGAACCGATTTGGAAAATTCTTTTTTTGTCTGGAAGGGTACACTTCCCGTTTGGTCCCATTGTCATCAGATCATTTTGATTACTTCTTCGTGTACTTTGAAGTCGGTTTAAGTTTTTTGTAAAACAGTCCAATTATTAAGTTTGCTTTGAGTATCTAGTAAAGTATCCAAAAAAATAAAATAGTTTAAAGGGTTTTGAATCACTTCCAATGTTGAGATTAATTTTTTTTATTAACTGATTACCAGCAACATGTTAATATAAATGAAATATTTTATAAACCCCGCAAAACCATAACAACAACGTAACGGTTTTGGTCGCGAATAGTCAAATTCGCCGGAATGCCATAGAAATTCTCATTTTTATCCCGGGGTTCTAAAAATATTTTAAATGGCTCAAGTTATTCCATAGGCACCAAGGATCAACTATAACGTCATTCTAACGTCTCTAAATATCTTCATTTTTTTGTACAAATCTACTTCTTCCGAGGAGGTCGAGATCTTATTATTATAATCTTTTCAAGTTGTCTCAAAAAGACCGTAAAGAGTTTTAGTACAATGACCACCATTGTAGTAAAACATGACTTTTATGGACGGTGACTGACTGAGGACTTTATTGTGGAAGTGATTTCTGGAAACCATTTTGGACTGGAAAGTATAATATAACTCGACACTGGCAGAAATTAGCCCTAATTTGGGCTTGGTGCCAAACTTACTTAGAGTAGAGTATCCAATATATATATATTCAACGAAGAAATTAGTACAAAAAAGACTGCAAATACAGAAACGAAACAAAATTTGTTTGAGGTACGGTTTTTATGGTTTTCTGCCTCATGCAAGGAAATTTAAATTAGTTACGTAGTATACAATATCCTTGGTTAGAATTATGTGCTAGAGTGGCGGCAACTTTGTAATCATTGATTGGTGATTTCTTTATAGCTCTCCTATAGGTTACCCAAGTAGGCAGGTAAAATTAAGGCCCCCACTGATATTACCTTATTGTACGAAGCCCGCTTCGTTACAATGCACCCAGTGCCTCCAAATGGCACCGTCCGGCGTTGCGTTTTCATTTTTATTTTCATAAAGAATCATGGCGAGATTTGTACAAAAAAATGAAGATATTTAGAGACGTTAGAATGACGTTATAGTTGATCCTTGGTGCCTATGGAATAACTTGAGCCATTTAAAATATTTTTAGAACACCGGGATAAAAATGAGAATTTCTATGGCATTCCGGCGAATTTGACTATTCGCGACCAAAACCGTTATGTTGTTGTTATGGTTTTGCGGGGTTTATAAAATATTTCATTTATATAACATCAACATCAACATCACAATCTCAACATTGGAAGTGATTCAAAACCATTTAAACTATATTTTTTTTTTTGGACAAATCAATGTATGGATCTCGCCATTATTCTTTGTGTATTTTTGGTGGTATTTTACCCAATAAAGATCATCCATGTGCACCAGTGAAGTGAAATGATATGAATTATGTGCATCGTAACTTTTCAAGTTGTCTCAAAAAGTCCGTGAAGAGTTTAAGTACAATGACCACCATTGTAGTAAAATACACAGACATAATAAGAACAAGCAGACTAAGCATTCGCAAAAATTTTTGAAGCCAATTACACCTACAAAGAAAGTGTAGCTGTTACAGAGCGGAACTAAGGCCGGTAAAGATTAAAGACTCATGGCGAGATCCATACATTGATTTGTACAAAAAATAAAATCTTTTAGAGGGTTTTGAATCACTTCCATTGTTGAGATTACATTACCAGCAATATGTTAAAATACATGAAATATTTTATAAACCCCGCAAAACATAAAAACTACATAACGGTTTCGGTAGCGGATAGTCGCGATTAGCCGACAGGCCATACAAATTTGCATTTTTCTAAAAATATTTTAAATGGCTCAAGTTATTCCTTAGGCACCAAGGATCAATTATAACGTAATTCTCTTACGTTTCTAAAAATCTTTATTTTTTTGTACAAATCTCGCCATGATTCTTTACGTATAATGAATGAGGGGCGGCGCGGTGGCGGCGGCGGGCGGAGATAATCCATACTAATATTATAAATGCCAAAGTATCTCTGTTTGTTTGTTTGTTACGGTTTCACGCCTTAACTACTCAACCGATCATCATGAAATTTGGTATACAGATAGCTTGGAATGGAGAAGGACATATGCTACTTTTTATCCCAGGAACGCGGGTCAACCCGCGGGGAACATCTAATAGTCATTTATTTATTATATTTTATTTATTTAAAAAAAAAAAACATAAAAGAAAAGTATAATTTAGTAAAGGTTTTATTGAAAGAATATTCTTTCAATTGATTGAATTGATTTCAATTCACTCAAAAAATTCAATTCAAAATCATTTATTCAAATAGACCTTCGCAGGCACTCATGAAAAGTCTGACTCTAATGAGAAGTTTTCTTGTAGGTATTTAAAGAGTTGCTGCAAAATAACTAGGTGGCGCTGTCATCACCAAATTGAATTGTCAAATCAAAATATGCTGTCACATAACTTTAGTGTTGCCACATAGGCCAACAACGGACGGTGTCCATCCTTTTTAATTCAAAATCGACAATTGAAAAAAGTATATATACAGATTTCTTCTATTAAGTGTTAATTGATATTAATGGCAACCATGAACATGATTAAATGAAACCAAATTTCAGAGGAGCAAAACTTAATTTTCGTTGCTTTTTGGTAACAGCCTGTTTTTTTTCGTCCGAAATTAGTAATAAGAGGCGGCAACACTGGTATGAGTGGATGTTTGTTTCCGTTGTTTGCGTTGTTTGTTTTGTTGTGGAAGTCACGCTTAAGGATTATTTGTTTCTATCATTGTTTTGATATTCGTTGGACATCCACTCTTGTTGCTCTTATCCACTGTGACCTTAGTGGTTCGTCAGTTGGAAATGTAAGACCCTTATTGGTACAATTCACAACTGCACAAACACGCATTTTCAATAGTTTTCAAATCATTCAAATCTAAGCTAAATTTCACAAAAGTTTTGAACAAAACACACATGATAGTGACATAATACTAGTTACAGACGATCCGACTGTCGGACGTCTGATGGTCAGGGCCGTGTGTAGCGCGGCAGGTCTCTCTAAGTATATACTGTAGTCTTTGGGCAGGACGTCGAAAGCTTCCAACCGGTATTAGTAATAATTATGAGGGTCCTGCCGCACTATACACTTTCCTACGGCAGGACGTACCTTGGCCATGTCTCCTGCGTAATAATAAAAATAGGAGTCCGACATTGGAACGTCTTCTTCTTCTTCTTATTTTTAATTTTGGCAACCAAGCCCAAATTAAGGCTAATTTCTGCCAGTGTCGAGTTATATTATAGTTTCCAGTCACAATAAATCACTTCACATTATTGTCCTCAGTCAGTCACCGTCCATAAAAGTCATGTTTTACTACAATGGTGGTCATTGTACTAAAACTCTTCACGGACATTTTGAGACAACTTGAAAAGTCACGATACACATAATTCATTTCATTTCACTTCACTGGTGCACATGGATGATCTTTATTGGGTAAAATACCACCAAAAATACACAATAAAACTCAAAATACACAAATTTATGAAAATAGAAATGAAAACGCTACGTCACTCTGCAAGTTCCCGCCAAAAAGTCCATTGGAACATCTATTACCAGTATAAAGCCAAATAGTTATGGGCTGCGTTCAGTAACTACGCCGTGTGATCGCCCGAAGATCATCGTAGCGTTCTTCTTATTTTTAATTTTGGCAACCAAGCCCAAATTAGGGCTCATTTCTGCCAGTGTCGAGTTATATTATAGTTTCCAGTCACAATAAATCACTTCACATTAAAGTCCTCAGTCAGTCACAGTCCATAAAAGTCATGTTTTACTACAATGGTGGTCAGTGTACTAAAACTCTTCACGGACATTTTGAGACAACTTGAAAAGTCACGATACACATAATTCATTTCATTTCACTTCAATGGTGCACATGGATGATCTTTATTGGGTAAAATACCACCAAAAATACACAATAAAACTCAAAATACACAAATTTATGAAAATAAAAATGAAAATGCTACGTCACTCTGCAAGTTCCCGCCAAAAAGTCCATCGTAGCGTTCAGTAACAGTTCAATAACATGTGTAGTAACTGAACGCACCCATGAAGTTACATAGTTTTTTTTTTTATTGAACTGAGAGCAAGATAGTTCGTTTCAGTCATATTAACGCCATCTATTGAGACTTAAAGAAAAGAAAATTAAATACCTACAAGAAAACTTCTCATTCTCTAATGCCGGTCAGGAAGGTTACATTTGCTGGGAAGAGCCGACAATTAACTCAGCAATAACTCATCTACTCATGCGATTAAGGACAATTTAGTGCTAGTCATTGCATTAAAATGCGGAGTTCGTGTCGCGGCGGCATTGATCATACATACCTCTGTGCTCACTGTTCATACTCTAGTACTATCACTCTATGCTGTCACTCTCTCTACTAATATTCTACCTCTATGGATCTAATTGTACGATTTGACAAATTCGCTCTGGCAACACTAAGGTGACGCGCAAGCGCGAAAATGGTACCCAATGAGCCCGGTGAACGCGTATGTCAGTTTAAATTTTGACGGTTACAAATATAAGAATTTTATTCAAACTTCAAACACAACGATTATTTTGGAGCAAGAACAAATTGCGATATTAATTAAATGATAGCACTCGTGACTGCTAAGTGAAGAAAAACCGTTAATGATTGTGTCGTTTATCAGTTCTACTAAGTTTTGCTGTGGTTTCGTCAAGTGAATGGACAAATCTAAGATTTCGTGATAAATGTACTGTGAAGTGCTGTGAAAAATGGTCAGGATGGAAAATGCCCCTAGTTCGGGCAAGCCGAAAGGCCCGGCTAGAAGTATCGCGCCTTCCAAGTGTGGATCTACACAGAATATGGCTGCAAACATCAAAGTTGTGGTCCGAGTGAGGCCTCTGAACGCTAAAGAAAGAGAACTAAACAATCGCGTCGTTGTGGACGTGGTTGACGAGAAAATGCTCGTATTCGATCCCAAAGAGGAATCACAGGCTTTTTTTTACCAAGGAGTCCAACAGCCAAACAAAAACTTTTTAAAACGCAGCAATAAAGAACTCAAGTTTGTTTTTGACAATGTTTTTCGTCAGAGTGCTTCGAATAAAGATGTATTTGAGACCACCACGAAGGATATGCTGTTGGCTCTTATGGAAGGATACAACTGTTCAGTATTTGTGTATGGGGCAACTGGGGCTGGTAAAACATTTACTATGATTGGGAGTAAGGAACACCCTGGTATTACATATTTGACCATGGAGCATCTATTTTATACTATAAACTCTTTGGAAATGGATCGTGAGTTTGATATTGGAGTGTCTTATATGGAGGTAAATAGTTTATTTGATTTCTGACATTGATTCCAATTCAATGTGCTTATTATTTTATTTGTTTTATGTTGTTTAAATTACTGTTTCAAGTATCTATACATGAGTGAAAGGAAAACACTTATAAATGTATCTTTGTCTAGTATCACATTCAAAATTCTAAGCTATAAATGACAAAAAAGTAATGTCCAAATTACCAACACATTTTATGTCAGAAAGAATCATATCTAAACATAACCATTTCAGGTGTATAATGAAAATGTATATGACCTGCTGAAACAATCCAGCAAACCTCTGCAACTGCGTGAAGACTCGAAGTATGGAGTGATGGTTGCAGGCCTCACATTGTACAACATAAAGACTGCTAGAGAACTCCTTGATATGCTGGAAAATGGAAATAAAAATAGGACACAACATCCAACTGATGCAAATGCCGAGAGCTCAAGGAGTCATGCAGTTTTTCAGGTATGGTTTCTTTGATGAAAGGTGAATGTGACAACTTCTTTTACTTCTGTACATCTACCATGAGTTTTCTATACTTGTAATCTACACACGCTAGCAACTTCGGTGAATATTTTATAAGATGTTACTGCATAAACATGCTTTTCCTTTGCCTATCTTCCAGTGGCGTAGCTTGCCCTAGATGGGCCCTGTATCAAAGTTTTTTGGGGGCCCCTTCTACACTGCGGCAAAGTCCAAATGGAGGGTAAAGAATTTTAGGAATTGGTGCTTACACACATCCCGTATCTTTGATACGGCTGATAAGGCGGTAGCTACGCCCCTGCTCGAAGATACTGTCCCCTCTCAATGATGCCCATGCAAAATATCAAGTTGATCACAAATAAAGTCACTTTCACATTCATAATATCAATAAGTTTGAATTAGAAATAAACTATACAGAGTAAATATTTATAAACTTCAATGACAGCAACACATAAGCAGTCGCCATGGTATTGCAAATGCCAATAGGAGCCAGTGACCACTCACCATCAGTGGGACCGTTAGCTGGCTTGTCAACCTATTAACATCAAAAATTACCTCAAATTTTCCAAGTACACTGTTAAATACATTCTAATTTCTATAAGGTATATGTAAAAATGCGTTGCAAAACGAGCAGCCAGCTCCGTATTGTGAAGTTGTCGATGATCGACCTGGCGGGTAGCGAGCGCGCCTCGGCCACCGGGTGCGTGGGCGACCGGTTCAAGGAAGGCGCCAACATCAACAAGAGCTTGCTGTCGCTTGGCAACTGCATCAATAGACTGGCTGATGGCAGCAGTTATATACCTTACAGGTCAGTTTATTATTATAACTTGGATTGTTGCCATTTTAGGTCTATGATAATGACACAGTAAAGCCATCAATGTTTTTAATATACTCCATCACAGTTACACCTGCTAGCACTATGATAGTTGCACCCCCCACCCGTGTACTGAGTGATATCCTACCCTATCCTACCGTTACGTTTTCTTAAATATTCTATGCAGCTTTTTTTTTCCATATGAATTTTCTCCAGAGTATTAGAAAACGTAAAAAAAAGGATGAAATCATTAAAGTCGTTCTCAAGTTATGGCATGAATGAAAATAGGGATTAGTTTTTATTACGAAGATAGAGATTAAGCTTTTTCGTAACTGTATTCAATGTGGTCAGTCCATCAGTGATCCACCAGGAAGATCATTTTTTTTTTTTTCATATAGTTAGGTTTTTAAAAATATATAATAAATGTAACATAAAGATAAAATAAACCAACTAAGCACAAGTTAGGACACGCGCTATAAAATAAATTTAAACTATTTATTATAATAAAAATCAATTTTTATTGTACAGAAGCGCTTAATCCTATCAAGGATTGTGTACACTTGCGGTGTCACACACTAAACAAATAATTGATATGATATAGGTAGATAACTAACTACAGGGAGGATCTAACAGGAGTAAGAAGTACATCGCCGCCAAGCATCTCGCCCTATGTAAAATATGTTTTCAATATTTCTTTTACAGAAATTTTAAGTAGGTATGAGATGTTTTCGTAAGTAGTTCAGGGCACAAGGCCGTGCATACGTCCATACTCTTGTACCGTAAACGGTATTATTTTTAGTTTAGTTGTACATAGGTAAGTATGACAATGGACGACAAAAACTAGGTCTTACTTTCTTATCTGAACATGAGTCGAAGGAAAATTTAACTAAAAACGACAAGCGCAACATCTATGTTACATACGTGTTCTGTCTTGTTTAAGATAAACATTGAGCTATTATTACTACGTATAGAGAAGACACCACATATCACAACTATGTTCCGTTCAAATGAGGCCAACCGGCTACACTTTTTGTAGTAGAACGATGAACGAAACGCGTAAGCGCCATGAAAATCACGGTTTGCGAAAAAAATAGTCCTAAAAGCGTTCTGATAGCGCTACGTATTTCTACTGTCTGTTTAGACGACTAATAATATTGTTTCAGCGCTACAGAGAACGTAAGTTGACTCTAAATAATTGGACTGTTTTACAAAAAACTTAAACCTACTTCAAAGTACACTTAGAAGTAATCTAATCCTGATCTGATGACAATGGGACCAATGGGAAGTGTACCCTTCCAGACTAAAAAATAATTTTCCAAATCGGTTAATAAATGACGGAGTTATGAGGTAACAAACATAAAAAAAAAAAAAAAAAAAAAAAAAAAAACGAATTGAGAACCTCCTCCTTTTTTTGAAGTCGGTTAAAAAATGGGACATAACCATTGCTTATGATAGCTTTTCTCTACGTTGTAATAATAGCTCAATGTATAATATAAATATAGACAAAATAAATACCAATACGAGATAAAAAGTCCTATATAATATGTTACTCCAAGTTATGGTCTTGCATGCCAATATTCATTACGATTGGTCATGGTGTCGAGACGTAATAAACAAACAAACTCCTTTTCGCATTTAAGGTCGTTACGTATGAAATTGGCGTTTTGTACGGGAGGAATATAGTCATTTTTTTTGGAAAATATATTTAATTAATCAAAATATGCACCGTTGTTATCTATGGGGGCGAGAATCAATAAACTCTTTGAAGGCGGTTTGGACTGCCGCATCGGAGTTGAATTTTTTTCCTTGTAAAAAGTTGTCCAAATTCCAGAAAAAATGGTAATCTGTTGGAGCAAGGTCCGGTGAGTACGGTGGATGTCGCAGACATTCCAATTGTAGCTCATCTAACTTAGTGGTTGTTTGTTGTGCAGTGTGTGGTCTTGCGTTGTCGTGAAGCAGCAGTGGCCTAAAGCGATTGAACAATCTCGGTTGTTTAGCAGCTAGTTCTTCCTTCATGGTTTGCAGTTGCTGACAACAGATGTCTGCCGTAATAGTTTGGGCAGATTTTAGAAAGCTGTAGTGAACGACACCGGCGCTAGTCCACCAAACACTCACAAGTAACTTTTTCTGAGTCAATTTTAGTTTAGTTCGTTCGTTTACTTCCGTTCGTTTACCGTTCGTTTTACTTGGAAACAGTAAAAAACGACATCGTGTACTGCAAATTTTGACCCACCTCCGAGGCAGGGTCGTTTGTGATCATATTTTAACACCTTTGAATCTGACAGATAAGTTTTGGCTGAAAATAATAAAAAATTTCATTTTTGTATCTAATCGTTCGATTTGGGAAAAATCGTTTGTGGCAAAAGTTGCAAAATTGTTGAAATTTTCCAATTCGAACGCATAAACCAAAATGCCCATTAATTTGAAACTGTTAAAAACGACACCACTCAAATTCGAACGCACCTTCAGTAGGATAATCACTATCTAATACTGTCATTGTTGGGAAGCAAAAGCGTTGCATTTAGAATGTAGGTAACTGCAAAAAAACAAAAAAAAAATAAGATTACCCACTTGTATTTTACCAAATTGTAATTTGTTCGGAATCGGCGTTTAGTTCGACCACGGTAATTTATAGTACTACTAGATATGGTTTACCGTGGTATTACCGTGGTTCGACTGCGCACGTATGCGAGAGTCCAAAACGCAACTGTGGCGTAAAACGCCGATTCATTGAGGTGAAGTGTTTTCAATAAACATAAGATTATATTCTACAATAGACGGTGTTGTGGAAGTTCTATAACAACCACCAAAATAAATAATTAGTGCTGCGTGTTTCAAATAATAATTCTTGCAAATAATGTTTTCGTAGCAAATCTTCAGTTAAACCAACACAAACAACAGGTCCGTAAAATTAAATTTCTCTTCCTTACTAGTATAACAGTTTTTTTTTATAGGGACTCAAAACTCACGCGACTCTTAAAAGACAGCCTCGGTGGTAACTGCAAGACCGTCATGATAGCTAACGTGTCGCCATCTAGCATTAGCTATGAAGACACCTATAACACCCTGAAGTACGCCGCTAGAGCTAATAAAATACAGCTCAGTATAAAGAAGAATATAGTAGATGGAGATATGAGGTTGTCACAATATGTGAAGATTAATGAAGAATTGAAGAAGAAGGTGAAAGAATTGGAGGCAAAATTGACCCTGTCTAGTGTCAACGATATCAGGGAACCTGATTCGGCTAAGGAGAAAGGTGTGTATCTTTATTATTAATACATATTTTTTTACTTCACTTGCTTAGTTTGTTTGGGACAAATCTTGCAAGTATATTTTGGACTACTTTTCTTCATCAAATTGAATTGAAATTTTGTATATGCATTGAGTATCTGGAACAATGTATACTTCTGGAAGTTATGATGTGGTAGGTAAAGACCTTCAATTGGTTTATTATCTATACTAATATTATACATGTATCTAGTAACTGTTTGTGTTCCTTTTACCCTTTCTAGTCTATTGGCACTCAGATTGTTTTGTTTTTTTTTTGAACCATGGGCGATTACATATATTTTTATTTAGACACAAAACAGTAAATATGACTGTTACTTTATGGTGTATTTAATATAATAGTTTAGTAAAGATACACTCGTAATATGCGCTCGTATCATACCATCAAGTACTAATGGGTGAAGTTGCTAATCAATAATTTACTTCGACTTATTTTAGTGGCTATTATAACTAACTTTCCGGTTCTGAACGCTTGCTAATCTACTTGCTAATCCATGCTGTTGTGTACAGTGAAACAAGAATGGCGGAGTCGTATACTAGAGGTGGAGAAGAGTCACGGGTGTGTGGAGCGCGAGGTGCTGGAGCTGATGTCCCGGCAGCGCGTGCTGGCGCTGCGGCAGCGGCTGCGAGCGAGAGCCTACGCCCGCCTTGCAGATCTAGCGCATCGCTCCTCCAACGAACCCATTCAACAGGTATTACATGTACACGTACAGGTGCACAAGAGTCACGGGTGTGTGGAGCGCGAGGTGCTGGAGCTGATGTCCCGGCAGCGCGTGCTGGCGCTGCGGCAGCGGCTGCGAGCGAGAGCCTACGCCCGCCTTGCAGATCTAGCGCATCGCTCCTCCAACGAACCCATTCAACAGGTATTACATGTACACGTACAGGTGCACAAGAGTCACGGGTGTGTGGAGCGCGAGGTGCTGGAGCTGATGTCCCGGCAGCGCGTGCTGGCGCTGCGGCAGCGGCTGCGAGCGAGAGCCTACGCCCGCCTTGCAGATCTAGCGCATCGCTCCTCCAACGAACCCATTCAACAGGTATTACATGTACACGTACAGGTGCACAAGAGTCACGGGTGTGTGGAGCGCGAGGTGCTGGAGCTGATGTCCCGGCAGCGCGTGCTGGCGCTGCGGCAGCGGCTGCGAGCGAGAGCCTACGCCCGCCTTGCAGATCTAGCGCATCGCTCCTCCAACGAACCCATTCAACAGGTATTACATGTACACGTACAGGTGCACAAGAGTCACGGGTGTGTGGAGCGCGAGGTGCTGGAGCTGATGTCCCGGCAGCGCGTGCTGGCGCTGCGGCAGCGGCTGCGAGCGAGAGCCTACGCCCGCCTTGCAGATCTAGCGCATCGCTCCTCCAACGAACCCATTCAACAGGTATTACATGTACACGTACAGGTGCACAAGAGTCACGGGTGTGTGGAGCGCGAGGTGCTGGAGCTGATGTCCCGGCAGCGCGTGCTGGCGCTGCGGCAGCGGCTGCGAGCGAGAGCCTACGCCCGCCTTGCAGATCTAGCGCATCGCTCCTCCAACGAACCCATTCAACAGGTATTACATGTACACGTACAGGTGCACAAGAGTCACGGGTGTGTGGAGCGCGAGGTGCTGGAGCTGATGTCTGATGGTGATGGATGATGATGAATTTGTTATAAAAATGTTGGTTTGAAATTATGCTTGGAATACAAATAAAATGCTGCCGTTTCAATATTCATTTTCAGTATTCATTTACAACATTCATTTTAAATTTTAATTTTCAACATTAATTTTCAATATTCTTTTTATATTTAGATGAGCACAGAAGACATACCACGACAAGAACGCGCGGCCGAAAACTTCGTGAAACAATCCGTCCAGTTGGACTCTAAAGTGTTGGCCTCTTGGACTAAATGGGACGAAAGCAGTAAGAAACTGCACCTCATATGCGAGCAGGCAGTGTCCGACTGTCCAGAATTAGCTGACTTCGTCAAAACAATACTGCTAGAGAGCGAACTGCGACAAATCACAGCCAGAGACAATTTGAGACACAAATTATTTACTATAGAAAACGAGGAGTTCAATGCTTTTACTGATTACATGAGCGACATACCCGTTATGCTGAAAAAACTATATTTGACATTAAAGGGTTATGATAAAGCGCCGCCAGCGCTAACGACGGAATACTTAGAAATAATGAAAAAAGTTAAGTCTGCTAAATGCATCACATGGTCGGACAAAGACGTTGAAACAGATTCACAAATCAAATTCATTTCGACTTTGGACCTACAGACGCCTTCGTTCACAATGGAGTATAGAGACAAAAAAGATGACAATAATACAACTGTTGACATAGTAACGGACAGTGACGATTTGACGGATATAGAAAACAGGGAACCTATTCGGGTATTGGCGAAAAAACGCACCGGTACACCGATCAAGTTGGCTAACAACGAGACAATAATTATAAACGATTCCTTCGAGAGTTTAGACGCGAAGAGAAACTTGAATTCTGCAAAGAAAGTCAAGAGGGAGTTAAATATAACGAACGATATCGAAAACTTTACTATAGACCCAAAAGATTTGAACTCGACGTTTGTATTGGCTGGGAAAATTGAGGCATTTAAGAAGCCTGTGAAAACGGAGGTTAAGTCTGAAGTAGCTCAGCCAGTGAAGAAACCACTGGTTGATAGCACTAACGCATTGCACAGGACTATCAACTTTAACGATAACAGGGGTGAGTGTAACTGAACCTTATTTTTTCCGTTACACATGTCTGAAAAGTGTTACTCAATGTTCATTGAATCTTTACTGGTATTATAAAACCAAAAGTGAGTCTGTTTGTTGGCGAACAATCAAATATAATACAAATGATATCTCTCCTACAAGTAAGACTTCTACAATAAGCTTGGGCTTTCGATGAAGGAAATCATTATGTGATAGAGAGTGACGGTACCTTACGGTTTTTCACCAGCGCTAACATATAGGGTTCTTCAAAAGGGGCGTAAAAAGGGTTCTTTAATTTCGGCAACACATTCCCAAACCGCCTGGTATTGCAAATGTCCATAGGTGGCGGTGACCTCTTACCATCAGGTCGACCGCCTGTACGTCAACCTATTGACGTAAAAAAGGTAGTTTATAGTGCCCGACTGGCTGGCTACCCTCAAGTTTCTGTTCAAGGTTTTGTCTGTTGACCACTTTCTGGCACATTGTAGGCGCAATATGTATGCTTCTTCCATTCGGCTCTTCTATCCGTCATACCAGCATTCACTCACTTTCTTACCCAGATCATCTGTCACAGAATCCATCCATCTGTTTTTCAGTCATTCTCTTCCCGTATATCCTTCCACTTTCATATTCACAACTCCTTTAATCACGTGGCTTTCATTTCTCCTCATGACATGTCCATACAATGATGAGCTTGTCTTAACAATCATGATGAAAAATAAGCCAAGGTGTGTTTAATTTAAGTAAGTCCGATCGGTTTGACAGCAAGGACAGGGAAGACAATGGTGGGTAAAGTGGTCCCGTTGCGGCGCGGGTTGCCGGCTCCGCAGGCGGGCGGTGCGGGCGGTGCGGCGCGCGGTGCCGGGTTCGGCTCTAGTCTCTCCCGGGACGGTACTCCATTTACAACACACAGGAATGTGCAAGGTAAATACTACTATTGTCTTTATGTACACTCGACGGCATAAACATGTATGCACTTGGTGACATTTATCAACTATTTTCTCTTAAACTATTGATTTAAATTATTAAGTATTTTGCAAATAGAATCTTTTAACATAATACTATTATGATTGTTGTCAAATTTCAACATTTGAATCTATACAGTGCGAGAACATTGCTTTAGAATTTCACAGTGTATACCTACATATTTATGTCCTCAACTGTACAATCTTCATGCATGACCACCAAAAGGCTGTAGTTTGTGTGTCCAATGGCTACCTTTAACAGAGACAATGTAGGCAAAAAATTCACTTATCATAAAAATACTCAAAATAAATAGTTTTACAAGAAAGAGTTTTTGTTCTCAACAATGGACAGGGCGAGCTATGATCACTGTTTGCAAGCGAAAAGGTCTCAAAACTGATCATGCTAAAGTTTCTCAATGATGCACTCGCCAATTTTAATTTGAGACCCATTTAAGGTTGATTATCGTACAGCAAATGTAAAACTGAAAAGTTTCTGTTTAGCTTGACTCATTCCCACTCAAGGCTACTGGCATCCAGGAAAATAGCACAAAATAACTATTAGTAATGATCGTAAGATGGATGGTAATGACTGTAAGATGCGTGGTAATGACCGTAAGAGCAAATAACCTGAAGAGCTTCTATTTTGGCTTGAAGATTGGTAATGTTGGAACTGACAACGCGTTGTGCGCAACTAGGGGCGCAATTGCTCTCAGCATAATACTATTGAATTGAAGGGTTCGACTATAATATTGTATTGAGTGTTCTTATAATATATCTTGAAAATGGGTCCCGTTTTAAAGTTCGCAACTGTACCTTTTAACATAAGTGTTAGTTTTGTATGTTGGGTGTTGTACTGGGAAGTCCCAGTATAATCCAAACAAAATTACCATGTTAAGTATCTAGGTACCTAGCATCGTGATTTTGTTAGCATATTCAATTATTCTATGGTAACCAATAGACTTTTGAAACATCAAAATCTAACAGGTGGAGATTTCGAGATGGCATATTTTCGAAACCTATGTTGGATTAGTCATGCTGAACAACTTTTACTATGGGAACAATAGTGAATTCTCAAAAAAAGTAAAAAAAAAATTATTTGAGAATTCAGTGTTGGTCCCATAGTAAAAGTTGTTCAGCATGACTAACCCAACATAGGTTTCGAAAATATGCCATCTCAAAATCTCCACCCAGTATATTGGGTTGATCCTATTATAGGTATGTGGTCTGTCAATGCATGGGCATGATAGTATATGAAGGATAAGCAAATAAAAAGGAATGTGTATTTTTTTGTATTAATACTGATAACACATCTTTGTGTATGGTAATTTTACTTCCAACCACAAGTTTTTGCTCAATAGATATCGCTAAAAATAATTATTAGTTCAAAGTACTCCATGCATACAACTTCTAAACTTTAAATAGCATTTTATCTTTTTCGGTTCGTTAGGACATTCCCTGTTCTTTGCCTATACCGTTCATTATGGTCTTTGTGTACTTAGTTGTAGGGTCGGTTTAACAGTCCATAAATAGAACTATTAAATTAAAATATTATACTAATTCTAATTAATTAATAAAATAGCGTTTAGAGTATTAATAATAAGGGGTAATCCATATATTACGCACACATTTCACATTATCGATCCTTTTACTTAACCAGAATAGTACATTATGATACATGTGTGCAAAATTGGTCATTATATACGAGGCGGTATTAAGCGATAGCGATAGTGAAGCCGAGAGTGTAATGATCAATGCACACACGTGTTATACGTTATGCAACACACTTGCGAGGAAAAAATAGACTTGTGTTTTTTGAACTAGATTTTGGATAGTAATCAACCACACAATGAGAACGTTAACAAATGTGGCGCGTTGGCAATTTTTTTTTGACAGCGACGCGCTGGCAACATAGTTTACACGTTTAAATTAAGAATGCTTCATCTACACACATATCAATTGCATTGAGGTGCAAACTTAACATAATCTATCATAAAACTGTGTGGTAATGTAAAGTAAAAAGCACTAGTGCGTATTAAGCTGCATTATGATACTAAAATTGGTGCAATAAATGTCAGTTTACGAGCAAGTGTGTTGAAAAACATACCGACAAAATTTATGTATGGATGCCCAATATAGGTATCTAAATGTTACTAAACAAAAAACTAATTTCCCTTCCATGTGCCTGTCCGTGTGTCGTCCATTAACAAACTAATAGACTCTGTGTGTCGTGCAAAGTGTAATGTCACTCAAAAGTCAGTCGGTTATAAATCAGTGCGGGCGCGAGATCGGGTCCAGACTCATCCCTACTCCAGGCCAACGGCAACCAGGAAATAACTACAGAAGAAGTTATGGTAATGACCATAAGATGGACGTTAATGACAATAAGAGGGATGGTAATGAGTGTTAGTGACACGGTAATGACCACAAGGTGTTAAATATGTGAGAAAAGAGAAGCCTTTTTATGTTAAGGTTAGTGATTTTAAAATATTGTTTTAATTTTAATTGTGACGATTTGATTGTATTTTATAGTGAACTCTTAATAGCTTCGCTTCTTAAGTCTTACTTCAGATAATGTTTGAATTCTAATAAATCTGTCTCTGATAAATACGTGATCATTTAAACACTTTTTAATACTAAATAGGTTTTTACGACAGACGTAGATTCTTACTGATCGCACAATATAATAAGATTAAGGCGCAAAATCACCTCTTTTAAAATTACGAGCCGAATCAACCTAAACTATCGTTTTTGTATCAAAAATTGACAGAATTTATGGAAAAAAGTTACATTTCTTTTTTTACTTCGTATAGGCCTGTTTGACCATAAACTCTCACGTTTGGTCATATATTTTGGCATACATTTTGATATTAGGCCTATTTATTTAATTAAGATATTAGGCCTCTTCACCATAAACTCACGGGCTTCGAATTTAACCCAAGGACACAAAATATCATACAAAAAAGGTACTTTATGGATTCTCTAATGTTGAATGAATGCACTGTATTTGGTGAGTCAGTCAACATATTTTTTTTGTTTTCCGTTCCGTTGTCCAAGAGACAACAGTGACCAATTTTCTTAAAAAATCTGTTATAATATATGCTACTAATGTGCTTAGGAGATAGTCCATAGTCCAAATTAATCGACCCTGGTATCGTTTTAAAAATAAAAAATAAAACCGGCCAAGTGCGAGTCAGACTCGCGCACCGAGGGTTCCGTACAAACCTGTAGGTATTATAATATGTAAATGCTAGTATAGACCTGAGTATTTGATATGAATTTCAATTTATGATGTATAAAAAAAAACTACTTACTAGATCTCGTTCAAACCAATTTTCGGTGGAAGTTTACACCGTAATGTACATCATATATTTTTTATAGATTTATCATTCTCTTATTTTAGAAGTTACAGGGGGGGGGGGACACATTTTACCACTTTGGAAGTGTCTCTCGCGCAAACTATTCAGTTTAGAAAAAAATGATATTAGAAACCTCAATATCATTTTTGACGACCTATCCATAGACACGACAAACTTATGGGTTTTATTTAAAAAAAAAAATGAGTTTCAGTTCTATGTATGGGGAACCCCCAAAATTCATTGTTTTTTTCTATTTCTGTGTCAAAATCTTAATGCGGTTCATAGAATACATCTACTTACCAAGTTTCAACATTATAGTTCTTATAGCTTCGGAAAAAAGTGGCTGTGACATACGGACGGACAGACAGACAGACAGACAGACATGACGAATCTATAAGGGTTCCGTTTTTTGCCATTTGGCTACGGAACCCTAAAAAGGTCAACATTTGGAAAATATATTTGAATAAACTGCAAAGTCTCTTATACGCGTTAAGCCTTGATAAGAATGGACATAAAAAAATTGTAAATTTTTTTACGATGCTTGAAATTAGAAAGAATCATGGCGAGATCCATACATTGATTTGTACAAAAAAATAAAACATTTTAGAGGGTTTTGAATCACTTCCAATGTTGAGATTACATTACCAGCAACATTAATATACATGAAATATTTTATAAACCCCGCAAAACAGAACAACAACATAACGGGTTTGGTCGCGAATAGTCGCGATTCGCCGGCATGCCATAGAAATTCGATTTTTTATCCCGGGGTTCTAAAAATATTTTAAATGTCACAAGTTATTCCTTAGGCACCAAGGATCAATTATAACTTCATTGTAACGTCTCTAAAAATCTTTATTTTTTTTACAAATCTCGCCATGATCCTTTGAAACCTCAAATGGTAAATCTTAAATTTGCACATTTAAGATGATCACCGTCTGCAAGCTGGATTTTAAGGCTTTGAAACAATACCAAAGACGGGCAATAAGATAATATTAACAGAAAATCTTTGCCTAAAGCACCTCTTTGTAAATTTCGTGCTTGTCCTAACTTCAATGCCAGTGAGTGTATGTAATGTCAAAGAGTTGTTAAACATTTCTCATCATTGCCTAAATAGTAATTCATAGATGTAATATCGTGTGATATAATAAGAATAACTTTGACCGAAAATTAACCGCTGTACACCTTTCATCTGACTGACTCCCTCCTTCCTACTCACTATTGTGTGCAAATTCGTAACTTCACGAAATTTAATCGAAAGTTGCAAACTACAATATTGAGTGCTTTTGTTCATTGTGTCGCTGAAAACTATTTCATACGCGTACATGTATGAAATTTGTGTTTTGGAACACTTTTGAACTACTATAATGTTGATCCGTTTCATAGTTTTTCTCCTTAAACTGTAATATAAAGTCTAACCAGAAAAATATAACACTTCGCCATGTTGCGGCAAAATTAGGAACTTTGTTGTAAAAATCTACAAACTGGCGCGCCCTCATTTTAGGTAATATATTTTTATTGATGGGCCTATCCTTCATGCAAATTCAATGAAAAAATCTTATTTCATTCGCACATCAAGTGAATCGCGAATTCAGTCGATATATATCTGGGTCATTCAAATGTCAATAACTATAAATTAACAGACAGATTGTCGCATTATAACGATGACATACATTGTTTTCAAGATCTTTAATAGGGGCAGTGTTAGACACATAGAAATGGCTAAACTTTTCCAATCTTTTCTCGTTGATTGATACTGAACATAGATTTGATTGATATTCCCGAGAGAATCTGATTTATTTAGAGTTTGTAGTGGAACTTATATAATTTTAGTTTTATAAGACATTGCTTTAATATTTCTAATGATTTTGTATTGTGGTAACTGTATTTATTTTATAGTAGCGGTAGTGGTTTTTAACTTTTATAGTTTATTGTAAAGTAAGTTATTTGTAATTGTAACTTCTGAAACAGTTTGACTCTCGATAAAAGTAACATCATACTTACTTATAATATGGTGCGTCCATGCTTGAAGAACCGAGCACGAGCCGAGCCTCGAACGAGCACACTACGATTCGCGTAGCGTGGACGGGCTTGCGAGCCTCGAACGAGCGCGATTGACAGTTTTTTCACGAACATAGAGATTCGCATCGTGCTCGTTGTAGGCTCGTTCGTGGCTCGGCTCGTGCTCGATTCGCGTAGCATGGACGCACCATTATGAAACATCTCCGTTGAGTTCTAATGACATTGAAAATGTCCACAAAATTTGGTGTCAAACTGTAATATTTTTAATAATTGTGTTAAAAATTTTTTTGCATTTTCTTGTGTATTTCTGTGCAAAATCTCAAGTGTCTTTCTTTGTGACATAATAATGGGCACATATATAATGAACAAATATATTTTTAATAGTTAGTATATAATTTCTTCCATTTTGATAAACACTTGTGTATGCCATTTTGGTCACTGTTTTATAAATTAGGATATGATTTATAATTATTTTGTACAATTGAATAATAATATTGATATGTAAATCAACTAACGACTGATGTATTTTATTTGGATAAGTGATTTTTATAGACTTAAAAAGTTTGATTAAAATAATTTTATGTGATATCTGTTTTTCATTGTATTCGAAATGATTGCTCGAAACGATTGCATTGTTTTGATTTTAATTTCACGTTCACATAACGAGATAAGATTTACCTAATTAATTCAATAATTACTGCTACTGGTATGTCATTTGCGAACAATGTCGCCGCTAAACTTTAAAACCCGGCTAAAAGAAAAACAAAGTCATCCGACTTCTGACACGATTTCTATTTTTTATATTAGATCTCACATCAAGAGTCTCTGAAAAAAATTACGTACCAGCGATTCGATATAGTAGGCAATAAATTTGATTTTATTTTTAATTTTTCATGTTTTCATATATGTAAACAAGTACATACCTACTTATAGGTAGGTATTCAAATTCATTTGTATATTCAGTTTTTACATGAACAGTTTTAAAGCCTTAAAATATTAAAATAATGACATTCACACACGAA
The DNA here is from genome assembly GCA_947623365.1 of Achlya flavicornis. Classification (NCBI taxonomy): domain Eukaryota; kingdom Metazoa; phylum Arthropoda; class Insecta; order Lepidoptera; family Drepanidae; genus Achlya; species Achlya flavicornis. The sequence continues at coordinate 3,053,206 of OX392474.1, forward strand.
TAATGGTCGATTACATAACTCTAAGAACGAATATACAAGTTGACAAGTAGACACGGAGATATACGAAAATTTATAAGAATAATACGAATAATTGAAGAATTCAAAGGTGAAATAAAAAATTGTTGTCAGTCTGTCACCTGACTCGTGCAGCGACCCGAAGTATGATAAAATAGAGATAACCAGCCTCGCCTGTCACGTACTTTTTCGATAGTTTTGCTTGCGGATACTGGCAGCTGTGATTCATAATTTTATATTTTAATTTATGGGTCATTATAAGTTAAGAGGTAATATGTTGTATGAAGTGACGGCATGGCATTTTTTTTAATATTTTAACTTAAGTATACATCTGTATTATTGAAACTTTTAAGTTGAAAACGTTTACAAAGTGGCCAGTCAATTTATTGGTTTTATCTCGTTTTATAAGTGACCAGGGTAAATACTCAGTACAGGGTAGAGACAAAATGCACAGGGGAGGATACTTTACGGACAGGGAAGAGAGATAGACATATTAAAAACAGGGTTATTTTTAAGAATCAACTTTATTTATTTATTTTTATTTTAGTTATGAATTATTTATAATCAGACATAATTTCTTAGCAGTCTTTGCTTATAAAATTAAATGTTTCTTAAGCGCTAGGTACAAAACATAAAAAGGTTGTTACTTTTCCTTTCCATCAACACAGAAACAAAAATATCTATAACTATATAATAGTCAATAATGAAATAAAAAAAAACTAAAACTTCTTTGAGTAACAGTATTAAATTTTTCTTGTACTTAAACTCTAAAAACATTTTGATTACGACGTAACTAAAAAATTTTTTCTAAACCCCGCGTTCAAATATATCAATAGATTCATTAAATGCATAACGCATACGCTGCCCTCACATTTTTAAGTTAGGGGAGGGTAGTTTTTTTAAAACCTGATCGCAGGTGATGAAAGAAATATCGTCATCATTAATTCTGAACTTTTTTCCAGTTTCATCACAGATTATCACACAGATTAACTTGAAGTTCATAATTTTCTTCAACACCTGTGCACATAGCAACATAGCGATATTCTGTTTTTGTATCTTGAAATTTAACCAGCACAAAGTCCCCATTGCAGAATGTTTCCCTTCCAGATGTTCCAGGCTTTGAATCATCTTTTTGCAGTTTGGTTTTAATACTGGTAGGTACAGAATGCTGTAGTGTTTCTTGAGGCTTCTTCCTGTGTTCTTGAGATGTGAAATGGATTAGTGGTTCATCTTCTGAATCACTAGCTCCGTATATATATATCATCAACACGTAGATTAAATTTACGATGTGTTTGTGGGTAATCCAAAGTACCCAATTGAAAATGACGACATAGCTCTGAGGCACAGAAGCAGCTCAAAGTTTTCAATGTCAGGCAATTGGGTATAAATACGCAGTAGGTAACTTGTGAACCTTTAGTGTGCCTGACAAAGTCTTTATACCTTCAGTAGAACCTAATGTTGCTCCTTTTTTTTCGAGCCGTTCTTCGCGCGTATTTTTTTTATCTAGGTGCCATTTTTTCTGTAAAAAAGTCATATTAAATTGTAAAGCTAAGATATACATAATGCCAAGTAAAGGTTCAGAGAAAAATGTAGAAGTATTCATGAAAACGCATACAAATGTATATCCCCTGGACATTAAGTATCTCCCCTGCCATCAAAAGAGCCAGGGGAAATACGCCAGGGGAGATACATTTTCGATTGATATCTAAAATAGCCGTAAAAGTGTTTCTCGTACGCAATTCACAATCAAACGTAACAAGGTATGCACTATTCATAGTGAATATTTAAGTCTATATTAATATTTTAACAAATAATTGCTAAATAAAACTAACCAGAGGAAAGACTGCATTCACTCAACACTTCTACACCCAGCGAGCGGCGTGACTGATATGGCCGTTAAAATGGCTGCGCAGTCGGCTTATTCTCCGCTTGCTGCTAGCTTCTCGTTACATCCTATGCACTCTAGGTCACAACTTCCACAAACTAGCAAAACAAAACGATTTTTTAAACGAAAACAAAAAGCCAGGGGACGAGACACGAAACACGGAGGACAAATTTCGGCGTTGATATTATTTATGAAAAATTGGAATATAAGTAATTTTACTTATAAGACACTGTGGCTAAGTTATTGTTCTGTATAAAATTAATGATGATAAAGTAATTATTGAATTTTAATACATTCATAATAACTGGTTTACAAATAAAGTCGGTTTGGGGACAGACCAGGGGAGAGACTTTTTTCTTATATTAGAACTTATTGTGACTAAACTACGTACATTTCTGTACTAAATTTAAGTGAGCATAAAGAAAACATTTAGTTTTAAGTAATAAATTGGTTAATTAGGAGGTTAGTATAAAAAAAAAGTATTTTTTTTTCTTGGCCATGGAAAGTACCTCTTAACTTATAATGACCCTTATATTGTTTATTTATAATAATAAATCTAACTCTGATCTCGCTGTTTGACTAATTATCCAACCTGGACAATTCATAAATTGTCAGTTTCACAACAATAACGGCAGCTTTGTACACCTTTGCAATTAAAACGTGTACACGTGGGTGTGGATTTCAGTAGAGGAGCAGAACGTGGCGTGTCTAATTACGTAGGAACGGCAAATTGAAGGCTTTGAATACAACCCAGGCTTCCTGTATGCCATTCGTACGGTGCAGCTGAGCGAATGACGATGTTACCCCTTTTGTTTTTCGACGTAATTTTGTGCCAGAAGAGGTACGTTCTTATTTCAATATGTCACATTCTGCAAAATTACTACGATTCATAATATTAACTGACATGCTTAGGTGCCCTAGGTGTATAAAAAAAAATTCAAATGTGTTTTCAGGAATCTTCTGTCAACGTCAAAGGTAGGTAGTCTGTACCTATCTACTGGTTTTTTTAACGATTTGGTTGTTATTGTTATTTGGTACAGAATAGTTTATTTAGGTCGAAAATTCTCATGGTTTTTCGACCGAGAAGGCTTTGACTAGAGCCGGTTTTAATATTTTTTCTTCAAAGTCCCGTGTCAATCCTGTAGGCAGAATCGAACTAGCCACTGGCAGTATCGACGTCCCCGAACACCCACGTAGTCGCCGCCCCTGATTACCGTGATTAGAACAGTAGTTTGTTTACTAACTAGTTAGTAATTTTAGTTACCATATTATTATGATTTTCAATATACCTACTGGGTAGATTGACATTGGTTTAGTAACGATGCCACCTCAATCCACCCGGTAGGATATCTGATTTCGTCTCCGGATAGAAACAAACCCAAACTATTGGAACTTAATTATTTGACGACACAACTGAACCGCGGCACACAACTCGCAACTTAGTCCACACCCATATATCGAAAGTTAGAAACCAACAAATAAACAAGTAGCGCACACGTGTAAAAAACTCAACGCAGAGAAGGGGCGAAACAGAACTGTCGGCCAACTTGTACCCGATGGGAGTCAGTGGGCCGTGAACACCGCTAACTACACCCCTGGGATGGGGTTGTTCACACACATCCAAGGATTTTAGTTCGTTTCAGGTTTATGATTTTTTATGTTTTATATTGGTATAAATAAATGCGTCGAATTTACTTCAAATGTTTAATTTGGTCTCTTCAATTATTAATCTCGGAGCACTGAAGCTATCATAAGCAAAGGTTATGTCCCATTTTTTTAGAGTAAAATAAAGTCAATTTAGCGCTGAAATAATAGTTAGTCGTCTAAGCAGACAGTAGAAACACGTAGCGCTATCAACGCTTTTAGGTGTATTTTTCTCGCAAACCGTGATTTTCACGGGGCTTACGCGTTTTGTTACTTTCGTTATTGTTCTACAACAACACTTCAACAGAACATAGTTGTGAAGTGTGTTGTCTTCTCTATACGTAGTAATCAATTAACTCTCAATGACTCATGCATATTGTACTTACGAAAACACCATGTTAGCATAAGAACCCACTAGCTAATTGTAACTTTTAAGTTAATAATGTGACATATCGAAATGATACCTTTCAAAAAATGGATCAGTACCACTCAGTACCGTTCATTATTCGCAAAAAGGGTAGGTAAACGTAAAATTTCCCTGTCAAAAACGCAATTTAAAATTGGAAATTCTGTTTTCGTTAGCTCATTAATTATTTTTGGTCGGTGCGCCGCGTAATCACGGCTTTATTATCATGGAGGCTTGTCAACACATCGACTTTACAAACACCAGTGGGTACACAACATAATTAGTTTTATGCTAATAAGTTCCAAGTTTATTCAGGATACGGGTATTGGGATGTTCGAATGATAGGTAATTCGTTGATTCTGAAGAAACGAAGAAAAAGAAAAGCATTATATCTACTATTTATGGACGTAAAGATTTGTCGTCCCCACACCACAGTTTCCACATATAAAGGCGTCTCCTATCATAATTAAATAACAGGGTAGGTTACAAGACTAGACCTCTCGGTATTTTCCACACTTTATCTGGTAAATAACACTAAAGAGTTTGTCTAATTTCTTCCTTCTATCACCTATACCATCTAATTACCAATTTTCCAGCCAAGTGAACGGTGAGACCGAATGATTGACCGATTTAATCAGGGCGGGAGTGAATGAGCGGATCGGTTGGAGTTCAGAACAGGATGAGTGGGAAAAAATTGATTGCGTTGGATCAATTCATTTGCGGTAAGGGTAGGAGAGTTTTTGTCACACGTAAAGCCCGATTTTTTATCACACCGCGAAGCCCCGTGTCAAGTGTATCTACTCCTGTAAATTTTAATTAAACCTTTTTTATTAGATACTTAGGGAGATTTATCTATCGTCAATAGATATACCTATACACACAGACGTATAAAAAATCAAGACGGAGTGTCAAGCGAAAATGAAGTGAAGCCGAATATTTCCTACGTATGCGTGACTAAAATAAGAACTGGCCCAAGCAGGCCCAAGCACACAAATGATACTGAGCATTATCAGGCCTGTCCCACTCCCATGTTTAGGTACGATCGCGCGCACGCGGACTACCGGAACAACGCTAGTCGGTTGCAACGCGCACGCAGCGCAAGACGCGTGTGAGTATAAATACCTACGTACTACCTATATAAAGTGTTTACTGTTCTTTTTTTAACACTATCTTGTGTAGATATCGTTGTTTTTATAGTTCTAGATATTTTGTTGTTGTTATCTTATCTTATTGTTGTTGTTTCATTGTATTGTCCTAAAGTCCTTATTATAATAATAGGCCCGTTTTGATAACATACCAGTGTGTTAAAAAGAGACAAAGATAGAGCGACCAGAAGAGACCCTCTTGTATAAACGGGCCTCTTAGACCTCGAAAACTCATGTGAATGATTTTTAACCCACTTCAAAAAAAGGAGGAGGTTTCTCAATTCGACCGTATATTTTTTAACCGACTTCAAAAAAAGGAGGAGGTTCTCAATTCGGTTGTGTTTTTTTTTTTTTTTATGTTTGTTACCTCATAACTCCGTCGTTTATAAACCGATTTGGAAATTTGTCTGGAAGGGTACACTTCCCGTTTGGTCCGATTGTCATCAGATCAGGATTTGATTACTTCTTAGTGTACTTTGAAGTCGGTTTAAGTTTTTTTGTAAAACAGTCTAATTATTGTTGTGTGTTCGCGGATAACTTAGTCGTTTATGAACCGATTTTGACGTTTTTTTTTTTAGAAAATGTTAGTAGTTCCATAATAGAGAGAGTTCCCTCTTTAAATATACAGTAATTCTTAGAATAACTAAGATTTAACATACCACTATTTCAAAAATCAGTAGAACAATATTCAGAAAAATTTAACAATTCTTATTGTTATGTAGGTAAGTAACTCAATATATCCTTTTTTTGGTTAATTCTTTATTAATTTTTATATAACAAACTTCTTTAATCAACATGAAGATTATTAAGAACAAATATTGTGAATTTCGGCTGATGGCTACTGGACTAGGTAATCGTGCCGTTTCTTGTCGCGTCGTCAGTCATTCCAGATTTGATAAGCATGTATGTTACTAAAACCCTTCCCCAAAATAGTTGTATTCAGTTTCGTAGACAGAATACACATTCAGTATACAAAGTACGTATAGGTCTAACAACTTAGATTAAAGTATGTAGACATTTTAAAATAACTTTCTGATCTAATACTAGTTAGCTAGGATATTTTAAATGTCATTGTTCACGAAAGGAGAATAGCATAGAAATAAAATAAACACAGAGAATAGTAATAGGACATACATAGGCGATAAGGAAATATTGAAGATTCATAATACGTCATTAGACAACCCTACCGTAACACGTGCCGCGTCATACAGGATAGAGTTATACGATAGAAAGAGAGGGAAGTTGTAGGTGAATATAATTTTAGGCGCGCAGCGCTGCGCGAACTGGATTGCGCTTTATTCTGTCGTTCCAAGAGTCGATTTTTGTTTAAATGTCGTTTTCGAAGTGGGTTTTCTGTACGTAGTACTATTAAATATTCTGTGGCATTATTGTCACTGTCAACGTCTCAATGTGGAAAGGCTTCCTGTGTGTGTGACGACATGTTTTTACAAGAACGCCGGCTTCCTTTTGGTGCTTCACTCGTTTATAGGGCGACACTACGTCCTGATTTTTTTATACGTACGTTTTTATACGTATACAGAACCATGCCTGTACAGAAGACATGAGAAATTGACTGACAGCTCAGACCGCAGGGTACATAAATTTGTCTTGAAATTTTGTGAGCAGGTTCGGTAGTTACATGTTTTTTTATATCGGGTCGGATTTTGGAATTTTTTAAATATGGCGGTTCCTTTTGACGGGCTAGTTGGAGTGGTTGGTTAAGATTCCACCTATCACGCCGTAGGTCGTGGGTCCGAATCCAATCCAGGGCATGCATTTGAGAACGTGAACTGTCTACATGTCCTGAGTGGGTGTAATTATGCATATTAGGTATGTAGGTAGGTATATACAAACAAAAAGTAATATGTATAATTAGTTACCTATATCAGTTATCTGTTTTCCATAGTTACAAGCTCTGCTTAGTTTGGGATCAGATAATAGTGTTGAAGAATGCCCCAGGATATTTATTTGAAAAATGACCTATAACTGAATCGACAAGGGAATTCCATATTCATTATCGAAACTCGCAATGTCTACAGCTCACAGAGCCAACAGTTTTATGGGTAATAGTAATAATATAATAATAATAATAATGGTAATAGTTCATAGGAAAGGATTTATGGATATTCCACCCCTAAGTGGTGCGGGTGAAACCGCGGGTTGGAAAGCTATCCTATGGATATTTATTTATATATTTTACACTAATTACAGCTATCATCACAGGCATTTCCTAATCTAATAGTGTAAGTTAATAATAAGTAACAAAAAACAATTTAAATATTATCTACATGTGTTATGCACAACACTGACATTCTAAATTCAGTGGCTGAATATGAGAACAGATCAATTTTCTCAATCAATTCAGTAGATATAGATATATCGCGCGTTATATGGAAGGTCCATATAAGGCGCGATCCATATACCTACCAGAAGTCATTTCTGTAATCTGTGAATACGACCAGTTAACCACCTACCAATATTCGAGTTCCCGCTTACCCTGGTAGTTGCCGGTGCGTCAACATTGCCAGAGTCCGATAAGCCATGAGTACCGAGCACCGCGCGAGATCCTTTGTTTCAAATCTCTTTGTTTGACCACTACAATAACGTCCAGTGGTTCCTATCAACTGTAATCAGAATGCTTTGGGATTTTCGTATTGATACGCTGCTTGTTATGCCATCCTTTTTGATGGGAAAGATTGTACAGCGATCGTTTATGAGCGTTTCAGGGGTTTCTACTCCAATGAAACCATTTGCTACATGTACCTAAGTTGAAATTTTTAATATGGTTTTCCCTTAGCTCTACGGTATGACGTTCTTCAAAAAGGGTGCCAAGAGTTGTCTTAGTTACCTTAGTTACATAGGTACGATCACAAATTTTACAAAAAACCTTCTAGTAAGATTGTGCTAAAATCAAAACCGCACACCGACTCTATTTTGCATCATTGTCGTAGGTACTTTTTCAAACTTAAGTGAGTCGGGCTGGCCGCTGCTGGCCGCCTCAGGCCGCCTGCAGACCGCGCCCGTGCGGCGAGCGGCGACGGCAACATTATCTCTTCCGTGACGGCAACCGACGACAGATCGTTCTTAAAACTTCTCCAACTTGACTAGGTACCTACATTCAAACGAGCGACCAAAGCTGCAAAGTCGATTGAATCAATTGAGGGGTTCGTAAGATTGGGGAATTCATACAAACTAAACTGCTTTTGTATCTCTAACTAACTTCACCTGTGCAAACTTTGCATTGCCAACTTACCATATTTTTTTCATTTTAAAGGATAATACCATGATAATACAATATATCCCGTTAGTCCCGAGAAAACGAGAAAAGACAGAGGATCAACGTCCGCTAACCTACCTAAAGAATAACACAAGCTTTTGAAAATAAAATAAGGAAAATTGACAATCAATTCTGTATCGCAAATCTTCGACATTTTCAAAGAAAATATCGTCCTTATTTTCCAATACGTACAACGCTTTCGATTGTCCGTTTTCCATCCGAATAGGCTGTTGAATCGTCCAAATATTGTTCGAATCCAGTGGCACAGTACATAAAGTAGATGTAAATAAACAACGTACGGCGTACGGTGTACGGAGGGGCGACGACGCGTCCATAAGTCAGTCCGCTTGACTGACGCCCATTGGCGCGCGAACGGAGGCGTCAACATCGGGACATTTTCTTATTACTTCACATTTTTCTTACGTTACGACGTCGTAGCTGTAATTTTTTAGATGCTCCAGTTGCCAATTTGTTTTAAATACTTGGGGTGATGAATAAGAGAGGACAGATTTTTAAACTTTATGGACAATCTCTACATAAAGTCTATATTAACTACCTGGGTAGGCTTCTGAATCTCCCGTAGCCTGTATCTTTATGTCTATATATAACTTTCCCTTATTTCCTGTCTATAAAAGAAAAACAGGTACAGTTAGCGTCAAAAGTAGTTGATTCAAAATCATTTATTCAAATAGACCTTCGCAGGCACTTATGAAAAGTCTGACTCTGATACTCTAATAACTGTTCCGTGTTACATTAACGTAATTCACAGTTTTCATATTAACTGGCAAGAATATCATTCGATTATTATGAAAGAGTACTAAAGTGATGATCTACTTTAGACGCTGACTGTACATATTAACTCAGAGTATATAAATACTACGTACAATTAGGGTCATCGCTCACTATATCAGCACCGCTCCATCGCAGCAACGGACGGGCGCGACGGCACCGCCTCAACTCAATTAATCCAACCACTAGCTGTCAACACGCCGCTTGCGAGGTGGCAGCTCGCGGGTGGCGCGATGCCTGTGAAATTGGTGGCGCGGCTTTGGCAAGATACCGCTTGCTGGCGTCACGCAGCAAGGGAGCGGACCGCTCGCTAGAAGCGTGTGGTCAGCACAGCAGGACTAGTAGCTTGTAGCGGCATGCGCGCTTGCCGCGAGGCGTCAACTATTTTATCTGGTCATTGTAAAGTTTCTTTTTGTATACGATTTAAAGGCTAAACTTGCATGACAAGGTAAATGCCGAGGCGTAGCCCTGCTGTTATAGTGAGCGGTGACCCTTAGTCTATCAAATAAAAGGCCAGATATAAAAAGCACATTATTATATTAGCTTATATCACCGGCACCGGGACAACTTGTTGCTAAGCACATTCATTACCTATTAGTTCCCATTGTATTCCGGTATAATCGACACGTTTCCTGGATCGCTTCCTAATGAGACACCCAATGAATTTACTGCTTTGTCCCGTAGTCCCGCGCTTGAAACTAATTTTCAAAATATCTAAATGAGATGGTACTATAAAGGGCCAGATTATGTCGTAATTACAATCTGACTCTGGGATTGGCATCGCAAATTGAAGAAAGGGGGATATTTTGTAAGCAATATTGTTAACCGAGGTTTGTAAGGTAGCCATTTCACATGTGTTCAAGTGTGAAACTAGTACTTCACCCGATTTAAACACTGCTTTTCATTTTGATTATGAGGAAAGTATACAAAAGCAAGATTAGTAAACAATTGCACTAATTTCGCTCTCCTGCTTTTTTTTCAACGCAGGCTCAACTATATGGCTTTTATTTTTAAAAGCGCCATAGATTTTGGGGCGTTTTTAAAAACAGTTTTTCTATTTATTTTCATACATAAAGTAACAAAAAAAATGTTATATAAATCAACAAACATTTTTATTAAAATATTTTGTTCATAATAATAATAAAAAAAAAACTGTGTTTATTAGGCCTGTGTTTGACCACAATCTCACCATGGTAAGTGATGATGTGGCCGAAGGTGGAAAGCACACAAAACCTAGAAGGAACTGGCTCTCAGGTGCTAGGCTACAGATTTTCAACTTGAGGGTGGTAGCCAGACAGATGGGTACTACAAAGTACCCTACCACGTTGCTATGGTTTCCTCAAGATGTTTTCCTTCACCGAAAGCTCAAGCTCATTGTATCCGGTATTATCTCTCGGGATCCGACGTCACTACCACTGAGCTATCATCGCCAATTTTACCGATGTGTGGTCCCAGTTTCTGCCATTGCTCAATATAGTACAGTACCTATACGTAGGTTTTTTTATTACTTTTCCGTCCATCCAAGGTCCAAAAGTTACTAGTTATTACTTTCATCCCGCTTCATATATAAACAATGGTCTACTTTCAGAGTACGAGGGATGAAAAAGTCGTATGTCGTTTAATAATAAGCAAAACTTCTTCAGTAGTGTCCATAATAATCATAATTTTGAGCTCTTAAGTGCTATTTTGGTGATTCTAAGAATAATTTGATTCATAAAACTACCTTGAAGTTTGAAGTTACAAAAATAATTCAATTATACAAAGTCATACCATAAAAACTTTATAAGAAGTGATACAAAGTAAAATTCCCAGATCGCCAGGAAAAAAAGTTCGAAAATAAAAGCACCCCTACCCTTTTGTCGACAGTTAAAAATGATTCAAAAGATGGCCGCTAAGGGAATCAAACTCTTAAAATAGCCACAAAGGCCCGTCAAGCAAATCCCGACATTCAACTCTAATTCGTCATTTGAAGTGGTGTTTTTTTTCCTCCAATAAAAGGGAGCGATTGTGGAATTCAGAATTAGTCTGGTGAATCGGACGCTGCGCATAAGAAGGCACATGATAATGTTCTTGGAGAAGACAATACGAAAATTTTGTACAAACATTAAACATTACCCCCCTTACTCATAAAGCGCTATTTAACTAATATACTGTTTAAAGGGTCACGTAAATAACGTCACTCTATTGTCATTGTCAAATAATGTGACATTATTTACGTGACCATTTAAACAGTATATAAGTTAAATAGCGCTTTATGAGTAAGGGGGTGAGTGATTATTACCATACAATAGTTGCAGAAGTAACGATTTATAGTTTGAAAATTTCGTGCTTCTCTTAGATCTAGATCCAGTAGTAGGTGCTCGATATCAAAGAAGAAGTGGTTTAATAAAACATCGTAAAGCACCTATTCCATTACCGATTCTGGTGCGATACGTTTATGGGGAGTAAACCATGGTCGAAGAGTGGAGAGAAAACAGGCAGTAGGTAAACCTTCTAAGTCCGCAGATTGTGACAACTACGGAACCTTACACTGAGCGTGACCCGATAGGCTTGGCCGGTTTTAAGCGCTTACTGTAACCTCGTTACAGACAGACAAAAAACATGTCTGCAACCAGTCTTTATAAACTGCAGTAGTTAGGAACCCAGAGCACGGCTCGCGGTCTTTCATTCACTTAATTTGCACTGTAACTTACAGTCTGTAAGAGATGATGAACTTCAATTAGGTACTGACATCCCAGGGTGAGCGACTCTGGGGTTAGTAAACTACAGAACGATAAATGGACATTTGGCGTGGGGCTCTCTGACTTTGTTTAGTTTCAGAAATGGAGTCTATTATGCCAATAAGAAAAGAATATTGTTTGTATGTTCGTTCGTTCGTCTTTTATACCTACGTCACGCATCGTTCATCATTTGAATCTTTGTATTGAAAAATATAGTGATTGCAACGCATGCCGGTATGACATCCGTTTGCTTTTATATGGACCAATTCCAACCAATTCAGATATCAAAAACAGCACACTGTGCACATTCGTTATCTCTAGTCCTGTCCCTTTCCATAGCTATAAAAAAAGATAGATACTTGACAGCAAAGCTAATCGAAACATTTATTTTACTATATATTTATATTTTTAAATGACATTCGGCCGGTGCTCAGACCCAGTAACGTGAGACGGTGACCCGTACCGTAATTGGTTTTATGTAAATATAGAATGAGCTGTGATACTCTTAGGCCATGAAACTAGCGGCGGCGGAGGATGTAGCGAGAGCGTTTTGAAAATAATGGAGTTGTTCCAGTCCAGATTAAATTAGATGGGCTTGAGTTTTTGGCGGGAACTTGCAGAGTGACGTTGCGTTTTCATTTTTATTTTCATAAATTCGTGTATTTTGAGTTTTATTGTGTATTTTTGATGGTATTTTACCAAATATAGATCATCAATGTGCACCAGTGAAGTCATAGTGAAGTGAAATGAAATGAATTATGTGACTTTTCAAGTTGTCTTCTGTCTGTCTTCACCACTTTTGTAGTAAAACATGACTTTTATGGACGGTAACTGACTGAGGACAATAAGTTGAAAGTGAAAAGTGCTAAATATATATTAATACATACAAAAACTCACGCATTCATACTTACTTACACTCACATAGGTACACACCCCTACCCGCACGGAAAAGAGAATACACTGGAAGGGCGATGCGTTAGAATTTGTATCGGAACCAGCGTCGCCAAACTCACACAAATAAATGTTTAATCATATATTGTACTACAAATAAAAAATCCTTTTGATTGGTCGTTTCTATTTTACTCAAAAATAGCTTTAATCACACAGGTCATACATATGAAAATATACCTTTTTACGTTAACATAAAATTTATTTTTCAATAGCGTACAAAGTATTTACGTCGTTTTTTAATCTACAAACTAACTAGATTCAATCGACGAAGAAGTTCTGCCACTCGGCACTAGATGGCGTTATTTTCATGGAACGCAATTTTGAACTTAAACGCATTTGACATAATGTTGATAATTGCGTAATAGCTGCGTCGACTGGCGTCGAGTAGCAACACTTATTGCTATTCGCTTAATGCAGCGAAAGTAATCGATAAAATATCAATAAAATTATCGATATTTTAATTTTGTCGATATTAAATATAATTATTTTTAGAAATTCCGTAAGGAAATTCACGTTCGATAAGAATAATTGTGCTAAGAATACTGAACTGTAAAAAATAACGTTTAACATGATGAAGTAAATTAAAAAAAAGTTATTTTTACACGGTTTATTGCCCTTGAAATAAAATTTATTTGTTTCGAAATTCTCGTTTTGAAAGCTTAATTTTAACAGATGAATTGATATAACTTTCAACTATTGCCTTAATCAAATCAGTGATAAAAATATGAATTTTATCGATATTGATCGAACAAAACTATCGATGCACGTGTTTTGGGGTCACGACAGGTCACGACTCACGACGACTGTGAAAGAACGCAATACATTACGTGCGGAGTTGCGCTCGCTACCTTGCGTACAAATAAAGTGAGTACATTGCCTTCAATGTATAATTTTGCAGTAGTATCAGAGTTTATCGTTTACACCTAAAATTATCATAATCTCGAATACATTTTTATAAATATCACAATTAAATAAAGGTTTGTAGACTCATCGATGAAAGGAAATCCCTCCTTGAGTTACACTCCGACTCCTCACTTCGTTTCCTACAGGAAATAATAGCGCATCACGACATAATTAATATTTTTCGCGGAGCTACGCACCTCTGCTAAGTATGGCGGGTACTACGAAGCGTTGACGCGTGTTTTGGCTGATATATGCCCATTTGATGTCATGTTTGGCGCGCGGGCTCCGCTAGCATAGCGTCTCTATTTATATTTCTTTTCTCTGTGCCTACCCGTGCACACCCCCACCCACACTCACATACTCACATTTTTCATGAACAATCTAATTGTTAATTTAATATACTTTCTATAAATACTCTGCTCATCGGACACATTATGGTCTCTTCTTTACTTTAATTAAAAGATAAGGTATTAAATTGTTAATCCTTAATTGGCTATAAGATGTATTTAATAAGATAAATGTGTTTATTTTTTAAGACATGTGGATTATGTATTGAATAAATAAAATAAAATAACGACCTAATTAACAACCATACCGCTACCTTTCTAGCCCGACCGAGACTTCAATTCCACAAGTAATATTTGAATTAAACCGGAGACGATTCCACCAGCCCTCGGGGACAGTGTCGCCAAAATAGGGTACTAGTACCCGAAATGGGCTGCCGGCCTCAACACGCCCCGTCTTGTCCGGGTTAATTGATTTATGTATTCCACCCTCGCAGGCTTAGATTAATAGATTTGTTGCCTAAATAATAACCAGTGATGAATTCCGAATTGGCAATCCAAGTTTTGTTATTGTTGTTGGACCTCTTTGTAAAGTAGACCCTTTTGTTGTGAGATTGAGATGACATTTAGGTACTTGATTTGGTGATGAAGTTTATTAACGTTTCATTTATCATATTTTCTGTCTTTATTACATTCTACTGGGTGTAACGAAAAGGGTATGTCTATCCGAAAGGGTTGAAGACTACATCAGGTACAGACTCTTTAAAAGTTTCAGCTCATTATAAATTAGGTACCTACTCAAAAATTCATATTTTTTTTATACAAGTTTATTGAATTAAAATCATAACTAACCGCTCAATGAGGTTGATTATCATTTTGCGTCCCTTGCTAATATTACCCCAGTCTATAAAACCATACAGTCGTCCGAAGAAGACGTCTAGACAGGGCAATCGTGCGGGGTGTGAGGGGCGAGACGCGGGAAAGCCGAGCCCGAACTGCGAATAAAAAGATGTTAGTAGTTCGGGACACAGCATTATATAGACTATAGACGTTATACTAGACGTTAACTACACTATTTATTACACACAGATTAAACAGAATACTCAGATGTAATGTACGGGACAAGCACTGTGAGGCTCGTATTTAGCTATGTGTGCGTGACGGCGCGTGAGAGCACTGTAGGAACACGTGTGACAGTGTGCGTTTAGGGATGCCAGGCTGCATTTAGGGCTGCCAGGCTGCGTGTAGGGCTGCCAGGATAATGAAGAAAAAACTCCCACGTTTTTTATTGGATAGTTATTATCAACTTAAAACTATACTTTCAAATAAATACATTCTGAAAAGGCTTGTGATTTGAGAATGGATTAAGTCAATAAAAATATGACCAAATTACCAGCATTATACTAATAATCCATGTAAAAAAATAAAGAATTTGCCAAGTTCAATTAAGAAAAAAAAGTAATGAATACAGAGATGTCATCATTTATTAAAATAGAAATAGGTAACATACATTATAGTGGATTTCAAATAGCATGACTTCGGTGACACATGGTATTTTATTAGATTTCTCAATGGTTAATGTTCATTTCGATATAATAAAGGAATTAATAAAGGAAAGAATACTATGATAGAGCGAGGTTTCATGAAATATTGAGAGTACTATATCAGAGTAATCAAATGGAATTTCACAAGACATTGGTAAAAAGCCCTCGTCCTTGACGACTCATCATATGTGAAATTGAGTTTAACAGCCTTTATTCTGCACTAACTTCTTAAAATATTGCCTTTTGTCACCTATAACTCTAGCATTCGTTTCTAATTTTGCTATATAATGAAATCTTATATTAGTATATATTATTCTATTACTATTTTTATTAAGCTCAATAAAATGTATGTATGTTTAATAAAATTATATTTTATATTTTACTAGCTGACCTGACAAACTTTTTTCTGCCATATCGGCTCGACTTCGATTGCGTGGTGCCCTACTCTATACCCTAACCTACTTACTATACTCCACTATTACGTTTTTTTTTTTATATTTTTCGTCATAATTCGAATACATAATTTCGGCACCGTACAAAAAACATGTTTCATATTCAATATGTTTGAGTAAGCAATATTTAAAACTTATCTTCAATACCAAAATCATTAGTGGTTGCTGAAATGTAACGCTGTGATAGACGGACAGACGGACGGAGTCACAACATAAGGATTCCTTTTTATTTTTTCGGTTCTATTCGGAAGCATTCAAAAAATGGCGTTTGGAATCAGGGTCATCATCAATTACCTATAAATTCTAATATTCAGCCCGTTCACATAAACTATAAGCGCCATTTATTTTTTCATATGGTACCAATAAATTTCTCTTGCCTATTTATTTTTGTTAAATCGATCGATCTTACAAGGCCCCATAATACCACGACTTCAAGGAAAATACTTTCGATATAACCTAGCAACACCAACAGATTTTTGTTGAGGTTTTGTGTTCCTAGTGATCAGTGACAAATACACGAAAAAATTATACAAATAAGTGAAAATATCTATAATTACCTATGAAACGACATTCCGTCTTCCTTTTATGTTTTTGGGAACAATTTTTACAATATTTCAAAATGCAGGACGGCATAATTTTCAAGAACAATTTTGCCACTAGTGACGTACTTACAATACGAAGCCTTGTTTCGTACTGACTCAAGTTTGTATTTACTTTTGAATCTGTATTTGGTGTGTTGGCCTCACGCCCGTGTTCCGCGCGCTCGATCTGAAGTATTCTGTAATCTGTGTTATTACATTACTGTAATGGATATACACTTACCGTTACACCCAGTAGGTATATATCTTCTAAATTAGTCGAGACTTCCACTTCTCGTCATCAACCCAAATCTCTCATCTCTTATTAGATGATAATTTACCCAAATCTCTCATCATCAGCTCTCTTATTAGATGATAATTAAAACTAAATACTTACTCTCGATGCAAGGTTATCAAGCTTTTTATTGTAATATTTAAGTTTTTTTTTATATCCATCTACCAACTTTCCATAGAAAATGAGTGATAATATTTTTTACCGTATTTTTAACCGACTTCAATAAAAGGAGGAGGTTGTCAACTCATTTTTTTTTTTTTTTTTTTTTTTTTTTTTTTTTTTTTTATGTTTGTTACCTCATAACTCCGTCATTTATGAACCGATTTGGAAAATTCTTTTTTTGTCTGGAAGGGTACACTTCCCGTTTGGTTCAATTGTCATCAGATCAGGATTTGATTACTTCTTCGCGTACTTTGACGGTTTAAGTTTTTTGTAAAACAGTCCAATTATTTTGTTAAACATTCTATTTTTACCAATCATTTATTGCATTGCGTTATATTCACATCGTATATCTAGAGTTTCCAGACAGTTTGATAGATAAGATTATTTTTATTGAATTTCAAAAAGTTCAGACGAAAACAAAAATATGTAAGTAGTAAGTAAATATACCTAATATTGAATAAACGACGTATATTCACAAAGGTTTTTATTTGTTGTAACAAGAATAAAGAATTTTGATGAAAATTGTCGAATTGAATTATAAAATTGTTTGGTTTATTTGTAGTTTTTTAAAACGAATGATAACAAGAAAAATGGCATTCCATTGCTAAGAATGCTTCACAGATTGGCCACAGAGTATTGAAATTGGCTTTGTACAGTCAGTATAAAATTATAATGGGCGTATAAGATTCCGTAGAGTAATATTATCCTTGCAATCCTTTTTAAATCATCACGTCAATTTTTTTGTATTAATTTCAAATTAGGTTCAAATCTTGCAACGCGCTTGAGTTCTCAGTAAAGGAAAACATTGTGAGGAATTCATGATACGGTGGTAGAGTACTTTGTAGTACCCGCCTGCCTGGGTACCTACTACCCTCAAGTTACCAAAAGCATACCAGTGTGTTCCGACAACTGTACGAAAGGCAGTATGTAGGTAGTCTCTAACAACACACGAGAATTTGATGTAGGTAATAGAAAACGAGCTCGTGCAATTCGGTACACGTGACAGAAGTAAAACTATAGTTCTCACTGTTTATATCTCTGGCCAAGTACCTATGTTCCGTTATTTTAATTAAAAAAAACAGAAACTGAGTCGGCTCGTGCTCGGTTCGCGAAGCGTAGACGCACCATTAATTTCTCTTTCTAATACAAATAACTTAGTTACGTATTCAGTTCATACAAATCAGCTAGTGGATACAATGGCTTTATAAACAAGTTTTCTATTTTCACGGATCCCTATAAATTCAATTAAACACAATCTTTGTCTGGAAAAGTCAGAGTTTTTGTGGGAGTGTTTTCGTTGCGTAAAAAGTTCATTGGTTACGTGTTTTCTTTAGATTTAGAATGATTTACATTTTTATTTATTTATCGCCTATAGGCATGGGAGCTATAAGTCTGCGAGACGGCAATTACATCGTTGGTTTTCAAATAATGATACTTGAAGATGAAATAAATGTTACTTTAGGCTGTGCTTTAGGCTTCATTCGATTTCAACAGAAAAATAAAAAATGCTGCTGTTATTTCGGTCGAAAATTCTATTTATCTCGATTTCAATAAACTTCACATAATGCTCTTCAGGTTCTATGCTTTGGCTGTAAAACTGACTGTCGTCAATCAGTCAGTCACGGACTAGATCGAAATATAAAGAAATTACTTATAAAAACTGTTATTCGGTCTTAGATAAAACTAAGATGGGACTATACAGTTCGGCTTCCGAATATACACATAATTATATATAATATTGAAATAAAATTTGCGCTACTATTTAAATAGGAATTGCTATCTTTGAGACATGCCCACAAAATGTTATGTAGTTGTACAAATTATGCGTACCTACAGTAATTGAGAGAGGAAGAGCATTTATTCGCTCAAAGAGCAGCTCGGCTGGAAGTACAGAATACCGCAGCCAAATAACTTTATGTTGTGTAAAGTTGTGTTCCTGCGCGTGACTAAGGTCGCCAGAACTCATAGGGGAGGGGGGAAAGGTCGGTAACGCGTGAGCGATGCTTCTTGAGTAACCGCTCAGGCGGGCGTATGCTTGTTAACCGTTAAATAAAAATAGTATCAATATCACAGACTACCATCAATATCTTATTTTTGCCTCTAAGCGTAAATTACAAAATTTTGCTTGATTAACGTCATGCTATCTCCTAAAGTACCTACTTTCTTGCTATAATGAACTAAATTAAACGTTGAAGTCACACAAAAGCCAGTATCCGATAAATTAGCACAAAAGAAAATTGTAAAAACTAGTCACATCGGAAGAAACTTATCTTACCAAAGGCCGTACAAAAGAACCAGTGCCTTTGTGGGAACCTTTCTTACACGAGAAAAAAACATCATTTACCTTTTGTAAAGGGAGATTTAGTTCAATTTCATTTGTAAATTAAGCAATGAAAGAGCAAAAAGGCGACGTGAGGCGATTATTAAACTGCTTTTAATTCAAGACGACGACTCAAATTGGACGGTTTACCTTTTACTGAGCCCATTTTTGAGAGGTTATGATTTTAAATGAAGGACTTACTGTGAAAATGTATTTTCTTTTTTATCAAGATGGCGGGCATTTTGGATATTTAGTTGAAGTGTATTTAATGAAGAGCTATTACAATAATGTGATTAATGGTCATGGTAAGTACCTATACAATGGGTATATCTATGAGAGTAGGTACATGATTTCTTTTGTACTAGGCGCACAGATCGCCAAAGAATAAATTTTATACTACAGGCAAAGCGCATAGCTGGGTAGGTTCCTGCGGTAGCGGAGCGGTGCGGGAGGAAGTGATATGTGACGTTTCAGAACTAGGGTTTCGTTTTTCCCGACCTTTTTCCGTTACCGGGACCCGGGAATGACAAAAAATTATTATCCGGGAATTTCCGGTTCTCGGGAAAAGTTGTTAGTTTTGTTGTGTCTCCATATTAAAAGTCAATTAAAACACAGTAGTTATTTATTTGTCTCAAAATAAGTTAAAGAAAAACACATGTATATTGATATGAAGTGATGTGATATATTAAATCTGCCCAGGAGGCTAAAAAAAAGAGCTAAAATATAAATTAGTATAATGAAATCGTATTAATATAATAATTACGTTTTACTTGACTTTTGATAGGTAAAACTAACAACTTATTTATTATTGCTTAGCTTCCTTTTTAGACAAACATTACATTTAACAAATAAAATTAAACAAAAGAAATACATATCTACGTAGGTTATTGGTTTGTCCCCGACTGCAAAACCTTATAAAATTCAAGTTATATTCAAGATTATTTTTTGCTTTTCAGTTTTTTCGGTGGTTTATTTTTTGTTAAAAAGTTTTTATTTTATAATTTTTTGTGGCTATACTCTACTAATTCATCATCATCATCATCATCATCATCAGCCTATAATGTCCCACTGCTGAGCACAGGCCTCCTTTCACAAATGAGGGTGAAAGTGACTTGGCGATACTCCACCACGCGTGCCCACTGCGGATTGGTGGAGGTAGGCTAGTGGTCAACCTACTGTTGGAATTTTTCAAGCCGCCTAGGAGGCATCCAACTAGCTTAACGACTATCACAATTAAGTGATAACCGGGACCAACGGCTTTACGTGCCTTACGAAGCACGGAAACGCTCGATTTAAAATACCACTAGGCGGTCACCCATCCAGGTACCGACCACGACAGACGTAGCTTAACTTTGCCGATCGATTAAGAACGACTAATCAAGCTACACCACGAGCGCTTCTACTAATTACTACATGCTTATTTTTTTATTTCTTTTGTACATCAAAAGAAATCAAAAAATATGCATATATATATATACACATATATATATACACAACTCAGCATTAAAATCTGTGTGTGAACAATAAATTATCCCTATTTTCCCATCCTTAAGGTAGGTATTTTTTATCCATATTTATACGGGACCACCTTCGAGGTATACACTATCCAATAAAAAAAGAATTTACAAAATCGGACTACTCTTTCAAAAGTTATGGCGTGATCATACATAAAAAAAAAAAAAAAAAAATACGCGTCGACTTGTAAACCTCCTCCGTTTTTTCGTCGGTTAAAAATATATGTATTTCACAAAATATAATTGTATTTTCTCCACTACCAAAAGAACCTACACAGATATGCGATGTCTTTAATATTAGCAAGTGAAGTGTAAAGAAAATGTCACTTATTGAGCGGTGACATTTTGGTAATGATTTGAATTCAATAAACTTGGAAGCAAAAATTTGGTATGAATTTTTAGTAATTTATTTTGACTTTTATCTTTTTATAGTGATTCTATACTTAAATGTAGTTTTAACCACTTTCGGATACGCTTTCCGTTCCACGTATAAACAAAGCGAATCCACGACCTCAAGTTTTTTTTTATACAACTTAGTCGATTAACAAGCATACGGACCGCCTGATGGTAAGCGGTTACCGTAGCCATATAGACGCTTGCAACACACGAAGCATCGCTCACGCGCTATCGACCTATCCCCCCTCCCCTATGAGCTCTGGCAATCTTGCTCACGCGCAGGAACACAACTTTACACAACATAAAGTTATTTGGCTGCGGTATTCTGTAAGTTACTTCCCCAATCGAGCTGCTCTTTGAGCGAATAAACGCTTTGCTCTACCTCTCTTAAAATCCCTTATTATTATTATTATTGAATCCCTGAGATGTAATACTCCAAGCTTGTCAAGTAAGGGACGAAAGCATTCATATTTGATAAGCTTCACTAATCAAAAGTTTCGACTTTCACACTCCATGAATCAACAATTTAGGTGATTAGCTAACTTTTGACTTGACTCCGGATTGACGCTGATTAATTATTTCTATTCAATGGTTAAGTACGAAGTTTGCTTCGATTTGGATTAAGAGCTTATAAGAAATAGAGGTCATCTGGCTATGCAGTGTTGGGGTTCCGTAGTCAAACGACGGAAATTGAAATTAAAAAACGTCTTCAGTTGAAATTATTTAGGCTTCTGGTTTAGTTGGCCGAAAACAGTAGACTAACGATCAGTCGGTAGTGGCTGGATGCAGTAAGCTCACAGAGGCTCGATTCTCGTAACAAAACTTCAACGATGTCGTAGCGACTTCAACGTTTAAACTGTGTTTTTTACTATTATAATGTCAAATTAACGATTGAAAAATGATCCTATATACAAATTGTTGAGGCACATACACGTTTGAATGTTTTTTATACAAAATATTTCACGAAACACAATTTAAATAGTTGATGTCGCTAATTGACCCCCTTTGCGGCCGCCGACAGAATGGGTTTCTACCATTCACCAGTTAATATTGTGCTATTTTTCGGAAACGGATAATCCAATTCTGATGGGGCTTTCTCAGAAAGGCTCAACAGTTTCTGAGGCATAGCTTAGTGAAGGTCCCATCATTATCAGATTAAGCCGTTTCCATGATTTGGGCAATATTAACAAGTGGGCAATATTATTTCATAAACGCATTCTCTTGGCGGCTGCACTTTAGTACACTTTTTGATGTTTCAAGCACTATCGATTGGATACCGTGTCTACCCATTCTATATCTAAGACTAAACTAATGGCACAGCCAATAGTTTTAAATTCGCCTGTTAGCGACCGTTCGCTGAGGCACGCTTATCCCAATGCCATCGTTAATGGTTCAAGTTTCAAGTTAAATGCTCCTGCTTAATTAACTCGATAACTTACACATTCTCTGTGACATGACTAGTATTAGCTCGTGGTATCACTCGCATTCGTGAGAGTATTAGTGGTATCTGTATGAAGAAATGGGTTCGATCTAGGATTTGGAGATAGCTCACAAATCTTCAAAGTTTAGCTTTGGATCAGAATTTTGTGTAACTATTCTTTTATGTTAGAACAGAAAGAGATAGAGCTATAACAAATGTGAAGAAAGTTTTTATAAGAGTAAGGTTTTTCTAATACAGCAACTATGAGAAAAATTTAAACAAATAACAATTAAAGTTATTTAAATTTTTCCATTTATGAGTTTAAGCATAGCTATGAGTTTAAGTAATAGACGTATAAAAAAATCAAGACGGAGTGTCACCTTATAATAAAGTGAAGCCGAATATTTCCTACGTGTGCGTGAGTAAAATCAGTACTGGCCCAAGCAGGCACAAGTGATGCTGAGACTTATTGTCACTGTCATAGTCTCAATGTGGAATGACAAACGATCGGATCCTATGTTGTATATGTGTGCGTGAGGCCTTGTATTTACAAGAAGGCCGGCTTCCTTTTAGTGCTTCACTAGTTTATTAGGCGACACTTAGTCTTAATTCTTTTAATAGTCTTTCGAGGTAGGTCTCAGGTCCTTCATTGCACTACATGCAAATTAGTATAGTGGTATCGCTTCTATTTCGTAATTCGTCGGTGTATTCAAAATGGAATGCAGTTTCTTGCAGGTGGAATTTCAACATTGAAGTTTAGTACCTACTTGGAATTAGCTAAACTTTACGCTTAGAAACTATACAATTCGTCATAATAATATCTTGTGATATTCTCCACATAATCCTTTGGCTTTTAGGATCTTTGATACTTGAAAGTTAAATACAACTAATATCTAAGCTTCCTTTCAATATGATGCTCCTTTGAAGAGAGGTAGAGCATAGCTTTTATTCGCTCAAAGAGCAGCTCGACTAGGAAAGTACCTCTACCTTACAGAATACCGCAGTCAAATAACTTTGTTATGTTCCTGCGCGTGAGTAATGTTCCCAGTGCTTATTGGGGGAGGGGGAAGGGTCGGTAACGCGTGAGTGATGCCTCGTGTGTTGCAAGCGTTCCTATGGCTACGGTAACTGCTTACCATCAGGCGAGCCGTATGCTTGTTACCGACATCGAAAAAATAAGATTCCCATTCCATTCCAAAAATAGGTATATCTGTGTAGGTAAGGATTATTTTTTCCACTGTCTAGTAGTCCCAAAACAGACTTAAACGATTGTGACTTTGACTCTATCTTAATAAAGTGACTTCTTAAAACTTTGGGTCGACAATCCTCTTAAATTAGATCTAGTACCAAAAATACACTTTAATTGGATTTAAGGGACATACTATTTATAGTAATCCGATATAAGCTAAACTTAACAAGATGAGTCTTGCTACCAAATGGAGAAGGGTCACCGCTCACTATAACAGCACGGATACTCCTCGGCATTTACCTTGCCATCGTATGCGGTAAAGTAAATTTTACAATGACTAGATAAAATGGTTGACGCCTCGTGGCAAGCACGCTTGCCGCTACAAGCCACTAGTCCTGCTAACCACACGCTTCCAGCTAACGGTCCGCGCCCTTGCTGCGTGACGCCAGCAAGCGGTACCACCTCGCACGCGGCGCGCTGGCAACCAGTGGTTGGATTGAGTTGAGGCGGTGCCGGACCGTTGCTGCGATGGAGCGATGCTGATATAGTATGCGATGACCCTAATAATGAGCAGAAAGTAAGTTAGAACAGTGTCAGTAAGTCAATTATTGAAGCTAGCGCGTTCTGTTATGTAAACTTGGTATGTAACCAGTATGCTCTTGGAGTACCTACTGGTATCAGAATTTTGCCCAGGCAGCGGCATTTTGAACGGGCATGAAAGTTTATAATAAAATTAGACACAGATAGCCGTTCGCTGAACGATACTCATACAAGTTCAAGTTTTCCTCGTTAATTCTAACTTCACGTTTCATTTTTTCATTTACCAAAAGTGCAGGAAGTGAGCTGAGGTGAAAAGTTCTCACTCATAGTTAGGTCCTGAAGATTGTGGCGGGAATAGCTTGCCGCCATTTTGAATTATGTTAGTTCCAAGTTTGTTCTAGGAGTTGCACGCTCTCACTTATTTGTTTTAGTATTCTCGTTCTGAACATTTTAAAGTTATTTAATATAATATTTGCATCTATTAGTATTTTATAGTTTTGATTGTTTTTATTTTAGGAGCTTGCTGGCAATAAAAAAAATACGCGATGATAGCTCCGTGGATTTGTTGGAATCCGGAAAATCGTCCAAACTGGTCAGAAATGTTGATGCGTGTTGCCGTTGCGCAGGCATGGTCCGGCCAGTACCCCTAGAAAAAGTTAATTTACCATAAGGATACGCTAGATCATAACGTAACCAAATGACAATCTCATGTATTTTTTAAAGTAATTAACTTTATCTATGGGTAGGTACCAACTGTTTAGATAAAACGCACATGAGATTTCAAGATGAACAAGTTCGGCCCGAACGGCGGACTAGTTCCGCGCGGACTATAAGTTACAAAGTATTTAAAAGTTATAACAATGTCAAATTAATAAAAAATAGAACTTATTGATAACTACCTAAGACATACATTTCAAATATCCATTAGTCCAACTCTAAATGCTTTTATCCAATCTGCATACCAAGACCAAGCTAATCAAATAAAAGCATCCAATAACGCGTTAATAAGAAAATCAATAGAATTCAACAACGGACTCCAAGAAGGCTTTCACTAAAGAATCCAGCAAGTTCCCGGGACGGCTAATGGAACGGATTCCTGGAGCGATCGGAAGCAATCCGGTTACCGGATGCCGTCCGGAATGCCGATAGACCGGCGTAATTAAAACTGCCACGTCTTTTAACTGATATCCTGCCACCTGGTCTAGTGGACCGGGAGATTGGCCCTATTTTTGCGGTTATTTTCAACTCTTTGGAATACTTTTGAGGTTTGAAATAAGATTAAGTGGATACAATATATAAGTACTATATTATATACTATGTATAAGGATTCGGAAGAGTTGTATTTGCGTTTTACTCATTAATTTGTCTTAGGTATTAAATCACTGCATATAATTAGTTAGTTACTTCTGCTTAGTTTGGGATCAGATGGCCGTGTAAGAGGAATGTCCCAGGATATTATTATTATTAATTATGTCAACTGGTCCTCTACCCTTCGGTTATACAAGGGATTTTATATTTATTTTCCAGAGTATGATCGATCTGTGTGCTGAATTTCATCCAAATCCATTTAGCAATTAGGGCGTGATTGTGTTACAAACAAACGGAAAAACTTCCTTTATAGTATTAGTTTAGCGCGATTAGGGATAAAACTAATGAAATGAATAAACATATACAAGCAATTATAGAAATATCTCGCCAATAGGTAAAAGATCTATCGGTAATATAAAAGGATGACTGACTGACTGACAGATGCTAGCACATATCAAACCGTAGGGTCCAGAAACTTTACATTTTGCACACTATAGGTTCCTTAAATAGCGTAGGTATCCACCAAGAAAGGTTTCAAAATTCAACCCTTAAGTAGGTAAAATAAGGGACCGCGGGTAAAAGATAGTGAAAAAAATAAAGCGAAATCAAATATAGCCGTGTCCAAGCTCCCGTTCTCCTGGTTCTTCCTGCAGGAATTCGGCTCTATCGCTCTACCGAATAGTTTCCAAACTTTATTCGGGCCAATTGGACTGCTAAAATAAATTATTACTTTATTTTCTGCATGTACTAAAATAAATAATATTGGTATCCTTAAGATGAACGGTCATAAATCATCATACTTCAATCAATGATTCATAGATTTATAATAGTGAAAAATTTTCTTAGAAAAGTCTGTTTTTTAATTTACTTGTAAATGTAACCTCTTAAAAGGTTGTTCAAATTTCTTAATCGACTTAAATTGAAGTTATGTTCTTAGTTCAATTAAGTTTATTTAGTTTTTAAGTATGTTCAAGGAGTAGCTTGCCCATATATAGGCCGTAAAACAACATAACATCTATAGTCCAGTAGAATTAGCTCAAAATTAAGCAACATTTTACATTAAGGCGAGGTTCTCCGACGAGCTGTAGGTATTTTACGCTACCTCGTACCCCGCCATTTGAGCGCGCTACGTATTCATCTACGCACGATGCAGCTATTCGCGCCAAAATTCACCGCGGCGCACCATTTGAAATTCCATTATGGCGTCCGATTTTATTTTGCCACAGTACAGAAAATAAAGCAGTAGATACTTACGTATTTAGATAATAATTAAGGTTCTAATTATCGATTTGGTTTTATTGCAATACTAATATAATATTGTGAATGGAAAGACTGTAGGAATATTTGTTTATTTTATTTGTTGAAGCGATGTAGCTTGATTAGCCGTTCTTCATCAATCAACAAAGTTAAGTAATTACCGGTGTGGACGGTATCCAGAGTTCCTGACGGGTGACCGCCTAGTGGGCCTTTTTTTACAATCTTTTTGCTAACTTGCAATGTATGTTTGTATGTATGTATCTTCATACAAATCAAATCAAATCTTGCAAGTCGAATTTCACCTACTTCCAGTGGTCGGATTGACTTGATATTTGGTATATTAGAAGACAATGCATGTACAATCAACAAAATGTACAGTCACCAAAAAAAGCTTGAATTAAAAATATTTTTTTAACTAAAACTTATATTTTTGTTCCTCGAACATAGTTCCTGAAATAAGCCGGCACTGCTAACTTCACACAAAGTTAGCGGGACCATACGCTATAGTGAACAGGTACAGGTACAGAAATATTGAAAATTAAATTTGAACCTTTTGATAAAACGACGCAAACCCATCGATTTGGGACTCGTTTGATTCTTCGGATCTTGACTACTCTGATCTGATGATTAAGTTAGTCGACTTAAGATTGATTGAGTATATAAAAAAACGGATATTTTACCTACTTACTCTGCTAAAAAGAACCTAATAAGTCGGTATATAGGCGGACGAGTCGGAGTAAATCGGTTTCGCGCGGACGGGTTATTCATATCACTAAAACGTTTGTGTAACGTCACAGTAGGTGGTAAAAAAGTTACACGCTTGGTTTCCATACAGATTGAGCGACAGGCGGTATCTATTTAGATATTAATGTCTGTGGTTATACCAATGATAAATATAATTGTTGGTTTTGGGAACAAAACAATGTAATATGATAGCAATAGCATAGCAATGTTATGAGTATTTAAAATATTTAAAAAACCTATGTAAAATATTTTTGAAATACTTTAAATTAAATAAATTAAAATGTTCCTGTGACAAACAATATCTACATTATGAACTTTTTCTGATTTGCCTGGTGGTCTTGCTCTTTTCATTGGCTGGATGAATTTTCAAACTGGATCCCTTTCACATCATCATATCAGCCTAACGATGTCCACTGCTGAACATAGGCCTTCCCCATTAACTTCCACCTGGAACGGTTTTGGGCCGCTTGCAGTGACACCCAGCGACTCTGATCAGCTCGTCGGTCCACCTGGTGGGAGGTCGTCCCGCTCGGCGCTTTCCACTACGTGGTCGCCACTTAAGAACCTTCCTTCCCCATCGGTTATCTATTCTTCGAGCGATGTGGCCTGCCCATTGCCACTACAGCTTGCTAACTCCACGAGCTATATCGGTAATTTTTGTCCTCGTTTCGGACTCTGTCACGTAGAGAAATTCCGAGCATAGCTCGTTCCATAGCTCGCTGAGAGACTCTGAGATTATTTATGCGGCCAGCAGTAAAAGACCACGTGTCTGTTTCGTGTGTCATAACTGGTAACACGCACTGATTGAAGACCTTTGTCTTCAGACTCTGAGGTATTCTGGACGTGAAGATATGCCGTAGCTTCCCGAACGCTGCCAAGCCGAGTTGGATTCTTCGATTGACCTCTTTATCGAAGTTGGATCTTCCTAGTTAGACAATTTGTCCTAGGTAAACATACTCGTCTACAACTTCGAGAATAGTGTTCCCAACAATCACAGGTATTGGCGGAATATGAACATTAGACATAATATTTATCTTGTCCATATTCAGCTGCCCCCACCTGGATTTCGTACTTTACAATATTATGATATGTGTAAACTTTTTAAAAAACGCTGCGTGTCCGGTCAAATTGCATTCATGCATAACGTGACCTTATATTTTTTTTCGTTGAGCGGGAAGCCTGCTGAATTATTTAAAAAAAGTGATTTTACTAGATTATTTTGGAAAATTAAGAACTATTTCTTCATTTTCACGCTATAAGTACTTATTTATTATACGTTAGCCGTAGTGACATGATTTCTGAATTCTAACGTCTAAGCGGTTGTATGCAGAAAAAATGAGTTTCAAAATAACGGGTCAATTCGGGTCTAGTTTTAAAGTAAAGTACGAACGGACCTCATTGTTTCTTTACATGATTTGTTAGTTTGAAATTACTTTCAATCTTTCAATGCTGCGTTTGGTCTTTGTAAATATTTTATTAATTAGTGGAAAATCTTCTTCGAACCGAACCTATCTAGGCACCTAAGCTATTGAAAATAACCTAAACCGAAGTTTTTGAAAACGAGACATTTTTCCCTCACCGGGGCCTGAAAGCGGGACTGTCATAGCTGTCGTAACCATACGGTATGGTTACGTAAGTAATACAAAACATATTAGCTAAGTTCAGCAGTGGACATCCATGGGCTGATATGATGATTAGCTAAGTTACTAAACTTTAGTGACATGACTTCTAACGTCCGTGTGATGTTTTGAATTTGTCGGCAGAACAAATCAGTTTCAAAATATCGGGTCTAGTTTTCAAGTAGGAATGGTGCTCATTACAAGATTTGTTAATGTTGGTAATCAAAAAGGGTTTCAGTACCTACTGCCACACTTGCTGCGATCTGTCTCTTATATATATTTTATTCATAACAGAAAAAAAAACTCATTCGACGCTTACCGCAAATTATGTTATCGTTTGTTCTGTTTGCGAAAGCGGGACATTTTTGCTCTCACTGGTGACAGTGGGGCAGACAACCTGAAAGCGGGATAGTCCCGCCTAGGGATTGCAATCCGGATATTTCGATATTATAAATCCGTATATTGATAATAAAATCCGGTTTTTTCGAATTTTAGTCATAATTTAACTAAAAATTTTCATTTAATATCTAGTAGATGTAGGGCAGTATTACTCTGAAATCTATACACCGCTCGGCTCACAAGCGGCTAGCTGCTACCGCTCGTCCATCTAGCTAATAGCTCGGTCTAAGTCGGCCAGTGAGTGTTAGATGGAGGCGATGCGCCCGCGGCGCGAAAAAACAACTCTTTGCACAACATAATATCACTGTCTATTAAACCATACAGTCGTTCGACGAAGCCGTCTAGACAGAGTAATCGTGCGGGGTGTGAGAGGCGAGACGCGGGAAAGCCGTTACCGACCTGCGAACAAAACGATGTTAGTAGCTCGGTAAACAGCATTCAGGGCTAACGCGTGTTTGTGTCTGTAATTATTTTATATTAATTTGTTTATTTAAAATGGTGCAAACGACGTGTGCTGTGAGAGACTGCAAGTCTTCATCCTATTTAAATAAAGATCTGCGGTTTCATCAGCTTCCATACACAGAAGAAAGGTAAATAAATCATGGTTTGTTATCGTAGAGTGCATACAATAATAATTTTATATTTGTCATGTCGTGTCTTGTTAATAACGCCAACAAAATGGCCGAATGGCGGACGGTAAAAAATATCTAATAGGTACCTACACAGGTATAGGTAACAGGCACAGGGCATGAGTATTTGGAAATCTTTTTTTTTTTCAATAGGTCTGATGATGGAGTAGGAGGTTAAGCACTGGAACTCCATAGTGGAACATCGTATCCTAGCCGTGTTTGGGGTTGTTGGAATCGTCGTGAGATGAACTTTGACCATGTATGGTTTTCAGGGTCTGCTGATGGAGTAGGAGGGTAAGCACTGGAACTCCATAGTGGAACATCGTATCCTAGCCGTGTTTGGGGTTGTTGGAATTGTCATGAGATGAACTTTGACCATGTATGGTTTCAGGGTCTGATGATGAAGTAGGAGGGTAAGCACTGGAACTCCATAGTGGAACTTCGTATCCTAGCCGTGTTTGGGGTTGTTGGAATTGTCGTGAGATAAACTTTGACCATGTATGGTTTTCAGGGTCTGATGATGGAGTAGGAGGGTAAGCACTAGAACTCAATAGTCGAACATCGTATCCTAGCCATGTTTGGGGTTGTTGGAATTGTCGTGAGATAAACTTTGACCATGTATGGTTTTCAGGGTCTGATGATGGAGTAGTTATTATAATATTGTTTAAATTATAATAATGCTAACAATGTTGTATTTTTATCTGCAATAAATAAATAATTTTATAAATATTGTTTAATTGTGACAACCCTGGCCGTCGCGATACTGTCTAGACGTTGTCGGCATTTTTCACTAGATCAAAGGCGTCGGATGACTGTATGGTTTAATAGACTGTGGTAATATCAAGACTGATAGTTATATTTAGTCGGGTTACCGCCGAAAGCATTTTGTACATCGGCTGATCTCAGAAATTTTTTACTTTTGAAAGGGTCTGACACACCAGCCTTCTAAGCAAGCTTACTTGATATGAAATCTCTGGTGGTCTGTGCGCTTGGATTTCCAATTTCCTGAGCGAACGGTCTATTCATGTAGTCATAGACGGGTGTTCGTCGGACCTTTTCGTAATCAATGCCACAGAGTTCAGTTCTCTCTGCAACCTTATTTCTGCTGCATATTAACGATCTGGTGAAGCCCGGTATCTTTGGGTACGTAGACGATAGCACCGTTGTCATATTTCCAGCGCATTGTCATATTTAAACTTTGAATCCGGATTTGAAAAAAATCCGGATTTTGCAATCCCTAGTCCCGCCTCCCGCCTAAAGCGCGACGTATGATGTGTGTCCTCATATCCTGTGTAAGGCAAAACAAGTGCGGGGAACCTAGAAAAATCTGATATGCCCCCCCGCCCCCCTGGGTCAGAAGCTGGGTACACCCATGTATCCACTTCATCTAAATGGTAGAAAACTCAGTATTTTGCACATAATACCCCATCATAACCCATACTACTTACGGAAAAGAAACTACTATACTATTTAGACTACTATACTATTTAGTTACTGGTTCGATTACTCTCAAAATTGATATTTGAGAGATCTTGGGTTCACAAAACATGAAACTTTTGTGTTGAAAAAGTGTTCGCCATTTTGAGTGACCACAAGGTCTCTCAGATATCGATTTTGAGTGCAATCGGACCATTAACTAAAAAGTTCAAAATGGCGGACACTTTTTCAAAATTTTGAGAAAAGATTCTTGTTTTGTGACCCCAAAGTCTCTCAGATATCGATTTTGAGAGCAATCGGACACGTAACTAAAAATTATCTCAAAAGTTCAAATTGGCGGAAACTTTTTCAAAATTTTGAGAAAAGATTCTTGTTTTGTGACCCCACGGTCTCTCATATATCGATTTTGAGAGCAATCGGACCATTATCTAAAAAGTTCAACATGGCGGACACTTTTTCAAAATTTTGATAAAAGATTCTTGTTTTGTGACCCCATGGTCTCAGATATCGATTTTGAGAGCAATCGGACAAGTAACTAAAAAGTTCCCCATGGCGGATACTCTTTCAAAATTTTGAGAAAAGATTCTTGTTTTGTGACCCCAAGGTCTCTCAGATATCGATTTTGAGCGCAATCGGACCATTATCCAAAAAGTTCAACATGGCGGACACTTTTTCAAAATTTTGAGAAAAGATTCTTATTTTGTGACCCCAAGGTCTCTCAGATATCGATTTTGAGAGCAATCGGACAAGTAACTAAAAAGTTCAAAATGGCGGACACTTTTTCAAAATTTTGAGAAAAGATTCTTGTTTTGTGCCCCCCAGGACTCTCATATATCGATTTTGAGAGCAATCGGACCATTATCTAAAAAGATCAACATGGCGGACACTTTTTCAAAATTTTGAGAAAAGATTCTTGTTTTGTGACCCCAAGGTCTCTCAGATATCGATTTTGAGAGCAATCGAACCAGTAACTAAAAAGTTCAACATGGCGGATACTTTTTCAAAATTTTGAGAAAAGATTCTTGTTTTGTGACCCCCAGGACTCTCAAATATCGATTTTGACAGCAATCGGACCATTATCTAAAAAGTTCAACATGGCGGACACTTTTTCAAAATTTTGATAAAAGATTCTTTTTTTGTGACCCCAAGGTCTCTCAGATATCGATTTTGAGCGCAATCGGACCATTATCTAAAAAGTTCAAAATGGCGGACACTTTTTCAAAATTTTGATAAAAGATTCTTGTTTTGTGGCCCCAAGGTCTCTCAGATATCGATTTTGAGAGCAATCGGACAAGTAACTAAAAAGTTCAACATGGCGGACACTTTTTAAAAATTTTGAGAAAAGATTCTTGTTTTGTGAACCCCAGGACTCTCAAATATCGATTTTGACAGCAATCGGACCATTTTCTAAAAAGTTCAACATGGCGGGCACTTTTTAAAAATTTTGAGAAAAGATTCTTGTTTTGTGACCCCCAGGACTCTCATATATCGATTTTAAGAGCAATCGGACCATTATCTAAAAAGATCAACATGGCGGACACTTTTTCAAAATTTTGAGAAAAGATTCTTGTTTTGTGACCCCAAGGTCTCTCAGATATCGATTTTGAGAGCAATCGAACCAGTAACTATAAAGTTCAACATGGCGGATACTTTTTCAAAATTTTGAGAAAAGATTCTTGTTTTGTGACCCCCAGGACTCTCAAATATCGATTTTGACAGCAATCGGACCATTATCTAAAAAGTTCAACATGGCGGACACTTTTTCAAAATTTTGATAAAAGATTCTTGTTTTGTGACCCCAAGGTCTCTCAGATATCGATTTTGAGCGCAATCGGACCATTATCTAAAAAGTTCAAAATGGCGGACACTTTTTCAAAATGTTGAGAAAAGATTCTTGTTTTGTGACCCCAAGGTCTCTCAGATATCGATTTTGAGAGCAATCGGACAAGTAACTAAAAAGTTCAACATGGCGGACACTTTTTCAAAATTTTGAGAAAAGATTCTTGTTTTGTGACCCCCAGGACTCTCAAATATCGATTTTGACAGCAATCGGACCATTATCTAAAAAGTTCAAAATGGCGGACACTTTTTAAAAATTTTGAGTGAAGATTCTTGTTTTGTGACCCCAAGGTCTCTCAGATATCGATTTTGAGAGCAATCGGACAAGTAACTAAAAAGTTCAACATGGCGGACACTTTTTCAAAATTTTGATAAAAGATTCTTGTTTTGTGACCCCAAGGTCTCTCAGATATCGATTTTGAGCGCAATCGGTCCATTATCTAAAAAGTTCAACATGGCGAACACTTTTTCAAAATTTTGATAAAAGATTCTTGTTTTGTGACCCCAAGGTCTCTCAGATATCGATTTTGAGCGCAATCGGAACATTATCTAAAAAGTTCAAAATGGCGGACACTTTTTCAAAATTTTGAGTAAAGATTCTTGTTTTGTGACCCCAAGGTCTCTCAGATATCGGTTTTGAGAGCAATCGGACAAGTAACTAAAAAGTTCAACATGGCGGACACTTTTTCAAAATTTTGAGAAAAGATTCTTGTTTTGTGAACCCCAGGACTCTCAAATATCGATTTTGACAGCAATCGGACCATTTTCTAAAAAGTTCAACATGGCGGACACTTTTTAAAAATTTTGAGAAAAGATTCTTGTTTTGTGACCCCACGGTCTCTAAGATATCGATTTTGAGAGCAATCGGACCATTATCTTTAAAGTTCAATATGGCGGACACTTTTTCAAAATTTTGAGAAAAGATTCTTGTTTTGTGACCCCCATGACTCTCAAATATCGATTTTGACAGCAATCGGACCATTATCTAAAAAGTTCAACATGGCGGACACTTTTTCAAAATTTCACAAATTCAAAATTGAAAAGAAAATGTATCCGCCATCTTGGAGCGGCGGGCGGCCATATTTAAACAAACAAAACAAACTTCCGCTTTATCATATTAGTATAATAAGGGATTTTAGGATATTATATGTAATATACAGAGTTTAGATAATTTAGATAATACTTATGAAATGGAATAGTCATACTGTCACAATTCTATACTGTGGCACTTTTTGTATTATGGTCATGTTGCTAGACCAAATAAAATATTCTGTTTCGTGCAAAATCTAAAACTACTAAAATGTCGTGCTAAAATTGTACGCATATGCTAAACACGTAAAACTAAATATTGCACAGTTTTCAGATTTTATATGCCATGTTTTGAGATCTAAGAATAAAATATAACTGATTGTGCAATTCTTTGTATAATACTAAGCAATACTGGGCAATAAGGCAGAAGCTCTAAACATTTGGGTCTTTTAATACAAGGTAATTAATTTTCATTTTTTTTTTGTTCATTTAGATACTGGAGGTTGTCGTTATTGAATGTTCTTTTTTCGATTTATCGGTGTATTGTTGAGTTTTTAGTTTTTTAGACATTCTATCACCGCCTAAAAAGAGACAACGGACAGCTTTGTCTGCGTCTGAAAAATTCATGATAATGAATGCCTACCATGCACGTGTACAAGAATAAGCCTATACATATATATCAGTTTATAATAAGAGTTTACTGATTCCGATTCTTCATCACCTTCACGAATCAGAGAGTAATTTATTTTTTTAGATTTTTGTAATGAAGCCATATTTTATGTTCGATAACAATTGAAATTTAATAAGTTATCAAATGAAGACAAATGAACAACTTGATACTAAAAATTTAAATATTTTATTTTCATTATGAATAATATTATAAATACGACTGTCTAGGCAAATGTTGACTATCCCTGAGTCGTCACTCAGGGGGTGGAGTATATCTAGAAAAAACTGGCATACGTCCGACCTCCAACACGTTCCGCTCGGGACTGAGGGACACGGCGAGGGAGTTGTAGCGCGAACAGCGTTTGAAAAAACCTTATTTTTGGATTTAGGAGGATGGAATTTTACATAATTCAAAATATGAGGGCCGTCATATAATGCATTTTTCATGTACTTTTTTATGGTATAAGTTTCATTACCCAAAAACTTATATAATTCAAATGAAATGAGAACCATTAGACCATTTAGACCTGTCTTTGCGATTTAATTCGATGCAGCAAAGTGCTCGTAATCGTGTATCGAAAGGCCGAAATAGGAAGCTTATATAGTCTAAAATAACATATATTTTTTTCAAAATTTTAATCACTGCTATTTACTAATGAAATGAGAACCAATACTCCGGTTTTGGGAGAACCCCGCCTTAATTGTGGTACGAATGATTTTCGGTATATCGATAGAGTTATGTATGGATATGATTACCTTAAATTCGCAACCGATTTGGAAGTACGGAACATGGTGAAAATTGAGAAAAACTTTGATATTGAATAATTCCTAAACAAAAATTGTGGTACTAGTTGCGAGAATACCATGTCTTTAGAGAACCATTACCTACCTTCTCAAGAAATTTGGACTGGTTGCGACATACGGAACATACCTAAACTTAAAAAAGTGATTTTTCGCCTTTATCTCCTAGGCAAAATTTGTGGTACTAGTTGCGAACTCATTGGTAACTTGTATTAGCCTATTACACTTAGTTTTAAGTTTGCAGCCGGTTGCGATCTACGGAACCCTAAGAAAATACTTTTTGCTAAATTCTACTTCTAGCAAAATTAGCGTAGTCTGTATTATTGCTAATATCATATTTGTAGGTCGACTTCTACCTACTTTGTGATCGCAACCGAAGAGAACATTACGGAACATAGTTTATTTTGCAAGTAAAATGTGCGCGTATTCGCGTGTTACGAGGGGAATGCGGAAGGTGCGGGAGGCAGGACTAGCGTTGAGGAATCTACAAAAATTCCTGCGTCTATCGAAATCTGTCATCTTTTTTGCACTGCTAAGTAAGAAAGTTCTTTATTTTTATAGGTAACATTGTAAGAAATATCGAAAAGATACAATATTGACGTATCCTACGAAAAGGGGCGTAACTGCAAAACAGCTATAAATCAGGAGGTTTGTAAAAAAAAAACATATAGTTAATATTAGTTAGTATCGAATTATATACACGCATCAAAAAAGTTTGTGATAACTAGCAAAAGCACTAACACGTAGTACACTAACTAGTGTCTCCGATTGGGGTCGACTAAACCTAGTCCATTTCAATCCCACCAAGACTCAAGCCTGCGCGTTCACCGCTAAGAAAACCCCATTTGCTGTGGCTCCACAGTTCCAGAATACGTCCCTGAACATCAGCAAAAGCATCGAGATCCTTGGCGTCGACATTTCTAGCGACGTTTTGTTCCGAAGTCACGAAGAAGTTTTTTGGATACCTTGTAGATAATTTTGGAACAGAACGTCGCTACAAATATTAACGCGAAGGATCCCAATGCTTTTCGTGATGTTGAGGGACATGTTCTAGAAATGAGGAGGCACAGAAAATAGACTTTTCGCAACGGTTAATGCGCAGGCTTGCGTGTGACTTAATGTAGTTTAGTCGACCCCAATCGGAGTCACTAGTTTGTGTACTCTCAATTTAAGACAAGTCCTTCGCGCCTTTCTTCCAATATAGAACGAGGGATATTAGCACGGCTCGTGTAATCAGCGTCCCCTGTAATTTCATCTGCATAGCAATGAATGCTAGCAATAAAGAGTAGCATTAATATGCTGGAGGAACAGTGTTGGGGATAATCCAGAGCCTTGCGGGACGCCAGCATTAATGTCATGCTATCGGAGCAACTACTGTCAACGAAGGCTCTTATGTATGCCAAACAGCAAGCTGACTGATTGATGTTATTTTTTACCCATCTATATATACGACAACAATTTATCTTATAACTTTCGTATAATAATAATCACGTTTTTGTGTACACGCAAGTTGCTGTGCCGTTACAATATGATACGTTTTTTTTTTTTTTTTTTATATTATATAGGTTTTCGCTTGACCGCAATCCCGCCTGATGGTAAGCGAAGATGTAGTCTAGGGTGGACCGCGCGTACCCATAAGATGCCTGTTCACTCTGGCCTTGAATAAACCCATGTTATAAGTGTCTGGAAACACGTTGTCCGGGAGAGCATTCCACAACTTGGCCGTGCGTATAAGGTAAGAGGAAGCGAAACGCTTGGTACGGCAAGATGGAATGTCGACGACGAAGCCATGGAGACCCCCCCGACGCCTAGTGGTCCGATAGAAGAACGGGGATGGAGATGTTCATAATATTACGTGTGAAATTAATATTATAACGTACGAAACATAATTCAATAAATGTACATAAAGTCATCATATCTCATAGCAATTAAAAACCAAGCAAACGTGATATGTTTTAATGATTTCATTCGTTTAAAATAAAATCAAAAGGAAAGGAACCGTGTAGTCTATATAAACGAGTCTCTGATGAAGATGAATCTACAGAGTTAAATAAACTTTTTTTTTTTTTTTTTTTTTATACCACTTAGGTGGCAAACAAGCATACGGCCCGCCTGATGGTAAGCGGTTACCGTAGCCTATGAGCGCTTGCAACACCAGGGGTATCACGCGCGCGTTGCCGACCCTGCAGAAATCTCTTCACACCCGTTTTGAAGAACCCCATGCTGTACTCCATTGGGAAAACCACGGCGGGGAGCTCATTCCACAGTCTGAGCGTCCGCGGAAGGAAGTTCCTTTGAGCCCGCACAGTACGAAACAATTCAGGTTTCAATATGTGAGGATGGACTCCCCGTCGATGGCGAGAGTTGCGATGGTAGAAAGTAGCCGTGGGCATCATCTTAAACAATTCTTCAGAACACCGTCCGTTGTACAAGCGGTAGAACACACATAAGGAGGCAAAGTCTCTCCTCAGACTGAGGGGCTCTAAACCGCTTGTGAGCTCGGGATCTTCGACAATTCTGATGGCACGTCGTTGAACCGAGGCTAAAGGATCAAGCTGGTATCCAGGTGCCCCCGCCCATAGATGACAGCAGTACTCCATATGAGGCCGGACTCGCGACTTGTAAAGTTGCAGCCTTTGCCCCGATGTGAAGTACTGCCTCGCTCTGTTGAGCACTCCGAGCTTTTTGGATGCCAGCTTAACCTTGTCTTCTAAGTGACTTCGGAACAAAACGTCGCTAGAAATGTCGACGCCAAGGATCCCGATGCTTTTGCTGATGTTCAGGGACGTGTTCTGGAACTGTGGAGCCACAGCAAATGGGGTTTTCTTAGCGGTGAACGCGCAGGCTTGAGTCTTAGTGGGGTTGAAATGGACTAGGTTTAGTCTGCCCCAATCGGAGACACTAGTTAGTGTACTCTCGATTTCAGACAACAGCCGTTCGCGGCTTTCCTCCACCTCGGAACGAGGGATATTAGCACGGCCCGTGTAATAAGCGTCCCCTGTACTGTCGTCTGCATAACAATGAACGCCGTCAATAGACAGCATATCATTGATATGCAGTAGGAACAGTGTTGGGGACAGCACAGAGCCTTGCGGGACGCCGGCATTTATGTCCATGCTGTCGGAGCAGCTACCGTCAACGACGGCTCTTATGCATCTGCTGAACAGAAAGCTGGCAACCCATTTGCATAATCCCTCGGGAAGCCCGTATGCTGGTAACTTCGTTAGAAGACCCCGGTGCCAGACCCGATCGAACGCCTTCGCCACATCTAGGCTACTGCCAATGCCTCACCTTGACTCTCGATGGCGAGTGACCAACGGTGCGTGAGATACACAAGGAGGTCACCAGATCACTATTATTTCGAAACTATTATTTCCATCAATTGGATGAAAAAGAGATGGATGGATTGTGTGAAAGATGATATTGGTAAGAAAGGAGTGAATGTTGGTATAACGGATAGAAGAGACGAATGGAAAAAGCGTACATATAGCGCCGACCCCAAATGATTGGGAACAAGGCACTTTTATACCCACTTCATTAACTTTAACTGACTATAATTCCTCAGTTTGCGATTTTTCAATCTTAAGCACGGTTATTATCTATAATTTCTATATTTTTTAATAACGTGAAAACAACCCGAGCCAACATTAAAAAAACCGGTTAACCGGTTTTACCTCTCAATAACCGAAAAAAAAAAAACGGTTTTCATTTTGGCACGGTTTTGCATTCCCTATTACCGCTTGTACAACGGACGGTGTTCTGAAGAATTGTTTAAGATGATGCCCACGGCTACTTTCTACCATCGCAACTCTCGCCATCGACGGGGAGTCCATCCTCACATATTGAAACCTGAATTGTTTCGTACTGTGCGGGCTCAAAGGAGCTTCCTTCCGCGGACGCTCAGACTGTGGAATGAGCTCTCCGCCGTGGTTTTCCCAATGGAGTACTGCATGGGGTTCTTCAAAAGGGATCTGAAGAGATTTCTGCAGGGTCGGCAACGCGCGTGATACCCCTGGTGTTGCAAGCGTCCATAGGCTACGGTAACCGCTTACCATCAGGCGGGCCGTATGCTTGTTTGCCACCTAAGTGATATAAAAAAAAAAAAAGATTACTCTTAAAATTAAGCTTAAAGCTATCAATTTGTTTGAGCGTAAACTGAAATCCACTATACATTATCCGAAAAATCTGAAAATTCCGGATAATAATGTTGCTCAAGTCCGGATATTAAAAACGCCATATATACGGATAATTCGGATATCCGGATTGCAAGCCCTACATAGGATACCAACCAACACACATAATTGGAAACTAATGTTTTTTTTTAATCAAACCTGAAAATTTGCTGTTTTGCAGCTACGGCCTTATTTGTAGGATACGACGATATTGTATTTTTTCGATACATTGATACCTATAAAAATAAAGAACGTTCTTACTTAGCAGTGCAAAACAGATGACAGATTTCGATAGACGCAGGAATTTTTGTAGATTCCTCAACGCTAGTCCTGCCTCCCGCACCTTCCGCATTCCCCTCGTAACCAGGGTTGGATTATGTACTATAATTATAGTATTTATACTATAATTTCGCCCTTTGTACTATATACTATCCACATCTAAGGATAGTACACTAAAATACTATAATTTAAAGTTTGCTCCCGAATGCTTATGGGGCGATTACATTGGCCAACCTGCAGGGGCCGATTTGGCATACATTGTTGGTTATCTGAGTACATTGTAATAAAATACTCAAGATAACCAGCAATGTATGTCAAATCGGACCCTGCAAGTTGGTCAGTGTAATCAGCCCTTTAGTTTTACGTTAAATGAATATTTCGACCGTGCGTGTATCCGACCGAATTCTGATCTTGCGATGTTTTCTGTGTTGATGGCCGGGGATTCCCCGATTATCCTCCGCAGTACACTTCTATCTTTCCACTAATCTCGTTCCTTCCATTCCATTCGAAATTCAATCAAAGTTTTTCTTCAATTCAATCGAAATTAAAAAAAAAATATTATCTTGTGACGCTATCAAAAGCGGTAGTAAAAGTGGGAATTGTACTGATTTTATTCCTACTGAGGATATGTTGAT
Source organism: Achlya flavicornis (assembly GCA_947623365.1). NCBI lineage: Eukaryota > Metazoa > Arthropoda > Insecta > Lepidoptera > Drepanidae > Achlya > Achlya flavicornis. Next base: position 3,094,452 of record OX392474.1, read on the forward strand.
GAGATTAAATGCCAAAGATGAAGATATAACTAATAGTAATATTCAAGAACTGATAAACATAGAAGAGGAGTAAATTTTGCCATAATTGGTGTTGATTTTAATGACTAATAAGTGAAATTAAAAATAATGAAAGTGTACTATAATTTTTTATAAATACTATCCTTTTAATTTTTTTGTGCTATCTTTTTCAACGTACCTAAATCCAACCCTGCTCGTAACACACAAATACGCGCACATTTTACTTGCAAAATAAACTATGTTCCGTAATGTTCTCTTCGGTTGCGATCACAAAGTAGGTAGAAGTCGACCTACAAATATGATATAAGTAATAATACAGACTACGCTAATTTTGCTAGAAGTAGAATTTAGCAAAAAGTATTTTCTTAGGGTTCCGTAGATCGCAACCGGCTGCAAACTTAAAACTAAGTGTAATAGGCTAATACAAGTTACCAATGAGTTCGCAACTAGTACCACAAATTTTGCCTAGGAGATAAAGGCGAAAAATCACTTTTTTAAGTTTAGGTATGTTCCGTATGTCGCAACCAGTCCAAATTTCTTGAGAAGGTAGGTAATGGTTCTCTAAAGACATGGTATTGTCGCAACTAGTACCACAATTTTTGTTTAGGAATTATTCAATATCAAAGTTTTTCTCAATTTTCACCATGTTCCGTACTTCCAAATCGGTTGCGAATTTAAGGTAATCATATCCATACATAACTCTATCGATATACCGAAAATCATTCGTACCACAATTAATGTAAATTGATTATCTAATTCTACTGCCAGAGATAAGCAGTGTGTCGCGTAAAAAGGATGCCCCTCCGAACTAAATCTCCGCAGCGTAGGTTTACGTCGACATTTTACCTCTTTACGTGGACCCGGTTTTATATCTACCCACGGTTTACCGCGGTAAGACACCTGTGTGGCTCGTAAACTAACCAACCGCCCGCGCCGTATTCACTGACCGACATTTTGAAACCGTTTTATGGATGGATCCTTTGGTTTTTTGTCGCGTTCCCTGTGAAATTGCTTGGCCTACGATACGTGCGATGTTGACGATATTGTAATTTTATGTTTTCTTTTCGTTTCGAGCGTAGCTCTTGTATCAATATATAAATATGTTGTAAATGTTATTCTTTCTGATTGTTATTCTGTGCAAAATGTTCTTAGTAATGTTCCTAGATATTCGTTAAGTTCTATAACCATTTCTGTCTTATCACATGAGATGGTTTAAGCCAAGTCTAGTAAAACCCACGGCTTATGATAGTCCTGGCTCTTATTGTAATATGACGTTAGAAAGGGACGGATATATTTAAAACCGGTTTTTTAGGTCAGTCATACTTTGTTTCAGTTGAATGCTATGTGATGAAAGAGATGCCGAATAAAAAAGTGTGTCATATTGACAAAATAAAATTAAACCCAGCTAGCGCGGTTGGTTAAGACTCTGCTTAAGATTCCACCTATCCTGCCGCAGGTCGTGGGTTCGGTTCCCTACAGAACATGTATTTGTGTGCATGAACATGTCTGCATGTCCTGAGTCTGGGTGTAATTATGTATGTTAAGTATGTATTTACAAACAAAAAGTAGTATATGTACTATATCAGTTATCTGGTTTCCATAGTACAAGCTCTGCTTAGTTTGGGATCACATGACCGTGTGTGAGGAATGTCCCAGGATATTTATTTATTTATATACGAAGGCACAGACATCAACCCAACTCATTTTTCTTACATTTATTTTACAAGTTTTAGTCTCGAAGGTGTAAGGCGAAACATCAGTTAGATTCGTATTTGCCAACTTATTCCTTTGAGAGTGTTTCGCCGAACATCAATATAGCACTATATTTGACAGATAGATTCATGTATCATATTTCTTTTGAGCGCATAAGGGAATCCGTCTTTCTGAGTAGGCCCTAAGTCTTACTTGAGACGATACTTACACAAATATTTGTATAGCTTTTAAAAGCTTATATAAAATCCTTTTACATTTAAGTTTAGGTACATTTTCATGCGAAATCGGGCTATTTTTATGATTGAAAAATTTAATTCAGTATTTTTGTGACGCGCCTCTCTAAGAACGTTTTTCAGCGAAAAAGAGATTTAAAAGGTTTTTTAAACTATTAAAATAATATTTAGGTATTATCCTAGTTTTTTTAAGTACTTTTATATAAGTCACGCAGTATTATTACTATGTGTTTGTATTTTTTTTAATGAAATGTAAACAACATAGAGTTAGAATATTATAGTTATAATTGTTATATTTTCTATATAAATGATATTTGGTCTAAACTTGTCAATAGGCACAGTGATAACAAATTGTGTGTTTATTAGTTTTCCTTTAGATACTTTTTTTATTTCTAAGGCAGACTTAAGTAAGCTTCAAGTCATGCTCACTTTAAGGCCTTTGCTTGCGGCGGCGTCGTGTGACGGGTGGCTCACTTCCCTCCAATATGACGAGGAGGGCGATGGCTGCCACACGCGTCATACAGGTGCTGCTTGTGGGGGCTAGTCTGCTTAAGTGAGCTGCTCGATCTGTGCTACATCTATTAAAAATAGCTTCAAATTAAATGTACCTATAGCTAATGGCCTTCAACTCTAACTCTAACCTTCGAAAGCATTATCGACCTTATTTCAAGGCAAGACGGATGGTATTGTACCTGTGGCTCCTTCAGCCCGAAAGCTCGGCTCAGTAGTGTATAAAAGGGTTCCATTTATGCGAAAGCCTCTGTGAAGCGGTCCTACAAACAATAACAGGTTCATTGATACCCATTATTATTTCAACGATTTTCAGTCAATTCCCGGCCGACTTTGAAATAACGGGTTCACAGAGTGTGGCCACGGAACCCATACTACTGGAAAAGACAAAATAAATTGTATTTAGTTATACCGTCCCGTCGTTATAGGGTATAATATCCATTAAAGTACACGACTTCTTTGGTACTAGCCGCACAGATAAAACAGAGCCGCACAGACACAGAGAAAATTTTATAAATCCGCCAAGACAGCCAAGCGTAGCGCAAGGGCACTACCTACCTTTTCTCGAAGCGCTTCGTCGTTTTTTTGAACCCTCATAACTTGGATTTGGATTATATCAGATAAACAAAATTCTCAGGTCATGATGTCAATAGTGAACTTACTAAACATAATCCCCCTTATTACAAAAAATGGTTTAAAGCAAAAATACGGATAAAAACCAGGTTTTAAAATAGCCTCGTCCCTTTTTATTATATGACGTTAGAAAGTGACCAAATGACAGTAAAACTTGGCTTTGCTTTAAACCATGTTTTGTAATAAGGGGGATTAAGTTTCAATAACATAGACTACACTACGTTATTATTCTTGTAGTAGTGAAACGGCCAAGTCACATATTTTGACTAAGGTGTTGAGTTTGTGAAGTTAGGGCTTGTAGAGTAAGGGCATGTAGAGTTATAAGCTTGGCTCTACATGAGATCTCATAATTTTTGTCAGTGCGAGCCATATGTCTTGGCAACATTTTACATTAACTTGTATTTGGTGGGATAATATTAGCAAGTGACGTGAAAAGATAATGGCACTAATTGAGCGGTGATACGTTGGTTATTATTTTAATTCAATTTTTAACCGACTTCAAAAAAGGGAGGAGGTTCTCAATTCGATAGTATGTTTTTTTTTTTTTTTATGTTTGTTCATAACTCCTTTATTTATTAACCGATTTGGAAAATTCTTTTTTTGTCTGGAAGGGTACACTTCCCGTTTGGTCCCATTGTCACCAGATCAGGATTTGATTACTTCTTAGTGTACTTTGAAGTCGGTTTAAGTTTTTTGTAAAACAGTCCAATTATGTAAGCAAAAATTTGTCATGAATTTTTGAGTAGATAATTTATTTTGATCTGAAACTTTTTATATAGATGTAGTCTTCACCCCTTACACACTGATGTAATATTTGCTACCAATAAAAATAGTTTAAAAACTTACCCCCTTATTCATAATAGCTTTTTAACTAAATCAGTGTAATAGTGTTCTCCGTCTCTCTCTTTCGATCACCAAATGTCACGTGTCAGATAAAGACTTCAGAATTTTAGCTAATCAACGTTCGATAACTTCATTATGAATAAGGGGGCTAGAAGCTTACGTAAATTAATTCTTTATATCAGCGTTTCCTATTAGCCGGGTCGCGACCCGGTACCGGGCCATCAAAATAAAATAACTTGGATTCTCTGGTAAAAAATAAGTAGCAGCTCCATCCATACTTCGCACTAAAATTTTGTGACTAAATAGGTGATAACAAAATATTTAGTATTAATAAAACATTTTTACTATTAATAAATATGTATTATTTTACCTAAAGGAACCAGCTTGAGTTTAAAAGTATTAGGTGGGTCACGAAGGGGCAATGTGAAAATTACCGGGCCATGGTAGAACAATGTTTGGGAAACATTGCTTTATATCTTTGGTTTCGCAACAAATTGTTTAAAATGCGCCGACCGCCCGCCAGATGTCACCATATTGTTTGTACGAAAAAATATACAATAAGAACCGAAATGTATCATAACCTCCATTCTTTCCACATATTAGGGCTTCTTATAAATATGTATGCTTAATTTGCGTTGCCCTCCAAATATAATTGAATGAAAATGTCGAAAAAGTATTGCGTATTTGTGTTGTTGTTTTTTTAATACCTCGCTTTTTGTTTGTTGTATTCATATTATTATGATTTTATTTATTTATCCTACTGTTAGGTTAAATTTTTCTTTATAGTAAAATGTTTAGCGTTTCATATTTGGTCAGCAAATCCATGCTAATCCTTCTATCCGACTACAACGTGTAACGGAAACAGTATAAAACTAATTAAATTAAAAAAAAAAAAAATACTAAACTATACTTACCAAATTTCAACACAGATAAACATTCTCTATGATTCGAGATACAAGGATCTATTTTTATTTTGTACTTTTCAATACAAAATGCCAGTTTGGTTACGGTTTGGTGTCTCGTAAAGTATTAAATATTTATATTCATTGCTCCGAAGGGTAGACGCCGGAAAACATTCCCTTCGGCGATATTTTATTGCACCAAGTGGCTCTAATTCGTTTGTATTTATATAAAGTCAAAGCCGAAGCCATTTATTCAATTTAGGTCCCAAAAGGGCAAGGGGACAGCCAGTATTCTATAGACTTCATAACCACGGGTTTAATGGTGACATGTGAACGAGGTTTCACGGCTTTATATTTTTTTGATAGTTTAAGTAGCTACGTACGATTATGTAGCCGAAGGTGGTGACCATGAAAAGCCTATAAGAGTTGTCTGTGCTGATTTTGTGGTAAGTTTTTGGCAGTGTGGTATCCAGCCAGTACTACAAAATACTCTACCACTGTACAAAAAAAAAAAAACTGCTGGCACACAAAAATGCGTTTCGAATAAGAAAATCCGCAGCGCGAAAGAGCTCTAGTTATTTTCATAAAGGCACTGATTTATTCCACACATTTCACACACAATCCGCATTCTAAAGCCGAAATCGTCGCGACTTTTCGCCGTGGAACTCAGGAAAGTTTCGGGCTCGTTTTAAATTAAATTATTTATGTGCCCTCCCCGCGCGTCGACCGAATAAAATATAATATTATATGTTTTTTTTGTCTCTGGAATTTAATATTTTTCATTATAAACGTGTTTTATGAGTCGGTCTTATTGAATTTTGTTGGTGCGTTACTTTTGATTAAGCTCTCCTTCACGAGTTGTGTTTGAATTTTTAAATATTTGGGCGGCGATGGTTCCCGTGTTATTTTAATGCTCATAAACGTGTGCTGAAATTATGTACCTACGTATATATGATAATAATATTAGTCATAATTTATGCTAAGTCTATTTTTACGAGAATCAAGCACATCTATATATATAAAATTCAAAGTCCTGACTGACTGATTGACTGATATATCAACGCACAGCCTAAACCGCTGGTCCTAGAGACATGAAATTTGGAGGGTGTATTCTTTGTGAAGAGTAGGTATCCACTAAGAAAGGGTTTTTCGAAATTACAACCCTAAAGGGGTAAAATAGGGGATGAAAGTTTGTATGAAAGTCCGTCAGTTTTGAAGTTAGGATCTTCCAATTTCGTGTTTAAGCTGATGACTGAAAATTAATGTAAAGTTATCTCAGCGTTTATGATAATTCCACACCCGAAGGTGGAAAAAGGTGGATGAAGTTGGGTATGCAAGGCCTTCAATTTCACAATAAACTTCACTAAATTTATTATTATACAGTATAGGTATCCAGTAAGGATGGGTTTTTGGAAATTCTACCCCTAAGAGGGTAAAATAGGGGATGAAAGTTTGTATGCAAGTCCGTCAGTTTTGAAGTTAGGATCTTCAGATTTTGTGTATAGGCTGACGATTAAAAATTAATGTAAAGTTATTTCAGCGTTTATGATTATTCCACGGGGGGATGAAGTTGGGTATGACCCTACAGAAATATCTTCACAACCTTTTTGAAGACCCCCTGGATATACTCCTAGCCTGTGTGTACGCGGTAGAAAACTACTTTGAAACCGCACAGTAGAAACCATTTCGGTTCCAATATATGAGTATGGACTCCCCGTCGATGGAGAGAGTTGCGATGGTAGAAGGTAGCCCGTGGGAATCAGATCAAACAATTCTTCAGAGAAGTACAAGTACAAGTACAGTGTACAAGTGAAGTATACGTATCCACTAAGAAAGGTCACGTGTATCACAGTTTTTCCGAAATGGGAGATTCCTAACAGAGTCAATAGGGATTAAAAAAGAAAAAAAACAATTGAGAGGGAATGAGAGCACTTGTTATGGTTGTTTTTGAAGAAAAATATGCCATTTATTTCCTGTAGGTCACGCGGGCGAAGCCGCGGGCAGAAGCTAATTAAAAATATAAAATGTGAAGTTAATAGCGCAGTGGCCAAAAACATATTTGACCATCTGACTTTAATCCCATGCTCGGAAATTCCAGAATTAACTATGAAAATCTTCATTAAATTTAGATTCGAACTCGAAATGAAGCGAAGGCACATTTTGAACTTCACAAATCTCGTAAACTTAAAGTTGCTAATTATATTATGAGCTTCGTTGATGCCTAATGGATCACTCTAATTTAATGAACAAAGACAGTATCACCGTTGTTTGAGTCCCATTTAATTTCCTCCTTACTTTTGTTATTTTCTTACACGGCGGCTCTTGATCGTAGGTTCTCAATATCCGCCTGTCTCTACAGTTTTTCTTATAACCACACAAATAAAGGTTTCTTGAAAGTTTTTTACGCCGTGATCTAACTATACCATGTGTTTTTTTTGTTATATTTATTTTATATCGGAGATTAACATTGTTCGGGTACCACTTAGCACTGTGAGTCAAGTATGGGATGTTTTTGAGTAATATTTTGCTATTAACATGATTTGCCGTTCTTAATCGATCGGCAAACTTAAGCTACGTCTGTCGTGGAGGGGTGACCGCCTAGTGGTATTTCAAATTGAGCGTTTCCGTGCTTCGGAAGGCACGTAAAGCCGTTGGTCCCGGTTATCACTTAATTGTGATAATAGTCGTTAAGCTAGTTGGATGCCTCCTAGGCGGCTTGAAAAATTCCAACAGTAGGTTGACCACTAGCCTACCTCCACCAATCCGCAGTGTGCACGCGTGGTGGAGTATCGCTCAGTCCCTTTCACCCTCATTTGTGAAAGGAGGCCTGTGCTCAGCAGTGGGACATTATAGGCTGATGATGAGAGGGTAATTGCGTCCTTATTTTCTCAGCCAAAAAATCAAGTCTCAAAAATCAAATTGATTATAGATAATCAATTTGATTTTTGAGACTTGATTTTACTGTAACAAGAAGCAACTATTGTGATTACGTTAGCAATTACATTGTATCTCCAAAAGAATGAAAATACAATAAGTTATTGAAAACATCGCACGCCGTCCGTGTGTCTATACGAGATTAGATAAAACTACACTATTGGGGACATACCGAATTCCGCTGATTGATGGATCGTCCCCTCCCTCCTCTTTCCCTCTATCCTGAAATAATCCCGAGCTTTCGACAAGAATTTGTCACAGAAAACGACACCGGCGGGACTCGACGACAGGTTTACGTAATGTTTGTCGAGCGTTTTTAAAAGAAAATAACACGGTGTTAGGATATTTTTTGGATAGAAATAGTAGGGTTAAATCTAATAAGGATCAGTAGATTTATTTTCGGTTTACGTTTAAATCTGTATGTTACAAATTCTTAGTAATTTTACATGAATAAGTAATCTTCATCGCGGATTCGAGTAAATTCTCCGACGTCTGTGGTTAATCGGTATCGAAAAAAATACACAATAGGAATGATTCCTAGGTTAAAAAAAATATTATTCTAATTGGTCCGTCAGTTAGATTAATAAAAAAAATTGAACACGTATTTTTTGATTTATCAAATCATTATAAATTGACAATGATAAAGCGAGTCAAAGTTCGGGAGTGCGGGCTCGTGCCGTCACTTTAGAGTAAAATGTGTACTCTAACGTGAAATCACTCTATGACTGTGACCACACCATCACGCCGACCGTCTGCGTGATTGTCAGTCTTCGGACAATAAACAGCATCAACAGTTTGCATCCACTTTAAACTTCACTTCAACAAAATATTCTTGAAAACGTTTAAGTACACTTTCGAGGCTAATTTATAGACTCAAAACTGTTTAGTTGTAAGTATACTTAGTTGCAGAGAATTTAAAGGAACGGAAATATTTTAAAAACTTATGCTTCTACTTAAATTTTCTCTCTATCTGACAAGTAACATCCCATGATCGATCAAGAGTATTCGATGAAGACAAACATGGACTTTTTGGCGGGAACTTGCAGAGTGACGTAGCATTTTCATTTTTATTTTCATAAATTTGTGTATTTTGAGTTTTATTGTGTATTTTTGGTGGTATTTTACCCAATAAAGATCATCCATGTGCACCAGTGAAGTGAAATGAAATGAATTATGTGTATCGTGACTTTTCAAGTTGTCTCAAAATTTCCGTGTAGAGTTTTACTACAATGACCACTATTGTAGTAAAACATGACTTTTATGGACGGTGACTGACTGAGGACTATAATGTGAAGTGATTTATTGGGACTGGAAACTATAATATAACTCGACACTGGCAGAAATGAGCCCTAATTTGGGCTTGGTTGCCAAAATTAAAAATAAGAAGAAGAAGAAGACAAACATCGAGAAGAAAACATAGCACGGTAGGGCACTTTGTAGTATCTACCTGAGTCTAGCACTTTCAAGTTGAAAATTTGTAGCCCAGCACATAGCGATGAAATAACTGCTACATATATGTGCTACATGTGAGACAATTATTAAAATGTAATATAAAAAATATGGTTAAATTCCCAACACACCGCCAGCACAGCGCTTCGTCATGGAGCTATGGTGACCTTACTCACCGCAAGAACACAACACCACATTATTTAGCTGCAATCTTCTGTGTGGGTAAGTACCATACTTCCCCGGTTGGGCTACTCTGAATTTGAGCTACTCTGAACGGGAGATTGCCCTACGTCTAGTAATAATGTTGTAATGTAAAATTCTTCTTGTATGCCTTCGACGATAATTCCCAGGATTAAAAATCACTGACAGGAGGTTCATCGACTAGAAATAAATCTACTAGGTTAACAATACTACTTGCTAATAGCAAGTGATAGTAGAAGGATTATATCTAAGTAATGTTCAGTTCTGTTGGCGGCAAGTGTAAGATATCAAATATTTGGATACGAAAGTGCTTTACCTTCTTAAGAATTTACAAAGATGTTACTTAACTTTTAAATATTATTTCTGCCGAAGTAGGTTTAAATGAAAACCTTCAAATAATACTATATTTTATGCATTATTAAAATTATTGTTTTTGCGTTTGGGAACGATTTCATTGTGACATTGCCGGAGATAGCAAGATACCACAGACCAAATAACAAAGACCGGCAATCTTTAGACGCCATATTAACTATGTAAATACTGCGCTACGGGAAAATGAATATGGTACGTTTCTGAATAATTTAAACATTATTGGGTTTTATTTTACATGTTATGTAAAGGCCCATCTCCTGTCAGTTCGTGTCAATTTGGCTCATTTCGGAGTGCCTCAGTTCTTATGTTTTACGGCTGGGTAATACAATAATACGTTATTTTATTAGGAATGATGGATTGGGACCACGTGTAATGGTGCGTCCATGCTTGGCGAACGGTGGACGGGCTTGCGAGCTTCAAACGAGCATTCGTAGCGTGCTCGACAGCGCTCCGCTCGATTGTAAATTTTTTCACGAACACAGGGATTCGCTTCGCGCTCGTTGTAGTCTCGTTGAAGGTACGTCCACGCTTGAAATCGCGAGCAACGAATGAATCCTGTTCGTTCGATGCTCGGCTCGTGCTCACTTCGCGAAGCATGGACGCACCATAAGATGATGTGGAAATATTTCTGCATTCTCGGCGTTCCTGAGGGATCTCATATTTTACCCTCACATCCTTTTCCTGGGTGTAAGCTTGTATGTGTCAAGTTTCATGCAAATCAGTTCAGACATTACCCTGGATAGTGCCCGTTTTTAATTTTGACGGATATTTTTTCCGCTTTAATTTATTACATCACTTTTAAAAATATATGGGGCGTAATTTTAAAATTCGTGTGAGACGTATGTAAGTGGGTTTTGTATATAATAATTCACCGACATAAAGAACTCCTATACAATCTTTCGATGTTTCTTGAACCAATCTAAAATTCAGTCAGTATTAGAGGTTGAAGAAGATGACCTCAACGACATGTCCCGTAATTAATAAATCAAATTGGACTCTATTAGTGGTACGCAAACAGCTAAGTCGCGTGAAAGGTCTGAAGATCTCTCAAATAACTTGTTTGACACCGTCCAAGTTCAGGGAAGTAATGTTATTTCATCCCCCCCAATTAGTGGGGGCCTCAATACACAGGGTAGATATAAACATGTCGAACACAATGTTCCTCTCTTGTTAAGGACGGACCGAGTTACATTAACTCTTGTAAGACAGTCCTGGATTATGTGGCCTTTCAACTAGCGATGTTAGGTAGCGTTTTGGCTGTAAAGCAGGGCGTGACGTAACTCTTTCACATTTTTGCGGACTGTTGTGGAATGAGCTAGGTATACGTCGTAGTTTTCCCAGGAAAAGTTTTCTTCAGCATGGGGTTCTTCCAGATGTTTGAAGAGATTGTTGCAGGGTTGGCTAGCAACGCACAAGTGATAGCCCCTGGTCTTGCAAGCGTTTATAGACTACCGACACTACAATAAGTGGGTCGTATGCTTGTAAGCTAATGTTTTTTTTTTATACAACTTAGTCTGTCAACAAGTATACGGCCCGCCTGATGGTAAGCGGTTACTGTAGCCGTATGGACGCTTGCAACACAAGAAGCATCGCTGACGCGTTACCGAGCTTTCCCCCTCCCCAATGAGCTCTGGCGACCTTACCCACGCGCAGGAACACAACTTTACACAACACAAAGTTATTTGGCTGCAGTATTCTGTAAGGTGGAGGTACTTCCCCAGTCGAGCTGCGCTTTGAGCGAATAAACACTATGCTCTACCTCTCTCATAAACTACTGTACTAGGATTATTGGGAAAATGGGATAAGATAAAAGGAAGGAAAAAAAAAAAAAAAAAAACCGGGCAATGTGACTTTTCCACTATATTGTAACTTTTAGCACTGACATAAACAACAGCTTGTTCCTTTCCGCTATGTCTCTGCCCCCAACCTGCAAGGGTTGAACGTATCTTAAGATCCGTTAATGTGTCGGTCGGGGACTTGATTAATTTTGTCCCACATCTGTCCTGTTATAGCTCACCCAACGATCCAAGATGCTTGCAGAGGGACTACACACCAATTAATCTGTCTTTGTTTTACTTACACATTTTGATGAGATAATTTGTTTTACTTCCTATTTAGGTATTATAGGTACTTGTATTCCAGTTAAAAAAGCGGTAAAACTAATAAATGTCATAATTTTACTGCCATTGAAAGTTCATACACCACTCCAGCAGCTGTATTGAAAACAAAATTCGCCATACCATACCTATTTATTAATGATAAAAATGTCAGTCAGTCAGTTAAAGCACTCATAGGGTAGCATGATTAGCCGTTCTTAATCGATCGGAAAAGTTAAGCTACCACCGTTGCCGCCGGTGCCTGGATGGATGAACTCCTAGTGGTATTTCGAAGGTACGTAAAGCTGTTGGTCCTCAACCAAATGGTCCTAAGCTAGTTGGGGGCCTCCTAAGCGGCTTGAATAATCCAACAGTAGGTTAACTTAACCAGCCTACCTCCACCAATCCGCAGTATCTGCCCATTCTCTTTCACCCTCATTTGTGAAAGGAGGCATGTGCTCATCAGTGGCATTATATGTTGATGATGATGATGAAAATGTAACTATGCGAGCTTGTACTATGACGGTCAGTTATCTGATACCTACTACATAATATACAACTATACATAAATTATTGTATTAGGCGGTAATCGAACGCACAATACGCGGTGGGGCAGTCAGTGTATTATAACCTCCACTCCAACGGGTCTGTCAATAGTTAAAAAGTTCCTCATCGATCATTTATGTTCCTGTCAATATGTATCCATCTATCTTTACTTTTATCTAGTACTAGCTGCCCGGAGCGACTTCGTTCGCGTGGTGCTACCCTACCCTGTGGTGCTACCCTACCCTGTGGTGCTACCCTATCCTACCCTACTCTACCCTACCCTGTGACCATGCCCTACCCTACCCTACCATACCCTTTTTTTTTTTTACGTGGTGAAATCCTCATGGATACCCGGGCACTCCGGGGGGAGCGGCCGTGTTATGTCAGACTCCTACTGACTAAAACCCCACGGTGTTCCTACATGCGGCTGGTTATACGGGGGCGCCGAAGCATTCGTCCGCGTATCCAGCAGCGACGGCCTGATCTACCCTACCCTACCTACCTTACCATACACTACCCTTTACTTTTATCTAGTATATACCAAGGAAAGTTTTTTTATATTTCTTACTGGGGTAAAAGAGGAAATATTCTAGAGACCTAAGAGTATTCTGATATAGTCTCCAGGCTACCAAATCATTCACCAATACCCGAGGACAGGCATGTAAAGATATACGAAACACGTATGATTTCACATATCGGATAGGAAAGCGGACTGATCAAAGTGGAACGGACCGCACTAAACAAAGCAGGTATACCCTCCGGGCCAGTATGTATGAGGGATAGGTTAGTAGGATTTCGTCTGTGTCTACATTTACTTTCATGTAAGATGTAAGGAGTTTGGAGGGTGCATTTTTGCCTAGTGAGTTGAGACCCGGTGACCTGAAATACAGGTATTTTACCTAGTTTAGGCGCCAATCGCCCACAATATATAATTTGCCTAAATATGTATTACTAAAATATATACAAATATTGAAGCGCTCGCGGTGTAGCATGATTAGGCGTTCTTAATCGATCGACAAAGTTAAGCTACTTTTGTCGTGGTAGGTACCTGTATGGGTGACCGCCTAGTGGTATTTCAAATCGAGCGTTCCGTGCTTCGGAAGGCACGTAAAGCCGTTGGCCGTCGTTAAGCTTGTCGTAAAGCTAGATGGATGCCTCCTAGGCGGCTTGAAAAATTCCAACAGTAGATTGACCACTAGCCTACCTTCACCAATCCGCAGTGGGCACTCGTGGTGGAGTATCTGCCCATTCCCTTTCACCCTCATTTTTGTGAAAGGAGGCCTGTGCTCAGCAGTGGGACATTATAGGCTGATGATGAGAGGGTAATTGCGTCCTTATTTTCTCAGCCAAAATCAAGTCTCAAAAATCAAATTGATTATAGAGAAAAGTAAAATATTGATTACTGTAACAAGAAGCAACTATTGTGATTACGCTAGCAATTACATAGAATCTCCAAAAGAATGAAAAAACAATAAATTATTGAAAACATCGCACGCAGTCCGTGTGTCTATACGAGATTAGATAAATATTGTGGTGAGAAATGAATTTTATTATTATAATTATTTAGTAACGTTTATCTCGTTTAATCTTTTATTAGGGTAGATCAAAAGGAATAATGAGACTTCCTTTTAATCGCTTTTTAACTAAATCAGTGTTATAGTGTCCTCAGTCTCACTATTTCGATCAACATACGTCATTTGTCACGTAAAAACTTTCGAAATTTAACGTTTCATTACTTTATTAGGAATAAGTATGGTTGGTATGAAATTATGCACACTTTAGGTTCACAAGAAAGAGTGATGCATAATTTGCCTTCTCCAAAAATTCATAGATGTTATACAGAAAAGGCTGTATATTTTTAGTTTGATCCATCGCATCTCCCGTAGGCTCAATCTGTTCAGTGGACGAGGGTAGTCTGACGGAGGATCGCTTGCTTTAACGTAACAAATTGGGGAACTTATACGTTCGCTCAAATATATTCACGGCGAATGGTTATACTTTTCTAGGATACGTCGGTTTATGTTCGTTGAAAATATTAGTGAAAATTGGGTAGAGATTCTTATTTAGGAAGCTAGATTAAATATATCATCAAAGAAAGAATTAAGAACAATATAAATAGTTATTTTTGCACCATTTTTATGAGTATACAAAATATATGAATTAAAAGTAAAATGGTAGGAATATGAGCACGCAACAATTCAACGAAACACATTTATGTCGCAAAAGGCTTTGCTAAAACATTTCCACATTGTAGTCGCAACGCTCAAGCGACTAAACTTTAAGAAAAATAAAGTGAGAAATATTTAGCTCGCACGAATTCACTAATGAAAGTTTTTAAATGACCGACGAAAAACAAAAAAATCTCATGACCTCGTTATTTCGATTACCATCTTATTATTTGCCACCGCCAAAGCAGATAGCAATATTTACTGCTTTTAATAATAAAGTTGAAAATCGAACGGGTGGAATTTGAGGGTGGTAAATTAGTAATGGCTTTTGTATGAAAACTTTTTTGAACTTTTTTTTTATAAATCCGGCCAAAACAATGGTTTGTGAATTTCATAAAAGGGTCCCCGAAGCGTCAACAACAACACGGACAATGGGGAACGATCTGAACAATTAATCTTTGGGACGAATCGAACTTTGGCGTCGGGTTGGCCGTTACGAAAAGTACTGTTAACTTTTTTCATATTATACGAGAATTAAACAAGTACATAGAAGAAATTCTCTGCGCAGATTTAAGAGATATCTTATTACATTATCTAACTTCACAGATATTGAGAGGATGATAAAAAAAACAACTGGACTGAGTAGCTTTCGAGAAGCTACAGCATATAATACATCCTGATGACCAGATTACCCCAGAGCTCAATGTCACAACGGTTTTTGGAACGGGCTCCGAAACGTGAATAGGTATTCGTTGGAGAACAAAACCTACTCGTATAGAGTCGGTAAGTTGAAGTGACAATGAACATACCACATCGCGCGAAGAGCCTATAGCCTATGGGGAAGAAAGGTGCTCTAGTGGATGCAAAAGGCTCAAGATTCCTTCAGCAGTGGACATCCTTGAGCTGAGCAAGATGTTGATTTAAAGTTAATATCAGCTCAACTCAAGGATGTCTGATTTATATTATAACCAATAGGTTGTGTTGTTTACGAAAAAAAATATTAAGTGTTTCCAAGTTTCTTATTTAAATTGTAAAAAATGTATAAGCACACAGATTAAACATTCCTCAGTGGACACGCGTTCAGTCTAGCGTCCCGCGTGCCGCGTCCTTCGTCCCACGTCCCGCATCCCGCGTCCTGTGTCCACCGCATTCCAATTACTGCGCTTCTGTCGGCGACAGTAACAAACTTGGCTACCGAATTAAATTGTACTACCTATTTGGAATACACGATTATTTTTTTGGTTGTATAGACTCTATACTATACTATAGAGTTATTATGTTACTTGATCCATTATTTTATTATGGTCTTTAACTGTTTTCGACCATAGATGAATGAGATGATGATTAAGTAGCAACAAGTGTGTTATAGCTCGCCAATGGGATCGCTTCATTTTCGCAGCTAAGCACGTAATAGCTCTTAAAAATAATAATCTCTCGTAGAAAGCTATTCTGAAAGGAAAGAAAATTAATTCTACAGAGTTCTAAAAAAATCCATGTGATAGAATGATGTTTATTCTTGGTACAATAATTGAAACAAATGACAATCTTTACTTATTAAATCACTGGTCCGTGTAAACTATTTTGTCAGTTTATTTGCAGCATTTTATTTATAAAGCTTTCTCAGAAGTCTGATTTAATTACTGGAATGAAAAACATTTAATTAGAGCGCGTTTATAGCTGTGTGTACTTCATTTATCAAGTACACTCAGCTACAATTCTAGAATGCGGTATTAATGTCACAGATATAATTAATGGGTCGCGGACACTCGTCGCTACACAAAGTCGGGTGTATAATTAATTTGTCTGAGTGTACCTGGGACGGTGCTTGCCCGTGATTAATTGGTACGGAACGGAATTGATGCACGTTTTATGATGATAGTGTTTTAAAAATTGTATGTGATTTATTGTGCCGTGCCTTTTAATAAGTGCGAGAGCAATACAAACAAGTTTAGTTTTGTAGAGCGAATTGTACCCCCATTAGTACCTAATTATACGCCAAATTAAAACACATAAGAACATTACCAAAATACCTACCACAAGTTATTATGGTGCGTCCATGCTACGCGAAGCGAGCACGAGTCGAGCCTCGGACGAACAGGATTCGTTTGTTGCTCGCGATTTCAAGCGTGGACATACTTAACGAGCCTTCAACGAGCCTACAACGAGCGCGATGCGAATCCCTGTTTTCGTGAGAAATCTTACAATCGGGCGGAACGCAGTCGAGCACGATACGAATGCTCGTTCGAGGCTCGCAAGCCCGTCCACGCTACGCGAATCCTGCTCGCAGTGTGCTCGTTCGGGGCTCGGCTCGTGCTCGGTTCGCCAAGCATGGACGCACCATTAGATTATCCTATGACCCGAAAAAATGGTACTAAAGTTGTCGATATCTAAGAGGCCCGTTTTGACAAGAGGGTGTCTCTTTTTTACACATTGATGTACATGTGCTGTCAAAACGGGCCTATTAGATCTCGCCAACTGTAGTAGGCCTTTATTATTTTACTTGAGATAAATCATAGTTTTTGATGAGTTACAATACAATGCCTAGATGCGCAAGCTGCGGTTGTGACAACTGTCAAATAAACAAAGTTCAGCGTTCGAATCAAATAGATTATGTAAATCGAAGACATTCCATGAAGATGTTCTGTGACATCTAATTACGCTTTCGTTTGATGCTGTTTCAAAGCTTTTAGCGTTTGTATCGTTAAGTACTATCCATTAGATTACTTAGATTACTAATTTATAACAATAGAAATCAAATCCATATGTTCGGATTTGATTTCCATTATTATAAATTACAAAACACACGCTATTTTTTAATACTACTTACTATTTGACCCAGTTGGTTAATGGCCGATTCCTATAATTTAAGGACCGTTATCGGTTAAAATTAAGACTCTTGAATCTTTACTAATAATGAAGCAAATACCTCAAAGCTTTGCATAGCAGACCCTCCCATAGGGAAGTAGCTATCACAGGTAAAATTAGCTTACGAAATGATCTAGATACCCAATGGCAATAAAAAAACCTACCATTGGTAAGCAAAACGATTCGTTTTTAACCGACTTCAAAAAAGGAGGAGGTTCTCAATTCAAATGATAATATTTTTTTGTTTATAGTAATCAGGCATCAGACTCCACCTATCGCGCCGCAGGTCGTGGGTTCGATTCCCACACATGACATGCATTTGTGTCCATGAACATGTCTTTATGTCCTGGGTCTGGGGGTAATTATGTACAGTCGAGGACATAAATATGTATACACTTAGTAAAATTCAATAACGGTTTCCTCTTAAACTACTGATTGAAATTATGAGATATTATAAAGGCAGAATCTTCTAACATATACTATTATGATTTGTGTAATAGTTTAACACTTAAATGTTAAACATGCGAGAAAATCGCTTTTGAATTTCAAAAAGTGTATACATATTTATGTCCTCGACTGTACATTAAGTATGCATTTAGAAACAAAAAGTAGTATATGTATTATATCTGTTGTCTGGTTTCCATAGTACAAGCTCTGTTTAGTTTGTGATCAGATGACCGTGTGTGAGGTATGTCCCAGGATATTTTTTATTTTTATACTTCCCGACTGTTGGTGTAATTATGAGATGATTAAAATTATTATCTCTTAGAAATACAAATAATTAACTATTATATTTTACTACTATACCTACTATAGGCAGAGCGCATAACTGAGTAGGTTTCGGCTGTAGTGGAGCGGTGTGGGAGAGGTGTGTTCTCATTATAGACCGGGAGATAGCGAGACAGTTCTGATACGTCATATGTCACTCCCTCCCGCACCGCTACACTACCGCAGGTTCGCCGAGTAGGTTCCCCACTCAGTTTTGCGCTATGCCTGTACTTTTAGGTAAGTACTTATAAATACAGAACAAGATATACAGTATTACACCAAAGGGTATGCTAGAGTATAGACCTCAGGTTATAAGTTCGACGTCCAACGCTGTTTTTTTTCATACCAAATGCATTTTTCAAGAATGGGTAGAAAATATCAAACTTTGCATCAAAGTGCTGCATCTAAAGTTATATAGTCTTTGCCTCGACCCTTCATGATTTGCCCTTACAAGCTTAAAGGTTGAAATAAGGATTGTGGTCCGAAAGACACTTCGAATCTCGTAACTCTGTTTAGTTCATTTCGGCGAGTTTGAGTGAAGTTTATATCTCAGTTAGGGGTTAAAGGGCATTAGTCTTTTAATTAATTTGGATTCGAAGCTGTTGCTAATTATTGTTTTGAAGTATTGCTCATTAAAGGGTAGAAGTGTCTGAACTATAACGTACTATTCTTCTTTGATCATGATGGATGTTTATTAGATATATTTAATGAGCTTGACAGACACCCTATAAGGGTTCAATTTTGAAATACTTTTGCTTCAGGGATGCCTATATAGGGTGACTGGTAATTAGTAAACGATACTAAGACACATGATTGTACTCATGATAAAAAATCAAATTTCCCAAAGAAACTTTTTTTAAAATTTATAGCACATGAGCCCTTCATATTTAGTACCTACCTAAAAAGAATAAGAATACACCTACACCATCAGCTTTTATTTAATTTAGTTATTTACCCCTATTTGTTTCTTTGGGAAGGTTGTTTGTTATCGTTAACGTTCATAAGTGCCTTACCGGGGCCTAAATTGAATAAATGACTTTTTGATTTTGATTTTGAAGTATCGTTTACTAATTACCAGTCACCCTATATATGGTAAATCTTTCAGATTCTCCTTTTGCTTTGTTCGGTGTACCTACAAACTGATTTGGCGGATCGGGGATCGAACCCACGACCTTACCTAACCTAACCTAACGCTTTGGCCACTGGACTATCGGTTATGCTGTAAAATTACCGATCTTACCGGTACCAGAGTGTCCGAGCTTTGCTTGAAAACTCTGCGAAACCGAATGAGAGCTAGTTAGCTAGTTAGAGCTGCTTAGTTTGGGATCGGGTGACCGTATGTGAGGAATTTCCTAGGATATTTACTTATTTTTTCATGAATAACTGTGATATTCAGCCGGGCGGCGGAAGCCTATGGTGGCCGAGCTCGTTGACGAAATCTCTGCAGCGGCAGCGATGAGGCTGATTGGTCCTGGAACAAAGACGAACGGTCTAACAATGTCCCGGTATTTGTCGATGGAATAGCTCGTAACCAGCGACCTGATTCTTTCTGAGAGACAGCTAACAAGCGTGCGCGGTCTGTATCCACAGAAAAGTTAGAAAATAAATGTTGCCAAATTTTTCCACAAAAAGGCTCCTCTCCTCTCTGAGAGTGACTCAAGGACGGAATATTTGTGGCAGTAAGACCTGCCTGCCAGGCATTTCTAGCTTCGGGCAGGTAAGAAACCTCAACAGATCCAATAGAAGTATAATTACAGTTAATTAAATATGGCTTACGGTAATACCACCAATGTATTTCGTGAATACAGATCCATTTACTCATTCTCTATTGTCCTCTCTCACTGTCCGAGCTTATTTAATTAAGCATTATTCAGAGATATTATTTTAATTTATAATTAGTCTTAAATTATTTAATTAATGTCTGGTAACAATGTAACGACGGCCACCTTTGTTTTGGCTAATAATTCTGAATTACACTTGGATTGGGGTGCCAGTTGTAGCGGTATCTATCTACTAGTTATCATTATACATTTCTATTTCTAAATTAAATAAAACTAGCGGTTATAAAAAATACTTTTAAGCTGTTGTTACAAAACGAGTGTATTTACTTATCATAAAAACGCGGTAGAGCGGCACGATGGTAAATTTAAAATTATACATAATTTTACAATTCAAAATATGTCTATGTTATTATTATTATGATTTCTCTTCACGTACGTGAACATAAATCTTTGTACCCCTTTTTAAGCATGATGCGCGCACGCAGGAGTGTGAGATTTAGCATAGTTAAAGTTTATATGGGGTAGAAGTAGAGAAATCCAATATTTTTTCAGTCCTAATTTATTATGTATTACTGTCAAATTAAGACCACTCATTGAACTACTAGTATTAGTAAATACCTTTGTTAACATAAATTTAGAATAAAAGCAAGATTATATTGTGTTCATTATTATTCTATCATCTCAAGTGAGTCTTAATCTTAACTCCACTTCATATAATAGCATAATTATATACCTACCAATTACCGGTGGTAACGTACTCTGTAGTACTAACCTGGCTAGCTACTACTCTCAAGTGGAGAATATGTCGCCAAGTATCTATAGGTATGTTTTAATTTCCCATAAATTTTCCCTTTTAAATTTTCTTCCCGCTCTCCGCTAGTACAGGGCCACGCCTAAATACCGTCATTTAGAGTATTAATTTACCTAAAATCAGATTTCGTTCATTAACTATGCTTTGTGTAACATCTCATCGTAATATTTAAGATCTGGAACAAAATTATGACGTCCCCCAAAGGTTTAATTAATTACTAAATTTTGTATTTCACTTCGCAATTGTTGAATCCCTTGGATTTGAATGTATTTATTTACTAAGATAGTGTGATTTATGAATAAAATGCAGTCGGTCGAATATTAATGTTGACTTGTTGTTGTTGTTGACTTTGTCATGCAATCTCCATGCGGATCCCTAATCACACGGTCTTCCACCTACTGGGCATAGTGTCTCATGTCCGACGCTCCGTGAGAACTGCGAGTGTTACGGATTACCGTGGCTTTTTCGAACCTAACATCGGTGGAACTAGTCAACAGCGTTAATTTTAATTAATTATAAGTTTTAATCTTAAGAAACTTTTGTGGAACGTTTAATATACTAGTGAAAACTTTAAATTAGACTGGATTTCATTTCAAACTGCACCCTAACTACTTACCTACGTACTTACGTAAGTACTTTGACAATATTGAACAGAAAAAAATATTGATAACCCTTCTCTTATGCATAATAAAATAATAATTAGTGTTCTCAGTTTAAGCCGTGGTTTAAGTGTATTAACGGTGGTTGAATCAATTGTATGAACAGAGCACGAGCCGAGCCTCTACACTACGTTCATCGCTCGCGATATGTCAAGTGTGGATACAGAAATATATCTATTTCTGTGAGTGTGTACGAACAACGAGCCTACAACATGAGCTCGATGGGAATCCCTGTGTTCGGCAAAACACAGTCAATTGGAGGAGCGCAGAGTGCGAGGCGAACGCTCGTTCGAGGCTCGCATGTTCGTCTACGTTACGCGAAACCGTGCTCCATCTTTATGTTTATAACCTTTACCTAAATTGAATAAATGAGAGTTAAGTTTAATATTTTATTTTATTCGGAAAACCAACATCATTAGAAACAACAAAAATAAAGAATCAATGTTGTAAAGTCAATGTATGAATGAGAACTTCGTTTTTTTTTATACCACTTATGTGGCAAACAAGCCCGGCCCGCCTGATAGTAAGCGGTTACCGTAGCCTATGGAAGCTTGCAACACCAGGGGTATCACGCGCGCGTTGCCGACCCTAAAATCAAATCATAATGCTATTATAATGTACACTACTAAGTAAAAAGTTTTAGTTTGGTTGGTTTACAGAATGCTTTGTTTGAGAAAATCAGCCACTTAGCTCATATTATACATAATAATTTATATGGAATTTGAAATAATGTTGTGTGCGGTTAGTCCTTCATGAAAATGTATGTTCTTTATAGGTATATCAGAAAGACTTAGAAGCAAGCAGACAGTCCATTGGATGACTGGCCGACGCCTATATTAAAAAAGTTCCTGTTAACAAGTGATTCATCAATTTCCCATTATCACAACTCAATCTTTAATTGCCTGATTCATTAAGAAGAATGTTATTAAAAGTAAGCCGTAAGCCGACTTAAAATGGTTTAAAACAGCTCACCCTTAAGTACACCTAAGCATAGGCGTAAAGCAAGAATTACCAATACCTACTGGTAACGATCATACTCGACATTCGGGCCCCTAATAAACTTTAAATTTCCAAACATTTGGCCCTACGTTTAAAGTCCAGATGTTACTTGAACCTCACGTTACAAGAGGGAGAGAGAGAGACAATTTACAAAGCCGCGGAACTGAAGCGAAGCGACTTTTTGCAACGAAGCATAATGAACTTTATGTCAATTATGTAACGTACAAATTAGAAACGAGCCAAAAAAAGTCGCGCGTCTTCCGGAAAATTCGCGCGCATTTCTCGTTTTTTAGCTGGTTTTTAGTTTGTATGTCATTCAATTATGCTTCGTTGCAAAGAGTTGCTTCGCTTTCGTTCCGCGACAATGTAAATTGAGACTTAAATTTTGTATACAGATACTTAAATTTTTTAATTTACCATTAGACTCTTTTAGAAATAGTACGCTACCTGTACTACCTGATACACTTTAAAGGTAGAGGTGAGTTGAAAATAAATCATGGTAAAAAAGTGACTTTTGCTACATTACAGTGTAATAATTTTTTATCGACAATTAGTCGGACAAAAACCGTCTTGGTTACCTTATCACTAGACTGTTAACCATTCAAATGCCATATTAGTAATACCACAGAGTGTAATGCAAAGAATTATAATGGCGGTCGCGTCCGCTTATGACTTGCCCCACTTCCCAAATTCCGTGGCCAAGTTGCGAACTAACTACGGGTTGGTTGGCAGCTGCATTTGCGTCAATATATTTGGATTTCGCCACCCGACTCCCAAAACAATATGAGTATAATTTCCAATAATAAAATTAATTAGCACACGCCCGCCTTTCACTGGAATCGTGTATTATTTTACGAGAACATGAGTAACCTTTATTGTTGGCTTATGGAGTTACTTCTGAAATAATCGTATTTCATAAGTTCAGGTGGAAAATAATAGTATTACTGATTCACCTGATACAGTTATTAGCAATAATCATCAGCCTATAATGTCCCACTGCTGAGCACAGGCCTCCTTTCACAAATGAGGGTGAAAGTGACTGGGCGACCCTCCACCACGCGTGCCCACTGCGGATTGGTGGAGGTAGACTAGTGGACAACCTCTTTTTTTTTTATACGACTAAGTCGGTAAACAAGCATACGGCCCGCCTGATGGTAAGCGGTTACCATAGCCATATGGACGCTTGCAACACACGAAGCATTGCTCACGCGTTACCGACCTTTCCCCCCTCTCCTTTGAGCTCTGGCGACCTTACTCACGCGCAGGAACACAACTTTACACTACATAAAGTTATTTGGCTGCGGTATTCTGTAAGATTGAGGTACTTCCCCAGTCGAGCTGCTCTTTGAGCGAATAAACGGTATCTACCTCACTCAGAAATAAAAAACCTACTGTTGGAATTTTTCAAGCCGCCTAGGAGGCATCCAACTAGCTTAACGACTATCACAATGAAGTGATAACCGGGATCAACGGCTTTACGTGCCTTCCGAAGCACGGAAATGCTCGATTTGAAATACCACTAGGCGGTCACCCAATATTAGCGGCGGTTTAGCAATATTGACAAGTAAATATTTATTCAACAAGTATTGTTTATTTTTTTCAACATAATGTCTTATTCTTGTTGTAAATATACTGGTAGATACATAATATAATTTCTAAATATTTTTTTAATATGAGATTTATCAATAAAAATACAAGCTTTCTTTATATTTTTTTAGAGATAGTAATGAAGCATACGGCCCGCTTGATGGTAGATAGATAGATGGATATAAATAAATGTAGTAGACATGATATATAAAGTATAAATAGATACGAACATGATACGACAGAAGTTTCATACAGGTTTGACAAAACGTGGGCTTTTCCTATTCACCAACATTTTGGTATTTTTACTCATGTAAGTTTTCATCGTACCATTGCATATTTTTTCGGTGTTTTGTTAAAACAAAGGCTGCATATGTAAATATTGTACATCGCATGATCTAGCTCACAAAACCCCCTTTGAAAGTGTTTGAAAACAACACTGAGTTGTTCCTAAGGGAATTTCTGATTTTTATTTTCATACAAAGCCTTTGAACAAAGCGCAAAATTTACATGTGGAGCGAAAAATTGGTTTGATATTTAGGCTAGAAAGGAGTTTGCTCAGATATTTATTAAAAATATTTTCAAACATTTGAAATTTTTCGTGTGATCTCTATTGGACCCAAAATGGTTTCGCACTGTGTGGTTTTAAGAGAAATTTTGACCACGGGCGCTCAGGTTGTGGAATGAGCTCCACACCGTAGTTTTCCCAAAAGAGTACAGCATAGGGTTCTTCAAGAAGGGTGTAAAGAGATTTTTGCAGGGCAACTATAGGCTACGGTAACCGCTTACCATCAGGCGGGCTAAATGCTGGTTAGATACTTTAGTGGTATATAAAAAAAAAACTACTATAGTACTAATAACACATTAACGTTTATTTATACCATAGACTAAAGTTTATTACACATAAAAAATAATCAATCAAAAAGTTTAAAAAAAACAATAAATAATGATTTTCGGTAAGATACAACCATTTTCATCGTCATAACTATGTGGAATCTCTCATACATTTTGATTCATAATTAAATGAAATTCTAAATAAGTTTTGCAAGCTACGCCAATCCATCAATTAGTTAAGATATGATGAGATATGCGAATGGCTGCAAGAAATTTGAAAAATAGGTTTTTAACATATCTATTGCCGCCCGAGGGCGATAGAGACAACTACAGCTTGGACCGATTATACCTATTTAAATTAGACGAAATCGCTATTGCGTAACCCCCGGTTTTCTCCTCCAAAACTGGATCGATTTAAAATAAATTTTCAAGAATCATAATAAGAAGGGCTTTGGCTATGTCTGTCGGTTTTCCTTTGTTGCTTTATATTTGTCAAATTTGGTCGCTAGACGTCTAATAAGAGCGTTAAAAATGGTAAGTTTTTGTAATTTTAGAAGGCTCCTAATTCTTATTATAATTAATTTATGGAGAAAAATACAACCGAGGGACATACAGTGGTACCTACAGATTGCATGTTAGAACAATCATTGCTCTAGTGTCATTCTCCAGAGAGGAAACTGAGGATTACGTTTGTATGGAATAAACGCCACCAGCAGAACGAAAGAAGACGTATAACGTAACAGACAATGCCAGCTTAAAAAAAACAATAGTTTCCTAAAATAAGGCATTGGTGAAAATGGGTATAAACCTTTCAAATTAACTCTTAAGAAAGCTATCTTATTGCCTACGGTTTTGCTTTATAATATTAGTCTTATCAACCTTCTGATGCGTGAATGGCCACTAACTATAACTTTATACGTCAGTGCCTCTAAACTTCTTACCAAAGTATAAGTAACTTGTCATGATATACTATAAGCTTTGCTCACAATCAATTTCATGTATAATTAGAAAGGTAGACAAATGCCACAAACCCGGTTTTTCAGTTTTTCTTGTCGAAACGACAGATTAAAATTAACGTTTAATATCAAACTAGGGTGAAATTACCGACTTTTCCTGTTGATTTTCCAAAAAACCCTCATACAAACCTTTTCCTGATAAATACAAACACAAGATATTATGTTACTCATGCGCCAGGCCCCAAAGCTCTATCAAAGTACATGTAAATTCTTCTCTTGATTCTTCTGTAGCCACGTGCTAACCTCTTCTGTGCTTTAGCGCAGATGTTCACTTTAGGCCTTTTCCTTGTGGACGTTGTTTCAGGTTCACAGCGGTTCTTGGCTCGGCGGTAGAGTTGAATCTCTACTGTTAGAGAAATAGCTGAAAGAAAAATAATAATAAGAGAGGTAGAGCACAACATTTATTCAACTCAACTGGGGAAATACCTCCACCTTACAGAATACCGCAGACAAATAACTTTATGTTGTGTAAAGTTGTATTCCTGCGAGTGAGTAAGGTCGCCAGAGCTCATTGGAGAACTCATGGGGGAAAGGTCGCTAACGCGTGAGCGATGCTTCTTATGTTGCAAAAGTCCATATCGCTACGGTTACCGCTTACCATCAGGCGGGCCGTATGCTTTTTACCGACTAAGTCATATATAAGCCATATATTTCCCGGAATGAAAAGAAGCCTATAGCACTCGGAGACTCCGCTCAAAGAGCAGCTCGACTGGGAATGTACCTCCACCTTACAGAATACCGCAGACAAATAACTTTATGTTGTGTAAAGTTGTATTCCTGCGAGTGAGTAAGGTCGCCAGAGCTCATTGGAGAACTCATGGGGGAAAGGTCGCTAACGCGTGAGCGATGCTTCTTATGTTGCAAAAGTCCATATCGCTACGGTTACCGCTTACCATCAGGCGGGCCGTATGCTTTTTACCGACTAAGTCATATATAAGCCATATATTTCCCGGAATGAAAAGAAGCCTATAGCACTCGGAGACTCCGCTCAAAGAGCAGCTCGACTGGGAATGTACCTCCACCTTACAGAATACCGCAGACAAATAACTTTATGTTGTGTTTCCGCGCGTGAGTAAGGTCGCCAGAGCTCATTGGAGAGCGGGGAAGGGTCGGTAACGCGTGAGTGATGCCCTATGTGTTGCAAGCGTCCATATAGCTTGGGAATCGCTTACCATCAGGCGCGCCGTACGCTTGATTACCGAATTCCTCGTATTATTATAAAACTAAGTCTACATAGTAGGCGCGAGAAGTGATGGTCTACTATGCAATACTGTTTTTTTTTATACCACTTACGGCCCGCCTGATGGTAAGCAGTTACCGTAGCCTATGGACGCTTGCAACACCAGGCGTATCACGCGCGCGTTACCGACCCTGCAGAAATATCTTCACATCCCTTTTGAAGATATATTCATACGAAAGATATGTTCATATGAAATCTTAGTCACGCGTAGCAAACTGTACAAGAGTCGTAGTCACACCTAGTATGTACTACAAGAGTGCTACGGACGTGGTGCCTAGGTCTACGATGACGTAGCGATAAGTAACTCAGGTCTACGGAGTCTTAGTCATGAGAAACTCAGGTCTACGATGTCATAGTTACACTAATTGAAGTTCTACAAAAGTAGAATTAACGTGTAACCTTGGATTACAAAGCCATAGTCAAGAGTAAGTCTTGCATAATCAAGAACTACGGAATCACTGTAGTCACGAGTAAGTAATGCGTAATGAAGGACTACGGAATAAATGTAATGCGATGCTAGGTTTACGGAATCATAGTAAGGTTTTTAGGTACTAAGTTACAAAATATGTATGAAAATAAGTAAATAAATAAAATAAAAATAACCATGTGTAAACAAGTTAAACCAAAAGGAAAAATCCCTTTAATACTTTTTCTACAAAACCTGCAAAATACCTGTATGTAAGTAATATTTCTTAGAACGTATAAGTGGTCCTTACCGGCCAAAAAATACCCGAGTCCAAGTAGACAGAAAGCGCCTCGCAACATTCTCAGGGAAACAGGTTCTAAGCCTTTTGTAGACTCGACTTGCGTCTGTGAATAAATCATCATTATGCTCGAATCTTGGAAAGCATTGTTTGTGGGGCACTCCGTTCTTGCTTTTATATTTTACGTGTTACAAAGGACTGAAGAGGTTTACGTTGTACACTATTTGTATTGCTGTGTTCTTAATCAGGTGTGTTATCATGCTTTATGCATTGTTTTTACCATAATTATACAGTAGCGGCATAACGTATAAAACGCTATTTAACTAATTGGTTCCGTAAATAATATCCGATTGTTAGACGATTACAGTAAGCCACAATTACGTCGCCACAATTATTGCACTACATTGCCAACATTTTAGCTCTGAGCAAATGTATCGTCTACACGCACATCGGAAGTACAGTTAATTTGTTGGGGTTATCTCGTCGTAGACGGTACTCCAGATATTGTTGTAGTTAGTTAACACCAAACCACTGTTAAGTTTGCAGATTTATTCATAAAGAAATGCTGATATTGTCTAGCAATCTGAGCCGCACGTCACGTATCGACGTTTTTATTACGACTAACTTTGTTCTACAAAATTAAGGCATAATTTTGCTGTATGAGCATTATTGGCTCGTACATAATTGCTGCGTAGCTTCCAGAATATTGATATCATCGTCCTACGTTACAGATTTCTTGAAGTCGTTCTTGAAAAAAAAAAAGAGTTCACTAGTTTAATCAAGATACTGCAAATGACGGTAATTTCATAGTTTCGAAAAGTTTTTTATATCAATGAATGTCTCAAAATACATATTCATTTGTATTGGACTTAGTTGAATCATATTTAACATAATAAAATACCCACCATCGTGAGTGTATGAAGGCTTTTTCATCGTTTTTGCATTTCCCAAAATAGTGTTTTACGGGTTTTAGAGAAACCGTGAGAATCGTTCAAATACGGCTCAATATAATACAAAAAACAGTTATAACACAATGTGCCAAATGAACTTCTACGATCGCTAATCACAACATCTATCCATATTGTTCTATGAAAGTCAAAAACAATAAAAAATTTAATTAATTCAAATTTCCCGCCTCGGTATTGATGTTTAACCTTAAATGTGTCGCGTTTGAAATGTAGCGCCACAGTGTGTCTTGTGTGCGGCCTGCCTAAGGTGACGTTATTTACCCATTTAATAAATTACTGCGGTGCGATTAAAGAAAAGGTTTTACAAAAAATACAATAATTATAAATTCAATCTATTCAATTTAAATCAATGAAGATCTATTTGAATCATTTATTCAAATAGACCTTCGCAGGCACTTATGAAAAGTCTGACTCTAAGGTGTCGTCCTAATTGGCGACGATCGTACGATCAAACGATGCAATTTCGTCGCACGATCGCGCTGATGTTCCTGTGCTCGCGCGATGACTTGCGAGCTTCAATTAGGATGCTCTAAAGAGTTTGTGTATTTAATCTCGTCGTGCGACGAAATCGCATCGTTTGCTCGTACGATCATCGCCAATTAGGACGACGCCTAATACTCTAATACCGGTTCGGAATGTTCCATTTGCTGAGAAGAGCCGGCAATAAACTCAGCAATTAATCTTTTCAAAACAAGCTTAGATTCATTACTTTATGTAATGAATCTAAGCTTGTTTTGAAAAGACTTACATTCTAATCGCACTGACAACAATAATTGTTGAGGATTTCAAAACTAAGACTAGGTGGCGTTATAATAATCTATCTGCTCTGTTCAAAGATTTGGGCAGCGTAGTAGGGTTGATGGAGGAAAACATCGTAAGGAAACCATAGCATGGTGAGTCCACCCTCAAGTTGAAAACCTGTCGCCAAGCACCTAAAGGCTTACCACCTTAGACCAAATCATCATTTACCATGGTGAGATTCAAACATACAGAGTAAAAGAACCTGAGTCGCAGCCGCAGGATCTCCCAACATATCACTGCTCTCCCCTTCACTTTCAGTAACTGGCAATGATCTTCTGGACTGTTCTGGAAGTTTTTTATATTCATCTGACGTCATCTTTGCTAGTATACCGGCTTCGAATAGTGTCATTACCCTGAAAAAAAATGTATATATTGATGCGATGTTGCTAACATTGTAATAGCGTATTTATATTACTCTTAAGGTCACCACTCAGTATATCAGCACGGCTACGCCTCGGCATTTACTTTGCATGCCATGCAAGTGGCCTTTAAATCGTATGCGTTAAAGTAAATTTTACAATTACTAGATAAAATAGTCGACGCCTCGCGGCAAGCGCGCTTGCCGCTACAAGCCACTAGTCCTGCTGACCACATGCTTCCAGCGAGCGGCCCGCTCCTTTGCTGCGTGACGCCAGTAAGCGGTATCTTGCCAAAGCCGCGCCACCAATATCACCGGTGCCGCGAGCCTGCCACCTCGCAGGCGGCGCGCTGGCTAGTAGTTTTTTTTTTTTTTTTTTTTTTTATACCACTTAGGTGGCAAACAAGCATACGGCCCGCCTGATGGTAAGCGGTTACCGTAGCCTATGGACGCTTGCAACACCAGGGGCATCACGCGCGCGTTGCCGACCCTAAAAAAGTTGGATTGAGTTGAGGTGGTGCTGGGCCGTTTGCTGCGATGGATCGGTGCTGATATAGTGGGTGACGACCCTTATTGTTAACACCATACATATTAAAATGACGGGAATTAAATCTCAAAACAAAAGACACACACGAATTTTAATTTGTTTAGTGAAATACTACGCACCACTACAAAAGTGTGTTAAATTGTTTTAAAAAATTGACTAAATCTCTGGTGAAAGTGAGTTATCACAATCAAATAATTGATATCGTCACAAATAAAATCAAAATGATAATATGGTAATAGTTTATGTATATAACTTACACGCTGTTAAATGTTTCAAGGTATGGACATCCAATTTGTAGTGCAATGGCGGAATATCTCGTGTACAGCTTTTCACTTAAGTGGAAATTATGGGAACCTGTAAAACATTAACAACCTTCTTACTAAAGTACTCTTCATATAAATAACGACAAGCTATTTACAGTGGCCGGCAAACAACTTGAGCCATGACCTTGAGTGCGCAGTAGACGATTTTAAGGTGTCGTTGGTGGAAAGAGAGGTGCGCGGGGGCATTCTGTCGGCACGCGTCCACGCTATTGGCCGAGCATGAGTGTACATGCGCGAACTTACCCCCACTACGTCGACTTTGGCTCAAGTTGTTTGCCGGCCTCTGTAACAATTACAGGAAAGTGGTCGATTAGTTTAATAGATAATTAATAGATGATTAGTTAAATAATAATATCCTGGGACATTCCTCATCACACACTGCCATGTGATTCCAAGCTAATGTTGTACTATGGAAACCAGATAACTGATATAATACATATACTACTTTTTGTTTGTAAATGCATACTTAATATAAATAATTACACTCAGACTCAGGACATACAGACATGTTTATGCACAAAAATGCAAGTCCTGTGTGGGAATCGAACCCTCGACCTACGGCGCGATAGGTGGAATCTTAACCAGAGTCTTAATCAACCGCGCCAGTTGGCCCGTCAGAGTCTATGTAGTATATCAGTTATTTGGTTTCCATATTACAAGCTCTGCTTAGTTTGGGATCAGGTGCTGTATGAGGCAGGATTCGTGAGCACAGATAGGCAGTAGTGGGGGCAAGTTTTGGCCAAGTCACAGTAGCCAAATGACACGCAAGAATCTAATAGACGACGAGCATTGACTGACAAACCAATCGTGTGCAGCTCGCCGCTCCCCCCTTTTTCATTCCGCCAAACAGACCGAAAAATTAAGTACTGCGCAGGTGTCAATCTGTGCTCACGACTATAGCCATGTGTGAAGAATTTCCCAGGATATTTATTTATTTACTAGCTGTTAGTAATATCTCAGAGTATATAAATACTACTTATGAGTAATATTACATATTTTTTCATGATTTTAGCTAAATAAAGAGCTAGCATGTGGCTTTAAAATAGTAAAATAATAACTTTACCAAATCTCTCAGTATCATAATAGAGTGTCTCCCTCCCACCAAGAACCGCCACTCGTCTGCGGGAGAGCACGAGTCTCACTCCGTGCTCCACGCTGCGCACGCGCTGCACGCGCTGTCGGCGCATCAGGCGAGCGAGACGACCGTATACACCTGTCCCGTTCTAAAATAACCCAAGCAGTGGTGAAATTGGTGATGGTGATTACGATGAATGAATTCATAGCATGATTTTTTTGGACGAATGAAATTACCCAATCATCAAATTTATCATTATCAAACCTAATAGTTTGACTAAAATTAAAATCTAACCATATTCACTACTTTTTAATGAAAATATAAAATAGAGTCAGTCGAGAAGGTAAGGTACTATCGGGAGAACATTCTCGCTCGAAGATTTCTTTTCTAGAATTAGTATCCTTTCTTTTTATTGGGACTTCTTACTTCCAAAATTGCCAGCGATGAACTATGGCTCTCCACCACCAATTCATATTTGTAGTTCCTCATAGCTTCCTCCAAAGCCTGAAGGGTCCCGATAGGTGGTTCCCGCGCTGGTCGAGCCAGCAGGCTGGTCAAGTTTGCGGAGTACATGTCCCCGATGACATATGTGGCTCCGAGAGAAATCAGGACAGACACCAGCCGGGCTTTGTGCGTGCTTGAAGGTTCTTTGGTAGATGCTGAAAATAAAAAAAGTGGGATAAAATTTTAGTTATGGTCCTAGAGCTGGTGAACCCTCTGGGTGACGGTATTTCTGTAAGGCTACACATTATTTAAGTGATGAGCATGCTAGGTACGGTAACCACAAGCTGGCAGGCAACAGCCTTTTTTTATACTACTGTCGGTAAACGTGCGTACAGCCCGCCTGGTAAGCGGTTACTAGCCATATGGACGCTTGAGCACCCGGGTATCACTCGTTACCGACCTGCACCCCCTCCTTACCCACGCGCAGGAACACATCATAAAGTTATTTGGCTGCGGTATTTTGTAAGGTGGAGGTACTTTCCCAGTAGCTGCTCTTTGAGCGAATAAACGCAGTGCTCTACATCTCTTGAAAGGCACACATCGAGATAGGACACATAGTTAATAACTTACACTGTCTCAAGAAGAGTGTGGTGGTAAACCAGCAGCAGTTACTGAAGAGTCCAATCTGATCACGCTGGTGTCGCTGCCATAGAGAAGGGGCTGCTATCACAAACCAGAGAGCAGGCCCTGTTACCATGAGAGTAGCGCATACAAGTGGCCACACCTACCAATATAAAAATAAAAGCATATAGGTATAGTAAGCATAGGGCACAGGTCGTGAGCACAGAGTGACACCTGCGCAGTAGTAAATTTTTCGGTCTATTTGGCGGAATGAAGAAGTTATAAAAGTAAGTAAGTAAGTAGTAAAGTAAGTTTATAAAATAAAATATTTAAAGTATATTAATATATTGCTGGTAATATAATCTCAACATTGGAAGTGATTCCAAACTGTTTTATTTTTTTGTACAAATCGATGTATGCATCTCGCCATGATTCTTTGTATGTTTCTTTTACTTTAATTTAAGTTATCCATGTTAAATTGTTTTACATAGGTATTATTATTTTATTCTGTTATGTTTCATAAGTATACTCTGTTATGGAAGAGCGAGGTCTCCTAGCAAAAGTATTTCTATTTCGAGATCTTCACCTCGTCTATGATTAAGTTTTTGAAAATAAACCATTTTGTTTTGTAGGTATTTGATTTTGTGAATGTGTGTCTACCAAGCAAGTATGTTGCCTACGTAGTTTCTATATTATAGTTAATGTTAAACAACCTCATATATTTTAAATATGGAATGTGTTTCCATTATGTAGCACTTGCAGTTGTCATTTCTAGGATAGCAATTTGGAAAACCAGATCCGAAAGTTCAGTGGATCCGGAGTCGTTTGCCGTCCTCTGGATCCGGTACGTAGGCCAATTGAAATTGGTGTCGGATTGCAATCCGTATAGTAATTTTCTTTATAAATCTTTTTTAATTACTTTTCTTAGTTTTAAATATTGTAAACGGGGGAGAATAAATAAATTTTATTATTATTATTATTATTAATTAGATTGAACAAGGCATATCATATACCTCCCATCGAAAAGGCCTGATGATAGCCAAGGTCTCACTGAGCTTGGCTGGGGCATGCGTGAGGAATGCCCCTGAATCAGCCAGGGTCAGAAACGAGAACTCCACCGCTTGAAGTCGCTCCCATGTCATAGTTACATCTCCAAGGAAGAATTCAGCATGCTGTTGAATCAGTATTATTTTTACTTGCCGCAATCTCATCATAAGTAATTTGGATGAATGTGGTAAGCACACTTATAGTAAGGTATGATGGAAATTTCAAAAGTCCATGTAAAATAGATGGGTGAATATAAAATGGCAGGTTAGTAATTTTTAATGATCCACGTTACAATTAATTCTTGAAAAAATAAAAACCTAATTACTCCCTTGAAAATGAAATAAAACCTTTTCTAATGGTCTAAGATCCCGCTATAGAACGACCTTCGAAGGTCTTTCTATAGCGGGAACCTTATAAGGAAATGAGTTCAAATACCTTAAAAAGAAAAGACCAAAAAGAAAAGAACTTACTCGTTTCCAAATCAGACCGAGTGTTCCTTTAAAAGTCCCATTCCCCAAAATGCTGGACCCTTGACTTCTATCTGGTGGATCATAATACTTATATCTGGAAGGAAATAGTCCTTGAATGTAGTTCTTATTTTGTTTGAAATGAGGAATATTCAAGAACAGTTATCACCTGAAGTTTAGATCATTGGCAAGAAGAGCCAGAAGCTTATCATCACGACCACCAGTTACATTGACTGATGAGTCGTTGTTGTAAATAACAAAATGCCATGGCGGAGCCTGAAATAGATTAAAGGCAATTAGAAGGAATCAGTTGACAA
The DNA here is from genome assembly GCA_947623365.1 of Achlya flavicornis. Lineage (NCBI taxonomy): Eukaryota > Metazoa > Arthropoda > Insecta > Lepidoptera > Drepanidae > Achlya > Achlya flavicornis. The sequence continues at coordinate 3,129,299 of OX392474.1, forward strand.
AAAAAAGCTCTAGTAATTTTAATACTTACGTGAAGGACTGGAACCTCAAAAACCCTGCCTCGGAAGTCATGGTAAACCTTATTAGCAGGTGGTAGAACTGGAGACTTGTAAAGGCGGCCTGACCACCAGTTTACCAAGGAGAGATGATTTAAACGATTTGGTGTTGCTTGATTGTAGTACACTCGAAATCTTTAAAACAATAGAAAAGCGTGTTAGTTGAACCCAAGTCATCATCAGCCTATAATGACCCACTGCGGAGCACAGGCCTCCTTTCACAAATTAGGGTGAAAGGGACTGATCAATACTCCACCACGTATGCCCACTGCGGATTGGTGAAGGAATGCTAGTGGTCAACCTACTGTTGGAGTTTTCAAAGCGCCTAGGGCCTCCAACTATCTTAACGACTATCACAATTAAGTGATAACCAAATTAAATTAAAAAAAAAATAAGAAGCACGGAAACGCTCGATTTGAAATACCACTAGCCGGTCACCCATCCAAGTACCGACCACGATGGTGGTAGCTTAACATTACCGATCGATTAAGAATGGCTAATCATGCTACACCATGACACTTCCACTAAACTAAACACACATACTTTACGTTGCATCTTACAGAAACGATATTCAATGCCTGCCGTGAGTATCGTTTAAACCACAAATATATGAAGAATAGGTTTAAACTTGGAACAGGCTTAGGAAAAATGGTTTCATCTAAATTTTTTTCATGTTATTAAATTAAACATGTATTCGGAACAAAACCAAATGTTCCGAACTATTGTCACAGTAGTCACACCTAGGCGCCCATGTGCCTCTCACGGCAGTCACGGCCCATGGCGATAGCAACAAATAATAAATACTGTCAGGAAATGTCCGTTTAATATGCTTGTATGTTCATATTATTGGATTTCTGAAAATAAAAAAAATATGTATATTTAGTGAATCTAGCGCTGGAATCTAGTTAGTCTAAGTCCCAAAAGCTTACGTAAGCAGATAAAAAAAAATTACTCATGTAAGGAGGGTAATTTGGTTGTTTTACGACGACCATGAAAATGTTGATGGTCTAAAATATTAGGAATAACCGCATACCCTTGCAAATATTTACGTGTGTAAGCCATACTCAAGGGCACATTAATAATAGCTGTGTAGGAAGTTACATTTTTTTTTTGTACGAATCTGTCACTTCTACCAAAAATTATTCTGATTGGTGGGGTTACGGTAAGGTAAACAACCTTAAAATTGGGTAGAAATTAGACGCAACGCGTTTGAGACTTTCACGCGTTTGAGCGTTTACGCGTTTGAGATATTATTAACAGAAAACAGTTAACTTCTATGAATAAAATTAAACTGAAACCAGTAATTGTTCTCAATTCCAATGAATTTGTAATTGCATATTCATAATTGATGCATTTCCGCAATCATCGACTGAAATGATAGTCGAGTAAGATCCGCAAATACCATCAATTTCTACGTAGCTTTCTCTATTGTTTTATTATACTTACGTAAGCCAACAGCATTCGTATTCTGATCAAACTCATATAAATTGATAAACATCTAACCGACAAAGTTAATATTTAGTCAATACCGCTGCCAATATTGTAATATTTTCTCTGGCACTCATAAAATATGTTTCGGCCAAGTCACAATCGGTGTTCGGCTCAATCGAATTACAAACTACGTGATTGTCAAGGCTTTGTGTATTCCTCTTGCGGTTCTATTGAACTTTAGCGAAGGCTGAGTGAGCTGGGAGGAATGTAATTTTTAAAAATACCCTCTGGCGAATGCCGCTGAGCAATCAGGCAATGTTGTCAGAGCGCACGGGAAAAATGGATTGGACATTAAAATAGTTCGAGCTATAAAATATTATGATTATGGATTCTTGGTTTTCTGTTTTTCGTATTAAGATCGTTATCATGTAATGAACCTTTACGATTATAGCTTAGTGAGATTTTATTTTCGTAGGTTTTGATCACAACACATAATTTTTTATTGATGCAGCTATTACAAGAATACACCAAGTGAACCGAAGGCTTGCGAAACCAACCAGGAGGAGTGCCTGCCAGGAGGCGGCGAATACCGGAAGATGTGGCAATTATTAGGAACTTATGCCTACCAGCGGGTGTCCAGGCATCATTTTCTACCAGGAATTGCAAGCATTCACATGCATCAGCGATGAAATTCAGTAGCGATATATCCGGTTCATAACCGGTTTTTCTCGTATCGGTTCATCTGACGTCGCGCCGTTCGTTTCCTTTCATCATATGCATATAATAATACACATTATAATTCAATTATTGACAAGTATGGGTACTCCATTATTCTGGCGTACCGTACAATGGTCAGTTGTGCCTACCGGTTTTCAGTTGGAATTTTGTTAGAGATCTTTTTAACAATTTTTTTTTTTTTTTTTTTTTTTTTTTTTTTTTTTTTTTTTTTTTTTTTTATACAGAGAGGTAATGCCGCCAGCATTCTGGGCACGCTACCACTTGGCAGCGACCTTGATAGGCTAGCCATAAGTTTGTTATAATATTATTAATTCTTTTTATTTTTCTTAAGTTTTAGTTTTAGTTATTAGTATTTTATTTTTTAGTTTAAGTTATTTAGTATAGTTTTGTTTTATTATTAGATTATTCCATTAAAACAATTTTAATCATATATTATCTTTAAAGCGATCAAAAGCTTTATGTACTACTAGCAGTCCCCCGCGGGTTTACCCCGGATCTTAGGATAAAAACTAGCTTATGATTATCTCCATTCCACAGGCATTTCATCATCATCAAGGGGTCAAAAAAGGGGTGAAAACATAGGAGTATTATATCCCTTGGGAATGAAGGTAAAACTGCGGGTCGATAACTAGTTATACAGTTATAGCATGGCTAGAACAAAATATCAATATATTGTGTATATTTATTCCCATGTTTTTTTATGTTATACTTGTTGCGTCCCGCGGTTTCACCCGCGTACCCGGGGGAGATGTGACTTTCCCGGAATAAAAAACCGGTCAAGTGCGAGTCGGACTCGCATACGGAGGGTTCCGTACAATATTAACTAACTCAACGTTGCTATGAAAAAAGAAACGCCAAAAAGAGAAGTTTCTTGTATGGGCTGGGCGCACCCTTTAATTTATTTTTTATTTTTTTATTTGTTGTATGAAGAGCTTTCATTTATATTTTTTGATTACTGTTTGGTGGAAAGGTCATAAATCAATCATTTTCTTTATCTGGCTATCGAAAAAAGATCTTCAAATAAATTTAAAAACGTACAACTTTATTATTTATACACGCTTTGTAAGCGATGTGCTCCGTTATTTAAAATTCAATAATATCGGCTTCATCAGGGCTGCATTATGGGTTAGTGCATCGTTAATGTCGATTTATGGGTGCACACATTATTTACTTACACCATTTCTGAATTTTAGCGATTAAATATTTTAATATGAGTTTTAAGCCATCTCTGATATTATAAAATTGCACCAAAAGTTTTTGTATATTGAAGATAATAATGTAAAAAAAAGTTTCTAGAGTCTTTTCAGTTTAAGTGTATTCCGAACCGGTGGTAAATTCTACTGTATGTACCAATTTAACGTTCATAAGTGCCTTACCAGGGCCAAATAGCTTAACGGGCCTAAATTGAATAAATGACTTTTTGATTTGATTTCCTATCTGAAAAGTGTTTGGGTGTCCTATTTGGATTTTTGTCGGTTGGTCGGCGAAGTGGGATGAGGTAAGGTGAGGTGAGTTGAGTTGAGTTGAATTGAGCTGAGCCGAGTGAGGAGACGAAGTGAAGATAGAATACGTAGTTTCGTTAATTAAAATACATACACACTCTCCCTAGGGTTGGTGATGACAGATATCCTCATGGCTTCCCTCATGGTGGCGAGGAACTTCTCACTGACAGAACCGTGGGGCCAGAAGAATATGTACAAGATGGTGCGGTGGATCAGGTTGTCTTCTGTTAACTGTGGAAAATACATGGACAATGTTAAAACCAACTTTACTAAAGTTTACTAAAGCTGGCACGTTCAACTTTACGCGTTGCGCTTGTGTAGTGTCTGTAAAAAAAAACACATCAACACATTGAGCTATTATTACTACGTATAGAGAAGCTATCATAAGCAAAGGTTATGTCCCATTTTTAACCGACTTCAAAAAAAAGGAGGAGGTTCTCAATTCGGTTGTATTTTATTTTTCTTTTTTTTATGTTTGTTACCTCATAACTCCGTCATTTATTAACCGATTTGGAAAATTCTTTTTTTGTCCCGAAGGGTACACTTCCCGTTTGGTCCCATAGTCATCAGATCAGGATTTGATGACTTCTTAGTGTACTTTGAAGTCGGTTTAAGTTTTTTGTAGAACAGTCCAATTATTTTAGAGTCAACTAAAGTAGCGCTGAAACAATAATTAACCGTCTAAACAAACTGCAGAAACACGGTATCAGAACGCTTTTAGGAGTATTTTTCTCACAAATACTTACCGTGATTTTCACGGCGCTTACGCGTTTCGTTCAATGTTCTACTAGAAAAAGTTTGGACTTACTTGAACGTATTATAGTTGTGATGTGTGGCTTCTTCTCTATACGTTGTAATAAAAGCTCAATGCATCAACATAACTTTATAGTATAGATAGACGTGAAAATAGACTAATAATTACCTCAGTAAGTATATCTTCGCATTCGTAAGGTTCGCACAAAATAAGACTCGTCCTATCGTCTGATATGTCCAAGGCTTTCTTTAAGAAACTGTAGTACTGAAACAATTCTTATAATAAGTATCTACACAGATATTCAATTAAAATCGTAGATTGTTTTTTCTATTGGTAAAAATAATGGAGGAATGATAATAATATTGTCTCTTAGATTATTTTTGTTATTAACTAGACTAGTATGATAGAATTACATTGAGGTACTTGTATTATACGGGGTGGATACGATATGACAATAAATGAAACTACATAAAGTACTCATAAATACAATCAACTTTTACTATGGGACCAACTTCGAAATCGAAAAAAACTATGAAAAGCTATACAGGGTGATTGGAAGATGGGTGCAAAGCTGTAAGGCGATGATAGTATAGATCATTTAGACCCTTTTTAGCCATGGTTGTCTAAGACGAAGTGTGAAAATTTTTTTTTACCAATCTTTACTGTATCTAAAAACTGATGACACACATGTTTAGTACATGTTTGTTTGAATTGCTTACAGATTATTTTAAATAAATAATATGAAAAAGAATTCACACATCATCCAAACTGGCTATAATTATCAATTAACGGATAAGTTTCGGAGTTTTGAGCCAAAAACAAGAAAAGATTGGTAAAAAAAAAAATTCACACTTCGTCTTAGACAACCATGGCTAAAAAGGGTCTAAATGATCTATACTATCATCGCCTTACAGCTTTGCACCCATCTTCCCATCACCCTATATATTTTTTTGCGATTTCGAAGCTTTATGTGGAACTTTATGTGGTTACATTTATTTTCGTATCCACTCCGTATAAGATTGTATTTGAATTTCTTATTACTTAATAATTAAAATCTGTTTTTTCTTCTATTTTTATACGATTAAGTCGGTAAATAAGCGTGCGGCGTATTATGATTGCGTGTATGTAACCGTCGCCATATGGACGCTTGCAATTGGGATGTTTTCTGGGTTACATAATAATAATACTAATTAGTCCGTCAGTTAGATTATCAAAAATATTTGACATGTATTTTTTGCTTTACCAAATCATTAACAATTGACGAAGATAAAGCGCGACTAAGTTCGAGAGTAGGCGCTCGTGACGTCACTTGTTACTAAAAAGTGTACCACACCGTGACGTCACGCGGAACTTCAACAAACCATATCCTCGTATTTTTTTGTTTAATTGACAAAAGAAAATAATCGTGTCTAATATTTTTGATAATGTATATGACGGACTAAATAGATCTTTTCAGGAAACTAGCCCATTGCAACACACGGGTTACCAGCCCTTCCCTCACGAGAATGGCAACCTAATATTATTTATTATTATTATTTTGGAATCCGGTCCGAACATCGGTTCTTTTGGAAGGCGTGCATGGGGATACAGATCCAACACGTGGATACTATCTCTGCCCGTACGGCCAAAGACAGCACTCGCGAAGTGCAAGGGCTATTGCAGAAAATTTGGGAACTATACTGGGTCTATGGAAGGAAGCTTGCTGGACTGGTTGCTGGGCTATTGATTGAGACAACGGGACGCCCCTGCCAAATCAAACGTCTCAATCTTGATATCCTGGCAGACGGTGACTCGCCACTAACTAACTGGTTCCGCAAATAACTGTCACCGAAAGGCGACAAAAGGAGCAACATTGGTGTCAGCAGCTACGGGTATCGAGAGGTCTGCCCGGCTTCACCATCGCGAGCAATCGCGGAGCGGGTTTCCCTACTTTTACGCAGATTGAACATTCCACCTCTTCGAGCATATAGCTCTCGCGCTCTACTGGCCGGCCAGTGAAGGCAAGCCAGAGGCGGAGCTGTAAGCTGCCTTGCGGCTTTATTATTATTATTTTGACCAGGAAAATGTACTATAATAAAATACTATTTTTGAATTCGTTGAGCGTAGATAATAGTACTAAACTGGTCTGGGTTGTCTCTCAGTGTTTCAGTTTTAACAATCAGATTCCAAATTCGTAGAAAACATAGACTTATTAATTAAATTCGGTTATATTATGACGCTTGATTAACAGTATATTCCAAAGATACTAGATATTATTATGTGTTATAATTAATCTTTACCTTCTCTTTGTTATTCTTAGTCATGTCTAAGTTAATAACTTGTATGTTATGCTCGCTCAATAAACACAAAAGCTCGAAAATGTCCCGGGACCTGAAAAACAATGTTTTTATAATATATACGGGGTGAATACGATAATGCGACATTAAATGAAACTACGTAAAGTACTCATGTATACGATCAACTTTTACTATTGGACTTCGAAATAGCAAAAAAAAAATTTTAGCTTTTCATACATTTTTGCCGAGGAGCATGTAACTTTTGTATGAAACGCAGTTTTTTTTTGGGATTTCGAAATTGGTCCCATAGTAAAAGTTGTTCGTATACATGAGTACTTTACGTGGTTTCGTCGTATTGTCGTATCCACCTCGTATATTATGAAGTATTTGTACTTTTATTTTTATAATCAAGTTTAAGTAGACGCCAAGGGTCTCAGAGACCGATTATTGTCGCATTAGTGCTCACACCTCTGGACAGGCGTACCCGCTTATCAGCTGGATCCACTTGCCTCGGTGCAAAGGCGGGCCACTCGTATTGTTGGCGATCCTGAACTCACTGGCGGTTTGGAACCTCTCAACATTCGGAGGGATATAGGCTCCCTTTGTGTGTTCTATCGCCTATATAATGGGGAGTGTTCTAAAGAACTTTTCGACCTGGTGCCGTCATCACCCTTCTACCACCGCACCGCTCGCCGGCGATGTGGAGTTCATCCTCATATCCTCGAGCCGCCTCGATCGTCCACACAACGGTTCAGTCGGACGTTCCTACTGCGGACCATTAGGATGTGGAATGAGCTCCCCGTTACAGTTTTCCCTCAGCGCTACGATATGGGGTTCTTCAACTTTTTTGAAGAACCCCATATCGTAGGCTGAGGCGTGAAAAGAGCTCTTCAAGGTCGGCAACACATCGGCAATCCCCTTGGTATTGCAAATGTCCATAGGCGGCGGTGACCACTTACCATCAGGTAGACCGTCTGCCTGTTTGTCAACCTATTGACATAAAAAAATAAAAAAATAGTCTACTGAAAAACATGGCATTGTGTCAAGAATCATCATCATCATCAGCCTATAATGTCCCACTGCGAAGCACAGGCCTCCTTTTTAACAATTAGGGTGAAAGGGAATGGGCAGATACTCCACCACGCGTGCCCACTACGGATCGGTGGAGGTAGGCTAGTGGTCAACCTACTGTTGGAGTTTTCAAGACGCCTAAGAGGCCTCCAGCTAGCTTAACGACTATCACAATTAAGTGGTAACCGAGACCAATGGCGTGCCATTGCAATTTACGTGCCTTCCGAAGCACCGAAACGCTCGATTTGAAATACCACTAGGCGGTCGCCTATCCAGGTGCCGACCACGACAGCTGTTAGCTTAACTTTGCCGATCGATTAAGAACGGCTAATCATACAACACCACAAGTGCTTTAAGAATGTAACAGCATATATTATAGAGCTAAAATACCTTATATTAGTTGAGTTCCCTCTAACAACAGTCAGGGCTTTCGTGGGCAAACCTTCAGCTATATCCTTCATAGCCACAGAGAAGTTCATAGGGAGCCTATTCAACGTCTCCGACATAATATCTTCAATATCAAAGAAACATAATGCTTTACTTATACTCAGAAATAATATGATTACTTTTTTCATTTTGGCGCAGATAATGTCTTAGGAGTCAATATGTAATTAGGTTATTATTCGTTACTATATGAGTTCTGATCAATGTGAAGCCTAATTCAGACTAATATTTTCTGATATAACTTATGTTATGAGTTTGGCAAAGATTATATAAGTTGTAGAAGCGCTCGCGGCGATGTTCGCGGAGATTGTAACATTTATGAATTGTTCAAATTCGCACTGGGACAAATTAGTAACTGTAACTTTGATTTATGTTCTCTAACTTAAATTGCTTTCGTTTATCGTATTTATATTCTTTGATATGTTTATTTTTAGTGCCAAGACAAAGTGCAACACCAGGGGTATAACTCGCGCGTTGCCGTCCCTGTAGAAATCTCTTCACGCCCTTTTTGAAGAACCTCATGCTGTACTCCATTGGGAAAACCACGGCGGGGAGCTCATTCCACAATCTGAGCGTCCGCAGAAGAAAGCTCCTTTCGAGCCCGCACAGTTCGAAACAACTCTGGTTTAAATGTGTGAGGATGGATTCTGTACGGGCGGCCGGGGACCTCGTGTAATAAGACGCCGCTTAGGACGAATGCGCGAATCGTGAGATCCCTTTTCCCGTACTTTATTTTATTTGCTGGATTGCCAAGGGCGTCATGAAAAGCCGTATGGTTGGTGTATAAACGATTTATTTATTGAACTTTAACACTTCTGTGACAATCTGTCTGAATACAATAATTAACAAACTTTTTAAATTACATAGATGATTTACACAAATATACGTAGACAATGGGTGCCTGATGCTACACTGATATTTTTACTTAGCCGCTACTATGGCATCTGCCTTACTGTTTACCGATGGGGTAACTAACTAGCCGCTACTGTGGCATCTGCCTGACCGTTATACTACTTGATGGTAATCTCAACTTGGCATCTGCCTTACTTGGTACTGTCCCGGTACTGTCCTACTACTGTGACATCTGTCTGACTACTACTACTACTATACTTAGTAGATACTTGCTGTCCTGGAATCGATTAATGGAATCCGATACTAAATGAGAAAAATGTACTGATTATATGCAAATTATAAACGCTGTGTATACGACTTACACAGTGAGCGAGTAACTTTTTTACGAGAGAAAACATATCTTTTTCTTGTCTAATTTAAGTGCATTTAAGTAACCTCTCTATCTTGCATATAGCGCTAACCTTGTCTAAAAGTTCTAGAAGGATCTAATCCTAAAAGTGTAGTCCGGTTACCACATCTCCTAAGGTTCTCCGATACATTTTGTCTCCCTTTCGCATATATAAGGAAATTTTATTGTTGATATTTATAGTTCCGGGTAAAATCACGTAAATTTCAAAATATCATCAGGGTTTCATTCAGGGCTTGTAGTAAAACTTATTATCTAGGTCTTACGTTAGGTAATGCGAGTTTAAACAGTAAATACATAGTAAGTAGTTGGTGTGCACATATGGTGCTTACGAAACAATTCTAACTAGATTACTATGCCTAATCGAGTGTTTTGTTGACATGTTAACACTTTTTTGTTAACATAGGTTTCAATATGAATACTAACTTTATCGTGTAACAAGTTTTACATTTGTAGAGGGTTATTCACGATTCTAAAAGTACATTGTAAATCTTAGTTCTACCTAGACTTTGTCTAGACTTTTACCTATGTTTAGGGTTCAAGTACTGTTTATTTACTATACAATTTATGTTGATACGTATTCTAAGGGTAATCATTGTACACTCGGGAGTAAACTCTTTAATATTTCTTATTTCTAAACATTTTAATTTTAACAAATATTACGTAATTATAAAAAATAACAATAAATGTCCTGAACACAACAAGTGTCCCGAACATTCTCCCGCCGTTCTTCGACTACGGTGTCGATGAAGACATTTCCGGTTGAGGGACTACTGGCTCGGTGGGCAGGATGATCAGCTTCTTCGTGGGACGTCGTAGTGTTCCGCTTCGGGTGCGCACGTCGACTGCTCGTACGATGCCATCAGCTCCGGGGTAGATTGCTTCGACGATCCCTCTTGGCCATGTGTTGCGAGGCAGGTTGTCGTCGGCGACTAGTACGACGTCTCCAATCTTGATCTCCGCGCCTCTTCCGTGTGGCTCCCGCCGGTATTGCAAATCGGGGAGGTATTCTTTCACCCATCTTGCCCAAAATCGGTTGGCAAGATGTTGTGAAGCTCGCCAGTGTGTTCTGCCGATGAGGTCCTTTTCATTGAAGGTGCCTGGTGCCGGAACTCGCGCTGACCCGCCAAGAAGGAAGTGGTTGGGGGTCAGCGTTTCTTCATCCTCAGGATCTGTAGACACGTGTGTAAGGGGACGACTGTTGACTGTGTACTCCGCTTCAACCAATAGAGTTGCGAGTACTTCTTCTGGTGGATGTTGCTCTTGAAGTATCACTGAGAGGGCGGTCTTAACAGATCGGACCAGCCGCTCCCAGGCTCCTCCCATGAACGGAGCTCCTGGCGGAATGAAACGCCAGGATATCATCCTCTTGGTGGCTTCGTCTTCAGTGGCTGCGTCGATGGATTGACGCAGCTCTTTGTCAGCGCCACGCAAATTTGTCCCGTTGTCTGACCAGATTTCTGTAGGACATCCTCTCCGTGCTATCATCCTTCGCAGGGCCATGACCGCAGAGTCCGTCGTCAGGGATGCTGCCAGCTCCAGGTGAACCGCCCGTGTGGTGAGGCAGGTAAATAGTGCCCCATACCTCTTCTGGCGACTACGCCCGACTGTGACTGACATCGGGCCGAAATAGTCGAGACCCGTGTATGTAAAGGGCCTGACGTGGTGAGCCAGTCTGCATGGGGGGTGGTTTCCTGTGGCTGGCTGTGACGGCATATTTCTTCGTATGCGGCATGGTATACATCGGTGGACCATCATCTTCGTGACTGGACGCAGGCGTAGAATCCAATAGTATTGGCGACATTCGTTTATTGTTGCCTCTACGCCAGCGTGCAGCAGCTGTCTGTGGGTATATTCAATCCACAGCTTCGTTGTTATGTGATTTCCGTCGAGGACAGGTGGAGACTTCTCGAGGCCGTCAACATTCTTCGTAGCTCCGATGCGGGACCTCAGTAAGATGATTCCGTCGACTAAAGCGACAGATATTGGGCGCAGACGACTGCTGGTAGATACAGCCCTGTTGTTCTTCAAGTCTTCCATCTCTGTAGGGAAGGATTCTTCTTGGCTTGCTCTTACCAGCAGTTTCTCGGCTTCTCTCAGAAGGATGGCGTCCAACGGTATGAATCTTCTTGCTGTTGCATCGGGTTTGGCAGCTGTTGGCCTCGGTTTTAAGTTTTCTTCTTTTTGCGTTTCCAATCCAGATCTGCCTCTTTATTCTTCAGCGTGTGTTTGTGACGTGCACGCTGTTTGTTTCGCCTACACAGGTTAATGAACTGTAAGACTCTAGCTGTAGCGCGGAGATAGTGTTCCCACTTGTAGAAACGGGTGCCGTCAGGAACGACGTGGCTTATCTTCGGTATCTCGCGCTTCTCGGTGATGTTGAGTGTCTTCTCTTCATCAGTCAGTTCTTTCTGTGTAGGTTTCTCGGTTGGCCAGGTACTCGGATCGTCCTTCAGGACTTCTGACTCTTCTACGTCGCGATTTGCATCATCAGCGACGTTGAGTTTCGTGGGTACTTCTGGCAACGACTGCAGCAAATCAGGTTCCGTCAAAGGGGGTTCGTCTTGTGAGACTCCCTTTGGTGTTGCTACAGCATTGTGGACTTTTCTGATATTCCCCGGCGTTATCGGATTCACCACGGCGAAGTGTGGTAGGTACCACGTCCTATTAATCGTTTTCGCCAGTGGAGCCGGTTCAGCGTAGTCCCTTTCCATCAGAGCTGTCATCGGCTGTTCATACCTTTCTTTCAGCTCTGGAATCTTTTCGGTGGTGATAAGCCTCTTCATCGCGTTGTCGTAATTGCATGGCATCGCGATGTTATCATTCTTCCATAGGAGCGCCGTCTTACACTGTCCGTCTTCCGTTCGGGTGGTGCACTCATCGAGTTTGAGTGCACGTTGTTCCGGATCAGTCTGCGGCTTCTTCGGTATGATCGTCAACGCCTCGATCGCAAAGTGATCTTTCAACTGTCCATCCATGTCTTCGTTCATCGTAAAGTAATGAACGAAGTCGATGCGTTTTCCCAGCGACCTTGTGTGCGCACCATGGAGAACCCAACCAAGCGGAGTGTGTGATGCTATTGGTTGGTTCTTCTTTCCTTTTCGTACCTATGAGGCTAGAAGTAAATTCCAGTTATCTTGACCGACAAGTATCTTTGGTTTGGCTTCTACAAACTTCAAAGCGTCCTGTATGTCGATCAGATGTTGGCAGTCGTCTAGATCTTCATCGGCGACTGTCTGAGTCGATAGCCTCAGGTTATCAATGGTGCGTGCGTAAATCTTATGTGGCTGGGTTGCACCCTTAATGGTGATTGCGATGCGTTGAGATGCTGAAGCAGGTACTTCTGCTCCTCCTATGGCTTCGATTTGCATTGGTTGGCAGGGTCCATAAGCGCCGACTGTGTTTGCTAAGTCGGCGTCGATCAAAGTCACAGTTGACCCATCATCCAACAATGCATGCGTGTTGACTTCTCCCGCCGGTCCGGAAATCTGTACAGGCAGTACTTTCAAGTACGTCTGGGATTGTACAGGCAGCCAAGTCGACGTAACCTTTTCCGTCTTATCTGTCCTGTCACTCGTGTTCCTTTGCTTCTCATAATGGAGTAAGTGGTGATGTCTGTATGGGCATTCGTTGACGCCGCATTTGGGCGGCTTGCAATTGTGCGTTTTGTTCCTGTATCGTAAACATCGGAAACAAAGGCAGTGCGTCTTTGCAAGATCCCATCTTTGGTTGATGTCGGCATCGCGGAATTTCTCGCAGTCTGGCGGCGAATGTCCCTCTCGTTCACATATACAGCATCTGTATGGCTTCCTCTCAACGTTCGCATTAGCGTTTAGCGTACGTTGAGTGCGCTTGTAAGGATTACGCGAAGCTGGCTCTGTATGTGAAGTCGAGGGTATGACCTCTACTTGAGCGTAGGGTGCCCATAATTCCACTTCTCTCTCGAGGAATCGGGTGAGTTTGAGCAGGTCTGCTTCCTCTTTGGGCTGCATGGCGGAGAAATCGAACCATCTATATCGAAGTGTCGGTGTTAGCTTATCGATCATGACCTTCGTCAGCTCTGGATTGTATAAGTACGTAGTCTTATTCAGAGCACGAAGAGTCGCCACTATATTCGTGACCTTGCTTGATAGTATGCAAAGGTCTTTAGATGAATCCGTGAACCGTGGCAGGTTCCTAAGTCGATCCATCTCTGCGAGAGCTATTGAGTCCGGTCTTCCAAAGCGGGACTCCAATATCTTCATTACTTCAGTGGGATTGGCACTATTAATGAGCAGACTCTCAACGGCCTCTTTAGCACGTCCTTTAAGTGCACGGCGTAGTCTGGTCATATTCTCGGTTTCCGAAAAGTCAGTTGCTGACTCGAAGTACGCTGTTCGGAATGACAGCCAATCCTGATGCGCGCCAGTAAAAGCAGGTAATTCGAATCGGTAACGCGACGGCATTGCGCGTTGACCTGCCTTTACAGCAATAGTGATTGCTGACGCTAACTCACTGAAATCTATTTTCTGTTGCGCAGAATACGGGGTGATTGCAGCTTCTATTCCCGTCGGTATCTGCGCTTCTGGTCTCTGAGGGATTCCTTTATTACCCTGTGCAGAGTGCTGAGGGATTCCTTTATTACCCTCATCGTTGTCAACTTTTGACTGCTGTTGAGTCATCTGAGTCTCCGAGGTTGCGCCCAAGAGCACGACTGGATGCGTAGCTACGGATGGATATGGTGCCGCAACAGGTGCGGCGTTATAATTCGGTTCCACCTCTCGGTGCTCTGGCTGGTGTTGAGGCTCATTCGAAATAGCAAGCAGGCGCTGACTCTTGTCTAGCCCTGTGTCCACCCTCCGTTCAGTGGATTTGATGGACACGGATCTTACGTCGTCACCTTCAGACCATTCAGATGGGTCTATGACGGCGAGTCTAACTATTGCTAGCTCAAGTTTCAGTCTTGCTACCTCTTCTTTAGCCAGAGCTATGCGGCGCGCTCGTTGACTCTTTGTTGACTTATTTCCCCTGATGGTGCTGCGTTCGATTCGGTCATCAGGGGCCTGTCGTTGATCGGTTCCGGTTTCTTCCGTAGTAGTAGTCGTAAACCCTGAGGTTAGGGTAGCTTCAGTAGCAGTGACAGTACGACTCGACGATGGTGCTACTGTAGGGGCAGTACTCCCCGTTAGGGCGGCATCTGTGGCCAGATCGTCTGCAGGTGCTGGCGGCGGTGCGTCGCCATCGCGACTCTGCGATCTACCTCTTGCGGTAGTTGATCTGGTACCAACCATGGCTGTGGCCGTTCAGTATCTTGGATAATCCGGCTCGAAGGACCAAATGTACGGGCGGCCGGGGACCTCGTGTAATAAGACGCCGCTTAGGACGAATGCGCGAATCGTGAGATCCCTTTTCCCGTACTTTATTTTATTTGCTGGATTGCCAAGGGCGTCATGAAAAGCCGTATGGTTGGTGTATAAACGATTTATTTATTGAACTTTAACACTTCTGTGACAATCTGTCTGAATACAATAATTAACAAACTTTTTAAATTACATAGATGATTTACACAAATATACGTAGACAATGGGTGCCTGATGCTACACTGATATTTTTACTTAGCCGCTACTATGGCATCTGCCTTACTGTTTACCGATGGGGTAACTAACTAGCCGCTACTGTGGCATCTGCCTGACCGTTATACTACTTGATGGTAATCTCAACTTGGCATCTGCCTTACTTGGTACTGTCCCGGTACTGTCCTACTACTGTGACATCTGTCTGACTACTACTACTACTATACTTAGTAGATACTTGCTGTCCTGGAATCGATTAATGGAATCCGATACTAAATGAGAAAAATGTACTGATTATATGCAAATTATAAACGCTGTGTATACGACTTACACAGTGAGCGAGTAACTTTTTTACGAGAGAAAACATATCTTTTTCTTGTCTAATTTAAGTGCATTTAAGTAACCTCTCTATCTTGCATATAGCGCTAACCTTGTCTAAAAGTTCTAGAAGGATCTAATCCTAAAAGTGTAGTCCGGTTACCACATCTCCTAAGGTTCTCCGATACATTTTGTCTCCCTTTCGCATATATAAGGAAATTTTATTGTTGATATTTATAGTTCCGGGTAAAATCACGTAAATTTCAAAATATCATCAGGGTTTCATTCAGGGCTTGTAGTAAAACTTATTATCTAGGTCTTACGTTAGGTAATGCGAGTTTAAACAGTAAATACATAGTAAGTAGTTGGTGTGCACATATGGTGCTTACGAAACAATTCTAACTAGATTACTATGCCTAATCGAGTGTTTTGTTGACATGTTAACACTTTTTTGTTAACATAGGTTTCAATATGAATACTAACTTTATCGTGTAACAAGTTTTACATTTGTAGAGGGTTATTCACGATTCTAAAAGTACATTGTAAATCTTAGTTCTACCTAGACTTTGTCTAGACTTTTACCTATGTTTAGGGTTCAAGTACTGTTTATTTACTATACAATTTATGTTGATACGTATTCTAAGGGTAATCATTGTACACTCGGGAGTAAACTCTTTAATATTTCTTATTTCTAAACATTTTAATTTTAACAAATATTACGTAATTATAAAAAATAACAATAAATGTCCTGAACACAACAAGTGTCCCGAACAGATTCTTTGAGGTAATATACTGATAACGTTGGCATGAATTCTTTTAAATGAGCAATATATTACTGATTTTTAAATCTTAAATACAGGTATTTTGTCTAGTTTAGGCACCAGTCTCCCACAATATATAGTTTGCCTAAATATATTATTATTATTATGTATTCCATTCGGATTATTCATAGTTGACTGATCATACAGCAAACAGCAAAAGAGTGGGATATAATAATAAAGCATTTGTATTTGTATTTTGTATCAATTCCACTTATTAAACTGGACTAGATAATAAGAGAAAACATCTCAGTTTAATAAAGATCTCATCATTTACCATGGTCAAATACGTTATACAGAATTTTATTTATTGTATTTTTCATGTCATAACACTCTCACCTTATTCAAACGACTGTCCCATCTACATAATTTTACCATGTAATCTATGTTCACCGAACTATATCAACCTTCCCCCGTCTCACGCGCGGGGTCGGTGGGATTGACGTTTGACGAGGTAAGTGGCTACTTTTCATTGGAAAGGGTCGACATGACCGATCATTTGAAAGCTTTGCCGTGTTAGCTTCAAGGCGAAACACCTTTGCGACTTACGGTTGGGTTTATACATGTGGCGATATAAATAAAAATCGCTGTCATCGGATTTGCAAGTTTAGGAGTGACGTGATAGGGTTATAGGCTTTTTGTTTTTATATCTTTGCGCGACGTACTGTACTGTATTTAAATAAGGAACACGGATTTTTTACATCAAATTCGAGTTCAATGGAAAATGTTATCGTAACTTTTCTTATGAAGGTCCTATTTAGATTGTAACATTGAGGACTGTTTTTTGATTCGCTAGACGAACTTAAGGTAATTTATTTCTCTGGTGAATAACTGTTCCATTTTCAAATTAACAGCTAGATCTTTGAAAAATCTATCATTTCTTTTTGCAGCCAATAAGCATTTCAATTGTTTTTAATATTTCCGACTAAAATGTTCCTTTGTGAACCCACCTCTAATACGTATCGCACTTATGTGGGATCATACTGCCTACTTGGGAGCTGTCAACGGACGTTCGGCGCTGACGTGAATTATTTATTGCTCTGAAATATTGATACACAACACAGGTGACTCGGCTTTACCCCTCTGCGGTGTAGTGTCTATGACATATTACTATTGACCTTTATTCTTATGCGTTGCGTTACTTATCTATGATTGATTTACAGAGAAGAGACCATAAAATAAATTAAAAAAATATGAATATAAAAATATATCCTATCTAATAAGTTTAAAATTTATTAGATCAAATTTAAGTGCTTGTGAGATGTACTTTTGTGATTTGCGCAAGTGGGTGCGAAAGTCAATAAATTATATGCATTAAAAAGAGAAAGAACGCTTGAAAAATCGAGGAACTATTAAATGAAAATTACTTAAAGTTTAAATAGGTAATTTAATAATTCTTTGAGGCTGTAGATAGAGGGAGGCTTCTATACATAATAATTTCAGTGTGAAAGGGCATTAGAACATAGAAAAACAATGTAGATTCCATTGTCTTCCGTAAGTCGAGATGTGTGCGCTCCCTAATGTCTAGT
Source organism: Achlya flavicornis (assembly GCA_947623365.1). Taxonomy (NCBI): domain Eukaryota; kingdom Metazoa; phylum Arthropoda; class Insecta; order Lepidoptera; family Drepanidae; genus Achlya; species Achlya flavicornis. The sequence goes on from OX392474.1 coordinate 3,147,044, forward strand.
ATATCATCAGCCACACCGCATCCCGCGCGGTATGCGCAGAGTGCAGGAAATTCTACACGTTGCCCCAATGGCAACACTATTGTACAGTGTACACGTTTCTTGGGTCTTCAGTCTAAGTTATAAGATGCAGGATTTTTAAGGTACTACGGAGGTGCAAGGTTTGCTGAAGGTCTTCCCTGACGTCGTGTCTGGGGACCGCGGTACAACTTGGACAGTTGTATAAATGCAGAATATTATGTTAACTTTGTTAGCGTGATGCAGGAAGTTGTGGCGCCGTCTATCTATTAAAGTGAACTACTTTACGTAGGTGGTGCCTGACATTGTTTCACTAAACTACTTGAAACTGAGTTTTAATCGAAATCAATGTTAGTTGGTACATTGATATGACAGTATGCCAAATCTAATCATTCAAAATCCTAATTTTGGCATTTGTTTAATATATTAAATGTACTTTGACGATGACGTAGCCTAAGATGGAGGTCATGGAGGACTGTTTTTCGGAACTAAGTAATTCGAAACACCGATTGACTGTATTGTAATGAGAATGTTCATGAGTTCGATATACGTTTGTTCGAATGTATGCTATTGCGAAAAAATATTTTCAAAAGTATGTTTTTATGCCTCAAAATTAAAACTGACTTAACCTATATCAATAATCCACATAGTTTTATCATTAATCTTACAAACCATAAGTTGAATTAAATCTACGTTAAATTTCCATTTTATAAAATGCTACAATCGCTATCGCTTGTAATTATTACCACCAAGAAAGTCCCACGCGAAACTAAACTTCGCATACTCAAACATAAGATCTAAACTCCTGAAATAAAGTTATAATATTTTCACTAATATTAATAATACAGCAGGGCAACATGTGGCAAGTGTAGTGATAATGTTTGTAAGGTCTGAAGGCACTTTACCTTTTATTCTAATTTTAAGTTTAGAATTCTGTTTACCGCGGTAACGAATACTTTTATGCAAAAGTAATGAAGATGATAACCTGATAACCTAACTGTGTCAGGTTTGTCAGACATTATAATCCTGTATATTCTTTATTTCATTAGGCTGATAAGCCAGCAGGCGGTCCTGATTGTATGTCGTTAACGTCACTTATGGATAATAGCAATACGTGGTTTGCATTTTGATCGAGCATGTTTTGATATTTACGCGATTTTAGAGTTCTTCCAAGTATAACATAAAGAATAATTTTGGAATGCCAGGGAGCCGATTAGCAAAGAGCACAAAACCTGTGAGGTCGCTCCGCGAAGCCTGTGGACAGCCCAGGAAGGCCCTGCGCTTCTGGGCGGAGCTGGGCTGGCTAGAGACATAGCTGGCGTTTTCTTCACTCAAAAAGGGCTCACCTATCAGCCTATTTGCTGAAAAGAAGAGCCCATTAGCAAGTAACAAGTAATATTACATTTTCATAGACCATTCAGTTCGTGATCACGAGTTCTATAGCTATTTATATCTCCACCTTATAAATCAATGGAGCCTAAAAGATTCGTCAATAGAGCAGTCGGCCGCTGAGTGATCTCGCGAGATAATTGCGAGCGCAGCCGCGGGCTGAGACAATTGTTATTGTAATAACTGAGCTGCTCGCATAATCACGAAATCCCTTCTCTCTGTGTTACTCGGTTCAATTCAATTCACAATATTTGATTGATTTAACTGATGGTTTACAATTATAATTATCATTCACATTAATATTTCTAATGGAAATTCCAACAGTGACGTCGTAGGTACCTATGTTATATTTAATAAATTATTCAAATAACAACGCTTTTTAGCTCACTAAAAGTATCTTATGTACCAAAACAATTGAATATAAACTAATAAACTATAAATTATATTGTATTAACTCAAATAAATAACTCTGAATAGGTAAGCTCCGAAGTACCTACCTATGCCGGTTATTATCGATTATTCGAACGTGTAAATTTTATATCGATGATTATTCGTCAAAAAGTGAGGCAGAACAGTGGCTATCTCAATACTATATAGGATTCTTAGGGCCATGGAGGATGCATCCTTCGCAGCGCTTCGTAAACGGCTACGAACCGTACCTCAGCGCAACAATCGTACGGTTTGGAGACCCTTTTGATGCAGGTACGATAAAAAAGGTTTCCCGAAGGCTCAATGACTATCCACGATGAAGCTCACGTACTTTAGGTTTCTTGCTTCACAGTGCAGTTTGTGGAACTATAGCGTCTAGGTCTTGTGATCTCCGGACCTCAAGCTTGGTGACTTCTATGATCTACCTAGTTTTCTATGCTCTGTGAGTGTACCAATAACCACCAGCATAGCAAACATCATTTACGTCAGATATGTGTATATCAGCTATATGCAAGGTTCAGATTAGTGGGCCTAACACCGATCCCTGTTGAACCCCAAAAATTTCCCTCCAGATTATACAAGTGCAAGTTGTACTTATCGCACAAGTACTTGTAGTAGGTTGTTCGTATTTACATTATTATCATTATAGGAAGTGGGATATTATGAGATAAATTGACCTTTTTTTTTTTTTTATACAACTTAGTCGGTAAACAAGCATACGGCCCACCTGATGGTAAGCGGTTACCGTAGCCATATGGACGCTTGCAACACAAATAGCATCGCTCACGCGTTACCGACCTTTCCCCCCTCCCCTATGAGCTCTGGCGACCTTACTCACGCGCAGGAACACAACTTTACACAACATAAAGTTATTTGGCTGCGGTATTCTGTAAGGTGGAGGTACTTCCCCAGTCGAGCTACTCTTTGAGCGAATAAACGCTATGCTCTACCTCTCTTTTACTATGACCTACTTTTACTATGGTTGTAACATTATTTCTTGTACCGTGTAGCCGACTACAAGCCGACTACGTAACGTCGCCGACATGCGGTCGCCCCGGGCCATCGGACCGGATGCTTGCTCTGTCTTCCAAGAACGGACTTTTAATATCCTTTCTTTCGAGCTAGTCTAACCTCATTTCAGCACCTTATTAGCTAGGTATTTATTTAAATTATCTATATATATAAAATTCAAAGTCCTGACTGACTGACTGATATATCAACGCACAGCCTAAACCGTTGGTCCTAGAGACATGACATTTAGAGGGTATATTCTTTGTGAAGATTAGGTATCCACAAAGAAAGGGTTTTTCGAAATTCCACCCCTAAGGGGGTAAAATAAGGGATTAAAGTTTCGAAGTTAGGATCTTCAAAGTTTGTGTTTAGGATGAAGATTGAAAATTAATTTATACGTGTCTCAGCGTTTTTAATAATTCCACCCTCGAAGCGGGATTAAGTTGTTTTGTTTTGTTTTATTGTCGTAGAAAAATATGTAATTTGTATCCTGTAGACCACGCGGGCGAAGCCGCGTGCAGGCGCTAGTTCTATATATATAAAAAATCAATGTTTATCTGTTTTTCTGTTTGTAATCCATGCATTTCTATGTCATGCATCCGATCTAGATGTAAATTTTGTAAGTTGTTGTGCGCAGGGTGGAGATGGATTCTGACAGGGAAATAGATAGCATATCTATTGAATTTCAAATAGAATGACCTATTCAACCTGGAAAGGTTAATTCTAGACTTACCTCCATATTGATAATAAAGTCATGAATCGTTGAATAGTAAAAAATTCCGAAGTTTTTTTTACTTTGTACTGTCAACTCACGAACACTCGACATGTTTTTGAATTGTAGTTTGTATCAATTTTTTTTTTTTTTGACTTAGGTACCAATAAACCTTTATTTGAGAAAAAAATATAAAATCGTTACGTTTTTAATCAATATACATATAAAATTACAATAAGTACTTATTGTCTACATGTTGGTTGATGACATAATTGTCTTAATTCGACGTAAAATAAGAAAAAAATATGCTGTTAATAGGCTGTATGAATAATAATATAATAATTTATTGATACAAGCCTACCACAGTTTGATGTACAATTACAAGGTGAAATTCAATTAAGTAAGGTAAGGGTATTTTACAACATTTGATGAGGCTTCTGTCTCCCAAGCTAGAAATAAATCTGTAATATGGGGAACAGAGTTCCTCCGAACAGCTTTTCAAAATTCAAAATTCAAAATTCAAAATCATTTATTCAAATAGACCTTCGCAGGCACTTATGAAAAGTCTGACTCTAATACTCTAATACCGGTTCGGAAGGTTGCATTTGCTGAGAAGAGCCGGCAATAAACTCAGCAATTACTCTTTTCAAAACAGGCTTAGATTAATTACATAATATTTACATTCTAATCGCACTGAAAACAATTGCGTGCCCCGGCGCGGCGGCAAAATTACAAAGTAGACTGAAAAAATATTTAATAAGTAAATAAATAGCAAACTTAAGCAGACCAGCCCCCACAAGCAGCACCTGTTTTAAGTTTACAGTAAATTTTACATTTTGTATCTTTTTTTACAATTTCATGGGTTTCGTACCTCAAAAGAAAGAAAAACGGAACCCTTATAGGATCACTTTGTTATCCGTCTGTCTGTCTGTCAAGTCCCTTTTTCTCAGAAACGCTTGAAAGTAACAAGCTGAAATTAATATCGAATACTCAGGCCTGTAATCCCTTGGAGCAATGAAAAAACCAAACATCAAAATCAACGCAATCAAAAGATACGTTTATGTCGCATATTTTGACGCTCGCAAGGGAATCAAAACCCATATGGTACGGTACGGTACGGTATTTCGTGATTCTACGATACGGTCAAAGGGAAGACCGTATCGTAGAATCACGAAATTTGGTAATAAGCAAGGACAAATAAAGGAAGAAATCCCAAGTCCCTCTGAAAGGTCCCATGATGTAGGAACTATTTACATACCTACAAGTTTGTACGGAACCCTCGGTGCGCGGTCTGACTCGCACTTGGCTGTTTTTTTAATTAAATTAAGAAAACACAATTCAGAGCTTTGAATTTGTATATTTTTCTGGTTGTTTATCAAAACGATGTACCACTTTGCCGGGGTGGTTAAATACTTCATAGATTTAAATACTTTATACGTGTACAATACAATTAGTCTGTTCACATTTTTCCATGAAAGAAGTAACTTTAATTAAAAAGAAACCTCTCAAAAAAACCAGGCCTCTGTGTAACTGAATTTATTTTCGTGAAAATATCACATAGTTTATTTTAACAGGAGCGGTAATAACGAAATTCCGGTGACCGTCGGGTATTCGCGCGGATTGGCGGCCACCGCACCGCTGCGGGCTGCCGCGCGCTTCTTGCCCGTTTTACACAAAATCAGCCCGCTTAGGTAAACAACCGCTTTGAATTATCCTACCTTGAAATTCAATTGTGTTACAACTGATTCTATTTCCAAAAACTACAATTTGAATAGAGCCAGTAAACTGTAGTTTACTTTTGAAAATTGAATTTCATTTTTTTAACTTAAAAATATTATGTTCAATACAAAGAGTATCTATTGAACATAATCTGTTTAAAATAAATTTTATAAATTCTATTTTCGAAAGTAAATATTCTCTTCTAGATTTGGGTGTAATATAAACACAATAGGACATTCCAGCAAGGACACTTACGCTTTCCCAAGTCATAAAATATCTCAGGTTGTATGGATGTAGTCTTGACAAATAGGAATGTTTCCTTTATCAGGGTAAATAATAAAACTCTATACAGTGTATAAAGCACCTAAATATACACGGAAACATGAAGTATTAACATTGAGCTATTATTACTACGTATAGAGAAGCTATCATAAGGAAAGGTTATGTCTCATTTTTTTAGAGTCAACTTTCGTTCTCTGTAGCGCTGAAACAATAATTAGTCGTCTAAGCAGACAGTAGAAACACGTAGCGCGATCAGAACCGGAGTATTTTTCTCGCAAACACCGTGATTTTCATGGCGCTTACGCGTTTCGTTCATCGTTTTACAACAACAAGTATGGCTGGCCTCACTTGAACGGAACATAGTTGTGATGTGTGGCGTCTTCTCTATACACATGGTAGTTATTTTTAACTAGTATTCTCTGCGTGGTCTATCCACTTTCCCGAGGGGTCAATGTTTACTTGGGATAAAATAATATCCTATATGCCATTCCAGGTTGTTGAGGCGTCAACAATCTGGAATAGAAAGCAGCTCGACTGAAGAAGTCCCACCACCTTTTAGAATACCGCATCCAAATAACTTTATGTTGTGTTCCTGCGCGTGAGTAAGGTCGACAGAGCAAATTTTTTTTTTTTTATACAACTTAGCCGATAAACTAGCATACGGCCCGCCTGATGGTAAGCGATTACCGTAGCCATATGGACGCTTGCAACACACGAAGCATCGCTCACGCGTTATCGACCTATCCCCCCTCCCCTATGAGCTCTGGCAACCTTACTCGTACTAGTTTATAAAGTTATTTGGCTACGGTATTCTGTAAGGTGGAGGTACTTCCCCAGTCGAGCTGCTCTTTGAGCGAATAAACGCTATGCTCTACCTCTCTTAACCTTTACCTCTCATTGGAGAGGGGGAAGGGTTGGTAACGCGTGAGTGATACCTCGTGTGTTGCAAGTGTTCATAGGGACACGGTAACCGCTTACCATCAGGCGAGCCGTATGCTTATTTACTGAATTTGTTGTAACGTTTCGGATTGGACTTTAAACTCAAAGTATCAAGGTTTACATTTGGCTCTACACTAGTTTTCAGTAAACTTTCTAGGAAAGCATGCAAGGCTGTAAAAGGCTAACTATCGAGTGTTTACTAACTATGCCGCAAGAAGTTTAGTATTAAATTGTACAAGTTTAAAGATACCTCAACTTATAGTACAAGCTACAACTTGTAAGTAATCTATTACATCGATTTATTGGACACACTTGGGTGCCGCCAGCTTTGTATTGCTTAACTTTTGAGTAAAAGGCGAATAAATAACCATGGAAGTCTTTTATATGTGTTTTAAAATTATACACCTGCACCTATGATATAAGGTTTATTTTCGTTTAACACAATATAACACTGAGATTAGATAACTCATAACTAACTTTATTGTCTCCGAGTGCTATAGGCTACTTTTCATTCCGGGAAATATATGACTTATTCGGTAAACAAGCATACGGCCCTCCTGATGGTAAGCGGTAACCGCAGCCATATGGACGTTTGCAACATAAGAAGCATCGCTCACGCGTTACCGACCTTTGCCCCATGAGTTCTCCAATGAGCTCTGGCGACCTTACTCACTCGCAGGAACACAACATAAAGTTATTTGGCTGCGGTATTCTGTAAGGTGGAGGTACTTCCCCAGTCGAGCTGCTCTTTAAGCGAATAACCGCTCTACCTCTCTGATACATTCGTAGGATATTACTAGCTTTTGCCCCGCGTTATCCTGAGAGATACCACCATAAAAAGTAGCAAATGGCCCTGATTCTGTTGTTTACAACTAAACTCTATATCTCACTATGTCTGTTTCTAAGAAAGAACATAAGAAAATTAGTCCGGACAAATTAATCCAATGCTTGTTTTCAATATAAATTTAGTCGCCATCTATCGCGGTTACGCCTAAATGCACGCAAAATAAGACGGCAAAAAATATGTTCTATCCTTGTTCGTAAGAAAAAGATCAGATGTGACTAAAATTAGTTTAGTGCGATTTATACATCGAACAACTAACCCAAAGAAGCGCAATGACGTTAATTTTGCTTGCAATCTATTCCGCCAATTTCCCACCATCGACAATGCGCTCTGATTGGCTAATTCAAGGAGATATGCGCTCTGATTGGCCAATTCAAGAACGCAAGATGCAGTTATTGGTCTTTTACTGTTCAAAATCAGTGACAAATCACTGACTAGTTTCGGAATCGGATTGCTCGGTATTACCATTCTAAAGGGATTGTTCCTCGATGGATTTATAACAGAATCGCCACCAATTTTTTATTCCAAGGTATATTGTATACAATATGTGCTAAAGATTCAAAACCGTTCTGTAGAATCTCCTAAGCTAACAGAACGTTCAAAATGCACTTCTTACATTCTATCACGGCTCAGTAGGTATTCGCGATGAACAATGGGTATAATGAATAAGTCATTAATACTGTAGCTCGTAAGACAATTATAACGTTCATTATCCTCGCAAATTAGCGACGAGTTAACCGAATGATTGTGTCGTTAAGCGGTAAATGTCCCAGTTAAATATACATCTGCTATCATTATCCAGTGAAAGGAGATTGTGATTGAATACTTCAAATAAAAACCCGGCCAAGTGCGAGTCGGACTCGCGCTCCGAGTGTTCCGTACAGACTTGTAGGTATGTAGGCTTGCAGGCTTGTAGGGTTGTAGGTAGGTAAATAGTTCGTTCATCGCGGGAATCGAGTCTCGAAGATTTTTCCCCTTTTTTCCGATTATATTTTTTTTTTGTGATGTAACTACTTTACGGTTTTCGGATTTCTTTACTTCTGCTACATGACCATGTTTCTTTCCAAATTTCATAATTCTAGGTCAACGGGAAGTACCCTATTGGTTTTGATTCCCTTGCAATAGTCAAAATATGCGGAATAAACGGCCGTACCTATCATTTTTCGCGTTGACTTAGAAGTTTGATTTTTTGACTGCTCCAAGGGATTGCGGGCCGGAGTATTTGATATTATTTTCAGCTTGATACCTCCCGCTTTCCAGAGAAAAAGGTTCTTGACAGACAGACGGACAACAAAGTGATCCTATAAGGGTTTTTGTTTTGTTTTGAGGTAATAAACTCGAATTTGATGAGAGAATAATAGATCAATAATTTTCTGTGCGAGTTGGGATGCCGACATCGCAATGATATGCTGAGCTTCAAGGCAATGATCTTGGGTCCAAATCCTATAAATTATAGCATTTTGTAGTACTTGCCTGATTGACTGCAAGTACGAGAGGAGCTAGGGTGGTTTTCAAGTTAAAAATCTATCGTCAATCATCTAGACATAAAGAGAGGTAGAGTTATTTCGCTGAAAGAGCAGCTCAACTGGAGAATTAACTCCAACTGACAGAATTCCACAGACAAATAACATTTTGTTGAGTTCTGCGCGCGAGTAAAGTCGCCAGAGGATAAACTATAGGAAAACTTTGTCTCAATGGGATCTTTGCAGGTGCGGTCGCTCATGCCTAGCCTTTGAACAGAAATAACCAGTAGTTTTTATGGCGTAAATCAGAATCGCATCATTTCTAAAACCAAAGCTTTATTTACGAGTTGTTTGATCAAAAAAATATTTGATATTCATATTTTTTTCACGCTCTTGGTAAATTATAGTGATTTAATAGAAAAGGCTATTCAAGTCATGTAGGTTTTCGCCTAAAATTCTTATACCTAATCTGTTTTACTTATAGGTGTCGGAACCCACTAGAAGGTGTGACATATTTTCAACATAAGGCTGGTATGGTAGGCAGCTAGGCGGCTACTGCAGAAACTACAAATTTTACGCCATAATAATATTTGAAATGGCAAAGTAGTCCATTATATTCATACCATTTTATCATAACTTTTCTAAAACAGAACTTTCCAATTCGCATTATAAAAAGTAAAGAAAATTTTAATTGAAAAATCTTGTTCTTAATTTAACTCGAACTATTCTTGTGGAGAACTATTTTTTAGAACGGGTGGTTTGTTTCCAAACGTCGTTTTTCTCTTCCGATCGGCTGTAGGTAAGCATCCGAGCGTGGCGGGCAAATTCAATTCAGTCTGACCACTGAAAAACAGTACGATGTGGTTTACTAGATCGATCTCTGTGGAAATAAAAACATTTTTCAACGAATGCTATGCTCTGTTGTTCACGTTTGGGGCCAACGCAGCATTCGATTATGATGTTAGGCAAACTCATTTTACGTAAGCTTTGGTTTTTTCGTGTGTTTCAGAAAGTTATCACCCTTTGTGTAATTTATAATGTAGCCATTTATAACCGACTGTTTTCTTGTTTCAGAACAAAAGAAGTCCCGATGTCATAGAGACAACAAAATATTTTTTGATAAATTGTCTTTGTTTCTATAAACTATATAATTTCTTGGAATCCGTGACAGTAAAAAAGAAAAATTACATGTAATGTGTGTTTTTATTTATAGATTTTTTTATGGTTATCAAACAAAATAATAAGCCCTTTAATATCCTTTAATAAACCTCCAAATATTATTAATGCGACAATTTGTGACTATGTTTGTTACTCAATCACAGCATAATATACTGGGTGAAGATTTTGAGATGGCATATTTTTGAAACCTATGTTGGATTAGTCATGCTGAACAACTTTTACTATGCGACCAAAAATTAATTCTCAAAAAAAAAACTTTTCCTATATTATGATCGAGCAAGGTTCACATTTAGTAAGAAAAGTTAAAAAAAAAATTGAGGTCCCATAGTAAAAGTTGTTCAGCATGACTAACCCAACATAGGTTTCGAAAATATGCCATCTCGAAATCTCCACCTGTTATAAATAGATTTGATTGAAACATGAAACGTATGGCCTTTGAAATAAAATATACAATACTTTAATCCGGTGAAAACAACAGGTCTTCACGCGAACCGCAACCGGAATCAAGCTATTAATATAATGCAAAATATTTAAATCTTAAAATGTTAAAAATCAGCGTCTCTCAGAGAAGGTAGAGTTATTAGGGCGACAGAAAGATCGCCGAGTGAAATAACCGTCCCCCTATCGTCGAAAGCTTTTAGGAGATGAGATCAGCCACCTCGGTACATCAGCCGTGGTTAACACGCTCCAGCGACCAACGACACTCCTTGATTGTGTACTCTATACTCTATCTATGCTATTTATATATTGATCTTATTTAAAAAAAGAACCGTACTTGACTGTGCTATGTCAAAAATTGTTTAAGACTAGCTGTGCACCGGGAATTTTGAAATAAACAACCTATATCCCTCTCCACAACGTTCTATCTGATAACAATCAAAACATGGATACAAAATCTCATTCCTTTCTTCAAAAAAAGATGGATTGGTGATCCTGACGTCGCGTTCAAACATGCAAACTCTTCAGCTTACCTGTACAACATTACACACAAGGTAATGAGAAAAAACTAACACATTAATTAAATTTAGTAAATGTTGACGTATTTTCTGGCATGTTCCAAACTGTTTAATGTAGGAACTTAATTATGCCGTGATAGTTCAAAAGAAAGTCTTAACATTTAACCGCAAACCATATCAAAACACAAACCATCATATAAAATACCGATTCACTCGATTTCGGACTCTATTACGAAAGCTATAATGTTCTCAAGCGTTTTAATAGTGGTAATTTAGTGACGATGTTGAAAGCGTATATACTTTGTAAGTAAAACAACATAAAAATAAACTTGGGCTTATCTAAAACCGTTGGGAATAAACACACGAAAAATAAACAGTAACTGGTAGACCATTAGGGTTTCCTCTAGTTTTACTAGTAAAAGCCTCGCTGTGGCTGGTCTTGGGATCCCATCCGGAGTCAGGTGCTAAAACAGAAAGATAAAGCGGCCAAGACCGGATGGCGTATTTACAAAGTATTTCACTAGCATGTTCTGACATCGGTTAGATTTTGTATGAAGTATTTGTGTTTATTACCTATATTGTTTTGAATAATGTAACCTTGCTGAGTCTATTGCTGGAACTTCTCAGTCGAAGGCCGACTTTCGAACAGGTGGTAAGTTCAGTAGTTTTGACCATTATTTTTTATTTTTTATTGAGACCAACAGTTTTATATATTACTTAAGTATGTACACATAAAACTACTGCCAATAATAGGTCTCCATTAAAACTAATTTCTTATAGATAACTTAACGACTAAGAAGTGACGAATCACACAGATAAAAGCAAAAAAAAACAGTGAAAAGTATTATGAATTATAGTGAGATTATGAGTGCCCTTTAAAAATTTATGGCCTTAACAGCTTTATAATATATTGTTAGCAGAGTGAATCAATAGGTCACTAGAAGTGGGGGTAGACAAGTAGTGGGGACATGTATTTATAAGTGTTCGCACGCTCAGTTGGACTAGTATTCGCTGTAGAGTTCCCTAGCTAAGCAGAACCTCTGCTCGTTTGAAAAGTTTATGTGCCTACTGTGATTTGTTCCTTTTTCTGTTTGCTCTTTATTTTCTTTTCTCTAAAATACTTTTTTTTATTGCGTTCATTTGATAATAAATTGTTTAGTTTGTAAAATTAAAGTGATAATTTGGTGATATTTGTATTTTTCAAAATTATTCCCGTCTCTGATTCTTAAAATCAGAAGTGGGATTGGCTCTTAGCCCACGATTATTTTCACTTGCAAAATCTGAGTTAAGGCGGTTGATTTATCAAGTTGTAAAAACAAGTAAAAACGATTTTGCTGTTCTTAACAAGCGTTGTTTAAGTGAGTGGTGTGGTTATGTGGTAAAGTATTCGTTGGAAAATCTTTGGTGAGTACGTTCCAATTTATTCTGTGTGATTTTGAGCAGTAAAAAGTTGTGTGTTTACGAATATACATTGAAAGTTGCTTTGTGAGTACTATCGCAATTTAATATTGTTCTTTACCTACAGTGTAGGAGTTAGTGTGTAGGTATTAGTTATTTTGCTATTCGGTTTCACCCAATTGTTTTGTTCATTGATTAAAAGTTTAAAATCTACATCGCAAGATTGCGATTGGGTAGATAAAAAAAAATGCCTAATAATAACCGAAAAAATAGAAGCCGTTCTAGGAATCGTGATTCGCATTCTAGGAATCGTGATTCGCATTCTAGGAATCGTGATTCGCGTTCTAGGAATCGTGATTCGCGTTCTAGGAATCGTAGGTCCCGTTCCAGGAACTATTATATTTGAGTTCTGACCATCGAAACTCGCGTCTAGTCTTACCTGTAACAGACGTAGCTCTGCTAACAATGCAATGGATTTAATTCTAGATCGACTGACGTCACTGAAAGAACTGGAAGACGGAGGTCTTCGCCGCAGCCACGTGCGCCGAGTGCCACCGGCGTGTTCCCTACGACGCCGCCGCCGCGACCGCGGGTGGTAACCGCGACTGTGGCAGAGTGTCCAGAATTGGCAGCTCCGTCCTCGCCGGGGCATTCCGTGAGTGCGGTTACAAACCGCGACCTCAGCACAACTGATCGTATCATCGACGCCATACGATCAATTAATACTACGGTGAGATCAAACCAAGCTTACTATATTTCTAATTTTAATCAACGATATAGACATCTGGTGCGAGGAGGTAAACCGTGCTAAGGTTTTGAATAATTGGAATGACAATGAGTGTTTGTCTCTCATTGGGAATTGTCTGAAGGGGGATGCTAAAGCTTGGCTCAATGAGTGGGTCACTAATGACCGTAGCTGAAGCAATTTTAAGAATTGAAACCCTCGTGTACATTTATGACGTACTCATATTGAGTAATACTGTTAATGAGGGTTTACTGGCCCGTAAAATGCTTCGGGGCTTTCTATTAATTTAAAGAAGTGCTTTTTTTTTGTCAACTAAGATCGAGTACTTGGGACGTAACCATAAGTCAGGGTCAGGTACAGCCGAGCGAACGAAAGGTTCAAGCTTTGTATGAATTCCAAATTCAACCGAACCGAGCCTATTCCGAAAACTGTAAAACAAGTCTGTCAATTTTTTGGGACTAGCAAGTTATTTCCGCCGCTATATAGCTGGCTTTGCTACTAAAACCGCTTCTATCACAAAATTGCCGAAACAACAACAACGTACATAATTTCGCACCTTACGAGCGAACCAATTTTGGCTATCTATGATCCCGAGCTCACAAGCGGTTTAGAGCCCCTCAGTCTGAGGAGAGACTTTGCCTCCTTATGTGTGTTCTACCGCTTGTACAACGAACAGTGTTCTGTAGAATTGTTTAAGCTGATGCCCACGGCTACCATCCATCATCGCAACTCTCGCCATTGATGGGGAGTCCATCCTCACACATTGAAACCATAATTGTTTCGTACTGTGCGGGCTCGAAGGAGCTTCCTCCCGCGGACGCTCAGACTGTGGAATGAGCTCCCCGCCGTGGTTTTCCCAGTGGAGTACAGCATGGGGTTCTTTAAAAGGGGTGTGAAGAGATTTCTGCAGGGTCGGCAACAAGCGCGTGATACCCCTGGTGTTCCAGGCGTCCATAGGCTATGGTAACTGCTTACCATCAGGCGGGCCGTATGCTTGTTTGCCACCTAAATGGTATGCAATTTCCTTGTTTGGTACTCCACAACTAATAGTAGCAGATCGTGGTCGTATGTTCCTGAGTTCAGAGTTTACGAAACTTGTAACAGAGTTAGGCATTGATATGCATCTCATTACGCTGAAATGCATCACTCCAACGGGCTAGTGGAACGTTACTGTTGGACGTTACTAAACATGATTCGCATGGAATGCAACCACCGAAAAAACGAATGGTCGAACGTTATTTGGCGACTGCAGTTGGTTTTGAATATAACCAAGCAGAAAACCTCCAGGCAATCACCCTTGGACTTGGTGATGGGCATTGAAGCGGCTACGCCTCTCATACGTCACCTTGTCTAGAGATATTAGCCCTAGAGGACTCTCATCAAAACCGTGAGTCACAGAGAGATGCATAAACAAAGACACAACCGTGAACGTGGACCGTAGACCCCCTCGATTATTTGAAACTAATTCAATTGTTTTTGTTATTAACCAGGCACAAGCGACTAGCAGGCTCGACTCGGGCATGCGCGGGCCGTACCGTGTGATCAAGGCGCTTTCCCAAGGTGGATATGAGCTGCAACGGCTGGCAGGCTCCTATGAAAAAACGACCCAGGCTGCAGCACAATTTATGGTGCCGTGGCGAGGGAAGTGGACTCCTGCCTGACACGTGTGCTGCCTTTTTCGAGAGCTAGTTTGCGCTGCACTTGTATGATAAGCTAACGTCGGGCCTATGTCATGCAAGTGTAGAAGTTACTTGGTATGCTTACTTTGGTACCATGTTGTGAGAAATAAGCGAACGTCGTGCCTATGTTTCTTACGGTCGGTCGGAGATAGCTAACGTCGTGCTTCCTCTCTGGCTTGGGTGAACATGGTTCACTGTGGGTCGATGTGTCTCCGGTGAGAACCAGAGTTCCGACCTTATTGAAATTTTAGATTGTGGTGATGCAGCTGAAGTGTCTGCAGCGCTTCTGTTGCATTACCATGATGTGTGTAATCTCTGGGAAATAGTCCTGGAAATTACATTTAAAGCTCTAAAAACTTTTAGGATTGTGAAAGTTTTGTTTACATTCTCAGGTGCAGACTATAATGATCATAATGCGGAGTCCACGCTTGAGCGAGCTGACGAAAGCAACGATGTGCCACAGAGCCTGTAACAGGCACCTCCAATGCAGCAGAAACTGCTATCTGAGACATAGGAGCACGAGGACGTCCTTCAGTCAGGAGAGGCCGTGTTAGCAGAGTGAATCAATAGGTCACTAGAAGTGGGGGTAGACAAGTAGTGGGGACATGTATTTATAAGTGTTCGCACGCTCAGTTGGACTAGTATTCGCTGTAGAGTTCCCTAGCTAAGCAGAACCTCTGCTCGTTTGAAAAGTTTATGTGCCTACTGTGATTTGTTCCTTTTTCTGTTTGCTCTTTATTTTCTTTTCTCTAAAATACTTTTTTTTATTGCGTTCATTTGATAATAAATTGTTTAGTTTGTAAAATTAAAGTGATAATTTGGTGATATTTGTATTTTTCTAAATTAATCCCGTCTCTGATTCTTAAAAATATTTTATCGAGTAAGAAAGAAGAAAGACATTAAATTTATTTTGAAATTACAAACAGCACCACAAATAAAATACAAAATTTTGGATGGAACTTTACTTTTATATAGGTATCTGTAGTGTGTTGTGCGCGCTCTATTTTCAAACATAGCGCCTGACATTCACTTGGTCACGCACTAAAATACCTTCCTGTATTTATAACGATACGCAATTATATTGCAACTGGTGAGAGAAAACACGTATCATTTCATGCGTAAGCACTAGTAGGTAGCTATAGTGAAATTTACGCTGTTTTTTAGTGTAATAATGTTGGTCTGAGGCGGACGATTCTCAAAAAGATTTACAAGAAGACGTACTTTTAAATTGTCATAAACTTTTTAGCCAATTACTGACAAATACATCAGCAAATTTTCCACTTGAGAATCTGAACCAGACAGGTGAGTATTATATTCAGAGCATTACTTGTTTAGTGGTTTTGCAAGTACGCAACCGGTAGTGGAGACAGGAGACTGCGTCCGCCGCGTTCACCTCACTACCGGGCTACCGGCATGAGTGAAGGAAACTCTACTAAACTATACGATACATAGACACACCTATTCTATTCAACTAAGTTATATATACGTACATTTGCCGTATATGCTATATATTGGGACCAGTTTAGATTAAGACGTCTTTTGTGTTTGGTGGATGTTCTTTGGTTTGGAAATAAAGATTTGTAAGGATGTGTTGTGAGACTGACTGAAACGACTTCAAAATAAGATGGGGATTGGTACGCGGACCGAACTAAGATCGAAAAAAACTAAAGACCCAAGATGTATATAATAATGAGATTTAAGAGTAGGTTGTGTCAAATGAAAGTAAACTATAGTGTTATACGGGGTGGATACGACAATACGACATTAAATGAAACCACGTAAAGTACTCATGTATACGATCAACTTTTACTATGGGACCAACTTCGAAATCGCAAAAAAAAAACCTAGCTTTTCATACAAAGAAATTGTTACTCAGTTTTTGAAATAAACTGTTTAATTATTATTTTTTACACACACACGGTTATGTTATCCCAAACTAAACAACGCCAGCCTAGACCCGTCGGTTCAAATGTCAAAATGTTATGTTGTAATTAATATAATAGTTTATAAGGAACTTTAACCATTTCATCATATCGATTAGAAAGTTCACAATAATTACTTAGTCATGAACAACAGAAAGCTTTACGCAAAACAACGAACTTAAATAGATCCACGAAATTATTAAAGAGGAAATTATGGTAACTGTGTTTGTGTCAAAATGGAGTTTCCGGAAGCCGGAAGTTGGTACGTGTGTGGAACTTTAGGCGTGGGTTGAGATTTTCGGGGACAAGTTTGAGTCGCGCCGGTTTTTGTTACTTTTTAATCGACTTAAAAAAAAAGGAGATTATCAATTCGACACGTATGTACCTATGTAATATTATTAGAGCTGCAATATATTCTATTCACATATGATAATCTATTAGGGATTCCAAACAAATATACAAAATTTCATAGATGTATGTATGTATATATGTTTGTCCACGCATATCTCCGAAGATATTAATCGGAATGTAACCATTCTTTTTTTATTGGTTCACATTTACTTCAACTTAGGGAATAGTGCAAGTTTTATCGAAATTGGATCAGTATTTTTCAATGTATGGACAAATATGTGTGACGGCCTGGCTTACTGATACGAGCTACGGGTGTGGTGTCAAAGGAAAAACATCTCAAAACCTTGGTCAAATTCTAGTGCATTCAAAATTAATAAAAAAGTAATAAAAAAAACGACTTGAAAATACACTAAAAAGTATGAAATTACTCTAATCTGACACTGATTTGAAGTCAGCGAACGAGCACGACGTATTCCATTGAAAATATTTCGCTGACTTATTTATTATTTATTTAATGCTTTGTGTTTTTTTTATTAAATCAAAAGTCAAAGCCATTTATTCAGTTTACCCCCTAGGGGGGCTTATGAAGGTTGCAATTGAATTAACTACGTTTTCAGAAGTCGTCAACTGAAAAGAATCAGCAGGAAACACAAAGCGAATTACACTGGAAAGTTTTCTTCTTGATTGACCTCATAAACTGGTAAAATCTAAAAAGTATCAAATCAAATAAAAAAAAAATCAAATAATTTATTTTAAAAAGAAAAAAATCACACAGATAATTAAGCAATGGTCCCCGCTCTAGGATAATCCTGTATCGCGGGCAACCTGTATTGTTTACAAAAATATGATTGCTAAAACAGAGGGAAGTTATAAATTCAAAACAAGTTATAAAGGAAAATTATAAGTAACTAACTAGAAACTTTTTTTTATCAATCTATTAATTACATACAATGCATGTATCGAAGCACAAGTTAAAGTAATTTATTCACTATATGCCTTTAGAGGGCTATTATGTAAGTTGCAGCTCTAATTACTATATACAAATTGATCGATGTTGGTAGTGAGTACGCAACAACCGTTCGTGGGCAACCTTTTTACTTTGAATAGTAAGTGCCGATGGATTTTACGAGTCGTAGTCGAGTCAGATGGGAAAAAGTTTATTATCTGCCTGGAGGAAATTGGTTCCGGCATTTTGATGACTATGGTGCTATGAGCTACGCCACTAGGCTTATTTATTCATCACCATCATTTTATGTGGGCCTACCATCGTCTACTAAGGATTTTCGTTAATATTTAAATGTGATATCACAAAAATCATGCAACGATGTGTTTTTCTATGTATTATTTTGTACACATGAGACATAGCGATGCATTTGTAGCAGTGACATTTATCAGTCATCTATCAGTGGCGCTAAGATAGTTCACACGCGGAAATATAGATAACGCCACGACAGCCTGCATCGCGCTGACGAAGTTTCTTCCACGACCTCCATATATACAAAGGTTCAACACGTACAGTTGGACCTCCCCAGACACGATGACCCAACCTGGTGGCTTCCCTTCTTTTAGATGTCATTCAATCTTCCTCCTCCATAGATTTAATGTAATTAATAAAAAATTAATTGAATGAAAACATTCAAATGAATTTGACCCGTACGAACTGGGTGCCAACGCTCTACGTACCGATCAACTCGAACCCAGTCTGCGCGCTCCCGTACCTACTTGGAAAGTAGTAGTTCTTCGTGTGTGTTTGTAAGTGTTCGCACGAGTCGAATCAGTACGAAAATATGTTAAATATACGATCGGACTAATAGACCGGCCTAATATTTCAAACTGAAACTGAGAACCTTGATTGTATTATATAAAATACCTACATATTAGCGATGGGCGATTGTTCCAAAAAAAGTAATCGAAAGAATCGACAATTGTGAAACTGTACATTCGATTGTCGATTCATTCGTTCTAACGAATAAACAATCGAATAACAATCGACCTTTCGAATGAAAATTGACGCACGCAACGCACGTTGCAATAGTATGCACAATTGACGGGTAAGCGCGGGACGCGGGGGCGAAGCAAATAGATTCATTCATTCGGCGGACGGACAGCCACGAAGCGTATTATGAACAATCGAAAGATTTCGATTGTTATTCGAATAATTCGAATAAATTGGACAATCGAATAATTCGATTGTTTTTAGTAACAATCGCCCATCGCTACTACATATTTAGTTCTAGAATTTACAAAAAGACACGATAATAGTTATATTATCAAAACGTTTAAATCTCAATTTACAAAAGTGTAATTTAATTTTCACAAAGACTTTATAATTACTAATTTGTACACTCGCGACATAATATATTAACAAGTTGACCCATGTCTGGGCGGATTTTATTTAATTAGTAGCCGACCAGTTGAAATTTAAATTTATATTACAATATGAAACGGGACTCGTGTAAACCGGGCCTCAATTAAAAGTGTCGCGCTGTTTGATCCTGTCCTTATTACTGCGACACGTTTGTGCGATTTTCTATTTTGATTTATTGTATTTGCATTAGCGTCCGTATGAGGTTCGACCAGATATTGGGAATACTGGGTCACTGATGGATAAATCTTTTATTTTTAATTTCAGGTTTATGTTAAAGTTGGATATAACTTTAGAGAGCCGCCTAGCCGTGGTCAACATTAATTTAAAGAATACAATTAATGTATTCGACTTCAATTTAAAGTGTTGTCATATCCTGCTGTGAGTAAGGTCCATGAGGAGGCTCAACTCCTTCAAACCACTTAGGGTGCGAAGAGAGCGTCTGGGGCGGGGACTAGGTAGTGTAGTACCAGTGTGATTTGAAGGAGTTGAGAGAAGTCGCTGTGCCAGCATCGGGCGGGATAACGCGCAGTGTCATTTGGTACTACACAACCTAGTCACCACTTTTCAAGAAGGGTACGAAGAGAGCGTGTGCAACGTGCTAGTGAAACTCCTAGTGTAGCAAGCGTCTATATCCTACGGCAACTGCTTACTATCATATTTCCAACCTAAATTGTACAATAATAAACACTATCAGTCCATCCCCATTAAATTTATCTGGTGCCATCATATGGTTTAACCAACAAGAACCAATAATGTCGTAAAAATCATAAAAATGTAACAGTATGCTATTGTCACAGTGAACACACGGCCACTGAGTTGTTTATGATAGTCTCTTACGGATCACGTCGGGTATTTTCCTCATAAATGTTTTCCTTGAAGGAAAATAAAGTGATAAACATTTTTACGTAGATACCTTCAAAACTATTTCTATTAGCGTGCCATAGCAGGAGGCATTTCTTGATGATATTAAATAAAAGCGTTATTATTAGTATCATTAATGTTATCTACTTGCAGGGGTGAATGACACCCCTAGGTAACAAGCAGGCCCAGTGCGGGTCGAAGGATTTTACTTACCTATGAATTTGACTTCTTCGGCTTGCAGGATTTTCGTGATATTTTACGAGATATCGTGCGATTCGTGAGATTCGTGATATCGTGCGGGCTAAAAGGAGTTTTCTCCCGCGGACGCTCGGACTGTGGAATGAGCTCCCTGCCGTGGTTTTCCCAATGGAGTACAGCATGCGGTTCTTCAAAAAGGGTGTGAAGAGATTACTTCAGGGTCGGCAACGCGCGGGTGATACCCCTGGTGTTGCAAGCATCAATAGGCTACGATAACTGCTTACCATGAGGCGGGCCGTAGGCTTGTTTGCCACCTTAGTGGTATAAAAAAAAGAGAGATATAGCATAGCGTTTATTCGCTCAAAGAGCAGCTTAACTGGGGAAGTACCTCCACTTTACAGGATACCGCAGCCAAATGACTTTACGTTGTGTTCCTGCGCGTGAGTAAGGCGCCAGAGATCATTGGGGATGGGGAAGGGTCGGTAACACGTGAGTCATGCCTCGAGTGTTGTAAGCAACTATATGGATACGGTAACGGTTTAAAAAAAAAACTCAAGGAGCCTTTTTATATTTTTTTTTTATACAACTTAGTCGATAAATAAGCATACGGCCCGCCTGATGGTAAGCGGTTACCGTAGCCATACATACGTCGCTTGCAACACACGAAGCATAGCTCACGCGTTATCGACCTATCCCCCTCCCCTATGAGCTCTGGCAACCTTACTCACGCGCAGGAATACAACTTTACACAACATAAAGTTATTTGGCTGCGGTATTCCCCAGTCGAGCTGCTCTTTGAGCGAATAAACGCTATGCTCTACCTCTCTTAAAACCTCTCTTTAGCCTGTGGTGAATACAAGCTTTATACAACGTGAAAAAATCACTCGCTCACCAAATCATGTTCAGTATGTACGTAGGCACCATCCACCGGTCCTGGATCCACCTGTCACCACCATCGTCTAGCTTATGGACAGCAATACCTTAACAAGTCTCAAGGGCAACTGACTCTGAGTTGCAATTACAGGAATACACCCGTATGTGCCTGGAAACAGATTATCAACTTGAGGGTTGGTAAAAATGTACCTAAGAGTAATGTAAATAAGAGCCCCATAAATACTGAATTCCACGAACGTGTAGAGCCGGAATCCATAGTAACGATGGGTGGATCGATCGGTAATTTAGGATTATTGTATTGAAAATAATTATACTGAGTATATTATTATCGGAAGCAGCGGCAGGCTTGAGGAAATTTTCTATATATAGATTGTATTTTGTACATGTTTGTTGTAAATAAAAATATATTAAAATATTAGGCAAAAACTTCGAAAGGTAATTCAAAGGAAGTTATTGTATATAATATAGTACTTAGGTGGGTTGGACTACGCTACAAATTTATGTAATAAAGTTTTTTTTTATTGTGTATTGGCCTGTTTTTGACCACAATCTTACCATGGTAAGTGATGATGTGTATATATGTGGTAGCCAGCCAGATGGGTACTATAAAGTACCCTACCACCGTGCTATGGTTTCCTCACGATGTTTTCCTTGCTCAAGCTCATTGTAGGATTCGAACCCGGGACCTTCGTCTCGGTATCCGACGTCACTACCACTGAGCCATCATCGCCTTATAAATAATAATATATATAGATAACTAGCTGCCCGGCGCGACATCGTTCGCGTGGTGCTACCCTACCCTATGGTGCTACCCTACCCTACCCTACCCTGACAGCAAACTCCCCATTAACAAACATGTGATAAATGAAGAACCGCTCGACCGATTTTGTGCAAACTTCACATAAACCATCTACTAAATAGTCCGAACAAAGCTTAAACATTTGGTTTGGATATGTGAGCCCGTTCTTGAGTTATAAAATTACAACGAAAAGTGGCATTGATTTTTATATATTTAGATAGAAGAGAAGATTCAAATAATATACATTGTTTTTTTATACTAGTTGCTCGGCAAATAAGCGTACGGCTCGCCTGGTGATAAGCGGTTACCGCGGCACCCCGAAACATCACTCACGCATTACAGACATTTTCCCTTCCCCGGTGAGCTCTTAAATGTTGCATACCAGTTCCTTATGTACCGTAAGCACCCACTAAGACAGTATTTTTCAAAAATTCCACAATAACTTGGGCGTAATTGGAGATCACAGCTAGTTAAGAAGACGCCAAATGAAAGCCAGCTCGTTAATACTTCGCACGTAATCTGTTTGATCGGTGTCAAGTTGTCGCGAGATACATCTAATTCCGGCGCGGCTACTTTTGTAGGAGTACAGCGTCCATGCTATTAGCCAGCCCGGCTTTAGGCTTCACAAATTGAATAACCCGCCGCCATGGTCCCACTATAAATCACCGAGTTACCAAACAACGCCGCCCTACCGAATCAACTTTAAACTAATTTATTAACACCGAAGACGTTATTATGAACGCCATTGAGTGGCTCGACAAACAGTTACTGGGGGAAGGAACACTGGCTCGGTAACGTCATTATTTAGTCCAATTTGCAGAATTAGCTTGATAAATGTGTTTGAATTAGCGTTTTCGTAGACCGATGCGCGCGCCGTAGCCTCGTAGCTCCGTAGCGGCTCTACGAGCTCAGTGTGACCGCGCGGTTCGGATCATCGCTACGTACGCGCCGCGTTTCGATACGATTTTGCGTTCCATGAACACGTATTTTAAGATTTGGTGACGATAACAGTGAAACGGTTTCAGTGATCAGTGAGGTGTCAGTGATACAGTGATTTTTGTACGTAAGTTTTTTTTATTATATTTAGGCAAAGGCCTCGAAATGGTGAATTGAAATTTAAATTACTGTTTACTTTATTGAGAAACGTTTACCCACTTTCCGTTTTAAGTGGGTGAAATAATAGAATATTCATCGGTACGAAAATAGTGTTGTAGGTTCAGAGGGAAATTACTTGAGAATTAATTTACATTGTACGATAATATTGTTTAATTTAATAAATATTACATTATGCTCTATCGAATATATGAAATATTATTTTACTTTTATTTAAAACTAAAAAGTTATAGTAATCAATAAAAAAATTAAGGGTACATTAATTTCCTAAGGGTTAAGCTTAGAATTAAAACGTGGCATGTCCTATTGAATCTTACAGCACATACATATAGAGCTCAAATTATGCCGCGACACTCAATTGAATCCCATACAATCCCTTGGGGGATTATAGTATAAAATCTCTCTCTTTACGTAATTCGCAATAAAATTGGTTTCACAGGAAAATCATTATTGCAAAATACCTTACTTATTGAAACGATTATGTGAATGTAAATTGAAATGATTTTGAAATTGTATTTGTTACTTGTGGGGATTTGATAAGTCCACAAAAAATTTGAAGGAGATAGACACTCTTAACGTTTCAAAATCAAGAACTAATTTGTTCAGTTTAGGCCCTGATAAGGCACTTATGAACGTTAATTTGTAACATACAGTTGAATTTACCACCGGTTCGAAATACACTTAAACTGAGAAGTCTCCGGCAAGAAACTCAGCAAGGCCTATTTTTCTTTTCATTTTATTTGTTTGTATGTTGAAGATCTTTTCTCTTTTTTCTTCTCAGCAAATTCAACCTTCCGAATCGGTATTAGAGTATTAGAGTCAGAATTTTCATAAGTGCCTGCGAAGGTCTATTTGAATAAATGATGTTGAATTTTGAATCAAATCGTTGGATCATCGCGTATTTGATTTCACTTATCCTGGGGCATTCTTTCGAATACGGCTACCTGATCCTAAACTAAGCAGATCTTGTATTTTGGAAACCAGATAACTGATATACGGATTTTTGAATGTAAATACACACTTGATATATATTATACACCCAGACTCAGGATATCCAGACATGTTCATGGACGCAAATGCATGTCCTGTGTGGGAATCCACGCAATCCTGCGGTGTGATAGGTGGAATCGCCAACTGGTCCGCCACTCATAATTTGCTTCTGCCTGGTTTTCTATGACACTTCACAATTTTTAGGAGGAGTTCCCAATGCGTTTGTATGCTTTTTTATGTTTGTTACCTCATAACTTTGTCATTTAATAAGCGATTTGGAAAATTCTTTTTTTGTTTGGAAGGGTTTGATTACTTTTTAGTACACTTTGAAGTTGGTTTAAGTTTTCGTAAAACAAATTTTATTATATATTCTGATAATAAACGTATAAGTCATAAAAATATCAAATCAATATTTTAAATATTAACAGATATCAGTTGAATATGTCATAGTGATTAAGCATTCTTAATTACATTATAAATATTACAAATTTTGCGAGGTCGAATATAGACGAAAGTCGTGGATTTGAATGCTCCATTGAGCTTGAGTTCTCGGTAAAGAAATGTCATTTTCTGAGGAAGCCATAGCATTGTGTTAGGGTATTCCCCGCCTGCCTAGCTACCACCCTCATCCTGAAAATCAGTCACCGAGCACTTGAGAGCCAGTTTACTTTTAAGTTTATAACCGTTTAGTTAAGTAGTAAACATTTTAAGAGAGGTAGAGCATAGTGTTTATTCGCACAAACTGAAAGAAAGAAAGAAAAAAAAAATTGGCCCACTTGGTGAAAGTACACACTTATAATAACAACATTATATAAAGAATAAGTTTTTTTGTTAAAAAAGTCATTATTAATACAAGCTTTTTTTGGTGACTGCCCTTTTTGTTGACTGTACTTGCATTATCTTCCAATATACTAATGTATACCAAATATCAATTCAATCCGACCACTGGAAGTGGGTGAAATTCGACTCGCAAGATTCCACCCGAACGAACAAACATACATACATACATTGCACGTTAAATAACAATTTGTAAAAAAGGAAACATATTCTGTGTATACACATACATAATTCCTTGCTTATAATTAATTCATTTGTTGCTTGGGGTCAAAATGTATCTACCTCAGTGCAGCTCCAATAGAAGACATAATGTATTGTCTTATCATTTAGTACTTTTGACAGTGATATAGAGTCGATATTAGACTGACGGCCGCTAGCACTCTGTTATGCGATTTTGACAATTCGAAGGTCACGAATATTGTTATTGTTTTCGTCTCTATACAGGGTTACTGGTAACATTAACAACCTCTCAGGAACATATTATTAACATCAAAAATAATAACTTTTGTGTTATGATTTTTAATAATTCATAAGACTTTCATACCAAAAAAATACAACCGAATTCCTCCTTTTTTTGAAGTCGGTTAAATAGAAAAGTATTTACCTAAATGCAACGCTCTAAATTACACGGATAGTAAGTCTGTAATCTGTGTAAATACCTACCAATTTATTGTACCATTTTTGTCACCATGCCTGTTTTTTGGTGTATTTTCTATTTTTATATTGTATGTTTTTTATTATTATTTTTGTATGTCACTGTATGTTCATGATTTCATGAACGTGGGTCTCGACTGAAAACCAGCGCGAGTCGACTGATCTAAGCATATTATGCTGAGTCCCGACTCAGCTTGAATGTTGCGTGATGCAAATAAACATTTTTTCTTTCTTTCTTTAAATGTTACGAACTTGTTATATATCTATAGATATAGCAATATATAGGGGACTGGGAAAAACGACAAGCAAACGACTCGGTAGCTAAATACACAGTGATTTATTCAGGTAGACACACATATAGGTACATACATATAATGTAGTAAGTAAGTATTACATACATAACAGAACTCTACGCATAACAAAGAAATGACTGACAGTGCTCGAGGCGTAGGTTTGAAATATGTTCGATAGAACTACGAAATTTCAAAATTGTATGTGTTAATGTATTGTAAAAAGTCATAGAACAAAAGCTGTTGTTTGTGACGTTAGTAAATACAGTCCTGCAAGATTGTTAGTGTTGCACCAATAATCCTGTATAAGCACACGGTACTCCTTACTCTGTAGGACAAAACATACTCGTCGTGTATAAATCTCAAAATTATTAAAACAGGCCAAACCAATATACAATTTGTATACAATAAGGCCCTAATGATACCGCAGTGACTTAATCCGCCATTCCTATACCCGAAGCCTAAGTGAATATCCTCAGCTATAACCTTTATGCACACTTATGAGCAGGATGTCGATTAACTCCAGATAAGTTAACGCTAAGTTAAGCAGTAAGCACTCTACTTAGAATCTAGTGATTTTCTTAGTGAAAAAGCTTGAATGGTTCTTTTATTAGGAACGAGATAATGTTAATTGGAAATTATGAACGCTGGTTCATTTCTCCGCTATTTGTATAGTAGTTATATCTAGTGTATTTCCTGTGGTTTTACTTGTGTTGTTTAATTTCGACGGGCCAGTTGGCGTGGTTGGTTAAGATTCTACTTTTCACGCCGCAGGACGTGGGTTTGATTCCCACCCAGGACATGAATTTGTGTGCATGAACATTAGTCTGCATGTCTCGAGTGGGTGTGATTTTGTTAGGTACTAGTAGTCCCGTATGGACGAAATTCGACCAACATTTTATAAGTTTGGAAAATTCTCTTCTTCACGTATTTATATGACTATGACATTATGATTGTTAGATGTGTGTCAAATGCATGGTAGTGTGTGTAATGTTTTTTTTTTTTTTTTTTTTTTTTTTTTTTTTATACCACTTATGTGGCAAACAAGCATACGGCCCTCCTGATGGTAAGCAGTTACCGTAGCCTATGGACGCTTGCACCACCTGGGGTATCACTCGCGCTTTGCCGACCCTAAAACATAATCTAATGCATTAACTATGCCAAATCTCACTCCTGCGAGAGCGCAATATTCTAAAGTTTTAGTTAAAATATTCATTTTCATACAAGCTTTTATTAGTGACTGTACTTCTTGTTGGCTGTACTTGCATTGTCTTCCAATATACTAATGTATACCAAATAACAAGTCAATCCGATCACTGCAAGTTGGTGAAATTCGACCTACAAGATTCCACCCGAACAAACATAGTTACATACATTCATTGCAAGTGATATAAAAGCTTGTAAAAAGGAGATTTCTTTTCACGATTAAATATAATGATTAAGTAGTATGTATTCATGTAGCTATCTGGTTTCCATAGTACAAGCTCTGCTTAGTTTGGGATCAGATATGTGAAGAATGTTCCACGCACAGATTAGGTCACGATATTTATTTATTATAAAGTATGATCTATCTGTCTGCCTTTTAATCAATCGGCCATTCCAGCGTGATTGAAAAGCGAATTGTTCTAAATGTTTATCTTTCATTATCAATAACGAATGAAATAAATATACCTACTAGTTTTAATTAGGTTTTTAGCTCCTAGAAGATTTTTTTTTGCAATGAGCAAGCAAACCTATACATCGTAAAAAAATAGGTATTTTGTTACGAGTGACCTCTTTTTGTGGTAGCGTGGTGTAGCATGATTAGCCGTTCTTAATCGATCGGCGAAGTTAAGCTACGTCTGTCGTGGTCGGTACCTGGATGGGTGACCGGTCTAGTGGTATTTCAAATCGAGCGTTTCCGTGCTTCGGAAGGCACGTAAAGCCGTTGGTCCCGGTTATCACTTAATTGTGATAGTCGTTAAGCTAGTTGGATGCCTTCTCGGCGGCTTGAAAAATTCCAACAGTAGGTTGACCACTAGCCTACCTCCACCAATCCGCAGTGGGCATGCGTGGTGGAGTATCTGCCCATTCCCTTTCACCCTCATTTGTGAAAGGAGGCCTGCGCTCAGCAGTGGGACATTATAGGCTGATGATGATGATGATGACCTCTTTTTGTCTACTTAGTCTATTCTTGGTTATTCAGCAGGCCCCCTGCTAGTAAGTCTACCATCCGGCGCCGATCCCACAGAGAGAGTTCTAGAGTTCTGAGTACAGAGTTCCGCACTCACTACTGTGCACGCCGCAAGCAGTCTAGAGTGCAATATTTGCTACCGATCATACGTCATACACTTTTTTTACTATAGGCGTAGAACGCAGAACTCTGGAACTCTCTGTGTGGGATCGGTGACTTAACTGAAAACGTAATTCTGTTACGATCCCTTTTCAACTCCTTTGCCATTGACCCAATTTGCATTCTGTACTAAATTTAGAATATCTATTGATGCTATTGAATTAGTAGACTACCAAAAGTCATCTGTACTTTTTTACACCACTCATAATTCATTGGAACACAATTTCAATAGCAGACTTGAGCCCCAATTTGATCCACAGTCATATGTACTTTATAGAAAATTCAAAATCATTTATTCAAATAGACCTTCGCAGGCACTTATGAAAAGTCTGACTCTAATACTCTAATACCGGTTCGGAAGGTTGCATTTGCCGAGAAGAGCCGGCAATAAACACAGCAATTACTCTTTTCAAAACAAGCTTAGATTCATTACATAATATTTACATTCTAATCGCACTGAAAACAATTGCGTGCCCCGGCGCGGCGGCAAAATTACAAAGAAGACTGAATAAATATTTAATAAGTAAATAAATAGCAGACCAGCCCCCACAAGCAGCACCTGTTCACAAGTATGACGCGTGTGGCAGCCATAGATAGAGATTTGCAATAATAATATTCTCTCAGAGTTATTACAATTCATGGTTGATTTAAACAACCTACATATAAATACACAAAATATCTTTCAAAGTAAAACAAAACATCGAAATTTTCCAAGGTACACTTGAAACATGATTGATGTGACTTATTCGCGATCCCAGCAATCCTAAGGTAAACATTGCAAGTCCGACAATTAATCATGGCGTGTGTCGCCGGCCTAAGTAAGCAGCCTGTTGTTTCACAAGGTCGAGATGTGAGTTTGCGTTTCTGGTTTTAACTGGGATTCTTGAAAGATTAGTAATGATTTGTTTGAATAGTTACACAAGATGAGAAAGAACATACCGTATCGCTCCAATCAATTTAAATTCTTATAATGTTTTAAAATACAGAACGTCTCTCACCTCTCTGTTAGAGTGCTTGTAAATCGAGAGCCAATACACAGATTTTAAAGTGATTATCAAACGGTGTGCTGTAACTTAAAAAAGCTACGCAGATGTGCCGGAGCCGCGGTCAAAGGTATAAATGTCTTACTAATAAAAATATGGAACACGGTTGTTATAATAAATACCTATATAATAATCATGTAATAATTACAAAAAGAAAAACAATATTATTTTTAGTTTAACGCATGAATTATTTTCGAATGGAAGTAAATATTTGACTTCTATCATCAAGGAACCAAATTGGTTGGAAGTTTTTGATATGTAATTGTCCATCTATTTCAAACATAATTATAATTGATTAGTTTTAAAATAAATTGCCTTGTAGGTATTGCAGAAAAATCTATTTAGAAAAATCGAGGATTTCACCTTAACTGAGTCGACAGAATATATTTATATCCAATAATAGATAATAAGAAACCTACACAATTTCTTTTAATACTTAGGCGTATTCTTCGTAATTGTGCTATAAGAACGGCACAAAGGACCGTCAGTTATCGTCGGAAATGTTCACTTATTGTGTCCGATATTGTTATTTCTGGGTACAAACTATTCTTTGATTTGTTTCGTACACGCTTGGCATGGAGCTGCGAACAGCGGGTGAGAGGCGGTAATGTTGGTCCTGTAGGTGTTTCTTTGAATGACGTTTTCTATTTATTCTTTATTCCTATAGATCGTAGGTATCAAAGCCGAAGCATCTTATGAAAATAGATCTTAAAACGTTTGGAAGATATATCATATTTTTAGATATAGTAGAATTCCTGTTTATAAGTTATCGTATTAGTGCTTCCGATGTTGTTTTTAAGATGATTTTGAACTAATTTATAAAGTGCCCTTACTGTTAATTCCCTCTATTCGAACAATTCTAACCTAACGTAACCTAACCAACTGTATTTGGAATGCCCTGAGTCGGTTCTGGGTGATAGAACATTTGTAGAACGTTTTGATGAAGAGGTAGTTTAATTGTAGAACAGTCGCTTTTATGATATGCAATAGGTAAAGAAGAGATTCCTAAGATTGAATTTCCTTTAACAGAGGTGCAATTGGATCAATCTTTAACCAGTGCGGGAATTTTGACCTATGAAACTTAAAGGAGTTTTATTTAACACCTATTTTTATTTGTGTTAGTACAAAAATATAAAGTTATCGTCATCGAAAAATTTCTACTTTCATACTAGACTGGGGCGCGGCGCAGCGAAACGCGCGCGCTACCCTGCCGCCCGGGAGGGGATTATACCCCTGCTGACACCCACCGCGTATGACGGCCGCCGCGCACCGCCTTCATATTAAATTATGTCCAAATATTTCTGATTTCAAATCAGTAAAAAAAAAGTTTCGAACAAATAAAAAAAATGTGTTCTATTACTGATACTGAACCACCAAAAAATATATCCGCACTGGTTAAAATTTTATCCACTATTACCTATGTTAAAATAAACCTAAC
Organism: Achlya flavicornis; assembly: GCA_947623365.1. Classification (NCBI taxonomy): domain Eukaryota; kingdom Metazoa; phylum Arthropoda; class Insecta; order Lepidoptera; family Drepanidae; genus Achlya; species Achlya flavicornis. The sequence goes on from OX392474.1 coordinate 3,177,894, forward strand.
CAATACGTTGAAAACTTCTTTTAACTTGGCATGCAAGGCTGTAAATCTTCTTAATTTTTTCCGGGACGTTATGTCAGTTACATTGAAAGTTTCGTGGAATTTGTGTTGGAAGAAAATGTTTAAAAGTTCATTTTGTTTTTTCACTTTCAGATTGCTTTTTCGTTGAGCTTTGCTGTTTCATCCCCGGCAGACATGCCGTAGCCATTGAGAATACATGCAACCAGTAGCTTGTGTGGTATTTGACATTTAATTACATGTTATAACGAATTTCGTGAGTTTGAATTCTTTAACCGGTAAATGGTATAGTAAAAAATACTGAAAATAATAGTATAATGTGAGAGGTCACACTACTGAGTTGTCAAACTATTTTCCCCTTTTGAATGAAGAATGCTTGGTCTACACATATCACTTGCAGTGAGGTACAAACCTATCATAATCGGGATTATACCTATCATAAAACTGTGCGGTAATATAAAGTAAAAAGCACTAGTGCGTAATAAGCTGCATTAAGATACTAAAAACGGTGCAATAAATGTCACTTTACGAGCGAGTGTGTTGAAAAAAAATATAAGAGTAATAATTATAGCTCAACGACTCTAATGATAAGTATGCAACTAAAAACATGATTAATTTTACATTGTTCACGAGTTGAAATTCCATTAGCCAATTACAACACGCTGTATAAACAACTATGTTCCGTACATCAAAAACAGACGAGTAACGTTTGACGCGTTTGTCCTTGTTAACTAACTTGACAATAGCTAAAATAGGGAAGCTCTCTACAAACTGTTACTTTATCCTTGATGTTTAAATAGAATGTTCCTTTTGAGGTTATATTGGAATGCTTGGATAGATTTTAATGTGAGTTAGATGAAATACCAATATATTTCTATCTCTATCTAAGGAGAAAACGTTGTTCTGCTGGGAACCTTGCCGATAATAGGCAGCAGCGACAGAAAAGCGAAGCAATTTTCCTTATATACCTACATATAGATTGCATTTTGTATATTTTTTCAGTTGTTATTATTCCATATAATATATGCTATAAAATAAAGGGGGTTATTTTATAGCCTTGACAGTAGAGTCTTAATCATACAGTGATCACAATGTAGTGGTTCTTAATTTTTTTTATTTCAAAAAATACAATATAAAAAATCAAAAAAATCCTTTTGAAATATATTTTGTTGTAAGTCAGTTTTCAGTTTCAGGTATAACCATTCTGTTTTGAGATACATTATAAATCTGCAAAGTTATACTGCTACGTATAAATAAAATTGAGTTCACAAAAAACTTACTTATTTAAATGAACATCCAACTTCTAAAGTAATCAAACATAAGTTTCAAACTATACGATTGTACGCTAAATTTTCGTTAGCTACCGATAAGGTACTATTAAAAGTAGATCATAAATCACAGATAAATTCAACCCTACAGATTCCATTTCTACCTTTACGATAAGCAATAGTAACGAATAGTATAATCGTAGCATGAATAGTACGAAACAGTTCGATAACTAGCGTGCACTCAATATTAAAGATATACGATAGCGTTGTGTCCTATCGACAATCTACACCCTATTGTTTCTCGAAGATGTCTTAAGGGTCTTACTTCACTATAGTAACAAAGCTATGCGTTTTATATGCGATTGCGAAGATATATAGTACAGTCAATTACAATAAGATATCATCATCATCAGCCTGTAATGTCTCACTGCTGAGCACGGGCCTCCTTTCACAAATGAGGGTGAAAGGGACTGGGTGAAAATACTCCACCACGCGTGCCCACTGCGGATTGGTGGAGGTAGGCTAGTGGTCAACCTACTGTTGGAATTTTTCAAGCCGCCTAGGAGGCATCCAACTAGCTTGACAACTATCACAATTAAGTGATAACCGGGACCAACGCCTTTACGTGCCTTCCGAAGCACGGAAACACTCGATATGAAATACCACTAGACGGTCACCCATCCAGGTACCGACCACGACAGACGTAGCTTAACTTTGCCGATCGATTAAGAACGGCTAATCATGCTACACCACGAGCGCTTCAAGAGAGCCACTATTATCATTAAAAACTTAATTAAGCTAAAATTAACAACAATCTGGCTATACAAATATGTTTTGCCAATGTTTTGGTTTATGCGAAAAAATTGTAATATTTTCAAATAAAGTTTATAGCTGAACAAATTAAAAACCTATTACTATGTCACGATTCAAATATAAATATCTTTCAAAGAGTAATTTTTGTCGTTTCAACAAATACTGTAATGCTCGAAATGCGATTAATTCTGACGATTAATTCTACATAACTACCGTAAAGTCACTAGACTAAAATAACTGGTTGACATTTTAATGCTATGCCATTTTATGGTTTGAATTTTTTAGTCCATTTATATAGCGGTGAAAATATCGTGACTGTGATTTTAGCTATTAAATAAACCCAGGCAATTTCTGCCAATTCTCCTTATGAATGAATTTATAAAGTTTAACGAAATATTCATATTAATTCAACCTTAATTATATGAAGATGTAATTTGTAGGGCAATTACTCTGAAAAAACCTTTGAATTAAGTTCTTGAAGTGTTTTTGTTTTATTCGGCTCTTCTATACCTAACATTTGTTTATATTATCTTATTTTCTTTTGCTTATTAGAAATTCCATAATTAAATAAAGGATAAGAAGCGCTCGTGGTGTAGCATGATTAGCCGTTCTTAATCGATCGGCAAAGTTAAGCTACGTCTGTCTTGGTCGGTACCTGGATGGGTGACCGCCTAGTGGTATTTCAAATCGAGCGTTTCCGTGCTTCGGAAGGCACGTAAAGCCGTTGGTCCCGGTTATCACTTAATTGTGATAGTCGTTAAGCTAGTTGGATGCCTCCTAGGCGGCTTGAAAAATTCCAACAGTAGGTTGACCACTAGCCTACCTCCACCGATCCGCAGTGGGCACGCGTGGTGGAGTATCTGCCCATTCCCTTTCACCCTGATTTGTGAAAGGAGGCCTGTGCTCAGCAGTGGGACATTATAGGCTGATGATGATGATGAAATAAAGGATATGCGCTTTTCATCATATATTTAAATGTACAATCTTTGGTTTAACTCTCCAGTATTTTAGTAGTTTTCAATAGTTATTTAATATCGTAGTTTACAGAATAGGTTTTCTTTCATAGTATTGTACGATCAATTGTAAGAGGAAACCTCCATTGCATCAAACAACTTAATTGTCACTGACATACAGTCACTTTTTCTCTGATTATCACATGGAATCAAGAGTTTAGCAGCAAGTCAATGTTTACACAAACCAACTGCCATCGCTACAGCTTCTCTTCAAGTGGGGAGCGCACTTAAGTGTTCTAACATAAGATACTATCCACAAAGCGAGTACCAACCCATTGTTTTGCTTTGCCCTAATATAATTATTGTAGATAAGGAATGGCATTCGTTATTGGACGCCTGAAGATCTGTTGTATGTCTTTGTTAACATGGCTATCTGTGTCGGCATTATTGTAGGTGTTTCTTTAGGGAGTTGAACTCCCGGAGTTTACCACAATTTTTGTGAGTAGAAAGTCTATTTAGTAGATCTATTTGCTTTTTGGAAAAATAATTTAAGGCGATGATAGATCAGTGGTAGTGACGTCGGATACCGAGACGAAGGTCCCGGGTTCGAATCCAACAATGAGCTTGAGCTTTCGGTGAAGGAAAACATCGTGAGGAAACCATAGCACGGTGGTAGGGTACTTTGTGGTACACATGTGGCTGGCTACCACCGTCAAGTTGAAAATCTGTCGCCAAGCACCTATCGTGTTCCGACATCTGAACTTGAGAGCCAGTTCCTTCTAGGCTTTGTGTGCTTACCACCTTCGGCCACATCATCACTTACCATGGTGAGATTGTGGTCAAACACAGGCCTATAATAATAAAAAAAAAACATTAATTTACAATTAAAAGGAAGTCATTTATCATTGCTATTAATACAGGAACAGATTTTGGATAGATATATAAAAGGCATAATTATTGTATTCGAGATATACGTTTGATTGAAAAATTTACCTATAGGCAAAGTCAGAGTCAAAATCATTTATTCAGATTAGGCCGTAGGATACAATTTATGAACAAACTTTAGATACGAACGGTTTGGAAGCCTTCAACTGAGAAGAATCGGCAAGATACTCAGCAAGTTGTGAAATTCCTATTAACTAGGAGAGATCCTTAAAACAAATACAAATAATGTTCACATTCGCCTACAAGTATTTTATGATGCTATACAAACTCAAACCCACGTTTTACTAGCTCGGAAACATTTTTAGTGTAAACGAACTAATTATTTTTAGCGCGAGTAGTTGTTTCAGTGTTAGCACCGTTGCTATGACAACACTTGACTCAGTTTTCTAGTAACGAGTCCGCTACGGGTGAAAGTACTTGTCTTAAAAATGCATGCAAACGACCCGTAACGTTCTTTGAGGGGCTACCCTTACGTGGGTATGTGTGTATTTAGTTATCTTTACATACCTAATAGGGTTTATTTAATTGAATAGTAGATAAGGGTCACTTAAACTTGGAACTAGGAATATTTTTCATATTTTATTTTTTGATTTGTCTATCACCACTATCTCTCATCTCATGGTAGGTAAATGATGTAGGTATGCAAAGGTAAACAAAATACCTCGATAAGAACTGGATTTCAAGTAAACACACTGCAATTATGTTTGTATAATACGCCCCTGCAATAGATATAATCAAATTCTTTATTTTGGACCCTAATTGGCTTCTTGACAACAATTTGTCAACTATATAACTATAGCAGCAACTACAGATATCGTAATATTTGTTATTTGTTAAACCCTCGATGGGGCGTTTTGTCAAGACGATAATATGCCCACACCTTTTACAAAGTATTAATCAATTTTTTTACAAAATAATAACACATAAATTTAATTTAGAATATTTAGAAGTTAGTCCCTTCGGTAAATTAATTAACTATCATACATAAACATGAGATAAAAAGGACATAGTGGAATATACTATTTATTAAGAGTTACAAAAAACTAATTAACAAGTTTTAGTATTTGAGATAAAATTTGCCTTAACCTAAATCCTCTGTGCTCCATGATGCTCGCAAAGTTCTTCTCAGGCATTAATTTATTTTATTTTATTTATTCAGATAGCAAACGGTCACAAATCAAATGAAATTAAATAAGACTAAAATACACAAAAAGACCTACATTATCATAAATGAATACTTTATAAAAATTATATATTAATGAGCTGGCGTACAATTGAAAACTTACTATAAATATGTATGTATGATCGAAAAAACAAAACTTACTTATTTGTGAGATATTTTCTCTTTCATATACCAAAAATAACCTAATGTAAATGGCATGGGGCATTTTATAAAACAAGAGGTGGGGCGTTTTGACAATTTCGATTTTTTAAATGTTCCGCCGAGGTTAATGCCACAGACTAAGTGTCATAACATTCGAAATACCAAGAAATGATATGGCTGTTTTCTATTTTACAAGTAAGTTCGACACAGATAATATATTCATCACTCAATAGAAAAAAAACTTGATGCTTAACATAAATTGTCGGGATGCCAAATTTTTTTTACTTATTTTAAATATTTTTCAAAAGACGGGTTCGTTAACATATGTGCGCTTTCGGCCATGACAGTGATCGACTCGCAAGCTTCGTGTACGCGTATATCTTTATTAGTGTGAGTGCTAGACGAGTGGGGCGTTTTGTCAACTGGGGCGTACTGTAGCGTTTTACCCTATCACGTCGAACCTGTTCACGCGTCGAAATAAATAGCCCCTATGTTCGGGGCTAAATCATATAAAAATGCAAAATAGAAAGAAAAAATATATTTTTTGTGGCAAAATAAGAAGCTTAATTATAAAAAAGTAAAATAATGTTTAGTATTTATATTTCTCCCGATTTTGATTGGAATAGTTCAATAACAACTATCATTATGAATGTCACTATGGTAAGCAGAATAACGAGAACGAGCGTAAAACGTAACTTTCACGTACACCAGCCTAAAAAAGTTGGACTGTTTTATATAGTCGTATAGTATGGCGACTCTCTTTCTATATATAATATCTATAAACGCAGTTAGAGGTCAGTTAGGTGAGTAGCTACTACAAAGTACCCGTACCATACTCTGAGCTATCTCCTCCTCGACATGATATCTTTGAAGTTATTATCTAAGAAGTAAAATTCTTTATTAAGTTGTTCACAGTAACATTATTTTCAGAAAAATAAAATACAATTGGCTTTCAAGAACATGAGAATACAAATACATTTCTATTATTTTATAAAAGAGGCTTGTTGTACAAATATACCAATAATATAATATTGTTTGTTTTCGATGTTACATTGAATCAAATAATAATATTTCCAATGTGTAATAAAACGTCACATATTATTATATTTATTTGATGTTCAATTCTATAGCCTTTATAAATTAAATTTCAACGCAGGGATAAGTAAAGTTTGATTAGGAATTTTCGACTTTGAAATACAGAACAATTCAGAAACCTGCATTAAAATTTCATCTTCTACTGTACCGGCAAGGTACATTGATAGAAGAATTGATAGAATTAAGAGGAAATGTATACTGGATACTATTTAATAACTTGATTTAATACTAAAATGTAGATGAGTACACGGTATGGATGTTTAATGTGAACTGACTTTAAAGTAATATAAATTGTCGCTACATAAGTTAATGCTGACCGCGCAATTGTACGGTCGTTAGCCCGTACATCTACCAAAGAATATACAATGGAACTTGCTCAAATATCTGCTAGATCCTTTTTAGCCTGTTCACACTTTTATTTTATAATACTTGGGTAGCAAACAAGCATACGGCCCGCCTGATGGTAAGCGTTACCGTAGCCTATGGACGCTTGCAACACCAGGGGTATCACTCGCGCGTTGCCGACCGTGTAGAAATCTCTTCACACCCTTTTTGAAGAAATTCATGCTGTACTCCATTGGGAAAACCAAGGCGGAAACGTGACGTTATAGTAATTGATGGATCTATAACGTCACATAACGGATAATATTGAGTCCTGGGTTTTACAAGATTTGTTTTAAACAATCTTTTGTAATAAGAGTTACAGTCTGACTGTAGTTGACGTTATCACCAATTTTTGCCTCCAAAAAAAAGTCGTCAGACTTGGCAAAAGTACCAAAACACTTAACAGTCGAAGTGAAAGCTTAAGTTAAAGGATTCATACAAGCAGTGCCACAAGTGCATAGCGCTTACGGATAAAAGCGGGGTGTGTCGCCCGCCGCGCATTACCGCCTACAAAGCGATGTCACGACACTGAAGCAACGCTGTCTTTGTGACTTCGATATACAACTATAGATCCTATTGGAGTGTTACAATTATGAACGGATGAACAATTCTTCGGATAAGCCTTTTCAATAACTGTTCTGATTATAATGGGCTCGATGACTATAATTATATATTTAGTTCGACTTTTACATTATCAAATTATTAACACGTATATTTCTTATGCCAATTAAACAAAAAGATAAGAAGATATCGTGTGTTGAAGTTCCGCGTGGAGGTACTCTAAAGTGACGTCACAAGCACTCCCGAACGTTGACTCGCTTTATCGTTGTAATTTTCTTATGATTTGGTAAAGCAAAAAATACGGGTCCAATATTTATTGATAACGTAAAAGACGGATTAATTAGAATCATAATGTTTTAACCTAGGAATCATCCCTATTTAAAACTAGGTAGGTATTGCTTATCGTGCTATCGAAAAATCAGCCCTTAGTTTTTACCTTGGTTTCTACCTAGCTCACATAATATTCAATGGATTAGTTTCTTTTTTTTTATATCACTTAGTTGGCAAATAAGCATACAGCCCGCCTGATAGGAAGCGGTTACCGTAGCCTATGGACGCTTGCAACACCAGGGGTATCACGCGCGCGTTGTCGACCCTGCAAAAATCTCTTCACACCCCTTTTGAAGAACCCCATGCTCATACTCCTTTGGGAAAACTACGGCGGGGAGCTCATTCCACAGTCTGAGCGTCCGCGGAAGGAAGCTCCTTTGAGCACGCACAGTAAGTTAGTAAATTAATTTATGTAGTAAATCAGGAAAAACTGTTCACATTACACGTTCTCTAACTGTCTTATTACATGGGTTTAAGCCATGTCTAGTAAAACCTAGGTTTTAAGTTAGTCCTGACTTTTTTTCTTTTATAACGTTAGATGGTACAATTTATATTTAAAACCCAGGTTTTGCTAGACTTGCTTTATACCATATGACGTAATAAGTTAGTAAAGGTCTTATAGAAAACTCACACGAACAACAAACACGAAACTAAAACTAATCTAAATCTCGTAACTAAGCAACAGGCACCCAATAAGTATGGTTCAACAATACATTCTATAAAATACTGCTACAGTTTAAAATTTTCATTCGCTGTAAGACTTCAGAGGGCGATTCATAAAATGAGTACAAAGACCGGTGAAATGTCCTCAATGGTTTTGTTCCCTCGAACTTCGCCTTTTGTGTCCTCGGACCCATTGTCTGTAGCTAAACAGAATATGCTAGTGTCAGATCAGTTGCAAACGGGACACAATAGGCCGATTGACGGCACAATTTGTCGTATTCTTGGTCGATCGGGAACTGACCGGTTTTGGGATATCGTATGTTTACTCACCTCTGTGTTATTTACCTGTAAGTTATAAGGTCCTTAAATAATATGAGACTTATTATTTATTTTTATATAATTATTATTATTAATTTTACGAGAGGTAAAGCATTGCGTTTATTCGCTCAAAGAGCAGCTTGACTGGGGAAGTACCTCCACCTTAAAGAATACCGCAGCCAAAATAACTTTATGTTGTGTTTCTGCGCGTGAGTAAGGTCGCCAGAGCTCATTGGGGTGGGTAAAGGGTCGGTAACGCGTTAGTGATGCCTCGTGTGTTGCAAGCGTTGCAACCGCTTACCAACAGGAGGGCCGTATGCGTATTTATCGACTTAGTAGTATACACAATATTTCTGATAAAACAGAATTTCTGTGTGCGTGGTCTAAAAGAGAAAAATTTACTATCATAACCAATCGTTTATCTTCCAAGTTTCTGGTTTTGCATAACCGCCTTCCTTTTGTGAATTAAATAGCCCCAACTGTATAAAGTTTGCTCGAGAATTTTGCTACTGACTGCACGAACAAGGTAACTCTTGTGCTATTCAGCGGAAATATTATTTTGTTAAAGTGTCACGCTCAAGAATACGAGGAGGGTGTGCCAAATACATGCCTGCAAACAATGTTATGTTGGGCTTAAGTATCGCACATTTGGATACAAAACTTGTTTAGTAGACTGTTTTTCGGTTTGACGCATCATAAGCGGCATGAATACAGCCAAATGATTATTACGAAAAAATCTAGATTGCTGCGAGTGTTTTTTATTTGTAACAATAAAAGCTTGGTATTGAAGATAACTCGTAGAGACGTAGTGTCGTAAAGAATTGGAGATCATTGAATAATAGAATAACAACCTTTTTATATCTTTTCATTAAAAAAAAAAAAAGTGTATAGGTCTGTGTTTGACCACAATCTCACCATGTTAAGTGTTGATGTGGCTGAAGATGGTAAGCACATAAAGCCTAGAAGGAACTGGCTCTCAAGTGCAGCTGTCGGTACACACCGCGTGTTTGGCGACAGATTTTCAACTTAAGGGTGGTAGCCAGCCAGATGGGTATTGCAAAATTCTCTACCTATGGTTTGCTCACGATATTTTCCTTCACCGAAAGCTCAAGCTCATTGTAATGGTGCGTCCATGCTTGGTGAACCGAGCACGAGCCGAGCCACGAACGAGCACACTGCGAGCACGATTCGCTTAGCGTGGACGGGCTTGCGAGCCTCGAACGAGCGCGATTGTCAGTTTTTTCACGAACAAAGGGATTCACATCGTGCTCGTTGTAGGTTCGTTCGTGGCTCGGCTCGTTATCGATTCGCTTAGCATGGACGCACCATAAGATTCGAACCCGGCACCTTCGTCTCCGACGTCACTACCACTGAGCTATCAACGCCTTAAACATACTTCTTTACATATTATATTACAAAGGTAAATCGATATCGCCGTATTTCTACGTAAGGTAGATATGTAATGAAAAGCATTCAACCAGTCTATCGGAATAATATCTTTATACTTACATTGTACATATATTTAATGTCTGTGTAACAACGTGTACTATTATTTATTCAGTGACATAACTTAGATTGTTTATAAGCCACAAGCGTTGCAGTAAAAGAAACATAAACTTAAAGTTGTTATTTAACATAGATACAAAGTTGCAGGCATACAACTTAGTTGGATCTAAGATTACTCTCGAGTTGGCCAAGCGTTGCTTAATTCAATTCTAAGTACACACTGAGCAAGGTTTAAGCTCTCCATCTGTCTAGGCACAGACTGTAGCAGATTTGTGTTTACCACAGATTATTTTGCGATTCAACTTCGATTGAGTTTATAATGGATATTTAAGGTTTAATTTTTAAAGGTTTACTTACTGGATTTCATATATTTAAATAAATAAATGTTTTCAATTCATGTGAGGTTAAATAATGTTGCATTGTTGATACAATTAACTTTGAGATTTTAATTACACATGGTAGATTACTTAATGGAAGCGCTTGTGGTGTAGCATGATTAGAAGTTCTTAAACAATCGGCAAAGTTAAGCTACGACCGTCTGGGCCGGTACCTGGATGGGTGACCGCCTATAGAGGTATTTCAAATCGAGCGTTTCCGTGCTTCGACAGGCACGTTGGTCCCGGTTATTACTTAATTATGGTAGTCGTTAAGCTATTTGGAGGCCTACTAGGCGGCTTGAAAACTCCAACAGTAGGTTCACCAGTACCCTACCTCCGTGGCTATTTGCCCATTTTCCCTTCCACCCTAATTTTTGAAAGGAGGCCTTACTCAGCATTGAGACATTATAGGCTGATGATAATTATGGTATATTTATATGTATCGTAGTATAATATTTATATTCATTTAAATGTATATATTTATATGTGTACATTATTTTTATATGTATTTAATATATATTTTAACTAAGTACTTATTTTATGTATTGATTTTACTTTTTTTATTTCTTTTACATAAAATGACACCACCGCCTTTTTTAGTATATTTATTCCTCTCCATCCAAAGGTTGTCTGGAAGAGATCACTTCTTAGCGATAAGACCGCCCATTGTACAGTAATTAATTTTAAGTACTTTTGTTCTCTGTGTTGGTTTTGTTTTTTGGTGTACAATAAAGAGTTATCTATATTAAGAGTTCAAGGTGTAGTACCTACATTACAATCACAGTTCTTAACTACGGTTGTTAGGACACATAATAGCATAAATTACCTACTTAAGGGTATGGTCACGTAAGCAAGTATCAATGATGATTAAAATTAAACCGACAACTTTTAAATCACAAATTGAATTCTAAATACAAACGATAAAACTAAATTTTCAACAAAGACCGGCACTAATTACAAAAAGGTACTATAGAATTAAAACGCTGGGACTGAAACACTAATTAAAAGGAGGTTAAAATTAGATAGTGGCAGGAGCGGAGGACGTCGTAGGTCTCAAACTACGTTCAAAGCCTTAATATTATACGGTGACGGTTAGCAAGGCGCTCTGTCGGCCAGGGATTAGTATAAGATGACTCTTTTACGTCTGGTACCTTTGAGGAAACTTTAGACTCCGTTTTCTGGGAAGCAACTATGCGCTTGGAAAGTTTTGTCTAAAAAACTTGCTGCAATGAAAAGTTTAGCTACGTATTGTGTTTAGGAACAAATAAAATAGTTTTGATAATATATCGGCTTTATTTATATACATACAACTTTCAAAATTATGTTCATAATTGTAGTGAGAGGATTCTGTAAATAATAGTGTCAGGGTGGCACGCATTCCTGGGGGCCAAGTCTGCTATTTAATTGTGTTCCAATGAACTTTCAGTGGTGTCAAAATTGTGACATTTTACAGTTTTTTTAGTCTACTTACTAACAGAATAGTGTCATTATGGCACAATTTTGACACCACTGAAAGATCATTGGAACACAATTGACATAGCAGACTTGGGCCCCTGGTCATGCATTCACAGGCTCAAGAGCGATACTGTGTGAATACTTTATCGAGTAAAGCTGCCCTTTTGTCAGAAATGTTTGAATATCTTTTCACAATTTCAGAGTTGTTGCCACAGCTACAGAACTGTCATCTGAAAGCATCGAACAGTTAACCCAAAAAAGCACAATGACGTTAATTTTGCTTGAAATCTATTCCTATGCCTATTCCTAACCACAATTTATCACAATCATAGTTCAGCAATTCCTCATACACCCAGCTTTTATTTATAATCTTGCACCTATCGGGTACTGTGGGGTAATTGTGTAAGGTAAATATCACAAATTCTACGTGCAAAGAAAGACAATGTAGGTCACTAGGTGTACAGGTACATATTCTTACACGTTTATATATCGTCAATAAGTTTTACATTAAGAGCACTCAGCTCACCATACTTTTCATACAAAAGCTCTGTACTTATGATGGCGTTTTTAAACACTTTTCGTTAGATGTTTTAAACAAATTGGTATCTTGTGAACTATATCTAGCAGTATAACTAGGCGGAAATAAAAAAAAGTGTGAAACAAATTCAGTAAAAGCCTCCGAAAAACAGCGGTTTTGCACAAATTTTACCTGAACTTTGGCCATATCTAATGTACCTATAAATCGTAAAAGTAAAGAAAACAGCTCTACACAATGCTTGCAAATGTATTGGAGATTCTAAATAACAAACTTTTTTTTCACAAACTTTTAAGGTTACATCACAGGAAGTATGGGCCTGGAACAAGTTTTATGATATGCGAAATCATGAATGACGACCTAGCGAAGCGGCGGCGAGTGATCAGCGGAATTTACCAACTGATAACCAATGGCTCTGATGGTGTCTCTCTTTTTTCGCAGTCAAACATTACGTTGGATGAAAGTACAAGCTTTTAGGCTACGCTTGCGTTGAAGTTGCGTTGGCCATGAAGGGCCCCCTTAACGAGTAAATATTGACCTACACAAAAATTTATAATAAAGATCAAGTTTATATGTAAAATGCATGTTTCACGGAAGCAAGGGGCAGATATAATGAAGTTATTGTTGACTTGTAAGTGGGTCGAGCATTAATTAGCGTAGCGTAGCGCAGCACGGCGTAGCGTGGCGTAACTGCCTGCTCTGTAAGTTCCGGGATTATGTGATTACTGTTTAACTATTTGATACGCGAGTTCAAGTTATTTATGGGGAAACATAAGCTTTATTACCATTCCAGAAGGATCGGATTTCAGAGAAGTTTTGAGTGTAGACTTTAGTTGAAACAAAAGTTCTATGTCAAATGTTCTATACGTGGATACAATAGAAATTAAAGATGATGTCATTTGAAATTAAAGATCAACTACACTAGCCTTGAAGTTCTGAAGTGTAGGCAATAATACAGTGAAGCCTGACCTAAGATATCACTTATTTGTGATAGTCGTGAAGCTAGTTGGAGGCCTTCTAGACGGCTTGAAAACTCCAACAGTAGGTTGACCACTAGCCTACCTCCACCAATCCGCAGTGGGCACGCGTGGTGGAGTATCTGCCCATTCATTTTTACCCTCATATGTGAAGCGAGGCCTGTGCTCAGCAGTGATATCATAGACTGATATGAAGATGATGAATAATACAGTAAATACGTACCATTGTTAGCACAATATTGTAGCTTTCATCTCTTGGAAAGAACACTATTAAATTGTCTTAGTCGAAGGCTCAAAGTCTACTTAGCCTCCGTTATGCTTTCCACTAATAAATTCGTATTACAGCGAGATTGTAGACTTCAAATTGAAAGTCGGTAGAGAGAGATAAAAAAGATATAAACGAGACAGAAAACCTAGCGCTAATATAAAACTACTGGCCTTTAATTAGTCCCGGGGAGGCTGAGGCATTAATGTTATTGTTATTAAAAGCCTTTAAAAGGTAATGCAGCCTCTTTGAATGTGCGGAATCTGTTATACTTTCCATTCTGCTAAATGAAGTCTCTTGAGTTCGCACCGCTTGGAGGCACAAAAATGACAATTATATTATTTTTAAATCCGCTCATGTTATTTTTCTTAGTTGAAGCTTTGTTTAGTGAAGTTTTGCATGAATAAACATTTGTAGTATGACTAAACGTTTGTAGTATGAATAAACGTTTGTTGTAATAAAGCGTGGTTCTAGGAAACTCGCTTATGCCTCAGAAAAGTTTATATATATCTTTCTTTGAATAATAAATCCCTATTTTTAAGGCTTCTTTTACGAGGAATTATGAATATAGTAAGTCCATTTTTAGGGTTCCGTAGCCAAATGGCAAAAAACGGAACCCTTATAGATTCGTCATGTCTGTCTGTCTGTCTGTCCGTCCGTATGTCATAAACACTTTTTTCCAACCGCATAAGATTTTCACACAAAAATAGAAAAAAAAAACAATAAATTTTGGGGGTTCCCCATACCCGTTTTTTTTTTATAAAACCCATACCTCTATGGATAGGTCTTCAAAAATGATGTTTCTACTATTTTTTTTTTCTAAACTGAATAGTTTGCGCGAGAGACACTTCCAAAGTGGTAAACTGTGTGTCCCCTCCTGTAACTTCTAAAATAAGAGAATGATAAATCAAAAAAATATATATGATGTACATTACGATGCAAACTTCCACCGAAAATTGGTTTGAACGAGTAGTTAGTAAGTAGTTTTTTTTAATACGTCATAAATTGAAATTCATATCAAATACTCAGGTCTATACTACCATTTGTACGGAACCCTCGGTGCGCGAGTCTGACTCGCACTTGGCCGGTTTTTTCTTAATATAAGGAGCCTATGTGGGGCCACAATCTCCGGATGAAAAGTAATATAAAGTGAATGTAAAAGAAGTAATAAAGTATTTTTACTATGAATTTAATTAAAAATAAATAGCATTCATAATTTTCAGTTTCTCGATTCTATAAATCTTTTTTATACATTTATCTCTGAACATTTTTAGTCACCTTTTGTGTCAGTTGATTTTCAAAATAAGGTTTTTTTCTTGCATTGTTTAGGTCCAAATTTAAATGAAAAATTGACCTCTGATGTAGTTATTTTTAGCTGAAATCAATAGATAAACGATAATATTATCAATGTGTCCAAGTTTTAATACTTTCATCAGAGAAATTCAATAACGTCCCGATCTAGACTAAGTTAAGGCCTTTGGGCTTAAAACTATTGAAAACTAAGTATGGTTAGTTGTGAACATGTATTGACGTGAAGTAAGTTTACTTGGCCACTTACATCCAGCTTAGTTTGTACTGCAAATATATTGGCGTTGTTAGAACTAATAATAATATACAGGGTTACTTTTGAAGGCGTTGCCAAATTTTCAGGGGTTATTGTACCCATCAATATGAACAACTTTTACTATGAGAACAACTCTGATATCGTAGAATTAATTGATCAAAGTAACTTACCTGTAAGTGACCTTCGATCAAGATTATATTCGTTAACGCCTCGTCTGTGTTTATACTATGTAGTCATGCCTTGACGTACCAAATCACACGAAATTTAGAAGAAAGAAATGGTATCCCTAGGATCCGTCATTAACGGCTGGCAACACCATCCAATTTCCTGTCATTGAGTTAAAAGTACAAAAAATAAATAAGTATATAAACAAATAATATACCTATTGCATGTATCCAAGACCACATGTAGGTGGTTAGGTACCTACACTGCATAATGTCGCTATATGGGTAGGGGTTTATCACAGGGTTGGGTTGTACACAGACGAGGCGTTAACTTCATATAATCTTGATCGAAGGTCACTTACAGGTAAGTTACTTTGATCAATTAATTATATTCGTTAACGCCTCGTCTGTGTTTATACTATGTAGATGTTTAAAGAACAATTGCGACAATGTTATTTGGATTATTCATTTATTTTTGAAGAATTAACTTACATATAGGTACACATATTGATTTATATTAAGTATTGTTTGTTGTTAAATTGAACACATTACTAAATTCGTTATCAATTGACAGGGGTCTATTATAAAATTTTGCAAATGTATTGGACTTCTGAGTCCAGCCTGCAGTTTTTCTTATGGCATCAATATTAACACCAGCCCTATTGGCATAAGAAGTTGATGCATGTCTTGTGCTGTGAGATGTAAAAATTGAAATATCTATACCAGATTCCGACAGAACACTTTTTATCCACCTAGCTAATGTCTGTGTAGACGCTGGTAGGGCATGCAATACCGGAGGGTTTTCAGTTCCGGAACTAAGTTCCGATATTGGGCACTCAATTCCGGAATTCCGGAACTGGTTCCGGAACTGACAACTATTTAATGGTTTTTCGTTTCTGGGAATAGTTTCGAATCAAAAAGTTTTATTGATCAGCCTTTTAATCAATTGAGCTTTTTAGCGGTGTTCATTTATAGTACGTGACATCTAAAATTAAATAAGTTTTACATTAGTTCTCAGTTAATATAGAATATTGGTATTTTTTTCGTAAAATCGTAAAATTTTCATAATGAAAGAATTGAGATAAACTTAGCATAATAAATAAAATCAGAAAAATAATATTTAGCAATAAAATGAGATTAAATCAACAACTAACTTAGGTACGTAGACCTCCATATAATACATTTAGCATAATAAACAACATCAGAAGATTAATAATTGGCAATAAACTTAGATCAAATCAACATGTAACAACTAACTTATACAATAATTACTTTTTTGAGATGAAACGTTGTTCTTGATAATTTGTTCTCTAGACCAATAATACATCTAACATTGTGTCAGACAGCGAGCTTCGTAATCGGTTACAAAAGTACCCCAGCACACGAAAACACTCCCTCGCTCTCTTCTCTTGTTGGCAGAACGCACAAAATATAATTATAAGGTTCTGTGAGATACACGCGTCGATCTCCTCCGTTATCGTACATAGCCTTTTTTAATTCTACAAACCCTGAAAAGTCAAAAATGGCAGACAGATTCTTGCAGACTTTTTTACACTTATCCCTTTCATTATTTAATTGCTCTTGTAGAGTTGGTACAATAACTTCAATGTCGTTATCTGAAAAATCTGGGTCGGAGGACACTGCAGGTGTAAAGCACAGTAATGCAATCTCAGCATCTGTGTAAAGCGTCGCATCACGATTCACGATGGCATATCATTATGCCATCGTGAATCGTGATTAAATTGGCTGTACTCTCATGAGTACAGCCAATTTTATAACATCTAAGCTATAATGAATGTCTCTCAATGTTTGAATTTCATATTCGGAAAAGGATATTGTTGATTATTTCCAGTCTATTAGAGCTTTAAGAATACGCGAATATAATAATAACGATGCGGAGTGAGAGGCGAGGCATGCAGGGGGAACGGGACGGGAGTATGTGTCACCCGGGAGTATGGTTGTATAGTTCCGCTGTAGCTGTAGTTAGAATTTGTAAAATTTATGAATACCGGAATTACGATATTAACTAGTCCCAATTCCGGAACTGAAATATCGGATATTTGTTCCGAGATTCCGGAGTTACGGGATTCCGGAATCCCGTAATGCATGCCCTAGACGCTGGTGTATGTGGTTTTTTGTTAATAATAAACAAATTTGTATGATTCATACGCATATTCTTTGTAATAGTTAGATAATCAACTAACGTTTTAGCTGGGCATATACGAACATTGTCTTTATAAAATGGAATGACTAAAAATGGTTGATATTTGTTTTTATTTGAAGTTTTAATCATATCTGGAATTTTTATTTTAATATTTAAATCTGTTATCTGTATGTTTTCTAATTTAATTAAAGACATAGTTTGCAACCTCTGAGCAGTGACTAAAATTAACAGTATAATAAGTTTTTTATTAATGATTTCCAAGCTCAGTTCTGAGTTTGGGTAAGATTTTGACACATAATCTAATACCTGTATAGGGTCCCAAGTTTCATCGTATTTTGGTTTGCTTGGTCTCATCTTATATACACCCTTAAAGAAACGTTTGACATCTTTTTGGGAACCTAAATCTTGGTCTAATAGCAGTGACAAAGCAGATCGAATCGAATTCAGGGTACCATAAGCAGATCCCTTTTGAAATTTCTCAGTGAAAAAGGATATTACTTCAGGGATAGAAGGGTTAAATGGATTTATTTTGTTATAATTACAAAATGACCACCATTGTCTTAAACAAGAATCATATTGTTTCAAGGTGTTCCTGGATAATGAATTTATAATAATGGTAATGCAAGCTTCGGAGTATCCCTTCTTTAGGTAGACCTGTTTGAGACAATCGCTGCAACTAGTGTAAGGCTGCGATAAAGTGGGTGGCAGGTTCTGAAAGGGGAGGAAAGTAAAGATTTTTTAGGATTAAATTTAATTAAGGTAGATTTTTTAAGGGACTGAAATAATGGAAACCAAGCTTGAGAGGGCCAAAAGGGGACAACTATTATGCCTTCTGCTTTATCATTTTTTATTTTGTTCAGACATTTTAAAATTAAGGAAAATGGAGGGAAGGCATAAAATTTCATATTAGTCCATGACAAGGTGAAAGAATCTACAGCCCAGCAGTTAGGTTCTATGTGCCACGATACAAACTTTTTACATTTAGCATTGCATCTTGTAGCAAACAAGTCAATTTCAGGAAATCCAAATATTGTGACAATTTTATTGTAATCATTCGGATTTAATTCCCATTCGGTTTCTTTATTAACTATTCTAGACTCTTGATCAGCAAGATAATTATCTTTTGAGGTAATATATGATGCAAAAGGATATATGTTCCTTTCCTCACAAAATTGCCACAACTTACGGGCAAGATTATTTAAATGTGGGTATTGTATACCGCCCATCCTATTTACATAGGAGACAGCAGTAGTATTATCACAGCGTATCAATATTTCACAGTTACTACAGTTCTTGGCAAAGCATTGTAAAGCAAAATATATTGTCTGAAGTTCTAAATAGTTTATGTGGTGTTTTTTATCATTATAATTCCAGAAACCATGTAATTTTTTATTCCCACATACAACACCCCATCCAGATCTGGAGGCGTCAGAGAAGATCTCCATTTTAAAAACACCTGCCCTAATTGGGTTTGTTGATATTAATATGTGGTTTTTCCACCATTCAAGGTCATCAATTAACTCTTTATTTAATATTGATTTGCGTTCTAATTTAACCTCATATTTTCCATAATTTTTTGAAAGAGCTAAAAACTTGCTATGTTCCAAGCGTTTGGTGTAAAGCATTCCATAAGGAATGGCAAGACTTACAGAAATAAGGGAACCTATAAGAGACGCAAAAGTACGTATTGTGAAGGCTTTAGCTGTACAAATGGTAACTATTTTTTGGTATACCTTGTTCCTTTTGTCTTCTGGGATACCCAGGCTATATTTTTCACAGTCTAATAAAAAACCTAGGAATAAACACCGTTTTTCAGGTTTAAGCTGACTTTTTTCAACATTTATAATGAAACCTAAACGTTCTAATAGATTGCGAGTTGCTAATACATTTTTCTGGCAAGATTCAGCAGAGTTTCCTATACACAAAAAATCATCTAAATAATTTACTGAGGAATAACCTAGGCTCCTAAGATGTGTGACAACTGGCTTAATTAATTTTGTGAATACATATGGAGCAGTAGATAAGCCAAAAGGTAAAACTTGGAATTCATATAATTTGTGATCAAAATGAAATCTCAAATATTTACGACTATTTTTGTGTATTGCAAGGAAAAAATAGGCATCTTTTAGGTCTATTTTGGCTAAATAAGATTCTTTTGTGATTAACCTTAAAGCTGTTCGTATGTCCTCCATTTTAAAATGTTGTGTTTTAATAAATTTATTTAGTGATTTTAAGTTTAAAATAAATCTGTAAGAACCATTTGGTTTTGGAGTTAAGAATATACTGGATAAAAATTGACCATATTTGGGCTTACAAATCTTTACTGCCCCAATGTCCAATAAATCTTGAATGCATATTGTAATATTACATTTTTCTGTATTACTAAGGTTAGTATTTAGTGGAGGATGTGTTTGATGTACATTACTTTCTAAAGGTATTTTGTAACCAAATCTAATCCATTTCAAAACTGTTTTGTTTTTGAAAATGTTATGCCAATAGATATAAAAAAGTTTTAGTCTACCCACAGTATGCATAGGTACCTTTATTCTTTTCTCTTCCACGTTTGGCGAGGCTTCCCTCGAGTGGGACGTGGTTGAGCTTGAGCACGAGGAGCTGGGCGAGTTGGTGGTGGTCGCCTTGGTCTTTGTTGGTGATACTGGGTCGAGTTGAAATGGTGGTGCTGTTGATGAGACTGCCCGCCCAGGTTTTGCTGCCTTCGGTTTGATGTGGACGGGCCCCAAGAGTTTAAAGAAGGGTGGTTAAATTTTTTAATGTCCTTTGCCGACTTCTCAATATTTTTACTTTCTTTTAACACCTCTGAAAGTTTTTTGCCAAATAACAAGTCTTCTACCTCCGTCTTCTCTAGGCTTTCCTTTATATTTTTCTTTAGACCCGGTAAGATGACAGCTCGTCTTGTTTCAGACTCCATGTGTTGGAGGTCGCACAGTAACCTAATGCAGTTACTTAATTTTTCTATATTTTCCTTATCCTTTTGATTAAGTAATGACTTTAAAATGTCATTTAAACTTGATATGACTAAGCCAATTTGTGTTTGCTTCTCTGTAATTCTCTCATCACGGGTTTTGGCAGACGATGATAGTGTAGACAAAATCTCGGTATTTAACTTGGGCGCTGTCACATTACAATTTTTTAATGATGGGATCTTTTTAATTAAATCATCTTTATCTTCCTTTGACAGTCCCTTGGACAGAATATTTTGCCAAATAGTGGCAATGTCCGTATGTATTTCAATCTGATTTTCTAATTTTGGTTTCTCACCAACTAAAGTCAGTATATTGTCTGGTGGTTGGTTTTCTTCTTCGCTGTCACTTTCAATGATTATCCTCCTCCTTCTTGGTCGAGGAGGTTCGCTGTCTGTTTCAGAATCAGACTCAATCGTGTTTTTCTTAGATTTATCTGAAAAAACCCATCGACAGCTGGTTAGATACGTAACAAATAGAAACTTCTCTAACCTTTAATTATAGTGTTTAGTATAGACCCTCGTTCTATCTCAAAACACATTGAAATAATAGTCATGTGTACCCGCTCGTGGTACCTCATAGATCTATTTTTCATACTCAGGTATTTTTATTTTCGGAGGTAGTAACATATTGATAAGGCTTTGTCTCATGTACCCGCTCGTGGTACCTTAAGACACAACAAATATGGATATTTTGTTGAGCCCATGCCTCGTGTACCCGCTCGTGGCACCTCAAGACTTAATTGTTTAGCTACGATAATAATATCGATAAATAAACTACCTGCCGGTAGCCATACACGTTATGTACTTATGTGTCATATTTAGGTATGATAAAAAAACATTTTTAAAGATATATGCAGCTCGTAAAGAAAAGAGCGAACAAAGGTATTTTCTATTATTAACATTTTCTTGTATAATCCTCGTTTCTTTTGTTGTGATAGCCATCATGAAGTATCATCATGTAGGTAGTATAAATATTTTGTTCGTCGGTTTAGTTGATATTATGTTATAAATATTACAATAATTTACCTTTATCTGAATCTCCTAGTATGTTTAATAAAGTTTTCAGGAGCTTCCTCTTCTTTTCCATCGTGAGGACAATAAAAAACAATTATTTTTCACTATAAAAACTGCAGACATAACACGCGTGTTTTGGCACGAAAAAACACAATGACAGGAAATTGGATGGTGTTGCCAGCCGTTAATGACGGATCCTAGGGATACCATTTCTTTCTTCTAAATTTCGTGTGATTTGGTACGTCAAGGCATGACTACATAGTATAAACACAGACGAGGCGTTAACGAATATAATAAAAATCAAACTTTTCATACTTACTTAAAATCAAAAATCTGCACTATCAAAATTTATGAAAAAGATTATTTTTATTTTAGAGTTGGTCTCATAGCAAAAGTTGTTCAAAGTGATGGGTAAAATAACCTCTGATAATTTGGCTACTTTTAGACAAGTAATCTTGTATAATAGTAGGTTCGCCCGGCGGTTTCACGGGCGTTCCTGGGAAAAAGTAGCTTGATAAATAAGTTGTAATATTAAAATAATGATCCATAAGAAACATGCCTTGCTGAGTTTCTTGCCGAAGTCTTCTCAGTTAAAGTGTTATCTGAACCGGTAGTGAATTCAACTATTAGGTACGTTCATAAGTGCCTTATCTGGGGGCCAACCACAAGCTCTTAAAATAATATTATTATAACCTTGTATGTCTTTTGTCCTGTTTTGACGTCGTATGTCAAAGAAGGATAAAAGACAAGTAAGGTTATAATAATATTGTTTTAAGAACTTGTTGGCCCTCAGGGCCTAAACTGACTAAATTACTTATTGTTTACATTTTGATAAGTAAATTGATTTATAACATGAAAATCATTCAATGTTTTCCACTTAAAACTATGGACAGCAGATTATTTGATTTGGATGTTTGGTGCTGGGACAAAAGCTTTCCCTCGCAACAATTATAAACTATCAGTTTAATATAACTGATATTTTAAAAGTAGGTAAGGATACTTAGTATAAAGTTTTTGATTTTATATAATGACGCGAACGCTTTTTTATCAATTGCTCATTTTACAGACTTTTTACTCAAATCACAACTCTGATTTGAGTACCTTATAATAGACTAGCTGTCCTCCTCGGTTTCACCCGCGTTCCCGGGATAAATTAGCCTTTAAACTAGACAAGTAGACTTTTTTTTTTTTTTTTTTTATAGAACGTAAACAAGAAACCTATGACGATTATTGTAATGAGTACATTAAATAAAGAGCCTTTGGATTTGGAATAAACCAGTTTACATTGTCACGTATTTTATATTAAATGCAAATCTAATCTAACTTTATTACTTTTTGAGCTAGAAATAAAGTTGCAAAAGTATTGTAACCCAATTATTTTTTGGGCGACATCCTTCCAGATTTATTCATACACCATCTGAATTGGGAAAAACTTTGATAAAACTTATAGTTCAGGTAGTATAAGTTCCTGAGTGCTTACTTAACAATTATGCTGATGAATTCCAAGATTTGTGAGGAAGTTCGGGTGTGCTGTTGTTAAACTACGTCAATGGCGTACGTAGCTCGAGATCCCGGAATTTCAATTACGTTATTACGAGTGTTTGGATAACAAAACAGAAACTTTATTTCTTAATTATATTCCGCATCCGTTTGTTTGATTTAAATGTGTGTGTGTTGATTTTATTAAAATTAATGACGTATTTGGTTTAAAATTAGAATTCTATTTTTGTACCAAGTTTATTCAACAGTTATATGACTTGGTTTTGCTTGTTCTACATTCCAATTAAACGATTGTGTACACAAAGATCTGGACACATCATGATCTAGAGACGCGGTAGCGTGCCAAGCCAAGTTCAAAACAAAAAAGAGAACAGGCGAGCAGCACCGTGTGTAATTACACGAACCATTTGGTGCCATATTAATACTACTGTACCGTAACACAATAATAATAAAATCATACAATTCTTATTCCTTCTCATTTTAAACAACTTCTTAGCAAACAGGTTTTATCAATAAACGAAACGTACAAAAGCCGACCTTACTTTGTCAACTAAACAACAGTATTCTCTTTATGTCCCTATTAACATTCGATCCCAATAACCAATTCTCACTGACTCTTAGAAGAAAGCGTGCTTACGATACAAAATATACGATCTTACGTAGACCTCGGCTGACCTAAAACTCTATCCAAAGTTATCTCTGATGTAAACGATGCAAAGAAACCGTCTTGTCAATCTTATAACAAAAGTGGACCTTCTGTTGGGAGCATATGAGCGATTTCAGCTTGCTGATTTCCTAAATAGTGTTTTGAGGGTAGGGTAGACCGGGGACAATAGAACCACTTTTGAAATAACCACTTATAAATCCAAATCTAAAGCTACTGCGTAAAAATCGCAGATACATATGGCATTCTAGACTTATGCTCTATACGTTTTTGGAGAAAAATTTTATTTGATCATTTTAGAACTCTGCAAAATCGAGTATTTGTTCATCGATTCCCTGTGTTACAATTGACCCTTAGTTCGGGTCATTTGTACCAGAAATTCAGATGTCAATAAAATCCAAAATCATGTATTATTTGAATAGTATTTATTGTTTATTTCTTTAACTTAATCAGTCTGTTGAGTTACATTAGTCTCAAGTGTGAGGATTAATAGTAAGACTAATAACTACAGTACTTATGTTCAACTAATTCTAACATAGTTATCTCAGTTTCTGACAGTAAAATAGACTCATGATCAATAACACAGCCAAGGAGATGTTCAAAGGCATCCCTATTTATTATTAAGTAATACTTAATACTACAAAAATATCAAATTATTCAACAGTCACAGATCCTATACAGTTACAATTGTCCCCTGGTACAAGTAACCCCGTTCCTCAAAACAAAACTATATATTATTATTATGAAAATACTGATCAATATAACTAAATAATCAATTTGAAATTGAACATGGATGATGCAGCAGCTCTTACAGACATGCCTTTTACAATTTCTTCATACGCTTGTTCGTACAGCAGAAGATCTTTTGTACCGCGATCTGTTTTTCTCTGTCTTTTCCTCGGCATCTGTAGGTAAGGTAAGAAATAATCTAGTAATTAATGTTCGAGATTTCGATCCGTGACTGCTTATAATGAAAAGCTAAAACAGAAAATAAAGTTAATTATTAAAAGATATATTATTTTCTGGGTCATTTGTAACGCGGGGTTAAATGTAACGCTACAAATGACCCCGACTGTCATGGTACTATTGTCCCCAAATACCCAAAATCACATAAATTACACAAATCTCGGTTTCTATACCTAACTGATCATCAAAAAGTGGCACATTTCAAACGTTGATAACTAACGAATCATAATTCAGTAACACTTTAAAACCACGGCTATTTCATACCAAATAATAAGACAAAACATTATTAGTAATTACTTACTTTGATCACTGGAAAACGAAAATGGTCGTCTAGCACTTTCGTCTCGCGTGGCACCGAGCAGCCAACTGGTTAGCAGGTCGGAACACGCTCAAGGCATACTCGTGTACACTCACATTTGCTTATTTCGGTGTATTTGTCGAAATATGGACGATGTTACTATTGCCCCGTGCTACTATTGCCCCCGGTCTACCCTACTAGTTTCATTTGGTACTCTGGGCCGATATTCGCGATACGATCAGGGGCAGGCTGTTTTGTTTCCTTATTTCATCAGCCGATACCTATACAATGATGTCTGGGTGACACTTTATTGGATTACTTTGGCACATATAGTGAATCTTGCCGCGATTAGTGATTAAATGTGCTAGATGACTAAAAAATGAATCGCTTATCGGCAACGTTAAGCTACGCCTGTCGTGATCAGTACCTGGATGGGTGGCAACCTAGTGGTATTTCAAATCGAGCGTTTCCGTGCTTCGGAAGGTACGTAAAGCCGTTGGTCCCGGTTATCACTTAATTGTGATAGTCGTTAAGCTAACTATATACTAACTATATAGTTGAATGCCTCCAAAGCGGCTTGAAAAATTCCAACAGTAGGTTGACCACTTTGCCTACCTCCACCAATCCGCAGTGGGCACGCGTGGTGGAGTATCTGCCCATTCCCTTTCACCCTCATTTGTGAAAGGAGGCCTGTGCTCAGCAGTGGGACATTATAGGCTGACTAAAAATTATATTTAATCCGTCTTTTACATTATCAAAAATATTAGACACAAATTTTTTCTTTTGTCAATTAAATAAAAAAATACAATACGTGTCTATTATTTGATAATCTAACTGACGGACAATTTTTTCGGATTTAATATTATTACCTAGGAATCGTCCCAATTAAAAAATATTGAAGATTAACTTGAATAGTACCTATTTTCCGTAAAAAACCCATAACATAAATGGAAATATTCTCACGTTAAATTCACCTTCTGACAATGGAAACGTTTTAAATCACCAAAACCCATTTCCAAAGTACTGTAAATCTCCAATTTCGCCAACATATGATTTCCATCGGTGATGCAGCTGTAATCAGCTTAACTCAATTCAGATGAAAAAAGGTAATGGACTGAAAAAACGCGACTGGGCCGTGCCCGAGTGAATTTTTGATTCAATGGAATAGGGGCGGTGAATTTGAATGAGAATTGTTTGACCTTTAAGCCGAGAGAAACAGACGTAGGTATTTCGTTAACGATGTGAAATGGCTTGTTTTCTCCCTAAAGAATTAAAATAAATTGAATCTATTCATCGTAACTTTACTGTCACTGAATACGGTGGCCTATGTATGTGTCGGTGAATGATTTAACTATGATTTAAATATTTACGAAGTTGTTTCTTTGGCTTTGTATAATGTATGTAACACTTCATGATGCTATTTTCACATTTCTTGCTCCTTTGTTGTCCTTTCTTTAGTACTGTCAATCATCATCTACCTTCCCTGTTCCTAATCTATATCCTAATTTGCATATTGATGCATGCTCCTTCCATTCGGCTCTTCCATACGTCATACCAGAATCCACTCCTTTCTCACCCATATCATCTTTCACACAATCCATGCATCCCTTTTCAGTCTTCCTTTTCCTGTATATCCATCCACTTTCATATTCATAAACTCTTTTAGTCACGTCGCTTTCATTCCTCCTTATACCATGTCCATGCCACGATATAAATTTCCCTCTCGATTCAGTGGAGCTACTTTCAAGCTCCTTATTCATTCTTATCACTCCACAGTAGGGCATGCAATACCGGAGGGTTTTCAGTTCCGGAACTAAGTTCCGATATTGGGCACTCAATTCCGGAATTCCGGAACTGGTTCCGGAACTGACAACTATTTAATGGTTTTTCGTTTCTGGGAATAGTTTCGAATCAAAAAGTTTTATTGATCAGCCTTTTAATCAATTGAGCTTTTTAGCGGTGTTCATTTATAGTACGTGACATCTAAAATTAAATAAGTTTTACATTAGTTCTCAGTTAATATAGAATATTGGTATTTTTTTCGTAAAATCGTAAAATTTTCATAATGAAAGAATTGAGATAAACTTAGCATAATAAATAAAATCAGAAAAATAATATTTAGCAATAAAATGAGATTAAATCAACAACTAACTTAGGTACGTAGACCTCCATATAATACATTTAGCATAATAAACAACATCAGAAGATTAATAATTGGCAATAAACTTAGATCAAATCAACATGTAACAACTAACTTATACAATAATTACTTTTTTGAGATGAAACGTTGTTCTTGATAATTTGTTCTCTAGACCAATAATACATCTAACATTGTGTCAGACAGCGAGCTTCGTAATCGGTTACAAAAGTACCCCAGCACACGAAAACACTCCCTCGCTCTCTTCTCTTGTTGGCAGAACGCACAAAATATAATTATAAGGTTCTGTGAGATACACGCGTCGATCTCCTCCGTTATCGTACATAGCCTTTTTTAATTCTACAAACCCTGAAAAGTCAAAAATGGCAGACAGATTCTTGCAGACTTTTTTACACTTATCCCTTTCATTATTTAATTGCTCTTGTAGAGTTGGTACAATAACTTCAATGTCGTTATCTGAAAAATCTGGGTCGGAGGACACTGCAGGTGTAAAGCACAGTAATGCAATCTCA
Organism: Achlya flavicornis; assembly: GCA_947623365.1. Taxonomy (NCBI): domain Eukaryota; kingdom Metazoa; phylum Arthropoda; class Insecta; order Lepidoptera; family Drepanidae; genus Achlya; species Achlya flavicornis. The sequence goes on from OX392474.1 coordinate 3,205,665, forward strand.
GCATCTGTGTAAAGCGTCGCATCACGATTCACGATGGCATATCATTATGCCATCGTGAATCGTGATTAAATTGGCTGTACTCTCATGAGTACAGCCAATTTTATAACATCTAAGCTATAATGAATGTCTCTCAATGTTTGAATTTCATATTCGGAAAAGGATATTGTTGATTATTTCCAGTCTATTAGAGCTTTAAGAATACGCGAATATAATAATAACGATGCGGAGTGAGAGGCGAGGCATGCAGGGGGAACGGGACGGGAGTATGTGTCACCCGGGAGTATGGTTGTATAGTTCCGCTGTAGCTGTAGTTAGAATTTGTAAAATTTATGAATACCGGAATTACGATATTAACTAGTCCCAATTCCGGAACTGAAATATCGGATATTTGTTCCGAGATTCCGGAGTTACGGGATTCCGGAATCCCGTAATGCATGCCCTACTCCACAGATTCTTCTCAACATCCTCATCTAAAATTATCTTTCATCCGTCTTCTTTACCGCCCAATATTCTGAACCATACCATACCGATTAAGACAGGTCATCCCCTTTAGATTTAGAGGCATCCGTGGATCACATGTTCTTCCTTTGAACTGTCACCATTTCATTCAAATTCTTTAGAGCTATCAATATACCCTTCTTTGTATTGAAAAATATTTATGAATATCTATAGCTTTCCCGTATCTTTAAGTTTTTTTTATTACATATTTCAAGACTTCATCTTTTGTATTATTTTCTAACTAAATATGCAATATTTGTTTTCGATATTGAAAGGAGAAGAGAGGAGCCTGGAACTTGCAAAATTTCGTCTCCGTAAGTTATGTCCCACCCAAAGCGGTGATATTCGAAATTTCCTAATAAATTGGCTAATGAACTTGTTTGTCTGTTGCACCGTGGCTATAATTCCTAATTAGCTTTCGACAGAGACAATTAGCTACTAACTTGGTCTTATGTCTTGTATATTGTGCTATGCTTGCCGGTTCAACTTTATGTTCGATTTCTTGGCGATTTATGTATTAAGTTGCTTAAAGTCCAAGTCAAGTTTCAAATAAAGTTATTACTTTCTTAATACGTTAAGAGAATTATAGCTGCGATTGATTTTAAGTTGAGTAGGTATTTTGTCCTTAGGTACTCCTTTCTAGTCTTCCCTAGGTATGTAGACTAGGAATGCTACATTTAGTGTACCTCTGACATGGTTTGTTAGTAAACATATTACAATCCCAATGTATGTGCGATTGATTAATTATCAACTTTTACGAAAAGTATATCAAAGTTACGAAAGTAACATTACTCAAAACTGACAATATTTAAATCAAATAACTTCGCCGATGCTTTATATTTGTTTTCAAAAAGTTCTTAAAATTTCCATTACCTCTCAACTTTTCTGAAACATCGACCGAGTAGTACTAAGTTGTTATTCCACAGATATGATAGATAGATATGCGACTTTATTATAAAATGCGCATTAAGTCCCCTCCATTAAACCGTATCACAATAGGAAAAACATCGGTACACTTGCGAGGCAATAATTCAAGCCATTCTCTCAAGTCTTACGCCCATTTTTCATGTTACACCATTTTATCTGCGAAGTCGCTCGGCGCCGCCTTAAGTGGACTTGTGACTTTACGCCCCGCAGACTTGAGTGCTACGGTTTATTATAACGAGCTTTAATTCCTATTGTCAAGTTTTAGGCTTTGTTTCGGCTGTTTGGTCTGATAATACTTGGTGGGGGGAAGTCTGCTATCACATCCTATTGATTTGTTTTAGTTGCTATGTGGTAATATAACTTTTCTTCCAGAGAGAATTTTATAGGTACAATATATTTTGCCCGCCTGGTGGTAAGCTAGCCTAATGGACGATTGAACTCGACATCACTAATGCGTTACCGATTCAACCAACCTCCCTCTGGTGAGCTCTGGAAATTTAGAAGAGGAACCTTAAATTCTATACCTACCTGCCTCAGTACACAACAGTTGCGACTGTTACGTACGGACACGGCGCGGGATGCGCTCGCGTATTAATTGATTTTGTAATCATCGCACGATAATACAAATTCAACCTTCTGAACCGGTATTAGTGAGTTTCTTGCCGGATTCTTCTCAGTTGAAGGCTGAGTTCCGAACCGGTGGTAACTTCAGTAAATGTGACCTTCATAGCTGCCCTTCTGGGGCCTAAATTGAATAAATGGCTTTGACTTTGATTAGAGTATTAGAGTCAGACTTTTCATAAGTGCCTGTGAAGGTCTTTTTGAATAAATTATTTTGAATTTGAATTAATTTTTTTATGAACTAGAACTAATTAAATTGCATCTTCATAATCATGTATATGTAATTAGCAACTATGTAAATAGGTATGTCATATTGTAGCATTACTAAAGTAGGCGGGTAGCCCTATTGCACGTTTGCACGTTTGCGCACCGGGCGGGCGTAGGTAAGGTAGGCGGGGAAGGAAAGCGGTAATTACCTCAAGGACACAAGTACAATGAACTTGAACTTTTGGATGAGGAAAGTGGTGAACAATTTCTAGCTTTTAGATCCTGTGCAGTTTGGGCAGTTGTCTCACCGCCAGCGAGGTAAAGATTAACTATCGGCTATTTACTCGCTCAAGAAACGTACAATAGATATACATTCCGTGTAAACAAAAGAGATGCATTTATTAATAATTGATCGCTGACACTGCCGGCGAGGACTCGCTCCACTAGTTTGTCACTGAGCCACAAGAGCTATCAAAGATAGCTCGCTCAGCGAAATTAGCTCAGCGATACTCGCTTAGCGGTCAGAACGTGTTGCGCAGGCTAATCGCCCGTCGCACGCGGACACTCAATGATAGCCTAGCAATAAAACTATCGGAACTACACACTCGCTGCTTGCTGCTTGCTGCTCGCCAACTCGTTTTCAGTTACTAGCTCTAGTCACTGATCGCCAGCGGTTGTACAACTGCCTTGAGCTGTGCGTTGATATGTCACTTCTTCCATTTATATTAGAATAGAAAAGTATTTTTATATACCTACAATAGATCTGTATGTAACCTCGGTAACTTAATAAAAGGATCGTATCTCAAAGATACCAGAAATAAAGAGTAAAAAAAAAGATTTTATTAGAGTAATATTTGAAACAAATAACACGTCACTTGAGCTTGAGTACGATAAGGTACCTGCTATTCACCAGATCGCATCTGAAATTGCCGCCGAGATTTATTGTCCATTGTTTGTACCGTGTTTTGATTTGTTTCTCTGTCGTAAATTCATGAATTGGTAAATTTGGCTCTAGCATCTAGTGACACGTTCTTTGAGATAACTTGTATACGCACGAATGGAACGAATCTAAATTTATGTATAGATACACGTGTTATTAATATTATTTGGTTTGGTGGCTGTTTAAAGTCTTTCTAGAGTGTAATGTGATTAACCAATTAAATCACTTAATTCAATTAGATAAGATTATTGGACATACTTCTACAATCATCATCATCATCATCTGCCTATAATGTCCAACTGCTGAGCACGGGCCTCCTTTCACAAATGAGGGTGAAAGGGACTGGGCGATACTCCACCACGCGTGCCCACTGCGGATTGGTGGAGATAGGCTAATGGTCAACCTACTGTTGGAATTTTTCAAGCCGCCTAGGAGGCATCCAACTAGCTTAACGACTATCACAATTAAGTGATAACCGGGACCAACGGCTTTACGTGCCATCCGAAGAACGGAAACGCTCGATTTGAAATACCACTAGGCGGTCACCCATCCAGGTACCGACCACGACAGACGTAGCTTAACTTTGCCGCTCGATTAAGAACGGCTAATCATGCTACACCACGAGCGCTTCTAGAATATATTCTACTTCTACAATATTTGACTGTAAAGCTCACTATGAGTACCAGAAGAGACAGGGGAAGAGTAAGTAGAGAGTTTTAAGAGAGGTAGAGCGTAGCGTTTATTCGCTCAAAGAGCACCTCGACTGGGGAAGTACCTCCACCTTACAGAATACCGCAGCTAAATAACTTTATGTTGTGTTCCTGCACGTGAGTAAGGTCGCCAGAGCTCATTGGGGAGGGGGACATCGCGTGAATGATGCCCCGTGTATTGCAAGAGTTCATATGGCTGCGGTAAAGGCTTAACATGAGGCATGCTGCACGCTTGTTTACCGATATCATCGTTTTAAAAATAAAAACATACACCTACACTCAGAGTCGATGCTCTGGCGGTAAGACCTACCGCAGATAATCCCTGTCCGTCGTAAGGGGTCGCCAGGAATAGTGTGCCAGGCATTTGTAGCTTCAGTTCAAAAAGTTTGGCAACTAAAATAAGTCTGAAATGGAGAGGGGAGTGTATGAAGCTAATAGTAAGTAAGTAAGAAAGATTTATTAACAACACAAATAAGAGTAAAACAAAAGAGCAAGAAACATACAGGAAGATTTAAAAGTAGGTAAAATTACATACACAAAACAGACAAAATATAAAAATAATAATAATAAAACAATTTGTTTCTCGCATCGTTTAACGGTGGGTGTGCTGTCAAAAGGGTACCAGCTCAGCATGTGCTGCTGTATATCAACAGCGCTGATTTAATAGACCTTGATTTATAGTCCGCACATATCTAGTTGGCCGCTCGGGCCGAACTAGTTCATCTTGCTATCGAAATCTCATGTGCGACCTCAAACTGGTCAAAACTTTTGATGCGTGTAGCCGTGGCGAAGGCATGGTCTGGCCAGTTTAGATAAAACACACATGAGATTTCAATAGTAAGATGAACCCACTTCCGCGCGCACTATAGACACCATGTTCTTAGCTATCTTCCCTGACCAACGTAAAACGTCTCAGCAAGGTTCATTGCAGTCAGACGATTTGTATACTTCTTTAAACACCATATATTAGTTAGTTGGCAAGTTCCATTTATAAAAAAAACTACGTTTTTCATGCATGTTCGCGTAAAACTAAATAAGGGATTTATTTACATAATGCCCACAATCTTTATTTTGTTTGTTCGTTTATTGTTAGGATAGCTGGGAGCAGAAAATTGTTTATTTGCATGAATATGTAAATAGTCGAAAATGAAATTGATGTATTTCAAATATTCAAGATGAAACTTTTAATTTTAATGAAAATGTATTTTAGTATTCAGTTATTAATTTTGGTGAGACTTACAATTAATTACACAGTACAGTGGGTATGAATTGGGGTTTTTCAAAAAGGTTGTGTAGAGATTTTTGCAGGGTTGGCAACGTGCCCCTGGTATTACAAGCTTACGGCTTTATAGGCTACGGTAACCGCTTACCATCGGGCGGGCCGTATGCTTGTTTGCTTCCTTAGTAGTATTGTAATATATTTATGTCCAAGGATATTTATATAACATTTCAGTATAAAAAATCGCACTGTGTTGGAAAATTTACAAGAAGCTGACAAGCAGGTAGAAGCTGTTTATACAGGTGTAGCGTTGCTTGCCCCGCAAGCTGCCCCTGTGGGGCGAGTACGTAACTAAATTCCAATCATTTTCGAATTTAAATCGGTTCAATATAGCGGTTTTCTGATAATTGTTTTACGTTCTGATAACTGCAAATACAAACAGTGGTTCATTTGAAATGGAACCATTTCCGATTTTGTAATAATTGTAATGATTCAGAGGTCATTTCAATAAGAATTTCATTGAAATAAAGTTACGTAAGTGTTTCGGCACTTTCGAACATAATTCTTGCAATGTTTTGGGTGTGTCGTGTCCTGTTTCCGTAAAACGACATTGAGCAGAAATAGGTAATGAATGTTTATTTTTTTCCCAAAAACGTGTCATTCTCACAATGACAAAATAAAAGACTTGCGCATCCAAGATAAAACGGCTGAAATAAAATATTTCCAAAATAAAAGCATGCCCTAGGAAGTATGAAGAGTAATTCGGTCGGTGCATTTAAAATGAACACAGGTAGATAGTGTCAGTACCAATCGCATGGCCCGAAGCCGGCGCAGTCGCGAAATTATACACGTAGAACGCGAAAACGGTAAAATTGGGGTGGAATTTTGTGCGAAATTCACCGCGATAACCCGTTGCGATTGTCCACGCAGAATGTCTGGGGACAGTTCTCCTCTGTGTATTATTTTTGTACGTGTACCGTTGTTCTTTCGTAATGAAGTGTGCTTTTTAATCGCGGCTACATTTGTTTGTGCCAGACAGATTGTGTATTGTTTGGATTTATGTATTTTAATATTTTTGAGCCTTTTGCTACTTGAATAATGTCTAGAAAATAGAATAGGCTGAGATTATTATGACTGGCACTATCTCACCTAAGTGCGAAACACAAAGCGAGCTGCTTTCACATAAACATATAAACATGTGCGCTCACAAAGATCTCAAATAATATTTCATTCGTACCTTTTTCAGTAAAAACATAACTTTTATTTATTCCCTTACAGTTTCCTTCCACTCCCAGTGTATATTACAGATAAGGCCCTCAGACGCAAGGTCAAAGGCCTTCATATTACACAAAGAGATACTAAATTTGGAAATAGTACTTGGTGCTCCGTACTCTTATATGTTATTGTGAACGTGACATACCTCCGAATGGTGGGGAATTCGGAAGTTTTTACTAAAATGGAAATTGAGTCCCTTAGGTCACTAGAAATGTATCCAAGCTACAAATATTAATATTATGCGTAAATAAGTAACGGGATACTATAATATCTAAGCTAAAAAGAGACATGAGTGTGTCTCTATTTAGCTAATCCTAAGTACAGTAAAAATCCTAAGTATACAATTTTGTAGCAAAAATGAGTTAACTTGTATAATACTTCCTCCTTCGCCCGTTCCCCACGTTTTCATTTCCAAACTTATGATAATCAATTCCCAGAAATCGATTCATAACAAATGGTTCAAATATCGAGTTAAAATCTATATCTAGAGCAATCCATTATCGGAGTAGAGCCTTAGGCTGGACACGGAGTGATTCATCCACTTGAAATATGAGTTCGATAATGTTTTTATCAGGAGTCATCTCTAACTTTATTGCACAGATTAAAAGCTTTGCTTCGGGTATCTTCGACTCAATCGCTTCGGCTAACAAGGCCCTCCAAGTTTTAATAAAGGGATTAACTTCTGATTTTTGTTGAGGAGTTTAAAATTGCTTTTGTGATCTCTGAGTAGGTTTGTTATGTAAGTATTGTGGCTGTGTTTAAAGTTAACATCAATGTATAGAAACAGAATAAAATTACAGCGCGTAACGGATGATTGAAACAATATCCAAGGATGTATGAAAAAAGAGTAGAATAATCACCTGTAAAAATATTGAACATATACACATTATTTTCATTGCTATACCAACTTACTGGGACCTAGTGGTTGCTGTGAACGTTGTATATGTGGTTTATATACTAATTTCAGGGGTGAGCATGACGTTATTGGTGTAATCTTTATTTTTATCTGAAACTGTTTAGGATTCGGCAGTTTAAAGTTTACTATGAACATGGCTCTATTAGCTGTAGATCTCGCGAGTCTCGTATATCTCGATGATTATGTGGAATCGGTTGAGAAATGCGACCAATGGAGAAGAACAGCCGGACAGACATACGAAAGCACGTCTCCGTTTCAAAACGACTTTTCTTAAAGCATTATTATAATTATAATATATAAGTATGTAGCTATCGTAAAACTGGAGCTACTAAGCTGAACTAAGCTGTCCAGCTGGCAGGATAGGTAAAAATTGAAAATTCAATTTTACGAAGTCGTTCGATTCGATTTTATGAATTTTTCAGTCCACACTAGCGGTCAACTTTTATTGCATAGATTGTGACGTCATGGAAATAAAATTAGTTAGCCAATATTAAAAATATAAAATCACCGGTGAGGTTGTTGTTTGTGAGTCCGCTCCAGCTTATCTCGAAAACTAATTAATGGAGCTCGTTAAAATGTTAAGTGTCCGACGAAAACCGTGCTATACGATTTTTATGCTGAGTCTTGTGGTGTTGAAGATACATTAGCATGTTTATGAAAGGACAGCTATTAAATTATCATTTAGTAATATAGAAAATGTCGGCGAAACCACGGGGCGCAGCTAGGTCCTACCTGGCTGGCTATCACCCTCAAGTTGGGAGCTGTTACCAAGCACCTATCAGTGTGTTCCGAAAGCTTCACTTGAGAGCCAGTCCCTGATAGGTAGGCTTTGTGTGTTTACCACTTTCAGCCATATTACAACTGACTATAGTAGGTTTGTCGTCAAACACAGGGCTATACATAGTTAAAAATGTTGTGCTTAGATTGGCGTTAACTTCATGAGATCCAGTACTAAAATTACTGTACTGCTAATAAAATTCAATCCTTATAATTTTTATAATAAGATACCTAATTGAAATGTATAGCCAATTATAATATAGCAATTTACACCTACCAATGCAATAGCCCAATCAATCCTACCCTAAGTTGGGCCCTGATCAGCCATTTGTCATTTTGTAATTTAGTTCTATTGAAGGCCCCCAGGGGCAAAGGCTACAATAAATTAGCTACGCAGACACGACTCAGCTTTTTACTTAGCCAGAACTTTATGGGCGCATTAACTATCATCCCTTTCTTTGTTACATTTTTTTCATTCTCAATATATTAGGAGGAATCGTTTTGATTTAATTAGAATTAATTTTTGAAACTTTCGCTTTATTTTTTATAGTTTAGAAGCTTTAGAAGATGACTTTAATGGGCAGACATATAATAAATTACCCTGTTTTCATTTATAGTTATAGCAAATATTAATCGTCGTAGTAATATTAATGTATCAACTGGAAACAGCGGGTATCAGCGTCTCGATGAACAGGAGTTGTTTCCAACTACTATTTAATTAAAATGAGCATTTAGCTCTTCTTGTGGCAACACTCAGGCTATAGAGGTTCGAGAGAGGTAGAGCATAGCGTTTATTATTTTCTCAAAGAGCAGCTCTACTGGGGAAGTACCTCCACCTTACAGAATATCGCAGCCAAATAACTTTATGTTGTGTAAAGTTGTGTTCCTGCGCGTGAGTAAGGTCGCCAGAGCTTATAGGGGAGGGGGGAAAAGGTCGGTAACGCGTGAGCGATGCTTCTTGTGTTGCAAGCTTCCATATGGCTACGGTAACCGCTTACCATCAGGTGGGCCGTATGCTTGTTTACCGACTAGTTGTATAAAAAAAAATATACGGGGTGTAGATTCCAACATGAAATATTTTCGATACCTATGTTGGGTTAGTCATGCTGAACAAATTTAACTATGGGACCAATAGTGAATTCTCAATTTTATATTTTATCTTTTCTTACAAAATGTCAACCATGCTCGATCATAATGTATGAAAAGTAAAATTTTTTTTTGAGAATTCAGTTTTGGTCCCATAGTAAAAGTTGTTCAGCATGACTAATCTAACATAGGTTTCGAAAATATGCCATCTCGAAATCTCCACCCAGTATAACGAGCACCCCACCGTATTTTTCCCTAGGGAGTAGAGCATGACGTTCTTCAAATCGATGAAAAGATTTTTGCAAGTGGTGGTAAGCGGTTCCCGTTTTTGCCTTCTTAGTTGCATAAAAAAACAGCACTCTAAAAATCTAAATCTTAACTTTACGTTCTTAGTTGAAACTGGATCTGTAAATATCAAAACCTCTATCAAAAGCCCTTCGCTATCTTTCGCTCCATTAACGCGAATAGATCGTACCAACCTGCAATGGCTTTACCGTCTTAGAGGCAAGATTTTTTCTATAGACCAACTCTTGCCCCGTTCATTATAACTTGGACGAGTTTCAAAGAGTTCGCTTTAGTTGTGCTAATTTATTTAATTTAACTATCTGCAAGTAACTACGTAGAGTAAGAAGTTGCAAATAGTTTGACTTACACTACTCACTTTGATTCTTTTTTCGTTGGCATAAAGATCATTAAAAATACACCATGATAAATTAAAAATTCCCAATTACAACCGAATGCATCAATTTTATAAGTTAAGACCATATTTACAAATATTATAAATTGCTGAACAAATTTTGATGAAACTTTTTTTTTCTTTTTTTTTATACCACTAAGCATACGGCCCGCCTGATGGTAAGCAGTTACCGTAGCCCATGGACACTTGCAACACCAGGGGTATCAATCGCGCGTTGTCGACCCTGAAGAAAACTCTTCACGCCCTTTTTGAAGAACCCCATGCTGTACTCTTTTGGGAAAACCACGGCGGGAAAAACACACTTGACACATAGATAGATCATACCCTTGAATAATATTTTTATTCCGGGAAATATAAGATCCCCGAGCAAGAGAGAGCTTGTAGTTGGATAAACTGATACTGACGGCCAGTTGGCGCAGCTGGTTAAGACGTGGAGTATTAACCTATAGCGCCGCAGGTCGTGGGTTCGATTCCCACACAGGACATGCATTTGTGTGCATGAACATGTCTGTATGTCCTGACTCTGGGTGTAATTAATGTATTTACAAAACAAACAAAAAAGTAGTATATGTATTATATCAGTTATCTGGTTTCCATAGTACAAGCTTTGCTTAGTTTGGGATCAGATGACCGTGTGTGAGGAATGTCCCAGGATATTTATTTAAACTGGTAAAATTTTTAGCCAAAAAAGAATTCAAATCTAAAACTTAGCCAAATTCGTTCAGTTCAGTAGTTCAGTTAAACCTTTGCACCAATTTGGTCAAGTATAGTTAGGTCCAACTTCAAAATCACTGTGGTTCTCAATAAGAACCTTCTCTTTTCAAATGATGATATTCGAAAATAGTTCTTTTTGTAGTAGAGAATAAAGGCTCTCAAGTGTAATGCAATATTGCATCAATTGGTTTGGATTTCCCATGCAGTGTTGGAAGAGCAGAGCAGTTTAGCGTGGCCGCGTGCTTTTTTTAGAAAATTGACTATATGCCCTACAAATCACTTGTGTTTAAACATAGCTTGTTTCATTGCAAAACCAATTCTTATGATTTGTACATAGAGATAAATTTCCAATGCAACACGTAAAAGCATTTTTAACGATCAACTCACAGGTAGTCGATATGCTCCTGATAGCTTGTAGTTAATAATGAAAGAAAGAGACTGCATTAACAGATGTCTATCAGATAAGTTATCAGGGAGCTGTGAGACAGGCCTTTAAAGTTCAAATTCCAAAGTCATAAAAAAGGAACGAGACGGAAGCCAAGTGCCTATAAAACACTTTATAGAGTTATACGATATCACATAAAGATAAATATAGCACATACATCAAAATGACCGCGAAATTCAACCCAATTAGGAAAAATATATCCCCCAAGGACCACTTTCACTCAATTCCTCGAATAGGCAACCCAACCGCAAGCGTCCGTCAACCCGCGAGTATCAATTGAAAAATGTCGCGGACGCTAACGGACCTTTTTAATTAACTTTTCCGGGGTATTATGACCGGTTTATGCCCGGGTTTTATACCCGGGTGGCCATTGTGCGGAGTCAATATCGGTTGGTTTATTGTCGATGTTGGATCGACTTCCAGTCGGATTCTTTGTCAAGTGCTCGGATTGAGTACGTTCCAACATTACGTTGGCTTCAATTGTTATGTGATGTTAATAGAATGTAGATTTGTGGGGTGGAAGGAACGACTCCTACATTGTATGGACGTGGGTGGATGAAATAAGTGCATTTTTTATCTTATCTAGACAGTTTAACAGTTAATTTCGAGTCTGAGAACCTGTTTCTTATAGAGCTTACTTAGATTTCTATGATGCTATTTTCCTTTCTTTTTTTAGAACCAATGACGTAAGAGACATGCGTCATTTTGTTCCTGAAATTATTTTCCTGCTCTAAGTCTATTTTGACGGGTTTTCCTTATGCCATGTTAGTGATCGTCTTGAATTTTTTATCACCCGCTTCGGTTGGCCCCATGTCACGGCGATCAATCATTTACGGTGCCGCGCGTCTATACACTTGCCTCCCGTGAAATTGTTAGGAAATCTGGTTTTTGGGTCAAATTAAAGGTGTTGACATGACGTGTTACTAGGTAAAGTTGGGTTTATACGATCACTGGCAATTTTTGTAAACGTTGTGAAATTTCCTTTTCGAATTTAAATAAACGATATCTACCGACTCATCTATATATATAAAATTCAAAGTCCTGACTGATTGATTGACTGATATATCAACGCACAGCCTAAACCGTTGGTCCTAGAGTCATGAAATTTGGAGGGTGTATTCTTTGTGAAGAGTCGGTATCCACTAAGAAAGGGTTTTTCGAAATTCCACCCCTAAGGGGGTAAAATAGGGGATGAAAGTTTGTATGAAAGTCCGTCAGTTTCAAAGTTAGGATCTTAAAATTTTGTGTTTAGACTGAAGACTGAAAATTTATTTATACGTGTCTCAGCGTTTTTAATAATTTCACCCTCGAAGCGGGATAATGTTGTTTTGTTTTGTTTTATTGTTGTAGAAAAATATGTCATTTGTTCCCTGTAGGCCACGCGGGCGAAGCCGCAAGCAAAAGCTAGTCTTACATATAATAATTTGCAAGATATACGCTACATCAAATGATGCGGCGCGTAAGATGAATCTTAACCAACTGCGCCAACTGGCCCGTCACAGTAGGTCAATAATGGCCTATGTGTTTTTTAAGGTTATTATTTTTTATTTATTTTCTTTTTCTATTTTCGTCTGTATCTATGCTTAGGTATATGTTATATTAATATTGTTAATTATTTGGAAAAAAAAGCCAAACATAGTCAGATTGTCCTAAAAATATTGAAAAAATTTAACCTTGCTGATTTTCTTGCCGGATTCTTCTCAGTTGAAGGCCGAATTACGAACCGGTGGTAGCATCAGTAAATGTGACCTTCATAAGTGCCCTTCTGGGGTCTAAAATGACTAAATGGCTTTGACTTAGCCACTGAGCTATCATCGCCTTACCTGTAATAGAAACGTAATATTTATGAATTTTCTTTGTTTCAGATGCAGTAAACGTGAACCTTCAATTGAGACGATGACTTATATAAATCAAATAGTATAAGAAGTGGAAAGTTTAAGTACAATGTTCTTCAGTTGATGTTTGGTGGTGAATGATTAGATGAAGTGATTGTGAACATGGGGACGCTAAGATTCAGTGCTGTGAAGGTGGTCGGATACTTCCTGCTTAGCTGGATATCTGGTAAGTCATTTAATTTTACCGGTAGTTCTCATAATTAGTGGTAAACATTTTAAAATTCATAATCATGAACTGAAAAAATCCTAAACCTTTGAGAAGTCTATTCAAAAACTTATCTGACTTCACTTTAAAAAAACAGATACTTACTGCTTATCTGGCCAATGAAAAATCAACCCTAAAACTAAAGTAAAATGGAATAAAACCATATTTTAGTATAACTAACTAGTAGTCACTTAATACTGAGCTTAATATAACAAACTCAAATGCCATTGAAAAAAATATCGTCACCTTAAAAAAGGAAACATCACTCGCAGATTTCACCTTAATTAAGAAATAAAAAAAACATTCTTCAATTCACCATAAATTAACTCGTTTCTTAATCCCGGAAGTAAAAAAGCTTTTAGCTGATTAACTTTTCAACCGGCTCTGGAGGGTTTCCAAGTGGTATAAATCAAGTATAACACAATTAGAGCTAACGTTTGATTAAATACAGTGCGTCTCGTGATGTACCGGTTGACCCGGTAACTCAATTACAACAGGATGAAATAAGTTTCAAGAGAGGTAGAGCATAGCGTTTATTCGCTCAAAGAGCAGCTCGACTGGGGAAGTACCTCCACCTTACAGAATACCGCAGCCAAATAACTTTTTTGTTGTGTAAAGTTGTGTTCTTGCGCGTGAGTAAGGTCGCCAGAGCTCATAGGGGAGGGGGGAAAGGTCGGTAACGCGTGAGCGATGCTTCGTGTGTTGCAAGCGTCCATATGGCTACGGTAACCGCTTACCATCAGGTGGGCCGTATGCTTGTTTACCGACTAAGTTGTATAAAAAAAAAAAAAAGTAAAATAGCTGTGCAAAGAATTTCCTTGTAGTTTGTAATGGGTATGGGCATTTCCTGTTTCTTATTCAATGGACATTGCAATTAATTTGATTTTCAATCCGTTTGTTAAATGAATTATTGTATAGCCTATACTAGAAAAGTCTTAACGGAAACCTTCATGTGCGAGTCATACTCACACTTGTTTGAATTTTATAATATCCACATCATCATCATCATCATCAGCCTATAATGTCCCACTGCTGAGCACAGGCCTCCTTTCACAAATGAGGGTGAAAGGGACTGAGCGATACTCCACCACGCGTGCCCACTGCGGATTGGTTGTTGTACTACTGTTGGAATTTTTCAAGCCGCCTAGGAGGCATCCAACTAGCTTAACGACTATCACAATTAAGTGATAACCGGGACCAACGGCTTTACGTGCCTTCCGTAGCACGGAAACGCTCGATATGAAATACCACTAGACGGTCACCCATCTAGGTACCGACCACGAAAGACGTAGCTTAACTTTGCCGATCGATTAAGAACGGCTAATCATGTTACAGTTACAGCACGAGCGCTACAACAATATCCACATGATCCTTACTAATCCTTACTATAGGGTAACTTCAGGAGTGTATACTAGAAAAGTCTTTACAGAAACCTTCATGCGCGAGTCATACTCACACTTGTTTGACTTTTATAATATCCACATGATCCTTAATCCTTACTATTAATATACAATCGCTTTAATAATTGTAACTTTCGCGTTTATAATATTACTAGCTGTCCCCCGCTGTTTCACCCGCGTTCCAGGGATAAAAAGTAGCTTATGTCCTTTTCCATACCATAGGCTATCTGCATGCCAAATTTCATGATGATCCGTTGAGTAGTTGAGGCGTGAAGGCGTAACAAACAAACTAACTTTCGCATTTATAATATTCGTTAGTTTTAGTAGGATTCAGCAATTTTTCATATACCTAAGAAGATCATTTTAATGAGATATTTAATCATTTTCAAAATTATTTTTCTGGAGATTATATTTATATTATAGTGGTTGAAGCTCTACGTGTATAGAGTGCAGTATAGTACGTGACAGGAGAGCCATTTTTTTTAAACATTATGGTTTTCATCTATTTAATTGTTGAGCCATTCCGATGTGATCAGCTTCTTATTTCTAATATACGTAATTATGCACAGGATATAGACTTCCCGTCCATCAGTATCCTGCCAATAAATATCTGCCAATGACTCATCAAATAGGGAACTTTTATACATATACATTACTTCCTCAGAAGGAAACTATCCCAATTCTTCCGGCACTTCGCATGTAAAAAATATCAATCGAAACCGGCACAAGACCGGTATAAAGCATGTGCAAATACACACGAAATATCTTTCCAACTTGCGTATTATTCAATTCGGCCGGACAAAAATCAAATTGGCCCGCAACAAGCCCGCATAAGTTTCAGCGGGAGAAAAAAAAGAGATATCATTCTCGAATGTCCGATATGGTTATACTAGGGCGGCGTCTGCGAATCCAATAATTCGTTATATTGAAGAAAGTTTCTTTGAAAGTTCCCGGTTGGAAATGATTTTCTTTGACCCGGCTTCAGCCATTATTAGTGTTATTCGACGCTACCAATACGCTTATTTGATCCTTGCATTCGGGAGTGAAAATTACGATTTGTTTTCATTCTAAATACAAAAGTTTCTCGAAGTTATGACGGTAACAGCTGTGTTTATGTTTACGTAAGTAGTTAGGATATTTCTCGGATGTTGAAGCACATTAAATTATCAATAACTAGCTGCCCGGCGCGACTTCGTTCGCGTGGTGCTACCCTACCCTATGGTGCTACCCTACCCTACCCTACCATACCCTACCCTACCCTGACACCAAAATCCCCATTAACAAAATGATCCGCCATTTATTGAATTCATTTGTTACAAAAAATGTGATAAATGAAGAACCGCTCGACCGATTTTGTGCAAACTTCACATAAACCATCTACTAAATAGTCCGAACAAAGCCTAAACATTTGGTTTGGATAGGTGAGCCCGTTCTTGAATTATAAAATTACAACGAAAAGTGGCATTGATTTTTATATATATAGATTTTCTTAAAATTAAGTAAGTTAAACTTAACAGCCATAAACCATATTAAACATGCTCAAATCTCTTTCAACACGTCCTTAAAAACTTTGATCCGCTAAAAATAAGCCTAAAAGTAGATAAAAAAACATCTATCTACCTACATCACAAAACCCTGTTATCAGGTAACCTTTCATCTGAAAACCTTTGATGTAAAAATTTATTCCCGATTGTAAGCTACAAAGGTCGGTCTACGTTGAATATAACCTCTTTTGGCAGATACTGCAATTGGTATGTTCATAGTTCTTATTGCTTTCGACATAGAGATCTTATTAATGCTACCGTAAATATATATTTTTTGTTGATGTCTTTTTCACATCAGAAAGAAAAGTAGCTGACAAACAGTCTATCAGGGGCCCCAGGGGCCCAAGTCTTCTGTTACAATGAGGGTTTTCTGTAATTAGATACATGCTGTGGCAGCATGGTTAGCGTAATGATTCCATGAACCATCTGTCAACATAATATGAGCATCTTGTAATTTAGGTTCTTTGTTTTTTATTCAAATATATTTTAAATAATATATATTCTTTCATTAAATGCCACAGTGTTGTGCAGTGCCTATAAAACAAACAAAAATAAAACACACTGCACTTTTGCAATTCTGAGTTTGAGCACAACCTTTAGTTCAGCTACTTTTCTTTATCTGTAGTCATCATCATCATCAGCCTATAATGTCCCACTGCTGAGCACAGGCCTCCTTTCACAAATGAGGGTGAAAGGGACTAGGCGATACTCCACCACGCGTGCACACTGCGGATTGGTGGAGGTAGGCTAGTGGTCAACCTACTGTCGGAATTTTTCAAGCCCCGCCTAGTAGGCATCCAACTAGCTTAACGACTAGCACAATGAAGTGATAACCGGGACCAACGGCTTTACGTGCCTTTCGAAGCACGGAAACGCTCGATTTAAAATACCAATATGCGGTCAACCATCCAGGTACCGATCACGACAGACGTAGCTTAACTTTGCCGATCTATTAAGAACGGCTAATCATGCTACACCACGAGCGCTTCTTATCTGTAGTAATAATTCATATTTAAAGAAATTGCGCAAGTGCGATGAATAATATATAAATATGTAGGTATAAGGTTTCAACGGCATAAAATTCAGTACAATTTTAACAGTTGTTTGGACCAGACGCCTACGTAGCGACATCTTGGGTCATACACATATTGAAAACCTTCGTTGTGTTCTAACGAACTATTAGTAGTGTAAAAAAAACTGTTCTACTGTTTTGGTAGTCTACTAATTGAATAGCGTCGAAAACCACTATGAATTTAGTAGAAAACGCACAATTTAATGGCTCAAAGGAAGTAGAGTGGTAATGGAGTCGTGTTAGATGTAATTTTGTTTTTGAAATAACTGATAGCAAGTGGCCACAGACACCCATGTAGATTAACAATACCAATAGGATTTCCAATGTGATTCCAAAACTCCGATATTAGAAATTCCGAACCGGTATTATAGTCTATTCATAGAAGCTTGTGAAGGCTTATCTGAATAAATATTTTAATATCAAGTCTTGGCTTATCCATTTTTATGCAACAATCGATAAAATATCTAAACTAGACCATTGCAATGTTTTTAAATGCTCGATTAACTTTATTACTTGATTTTATATTATATACAAACATGCACTTTCTATAACAGACCTTTATTCTAAAAACTTTCGTCAACAATTTCTTAGAAGAGGTAAATGTATATACAACATAAACTCAAGCAGCATTATACATCATAATAATTCCACACTTAATCAAAGATGTATCCACTGAACACGACCGAAAGCTTTCATTACCGCCATTAAAAACAAGTAATATCTCAACAATAACATTATATCATGAATCGACGATTAAATCCAAATCCCCCTTGAATGGCTCTATCTAACATAGGGTGCGACTATCTGGGTGCGACTATCTGCGTCCGACTATCTACAATCAGATCGATAGCACATAGTCGATAGTAAGCAAACGCGCCGATCGTCTCTACTACATACATGTAATAAATCTGTGGCGAATTGCTTCCGAGTCCAGTGTCGTTGACATACAGCCAGATTATACGTACATGCCTACTGCCTCTGGTATGTGGTGTACTACGTAGGTTACCTATGTATGTTATGCAAATTTAGTATTAGTGGTGTACTAGATTGGATCTAAATGCTTTGATTGATTGAATCTGATGGAAAATTAAATATTTTAATACTATTAGCATGTTAAACACTAGCCGTTTTACAAAAACGTCACTATTGTAAGTGATGAAGTGGCCTGCAGCTCAGCTGAACTGGCTGTCAAGTGTAGCATATCGCGAGCAACGAACGAATCCTGTTCGTTCGGGGTTCGGCTCGTGCTCGCTTCGCGTAGCATTAGTTAATTTTATTTTTATTTGGTGGATTATTTAATTGGTGGACGCACCATGCGATATACTCCACATTCGAAAAAACCTGCTGAAATTGACCTTTTATTATTAGAACGAATAGTCACATAACTATTTGCGAAAATCGGTCATGGTAATCCGAACGAAATATCTGCCTTAGCTCACTGGATGCTGCGAGCTCTCAAGAAAAAACGCGAAGTAGATCTTATATGTTTTTCTGATTTATTAATATTTTATACAACTCAATCATCTTGAGAGCTCAAATCAAACTCAATCAGAGGGTTTTTCTTTCTACTAGTTCGTTCAGTCGATTTTTCGTTAAATTCGATCTATTACAGATTTAGTCTTAAATATCTTAAACTTAACATGCATTTGAAAAACGTAACGACATAGACACAACAAAGAAACTTGTAGACTAAAGTTTTGAGGAATCATACAGAACTGCTCTATCAAAAACACGCGTTTGTGTGCTACAAGTATTCAGTCGATACTAAAAGCTGACTCCGACAGAAAATGATACATGCAAATAGCTAGGGTGTGTGACCCATATAGCCGCCTGTTGTGGCTACATAAATTACTGGACCAATTGTTTCCTATGGCCTGCCTATTGTGTCCCCCATTGCATTTATTTCTCGGCTATTTTGTTAAAATAGCACGACCATTACTCTTTCTGCTACTGAAATAAAAGTTGTTCCTTTTTTAGAGTTTTTATGGACAGCTTTATAGACAAGTGGATTTTGTAATTGGTTTGAATTTAAACGGGCAACATTTTAGAGTGAATGCTTTTTACGAGCATGTTGCTTTTTGTTAAGCAAATGTGTTTTTTGTAACGAAAGCAACGGTTTTACAATATAGTGCTGGTATTATTTTAGTGGTATTTTATAAAATTTATGGAAGGGCAATTTTATAAAATGTGCTATTCCGCAATCTGTGCATTACTGTAAGGATCTGTACATCAAAAAAGTGGATTACTGTAAGGGTATATACTTTGCGTTACACCCTGTATAGCCACGGGATGCATTAGTGAATTTTAGACCGCTTGCTGTAGGTCTTGCGCTTAGCATACACACAATTTTATATCTACCTAAAATATCTAATATTCTCAACAGCAAAAAATCTGTTTCATCTTATGACTTATCCAGTATTTCTACAGACTGGAGTTATTCCCATACACGCTTATTATCCTGTTGACGTGTTTTGACCAACAATATGATGCATGAGAATTGCCCTAACGACTGTTATGCTATGCCTCTGACCTCAATTTTACTTACAAAATAATGTTACATATATTTTTTAGAGAATACAGTCGGCTTACGCGTCGAAATTGCTTTTTTTGCCTTTCATATCCTACAAAAATCCTCTTTGGGGAATAGGTTTGTTTGATGGTAGTCATGAATGGTAGTTTTGTTACCATATTTCTAGTAGATTTACTCATATTTTGTTTATTTTGAAAAGTTATGATTGTTAAAGGGTATTTTTCTTAAAAGCGTTAGTTACTTAGTAGTACAGTCGAGGACATAAATATGTATACACTTTTTGAAATTCAAAAGCGATTTTCTCGCATGTTTAACATTTAAGTGTTAAGCTATTACACAAATCATAATAGTATATGTGAGAAGATTCTGCCTTTATAATATCTCATAATTTCAATCAGTTGTATACATATTTATGTCCTCGACTGTACATCTGTCTCCTTTTTCCTAGCAGCTTGATTAATGTTAATCTCTTGTTGAAGGTATAAATCTATATCAATGACTTATATTATAACAAAGACAGCAATATTAATGAACATAGATAGACATTCTACCTAAATATCCTCAGAACATTTAAAACAACAACAAGTAAAAAGTATCTATATCGATAATATTCCAACAACATAGTTTATGCATACAGTCACTGAACGAACAACACTCTGCCACTGGACACTAAGCACTTTGAATGAATTCGGTTGATGTAAATAAAAAAACTGAACTTTTTACTATTGGTAAGGTATATATTTGCAATGCGACTAAAACAAGGTCATAATTTGGAAGAGAATCTTAACATCGCGATCTAGAAAACAAACATGTCAGTAACAGTGTCATCTATTGATAACAAGGAACAAAAATATTATACAGTCACCCTAAATATGGTATACTCAGGTATACAAATGGTATACACAGGATATAAGTACATCTTTTACATGAATGAAAGAAATAAACGAAAACCATATATGTATTTTAACAAACACAATATTGCAAAAATATACAGATATTAACAAAGTAAATATGAAAAAGGCACAAAGGATTTAGTAATATTCTGTGATGTTGAAAAGGGTTGCGACTCAGTTTTACTACGAGGTATGAGGTAGGTACATATATACCCCAGAACTTGAGGGTTTTTGATAGGTTACTAGTGTATAAATCGGTAGTTACATGAGAGAAGTAGATCTCTTGAGGCTGTGTGTAAGATCCATACCTCATCACTTAACATTGAGAGATAGTGGTCACACACAGGCATACAAAATATACTCTACCTATAGAGTATATTTTGTATGCCTGTGTAATATCTGTGTAATAGTCTAAAATACATCTTAGTTGCCTACAACTAAGATGTATTTTAGATTATTCTATAATCTATACAAATATTACAAAGAGGCTATGTTTGGATGTAGGAGGAGGGGGTAATTTCCAGAAGTACTAGGAGCCAAGTCTGTTATTTTAAATTAAAAATGTAGGTTTTTTTTATACAACTAAGGTGGCAAACAAGCATACGGCCCGCCTGATGGTAAGCAGTTACCGTAGCCTCTGGACGCTTGCTACACCAGGGGTATCACTCGCGCGTTGCCGACCCAATAGAAATCTTTTCACACCCTTTTTGATTCTGATAAGATCCTATTATAGCTCCGCTAGCTGTCTCGCACGGTTTCATCCGAGTGTCCGTGATAAAAAGTCTATGATAATAGTCTATACTACTCGGGGATAATGTAGCTTCCTATTAGTGAAAGAATTTTTCGAATCCGACTATTAGTTCCAGAGATTAGCCCGATTCAGCAAATAAACAAAAAAAAACTCTTCCGCTTTATTATATTAAGTATATATTGCCATTGAGCCAATATACGTTGTCTACTAAATTCGTAATGATTTTTGAATCTGTCAAATTTTACACAACTGGTAGTTCATTGAAACACAATTGTTATAGCAGACTGGCTCTCTGATCTGATTATGAATTATTTCACTGATAAGGCACTTTTTATCGTGGGAACGCGAGTAACCGCGGGTGACAACTAGTATTATCTTTATAAAGACGTATAAAGACGATAATTTGTAACTGACTTTCAATATTTTTGCAGGAAGTTTCCATGCTTCACATCTTATTAATAAAACTTCATTATCAGCAGCTTTTTATAATTTCTTGTTAAATGGACCCTACAATATACGTTAACCTTATCTATTAAATTGACAGCCTTTGTTTAGTGGCCCTTCATCCTAGGCGAAATATAAAGTGTCCTCAATTTCAAAGCCAAATCCCTCTTTGAACTGTATTCTAATTCTAATGAACTTTAGACACGTTATTGGTTACTATAGCAAAATTGTGGCCACCACATATCCATCAAAAAAGGTTGTTCATAAAAACTTGTCTAGTAACAACAAAAAAAGGTCCGCACATGGCTCCAAAATAATATTTTTGATACAAAACCCACATGCGCTGAAAACAAGCAGCATAATAAATGATGCTGTAGATCGGGTGACCCCCACAGTTATATGTATAACCAAATAGCTCCCTCGGATTATTTACTACTGTGTTCATTGCTTTATTTTTTCATACCAAGCGCGTTTTGAGGATCATTTAGTACACGTATATGAATAAATTTAGGGGTAGTATATATTCACTGTGAAAGGACAAATGTTTCGAGAAGCTATAATATTCTTTTTTGCTTTGTAGTTCCCTCAATAGTGAGGATCACGACCTCTTGATACGCTTACATGCTTTTGTTATGTGTCAAGACATTGTCAAAATGTCTTATCGTAGCTTTCAACTCTACACGTTATATAATTCAATGCGAATGTGTTTATTTAGTCTCTTAGTGATATTATAAATGCGAATGTTTGTAAGTAAACAATACTGCCGCAGTTGTAAATCGCACTAAACTCATCACATCTCTTTCTTACAAGCATTATTAAAAAAGGTTAGATCATAATTAAAGCTGTCAAATAAGTTTTTGCCGTTTTCATTTGCGGGTAAATTTTGATCGTGACTAATTTTGAAAACAAGCAATTGGACTAATCGGACTTTCTTACATCCTTTTCT
The DNA here is from genome assembly GCA_947623365.1 of Achlya flavicornis. Classification (NCBI taxonomy): domain Eukaryota; kingdom Metazoa; phylum Arthropoda; class Insecta; order Lepidoptera; family Drepanidae; genus Achlya; species Achlya flavicornis. Next base: position 3,228,377 of record OX392474.1, read on the forward strand.
TATGTTCTTTATCAAAAAGAGATATACTTAGTGAGATGAGTTGTAAACAAAAGGATCAGCAGCACCAATTTCGTTTTAAGTAAACAGATTTTGAGGAAATTTGACACAATGATAGATGATTTGATATATGATAGGACATGCCCTGTAAAATTTTCTCCTGGAATGAAATAAACTGTTCTGGATTTTGTAGTCATTAGCCATATACAAATACAATGTAGACTTTTGTTTTCTTATAAAAAATCATAAGTTCCTCCAAGCTTCCAAGTAAGTTATCGAGTTCTCGATAAAAATGAATATTTAAAACTTGAGGATCGCGTTATATTTTTAGGTCGCGTTCAGAAATTCTCAGGCGAACACAAAGGGTTTTGGGCCACTGATCGGCGGCCTAGTGATAAATCACCGACACATTACGCTTACACATCGAGACGGTTGAGATGTGGTTTAATTTTAAAGATAAAGCGATTTACGCTTAACCACGACCTTGATTAGGAAAAGCCTATTTATATTTGTTACTGACTCTTAGATTGAAGACTCAGGCTGTGACTTGAAGTGGACAACTAAAGCTGATTTTGGACTAGGTAAAGTCAATTAAAAACTTAACATATTATCGCCTAAATTCCAAGTGATTATTTTAGGTTATTATTTTTTGCTTTACAGTTATTTCGACGGTTTAATTATTTTTGTTATTTAACATATTAAATAGATTTTCCTCTTGCTCAAAAAGTCCGTCATTGTAGCGTAAAGTAATTTTGTTTTTTTAACAGGAATGTGCAAAGAAGAAAAAGTCTTTGTTCATAAGTAGAATAAAGACTCGACTTATTACTGTTTCATAAAAAAAAAAAAAAATTCAAGCGGCGATTTCTTCGTTAAAATGCTTGCATTTATCTGCGGCTATTGAAGAAATAAAAAACCTTTAGAATTTTTATCATTATTATTTTATTTTACAGCAGTGAATATTTCATCATTTAGTGAAAATGGAGGACCCCAATTTGCAGATGGAAGAGAAAGGAAAAAATAATTTTTAATAATGTATCGGATTATTTTATTTTCTTGCAATCGTAGTGAAAAGCAGAGTGTAACACACGGCACTTAAAACCCATTATATCTCGGTTTCTATTTACTCCCTAACTGAAGCTCGGGAGTAAAACTACCTCTAATATATAACGGGTAATTTATCCCCGTGTATTGTCATACTTACATCTACTTTAACAATGTCAAATCTCATACTCCTCCAGTGTGAGATTTTGAAAAACTAGAGTTTATATGGTGCAGAAAGCTTAAATATACTTATTTAATCAAATTTCCAATTTTGACCAATGGGTGACTAGTATTTATCACTTTGTAATAGTCGTTAAGCTAGTTGGAGACCTACTAGGCGGCTTGAGAACTCCAACAGTAGGTTGACCACTAGCCTACCTCCGCCGATCCGCAGTGGGCACGCGTAGTGGAGTAACTGCCCATTCCCTTTCACCCTCATTTGTGAATGGAGGCCTGTGCTCAGCAGTGGGATATTATAGGCTGATGATAATGATGATGATTAATCACTTGCGTTCTTGGAATACAAAGATATGATATTTTCATCTCTAGGTTTCAATCATAGTCTGTTAGTATTTATAACAATAAACAAACTGATGGCATCCCATTTTTTTTGTTTTGTACGACTTTGTTGGTAAACAAGCATACGGCCCGCCTGATGGTAAGCGGTTACCGTAGCCATATGTACGCTTGCAACACACGAAGCATCGCTCACGCGTTACCGACCTTTCCCCCCTCCCCTATGAGCTCTGGCGACCTTACTCACGCGCAAGAACACAACTTTACACAACATAAAGTTATTTGGCGGCGGTATTCTGTAAGAGGAAGGTACTTCCCCAGTCGAGCTGCTCTTTGAGCGAATAAACGCTATGCTCTACCTTTCTTAAATTATAAGTAAATATGTCTTTTATCAAACAATTAGCACTTATTCTTCAGAAAAAATATTTATTTCCGCTATATCCTATAGCTTATAGATTGTTGAAGACAGGGAATAGTCTGTCGGTCGATCACGTCGCATCTCTGGAATATTAATAGACACTCACTCCGCCCCACATGTTTGTAATTACATGTACTTTGTTTTCACTTACACTTCATCACTACATCATAAGCATAAATACTAAAGATTTACTTTCTTACCATTTTACTAATAGAAAAAAAAACATAAACTACCTTCAATTTAAACCCTAAAACCCCATCCATTAATATTATTAATTTGATAGTAACTCATCTGTGTATCGATTCTCGTAACAAAACTTCAACGATGTCGCAGCGACTTCAATTAAATTTTAGGCAGCGATTAAACTGTGTTTTTTACTATTATAATATCAAATCAACGATTGAAAAACGATCCTATAGGCAAATTGTTGAGGCATATACACATTTGAATGTTTTTTAAACAAAATATTTAAAACGACATCGGCTAAGACACCGCCAAGCCTGGTTCGCCAAGCATGGACGCACCATAAGACTGAACCGGTCGCGATGAAATTTGGCACGCTAGGTAGTCGGAAGGAATATCGGCAACTTTTTAGCCCAGAAATGCGGGTGAAACCATGAGGGAAAGCTAGTTTGAAATACATGGAAATACAGTGGTAACGTTTTACGTTACTCAAATGCACCACAAGTTTGTACTGATTATAAACAGGAATACTTATATCTGCTACGAAGAGCAGTGCAATCGTAGCGCTTTTAAAACGTTTCGTAGCACTCACGTAGCGCACCTACAGAAACTCTACATAAGAATCTTATTTTACCTTCTGCGGTAAGTTGAATAGTTTTCACAATGGAGTTAAGATATTATAGAGTGAGCGTTAACAACGTTGCCTTGTAGGAAGCGTGAGCAGTTTCCATATAGTTGCTGATACAGATATATCGTACACTTGTTGATATACAGTCAGACAAAATGTCGATATGGAAAACATTGGCATTAATTATATTTATTAACCGACTTAAAAAAAAGGAGGAGGTTCTCAATTCGAATGTTTATATATTTTTTTGTATGTTCGGGCATAACTCCGTCATATATGGACGGATTTTCAAAATTCTTTTTTTATTTGAAAGGGGTTTATTCCGAAATGGTCCCATATAAATTTCATATAGATCTGATGACAAGTTTCGGAGACAGACAATGGAACTCAACTTAAAAAGTTAATTTATTTTAGTCGTTCAAACTATGTACGCGTACTACGTATCATTCAAGGAATTTTGCTCGTACCTATGCTCACGGCACGTAAGTAGTATAGTCGCTCTATTATTCTAAATTCATGTTTTAACAATAGAAAATCAATAAAAAAAGGAAAAATCCAAGCTTATTTAGATCTTCTCTCTCTGATGAATTTAGATGATTTTCTGTCTTTTTGTCCGTCTAATCTCTCATGGAAAGCGTGCTAAAAATAAAAGTGCCTTCTAAATTACTTCGGTAACGTAGGTAAGACAGTAAATAAAAAAAGTATATCATGGCATTAAATGGTAGTACAATTTACAAGTACGGCTTACATTAAGAGCAGACATATATTAATTTTGTTTTTATTTCAATATTAATTGGGCCATAAACGTATTAATAAGCTTTAATTATCACCATAGTGATATTATTAATTTATGTATAAATTGTTACTGATTGCAATTTGCCTTATAATACCATCAATTAACCATCACGCTTCATTCATTTCATCGTTTTCAATATTATTTTCACTTGTGAATATTTTTCATGCAGATCAGTTTCATTTCTAAATGAAACAATTATGTTCATTAAAGGGGTACTTCACAAATGAGGCATGGGTTCGTGGAAGTTATTGCAATCATATTTGGGATACGACGAACCAACATTGAGGAATACGTACTGAATCATTTATAATGTCTTTTTTAAGTAAGACTAAATAAATAATAAAAAAAATATAATGACCACTGCTTAACATAGGTCCCACTGATTTCCACAACGAACGAGGTGGGAGATCGTCCCGCTCGACGATTTCTACTATCCAGTACGTGGCAGCCACTCGAGAATCTTTCTTCCCCATCGGTTGTCGGCGGTAGCCTTCCCTTCGTCATTGTTACTAAGAAATCCTACATCTAACTAAAATACGCTTACCAAAAACTTCCGTAAAGTTTACACAGAACTCAAGAAAAAATATAAAAATTTTCCTTAGAGTTTATTCACAGAACCGGTTGCGGATTAAGTGTAAATATTTTTTTATTGCAGTGGGTGTAGTGGAATATCCAAGTAGAGTATTTATCGCGCTCGAGACTCAGACGTCTTGATAAATGAGAGTAGAAATTGGTTCCGTAGCTGTAAGACGTACCAACATTGTTTGTTAAGGCACAACTCTTTTGTATTAAATATGATCGAAGATTCTTCGTACTTGTTGTCTTCGTGAATTTGATTAATATCGTATTTTAATAATGTTGTGTTGCCTATTGCCTAGATGCATAGCTAAAAAATTGTATATCAAACTTAATAATTCTCGGGCAAATATGCCATTGGAAGCAGCATGAAATTCCGAAACAGTATCGTTTCGGTATATCTTGGTTTCCGTGAAGATAGAAAGCTTAAATTTTTTTGTTTGGGTAAACTAACAGTGCCACAATGACCATGTTAACTTGGACTATTTTGAACATGAATTTAAACGGGGTCAATTACGAACCGCCAAATGGAGAAACAGTTACAGTCAAACAGAACGTTGGCGTTTAATAACCACCATTTACACCATCTACTGTAACCACGACCACTCTGACAAGAGTGCCCGACTGAGGAGAATATTTTATTTTTATTTTATCATGGGAGTTTATTATTATCCTCTGAAACGCGGATCCAGAAACTATTTTTAATTACTTACATTTACACTTAACTTTGCAATGTTTAAGACAAAAAAATTAATATGAAAAATATGGATTAAAAATACATAAATCGTCATTACTTACTAACAGAAACGCTAACAAATATAATTAAAGATATTGACGCAAATAAGGATGGAAATATATTATAACCTTAATAGTAAAATAGATCGCTCTCCCTTAAACAGAGGGGAGTCGGAAGAAGTCGGTTGTTGATTAGTGGGGAATAGTATTTATTCCCTTTCCCCATATTGCGGTGGGGAATAGTAAAATAATTTGAGCGAAAAAGCGAATCAACACGGTCAATTCAATCACGGCGTTCTGTGATGTCACACTGAATTCGATGTATGAATACGGATGGAATTCATTTCGACAAATTACTATATTGAATTACTAGTAGTAGTAGGGTTACGCTTTTCAAAGGACAGCTTGCAAATATTGTTTTAGTCCACAAATCCAATGGTTATATTGAAATAATCTGTAACTAAGTAGGACAATAGAGTGGACTATTTTTAACCGACTTCAAAAAAAGGAGGAGGTTCTCAATTCGGTTGTGTTTTTTTACCTCATAACTCCGTCATTTATGAACCGATTTGGAAAATTCTTTTTTTGTCTGGAAGGGTACACTTCCCGTTTGGTCCCATTGTCATCAGAGGCCTTAGCACGAACCACTTTCGTATCGCCTTCGTAGCGTCGTCGTATCGAGTAGATGTCATTTTTGACAGAAGTTCTATCGTCTACTCCAAAGAAATAGGACTAAAGCAGTAGAAATAGTGTCAAAACGCAAACTTTATAATTATATCTGTCACGATAATTTTCATACGATTACTCCATAAGATAAAACAGGAATGAGATATAGTTGTGTGTTTCTGTTCATACCGCCTGTAACCCATTTTGAGTTGTCAGTGGTTACGATTGGTTTAATTATACTACCAAATTGAATAGGTTTAAAAGTCAACTATGGTGTTGGCCCTCAGATGTAGTTTTTATTTTAGTCGTAGTTTGTTGTCATACAGCAGACGGACGACGACGCCGCGAAGATTCAAAATTAATATTGTTTATTTAGCTTCAAGCAAACCTAAATGTATTAAATTGTGATCTGTGATAAACACAAATATGGTGTGTGTTGTAATCGAGTGCAAATATCATTCCTACCGAAAGGAAAATGAATCTGAAATTATTAGCTTTCATCGGTAAGATGGCATTTTGAACATATTTCGGATTTTATTCGTAAGATTGCTTTGATAATTTGTAGAATTGTAGACTAACATTTATGTATTATAGTATTATGTGTATTATATGTTGAAAACAAATTAGATTACCAAAATATTGCTATATTTTAAATATTTTGGTATAGGTTCGAATAGTGCTGTACATTTCTTATCGACAAATCAATGAGGATAAACTTTCCTTGACGAGACGCTGATCTGGGATTTCGTATTTTTTTGACAGAAAGAAGATGATGTAAGAAGTCTTTCAGTGAAGTCCTTTTTTTAAGCAACTTTTTTTTTCATTATTTTCGATAGTTAAATAATAGAAGATTGTATATAGTGATTAATAAAATCACTATTTTGCGTCGTTTCTTTATGAAATGGCTGGTAAGAGCTAGGCTGCGGTAATTCCTGCAGAGCCAGAGTCGGCGCATAAATGAATTTATATCATAAAAACTCATAGGTACTTAACCTCAACATCAACTATTATATACTATTAAAGTTTTGGGGGAACCAAGTTGAAGGCCTTCCCCCCGCAACCCCTACGTTGCGTCCCGTCAATGAAAGTACCATAAATGATGAAAGTGTCTAAATTTTAAGATTACATTATTTATTTTAGATTCCCCGATGACGATGGGTTAGAGAGAGTGAGCAAACAAATAAGATGCTTCAATCAGGCGACGCTTTGAAAATTGCTTGGGAAGAGATTCCAGATGAAAACGTGAGGCATTATGATCGAGAGCATGCATTCCAGACTTCAGAAGTGCATAGCTAAAAGAGGAAGGCATACGAATTATACAAAAACAGAACAAGAAATAAAAAGTGAAGATTTTTTTAGTTTTTAGGCCTTTTTCGTTGTTTGTGTTTTCGTAATTTTTATTTAAACATAAATTACTAATTTTATCGATAATTTATTTAAACAATTACTTTTTTTTTTTTTTTTTATTAAATGGGCTTGCGTTTGGCCACTGACCCGCCCATAAGGGGCGATGACGAAGCCTAAGATGAAACACGCTTACCCAGAAGAAATCTATTCACTCTGGCCTTGAAAGTTCCTAGATTGTAGGCGTCAGGAAACAGACGCCGGAAGCAAGTTCCACTCCCTTGCTGTCCGCATTATAAATGAGGATGCAAAACGCTGTGTCCGTATTTTCGGTATGTCAACAACGTCCGGGTGAAAATTTTCCCGGCGTCTTGTGGTTCGGTGTAAAAATGGGGATGGTGGAATTAGGTTGAACAATTCCTGCGCACACTCTCCAAAATATATCCTGTAGAAAACCGATAAGCAAGCAACCTTTCTTCGATGGTCGAGGCTCGTGAGTTTCGCCTTAATTAAAGACTCATCTCCGATGAGTCTCCTGGCTCGGCGGTCTATTGAGTCGAGGGCCTCAAGCTGGTACTTAGCTGATCCATCCCAAAGATGGCAGCAGTACTCCATGCATGACCGGACTTGTGCTTTATAAAGTTGGAGCAACTGCCCAGGCGTGAAGTACCGCTTAACCTTAGAGAGGATACCCAGCTTTCTGGCAGCTGTTTCTGCCTTCGACTCAATAGAACAGCCAAAGTTTATTTTGGCTGTTAATGTTATGCCTAGGAGATCAAGCCGATCGCATATTGGCAACAATTACTTGCCTAAACGGTACACAAAAACATTGTTTTATGATTAATTTAATAATAAACGCGTGATTTTTATATTATTTTAAAACCTTATCTGTAAACTGTCTATAGTATAAGTACCTACTTGAAGAAAGTATGTACCTATTAATTTTTGTATGGGAGCTGGCATAGCCACCCGTCGCCATCTAGATTTTAACAATTATTATAAACTAGCTGTCCCCCGCGGTTTCACCCGCGTTCCCGGGATAAAAAGTAGCATGTGTCCTTCTCCGTACCATAGGCTAGCTGCATGCCCAATTTCATGATGATCCGTCGAGAAGTAGAGGCGTGAAGGCGTAACAAACAAACTCACTTTCACATTTATAATATTAGTGAGGATTAACTTATTACGTGGTTGATTTAAATATTTATTAGAGTAGAGTAAAACTAAGAAGCACGAAAAAACAATATGATAAACTTTCTGGGACGGGACGCTGGTCTTGGTGCTTTTTTAACAGATGGTAGATGATCTAAGCAGTCTTTCAGCGAAGTATTTTAAAGAAGCAACTTCATAGTTTTTGAGATAAAGTTTTACCATTTCTATTTTTTATTTAAACCAAATTTTGTCGATATCGATATTATTGTATTCAGAACCCTATTGTAAATTTACTTGATCAACAAAGTCTTGCAACAGTGTACAACCTTACTATTTTAAGATATAGTAAATATATAACTGTCTCTTTTTGGCACAACGAATCCCAATAAGAGTAATGAGTACAGCTATTCAGAAGTCGCTTCATTTATTAGAGGGGTTTCTACTGCTTTAGTCCAATTTCTTTGGTCTACTCGATACCTAGCTTGCGAGCTACGTTAAATTCGTCCAGAATTTTGATTCATATATTTCTGATTTTATTGGTACACAATTTTACAATATTTATTCCTAATAACATAAACTAAATTAAATAATCGGCTTATCTTATATTATTAGCTAACGAAATAAGGTATTATATTATGATTCCCATGTGAATGTTTCCTTTTTCACTATTTAAATATGATGAATGTGAAAATATTTTTGAACGAAAACCATTCTTAACTGTCAAACCAAAAACCGCGCGTAGGTAGTTTTTTTTATTTCAGCAAAGAGTTCATGAATATTAAGGTTTGAATTTAGAACAATACTACAAGAAGATTGAGTCTTGTGACTCCGATAGAAATAAATTCGTCGATTTTCAATTCTAGATTTGTGTTTTAGCAGTTTTACGGGATTTCATTTAAAGAGTGGCTGAACTTGAACTATCGAAATTCCATTTAAACGCTTATTATAATTAAGTATATATAGGATGTTTCGAAATCAATTAAATCATGATTTTGCATCACAAGATTATTAATTCCGATGGAATATTTTCGAAAGATTAGAGTACTTAGTCACTAATTTCAATAGCACTAACGTAATAGGCACGAACTTTTGAGAATGTAGAATTCTTGACACGTCGAAGTAGTACACGTCATAGTAGTTTAATATTGTAAATAATTGGTATAGGTAATTTCGAACAATTTACATAATTATCAAAGTTTAAATGTAAGCAAAATAAAATGGGTTTTCTTAAATATTTGAACTTCTCTTTAGTTTACCATTTAACATTACTTCCCAGAATTTGATACTTTTAAGTGACACTATGGGATGGCGCTATAATACAGGGTGTGATTTTTTCGGAATCAATGGGTTCGATTCTCGGCTAGGAAATTATAAATTTTCGGATACTACTTAGTCAAATAAAACATGAGGCACCCCAATTGAATGTTTTAAATTTGAATAACTTAAATACCTACTTAATTAATTATTGACCATGTTTATTTATGAGATTATAAATAAAGAAATACAAACTAAAAATCTTAATGCTTAAAAAAAACAACATATTAGAAAAAAAAAAAAAACACTACGTGGGCTCTCACTGAAAAAAATACGGTGAGAAGGTTTACGTTAGCTGGCTTGCGAGTAGACGATACTATACGTTCCAATTTCAAATTATATACCAAACCACGTTTACGTAGCGTGACGTGAGGTTAACGTAGTTGTTCGTGCTACCGATTTAAACGTTTGACAGCATTCGAATGACACATTCCCATACAAATTTGAGTTAACTCTCTCGATACGAATACGTTACGCTTGCGATAGATTTTCGTGCTAAGGCCTCAGATCAGGATTGATTACTTCTTAGTGTACTTTGAAGTCGGTTTAAGTTTTTTTTAAAACAGTTCAATTATTTAGGTAGGTAATCTACCAATCATGTGGTTTGATTGAAATAGTCCGTGTATCTGAGATAATAAGGTAGAAGAAACCCTATATATATATGCCATTTTTGTATTTCACTCCACAGTTAAAGTTGGTCATGATAACAGGTTACTTTATGGTGTCGTAAAGTGCAAATTAATATACTACAGTTTCAAGTAATCATTGTCTATTTGCAAGCGTTAAAAATATCATCCGACAATTACTCGCAAATGAAGCCAAACGAGACGGTTCTTTGCACTATGAAATCATAATGTAATAGTGTTTACTGAGTATTTATCAGGCGACGAGTACTCTCTGTCTGGGGCACAATGCTCGTATTGGGTAAATAAAGCTCATTTATCATCCGGGTTAACCGATACAGAACGTAAATTGCTAATATTACCGATTTATTGAACTATTTCTCTCTTTACACATTTACGCTGCTTGTATTGGGCTGAATTACCAGAACCTGTTTTTTTACAAACAGTACAGTTTGTTTGTCCGGAGTATTAGCAGGAGAGGATTTTTGAGAAATTAATACTTAGGCTACTTTTTATCCCGTGAACGCGAGTGAATCCGTGGCAAATAGCTATTGGAGCGTATATTTGTGTTTTGCGAACTAGTTGCTAGATCTAAACAAGACCATTTATCAGATTTACATAAAGTTTTGGTCTTTAAATATCTCAAAAAAAGAAGCTACGGCCACGTTTATTACATTTCATTAGTCATTGAAGGAAACTTTCTTGTACCCTAAGCGCTTCAAACCAGTCAATATCTTACCATAAACAATGTAGACCAACTCTACAGGGCGTAGTTCGATTGGTACATAGTTAGTAACTTGTGCACGAACAATCTGTCTTTTGTCGCGCACGACGCGACGCTCGGTCGAGCCATTGTGATGGTAAACGCCACGAGATTGCTTCTGCGGCCTGCCACCATTGCCCCCTGAGATTATACACCTACGTGAGCTTTGCTACTATCGACACTGTATTTGTATACACCGTGCATTTTTATACGTCATAAAATGTGAAAGCAAAAACGTGTTTGTGATGCGATCGCTTTGATGTTGCATGCTTATTTCATATTATGTAGTTTTCTTTTGGTTTCTTTAAGGTATACACTTCTAAGGTTCTAAATGAAAATATTTATAAAATAGAAGTATGGGTAATTACGCCACAGAGATATTTTGTAATTTGTTGTATTTTCTTTTGGTGCAGCAACATTTTAATTTATATGAAGATAGGCTGCCAGCCTTCTGGAAACCTTGCCGTTAATCGGAAGCAGCGGCAGACTTGAGGAAATTTTCTATATATAGATTGCATTTTGTACATATTTGTTGTAAATAAAAAATTATATGAAGTATTTGAACCCCGTATAGTTCAAATTAAATACCATATTAAAACAGCAGTTCTTGGCACCGTATAAACTGTATTTAAAAAAGCCTAAAGTCAATTATAACGCCACTCTCGCTGCGTCCGGACAAATGCAATGCAACATGCAATGAAACATCCTACATGATTCGAACGATCGTTGCATCCATGTTGCTTCAGTCTGGACACATTGCGCGCACAATCCGCGCATTTACTACGAACCCTCTACGAACACCTTTGTGTTCTTCTCAAAAACCGATTGATAGATCTCTCCGCACGCACCTTGCACGACCGAGGCGTGTTTCGTGCCCACAACACGTCCAGACCATGCAAAGTTTCAACGAGTTCTTTGTGTAAAAGTGGAGGTACCTACGGCAATTTTTCATGGCATTATACCTACATTGCATCAATCTGGACGTGGCATAAGAGAATGGCGTTACAATAGACCTTTAACAATTAAAGGCTTTTAAAATATTTGACGTTATTTATGTAAGCTCAAGTTTATTCAAATCATTTATAATAAAATAGTATAACATAAAGCTAGACATGTTCTTTGCATCAACAAATGGCATTCCTGATACTTCGCGTCTAGCCGTACAAAACACTTTGTATTCAGTGAGAACGTTTCTCGCTAGAGTTCACGTCACAAATTCGATAGTGAAGCCGGGCACGAGATGCGTGTCAAACGATGTGGGGATGAGATGTGGACAGGACACGTCCTGGCCCGCACGAAGATGGAAATACAGCCTTATGGATAAAGGGATTTGAAGATGGATATTTGGTTTTAAATATAAGAGGTTCTAGTCGCGGAAGATGGAATGTATGAAATTTTCAATAATGCTTTTAGAAGAAAACATGTTAGGTGACATCAACTGACATCTAACCTGGTTTCCTGGTTATGAGTTGCTTCCAAATATATTAATTATTTCACAAAATTGTCAATTCTACACATCGTCATGTGAAAACAAAAGCCTCGGACATAATTCGAGTAAGTAGGATGAAGTGGTAATGCACTACGCTCGAAGAGCCTATTGAATAGAATTGAAACGGCACCGGAAAGCATCGAGTCTGAGCCTGCTCACAGTCGCTGGGAGCAGCTGGATGCAAGTAGCTCAAAATTAATGGTAAAGGCCTATAATCGGCAGCACCGTCGCGCTAAAAATAATGATGATGATGAATCAGCCGAGTTACCTATATCTGGGGTGGACAACAGTGCACCCTAGCATAATGCTGAGTTTGCTACCATTTATCAGACATGTTTTTACTTTTTTTGCTTCTTTATGTTCTTGTATTATGTAATGGGTTTGACACTAACTTTATTCTTATTCTTATCTATTTTGATATTCCTTTGATCATGGTTGGAATAAAATGAAAGTTATTAGCAAAATGTGCTGAAATTATTCCCACTAAATTATGAGTTCTTACACGAAAAACTTAGGTATGTATAATTATTATAATAATTGTAATTAAAACAGAAGTGAAATTAATTTTGTTTCATAAAATATGCTCTTTGCGGTTTCCAAACGGGAGATTTTTTTCTCTCTTTGATGAAGCTCGTTTGATGAAAATTTACTAGAGAGGTTAGTTATTTATTTTTCGTCCGAACGAAGATTCTTGTGGATATTAAACGGACCCGATATTTTAATATTGCAAGCTGTTGCAGAGGAAAATTAGAATTGAATTACTAGCTACGAGTAATCCTAAGTGGAAGTCGTACTTATAACCAGGGATATAATATTACTTGTTCTTAATTTGATAGTCTAAACATTATTCAGACTTGGTAAACGGCTGTAATTAATTTGTTACGTAATTTTGTAAAAAAACACTTTTATATTGCCATTAAGTGTGTGCTTTGATTATTAACACTCCATGCGGTATTAAGAGAGTAATAAATCAATGCACACGAGTGTCATACGTCATTTTTCAACACACTTGCTAGGAAAAAAACAGACTTCAATTTTGCAATAATTGTCACTTTACGAGCGAGTGTGTTGACAAATGTATTAATTTGCTTTTGACCAGGGGTTTCCACGTAACCGAGGAACCTATAATTGTATCTGGGATAAAAAATATTTGCTTTTCAAATCTCTTCTCTCATCTCTTTGCGGAATTATTGATTAATAAACATAGATTATAGAATAAACTTTAACTTATAATATTTGTAGGATAAATAAGTAAAAATATCAAATACCTTTAAACGAGAAATTCTTGTATATATATTATAATCTGAATCTCGGAAACGGCTTCAACGATTTTCATGCAATTTAGTATGCTACGGGTTTCGGGGGCGATAAATCGATCTAGCTAGGTTTCATTTTTAGAAAACTTCGTTTTATTCGTGTTTTCAGGCAATGAAAAACTTCTAAAATATCATTAAAATACGAAGGTAAATTTCGCCACCATCTACTACAGGCTTATAATAGCTCAGGTGGGAAATCGGGCGGTCCTGAAACTGAAGACCCCGGTTCGAGTCCAGAAGAGATGATTATTTTTTCCCGTTTTTTTTTCAAGTTCCCTCTTTTGTAAGAAAAACCATGATATTTACAAAAAAAAAAGGTACTATACAATAAACAGGCAATTAATCAAAAACTACGAATTAACACAATGACATACCTCCGAGCAAACTTCACCAAATTCATCAAAGTCCAACAATTGCCATCTGATTGAAGATTCCAAAACCCTTAACATAGTTTAACACTTAAACTGGTCCCCGTAGGCTTAACTCAAGTTGCTGAATTTCCACCCTCCCCGTAGGCCCGTCTTTACTGTAACTGTCGATCTTATCTTGGGCTATATACATTTAGAAGTGTTTACCATATAAATTGCTTGTTCTACGGGATATACAGCGCGAAACCGGCGATGGCTCACATGGGAGGAACCTCTACTCGTTTAAAGGTCTATAGGCACAGAGTAAGCTATTTTAGTAGGTACGTGTTTGTAAACATTGATGAAATACCTTGAGTGTCTTGCTTAGGCGCTGTGATCACGGAACTGCTAGTGGATTTCATATTTTTTTCTTAATTTATAATTTAAATATTAATTATAGGTTAGTGAAATATTTACTGATTATCGTGTCCAGTGTCTGTAACAAAAAATATATAAGTTGCATGCAGTTAGCGCAGTACAATAGTACCCAACTGATAAGGCATGTCGTGAATCTTCGTTCGCACAGAAAAGAAAGTATGGCCCCGAAGATTAACGGAAGAATGCTTAAAACTTCAATCAACCTTAGATCACGACTATAAGGTTCATAATACACTGCAGCTGTTAGTTCCGTCTCACTCGCAAGTCACGCCTCTCCGCACACATGGTGCTGCCGACCAATAGCATTTCCCGCGCTTTGAACATGTATCTTCTGCGCAGGTACATCGGTAAGCCATATCAGTTGGGAACTCCTGTTCCTTATGTAACGCTTTTTATAATACATTTTTAGGATTCCATACCCAAACAGTGCCAGACGGGTCATTTTTCATAAGACTCCGCTCTCCGTCCGTCCGTCCATCTGTCCGTATGTCTATCAGTTGACTGTATCTAATGAACTGTAATAGGTAGACATTTGAATTTTTCACAGAATATGTATTTCTATTGCCGCTATAACAACAAATAATAAAAATGAAATCGCTTTCTTTTACTCGAGTAGGAATTTCGTGAGTTCAATTCCTCGGGTCAGACATTTGTGTGGCGTCATTGGTATATCTCACCTCAGAGTAGATAAATACTACGTACAACAGAGGGTCAGCGCCCATACTTCAAAAGTTACCACCGTAACTCGCGCAAGTACAGCGCCGGTGGTGAGTCAAAGGTACTATTTGCTAGTCTTGCCACGTATGTCACTACAGCAATGTTAGTTTTGTCAGTAAATGACAACAGATGTCACTTTTTATAGAACAGTATTTTAAAGGACGATGGGCACTTTTTATTTTTTCCTAACATTTCCAATTCTATGGTATAAACATTTTTTTATTGTTTGAAGTTTTTAATTTAAAAGGCGTGAAAGTTAAAAAGTTTAAATAATGCTTACCTAATTATATCCTTTAACATTTTACCATTTTTTGCCTGGTTGGCTGAATCCTAAAGTATATGGCATAGCGACAAATGCTGAAAGGAGCCCCAAGGCCGATTTTAATAATAAATAAAACTGTATACTTGGTACTCGTTGATTTGAAAAATAAAACTGTATTATTACTCCATCTCATAGTGTCGCCTATAAAGATCTGATTCTGGGAAACAAATAATTTCTGTGAAAAATTAATGGAAACATCTATTTATTAAGAAACCACTACATACATCTAGTCCGGTCGCAGTACTACAAGCTCTGGAAAGACTTGAAACAGCCACCTAAGAAACCACTATTTTATTTTTGTTATATTTATTAAACTGCAATCAAATGTTTGAATTGACGCTGTATAGTTTACAAAATATGTTTTGGAAAACATATTTTGTAAACTATACAGGTTGCCCGCGATACAGGATTATCCTAGTGCGGGGACCATTGTTTAATTATCTGTGTAATTTTTTACTTTTTAAAATAAATTATTTGATTTGATTTGATTTGACGCCCATTGTTTTTAATACATAGAACGGCTCAAGGATATATATAAGGATAGGTTTCAATGTGTGAGGATGGACTCCCCGTCGATGGCGAAAGTTGCGATGGTGGAAGGTTGCCGTGGTCATCAAGTCGAACAATTCCTTGGAACACTCCCCGTTGTACAAGCGGTAGAACACACATAAGGCAAAGTCTCTCCTCAAACTGAGAGGCTCGTAACCGTACGTGAGCTCGGGATCGTCGACAATTCTAGCGGCACGTCGCTGAACCGAGTCTAAAGGCCCAAGCTGGTATCCAGGTGCCCCCGCCCACATATGGCAACAATACTCCATATGAGGCCGGACTTGCGACTTATAAAGATGCAGCCTTTGCCCCGATGTGAAGCACTGCCTCGCTCTGTTGAGCACTCCAAGCTTTTGGATGCCAGCTTAATCTTGTCTTCCAAGTGACTTCGGAACAAAACGTCGCTAGAAATGTCGACGCCAAGAATCCCAATGCTTTGACTGATGTTCAAGGAAGTGTTCTGGAACTGTGGAGCCACAGACCATGGGATTTTCTTAGCGGTGAACGCGCAGGCTTGAGTCTTGGTGGGGTTGAAATGGACTAGGTTTAGTCGAACCCAATCGGAGACACAAGCTAGTGTACTCTCGATTTCAGACAACAGCCATTCGCGGCTTTCCTCGACCTCGGAACGATTTGCACGGCCCGTATAATGAGCGTCCCCTGTACTGTCGTCCGCATAGCAATGAATGATATGCTGTCTATTGACGGCATTCATTGCTATGCAGAAGGAACAGTGTTGGGGACAGCACAGAGCCTTGCCGGCATTCATGTCCATACAACAACTTAAATAAAATCTGTTTATTGCGACAGCCGTTAAACTCAAATTATTAGTGTTACGGTTCTCCATTATAACAAAGTGCAGTGATAATTGATAAATAAATATATTTCCTAGGTTAACATCGCACAAGAAAACAAATAATCACGCATTCTGATTTTGGCTCCGACACAATTGCGTACAGTGTGCTCGCAAGCGCGTGGCGGCCCCGACAGTTTAGTCGAGCCCAGCTCGAAGCGAGCTGTAGATGCTTATCGCGGTAGATATAGGCAAGTGACAGAGGCCTGACCCGGCGCTATATAGGCTATTGCCGGCCCTGATTAGGGAACGATTAAAAATAGGTCAAGATAGCAATTTCTTAATCTTCTATATGTATTAAAAATCACTTTAATACCGAGCAAGCGAAGAGTCTCCGTTTCAGCTTGGACAAAAATGCTTTCGTATGTATGTCCAAATAACCGGCTGTTCTCCACTACAGGTCAAATTACTCATCCGATTCTCCATAAATTTTGTGAGCAGGGTCGGTGATTTACGAATGGCTTTAATCCTTTTGACCATAAAAGACTTAATAATTGTTCTTATTTGATATTTTGTTGAATAAATGAAACCACTATACGTTTTCCTGCACTAGCTAGATACAGACTTAAGCCCATAAAAACAAATGAAATACAATTGGTACGAAACTGCCCATTGTACTTTTAAAAATAATCGTTGTAGATTTCAAAATATTTAGACTATTATATTACTTCAACGGTAAATAAATTTACCGTTGAAGTCTCTGCTTATTAGAAACAGGTTAATATTAGATTTATTTTATTATTATTTGATTGTTTCGGTCCTAGACGATAAAAAGAAATAAAAATAATCGACGGTAAGGCCATCTATGTAAGGTCGAAAGATTTAAATAAAATTAAATAAATTGCAAATATTGAAAATACGAGTTTAAAAAAATAATTAAATTAAATTATTATTATCAAATTGTATTCCTTTGCAATAAATCTCAATAAAAAGTGATTTAATAGCGTTTTGACTAAGAATTAATTTTCAATCCGTCCATACGATGTCTGTAGCGACATCTTTACGTGTGAATTCTACACTAATTATAAAATATATGTGATTGACCAGACATGATCTCACCAACCATACCAACCAAGATGCTTTAAATAATAATCGGTTATAATTATCTGTCAACTCACTCACTTTCTTCAATAAGATATATTATGAGTTTTTAGGGGTCGCAAAAGTTACTTCATTAAAATAAGTCGTTGACCTTGGGAGATCCGTATAAGAGCCGTTAGATATTTGGGTCTACGCTAAAGAATCCTCCCTCACATTTAATAAGGATGATTTTTATTAGAATCCACTTGGCTGATTTCTTTTGCGATTTCCTTTTGAAAAAGGGCCAGTCAAAAAGCGTTGGTGTTCGTCAAAGGCCACTTTATTTCGGTCACGCGCGGAGTTGTTAATGAAAATAATACGAGAAAAAGGACCCAACAGAGAGTTATGGCTGATGGATATGACAGTTTGAGAAATTCGATTTGTACTTTTCATGTTGAGGTAAAGTGAAAAGGTTTTTTTTGGTCAGCCGATTGGTATTTCACCAGACAAAGTTTTGTCATAATAAAGCTTTTATAATCTGCAAGAAATTGAAATGAATGTGTTTAGGGTTGTTAATAGTTCACCAAATAACGTTTACTAAATTATAATCTTGAAGCCAACAAATCTCAAATTTAAATAATGCAAATAACAAAGTGAAAAATTATTTTTATTTACATGGGGATTATCAAAAAAATCCTAATTTACTTGTGTGTATGCATAGTAACAGCACAGTCTATTGTAACAGTTTGGCAGTGTTTGTAAATGTGCATAGGTTTGTTAGCGTTTTCATTTTATCACGAATTGTTAGTTTTTTTTTAACCTCCTTGGTTTGGCATAATTTTATAATAATAATGGAATGTTTTAAAACACCCAGAACTGCCTTTTTATAATCGTTAATTTATCAATCCCGATCAGTTTTCCCCTAGGATGTCAGAAAATTAACAACAAAAGAGTTTACCCTGTCATATCCAGTTCCCAACCACAGAGGCACGATGTGTGTCGAGCTCGCTTTGTATTCAACCACATCGCTGAACAATAAAGGTTCGTCCCGCGGGAGTGACAGAGCCGTCACTAAATATGAACTCCTTTTTGTGACTGAGTTTTAGTCGGTGTCGCTTCATTCTCGTTTTACATCGGGGACGCGTAATTGTGTGTGATTGTTTGCGGGATGTGTAACTCTAAATTGTTTTTCCAAACAAATAATTAACGTTGATACAATTCTCATCATTTATTTTTACTTGATTATATGTTGACATTCTGTACTGCTGCATCAGGAGCACGGTAGACGCCACAGAAAAAAGCGGTGTGGTCAGAGCTCAGTAAAAGGTACATAAATGCTCGGTCAGCAACGAAAGAAGTACAAGGCGGGTCCGCACTTAACATTACCATTTTCATACCCGTGGCTGCGGCGGCGGTGGATCCCTCTTCATTTACCTCAATGAAAGCTTTCTGTACTGCTTTAGATACGTACAACGCCTCCTGTTTGTTCAAAAGTCCAGACAAACTTGTACAATCTTGATTAAAAATATCTTCAATATCCAACCTTGGCAGTAATTCTGTTAGATCTATTTCAGTTTGCACCATGAATTTAGGAATACAAATTTCAATTTTAGTCGAATTACATTTCGCTATATCTGCCAGTAGATCGTGCCCATCAGCTAGTTTTTGAAGAACTCCGTTTATGCCTTCAATTTCATTTGGTAATACAACGATCATGCTTGCCTTGTTCCCAACATATGGTATTTCTAGCAACCGGGCGTCTAGTTCTGCACTCTCACCATATTTATATGTATCTTCATTGGACATCATTGGCACATTGACTGTTCTTTCAGAATTTATATGAAAGGGTTGATTTATTGTACTATATGGGTCAAACTTTTTCATCCAATTACCTTTAAAGTATATAGCATTAACAAGAACAAGACGAGTGAGTTCATTGAGACTATCTGAAGAGATCAGTTCTGTTATTTTACTATTTGTCTTTTTTTCGACCCATCTGTTAATAACGTCAGCAGCAGCTGCTCCATTGGTAAAGTCGATTTTCTCAAAGTCAGCATCAAATACTTTGACCGCATCTTTTTTGAGTTGAGGATTTAAATCATAGTCACCATCCATCACGTACACTTTGTTTGCTATATTCAATGTAACACCTTTTACTGACCTCAACTTGGAAGAAATTGGTGAAAATACATTACGTACGGCGTTGTCATCAGGAATTCCAAGGGCGTTCAATAGCTCGCTATGAGCTGGATCACTCGAGCCCAAAACTAATAGAGCGAGAACGAACTCAGCAGACAATGGCGAACAGATCACATTCACATCTTTGTCAAGTTCATTCAAAAACTTAACAGAAAAGTTTGCAACAGCGTAGGATGCTGATTTTGCATTGATGACAGATTTTTTACTAGATGCTTGTAAGAACCAGGGACAGAGAAACAGAAAAATTGAAGAATGCATCAATGTATCACTGAAGGATATGAATCATAATGTTAAAGTGATATTGAATAATATCTAATGTATAACAATAGACGTATAATACGTATAACATTAAATAAATTATATTCTTGCTTGCAAATTAAATTAATTTATTTGACTTGTATAGTTATTTACGATGAGAGCTTTCTTGACGTTTGTTTGACATAGGTTTGTCATTATAAATTCATAGTAGAGATCATGTAGAGTTGTAATAAAAATATAGTTTGAGGTTTTATCCTTATTATCTTCAAAAAAATTGTTTTCCTTCAAACGACTGGTGAAATATATTGCTAAATATACTGATATAAGGAATAAGTAAATTAATCATTATCTTTATCCCCCTTACTCATAAAACGTTATTTAACTAATAAACTTAGTAAGTGGTCAGTTAAATAACGTCAAATTGTTTGACAATGAGAGCAAGGTGACGTTATTTATTGGACCATTTACTCAGGAGGATTAGTTAAATAGCGTTTATGAGTAAGGCCGTATGTCTGTAATTTTTTGCGACAATTTTTGTAATTTTGTCTCACTTAGCACCATTTATGGAAAAAAGTATATAAGCTCTACCTATTTAATACCCGCAAAACATGTTATATATATATTTATAAAACCTTATAGCTAATTAGAGGCGAATGTGACTTAGAACTATAGTTTACAATAACATTTCATAAAAAATAATACCAAATATAAATTTTAAAAACGATTCAAATATTTTATAAAAAAAAAAACAAAGAAAAACAGCATAAAAAAGCGGGTCGGCAACAAAACACCGCACCGCGGTCCAACATTTACATACAAAGAGTGATTTTGTAAACTGCGCCTCGGTGCGCCTGTTGTCTTTGTAAACACCACGAGAAGTGACGATGCATGGAGGTGACGACCATTAGGGATGTCTCCGCTTACATTTTATCTTTTATTTTAATTTTTTCATTCTACAAAAGTAATCGATTTTGATTATAAAATACTGCTTAAGAGCAGTCAGCTCACCATACTTTTCATACAAAAGCTCTGTACTTATGATGGCGTTTTTAAACACTTTTCGTTAGATGTTTTAAACAAATTGGTATCTTGTGAACTATATCTAGCAGTATAACTAAGCGAAAATAAAAAAAAGTGTGAAACAAATTCAGTAAAAGCCTCCGGAAAACAGCGGTTTTGCACAAATTTTACCTGAACTTTGGCCATATCTAATGTACCTATAAATTGTAAAAGTAAAGAAAACAGCTCTAAACAATGCTTGCAAATGTATTGGAGATTCTAAATAACTAACTTTTTTTTCACAAACTTGTAAGATTACATCACAGGAAGTATGGGCCTGGAACAAGTTTTATGTTATGCGAAATCATGAATGACGACCTAGCGAAGCGGCCGCGAGTGATCAGCGGGATTTACCAACTGATAACCGATGGCTCTGATGGTGTCTCTCTTTTTTCGCTGTCAAACATTACGTTGGATGAAAGTACAAGCTTTTAGGCTACGCTTGCGTTGAAGTTGCGTTGGCCATGAAGGGCCCCCTTAAGAAATGCTAATGAAATATTTGTTGATTGTCTAGTCGCTGCGTTTTCGTATTTTTTAATAAAACAATCAGTTACGTTGATTGACCAGAAGAACGAAAAAAGAACCAGCCATCACTCTATCAACTCAACTATAGTTCACAAACTTATCTGGACCAGTGGTCAAAAGAGGAACTAACGACGCCATTATTCGCCATTGGTCAAAGAGAATATATAACCACTACGTTCATTGGTTGTTTGCTGCGTAAAAAATAATTTTAATTTGTCCGTCAGTTAGATTATCAAAAATATAATTGGACACGTATTTTATGCTTTACCAAAACATAAAAAATTTACAAACATAAAGTGCGTCAAAGTTCAGGAGTTTTTGAGAGAGGTAGAGCAAAGCGTTTATTCGCTCAAAGAGCAGCTCGACTGGGGAAGTACCTCCACCTTACAGAATACCGCAGCCAAATAACTTAATGTTGTGTAAAGTTGTGTTCCTGCGCGTGAGTAAGGTCGCCAGAGCTCATAGGGGAGGGGGGAAAGGTCGGTAACGCGTGAGCGATGCTTCTTGTGTTGCAAGCTTCCATATGGCTGCGGTAACCGCTTACCATCAGGTGGGCCGTATGCTTGTTTACCAATTAAGTTGTATAAAAAAATAAAAAAGGACTGCTGCTCACTGTCGATACTTTTGAGATTCTTGCTTTTGAGTAAAAATTTTACCCTAACCTCAGACCGAGAAAAAATTGATATTCTGTCTATGACCCTAACGTGACGTCATGCCGAACTTCAAAACACCATATCTTCGTTATATTTAATTATACTAACTAAATACCTTTAAAATAATTGCAGAAAGTAATTAAGATTAAATAACAATTTCGTCCGCTCAGGTTCCAAAGAAGGTATTATTTATTTTAATTGGCTACCTAGAAATTTGCTCTATAGCAACCCATATAATTCATTTACCACATTTATTATCACACCGCAGCGGAGATTGTATAACATTCCTAAAGTAACTAACACGTAAAAGGATGTAGGATTACAAGTATTTTTAGTGCAATCTTATAAGTCACGTAAATAGGCCCGGCTCTTTTTTTTTATAGGACTTCAGAAAATTACGGATATATCATAGAGTTGGAATATTATACAGTGATAGCAATAATAATAATAAATAGATTCCTCTCTCTGCAGCCCTAACCACCGGTAGCTTGGGTCCTACCCCGCTGCCGGCGGCACACTAGGATTAGGATTTTTTGTAACATTTTTAGATTTTGTAAAAATATTGTAAAAAAATTAATCATATTTACATAGGATTAGGTTTTTTATAATATTTTTGATTTTTATACCAATGTTACAAAAAATAATAATTTTAAGTATGAAAATAAATAAAGAGAATAATAATAATATAATAATAATAAAGTTTATTGACTTTCAAGTTGGACAAACACTTAAGTACAAGGTTAATTATCTTATAGCTACAGTAAAATAGCACAATACGAAAATAAAAGTAAAAGTGTTGATTGAGCTCTGGAACTCACGGTAAGATTTAACTTGTGTTGCGAGTTCCAGCTCTCACTCTTGTTGAAAACAAATTTTTATATAATGGCAAATATGACCATTGGATGGTTTATAAAAGGTACAAGTGTACGGATGTGCGCTAATCTTAAATAAACAAAAGAAATAAAAATGAAATGTGAAGTGTAAAAAATGTGTGAGTGTGTTAATATGTATGTTTAGTGAAAGTGTATGTGAATATTCATGTGTTGAAGCAACTAGTATGTTGTTAAGGACTATGTAAGGATACCAACAACGTTACCTTGTGCGAAGCGTGAGCAGTGACAGACGGACAGATAGACAGATGGACGGACAGCGGAGTCTTAGTTATAGGGTCTCGTTTTACCCTTTGGGTACGGAACCCTAAAAATTAACATTTATTTACAAAAAATAAATCTTGGATAGATATTTAGGTTTTAGACTATCATTAGAGTAAAAGAAAAGGCAAATAATGTACTAGGTTGTAAGTTGTTAAGAAGTAATAGGATCAATAAAAATAAAATATAGGAATCATAATAAGGACTTTGGCTATGTCTGTCGGTTTTCCTTTATTGTTTTGTATTCGTCAAATTTGTTCGCTGGACGTCTGATAAGGGCGTTAAAAATGGTAAGTTTTTGTGATTTTAGAAGGCTCTCTTATAATAATTATTTTTTAGAAAAAACCAAAACCGAAGGTCATACAGTGGTACCTACAGATTGCATGGTAGAACAATCATTGCTCTAGTGTCATTGTCCAGAGAGGAAACTGAGGATTACGTTTGTATGGAACAAACGCCACCAACACTCGTTGTAAAGATTAAATGAATATAATTACTCAGTTCTTGTTATTCTCATTATATTACTGGATTATGCTATCTCATTAAACTGAAATTTAAACGACGCACATTTTGTATGTGAAATAAGAGGCACGATGCCCTATGAAAATCTTTGGTGAAATATTATTTTGGTGGTTCTGGGGCCCGATTTTTCACCATGCTATTCATGCTGCGACACGCTAAGCGACTGGCTCCAAGCGCACAGTGCGACCGGTTGCAAACATTCTAGAACGTTTGTTTTACTAAGCTACTCTCTAGGTCAGGGGTCGGCAAACTTTTGAGACGGAAGAGCCGAACGACGAAAGTTACAATTTACAAAATTTCCCAGTTTCTAAAGATTAACAATTTTTTTTTCACAAGAGACAAACTCATAAAAACTGCTTTTTTTTAATTTTATTTATGCGAAAGAACGCACGAGAAGCACTCCAAATGGGGTTTTGATACAATTATTACATATTTTTATGGAATTGAAGAGACCCCAACTTTATATCGAAAGAGCTGCATGCGGCTCGCGAGCCGCAGGTTGCCGATCCCTGCGCTAGGTGACTCGCTAGCCTGTAGGCCCTAGAGGCAGGCGCCTGTCTGTCCGTAGGTAGCCTATAATAATGACAGCTTTTAGTCATTTTCATTTATCATACTCCAAATAGTGCTATATTTTAATTTTAGTATAAGAACTGGATACCAGAAGATTTAGTCATCTCGCTAGACTCGACGTCAATGCGTGGATACAAAAGCGCAACACTCATTAAAAAGCATCGTGCCGCACTTGCCGTGATGGTGTATTGCAGGCCATTGACATGTCTGTGAGGTGCTGTTTACACCACAGAACTCGAGGAGGGCTCGTTAGTTGAACACCATTAAAATTGTGGGCTTGTAACTTGTTGAATTTAAACAAAAACTTGACTGCAAAATGAAAAGCTGACTTGTACAAAATGACAGATGATTTTTGGTAAGTAAAATAAACTGAAAATAAATAAGTAATACACTTTCATAGAAATCAAGTTATGAGCCTTTTGACTGCTCGATGGTCTCATAACTCATCATCATCATCGTCATCAGCCTATGATGTCCCACTGCTGAGCACAGGCCATCTTTCACAAATCACGGTGAAAGGGAATGGGCAGATACTCCACCACGCGTGCCCACTGCGGATCGGTGGAGGTGGGCTAGTGGTCAACCAACTGTTGGAGTTCTCAAGCTGCCTAGAAGGCCTCCAACTAACTTAACGACTATCACAATTAAGTGATAACCATAACTCATTGTGGTTCCATACATTTTAGTTGAGTACCTATTGAAATTTTCTATGAAACAGCCGTTTTTTTCACGCTTTCAGAGTTTGTCCCAAAGTAAAAGCTATTTGTATTCACAAGTAATTATAGATAACCATGAAAAATCATAAACATTTTAAGTACTTGAAACAGTGTTATCCCATAAAATACAAACTAAACTTGAAAAAAAAAACAATACAAAAAATAGATTATTAAAATGGTAGCATAGGTTACAGTAGCCCAAAATCAAGGGATAACATAGAACCATTAAGAAAACGTTGTTCTTGCTTACTGCACCCATTAGGGGTATAAAACTATCGTTAATCCCGCCCTTGGCCGAAACAAAACCAATTATGCTTTCAATAAATCACTGAACGTGTCCAATGGTCAACCCACGTAGTTTTGCTATAGTTTTATCTTCTCATCAAAGAAAATTACACCGTAATATTTAGCTTGTAAGATTGAAATTGCCTTGGATTTCCGTTGACAATTTATTTTTTCAATTGCTCTTAGATTTTGCTTACAAAAACGATATAGCGTAAACATTGGAGTATATTCTCGTAGTTCCTATTCTTGTCATGTTGTACATTTCTTATTTCTTTATTTTCTTTCTCCTTGAGTCATTGCCCTCTTTTTAGCAACCAGACAGATGTGTAAAACGGAGGCCTTTTGAAATTGAATGCACGTGTTAAACGCAGTACGATGTGCTACGGCGAAAAATACTCGTAGCATATCCTCGTAGCTAAAGTTACTACGACCGTAGAGGTTTCAAACCGCGTAGCTCTAATTTATGTATCTTGTATTATACAAAATATTTTCTACATAATATAATCGGTTTTCCACTCTAACGCCCATCACAGACGTAGCTATAATATATATTATATCCAGAGAGGTAGAGCACAGCGTTTATTCGCTCAATGAGCAGTTCGACTGCGGAAGTACCTCCACCTTACAGAATACCGCAGCCAAATAACTTTATGTTGTGTAAAGTTGTGTTTCTGCACGTGAGTAAGATCGCCAGAGCTCATAGGGGAGGGGGGAATGGTCGGTAACGCGTGAGCGATGCTTCTCGTGTTGCAAGCGTCCATATGGCTACAGTAACCGCTTACCATCAGGCGGGCCGTATGCTTGTTTACCGACATAGTTGTATAAAAAAAAAAAAACAAAGCAAGGCATGTTACGATATATTTTCAATACTAATCTTTGAGTGACCGCACACGGAGCTATAATATATATTTCTGTTACTTCACCAACTTGTCCTGTAATTTATTTTATAGCTTGGCATATTAATATATATTATAGCTACGTCTATGATGGGCTTAATTCTGTGACATAACAAAGCGTATCGTTTGTCTCGTATTCTCATACGTATACGATTGCATGTCAAAATGATTGAATGTCGAGCTCGTCGACGAATCTTGCATTTAGTGAATATTACTCGTATTAATTTAAAAGATACAATTATTTTATATCTAAAATAGTATAATTTAGATATAAATATCATAATAGTATTTCGTTCGTATGTTTTCATTTATGAAATACGTAATAAAACCTACGTATAAATAAAAAGTAGGTATGCGCCATTCTTATAAAAAATCCAAATGTTTTTATAATTTCAGAACTGCCATCATTACAAATTTAACTCAATATCACACTCGCTAAGAGCTATCTAAAACTAATAGCATACACATGAAGTCGGTACTGCAGTAGTAGTGAAATGAAACTATCATCACTCGTCATCGTATCGTGTGACTGTGACGTCAGAAGTGGAAAAGTTGATATGCAATAAGTTGAAGTGGCCCTTACACGCGTGTGTTGTGTGTGGACGGTTATCGAACAATCTCTTATACAGCAAAATGCTGACAAGTTGGATTAAAAAGGCCACTCGAGAATAGAATTCATTTCCTGAACACGTATCAGATAAATAATAATAATAATAGATAAGTTTGTTGATTATTAAATATTAGAAATAGGATAGAGAATATAAAAACCAGGTCCTATATGTATACGAGAAGGACTTCTGTAACGCAGATTTAGATTTAGCTCAAAAGTTAGTTTGTGTGAATAATGGTTATGGTGTGGCGTGTAAATAGCCACACCAATACGGTGGATTACACCAAATAGATATTAGAATGCAAATCGATGCAGTATATGAGATACCTATTAATTAATAATAATAGGCACTCACTCACCTGCAGGACCATGGGTAGGTGTTTAGCATCGATGCTATTAGGCTCTCAATTACAGCATGTTTTTATAATTATTTTCCAGTATATTTTTATCGCTTCATAATCCAAGACAAGTAAAAAGAAGAATAAGTCAAAATTGACGGGAGCGCGGTTTCTTCTTCTTCCGACACTTTTAGGGACGACTCTTGTGGCCAGCACGTCTTGCAGGCATAATCCCACAGATTAATGAGCGCGAGGTTATTAATTATAGATACCTCATATACATTCCATGCATCAAATAATCTCCACATAGATCATCCTTATGCGCCTAACCATACTCCCCGCCTTGGAAGTTCGCAGAAGTTTCAAAACAAAAATAAATTACAAGCATAATCATTACAACATAACATGGTATACATAACAACATAACAGGTTATATTAAAACTAACAGAATGTCAAAGCTTCATGGTTAAGTCCTAAACAACCTAACTTACAGTTAAACATAAATAATACAGAAGAATTATTGAGTAGGAATAGGATATAATTTTACAATAGGACGCTTAAAGATCCCGAATCTAGTTTTCACCGTCGCCACTCGAATAATTCCGTCCGACCCGGGATGAACCTCCGATATTACACCTAAAGGCCAATGTGACGGGGTTACGTACGAAATCCATGTTGGGCCGTTCCACTATAAATTATGTGAAGCGAGTTGAGAGGGAAGCGACGTGCTTCATAAGAGTCCTGAACTGTCCGTATTAGTTTGGAAATCAAGACTGCAGCACATAATTCCAAACGTGCGAGTGTGGTTACTTTAGTGGGTGAAACCTTTGACTTCACATAGAGTAATCTCACAGTAATATTACCCATGAAGTCAGTGGTGTGCAAATATAGGACACAACTATAACCGTTCACACTTGTATCACAAAACGCAACAATAAGCACCGTACAATTGTTAGAGACACATAATATGACGTGTGATTTTCAAAATTGAAATGAGAGGAAACTCCTATAGGAGCGCCGAGAACTTTCGTATAACGCTCTCAGGGGGATTATCATCCCAATCTATGTTA
This sequence comes from Achlya flavicornis, assembly GCA_947623365.1. Classification (NCBI taxonomy): domain Eukaryota; kingdom Metazoa; phylum Arthropoda; class Insecta; order Lepidoptera; family Drepanidae; genus Achlya; species Achlya flavicornis. The sequence continues at coordinate 3,257,029 of OX392474.1, forward strand.
CCTAAACATAGTTCTTTAATAAGCAACTTGACGTACAAAATGACAGGGGCCATCAAACCGAGGACACCAAACAAACGAGCAACCACAGAGAGTATATTCCGCTGCGTACATCTCTCTTGGACGCAAGCAGTCATAAAGAAGAAGTTGTCATCGGCTGTTTCCCACGAAAGGCTTAACACCTTCGAAGTATGGCTAGAAACCTCATTCAAATCCACTGCACTGCAGTGAGAGTCCGGAAGGTTTTCTAGGACCACACGAGAATTACTTGTCCATTTGACTAGGACAAAGGCACCAGCTTTGAACAGCGAGATTAATTCTCGCATATATCGAAATAAATCGGCTTGCATATTAGGGCCAATATGAAGGACGTCATTTAGTGACAACCCTGTATGCGTTTTCGCAGTAGCATCGAGCACGATCCGAGGCATGGGCTTACCCGGATGAGTGACAGCGTGATGCGGGATGTAATATCCTTCCTCCGTCACTTCGGATTCAGCAACCTCAGACAAGTAGCCTTTTTCAATATACTCACCAATAACACTGTTATATTTATCTGGAAAATCTGGTGACTGTTTAAATCTCCGCTCCAAAGCCATAAATCGTCTTTGGGCAGCAGTGCGAGAATTACCCAATTCCTTCGGGTTCTTGCAGAATGGTAAAGCAACCGGGTACCTACCACCCTCCCCCGGGGTGATCGACGAAACAAACAAATTTTCACATTCCGTGTCCTCAGGACTCAAAAACTTCATGTTAGGTAATTGCTCTAGTTGGCAAAACTTTTGCACCATATCATTGCGCGAAAGTGCGCAGAACGACGTAGAAGTATTAACGAGAACGTTACTTGGGAAATCCCCCATCAGCACGAAACCGAACGCGGTAAGCAAAGCAGGAGGCGCACTGGTACCAGATACGATCTTATTTCCTAAATAAATATATGGAAACAGCTGAGCACCCAGAACGACATCCACCGACCCGGGAACGTTCCATGTCAGATCGGCGAGGGGAATCCCTTTCAAATAACCCATATCACCCATGTCTACATAATGAGCAGGCAGCTGATCGGTGATACAGTCAATCACTAATGCATGTATAGTGTATTTATTATTCGAATAAACACGGGACTCAATATCCAAATAAACGTATCCTAAAATCGGCCGAGACGCTAAACCAATTCCTTTGACAAAAGAGTTACTCAGTGGAATTATTGGTAAATTAAGCGATTTACAACAGTCCATGGTAATCAAATTATTTTGCGATCCGTTATCTATTAAACAACGGACAATTATTTTATTATTGCTATTTTTAATTTTAGCATAAACTTGAGCTGTCGATAATAAAACCGTAGAGTTTGGTCTCACTTCCGCACTTAAAGACAATGAAGGGCTACCCGGGATACCCAAACTAGGTGGGGTACTCACACTCGATAAAGTACCCGAAATAGGAGAGGTCTCCATAATAACTGGGGTACCCGATGGGGTATTCAAAACACACGGGTTTAATCCTACGCCGGGTGCGGAGAGAGGCGACGACGCTGCCGGCAGCGAGGCGACGGACGGCACCAACAACGACCCCTCAGCGGTAGGTATTTGAGATTGAGACGTATGAGCGTAAGTATTTTTCCGAACATTATTATTCTTAGTATCGAAATGTAAGAGGGTATGATGACGTTTCCTGCATAATTCACACGCAACCATCGCCCTACATGACGTTAAGGTATGCGACTCACTAAGACAACTTACGCAACCCTGTTTCGATTTAATAAAATCAAATCGTGCTTGGGGTGAACTCAAACCTTTAAATTGTGAACAAGCATTAATTGAATGATCACTCTTACCGCAAAAAATACACGACTTCCCTAACGTGTAAGCGACATTTTCATTACTCGCGATAAACGACTTGAAAGTATTCGGACGGGCTGCCGCGGCCGCGACAGACGATGGCACTTTATGAATACCACCGCTCGATGACCGTGACGAGTATGACACATTAGACCGTTCTAAGATTTTAACTTGATCTTGCACGAAAGAAATTAATTCGTTGTAAGAAGGAATGTCTTTATGACGTACAGATAATTCGAACGCTTGAACAGTTTGAACATCGATTTTCCTTAGCGCACAATGTAAAAGTATGAAATCGGTGACATCACTGATATTCAGTTGTTTTAATGCCAACACAGACGCTGAATATTTTTCAATAAAATAGTCAAGACTGGCAGCCGTATTTGAACAACTTTTCGCATCGAGAATATTGTTAAGATAAAGTGTACCTAATGCACGCACATCTTGATATTTCTTCACCAAGCTATCCCAAATAATATTATAGGTTTCACCTGAGGGTACAATCCCGGCGGTAGCTTTAAGCGCACCGTGGGTCAATTTACCTACTAAATACTGCACGCGCTGCGAGTCCGACAACTGATTGTTATTGTGAATGTTGGACTTAAAAGATTCGTAAAATTTAGGCCAATTTTCCGTTTTGCCGTCGAAGCTCGGCAATTCAATCGGAGGCAACTTAATGTTGCATTTTGGATTATGATCGCCGGAACCACTCGATGACGACGGTAAAATTGATTGCGACGACTGAATAATATTATTTCGGACGCGCTTTACAATAAAGTACAAATCCTCAAAAGCCGTCAAAGACTGATAGTCAGGTAGAAATTTCGAATCTAACGTAAGCTTGCGATCGTTTATGCCATCAATTATAGACTCAAATTGTTTTCGCATTTCATCGATTATTTCGGACTGAGCCATGAAAGTTTCATTATTCCGGGACGCAAAATTAGTTACATTATTTGCAAATCTATAAAGATCATTCATCCGCGAAAAGAGATGTTCTTTTTTTGCTATTAATAAAGTAAGCTGTTTATCAGATATTTCAATGACGGAATCAACAAAATCATCACTTGATTTCGACATTTTTAACAGAAATTACGCTATTCCAATGCGAAAATAAATTATAAAAATTACGCTATTTCAATGCGAAAATAAATTATAAAAATTACGCTATTTCAATGCGAAAATAAATTAAAATAAATCACACGCTATTTCAATGCGGCAATAACCTAAAAGAAATCACGCTATTACAATGCGAGAATTAATTTTAAGTAAAATAATTTTATTCTGTAAAATTTTGTACCAATTACAAAATGGCGGAGTACGGCGGTATGTACGTAGCAACTTCGCGAATTTTACCAATTAATACGTATTATTCTGCGAACATCCAAATTATGTACGACCACAATACTTAGAAATTCCTGCTGGAGCATGGAATCCGCTCTGAAGGACCATAAGAAATGGTGTGGCGTGTAAATAGCCACACCAATACGATGGATTACACCAAATAGATATTAGAATGCAAATCGATGCAGTATATGAGATACCTATTAATTAATAATAATAGGCACTCACTCACCTGCAGGACCATGGGTAGGTGTTTAGCATCGATGCTATTAGGCTCTCAATTACAGCATGTTTTTATAATTATTTTCCAGTATATTTTTATCGCTTCATAATCCAAGACAAGTAAAAAGAAGAATAAGTCAAAATTGACGGGAGCGCGGTTTCTTCTTCTTCCGACACTTTTAGGGACGACTCTTGTGGCCAGCACGTCTTGCAGGCATAATCCCACAGATTAATGAGCGCGAGGTTATTAATTATAGATACCTCATATACATTCCATGCATCAAATAATCTCCACATAGATCATCCTTATGCGCCTAACCAGGTTATATATACAATACAATTAGTTTTTCAAATTCAAACATTTATTGCAACACACACAGTTAAAAGTAGGTAGGTATAAACAGGTATAAACATGTGGCCTCATCTAATGTAATACAATGATAGAAATAAATAACCTAATCGCAGTTTTTTATTTATAATTATTTACATGTATATATAATTTTAATTTGTATGTAGTTTTGTAAATAACTTCTTTATGTTTACCTGTTTATAGATAAATTAAAAGCTTAAAAGTAAAAAAAAAGCCTAAAGGTTTCAAGAAATCTGTCTGAAAAAAATCTTCTAGCGAATAATAATTAATTCAGATTGTATGAGTTGTATTAAAAAAGCAATTGGATCCAACATTATTGCTTGAGTGGCCTTTTCAGATAATCTGTTGTCTGCCAGACCATCTGACCTGATGCTAAGTAATGCAGAAGGAATGTCAATAAGTTGTTCTTGAAAATCTCTATTCACTTTACATCCCTCCATTTTTGAATGACTAGTCATAGCGCTGCGCGAAAACACGTTCCACGTCTTGGTGGTTTTATTTTACACTACCAAGGTAGCAAACAAGCTTACGACCCGCTTTATGGTAAGCGGTTAGCGTAGTCTCTTACCATAAATCTCTTCACACCTTCCTTGAAAAATACCATGCAGGAAAAACTAGGGCTGTCCGTAATAGGAACGTTGTGTCAATATTTAGTATTTGTATTTCTTCACGCAATGTCGCCAACAGTTTATGAGTGTGGCTGCCTTGACGCAATCATTCAACGTAATATGATTAAAACTATAAAAATATCGTGTCTCGGTGTTTGGGCTCGCACTCCTCCGAAATGGCAAAATAATCATCAATTCTATTATTATACTAGCTGTCCCCCGCAGTTTCACCCGCTTTCCCAGGATAAAAAGTAGTTTACGACCCACCTACAAAATATACATATAAAAAAACGGTCGAGCCGTTTCGGAGGAGTGCGACCACAAACACCGAGACACGGGATTTTTATATCTATACTAATAATATTGCATTGAATAGGCTCCGAAAGTACTGAACCGATTAGAAAAATTTTTTCACTGTTGGGAAGCTAAACTATCCCCGGGTGACATAGGCTACATCATACATAGGGTAGGGGAGGGTAGGGTAGGGCAGGGCAGGGTAGGGCAGGGCAGGGTAGGGTATCACCGCAGGGTAGGGAAGCACCACGCGAACGAAGTCGCGCCAGGCAGCTAGTGTTAAATAATTCCACTACAATTTTATACATTTCAAATGCAATAATCTTATCAAATGCTCGCTATATTTAACGACAGTGTGTCTACATTACTAGGATTGCCGAGTGCAGTGATTGGCCAAGTGTTGTTGTTTGATTTTGCAATGACAAACGTTTATAGCAAAGGAGCTTGTTACTTGTGTAAATAGTAATACAGCTTTAGCTCCGAGGCTAAGGAATATCCGATTGCTCATGGGTATCGAGTTGAATGAGTGTGTAAACTGGATCATTTTGTAAATAAATCTTGTATTGAAATAGGAAGTGATTAATTTCATTATTAGATTATTTTCAGCTAATAAGTAAACATAAGGTTATATTTTCCAATTATCTAGTCAAAAAAAAATGTATGAGAATAATTCCTATAATGTAGTTTCACCCGCGTTTTCAGGTTTCTGCTAACAGAATAAGTATTCTTTTCATCTCCGAAGCGTAAGCTAGCCTTAAGACGAGGTCTTACCTCAAATTCTCAAAAATAGGTTTCTTTGAGAGTTGAGTATGACGTAACGCAATGAAAATGCCTGATAAAAAAACTGGACAGAAGAGGGTTATGAGAATACAATATGGAAAAGTGCTTTGATATTCCCAGTAAAAATGTCGTAAGTTACGTCACAAAAAATATTTCGCGTCGAAATTCTCCGTATTTTCAGCGATGACAACAATTTAATTTCTAAGAATATATTAGATACCGAATTATATAGAATGTTAACCGGACACTCATTCAATTTAATGTGTATATTCTGTATAATCTAAAGAAAACCCGTAAATAAATGTCCATTTCATAGAGTCGACACGTTTATGATTTACCATTTTCAACCGTATCCCAGTGAAGAACGAGTGCTGTCAAAATCGTAGTCAGTTCGCGCCGTAATTATATATCTTGAAAATCGGTTATTTAATTTAGCAGTGAAAACATAATAAATATGCGAATAGACGACTAATAGATGGCTAAATTCAAAAAATTCAAAATTCAAAATCATTTATTCAAATAGACCTTCGCAGGCACTTATGAAAAGTCTGACTCTAATACTCTAATACCGGTTCGGAAGGTTGCATTTTCTGAGAAGAGCCGGCAATAAACTCAGCAATTACTCTTTTCAAAACAGGCTTAGATTAATTACATAATATTTACATTCTAATCGCACTGAAAACAATTGCGTGCCCCGGCGCGGCGGCAAAATTACAAAGTAGACTGAAAAAATATTTAATAAGTAAATAAATAGCAAACTTAAGCAGACCAGCCCCCACAAGCAGCACCTGTTCACAAGTATGACGCGTGTGGCAGCCATCGCCCTCCTCGCCATATTGGAGGGAAGTGAGCGACCCGTCACACGAAAAAAACTAAGCAAACTAAACAAAGCTAAAACTTCATCATAATTTATTGCACATTTTAAAAGAACTAAGGTAACAGGCAGACAGAGATAACGGCTTTATTTTGTACTATTTTTATGCTATAATAGGATTTAAAAAATCAAGATTAATTTACAAAACTAATTATTACGTGTTGTGAAACATACAGTTGTCCTAGTTTTAGTGACAAAACTGGATGCTTAGCGTCACAAACAATACCCGCGGGTAACTGTCGAGTTGTGGCTATGTAACAGACGTGGAAGTAGGTTAGTGGTCCTGCTTTAAATTAGATGAAATTGGAGCCTCCATGATGATGGTACTCGACGGCTTGGCAACTTATATAATAAATGGGAAAGCGAGATTGTTACCTCTTGACGCATCAACAGCACAACCAATCATGAAATTAAGTACATAAGTAGATCATAACTAGAAACTACATTACATTATCTATCTATAAAGATCTATACATATAAAATGCTTTGTCCTGAATGACTGAATGATGGATCAACGCACAGCCTAATCCGCTGTTCGTAAAGACCGTTCGTGAAACTTGGAGGGTGTGTTCTTTGTATGACGTAAGCATCCGATAAGAAATGATTTTCCGAAATTCTACCCCTAAGGGGGTGAAAAACGCGAGCAAAGTTTGTATGGGACAACGTAATTCCTTTTTCCAATCAACTTCAAATTTTGCATAAACATTCTTTAACAGAATTATTGGAAGACGTGTTTCATATTTTATTGAAACTCATCGCCTAACGAGGTTAAAAAGGGGTAGGAAGTTATTTTAGGCGTGATTTGCATCGAGGTTGATATCAATACTCCTTAGTGCTTATGATTTAAATTTTCTTTTAAATTTGACATTCCAATTTTAAAGAGCACCAAGCTTTTATGTGAGTTCAACTTTTTTTGAATAAAAAAATACAACCGAATTGAGAACCTCCTCCTTTTTTTGAAGTCGGTTAATAATCGGATTGAGTTTTTAAACATTTTTGTCTGTCTATTCCGGTTCATAGCTGATGTTATAAGGAGTAACTTAGCAACTTTTATTTTTGAAAAATAATTAGTGTTCCGCGCAAAAAAAATCAGACCATACGTGGGTGAAACCGCGGGGGTCTGCTAGTATTATAATATGTGCATTAATATCTCTGAGCCTTCTCTTGCCATGGTGAAATTGTGGCTAAAACAAGCCTATCATAAAAAAATGGATAAGGGTTGTACTCGTAACCCACATTTTACGTTGACCCAGTGCGGACTGCTTTTAACCTGTTAGCTCGCGAATTTATCAGTTGACAACTCCCTTGGCTCGCCGGGGTTCGCGAAATTACGTCAAATTAGCAAATTTGCGAAATGGCGCGCCGCCCCCGCGGTCATATAATCATAAATATCTACGTATTTACAGTATTAATCAAGAAACAGTAACTTATAGCGTCATTCTGAATACATTTTCTTATTGGAATCTTATTGGAATTAGAATGAAGTATTACAAGATTCCAATAAGAAACCTGGAAAAAATGACAACTGTAAAAAAACGGCACTTCATAAACATTTCGAGTTTGCACTTCAAGACGAATAACTCTGTCCACATATTACACACCTTTATATCAACACGAATACACGTTCTATCTAATTAATACATTTGTTTTACTTGTCTCAAATAAGCATCAAAGAGAAATACGATGCTAATGTAAACAATCGCGAGCATAACGTAAACAAACCAATTTTTTTTTGTGTGCGTCTATTGTTCTCTTATTTTATGACTTTAGTGTCGGTGTTGCTGTTTTGTTCGTAAGATAATGTGTCAAACTCGACGAATGTTACAAGATTTAAATAATAATCGATGATAAAAATAAAAAACGAGGTAGATTAGTGTGTCGATATCTAAAAATAGACCTCCATTTTCAGGTCATCGTACACACACTTCGTAAATGAATTTCAAACCATTTTTGATTGTAACACCTTTTATGAGTCCCTAACTTTTATCTCTTAATGTTATAGGCATAAGGTTCAAAAAAATATTTGTTGATAAAAGCCGTTGCATTACGTGAATTTGAATCTCGCGCCGCGACTCAAAACAAAATGAAGTGTGATTAGTGATATTTAACGGATTGCCTGTAAAAGGTGGGTGATATGTGTAGCTTATTAGTTTATCTAACCATTTTAATAATGATTTATATAAATCCTGATGTGTGAAATAAAATTTTCTTGATTATAAACACGTGAGTACTTGCGTGTTTAGATTCAAGGAATTCTAATAACACACATCAGTAATTATATAAATTATTACTAAAACGGTTAGATAAGCTAATATTCTATACAAATCACTCAACTTTTATAGGAAATACGTTAGTTTATCACACTTACACTTTAATTTTAGGCTAGCCTCGGAGCGAGAAAACGCATTCAGCCGTTTTCCACAAAAAATTTACGAAATTCCATTTTTTTTGTACTGGTAGTAACATAATGCGCCCTACAAACGGTTGCGCAATTTAATCCTCTTTATTCACATACCAAACACGTGAGCACTTGAGTACAATACCCAACGCTACGATGTTTACAAAAAAAAGCAATTAAGTGAAATTCGAGCCGCCATTAGCGAGGTCCGTACGGACCTTGGGCGAGCTAACTGCGGTCGAACTGTCAAGGTCCGTACGGACCTTGCGCGACATGACAGGTAGTAAGTTTTGACACCGTAAAGCAAGTATCTATAATATTTATATATTTTGCAATCGAACGTAGCGATCGCATTTAATACGGTAAAATATTATATGCTGTCGAATGTCGATGCTGAAAATAAAGATAAAATCATACTTTTCATTTGTTTAAATAGTCGAGCGAAACAGGGAGCAAATACAAGCAAGCGATATTACCAAACGACATACAATGGCCGACGCACAAACATAAACAACACCAATAAAAACGCGCTGACATCAAACTTTCGGAAACATTATAATAAAAGTCTATACTGTCAGTCGATCAAGTTTCCCCCAAAAAATATTAACAGCGTTAATATAAAAAGACCCAAGTAAGCCTTATCGCATCTCACCAGCCGTTCGGAGCTTGGGTCACCAGAATAAATATGGATTAGCCAAGGAAAATATGAGGAGGCCATACTACTACTAAAGCCTTGTTAGCCCTGTTCAAATGTTGCCAGCATTAAATGATGTCGTGGATTCGACCTTATTTTTTTATTCTAGTTTAGAGGGTAAGTGAAAAGGAAGGTTTAGTTGAAAGGGTTCAGTAGTCAAATAATGCACCCTTATGGATTTGTCATATCCGAAATATTTGTGATGAAAGGTGGTATCCGTACCTTCGAAGCAGAGCCTGTGGCCGCTTCAAGTGGAATATTTTACTAGACCTTCTGAGTCCGATGATGCAATATAAAAAAAAGTTACCTGTTTTTTAGCTTAACTTTTTTGCCGTCGCGTTGTTTTGATGGGGGGAATCCAATATATAATAATGGCGCATAGAATGTTGAGATGCAGATTGAGGCCAATAAGAGTTATATAAACATCATGTAAATACATTATTCTCATTGGGATAAGGTTATGTTTCAAAAAGGTGTTTGTAATTTACTTCTCTTTGATTAAGGATACATCCAGATAGAGTGTCGCAGCTGTGCACGCGTCGATAAAATACGCTCTAACTGTTAGGGGCTAAATCCAATAAAAATAAATAAAAATGCAAAATAATGATCAATATTTAAATTTCTCCCGATTTTAATTGGAATATTTTAACAACTACTATCATTATGAACGTAATTATGACAAGCAGAATGACGCAGAGGGAGCGTAAAACGTAGCTGTTACGCGCAGCAGCCTATAAAAGTTGGCCTGTTTTGTATATTAGTGTAGTATGGCGGCTCTTCTCAGCAAATGCAACCTTCCGAACCGGTATTAGAGTATTAGAGTCAGATTTTTCATAAGTGCCTGCGAAGGTCTATTTGAATCATCGAGGAACAATCCCTTAGAGTAGTAATACCGAGCAATCCGATTCCGAAACTAGTCAGTGATTTGTCACTGATTTTAAATAGTAAGGACCAATCACTGCATCGTGTGTTCTTGACTTGGCCAATCAGAGCGCATGTGTCCATGTCTTAGCCAATCAGAGCACATTGTCGATGGTAGCAAATTGGCGGAATAGATTGCAAGCAAAATAAACGTCACTACGCTTCTTTGGGTTAATTGTTCGATGATTTGAATAAATGATTTTGAATTTTGAATTTTGAATTTTGACGATCTTTCTAGGTATATTTATTTCTATGTTACTTCTATATGTCAACATTTTCTTACATAAAGCGTCAGAAGTTAGCCACTAGTGCGTATGTCCGAACTAGGATTCAATTTACATTTTAAATGTCGAACGGTGGACCGTTGACAGCATGGGCCGCGCCGGGAATTCAACCATTATAACTTGAGCTGACATATGGTTACCTGCAACTCTTCACGGGCTAATTTTACAAAGCATTTTTGATGGTACGAGAGGTCAAGGTATGTTGGAAGTTATTTAGGCAGTTTTTTTAAGGATGAATATCTAGATATACCGAATAGAAGCCGAAGCTACGTGCGAGAATGATTTTCAAAAATGAAAGGGATGAGTTTCATCGTGAAATAGATAGGAAATGGATTTTTGGGTGCACAGAATGGATAAATTCATTATAAATGCATGTGCCTATTGGCAGAATATCATTCACGTATAATAACCCGACTAGACATCCTCGGATTTCAAACAATCTCCTTTTTAAAAAAAAACTCATTGTCCTTCTAAAACAATAATATGGAGTCAAATCCTAATCTCTAAGGATTGATTTGACACTCCTATGAGTTTTTATGTTATTTTCTCTCCAAACCCCACCCATATTCTTTAAAAAGCCATCTAAATACATACATGTAACGCCATCTATCGATAATTACGATCACTTGACGTGCCAAAGCCAAGCGGGAACATTGTTTTCCCGTACTCTCTTGATTGAGTTAATTAAGGCCCCTTCTAGTTGATTGCCTGCGGTCTGTCCACTGTTAAACCCTTTAAGCGACTAAAGATATCGATAGTCAAGGATTTGTGGACTAACAAGGTTATTGGGCTTTGTAACAAAGGGTACCTAGTACGGGTGGTTCTTATTTAGTTTTAATTTCGTCTCTGCGCAACATATTTACTTTTGAATTCTTTAAACTATTTTGTATTAGCTTTATCTATTTTTTTTTTACTTTAAAAAGACCAACCATGGTATGATATTAAAATGTATTAAACGCACTTTGGATTTAGTGAACAGTGAATATTATAACTATTAACATAAAGTTCAAAATTGTTGTAAAAGAATATATTTTCCAATTTTCATTTTGGTATACACAACATCAAAAAATATGATAGTCCACATTAACGGGGTACAACAATAAGACAAAAAAATTAATCACGTAAATTACTCATAAATATGAACAACTTCGACGGGCCAGCTGGCGCGGTTGGTTAAGACTCTGGTTAAGATTCCACCTATCGCGCCGCAGGTCGTGGTTTCGATTCCCACACAGGGCATGCATTTGTGTGCTACATGTCTGCATGTCCTGAGTCTGGGTGTAATTATTTATATTAAGTATGTATTTACAAACAAAAAGTAGTATATGTATTATATCAGTTATCTGGTTTCCATAGTACAAGCTCTGCTTCGTTTGGGATCAGATGATCGTGTGTGACGAATGTCCCACGATATTTATTTATTTATTTATGGGACCAACTTCGAAATCGCAATTTTTTTACCTACAGAACATACCAAATGTCATTTAAATCTCTATATCATTCTATTGAATTATATTCTAATCTGGTGAAGTTTCAAAATAATTCGCGGAACTGTTTTGAAAGAGGAAGTCAGAGTTCAAGTCTTATCAACAATTCGTGCCTTTAAATACGTGAATCATAATTATCTGAAATAACTTCTATATATGAATTTATGTTTTAGTTATGATATAGAATAGCAACTCACAATAAATGATGTGTTGCTATCTTGGTGGGCCTCTCAAACTATGTGATGCAATGAATCATAGGGTCGGCAACGCGCGCGTGATACCCCTGGTGTTGCAAGCGTCCATAGGCTACGGTAACCGCTTACCATCAGGCGGGCCGTATGCTTGTTTGCCACCTAAGTGGTATAAAAAAAAAAACATAAAGTAACCGAAATGTATGTTAATTAAAATGTTATAACATTTTTCAAATAATTTAGTTCAATATGAAGTCTTGGTTTTGATGAATTACAATAGTGGATTAGTCTGCTATTAATACAACTTGAGATATTCTAGCAAAATTTACTTTCCTTAAAACAGATAGTTTAAACATTAGAAATAAGGACAGACTACTTGCTGTACATGTTTCGGCCTGTGACTCGGCTCAGAAAATTTAGGGTTCGCTTACGCTTCTATGACAAATGACACAAAAATATTCAAGAACTATCTGTGTTTAGATTCAAAAAGCTATTATAAGATACATTCTACAGTAGAGGATACCGTACATTTTATGATTTTTAAAGAACAAGAAACGATTCATCTTTGAGATATTCAACTTATTATTATTGGTTCAGAGGGATTACTATTATAAACTTACTTGCGTTACATCCTTCTTTGACATCCGATGACAAATCAGGACAAAAGACAAGTAAGGTTATAATAAAATTGTTTTAAGAGATGGTGGTTGTCACCCAGGTCCACAGATAATGCCAAAATATTGTGGATGTCTATATTTTTATTATTGTCTATTAATAATAATATGGAATATATTTAACTATTTTTTTATTTTATTATAATTAAAGGAATACCGTTAGAAATTGATCACATCAGAAAATATAATTCTGTTACAAACTAGACAGTCAATCACATTTTTTGTTTATTTACATAAAACAAAAGACTTAAAAAATATATGATATCATGTTGTATTTTTACAACAACTAGTGGTTGCCCATATATAAAATATAAGGACGTATTTGAAAAAAAAAACTCGCAGTAAAAAAGTCGCAGGTCCGGCCTCATATGAGCACCTGGATACCAGCTTGGGCCTTTAGACTCGGTTCAGCGACGTGCCAGTAGTACATTTGAAATCGACCACGTAGTACGGCATTCAATTCCTTCAAGATTTTGTTGGTTTATAACACGCCTCGAGGTAACTGATGGGTTTTCGTTAGGATATAACACTACTGCTTTACTACCTATTTGTATTTTAATACTATATTGTGAAAACCAAGAACGCGGTATAATAGCATACTTATTGATACCAGGATACGGGAGTTTAAAAAACTGTATTACATAAAAACTATACAATAAACACATATCTAGAAGAAATAAACGTTAGTGGGTCTAAATAAACATAGTAATTCACACCCAGAAAAAAGATTTCTATCAACACTTGTTTAAATTGTAGCTTTTGTTTGTTTGTTTTCTCCTTTTATAATGAATCACTTCACATGTTTAATTCAAAAATCGCTCCAATTTTACGTGCGAATGTGTGTAGCTACGCGACAGAAATGTGGGTGGCAGTAGTAGATAGAACACATTGTTTATGATGTCTATACACATCTGACGTCACCTATTTAAAAATACTTTCCAATAGCCACTATGCTGAAGTTGTATTGGTGTAGTCAGCTTATCGATCGGAACAACACTGTCATTTTTCGAGGTCATAGTTTATTCGCTCTTTATAATCGCAAACGGGGGCTCTACCGTGTAACTTCGGTGGTAAACGTAACGAACACCATTAATTATTTCAACCAATGATGCGCACGTAACAGATTTTACCCCTTATGTATGCTAATATAATTCTCAATAAAACACTAATAATCAGATTATGTAATTCAAACTTTAGGATGGCTATTCTAATCGAATTACATAGCATATTTGGGCATGGGTCTAGGTAAGAATAATAAAATAATCATTTAGGCCTGACTTGAGAATATATTTATTCAAACATTATATCTATGTCCTTAACTATGAATTTACTCTCTAATCTACCACCGGTTCGGATGGCCGACCTATTGAGAAGATACCGGCAAGAAACTCAATATTAAGGTCTTTTATATGGCCACTATACATTCAGAGTTATTCTCATATATAACAGAAATACACAGAACACTAAAATGATCAATCGTTACAGTTGATGACATCAAATATACATACCAGAGTTATTCTCAGTATATAACATAAATACACAGAACACACATTATTAAAATAGGTAATCAATCTTTACAGTAGAGAACATCAAATATACTTATCTGTATTTGTGGTTACAACTTCAACACCTTATCAGAGTAACAACTAGGTAGTACACGTTTTACAGCTATTACAAAGATTACTTTCAGCCTAATTCTTATGGACATAGCAGACTGGTATTATTACTTTTCTCAACTTGATTCTTACGGCGATAAGACACCCTGAGAGAGATCCGCTCCGTACAACAGTTAGTACTTTTCTCAACTTGATTCTTACGGCCATAGACACTCTGTGAGAGATATCTGCTCCGCATAACAGTTGATACTTTTCCCAACGTAATTCTTACGGCCAAGGACACTCAGAGGATATCTGCTCCGTATAACAGTTGATAATCAACTTAATTCCTACGGCCATAGACACAAGGTCTGCTCCGTACAACAGTTGATTAAAAAAAGTGATCTGAGCTCGGAACTACACGGCTTTTTATAGGCAAACTACCCTCACAGCAAAGTACGGTAACGCCATTGGCAAGTATATGACACAAGTTAAAAATATAACAAAGTAATCTTGGGATACACTAAATAAGTAAACTAAAACAGTAAATAAGCATTATAAATCAAATCATGATTTATGGTGATAATATCTTAATATTTCAACAATGTTTTCAACTTTACTTTGTTTACACTAAAAGTAATTTCAAAGAAAGACAGTTAAACAAATCTTAAATAATATTGCTTATACTTTAAAAATCACATAGATTTATGTCACAGGAATAGTAAGAATCTAAACATCATTCCTTTATTTATTTAAAACCGGAAACATGATATTTGAAGACCTTCTGTTGGTCTGATGGTTGGGACCACAGGATAAAAACGTACAATACAGTACCATAGATTAAAAACATCACAGATCATTTTCAAGCAAATTGTCTTAGGAACTAAAAAAATCATAGAATAATGTTTCAACCATATATCGCTTTTAGTAATAATCTAACACGGCCAAACTGACAATATACTTTGTTCTCAAAGTACACAGTTAAAATAATAGCTTTGGCTACATTGTACATTCAATTTTTCATTCTGAATACCATATTTGTGATAGAAATAGAATAAACATAATAAATAAATATGATTCTTAATATCTATGTGATACTAGAATCAATAAAATATAAATAAATAAATATGATTCTTAATATCTTTGTGATACTAGATTCAATAAAATATAAATAGATATATTTGTGATACTAGAATCGATAAAATAGAAATAAATAAATATGATTCTTAATATCATCTTTGTACTAGAATCGATAAAATAGAAATAAATAAATATGATTCTTCATATCATCTTTGTGATACTAGATTCAATAAAATATAAATAGATATCTTTGTGATACTAGAATTGATAAAATAGAAATAAATAAATAGGATTCTTAATTATGATTCTTAATATCATCTTTGTGATACTAGAATCCCCTTATTCAATTCTCAATATCATCTTTGTGATACCAGAATTCATCATATCCAATTCTCAATATCATCTTTGCAATACCAGAATCAATGTTTACAATAATCCTCGATAAGCAGTATTTTATTTTAAAATCTAACACGGTTATCAACCAAGGAAGTTGTGTTTAGAAAAAAAATTATAGTCGGCATACATTTTCTTAATAAACGACAACGACACAAGAATATAAATATATAAATGATTATTTATCTTTTGGTAAATGAACATATTTGATGCAATTAATCCTGCAAGTATAAAATGATATTATGATGCTTTTTGAAATAGTACCTAGTTTATAATTTCCAAGCAATAATAATCATTATTATAACCGCTCGGCCAAACTGATTACCAAGTTATCAGGAATACCTTTGAATAACATATACAATATTTTTATTAATGATTGTTGGGCGGTACTTCATTCTTTTTTAAAACGAATTTACCTTAATTTGAAAAATTATCATAACTCCTATAATCCTTTTTAAAATATTCAAAGGTACCAATTACATTTAATATAATAATATTATACAATTTTGGTTTCATTCTGCCAATGTTAATGTTAGTAGACTTTCCACTTTGACATTCTTTTGCAGCAGGTATGTTACGGATATGAAATTTCGGATCCGGATATAAACACGGACACATGAACAATACTACCTATATCGGTTTCAGATACGGTTAGCGATATTAAATTATTTCAGATAGTTTCAGTTACGGATACTAGTATTTTTTAATAAAACTACGAATGGCAAAAACTTGTTCTGAAATGTCTGTTATTCGGTTACAGTTCCGGATAGACTCCCATTTCGGATCCCTAGTTTGCAGTAAACCAACGCTACCGAAAAATAGAACACTAGCGAGCCGCCCAGGTTCGCCCTGCTAATTTATTATACAACTACACCCTCCAAATACTTTATTACTTGCTTTCTTTCAACTAATTTAATTTCTCCAAGTTATGGTAAAACTGATTCAAAATCTATTGCAGTTTATTAAGAGATTCTGTCGTAGATTTTAACTATTATGTAACAAAACATTTTGTGTCAATACCATTCAAACTAATATTATAATACTGATTATACCTCAGAATAAATAAATACTGCGTACAAATTATACCCAGGCACATTATAATAGGCTTCTAAACACAATCGATAAACATTTTTGACCATGGTGTGCACTTCCAATCATATTTGTTTCAATTTTATTGGCCTACTAGACAAAACCACTTAGGTTATGACTACGGTCTTGTTGCATAAATAAGCAACAATGAATCAGTCAACAAATAATAATCAAAACACCAAAATATTTTTCATACATTTACGAAAGCAAAATTGACTCAACATATTATCGGTAATTGACCCACGGAGTAAACCGCAGTCCAGTTTAAAATGATTATTCATAAGTAACCAGTGAAGGCCTTTTTGAATGAAAATTGGATGAAATACATTCCCGGATAAAGAGCAGTCACTACGAGTTTTATCTAATTCGAAAATTCGTCATTATCATATCACACGTCTAGAAACACCCCACCAGATCAATCTGTAAATCCTTTACATTTTTATAAATTTTGTATTTAGCAGTGGGTACTCGTAGTATATGACAAGTCTTATCATCTGATCTAAACATACTACTATTATATCTCAAAATCTTACAAACTTTCGAATTTAGGTTGGGCAAAATATAACCGGAGTAAGTAGGTCGACCGAGTTATGAATTGATAAATTGTTGTAGAAATAAACAGATTCTGAATACCTAAAGAAGCCAATTCATGTTACGTGTGATTATAATTATAAGAATACATTATGAAACTATTCTTCCATTGACAATAATTCTAATGAATATATATTCCTACTCGTCATAGTCATTAATATGAATAATATATTCTTAATCCAATATTTTAACTATATTTATAGAACATTTTTTCTACAACCACTTTATAAATGATAATCGGTCACATCTCTGCAAAATAGTAAATAAATGTATTATTCCAACTTCATTGTGCGTAATGCCACACAATAAAGGAAAGAAACTGCATTATAATTCTACTTAAAGTGATTCCAACTTCATTGTGCGTAATGTCACACAATAAAGGAAAGAAACTGCATTATAATTCTACTTAAAGTGATACCAAACGTATATAAACTACGAACAACAAGCTACATTTGCCTTTTCGCCCGGAAATGCGTTATAGTTTCGTCATCGCAAAGTTTTATCGATAATTGTCACCCAACTCAATATTATTTTATAAGAAGGTATTTTGCAACAATTTACTCCATTCCAATTTTACACTACCCTCGATCTCAACTATAGTAGATTTCAAATAGCATGTGTTCGGTGATACGGTATTTTATTAGATTTCTCAATGGTTAATGTTCATTTCGATATAATAAAGGAATACTATAATAGAGCAAGGTTCCATAAACTAGTGAGTACCTACTATTTCAGAGTAATCAAATGGAATTTCAATAGATATTGGTAAAGAAAAACCTACGACTCATCCTATGTGAAATAAAGTATAGATTTCAATGCATTTTTTTTTTATGATATCGTGAAACGGAAGTACTTTGAAAATAAATACCCAACGAAACCCACGAGTAATTCATTCGAAGAATATTCAATTCTATGAAACGCAGATCTCTCAATAAGTTTCCGATATCTTATTCTAAGTTTCTAACCTTTATTCAATCTTTACTCATAATACCTTATAATCATAAGCAACGACGAGGTATTTTCCGTTTGGTTCCATTGCTAGCGAAAATTAATGTACCTCCCTAATTTATAGAAATTAGATTTTTATTGCCGATTTATTACGGCACGATCAAAATGTACAAACTGAATAATCATCGAACCTATCGAAAGCAGAGTAGTTATGTATTAATACGTGAAAAACCAATAACTAGTACTTTTTACAGAACATTACCAAACCTTGTTTATTAAATGGATGAATCTACCCTCAAGGAAGATCAGTGATCCTAGACTGATGGAATTCCTTTTCCTAGACATGGATGAGTAGCCCTAAGGGAAGATCAGTGAGCCTTGTAGACTGATTTACCTACTAGCACTTCACCAGACTGCTACTACTTCCTTTTCCTCCAGGTCTGCAGTTGAATGTTACAGCATTTCTATAATCAAACACAATGTATTAGATTATGGGAATTGAATCGATCGATCCCACTTCTGATAACAGATTTTACCCCTTATGTATGCTAATATAATTCTCAATAAAACACTCAGATTATGTAATTCAAACTTTAGGATGGCTATTCTAATCGAATTACATAGCATATTTGGGCATGGGTCTAGGTAAGAATAATAAAATAATCATTTAGGCCTGACTTGAGAATATATTTATTCAAACATTATAGGACACCGGTTCGGATGGCCGACCTATTGAGAAGATACCGGCAAGAAACTCAATATTAAGGTCTTTTATATGGCCACTATACATTCAGAGTTATTCTCATATATAACAGAAATACACAGAACACTAAAATGATCAATCGTTACAGTTGATGACATCAAATATACATACCAGAGTTATTCTCAGTATATAACATAAATACACAGAACACACATTATTAAAATAGGTAATCAATCTTTACAGTAGAGAACATCAAATATACTTATCTGTATTTGTGGTTACAACTTCAACACCTTATCAGAGTAACAACTAGGTAGTACACGTTTTACAGCTATTACAAAGATTACTTTCAGCCTAATTCTTATGGACATAGCAGACTGGTATTATTACTTTTCTCAACTTGATTCTTACGGCGATAAGACACCCTGAGAGAGATCCGCTCCGTACAACAGTTAGTACTTTTCTCAACTTGATTCTTACGGCCATAGACACTCTGTGAGAGATATCTGCTCCGCATAACAGTTGATACTTTTCCCAACGTAATTCTTACGGCCAAGGACACTCAGAGGATATCTGCTCCGTATAACAGTTGATAATCAACTTAATTCCTACGGCCATAGACACAAGGTCTGCTCCGTACAACAGTTGATTAAAAAAAGTGATCTGAGCTCGGAACTACACGGCTTTTTATAGGCAAACTACCCTCACAGCAAAGTACGGTAACGCCATTGGCAAGTATATGACACAAGTTAAAAATATAACAAAGTAATCTTGGGATACACTAAATAAGTAAACTAAAACAGTAAATAAGCATTATAAATCAAATCATGATTTATGGTGATAATATCTTAATATTTCAACAATGTTTTCAACTTTACTTTGTTTACACTAAAAGTAATTTCAAAGAAAGACAGTTAAACAAATCTTAAATAATATTGCTTATACTTTAAAAATCACATAGATTTATGTCACAGGAATAGTAAGAATCTAAACATCATTCCTTTATTTATTTAAAACCGGAAACATGATATTTGAAGACCTTCTGTTGGTCTGATGGTTGGGACCACAGGATTAAAACGTACAATACAGTACCATAGATTAAAAACATCACAGATCATTTTCAAGCAAATTGTCTTAGGAACTAAAAAAATCATAGAATAATGTTTCAACCATATATCGCTTTTAGTAATAATCTAACACACGCGTTACGACGCGACGATGACCATTCGTGGGCCCTGATTGGATGAAACGCGGTAGAGCCCCTGATATATGTTCTACTGTGAACTAATGCTCTGCGTGCTTAGCAACACCTATTTTTTCCTGACGCGCTCGTGGTATACCTTGATTAGCCATTTTTAATCGAACGGCAAAGTTCACGAGACCACCGGTGTGGACGGTATCCAGGTGGGTGATCGCCTTATGGTTTTTCAGTCAAAGTCGTTGGTCCCGGCTTGAAATAGTCGATAAGCAAGTTGGACGCCTCCTAGGCAGCTTGAAAGCAACAGGAGGTGGACCACTAGCCTAACTCCACAAATCCGCAGTGAGCATGCGTGGTGGAGTATCTGCTCATTCCCTTTAACTCTCAAATGTGAAAGGAGGCCCGTGCTCAGCAGTGGGATATTATGGGCTGATGATGAAACTACCATGATGAGGCATGTACAGTACTTACTTTACTACTATATATACTATATATGTACTTTTTTATATCCATAACCATTGAGACGTTCAATTTTGGATCAAGAAATGTTTTGAACGATTCAAATCAGTAAGAAGACCCTCCGCCGAGATTCCGCCATCTGCACAAGAGTTATCTTCTAGACTGCGTGTGTCTTCACTCATATCAAAATGGTTGAAAACATTTCTATCTAATGAATAAAATAGCTTTGTTTTCATTGTGTTTGTTTTTTGTATACCTATCTTATTATTAGCATAGAGCGCGTTCTACAGCGTGTTGTTTGTGGTATTATTGTCGGCAAGAGAGATTGATTTCCTAGAATTTACCGCGCGTACCTACAAATAGGCACATTCAATAGTCGTTATGTATGTAGGTTAATCTCGATAGATTTATTATAAATTCTATGTTACGTTATATAATTTACAGTATATTAGATAGATCCCGTTTATAAATATGTGCGTCACTTGCATGCTTTGTAAGGCAAAACATAGCAGAACTTTATTTTTATCACCATATTTTGTAATGTATCCTTCAACAACAGTTTTAAACAATAAGTTTTGTCAAGATTTTCGACGTCAGATTAGGGTAATTGAAAAACTAAAAATAACAACAAGTATATTTTTTATTGTTTCATAAATAATATTGGTTAAAACTTAATAATAAAGTACTCGTTTTTATTTTTGGACTGAGCCTCAATGCGATAGCAATGCATTAAATACGATTTTCTACAAACTTGAGATAAAGTTATTAATACTATTACGAAATTTTCTTATTATTTCACTATTATCAGGTAAATTCATCATGTCAACTAACATTTTACTAAAGAAATAATTTGCTTCATACTCATGCTGCATGATTAGTTGACTTCTTGTTATTTGTCTATTATGCTCGTTGGTTGATTGTGGCAAATCCATATGTTCAGAACTTTTGATATTCGTGTTAGTCTTCTCCTTGTCCATAGGAGTTGGATGTGGTTTGTCAGCAAGTATTCCTATGAAATAAAAAAAACCTGGTTGTAACCACTCTAGTGCTATGAAAAGAAACTTGACAGCAGGTGACCCTAAATTTAAATAAAAAAGAAATCGTGATCATTCTTCCTTCATTAACAATAACTGCTTATTATGGTTTGTTCTACTTCTAGCTTTTCTAAAAAGCTTACTAATGTAATCTTGTCCAGCCATCGCGGTGTCATTGTGTAAAAAGATCCATAAGTTATTGTTATAACCCAAAATACATACAACAATATACACTGTAACATCCGCAATCCGCATGTATTTTATATAATAATAATATTAATGGAAGTAAAAAGCAGGAAAATAATATGAAATAAAGTTGTGCACAGATTTGTGGGATTAATGTATGAAGAATATAGAAAAATAATTTAATTTGATTCCTACTTCTACTTGTCTTTATATTTAAGAAAAATAAAATAGACTTACGGTTATGGCTAGAAGTGTCGGCTCTATAGTCCCCTTCAGTATTTTTTTGTATTTCAACTGCTGCTGCGTTCAACGTAGATGCTGTAGGAATATTTTTGTTTAAGTCACTCCTATCGCTTATTGATTCTCTTGTCATGTTTTTTGATGTAAATGCATTAGGTTTATTAGCCACATCTTTTGATGTCGATGTAGTTTGAATATTGGCTTTCAAACCACTGCTACCGTCGAATGATTTTCTTGCCTCTGTGTTTGACGTGAATTTAGTTGGCATTTTGTGTCTTGAGTCCCTGTTATCGATTATTGATTCCCTGGTGACGTCATTTGGTGTAAATGCAATAGGTATATTGTTTCTAGGTTCGTTCTCGCCGTTGAATGCTTTTTCTGCCTCATTTTTAGATTTCAATGTAGTTAAAATATTGGCTTTCAAACTACTGCTACCGTCGAATGATTTTCTTGCCTCTGTGTTTGACGTGAATTTAGTTGGTATTTTTATTTGTTTTGAATCCCTGTTATCGATTATTGATTCTCTTGTCATGTGATTTGATGTAAATGCATAAGGTTTAATAGGTCTGGGGTCATTCTCGCCGTTCAATAGTATTGCTGCCTCATGCTTTGATGTCGATTTAGTTGGAATATTGGCTTTCAAACCACTGCTACCGTCTAATGATTTTCTTGCCTCTGTGTTTGACCTAAATTTGGTCGGTATTTTGTGTCTTGAATCCCTGGTATCGATTATGGATTCCCTGGACACGTCTTTTGATCTAAATGCAGTAGGTGTATTATTTCTTGGATCATTGTCGCCGTTATATGGGTTTTCTGCATAGTGTTTTGATGTCGACGCAGTTGAAATATTGACTTTCAAACTACTGCTACCGTCGAATGATTTTCTTGCCTTTCTGTTTGACGTGAATTTAGTTGGTATTTGGTGTTTTAAATCCCTGTTATCGATTATTGATTCTTTTGTCATGTGTTTTGATGCATTAGATATTTTGGTAATGGGCTCATTCTCGCCATTAAATGGTTTTGCTGCCTCATGTTTTGACATCGATGTATTTGGAATATTGGCTTTCAAACCACTGCTACCGTTGAATGATTTTCTTGCCTCTGTTTTTGACGTAAACTCAGTCAATAAAGTTAGGTTTTGCTTCAGTTCTGTTAAATCATTATTATTTTTGCATAATACTTTTTCTGGTACGTGGAATGCGTGCACTGTATCTTCAGAAGAAGAAGTAGCTAAATTTTTTGCAAAATCATCAGGAACTGGTAGCCTTAGATTTGATTCCTGTGTATGTTGTGGTTGTATTAATATTTCAGGTATATGGGAAAGGCTTTTATTCAATTCCATGCGTTTTAGTTCTTCCTGTATATCACAACATGTGTGATTTTGGTCAAGTTCTGGGTTTTTCTTATTCTGATAATTATGACATTCTAACGGAGATATCTGCATTGAAGACTCCATCCTTATATTGTTTAACAATGGCATTGCAGTATTTAGAGGCATACGTTTGGGAATATTAGACGATATGACTGCTTCTTTGTCAAGATGCGAATGATTCTGGTTATTATATAATTCTACAACTGGTGAGTGTTCAACAAGCCCATTAGAAATATTACTTCTTTCATTTGTTTGTAGGAATAGTTTAGGTGATTTATTTTGTATAGATTCTTCGTTATTACACAATCTATGATGTTGTTTGTCAATTGTCATCATTTTAGGAGCATATTGTATCAGCCCGTTAAAATAAGTTGGTGTTTTTTTATCAAAATCTTTCGGTGATAAACCTTTCGCGTTTCCAGATTCCATGTCAAATGGTATTGCTGAATTCTCCATTGCAAGCTCTCTATAACTATTAGGAAATCTGAGTATTTCAATGTTTGTGCCATGCACAGTCTTAATTTCATTAATTTTTGCTGAGTTTAGAAGTGTATTCTCTGAAAACCTATAAATAAAATTAAAATGACTGTTAGAATGGAAAATAAGTGTATCCTTAAGATTGTCTCGTTAATTTATTACTAAACATTAAACTGATATAGAATCAGAGGTGTTCACGGTATAAAAATGATTTAAAATATATAAAAAGTACAATGATTTAATCAAAAAAATATAGAGTTGAGTATATAATTTAGTCAAAACGTCGAGATAAGTAAGAAGTAAAAATTAATATAAGAATGAATTTAGTGAAAGCTTATAAAATAAAATATTATATAGTTGTGTCGAAGTATTTAATTTTGTTTTTGACGTACAAAATATAACTGCATTCTCAATTACACGATAACATATTAGATTTTTACATAATTTAAAGTAACAGAGATGAGGTACATTAAAAATGTGTTGCTTGCCTATGGTTTAGTTCATTCGGAGATAGCACTTTAAGTGTGTTTGTCTGCTCAGGTTCTATTCTTCTATATTTTAATGGAATCTCTGGTGCACAAGGTATGTGCCCAAGCCCATTCAAATTAAATACTATTTCATGATCGAGATCTACCGCAGACTTTCTTTTTGTTATAGTATTCTTTGTTTGATCCTCTTCATGTTTATATAAATCAGTAGCATTACCCCATATGCTGGTTATGAGGGGCCCTCTTGGTAAAATTTCATTTTCAAGTTCCATATCAATTGGTACAGTATTCGGTATGTATTCTTCAAATTCATGGGAAGGTATATCTGTTTCAAGTATTGGCAATGGATTTTCTTTAATGACTTTATAGGTATTGTCTGGATAATTCATTTTCGGACGTGCATTTTCTGGAGTTACGTTATGGTGTTTAATTGGTGTGGTGGTATTATTGTGATTGTCTTCAATAACTGTAAACAAAACAATAGTTTTAATACTATGATATCTACTTATTTGGCTAGACATTTATATAATGCTTAGATTAAACTTTGTTCAGTATGTAAAAAGCAAAATAAAAATTACGTTTTATAGATTATACCTACATCTTTAAGCTTTCATCAAACTAGACTGGTAGTTACAGAATCGATGCAATAAAAAGTTATCAAAAAAAGATGTCAACACACTAAAAAGTATAAAATAACTCTAATCTGGCAATCTGTTTTGAAGTCGGCGAAATATTTTGGATGGTCGTGCTCTTTCGCTGACTTGTAAACAGTGTCAGATTAGAGTTATTTCCTTATTTTTATTGTATTTTGAAGTTGTTTTTTTTTAATTACTTTTTAGTTCGTAATTTTTTGTTTTTCTTACATGCACTAGTATTTGACCAAGATTTTGAGATGTTTTTCCTTTGAAATAGCTCATATTAATAAGCCAGGCCGTCCACTGACATGTATTAGTTCATATCTTGAAAATGACTGAACCGATTTTGATGAAACTTGCACTGTTCCCCAAGTTGAATTAAATGTAGGCCAATAAAAATAGTCATAATCCGATTAATAGTTTCGGAGAAATGACAAATACTTACACCTATAAAATTTTGTTTGGTTGGAAGCCCTACTAGATTGTATCAATGTGAATATATTGCAGTTTTAATAATTATTATATAAACGTGTCGAATTGTTAATCTCCTTTTTTGAAGTCGATTAAAAAACACTATCATATGAACAATATCTACGCGGGTTTGAGCGATGCAGATATAAGATTAAAATCACATAAATTATGCTTTCATCATAAACAGTGTACCTAATCTCCTATATTAGACCAAATTTAATCATTTTGATGATAATCTAATATTATCTAAAAATAATTAGGCATAATTTAAAGGATTCTGGACCAAACAGGTAAAAAAGGAACGCTGTACTACTACTTCCGTCTGTCCGTCTGTCATAGCGGTATATTTCAGCAACCACTGAAGTTATCGATTTGTAAATTGGAATAGTTTTTGGTTTATGATAAAACTTTCCAAATCTACCATTCCTATACCACCCCTTATCTCTGAAGCTCGCAAACCGAAAAGTCTGAAATAATTACAGTTGATAGACATGAAAGTAAATATTACAGGAAAAATAGAACGGTTTTTCTAACTAGCACATTTTTTTTAAAATATTTTTTGTGTCCCAAGATTGCTTCGATCGAATTGTAACGTATCATGGTAACTTATTTAATAATAACAATTGAATAATCGCATTGCATTCGCTATCGCATCGTTATCTTAAGTAGGTATATACGATACGTATCATTCCACATTTATTTTGTACCGGCTTAGTAATAGTATTGTTTTTACCAAAAGATTAACTAGCCAGTTGTATTTAAACACAAAAAATACGAATATATACGTATAAAGTTTTTGGTTTTTCAAGTAATTTTTTTTCAATACTCGTAGTATGAAAAGAATATTATTATATGCGTAGAAAGTAAAACTTTAATGAATTTTGTTGCAACTCTGAAACGCTGACTTTATAGACAACGCATACTACGCACAGCTCAAACCGGTTAGAAACGTATATTTTAGAGGAGTTCCTAATAATTAGACATCGAGGAACAATCCCTTTAGAGTAGCCGAGAATACCGAGCAATCCGATTCCTAAACTGTGATTTGTCACTGATTTTGAACAGTAAGGACCAAATACAGAATCGTGTGTTCTTGACTTAGTCAATCAGAGCGCATGTGTCCTTGACTTAGCCAATCAGAGCGCATTGTCGGTGGGAAATTGTCGGAATACATTGTAAGCAAAATCAACGTCATTGCGCTTCTTTGGGTTAATTGTTCGATGTAATTAGATAACGTACATATTATCCTTTCGTAGCATATGAATCACATATGAATGGATTTATTTTAGAAGCATATTTTTTTTACAAGAGGTCGTAATGAGGAGTACTTATTCTGTGGCCTTTTCTGTCACTGTCGTTCAAAAAGTATCTATTGTTTAGCTTGTCAGGGCCAATATAATTGATAAATAAAATATTGATTTCTAGTTGCGCCCCGCGGTTTCACCCGCGTACCCAAGGAATATTATAGCTTTCTCGGGATAAAATATACCCTATGTGTTAATCCAGAACGTATTCTATCAGCATGCCGAATTTCATCCAAATTCGTTCAGTTGTTGAGGCGTGATTGAGTAACAAACATACATACATTCAAACTTTCACAGTGTAGCGCAGTCCCGTTTTCTTCCAAAAAGAAAGGAGAAAGCACGTTTCAAAAAAACAAAATTCAACTAAAGCAGTGTTTGGTAGCGATTTGCAGGTATGTTAGGAGTAACACAATTTTACAACAATCATAAACAATTAGTAAAAATCCGCGTCGAATAGTTTGTAAACAGTATTTCACATTTGACATGTCTCGAGATCCTCTGTACACTAGCTTCTCTCACGGTTATTCAAGTACCCCTCATTAAAACGTAGAGTAACGTACGGAAGGATTTCCCGAAATTCTACCCCTAAGGGGACAAAATAGGGGTACACAAGCCCGCGGAGTGGATCTAGTAATTTATAAAACTATCGTTATTGCTTACTCTAATATTAGGTCATTAGACATCTGTGTAGGTCTATAAGTTTGCATTATGGCAACTTATGGTACTTTACCTACTATATTGTCCGTTTGTGAGCTATGTGAACTTTCAGAGCAGCTAGGCATAATGTCTTTTATATAGCTATTTGCATCTTCATAATCATCTGTAAACAAAAAGAGCACAAAAATTTAAAAGGGATCCATAAATTAACAACTAAAGATAACTTTTGAGAGTTACAGGTTACTAGTGACGTAATGGCTATTTGATTACGAAAACATATAGCTGATTAACGAGATATCAATATAGTATACAATGCTTTGTACAATCGCTGGTGGAGTAACTGCATCACAAATTATAAAGGCTTTGCCGAAACTTATTTAATTGAGGCAGACAGATCACAGGTGTTCCCTTCTTCCCACTATGCTAGAGTTGAAGAAGGAGTGCTTGCATACGCTAAGATTAGGACAAACGTTTGTTCCGCACAAATCTTTCTTTTATACTATTTCTCAGGTTGTAAATTGTTTTTTATATTAAATAATACGTGTAAGATTCATTCACCACGCAAAATCTTCCAAAGACACAAGTTACTAACTATCTATTAAAGATACTAAAAAATAATAAGCATCCCAAGTTGAACATAGTGAAAATGTAAATGATTCAGTTTATAACTAGGAAAAAAACAGTAATTAAATAAAATTTAAATTGGAACGCGGAAAACTTCATTGTGATAACTTGTTTATGTTGCGTATTATGCGTATCGTGAATAAAAATATTATATTTTTAATAAAATTATTAATAATAATCCATACATACTTACTTGTAGCATATTTGACAACAACCACATAGTGCTGGCATTCGAGTCCGTCGAGAGATTCTTGATTTTCAACACGAATTGAAGTAAATAACGGACTCTCATTTGGGTAGAACACAACTGCTAAAGCTTCTATTTTAATATTATCATATTTAAACCAAGAATGCGGCACAACAACATATTCATTAATTCCTTGATAAGGACGTTCCAAAAATTGTATCACATAAAAATTACGCCGGGTAACATTCATCTTTTAATATCACAGAACAAAAAAACAAATATTATAGCGTCACAGAACATCAACAACAACAAGCATCACTATGTCAATAGGCATTGAAGTTTTGGGTATCACGTCACGAAATATCTAAACTTATTTAACATGTTCCGTTCTTTTTTTAATAAACAAAATAATTGACATTTCACGTGCGAATGTGTATAGCGTTGCGAGACTACTGACGGAAATTATATAGATAGCACAAATACGCGTTCTGACGTAATACGCTCTATTCAATGTATTCAATCAGTAGGCGGATATTTGGTGAATTTTTTTTTACGTACAGTCGAGGACATAAATATGTATACACTTAGTAAAATTCAACAACGGTTTCCTCTTAAAATACTGATTGAAATTATGAGATATTATAAAGGCAGAATCTTCTAACATATACTATTATAATTTGTGTAATAGTTTAACACTTAAATGTTAAACATGCGAGAAAATTGCTTTTGAATTTCAGAAAGTGTATACATATTTATGTCCTCGACTGTACATTACCGACCGGCAGAACTTTGAAGAGGTAGACAAATTATGAGATTTATAGGTATAGTAACTAGTGGTCGAAATTCAACCGTAATTCATAAAACTATATAGGGTGTTGTTTTGCATTCGTGCCATATTTACAGAACCAATAGTAAATGATTTATTTAGTTATTATAAAATAGGTAATTAATTCTGGGCTTGATAAGTAAACAATTATTGATGATTTTTGATTAACGTCAAATTAGAACAAGACTTCATAACTGCACAGAATAGGCCTGCGATCCGGGACGAGGGGAGAAACCGGGCCGCTGCGCAGCGGTTACCAACCTACATCTTATAAATCTTTATAAAACATCGTCAAACACGGGAGGATTTTTATTTTTACAAAACTTTAAAAATAATATTTAATATTACGAGCATTATTTTATAATTGAGTAGTGTTCCATACAAGGTAAATATCAATCTCCTAAAATATGGCACAAATGCAGAACAACATCCGGTATAATAAGTTTAAATAAATCTAAGATTTTGTATGAACAAGAAGAACATAGCCTAGTTATAAGACGACACGAAAATAAATGTTAGGGATTTGTATGGGAAAAATAGAAACTATATATAGATAAATAGATATATATATCCTGTTGTAAAAACTGATTTTGGAGGCGATTAATGGATAAAATATACAAGAAAACATTCCAATGAAAAATAAGTATTTACCTGTGAAACGTATAATTATGTGGGTTATGTCTTTCTATTCACATCACATTTGCTGTCGGAACAAGTGACAATGTCTATAACCTAGAGTATATAAATACTACGTACAACTATAACATACACTTTTCTAGTTTTATTTGCACGATCGTAATTATTTTCAGTAAAATACGAAATCATACCCGGGTTGATATGGGTTGTTACTCGAAAAAATATTGACTCACATCAAAATTGTGTATCTCTTTCTCTCTCGCAAAGTAAACTTTAACCTTTAACAATGCCAAATCAAACTCTTCAGTGCGCGCAATGGACTTAAAAATGGTACTAAGTTTATCTTCACATACTGGTCCGATTAATAAATCAGAAGATGGACTCCATGTAGAAAGAATATAAAGTACCATTGATTGGAAGGTATTTTTTTCTTAATATTGATCGAAAACTATATAATACAATTAGAGTATTATTATGTCCCCATATTTAGATTAATTTGCTTAGTGGTGGTAAAATGTTTTTGATATTTTTTTGCCATATTAAATTTAGAAGTAATTATATAGTTTGAGTAACTGACAGCTATGTTTTACGCTCGCTCTGCGTCATTCTGCTTGTCATCGTGACGTTCATACTTCATACTACCTAATAATAGCAGTTGTTAAACTACATATTTCAATTAAAATCGCGAGAAATTTAATTATTATACATTTTTATTTGAATTGATTGAAAATTATTTATATTTTATTGTATCATACTTTTTTACATACAATAAAGATTTAGGAATTATTTATTTAGTGTTATGTATTATTTCAAGGCTCTGGCTCTTAGGATTTTATGAGTGAATGTGAGCAGTTTTTACATTAAGTGTTGTGTAAAGATTTTTTCAAATTTTAATTTTACTTACCATCATTAGTTAAGGGTAACATGTTTTTAAATATAAGATACATCAGCTCTATCGCCAAAATAATTGTGAGGACGCATTGGAGCACATTAATTAGCGTGAAAGAAAAACATCGTCGAAGTAATTTGAATTTTAAAACGTCGGAAAACATACCTACATCCCGAAACCAATGACTATTTATAAAAAAAAACTCCGTGTATTTTATTATTTATTATGTTTTATGACGTTATATTCGAGTACAGTGAAGCAGCAGTAAGCTGTTACTTTAGACTTTTGCAACACTTATTATTTTTGGGGTATTACTTGCGCATTACCAACCCTCACTTCACACTCATCTTGAAATAGGTTAATACATTGAATAACCCTGCAGGTAATATATTATAAAATGAAAAAAAATCGTAAGGTAATATATTTGATGAAAATTTATGATTTATCGAAACGGTTAATAATCTAGCAAGATCTTACAATAGTAATTGAGATTTAAATTTAACTCTTTCCCCCTTATAATAAATAAATAAAATAAGGTGTAAGTCAGTCTTGTAATACCCAGGTATTAAGATAGTCTCAGCCCTTTTTGTTATATGACATTAGAAAGTGACGGATATATTAAAACCTTGGTACTTATTACCTCAGAATATATAATGGTGCGTCCACAGAGAAAAGAAATATCTTTTCCGTGGGTGCGTCCATGCTTGGCGAACCGAGCACGAGCCGGGCCACGAACGAGCCTACGACGAGCCTACAACGAGCACGATGCGAATCCCTTTGTACGTGAAAAAACTGACAATCACGCTCATTCGAGGCTCGCGAGCCCGTCCACGTTACGCGAATCGTGCTCGCAGTGTGCTCGTTCGAGGCTCGGCTCGTGCTCGGTTCGCTAAGCATGGACGCACCATTAGGTATTACTATACTTGAGTTACACCTTATTTATTAATAAGGGGATTACTGTTTATTTGTTTTCATGTTAAACGTACATTATCTATATTATGCGGTGCCCAAAACAATTTATAAATGTTCAAACATGTAAATACCTCTATTTTGAATTATTTATAGCATATCACTGTAAAATTACATAACATTTTATTTCTATCCTTTCGCCATCCTTTTTCAGACCTACGAGTATATTCTGTCTTTAATTAGACGTAATCTTCTGACGATTGTGAAGTGAAACAGTTGGTTACTCTTGATTTGTACTGCCTGTATCACACCTAAATACAGCATCCATAATATCTCGATATTTTATTATTAATTGTTTATGATCAGGTATATTCAATAAGTTAAATAACATTTGACCAAAATTATAATTCATTCTTCTTTCAATGATCGTTTCATCTTCATTATGTGTATTTGTGGTAATATTAGATGAGGTTACATTATAAGTTTGATTGTTGTCTTCTATTCTGGATGTTGGATGAGAACCCGCACTTTGGGTTTCTGGAATATTCTTTACTTTAGTCTGGATTTGGTTTGGAGGTGAACTGCTTACCACTGAAGTTAGAACATGATCGTTTTCTGTAACAAGACAAAATTCACGTCAAGATGGTGTTGGGGCAATTATAGCTTACTGGTAGGTGGGAGTGACGTCGTAAGCCGTGGTGATGGCCGGGACTTCAAATCCTAAAGTGAACTTAAGCTGAGAGACCCAGAACTCGGGTAGTTCGAATTCCCCACCTAGTTGGGTGAATGAAATTCTAAGTGGTCAAAATATGTTTCAAGTAACATTTCGATAGTTAATCATGAAATCCAATTTATTATCACGATTTAATTCTAAACTAAGCAGAGCTTATAATATGGACACCAGAACTGTTATACTACACATAATACTAGTAAATATATACTAATATAGATACTAACAACTAGTCAGTGTATATAACCTCCAAGCCAACGGGCCCGTTGCTAAGCATACTTACGTTTATGATCATGGTTTTGCTTTGAATCTTCATCCAAATTACTTGAAGTAGCATATTTTGACGTAGACGCCTTTGGTATATCTTTAGCACTGTTTTCAATTATTTTTGTATTATGTCCATGAGAGTTTTCATCAGAAATCGGTTGTGTACACTCTGAATTTACTGACTCGACTTCATGAATGTGTGACAACTGTTTTGCTTTTGTTTGTTTGCTTGATTGTTCTAGAGCCACGTTAGAAGATGAAGTTTCTGTAGTTATTTTTGATCGTTTGTTATTAAGTTTTTGTTCCGAATTCGAAGTTCTCTTAGATGCCTTTTCTGTAACTGATTTCTCATTGGTATTTAAATTTGATGTCAAGGTCTGTATCTCAAGATTTGATTCAATAGTTTGATTAGCTATGCGCAATTGCTCTTTCGATACTTTCGATGGTATAACGTCTAAAACACATATTTTTACAGTATTAGTAGAAAATCTACGACACTATTATTTATAGCATTGTCGATTAAATATTTATATTTACCTTTATTTTTCTCTTTGGAATGTCGATTATTTAATTTTTTTTCGTTGTTGTGATTGCTTGAACTATTTATATCATCATTCAAACCTGCAACAAAAATACAATATAATTATCTTGAATTTTAATATATTTTTTTGGACTGTTATTATTATGTACAATTTCTGTTAAATTAATATTCTTATTTATATGTTTTTGGTCGCACAGAATCTAAATATTTCTGGTATCGAACTAAACGGTGTTTTTTAAACATATATCTTTGTTTATATAAGTTTCTATTTAATCATTATCAAATCTTTAGTGAAGTTAAAGGCATTGGAAAAATTATAAATCTACCTGAACAATTTATTACTGGAAGACTTTTTCCACGGGTATTATTTTTTCTTGAATTTATAAATGTTTTTGCAAGCTCATAAGAATCTGAAACAAAAATAACCTATTTTCATTTAATTTTAAAGTGAGTGTTATTTGAAATTATGATATTTTTGTATGTATTATATGTTTCTTTGGACCTAGGAATTACATTATAATATGTTACTTTCAAAAATATTTCATAATAGTAAGAAGGTTATGATAGTCAAGTGGATGAAAAGCGTTGTCACATAAAAAAAAGGATCCCATTCGGACCCCCTGGGTATTGCAGAACTAAAAGCGATAACCCAATTTTGATCTTACCAGTACCATATTTCACCTCAGCTTTTAATAAACGCCAGTCACCCGGATCTCCAATTTTCTTTTTTAAACGCTTTATGGTTTTTACATTTTCATCTGTCGGATAATTTACAATAACTGTCTGATCCATTTTCCGTCGATGAACAATCCAACAACTTGCTATACAAACAAATTCATCATAATCTTTATTTGGTAATCGCATTTTTACCACACAGTATTTATAATCAACCATCTGAAATTTCAACGAGAAAACACTGCTAAAACTGATACATTTCACGAAAAAATAACTGAAAAAATGCACGTAAATGTTTTTCGACACTTTATTCACGCTGAGTATCCAGTAGCATTTTTATATACTATCAACTATCTAACTAAACACTGTCACATTATTTGACAATGACAATAGAGTGACGTTATTTACGTGACCCTTTAAACAGTATATTAGTTAAATACCGTTTTATGAGTAAGAGGGTATAATGTCTACTAACTTTTTGTTGTTTCACTTGTTATTTGCATAAATCAACATGTTTACGTATCACTGTAAAGACGCGTGCCGCGGCGCACGAACGATATGATAGCTTTTTCCGTATGTCCGTAGTTCGGTGTATCAGCTGGATTTCTGTCACTAGTATTGTGTGCGAGCGAGTGGGAGATATATCACTATCGTTTCAGTAGAACACCGTTCGTAGCGGTTTATTTAGTACGCAGTACGCAGCCAGATTATTAGTAAAATTAACGTTTTGTGACGTTGAATGTCATGGCGAACGTTGCGGATTCGAATCCTGCCATGAGCTTGAGCTTCTTGTAAAGGATAACACCGTGAGGAAACCATAGAATGGGGGGGGGGGGCATGCACCTACCGGTGTAGTCCAACAGCTGCACCTAATAGCCAGTTCCCGAAGACTTTGTGTGCTCACCAACTTCGGCAAAATTATCACTTACCATGGTGTTATAAAAACACTTTTACGGTGAAAAAACAAATGAATAAGAAAAAATATGCCCCTCCTAATTTTTATATTCACCGAATGTAGTAGAAATTACTTATTAAATATGTATATATACCATTAAAGCCATCAATATCACTCGTACTTACGCAAATTTCAGCTATTTGCAAATAGCTTAAATGTGCGTACAGTCACCCTATATAGAGAAATATATGCGTCTCTCTAGTTCTGAGACCCATTCGTTGCCTAAGAGGCGGGACGTAATGGAGCTTTAACATTACGTAACATCTGTACCTAATGTTTACCTTTGGCTTTAAATATTTTGACTTTGAACTGAGCCACTTATTTAATTTGCAGCACTCTATCAACTCTATGACGGATGTTTTTGTGTGTATGGTGGTTAGATAACCTGTAAATCACACAATAGGTCGTTCAAAATATTGAGTAACCCTGTCAATACCAAAGTTAAAGTTATTTTCATAATAGACTGATGGTTGAGTGCTCAATGTGCAGAGTGACTCTCTTTGATCTGGTGCCATCATCACCTTTCTACCGTCGCACAGCTAGCCGGCGATGTGGAGTTCATCCTCACATCCTCGAGCCGCCTCGATCGTCCACACAACGTTTCAGTCGGACGTTCCTATTGTAAACCATTAGGATGTGGAATGAGCTCCTCATTACGGTTTTCCCTCAGCGCTACGATATGGGGTTCTTCAAAAGAGGCGTAAAAAGAGGTCTTAAAGGTCGGCAGCACATTGGCAATCCCCCTGGTAATGCAAATGTCTGCAGGTGGCGGCGACCACTTACCATAAGATGGCCCGTCTGCCTTTTTGTCAACCTCGTGTCATTAAAAAGACATTGAGGTTTTGGCAACGTTAATATATCAAAATATCTACTTTAAATTGGGATTCCAAGAGTTTTGCAGAAACGCCTTGTGGGACAAAAATAATAGATTACTCAGAAATAAAAAAAACAATATGTCGTTTTATTATTACGAAATTCATATAATGTTAGAAACACTTTTTTCACATACCTAATTGGATACAAAGATTTGAAAGAATTTATAAGATTATCATTTTATTGGATATTGTCATATTGAAATGACCTAATAATTTAAGATTTACATTTCCTCTTTACGTAAACTATTCAAAATATTACGATACTCTTTAACTAATTCCATTAACTCAGATACATTCATATAAAAAATCGATAAACTCAATAAGTCACTGTACATTTCACAAAAGTGATTATCTGCTTTTTCTTTAAAAGATTCTGTTATTTTTTTATTAGATATTGGTGACCGAGATAATTTTGTAGCTTCAGGCTTCTCTGTTGCCATAGACGTGGACTGCAGAGGTGAGCTGTTTTTATCAACATTACTTCCTGTAACAACAATTATTATTTAATTAAAGATAATATATAACAAAATTAGTTTTTGTGAACATTTTAAAATTACTGCAAGTAGTTCAAATTAATTTGATATGAACTATATACAGGTCTTTTTTTCATATTTAGATCGAGCAAGGTTGATCTTGAGTTGGTCCAATAGTAAAAGGTGGGCATGAGGAACCCAACATAAACATCGAGAAGAAAAGTTTAAGAGAGATAGAGCATAACGTTTACCGCTTAAAGAGCTTACCATCAGGCGCGCCGTATGCTTGTTTACCGGATTCGTCGATTAAAAAATTAATAAAAAAATCAAAAATATGATATCTAAAAGTATTCACCCTTTTTGTTTAGTTATTAGATATAAAATAAATCAAAAGAATGATAACCTCTAACTCTCCAACTACAACAAATTTGTTTGAAAGTTAAATATATAAAATTAAAGATCGCTTCTTAGCGATAAGACTGCCCATTTTACAATCATTAGTACTGGGGGCCTACCACAAGCTCTTAAAACAAGGTTAAAATAACCTTATTTGTCTTTTGTCCCTCTTTGACATCCGGCGTCAAAACAAGACAAAACACAAATAAGGTTATTTTAACCTTGTTTTAAGAGCTTGTGGTAGGCCCCCTGGTTTGATAAAGGGTCTGATAAATCTATCTATCCATAAAAGTAACTGAGAAGATCATTTTAATACATCATCAATGATTCATAATTACTTTAAATTTAAAAGGAAAATAAACTTACGTTCTGAGCTGTATAATTGTTTTGGAGCCTTATCTCCATCTTTTTCTTTACTACATTAAAAAAAAAAAGAACACTTGCTGAGTTTCTTGCCGGAGTCTTCTCAGTTCAAGTTGTATTTGGAACCGGTGTAGAGTCATTTGTTAACCTTCACAAGTGCCCTATAAGGGCCAAAATTGAATAAATGAATTTTTGATTGATATCATGTTGTAAACCTCCGGCGACATCATTTGATACAGTTGCAATGGAATTTGAGCTGCTAGTACCATTTAATGATTTTTCTGACACGTATTTGAATATTGACGCTATAGAATTGGTATTTGGACTATCGGGGTCGAATAATTTTTCTACCCCAAAATTTGATTCAGTTGATTTAATTTTTGGTAAATTACGGGAATCTTTAATTACTTTTCTGGCCATTTGTGTTAATGGCGATGCCGTAGAATTGAAATTTGAACTATTGAAGTTTTTTAAAAAAAAAACTGCCTCGTATTTTGATGAAGCTGCATTTGGAAGATTGCTTTGTGAATTACCGGCATTGTTGGCTAATTTTCCGGGCGCGACTTTTGATGTAGATGCTATAGCATTGTAATTTGAATAATTGGAATCGTTTGCTGATTTTTCTGCATTTAATTTTATTGTAGATGCAGTTTCGTCGCAATTTGAAATATTGGGTTCTATGAATGATTCTTGTGTTACGTCTTTTGTTGTAGATTTCTGTTTATTGGGCAATGATTTCCAGTCTTTATTTTTTGATAATTCTTTATTATTACTGGTAAATTTTTGTACCAGTAAATGGCTGACGTTATCTGAAACCACAGTAGAAGATGTAGATATGTCTTTGTTATAATGATCTGGAGTTTGTGGCGTAAGTTTCCTTTCCTGTTTATGTTTTTGATTTTTAAGTAATGAATGGGATTTTTTTTTTTCAGTTCTTTTACATCCATTTTTCATGTTACTAGTAAATTCTATGCGGCGTTTTAGTACCTGCCTATTCTTTTGATCTTCTTCTGATTTTTCATAGCGCTTTACAGATTCTATCCATCTTTTCTTTAATGACAGTGTATTGTTACTTGAACTGTTGCATGTTTTTTCTGCTATGTTTTTTAGCGTGGTTGTAATTGGAATATTGTTTCTTGAATCAGTGGAATCATTGACAATTTTTTCTGTCTCAATTCTTGATGTAGATTCAAATGAACTATTGTTGTTTGTTGAGCCATTTCTATTATCTATCGAGTTTTCAGGCAACAACTGATTTTCAGTATTTTGAATTTGACTTGATAAAACGTTATCGTGTGACCCTAATCTTTTTTTATGACTATTTTCTAATATTCCTTCTTGTACCGCCCGCTTAAGTGCTTTATCCTTGATATATTCTTGGTTACTAGGACTTGGTATAGTTAACATCTGGGGCATGTCTTTTGTAAGCGTTTTTAAAGAAGGGGCTACCATTTTATCTGACTTCACCAGAGACAACCTCCTTGTTATTGCTTTTTTTGAATGTTCATTGTTATTATATAATGACATTTCTGGTAATATAGGTCGATTAACATTGTTATTTAGTAGAGTATTTTGATTTAATCTATATTGTGTTTTCTTTTTGTCTATAAATGGGTGATTGTATTGCTCAGGATCATTGAATTTGCCCCGTCCAATGGTATTTTTGATACAGCCATTTGGATTGGTGTCGTTTTGTGTTTTCGGTTCGACATAGATGTTTTCTTCTTGGTGTTTATCTGCAAAAAATAATAATATTAAAAATGTAACAAAACAATGAAATTTTCTCCGTCAAATTTGCTCTACTATATGTTTTATATTAGGTATGCCCAAAAACCAACATACCAAATATTTTTGTCAGTCATTTAAAACAGCCGATAGTTTTAAAAAAACTTATCACTTATTTGGTTACTTGACAAGCCATTTTCGTCTATTACTTTGGCGCTACTACTGGTTTAAATTGTTCTCAGACTTTTTAATTGCACTGTTTAAAAGGAGGGTTCTCAATTCGGTTGTATTTTCTTCATTTATTTTTTATGTTTGTTACCTCATAACTCCGTCATATATTAACCGACTTGGTTTTTTTTTTTTTGTCTGGAAGTTTACACATCCCGTTTGGTCCCAGATCGATTTGATTACTTCTTAGTGTACTTTGAAGTCAGTTTAAGTTTTATGTAAAACAGTCCAATTATTTGGCGCACAGATCGCGCGAGAAAAAGCAAGAGAGGCAAAATGATTATGACCCTCATGGAGCGGTGACATTTTGCTTATAATTTTAATTGAAAAGACTTGGAAGCAAAAATTTGGTATGAATTTTTGAGTAATTTATTTTGAACTGTAACTTTTTATAGAGAGTCTGTCTGTACCTAATGTAGTCTTCGCCTCTTTCGGATACCCTTTTCGTTACACCCAGTATATATAAATGGGTACACATAATAATATAATGTAGATAATCTTTATCATCAAACTGACCTTGACCTGGTGATGACGGGTTTTCATTCGTTTGCTTTGGTCGTTCAATTATCACATTTGAAGGTACCTCATCGGTTATTGTTTTTGATAGAGGTGGTGACTTAGTAGTTGTTATCGGAGAATCCACCAGAAGAGGTTTTTTAGCAATTGTTGGGCTTCTAGTCTCGGGAGTTGAACTGGTATTTCTTTTCGCCGACACATCTAATGATCTTTCAGCTAAAACATAGTCACATCTGAGATATAAATGCCATCAATAAAATAAAACTTTGTGAGTGAAATGAAACGACCCCCAATCATTTCTGAACTATTTTCAGTTTATTACCTATTCTTGTAGAGATATTCAAATTTGAACATCTCTAACATAACACAAAAAATATATGTTATCAATCTGTAAATATACTAGTTCAGAAACTATTGGAAGTTCATTTTTCATTTCACTACACGAACGTAATGGTTGCAAAATATACGTTCTGAACAAACAATCATAGTTATAATAGTATCTAACTAAAAAGATTTTGACAAACTAAAGGATAGGACGGACATAACGCCTCAATACACTTACTATAAATAGGTATAAATATAACGTAGATATACATAATTCATCAAACTGACCTTGACCTGGTGATGACTGATTTTCATTTGTTTGTTTTAGCGGTTCAAAGATCACATTTGAAGGAATCCAATCGGTTATTGATCGTGATAGTGGTGGTGACTTAATAGTATGTATCGGGGAATCCACCAGAAGTGACTTTTTAGCAACCGTCGGGCTTCTAGTCTCAGAAGTTGAACTGATCTTTCTTTTCGCCGACACTTCTGATGATCTAAAACTATCAGCTGAAACACATTTGAGATAATATGATGACCGTCGAATAAAATAATACAATGTTTAAAGTAAAATATATGTAAAACAAACTTCTATTTTCTGAACTAGTACTTGTAGGTTGATTTATTTTAGTCAGGATATACGTATTTGCATCATCATAACAATCTGGAAATAATAAAAATATTATATCTTAAAAAGGTACATAATTTACCTTATAAGCTATTTATAGGTTATTCGAAGATAGAGTTATAGAGTTCACAAAATAGTGCGTATCATATAAAAATATTAAAATCATAATGGTGCGTCCATGCTTGGCGAACCGATCACGAGTTGAGCCACGAACGAGCATACTGCGAGCATGATTCGCGTAGCGTGGACGGGCTTGCGAGCCTCGACCGAGCGCGATTGTCAGTTTTTTTTACGAACAAAGGGATTCGCATCGTGCTCGTTGTAGGTTCGTTCGTGGCTCGGCTCGTGCTCGATTCGCGTAGTATGGACGCACCGTAATATATAGTCTGTTGGTATATTCAGTTGTAGTGATTCATACTGATATAAACATAATCCACATCATCACTTACCATGGTGAGATTGTGGTCAAACACAGGCCATAC
The DNA here is from genome assembly GCA_947623365.1 of Achlya flavicornis. Taxonomy (NCBI): domain Eukaryota; kingdom Metazoa; phylum Arthropoda; class Insecta; order Lepidoptera; family Drepanidae; genus Achlya; species Achlya flavicornis. The sequence goes on from OX392474.1 coordinate 3,298,177, forward strand.
ACAGTAAAAAGATTATAAATAAATTATGCATATCGATATTGAAAATTATGTCTCTATTTGAATGAGTATAATATAATAATATGTGCTAAGTAAATTAAAAAAAAAACTTTTGGAAAGTTTGTTATCATATCCCTATATAGGGGGACTGGTAATTAGTAAACGAAACGACGACTTTCCCAAAGAAACAAATAGGGATAAAATAACTAAATTATCTGAAAGCTGATAGTGTATTCTTATTCTTGTTACGTACTAAATAGCCTTCCGTTCTGGGAGAATAATATTGTACCTACCTATTGTATTGTATTGTATTGAATTGCTACACCCTATTTTAGATTATAAATTTGGGTGTAGATTATAAATATCATATGTTGCAATAAATGATTGAGTATTGAGTATAAATATTATGGGCTATGTGCTAAGTAAACAAAAAAAATGTTTCTTTGGGAAAGTTGTTTGTTATCATGAGTACAATCATCTAAGTGTTGTTTACTAATTATCAGTGTGATATACTAGTTTTGGTGTTAACTTAGTGTACCCGGTTTTACCCGGGTACCCGACGGATGTAATGTTTTCCGGCGATAAAAGTACACTATGTATTATTCCCGGTTCTGAACAATTTCATCACCATTGGTTGTGGCATCACGAGGTAACAAACAACTAAACAAACTTTCGCATTAATTATGTTAGCTGGATTATTAATCAGGGCATTCACTTTCACCGAAAATAAATAAAATAAATAAATATTTCGGGACATTCTTCACACACGGTCATCTGATCCCAAACTAAGCAGAGCTTGTACTATGGAAACCAGATAACTGACATAATACATATACTACTTTTTGTTTGTAAATACATACTTAATATACATAATTACAACCAGACTCAGGACATATAGACATGTTCATGCACATGTATATACTGTGTGGGAATCGAACCCACGACCGCGCTATAGGTAAAGACCCAACTGCGCCAACTGGCCCGTCAAAATCATATTCATGTTTGTGTAGCCAAATTAATAAATCTATGTTTACTTACTGGTAGCATATTTCACGGTGACTGCGAAGAGTTTGCTTTCAATAACATCAATAGGTTCTTGATTCCTCACACGATTGGCAGTAACTGCTGGGTCTTCCACAGGGAATGAGACTATATCATCACTATTTATTTCTATGTCACTGCTCAGTATAAACCAGGAACGCGGTACGCACACATACTTAGCGATATCTCTGTACGGCAGTTCTAAAAACACTATGACGTAAAAATTATAACCATCGTTTACACTCATAATTAGGAACGACACCTAGAACAACATTGGCGATTTAATGAACCAAACAAGACTGTATCACTTGGCCTTGAACTGAATATCATAACATGATAAACTTATGCACGTAACACAAAAATAATGCTCTATTTTTACGTACGCACGCTAGGTGCGACGCTACGCGAATGTAGAATTGATAGCGCGAATGTACACAAAGGCGCGCTCTACAGCTAAATATTCGTACTATTCAAACATATGGTACAGTCATCCAATAGGCGTTTACTATATTTGCGTGATAAAAGCTAAGTTTATGTAAATTTAGTGACCGGAACTGTTGTTTTTATTAATTGTAATAATCAAAAGATGATAACGTTATTATAACTTACATGTTGTATAATAATATAAAAATATTATATTTACAGTCCAATTTATAAACATAATAATTATATTTATTTTTCGGTCAATTGGTGTGTATGAATATTTTGGCTTGCACTCAGATCAAACATTTGTATGAATGAACGACTGATATTATAAATTAGTTATCTGGTTTAAATAGTGCAACAAATTCTTTATTCCGGATAGCCGTGTGTAAAAAAACTACCCAGGATATTGATTTATATTTTTTTTTATTTTTATTTATTTAAAATCATCATCATCTTCTTCAGCCTATAATGTCCCACTGCTGAGCACAGGCCTCCTTTCACAAATGAGGGTGAAAGGGACTGGGCGATACTCCACCACGCGTGCCCACTGCGGATTGGTGGAGGTAGGCTAGTGGTCAACCTACTGTTGGTAGGCATCCAACTAGCTTAACGATTATCAGAATTAAGTGATAACCGGGCTTTACGTGCCTTCCGAAGCACGGAAACGCTCGATTTGAAATACCACTAGAAGGTCACCCATCCGACCACCACAGACGTAGCTTAACTTTTCAACATAATAATATGATTAACCGATAGACACAAGTCATCGTAAGTATCTGGTGCAATCAGAATTTCAATTAGTCTACAGATAAGATATTTATTTTATAATAACTGCTTTGGAAAAATATCTAAGTTTATAAACTGTTTCACTGATATCGGAACCTACTTTTGTATTTATATTGATACCAGCTGCCCGGCGCGACCGTTCGCGTGGTGCTACCCTACCCTGTGGTGCTACCTTAGTCTACCCTATCTAAACCATCCAGGGCGTCACCCAAACGTATACAAAAAATCAACTGTACGTGTGTTTGTCACTGAACTCCTAAACGGCTGGACCGATTTGAATGAATTTTTTGTATGCGTTTGGGTGACGCCCTGGATGGTTTAGATTCACAAATCAGCCCGGCAGATGGTGCTGCAGTTTGCTTACCAATGGCACAGTAGATATATCAAACAGTAAAGTGACTCGACCCTTTTCTTGATTATAATTGCCTACAGCAGCACGGTACGTGAACACGCGAAAGGGCTGCCCACCTATAGTATTTTAATTTCATCTACCTACTTGTCTAGTTTTGTGATTTTAATCATATTTTTTATTTGATAAAATGTTTTTTTTTTGTGAATGAAATAGGAAGTGTTCAATAAAATGCAAGAAACAGATGAGTAATATATATTTTTTTATGACCCCATTACCTACAGCACGGAGATACTCGAATACTCTATACTCTAAATCGAAATAACAATTTTTTTGGTCACCCATCCGATGTCGAACCGTTGCAAACGTTACTTAATACCAACCATTACATCGCGTGTGCGTTACCTACAGCAATCAAAACCTCTAACTACCTACTGCAAAATCTTACTTAAAAAGTAAATTATTATGTAAATCTTACTAGGTACAGGTACCTACCATTTATTACTCTCACAATCATTTTATAATAATATTTCGTCTAATTCAATAAATATATGTAAATAGCTAAGTACATACATAAGTAGTAAATAGAAAGCCTAGCCTAGGAACTACTACTTTTTTTTAACCTGACCGTAGGTAGTCACTTTTTTCACCCAAGCCAGCCATCCACTTATTTATTTATGAATTCAGGTAGGTATTATGTTATTGACGAAGTCAAGCAACCAAAAAAGCACAATATAGTCTACTATAATTTCTCTTTGTCATATTAAGTAATTGTAATTATTACTTGTAATTATTTTAATTATTTCAATGAATATTTGTCATAAATCGCACGCTTACTGCTTACAAACCCATCACGCCGTTCGTTCGTCACTGCAGCGCATTCGCGACTGTTTGCCAACCGAAAGCGAACCGAAATCGTGGCGCGTAGGTATGACTCGCGTTCCGGCCGTTTGTATGAAGAGCTAGTACTGATAGATATATCTACTGTGCCAATGGTAGGTTTTTTTATGCCAAACTGGGCATATAGATCATTTCGTAAACTAATTTTACCTTTCATATGGGAGGGTCTGCTATGCAAAGCCTTGAGGTCTTTGCTTCGTTAGTATTAAAGATATAAGAGTCTTAATTTTAACCGATAACGGTCCGTAAATGATAGGAATCGTCCATTAATAAAATCAAGTTAATCCGTTGGTTCATTATACCGTGAAGCATTTATTTAATGATTTTTTAAATAGGATTTGGATAAATATTTTCCTCTTGTTATCATATTGAAGGGCAGTGCTTTGTAGAGCAGTGCTGAACGCTCCGTTCATTTATTGATATTTAATTCTCGCCAGATTTAAGGAGGTTGATTATTTTAATACAATACCTCCTATATAGGCCTGATATACATCGATAATATAAATAATAATAAAATATATTATAAAAAAAAAGTATTTTTCGATTAATTAAGTAGCTCACTATTTACTTAACATTTTAATTCCATAATTAAAACATTTATATCATCGACCAAAAAATATGCATCGATTGGACCGAATAATGACCATGAGAGACCATGAGACCATGGGACCGTGGGGGTCCGAAGCTCGCCGTTTTGCTCGCACTTTGTCATCAAAATTGATCGAGATCTCCGAAATTTTTTCCGCCAACGCGTCAGCTTGGCTATCCAAAGAAGAAACGCTGCCAGCCTTCTCGGAACCTTGCCGTTAATCGGAAGCAGCGGCAGGCTTTAGGAAATTTTCTATAAATAGATTGTATTTTGTACATATTTGTTGTAAATACCGACCATTAAAAAGCAACAAAATGTTTTCCATAAGATGTTTATATTGTACAATTAGATGCTCAAATCAGTTTTAGTATATTAGATTCAGACGGTACCGATACCAAATATTTACAGTTTTTTTAGATAGATTATTGTCTGATAGCCTTTCGTATAGACGACTCTAACAAAATATCGAGCATGTTACAATAAGATTCCAACATTTTCTTACGATTGCTTACACTAACATTCCCCAAGCAATCCATCATTAAGTTAAAGTTATTGTCAATTCTTTCAATGAATATTTCCTTTTCACTATAAGTCTCATTGTTGCACCCTATTACGATAGATGGTTGAGAGGTCTGTGCACTTTCAGTTTCCAATATATAATTTTCTTTGTTCTCCTCAGTGCAATGTTTCTCTGGTTGCAATGGACTGGATGTCTCTGGGGATGCTGTTGAATTGCGATTATTATCTGCAACAAGTAAAATGTATCTCATGTAAGTTATAATGTAGAACTAAGATCTATGTGGCAGGAAGAAGGAAACGACGGGAGCTAATAACGTGAACAAGTGCAACAAGAACGAGATTCAACCAGCGGAAAAATGCTAAAATCATACTAGAAACATTTAAAATCCTTATAAATATATTTTCCTAAGACCCAATTTCATGAACGTCGAATAACACTAATTCACAATAAATAATAAATATTATGACTGTGTATTATGCGAATAAGGCCTTTATAACATGGAGCTACGTAGCAATTACTAACTCGAATTACCAACCAGTCAGTAGCACATGCTAGCAGTAATCAGTTGAGTCTTGAAAATATCATAATTTAGTAATCGTATCATAATGGCCTATGAACAATTATCTGACAAATTCTTAGGATACAATGAATTTTATTTTAAAAAAATGCCTGTTTGGAACATGATATACAACGAAGGAAGCACCTAAGAAACTGGCTATCCTAGTTTGGGAACCAAAATTAATGTAATGTAAAATTAAAATTATTGACCGAGCGAGCGTCTCCGTTTCATATTAGAAAAAAATGCTTTTGTATGTCCTGTGGATGTCCAGCTGTTCTCATCTATAGGTCGCATTTCTCAACCGATTCTTGTAAAATTTTGTGAGCAGGTTCGTTAATTATTTCGATTTTTTTGTCGTTTCAGTTTTTGTAATTCAAAATGGCTGAAATATGTTATCTTGTACGTTTTCATCCCCTCCCATGGCTCCCATGGCTCGCGTGGGCTACAGCTACAGAGCCAATAGTAAAAAAAAAAACAATTGTACATACGGATTATAATAATTTATTTAAACCAATGGGATAAATTTAACTTACCAATATGACCATGGTTTTCATTAGAAGTTCTTTCCTTATTAATCGTTTCTGTAGCATCCTTAGATGTTGATGCAATTGGCTCATAAGATGTAGATGGGTTGTTTGAACGATTATTTAAGTCGTTAGACTTGCCAATATTTTTAGTTCCTTTTGCAACTTGTGTTGAAGTTTCTTTAGATTGTATTGACTTGGAATCAGCTTGTGATTTACGTCTTTTATGCGAAGGAACATCACCATGTTCTAATCTTGATAGTTTTATAACCATTTTTGGAATCGTTTGCTGAAGATTTGAATTATCGGTGCGATCAGCATTACGTTTTTTTCTATCTAAAACAAAACATATAAATATACATTATTTGATTACGTATCATAATAGAAGAAACGCGGAGAAGTAATAATAGATAGAAGAATAAGTGATTAATAAAGCAGTATAATCGCAAAAAAGAGCTTTCTAGGGTACTGCTATTAAAGTATTCAGATCGGTTTTATATAGTTTATAGTTTTTTGTTTTTTTTTTTTTATTCTGTGTCCAAATTTATACCTTTAAACTGTATGAGAAGAAGCTGAATATGAATGTAATAAAAAATTGAAAAACTAACCTTCACGTTTTGAATCAGAATGTCTACGGGCATTTTCTTCACGTTTCTTCTTATCGATGTATTTCTGTGCACCCTCAGAAGAATCTGTAAGCATTATTAGATATTCTAAATGGTTTCTATTTGTAGATTTATTACATTAAACCACGCAGTCAGCACCAAGTCACCCTTCCTCCCTTCGCCTTTGTGCCGTTTGGACGTGTGTGTTTCTCATTTTAATAATATTTTTAATAAATTCTGTTGAAGATCAACCTCAAAAAATTCGGCAGTGTACTAGGCGAACATAAACTGAAAGTAGCTGTTACCACCACCAACTTCCGGAGTAAGTGAGATAAATATACGCTTACTGTTACCTCCGTAAAGTAATATTACTTTACTCGCCCCTGATTGCGTCTACGCAACCCCCACCCGGCAAATAATTCGTTTACACGGCAGTGGGCGTGGCCTACCTAACAAGCGGTCAAGAGATATATCTATAACTACATACGTAACCTACTACAAGCCGACGGACTGAGTGCAGTAATTTAGGCCTAAGATTTGTTTTTGTTTCTGCAATGCTTGGCGGAAAGCTGCAACGTACTCCTTCTAAGTCAACTCAGCCAATACCAATTGACCATAACACATCCCAGTCAAACTCAATAGTTGATGAACAGAGTCCAGACATCACATTACGCTCGAATTTTCCAAAACGTCGTCGTTTATCCAGTGAAGGCAGCCCGAATGATTTTTGCCAGCTCCAAGATTTGATCAATAAACTGATGACCGCCCAAAACAAAAGATTAGACTCCCTCGAAGATCATATACTTGACGTTAAAAATCTTAACAATTCTATTAAACATACCAATGAAGAGATAGAGAGATCGATGAATAAAATGTCAGACCATATAACTACAGTTGAGTCGAAAATTGATAATCTGGAGACGGAGCGTAAGAAATTGGTGGAAAATCTGTCTATCCTTGAGGAAAAAATTGAATTATTAGAACAGAATTCCTTGAAAACTAGCGTTGAAATCAGAAACGTTCCGAAAATTCATAACGAAACCAAGGAAGGCCTATTCAACATGATACATCATCTTGGCACTCATTTTAGGCTGCAAATTAACAAGAATGATGTTCGAGATGTTTTTAGAGCGCCCAGCAAGAACGAAAATAAAACTTCCTCGGTGATTATCGAATTCCAGAATACCCTAAATAAATATTCTGTGATTAATGCCACCAAAAAGTACAAAAACGAACATCCCGGCAACCTTAACGCAAGCTTCCTCGGACTTCAAGGCAATACCACACCCATATATGTGTCAGAACAATTGTCCCCTAGAATGAAGAGATTGTTTTATCTAACACGAATGTTCGCCAAAAAAGAAGGATTTGTGTACTGCTGGACCACTAATGGCAAGGTATATCTGCGCAAAAAAGACGGGTCGCCGTTTATCCTTATCAAACATGAATCCCGCTTGGAGGAAATAAAAATGAATACGGAGGCAGAATGACTAGGTTTAATTTCGTTCTTAATTAATAATATTACTTATTTAATAACTATGTATACTGCTTACCTAAACTGTAAATGTTTTTCCATCACATACTACATATTACACAAAAATACACTCACAATGAACACTTATAACACTCACAATAGCACTCATTACTTAATTTACGTACTGAATTGCCGGACAGTTAAAATCACACTAACATATTATCGCATAATTCCCATAAAGATCAACGAGTTCCTTTGCGGTGACTCACTTGTTTTGATCCCATTGATAGACTTTTCTACCTGCTGTATTTCTATGTACCTACTTTTTGCAATCTTACTGTTTTTTGTCATTGTAACTATTATAAATGGCTAATATTAATGAAGTATATAACGATATTGATTTGAGTTCTGTATCCCAATCGGAGTTTATTAATCCAGACGAGTTAGGTCATAGAATTAGTCCATGTGGTGACAACATTCAAGTTTTAACTCTTAACATACGTAGCATCTACAAGAATATTAATCTATTGGAAATCCTCTTATCGAGGCTCACTACTACTTGCGATGTATTAATTCTAACTGAATGCTGGTTGGACATTCAGAAACCCGTACCGCAGCTTAGTTCTTATAATACAGCTTACACTAGGAAATGTAGAAACCAAAATGATGGAGTTGTGGTCTACACCTTAAATGGACTGAGCTGTTCTATTGAAGAACCGCAATTTAATGATGCTAATTGTCTTCTACTACGTATCAAAAATAATGTTGCATTCCTAGCTATCTACAGATCGCCATCATTTCGAAATGTGGATAATTTTCTTTCATCATTAGACATTGTCCTACAACAATTAAATACATACGGCACCATAGCAATTATTGGAGACATTAACATAAATATAACACTAAGTAATAGTGATGGTAACTGTGGAAATTATCTGAATCTGGCTGCGGAACACGGACTGCTGCCAGCTCATTCATTACCTACTAGGGGACATGCGTGTCTTGATCACGTGCTCTTAAAGTCCCGATCCCTGTGCCAAACTTTTGTATTACGCACATCCATAACCGACCACTACCCAGTCTTTCTAAAAATTTCTACTAACCAATGTAATTACAAGCCTTTAATACAGATGACTAAGATTGACTACACTAAAGCTGCACAAGAACTAAGCGCATTGGACCTATCTGAAATTTACTACATGTCAGATCCAAACTCTGCTACAAACTTTCTTGTTAAATCAGTAAAGGAAACTATTGATAACAACACTAGAATTGTCACATTACCTAGACGCCTACGTACCTTAAAACCTTGGATGACTCCTGGTTTACTTAAATGTATTCGGCATAGAGACAAGTTACATCGGAAAGCAAACAAGTCACCATCAAATGATATAGCCGTAACGACCTACCGCAGGTACAGAAACTTCTGTAATAATCTCCTCAAAAAACTCAAAACAGAACATTATAGATTGCTACTCCAAAACTGTAGAAATGCTGCATAAACATGGAAAATCATTAAAAATATCACAAATACAGCTAAAAGTAAAAACCCGGCAATTGAACTTCTAAGTTATGATAAAGAGGACCCAATAACTGCTGTCAATAGTGTAAATAATTTTTTCGCCACAGTTGGTCAAACACTAGCGGAAAAAATTCCAGCTCCAGTATTGACCTCCACTCACATTGATATCCCCACCTAAAGTCATCTCAATTCCTTTGTTTTACTTAACACAGACGAAGAGGAAGTTTATACAACATTATTTAATTTAAAAAACGATTCGGCTACTGGTTCAGATGGTATTCCTACTCTATATCTAAAATTATGCTCGAACATATTGGTTCCACTATTGACACATATTTTTAATACTTGTGTCGAAACGGGTGTCTTCCCATCGGTACTTAAACGCTCCTTGATTCACCCTATCTATAAACAAGGATCTAGAGACAGTGTCAACAACTATAGGCCAATTTCTGTACTACCCGCCATTTCCAAAATTCTCGAGAAACTTATAAACACCAGACTAACTAATTACTTGGAAAAAGAACACCTACTATCTGACTCGCAGTTCGGCTTTCGCGCTGGTAAGTCTACGGAGGAAGCAGTTACTAGCTTAACTGACTTTATTATCACTAGCCTGGACACAAAGCGAAAATGTGTTGGCATTTTCCTGGATATGGCAAAGGCTTTTGACACTGTCTCTATACCTATTCTTTTGAAGAAAATGGAGAATTTGGGTATACGAGGAACTTCTCTGAAACTATTCAAAGACTATCTAACTAATAGAAGCCAATGTGTCAAGATTGATTCTCACATTAGTGCTGATACCTATATCTCATATGGAACACCTCAGGGTAGTGTCCTCGGGCCGAGTCTTTTCCTAATCTACATAAACGAGCTCTGCCTCTACACCCCACTTAATGGTAAAATTTTCACTTTTGCTGATGACACCGCCTTAGTTTTTCAGGGAGAGACTTGGGACGAGGTGCGCACCTGTGCTGAGATAGAACTCCATAAAATTGTTAAATGGCTTAATAAAAACCTTCTAACCCTTAACATAGCCAGCCAAATCAAAATTTCTTCCATTTTCGATAAAAAAAACTCACCTACCCAGTCTAGATTTTGCAATTAAAGCTCACTCATGCCAATTTAATCCCACATCTACAATAGACTGCTGCTGTTTAGATATAGAAAGATGTACACAGGTTAGGTATTTGGGAGTGGAGCTTGATGAACAGTTGTCATGGTTACCACATTTAACTATACTCACTAGCAGAGTGCGAAAATTGATTTGGACATTTAAAAACATTCGATCAGTTGCAAATCCTAAACTGCTAAAGACAATTTATTTCGCTCTTTGTCAATCGATACTTAGCTACTGTATCTCCACGTGGGGAGGAGCTTGCAAAACAAATCTTATTTTACTGGAAAGAGCGCAAAGGTCAGTTTTGAAAGTTATGACTCGTAACGGCCGGTTCACACATGTCTCCGTTTTACTGTTCCGTTTTATCGTGTACGTTTTTTTTTCGTCGATGGCGTATGTAGTTGTATGAGCGACTTCACACATGGCACAGTATTCTGTATACAGTAAAAAATATCGTTCCGTAAAAAAAATACATTCCGTTTTGTCATCGAATACTGGACGACGGAACAGTAAAAATATACGGATACGTAGAATTTTAACGGATAGATACTGTGTGCGTGGCGGGCGGTGTGTGCGGGGTGTAGGAGGGGGAGTGATGCGACAGGTTTTGTTTGACTCACTTTTTCTGTTCACACATCGCATCCAGTAATGACGGATTCGTTGAACGTTATACGGTGCCTATGTGTGAACAGCGCATAAATTTATGACGTATCCGTTAAAAACGTACCAGTAAAACGGCCTCCCATGTGTGAACGGGCCGTAAGCCCTTTTCTTATCCAACCTACGACTTATATCAAGAATGTAGAATCATGACAGTACGCCAACTATTTATTCATAGAATCATTATCCTTCACCACTCTAATATAACTTTCGATCCTGACTTCTATAACACAACAAGACGAAATGACATAGTATGTAGAACACCTAAATTGCGCACCCGATTTGCACAGCGACATTACTGTTTTCTGGCGCCTTTCCTTTATAACAAATTAAATGGAATACTCAACTTCTACCCGTTACCCCGGACCCGCTGTAAATGGACTATTCGGGATTGGCTACTTACACAAAATTATAAAACTACTGAATGCCTACTAGAAGTTTTAACATAACATAAAATTGAATTTTTACCACACATACACGCACACACACACACAAACATATATACCCACTCAAACACACACATGCACATACACATTTATCTAAAAATTTCAATGTTAATTTAAATTTAAATTATGTGTCTTTATCACAGTGTAACTAAATTGTAAACAACACTTAGATGCTAATATTGTATTATTAAAACCCAGCACTTTTGTACTCACCTGGCGGAGGGGAGGGGCCTAATGCCTATGTCACAGGCTTACCTAGTATAGGCATTAGGTGCTCAACCGAGCAACTATTATTACAAGCTGGAATCCTATCTATTGTAAAATTATATCTACATATTATTATGTCATATTGGCTGCACTTTTACAATTCTTTTGTTCTGAATAAAATATTATTATTATTATTATTATTATTAAAACCCTTTTACAAGTAGCCGAAAATGAATGTAATAAAACAATAGAAAATCAAACCTTCACGTTTGGAATCAGAATGTCTACGGGCACTTTCTTCACGTTTCTTCTTATCGATGTATTTCTGTGCACCCTCGGAAGAATCTGTAGCAAATAAAATATAAATTTATTTACGATAACGATGGATTGATTTATCATTAGCATTATTATTCATATTGTTACTAGCTGCAGATTTATACATTCAATCTCTATTAGAAGTAGCCGAATATTAGTGAAATAAAATAATGGAAAATCAAACCTTCACTTTTCGACTCAGAATGTCTACGGCCACTTTCTTTGCGTTTCTTCTTATCGATGTATTTCTCTGCACTATCAAAACAATCTGTAGCAAATAAAATATCAATTTATGAACAGTAAAGATGGGTTAAATTCATTAGAATTATTATTCGTAAAACTATAGTTCGCAACTTTTTTCTTAATGGAACAGAAGGCTTGTGTGAATCAAATTCAAGCCATTTGATGCTACAAGGTCACTCAATCATCAACTTAACACGGTGGTTCTCGCGAGGTACACGCGTCTCATGATGACAATTTTGGTGGGCACGCGTGGTGGAGTATCTGCCCATTCCCTTTCACCCTGATTTGTGAAAGGAGGTCTGGGCTCAGCAGTGGGACATTATAGGCTGATGATGATGATGATGATGAACCAAGAAATCAATATTTCTGTTACATGGCGTTACATGAGTAAAACCAAGTTACAGTAGTACCCAACTGATAAGGCGCGTCGCGAAAAATTCACAGAAAATAAAGTATGGCCCGAAGATTAAAGAAAGAATGCTTAAAACTTACAATCAACCTTAGGTCACTACTATAAGGCTCATAATACACTGCAACTGTTAGTTCCGTCTCACTCGCAAGTCATCTGTGCAGGTACATCGGTAAGCCATATTAGTTGGATACTACTGTACAAATAAATTACACGCACTTACCCGTCTCATATACCAACTCAACCTTATGTAATGTACATTTAAGTAGAGTATTACTTAATTCTGATCTCCTTTTTACTAACTTTATAATTTCTGATGATTCTCCTTCAGGATAATTTATAATAACTCCCTTATTCAATTTCCGAATAATGACCCAAGAGCTTGGTACACAAACGTAATCATCGATACCTTTGTTTTGTATTTTTACCACTGCAAATTTATATTTATCTCTCTGAAAATAAATAACGAAGACTGAAATATCCATGTACTATAAACACTGTATCACTTATCCTTGACCTCATAACGTCACGTAATCACATTGTTAAAAATAACTCACTGTCGTTTTTGAATTGGAATTTGATTCAGTAGTTTGCCCATCGGCTCGCGAATTTGACGACCGTCTCATTCCGCCACCAACCAGGAATTCCGAATCAACTGATTAAAATACTATAGTATTATTTTTTATACAAACTTAGTTTTCGTATTTAAATTCACACAAATCGAACGTGTGACGCAGAATAAACTAAGTAGCGAATGAATTAGGAATGACGATGTATTTTCGTTGATATCAGTATGTTACAAATGGTGTGTGAGCGAGACGGAACATACTATCATCGACCCAGTATAAACTAACAGTCGTAAATTCGGATCATAGCTGTTTATGAATCATTATTATCGCAATTTAATATACCTACTTTAGTTTTCAGTGAATAAAAAATATCAGAATTGTCATTCGACCAGTAGAAGAATAGTCATTCGACCCTGAAGAGATTTCTTCAGGGTCGCCAACGCGCGAGTGATACCCCTGGTGGTGCAAGCGTCCATAGTCTACGGTAAATTCTTTCCATCAGGCGGGCCGTATGCTTGTTTGCAAACTTAGTGGTATAAAAAAAAACATATATAGCTTGGTGTGCAGTGGTAGCTCTACATCTACTCTAAATAACTAAAATTTTCTTAAAATTAGACGAAATCGCTATTTCGTAATCCCCGGTTTTCTCCTCCTAAACAGGATCGATAAAAAAAAAACCGGCCAAGTGCGAGTCAGACTCACGCACCGAGGGTTCCGTACAAACCTGTAGGTATATAAGTAAATGGTAGTATAGACCTGAGTATTTGATATTAATTTCAATTTATGACGTAAAAAAAAACTACTTACTAGATCTCGTTCAAACCAATTTTCGGTGGAAGTTTGCACCGTAATGTACATCATATATTTTTTATAGATTTATCATTCTCTTATTTTAGAAGTTACAGGGGGGGGGACACACATTTTACCACTTTGGAAGTGTCTCTCGCGCAAACTATTCAGTTTAGAAAAAAATGATATTAGAAACCTCAATATCATTTTTGAAGACCTATCCATAGACACCCCACACTTATGGGTTTGAAGAAAAAAAAAAATTTGAGTTTCAGTTCTAAGTATGGGGAACCCCCAAAATTTATTGTTTTTATTCTATTTTTGTGTGAAAATCTTAATGCGGTTCACAGAATACATCTACTTACCAAGTTTCAACATTATAATTCTTATAGTTTCGGAAATAAATGGCTGTGACATACGGACAGACAGACAGACAGACATGACGAATCTATAAGCGTTCCGTTTTTTGCCATTTGGCTACGGAACCCTAAAAACAAGAATCATTATAAGAAGGGCTTTGGCTATGACTGTCGGGTTTCCTTTGTTTTTTTACATTCGTCAAATTTGTTCGCTGGACGTCTGATAAGGGCGTTAAAAATGGTTGGTTTTTGTGATTTTAGAAGGCTCCTAATTCTTATAATAATTAATTTATGGAGAAAAACACAACCGAGGGACATACAGTGGTATCTACAGATTGTATGGTAAAATAATCATTGCTCTAGTGTCATCATCCAGAGAGGAAACTGAGGATTACGTTTGTATGGAACAAACGCCACCAGCATTTCCTTTTTCTATAATTCTACTAGCTGCCCGGCGCGACTTCGTTCGCGTGGTGCTACCCTACCCTATGGTGCTACCCTACCCCACCCTACCCTACCCTACCCTACCCTACCCTACCTGAATTTTCTTTGCTATAAACCTCACGGAGGCCGAGACCTTTCCAACGAATGCAAAACCGTGGAAATCGGTTCATGCGTTCTGGAGTTATAGCGTCAGGAAGGAAAACCCGACTTATTTTTATATAGTAGACTAGCAGACCCCCGCGGTTTCACCCGCGTACGGTTTGAATTTTCCAAATGCACGCCACTGATTATTAGACATATCAAACAAAACAAAAACAATTATTTTTACAATTAAAACTAAAAACCTATATTATACCTTTACAAAAAAATCTAACTCAAAGAATCTTATTTAATTATTATATGAGAAAAAAATTAAATTAATTACACTCAAAATATTCTAATGAAATAGATATTTTTTTCATGGGCGTCACACGGGTATGTATTTTGCAATAGTCACAATAAATCACTTCGACATAGTCCTCATGCAGCCAGTCACCGTCCATAAAAGTCATGTTATACTACAGTGGTGGTCATGTCCTAAAACTCTTCACGGACTTTTGAAAAGACACGATACACATAATTCATTTCATTTCACTTCACTGGTGCACATGGATTGATCTTTATTGGATAAAATACCACCGATAATATGCAATAAAACTCAAAATACACGAATTTATAAAAATGAAAACGCAACGTCACTCTGCAAGCTCCCGCCAAAAAGTCCGAGAAAATGAACTACCAAACAAATTTCGAATTCTAATCCGATTTAAATATTTTTTTATATTTGACATTCCAATTTTAAAGAGCATTTCAGTTTCCAGAACAAAAGGCAGATAGAGCGCACGAAACACGGGAGTGAGGCCAAAAAAAGCAATTAGGTACAAATTGAAAAACACATACCTAGTATTCGCTTTTGAATTCGTATTTGCTATGTTTAAAAGCTGCTGTGTGCTAATTTATTAAAAAGAAAGTGTTTTTCGTTAAATAAAGTTTTTTAAACAAAGCAAATACAAATTTAAAAGCGAATACCAGGTATGTGTTTTTCAATTTGTATTTGCTTTTTTGGCCTGACTCCCGTGTTCCGTAAGCTCCATCTGCCTTATTGTGTAATCTGTGAAAATCGGATTGAGATTTCTAACATGTCATTGTGTCAAAATAAAAAATGTTATTTAAATCAAAAGTACTAAGGAGTATTGATATCAACTTCGATGCAAATAACCCCTAAAATAACTTTCTACCCCTTTTTGACCCCGTTAGGCGATGAATTTCAATAAAATACGCAACACATCTTCCATCAATTCTGTTAAGGAATGTTTATGCAAAATTTGAAGTAGATCGGACCAAGGAATCACATTGTCCCATACAAACTTTGCCCCCGTTTTTTACCCCCTTAGGGGTAGAATTTCGGAAAATCCTTTCTTATCTGATGCCTACGTAATACAAAGAACTCACCCTCCAAGTTTCAGGTCTCTACGATCAGCGGTTTAGGCTGTGCGTTGATTGTCAGTCAGTCATTCAGGACAAAGCATTTTATATATATAGACTAGCAGACCCCCGCGGTTTGACCCGCGTACGGTTTGAATTTTCTCCTTCGAAAACCAATGCACGCCACTGATTATTAGACACAACAAATCAAACACAGATATTTTTTACAATTAAAATCTAACTCCAAGAATCTTAATTAATTATTATAACAACAAATGAGAAAGAAATTAAATTAACTACAATCAAAATATTCTAATGAAACAGAGAAAATTTACTCTTTTTTTTTTCATTGGCGTCACACGGGTGTTTATTTTGCCAATTTCCAGTTATATTATATAAGTTCTAGTCACAATAAATCACTTTCACAAAGTCCTCATGCAGTCAGTCACCGTCCATAAAAGTCATGTTATACTACAGTGGTGGTCATGTACTAAAACTCTTCACGGACTTTTGAAAAGACACGATACACATAATTCATTTTATTTCACTTCACTGGTGTACATGGATTGATCTTTATTGGATAAAATACTACCGATAATCTATATATATAAAATGCTTTGTCCTGAATGACTGAGAATCAACGCACAGCCTAAACCGCTGAACGTAGAGACCTGAAACTTGGAGGGTGTGTTCTTTATATGCAATAAAACTCAAAATACACGAATTTATGAAACTCATTCAACGTAACTGCAAGTTCCCGCCTAAAAGTCCGAGATGATGAACTTCCAAACAAATTTCGAATTATAATCCGATTTAAATATTCTTTTATATAATTTGACATTCCAATTTTAAAGAGCATTTCAGTTTCCAGAACAAAAGGCGGATAGAGCACGCGAAATACGGGAGTGAGGCCATAAAAAGCAATTAGGTACAAATTGAAAAATACATACCTGGTATTTTGAATTTGTATTTGCTATTTTTAAAAGCAGCTGTGTGCTAATTTATTAAAAAGAAAGTGTTTTTCGTTAAATAAAGTTTTTTAAACAAAGCAAATACAAATTCAAAAGCGAATACCAGGTATGTGTTTTTCCATTTGTATTTGCTTTTTTTGGCCTCGCTCCCGTGTTCCGTTCGCTTCATCTGCCTTATTCTGTAATCTGTGAAAATCGGATTGGGATTTCAAACATGTGTCAAAATAAAAAATGTTATTTAAATCAAAAGTACTAAGGAGTATTGATATCAACTTCGATGAAAATCACCCCTAAAATAACTTTCTTCCCCTTTTTGACCCCGTTAGGCGATGATTTTCAATAAAATACGAAACACATCTTGCATCAATTCTGTTAAGGAAGGTTTATGCAAAATTTGAAATAGATCAGACCAAGGAATCACGTTGTCCCATACAAACTTTACCCCCGTTTTTCACCCCCTTAGGGGTAGAATTTCGGTAAATCCTTTCTTATCTGATGCCTACGTCATACAAAGAACAGACCCTCCAAGTTTCAGGTCTCTACGATCAGCGGTTTAGGCTGTGCGTTGATTGTCAGTCAGTCATTCAGGACAAAGCATTTTATATATATAGATTATATGATTTTTGTTAATGCGAATGTGAGTTTGTTTGTTTGTCACGCTTTCACGACTAAACCGGTCGCGATGAACAACAGGACACCGATCAGGACACTAGGGGCTCTACCACGTATCTTTGATGATAATATCCAATCAGGGTCCAACAATGGTCTTCTTCGTATGAAATTGTACGTCGTATGAAATCGCGGTAGTCCAGCTGATAGGGAATACAATATGAAACCCAACTATTTCAGCAACATGTTTATTTATAGACCGCCTCCCCCAGAGTTCAATTAGTACATAAGACACCCTCAGGACGTAATGCAATATCTTGCGGTCTGTTATATTATACGATACGTATCTGGAACAGCGGTCCTTTGCTGATATAATTATATTTCATACTAGCCTCCGTACTGTGGATCCACGCGTTCAGAAGTGAATTATTAGATTTGTTTTAGTCATAAAATACCTATATATTTTTAGGAGAGGTATACTGTTGTTTCGTTCGAAGAAAATCTCGACTAGGGATGTACCTCCACCTTACAGAATACCGCAGCCAAATAACTTTATGTTGTGTTGCTGCGCGTGAGTGTAAGGTCGATGTCCCGGCTATTGCAAGTATCCGTAGGGTAAACGCTTACCCCCAAGCCCCAGGGTACGCCTCTTTGAATTAGATTTATAAATATGTCTGAGTATGTCAATACATGAAATACATACATGAAGCGCTCGTGTTGTAGCATGATTAGCCGTTCTTGATCGATCGGCAAAGTTAAGCTACGTCTGTCGTGGTCGGTACCTGGATTGGTGACCGTGTAGTGGTATTTCATATCGAGCGTTTCCGTGCTTCGGAAGGCACGTAAAGCCGTTGGTCGTTAAGCTAGTTTGATGCCTCCCAAGCGGCTTGAAAAATTCCAACAGTAGGTTGACCACTAGCCTACCTCCACCAATCCGTAGTGGGCACGCGTGGTGGAGTATCTGCCCATTCCCTTTCACCCTCATTTGTGAAAGGAGGCCTGTGCTCAGCAGTGGGACATTATAGGCTGATGATGATGATGACGATGATGTCAATACACATGTAGTATATAATAGTCATGTTTATTGTGAGTGTGTTTGTAATCTGCTTACTAGCGGTCCCATGCGGTTTCACCCATGTTCCGGAGGGATCGTATATATTTCCGGCATAAAAAGTATGCTATATCTTATTCCAGAGTCTAATCTATCTATGTACCCAATTTTATCCAAATCCAAATATTACTTCGCAATGAAACACATGTTTTTTCGGAGGACAAATTACCGTAGAAGCTACTCCAACTGCGTAATAAGGGCGAGATCTGACCGTCCATTACCGGAATAGGCCACTCGGACCGATACCAAACCAATTACGTTTTCTATAAATCTAGTCGGTCGTACACACGCATTAGGGATACGTGAAATGTTGCTCGATTTCTCTTACCTACTTTGTTTTATGTTACTTATTTTGGTACAGTTATTACGATAAACCGACATAATACATTGTGTAAAGTATCAAAATAGACACATCGACGTATAAAAAAATCAGGACGTAGTGTCGCCCTATAAACGAGTGAGGCACCAAAAGGAAGCCGGCGTTCTTGTAATTACATGGCCTCACATATACGCCATAGGAAGCCGATCGGTTGTAATTCCACATTGAGACTTTGACAGTGACAATAAGGCTCAGTATAATTTGTGCCTGCTCGGGCCAGTACTTATTTTAGTCACGCATACGAAGGAAATTTTCAACTTCACTTCATTTTCGCTTCACACTCCGTCTTGATTTTTGATACGTCTATGAATAGGCTCTCTAAGCGTTACATTGTCATAAAAATGTTAGCGCACTCTCGAGTATACGAAAGTAACTTTGTCCATCTATCTTTTATTATTTTGTGTGCGAAACCTGACAAGCATGCTGTACACTAATGGTACCCAATCATGAAGCAGGATTATTGCTTCATGTACCCAATGAAGTGACTACCGTCGCCTACGGACTTTGATTCGATTTCGCGTTCTTATTTATGGCCACATCGTCACTGACCCTCAAAGTTCTGAAATATCTTAGCAATATTAAGTTTATTTCCAAGAAAGATTGCCAATTGTCCACTCCGATTAAATGTAAAATTACCACCTGCATTATTACAAGTATAATTTAATATAAATCGTGCGTGTGTCCGTCTTCTAATTACATTAGAGGAGAAGCGTCGCTTGATGTAATGTAATTGTTTGCGGTCACGGCGTTCATTACTGGCGCGTTTCGCTCAAACATAGGTTCCGAGTGTAAGCGGGGAATGTTGAGACTAATGTAACAGGTGGAGATTTCGAGATGGCATATTTTTAAACCTATATTGTGTAAGTCATGCTGAACAACTTTTACCATGGGACCAACACAATATTCTCATTTTTTTTTTTAACTTTTCTAACAAAACGTCAACCTTGCTCGATCATAGTGTATGAAAAGTAAAAAATATTTTTTGAGTATTTTTTGTTGGTCTGATCTGATAGTAAAAGTTGTTTAGCATGATTAACCCATCATAGGTTTCGAAAATATACCATCTCGAAATCTCCACCCAGTAGGTTTTTTTTTTTTTTTTTTTTTACTTTGTATAGGCCTGTGTTTGACCACAATCTCACTATGGTAAGTGATGATGTGGTCGAAGGTGGTAAGCACACAAAGCCTAGAAGGAACTGGCTCTCAAGTGCAGCTGACGGAACACACCGATAGGTGCTTGGCGACAGATTTTCAACTTGAGGGTGGTAGCCAGCCAGACGGGTACTACAAAGTACCCTACCACCGTGCTATGGTTTCCTCACGATGTTTTCCTTCACCGAAAGCTCAAGCTCATTGTAGGATTCGAACCCGGGACCTTCGTCTCGGTATCCGACGTCACTACCACTGAGCTATCATCGCCTTAAAAATATATATATATAAGTTTTAAAAAAAAAGTACTAGCTTTTTTGGAGTGGTACTTTTTGTTGACTGTACTTTCATTGTCTTCCAATATACTAATGTATACCAAAATATCAAGTCAATCTTACCACTGAACGTGGGTGAAATTCGACTTGCAAGATTCCACCCGAAAAAACATAGTTAAATAAATACATTGCAGGTTAAATAAAAGCTTTTAAATAAACCTTTTTTATACGACAGTGTTGGCAAACTCATACATAGATAGATAGAATGCGGTTACCGTAACCCATGGACTTTTGCAAAACACGGGGCATCATTCACCCGTTACCGACCCTTCCCTTCTCTCCGATGAGCTCTGCCACATTTCTTCACCGCATATATGATCCCAAACTGAGCAGAGCTATAACTATACTACGCATTAGGTACCTACTATGGAAACCAGACAACTGATACACTATACATACATTCTCCTATTAAGAGGAAAGGATGGCTGCAAGAAATTTGAAAAATAGGTTTTTAACATTGCTGTCGCGCTGTTCCCGAGCTATCCCGTCCGAGGACGATAGAGACAACTACAGCTTCGACCGATTTTTCTATACAAAACTGGATCAATAAAAAATAAAAAATACAAGAATCATAATATGAAGGTCTTGGCTATGTCTGTCGGTTTTCCTTTGTTTTTTTATATTCGTCAAATTTGTTCGCTGGACGTTTGTATGGAACAAACGCCACCAGCATTGCCTCTTAAATATACACTAATATATTTATAGCTTTTTTCTTTTTAAACGACGAAATCAGAAATACCTAACCTTACGGTGCGCCTGATGGTAAGCGGTTACTGTAGCTATATGGACGCTTGCAGCATATGGGGCATCACCGCTATGAACAAAAGTAGGTGCATACTTCTCTTTTCAGTCGTAAAAGAACGTAGCACCTCAGAAATACGCGTAATTACTGCTAAGGAAAATATAGAAATGAGTGAGTTACTAAAGTAAATTGGTTTACCGATTGTGGTATATTGGATCAAAGATTGGGGTCAAGTACCCCGATATCGAATTAAAGGTACCCATTATACGTAATACGGTTATTGATATTTCCCATGATTTATCTTATTTATTTTTGCAAGATGTACAACATATCTCAAATGACTGTGGAATCGTTTCCTGAAGGATGTATGTATACCGGCTTATTTTGTATATTAGCACTTTTTGTATAATATCAATATTGTATACCGTATTATTCATAAAGCTTAAAACGTCGTTCCAACCGGTAATTTGGTGTAGACGTACCTATAGAAACAAATTTTATCACATAAAAAATATTTTGTATTTCGAAGGTAACTAAGCAATCAAAAGTCTTGTCAGCTTTGAAATAAATCCAATGGGGTGGTAATAGTTTATTATGTTGTTTTAGATGTATAATTATTTATTAACAACAAATATATACAAAATACAATCTATATTTACAAAATATAATCTATATATAGAAAATTTCCTCAAGCCTGCCGCTGCTTCCGATTATCGGCAAGGTTCCCAGAAGGCTGGCAGCGTTTCCTCTTTGGATAGCCAAGCTGACGCGTTGGCGGAAAAAGCTCCCCGCCCGCTGGTCTCCGGAGGTCTCGATCAATTTTGAAGACAGTTTTAGATTAATTAAATTCATTATCATCATATTCTACTAATACCTAATACCGACTACTAATCATTGGTATCCCCTAAAGAAATCTTCAACGAAAGGTCATGGGCTGCTTACATCCCGCGTCTCCCACTAATGGTCATGATTAATGTAAAGAGAGGTAGAGCATAGCGTTTATTCGCTCAAAGAGCAGCTAGACTGGGGAAGTACCTCCACCTTATAGAATACCGCAGCCAAATAACTTTATGTTGTGTAAAGTTGTGTTCCTGCGAGTGAGTAAGGTCGCCAGAGCTCATAGGGGAGGGGAGATAGGTCGATAACGCGTGAGCGATGCTTCGTGTGTTACAAGCGTCCATATGGCTACGGTAACCGCTTACCATCAGGCGGGCCGTATGCTTGTTTACCGACTTAGACGTAAAAAAAATATATTAAAAGGGAAAATTGTGTATCCCTCTTCCGTGGGCGCATTATGCTTTAAGCACGGAAGAGTGTGATGTTAGGCATAGTTAATGGGAGAAGAGAGAAACAATGGAATTTCGACCACTGCAGGACCAATAGTTAAAATAAATATCATTTTTGTTGCAGATACCATCGCCCTTCGAGACGTCCAACTTATAGCGCCCTCTGCCGTCAAACTGGGTGACACAGTGCTCCTCGGATGCAAATGGACACTAGAAGGCAATGAGACACTGTACAGCGTCAAATGGTACAGAGGAAGGCAGGAGTTTTTCAGTTATCTACCCAAAGAATATCCGTTCACAAGGATCTTCGCGCAACCTGGGATTGATGTTGATGTAAGTCATTGTAAATTAGTTTTTGCTTTCTCAAGGCATCTAATATGTGTTCAATAGATTATTCCAAGTTATGAGAGGTCACATCGAGTAAAAGTCCCTTAAGAGAAGTAATAACGAGCAATTCAATTCCGCAACATGTCAGTGCTTTCAAACAGTAAGGACCAATCACTGAATAGTGTGTTCTTGTCTTGGCCAATGAGAGCGCATGTGTCCTTGACTTAGCCAATCAGAGCGCATTGTGGGTGGTGGGAAATTGTTCGGTTTCAAGCATAGTGCAAACGTTTCAACATCATAGCGCTTTAATGGGTTAAATGATCGATGTACTAGTAGAAATAAGGATCGAAAAGAATAGTCGAATGAATACTATGCATCACATACTACGTATCGAAAAGTGCCATGCAAAATAATAATAATAAATAATTATTTTCAGGCTTCTTGTGGCCCATAGATCTTACAAACTAACATAAATATTATAATAAAACAATGTTTGTTAATATAAAACACTTATGCCTATGTTAGTAAACACTACTGCACTATGTCTTTGTGCAATCTGTGGCACTTGTCCGCGATAGCGACGGAAAGGCCAAAAGTCCTCTTCCATGACAAGTTGCAGAAATAATGTTGGAGCCCGCACCACGAACGCCTTGAAGTTGACGTTGCGGATCGATTCCAGCAGTTTCAACCTCGGCGTGTACTATCCTTTGGTGCACGTACTCCACGATGTCCTCCGCCTCAGTGGTGTAGTATAGGCGGGAAATATACACCGGAGTGTTTGGCCACGTTTGGCTTCGCGGCACAAATGGTTTGCTTGGGCTCCACAAAGAAAATAAACCTGTTACACAATAATGATTTATACTAAACGAGTCGTTGTTACAAATAAAACATTAAAAATCTCTGTAACTATTCCAGACATCTCTGAAATTGATTCATAAAAAAATCTTGATAAGTGGATGCTCAGCGAAATAATACATTTTAAAAATGATTATGTAGCCCAAATTATAACTTATCTAACTTCAAATTTGGTTAAAAGCTCGCTGTGCTCAAGTCAGCGTTACGTTACTTCTCGTACCAATAAGAGATTTAAAACTACTTTGCTTTTGTTCGAAGACTACGTTATAATTTTGTATTGAATTTATTGGCTTGCGTTTAATATAGGTTTGTAAGCAAAATTAAAATACTTAAAAGCGGGCTTTAGTTGTCACAATAAAATACAAAGGATTACTTTTCTAGGGGTAGCCTTATTTTCAGTGGTTATTGTGTACTCATAAATTATGAATAACTTTTACTATGAGACCAACTCTGAATTTTCGAAAAAAAAAAAAAACTTTATCTCATATATTTATTTCATGCTATGATCTTTAGATCTATACAACGCCTTACTAAGAAATTCATACCAAATTTTTGCTTCCAAATTTATTGAATTAAAATCATAACCAACGCATCACCGCTCTATCTTTTCACGTGACTTGCTTGTATTTTTATAAAAAAAACTCTTTCACAATCCATGCGGCAAGTACCAAAGAAGTCGTGTATTTTTATGGATATGGCGATGATAGCACAGTGGTAGTGACGAATACCGAGACGAAGGTCCCGGGTTCGAATCCTAGCTTAATCCTTGAGCTTTCGGTGAAGGAAAACATCGTGAGGAAACCATAGCACGGTGGTAGGGTACTTTGTAGTACCCGTCTGGCTGGCTACCACCCTCAAGTTGAAAATCTGTCGTCAAGCACCTATCGGTGTGTTCTGACAGCTGCACTTGAGAGCCAGTTCCTTCTAGGCTTTGTGTGCTTACCACCTTCGGCCACATCATTACTTACCAGGTGAGATTGTGGTCAAATACAGCACTAAATACAGAAAAAAAAAAAAAAACTACGCGTTTTATTTTATATTGAACATAGAAATAATTATACCTAGAAAGAACGTCGCCATACTACACGAATATATAAAACAGGCCAACTTTTACAGGCTGCTGCTCGTAACAGCTACGTTTTACGCTCCCTCTGCGTCATTCTGCTTGTCATAGTGACGTTCATAATGATAGCAGTTGTTGAAATATTCCCATTAAAATCGGGAGAAATTTAAATATTAAACATTATTTAGCAATTTTATTTATTTTTATTTGATTTAGCCTCTAACAGTTAGGGCCTATTTTTATCGTCGCGTGCACAGCTTCAACACTCAATCTGGATGTATCATTAATCAAAGGTATTGAACCTTGTTTTTCACCTTTGTGGAATATTAGGTATTATTTAGGTAGGTCATAGAGTTCAAATATTAATTTTAAATCAATGAGGTAGGTAGTCTTTAAAAAAAAAACATTAATCAGTTTGTGACCCCTGGCAATAATCAAAAGGTCTCCTAATACAGCAAAATAACCTGCCCAACCCGTAGTCCGATTTTGTTTAACGGTCCACAATAAACAGGTTTTATAGGTCGTTAACGCACTTTTCATGTTTTATTGTCAACCATTGTTAAGAAGATTCGCTTTACGATCGCCACTAAAAACCTTCACGTTTCATATAAATAAGTAACTGAAAATATATACAGGCTGGAGTTTTATAAGTTCACTAGCTTTGCTCTGCGGTTATGATCGCGATGAAATATCTTTTGTATTGCGTTACCTTGTGCGAAGCGTGAGCATATTTATTTTTTTATAGGTACGTCGCCGCGTCGGCAAGCAAGAGAGAGGTAGAGCAAAGTGTTTATTCGCTCAAAGAGCAGCTCGACTGGGGAGTACCTCCACCTTACAGAATACTGCAGACAAATAACTTTATGTTGTGTAAAGTTGTGTTCCTGCGCGTGAGTAAGGTCGCCAGAGCTCATAGGGGAGGGGGGAAAGGTTGGTAACGCGTTAGTGATACTTCTTGTGTTGCATGTTGTTGTTGTTGTTGATGGTAAGCGGCCATATGGTCGCTTGCAACACACGAAGCATCGTTCACGCGTTACCGACCATTTCCCCCTCCCCTATGAGCTCTGGCAACTTATCTCACGCGCAGGAACACAACATTACACAACATAAAGATATTCGGCTGCGGTATTATGTAAGGTGTAGATACTTCCCCAGTCGAGCTGCTCTTTGAGCGAATAAATTCTATGCTCTACTTCTCTTAAGATATGATGCATTCACAGATATACCGTACACTAGTTGATATACAGTCAGACAATATGTCCATATGGATTCTTTGTCATTTGTTCTCGATAAAAGAAGAGTAATTGGCATTCACTATATTATTTTAGTCCTTCAAACTATAATGTACGCGCACTTCGTTTCAAGTCATTGTGACCGCTCCCGTGCTCACGGCCTGTACTCTAGTGCAGTCAAAGAAAAAAAGAAAGAAAAAAGATTTATTCAGGACAACTCGTTGTGAGTTATTACAAAATATATAAAAAAACAGAACAACATATAAAAACAAAACAAAAACGTAATGTTGCGTGATGCCAGGAATAGGTCTCGACTCAGATGTGCTTAGGTCAGTAGAAAACTAACCCTCGCTGTATTAATACTAACTAATACTACCTAGTCGCTGTATTAATATTCGAACTCTATGATTTTGTCCTTTTTTGGTTTCTAGACCTCTCTACCAATTTGCATTAATACTTGTTTTGTAGTATAACCAAAGTATAACCGTGAAGACAAAGAATACTGACAGACGTATGTAATTACATAATTAATGAGATATTTTGACGTGACTGCCTACTAGTCTCAGCTGGCGCCCATGGGAACACATGAAATGCAGATATTGTTTTTTTTTACGTTCATGACTTGGAGTTTATTCGAACCATGGTGGTGATGGTGGTAAAACTAATTGAAGCATTTTTTTATACCACTAAAGTAGCAAACAAGCATACGGCCCGCCTGATGATAAGCAGTTACCGTAGCCTATGAACGCTTGCAAGACCAGGTGTATCATTTGCACGTAAAAACATTAGAGAAGTCTTAGAATATTTTTTTATATGCCGTTAAATTTACTATAATAACACATTTTTGTGATATAAAAACATGTCTAGAACAATAACAAATAAACAAAAACCGGCCAAGTGCGACACAGACTCGCACATGGAGGGTTCCGTACAATATTAACTTACTCAGCTTTGCTGTAAACAACAAACGATTCTTGTATGATAATAAATAAATATAAAATTAAAGGCTCCCCTTTAATTTTTAACTTTATTTCATTTTTATTATGTTTTTTTTATAGCGGCAATAGAAATCCATATTCTGTGGAAATTTCAGGTGTCTTCCTGTTACGGTTAATGAGATACAGCCCACTGACAGACAGACGAACAAACAACGGAGCCTTAGTAATAGGATCCCTACGCAACCCTAAATACTAGACCCTATATCCCCTTCCCCTCGGACCTCTGATCAGTGTAGACGCGTTTCAAGTGGTGCTATTTATAATTTCAATATAAATTCAAGAGAATATAAATAAAAGTGTAAAAATAAATAGGCGCACAGAAGTCGGAAGGAGCTTACAGCTTACAATCAACCACTATAGCACCGAGGCGCCCCGCATCGTGCCATCCCTTTACGCACATCGTCATTCATAAATCACCCCGCAGCGTGAGTGTGAGTAAATCACTACATACACTCACAGGAATATAATACGAACACTCACACCAATCGCAAACAATACCGGGGGTCTAACTAAACTGGACGGAAAGCTAAAACGTTCGACTTCATCGATTGCCACCAAAACAACCTGACCTCTGCAGTTATAGTTATCAACTATCTTCCGTAGCTAACTGCGATCCTGGTACTTTGTACATTGTAAATTTTACCTGCACATCATGTCACTACAACGCACTCCCCCCACCTCACCTAAAGTAGCAGCGCCCACAGGGGTTGCGCGCGGAGTTACGAAGAGCCTAATTGACTCATCATCGTTAACGCATTGCGAATCTGCGCCTGACCTACCATCGCTCACATCCAATGTTACTGATCGAAAGAAACGCAAATTGGATGATGAAAGTCCTAATACGATAACAATGTTTAGAGAGATGTTCTCGTCCTTTGCCAAAACTTTAGAGAAACGAATTGACGGGCTACATGATACGATTAACTCAATAAAACAACAAAACACAGAACTTACAAAGAGCGTGGAATTAATGTCAAGTAAGCATGATGAATTCTTGTGTCGGATCTCACAACTTGAAGCTGAAAGGCAACAGGATAAAAAATCTATTAGGTTGCTTGAAGACAAATTAGAGCACCTTGAGAAGAAATCGCGAGCGACGGGAATAGAAATTCGTAACGTCGAGAAATTTACAGGCGAAACTAAGGAGAATATGTGTGGTATTGCAAAAAACCTAGGAAAGACCTTAAATATAGATATACAAAACTCGGACATCAAAGATATTTACAGAATAAATTCAAAAGATGCATCTAATCCAATTATAATAGAATTTACCACGGTTTTACTAAAGGAAAACATTCTGAAAGGAATTAAAGTTTTCAACAAAAATAAAATAAAGGGCGACAAACTTAATACATCTCATCTACACCTCAAGCAACCATTGAAGCCTATATTTGTTTCAGAAACCCTAACAAATAAGACACAAAAGCTGTTTTATCTAAGTAGAACTTTTCAGAAAAGCTACGACTATGCCTTTTGTTGGACATCACACGGAGTCGTATATCTCCGGAAAAATGTAGATTCCGCTCAAATAAAAATAACGTCTGAGGATGACATCGAGAACCTGCGTAAAAAGGAATGACTAGATAACACTCTTACTTTAGTACTTTTATTAGAACCATTTTTGCACCTCTTAAATACTTTTTATAAAATATTTTTACATGTCGTTAAATGTTTAATTTTTTCTTATATTTACTTTTTAAATATTATAGTTTGTAAACAATACATTTTACACTACACAGAAATACACACCTACCCTCAAATTCCTACAATCTTGCATCACTGTTTTCTATCTTGTTGCAATTGCTCTTTATTCTGCCCAAGTCCGGAACATAACTACTGGCGATATTTAATCTCTAAAAATCAAAATGCTCCCTAACAAGGATATATTTAATGATCTTGACACTGTATCAGTCTCTGAAACCTATGAATGTAATGCTGATGAAGTGCATACCAAAATACAAATGCTATCCTCCTGCCTTTCAGTCTTAACGCAAAACATACGAAGTATTAAATGTAATATGCCAGGATTTGAAGCCCTCTTAGCAAGTATCGATATTGTTTGTGACATAATCGTGCTAACGGAATGCTGGCTGTCATGCACATCTTCAGTTCCTGTCATGAACAACTATGTACCATTTTCTACGACAAATAACAGAAATCAAAATGACGGTGTAGTTGTTTATATTAATCAGCACCTCGAGTTCACAGTTGAGGAGCCTGACTTTCATGAGGGTAATTGTCTTATCATAAAAATAGGTAAAGAACTAGCTGTCATTGCTATCTATCGTTCTCCCTCTTACAAAAATATAGACACATTTCTTTCGTCACTAGATCAAGTTTTACATAGTCTCGCTATTTATAGAAATGTAGCAGTAGTAGGAGATATAAACATTTCTATAAATAATGGCAAGCTGGATCCTATGGCAGACAGCTACTTAACTTTGACAGCGTTTCATGGACTACTTCCGGCTCACACACTGGTAACTCGAGATGCAAGTGGCTCTTGCTTAGATCACGTAATTCTAAAAACCATTAATAGTTCTACCACTATTGTGGTCCAGACTTCTCTTACTGACCATAAGACCGTAATTGCTTGTTTTGGCCATAAACGTGAATATGCTATAACGACATCTACTAAAATTAACTATAAAACCCTCGGTCTAGATATATTAAACATGAACTTTAATAGTATATATAATATAAAGGACTCAAACTATGCTATGAATCACTTAGTAGAGAAAATTGGGCAAGCAATAGATAAAAATACACAGACTATAACGTTGGCAAGGCGTAAAAGAATAATAAAGCCGTGGATAACGCATGGCCTTTTGCGTTGTATACGTAACCGGGATAAGCTACATAAAAAATCAAAAAAATCACCAAATAATGAAATAATAAAATTAACTTATATAAGATACAGAAATTTTTGCAATAAAATTTTAAAAAAACTTAAAAGATCATATGAGAAAGAGCAAATTCAAAAAGCTGGAAATAATAACAAGAAATTGTGGAATGCAATAAAGGAAATTACAAATACAGCAAAAGTTAAGAGTTTCCCGAAAGAGTTACTATCTCTGTCCTCTTCTTCACAATCATCTGTAAATGAAATAAATACTTATTTTGTCAATGTGGGCAAATCTCTAGCTGATAAATTTAATAATAGCGAAAGCTCAAATGTACCCTCCATATCCAAGACATATCAAGAGTCCATAAAAGACTCATTTGTGTTGTTAGATGTAGATGAGAGAGAGGTTGAACACCTAATTTTAGGGTTAAAAAGCGAATGTGCTGTGGGTATAGATGGGATCTCTAACAGCTTACTCAAAAACTATAAAGATATTTTTATACCACTACTCACGTATATATTTAACAATTGTCTCCATACAGGCATTTTTCCGAATACACTCAAAAGGTCAGTCGTTACTCCCATACATAAGGGCGGTGACAGGGACCGTATCACAAATTACAGGCCAATATCTATTTTGCCATCACTTTCAAAATTACTAGAAAGAATCTTAAATAAAAGGTTAGTAAGTTATGTCGAGAGTAAAAATATTCTATCAAGTAATCAGTTTGGGTTTCGCGGTGGTAAATCGTCAAATGATGCAGTGCTTGGTCTGACTGAATTCATTGCCACTGAATTAGATAATGGTAAAAAAACAATAACTATTTTTCTAGACCTGGCGAAGGCCTTCGATACGGTTTCTGTCCCACTGTTAATAAAGAAGCTTGAGTGCATTGGTGTTCGTGGCAACCAATTGAAGATTTTTCAGAGCTACTTGACAGACAGGTTTCAATGCGTCAGACTGGGGCCCTATATCAGTAATCACCTTCAGCTAAGCTATGGAGTTCCCCAGGGAAGCATAATTGGGCCTACCCTCTTTCTCATCTATATTAACGATCTCTTACAGCTAAAACTCCCACATGGCAAAATCATTTCTTACGCAGATGATACCGCACTACTTTTTTCAGCTGATAGCTGGGAAAAGGTATTCGAAAGTGCACAATCGGGACTAAATGTCGTCACAAAATGGCTACAAGAAAATAGGCTTACACTAAATATTGAAAAATCGAAATACATAACGTTTTCAATTAGGAGTAATACCGCCTCGGAGAAAGAACACAAAATTATAGCCCATAATTGTTCTCTGTCATCAAATCGGTGCTCATGTACAATTTTGGAATGTGTTCGGTCCATCAAGTACCTAGGTATAATTATAGACGAGAATCTCAATTTCCGAGAACACGTTGACCTACAAAGCTCTAGGATTCGTAGGTTAATATACGTTTTTAAGAATCTCAGGCATGTACTAGATCCAAACCGTTTGAAACAAGTGTACTATGCCCTATGCCAATCATTACTTACATACTGCATATCGAGTTGGGGTGGAGCCGCAAAAACAGTACTAAAAAAATTAGAAATCGCACAAAGAGCAATACTGAAAGTTTGCACTTTCAAGCCCTACTACTACCCTACAACAGATTTATTTAGTTATTGCGAAGTGCTCACAGTTCGCCAATTATTTCTTCTTAGTATTATTATGATACAACACTCCACGCTAACATATGATCCGGCTACATTAAACACTCGCAGGAACTACACGGTTTGTAGATGTAATAAAGTATGTCGTACCACCTTCAGCCATAAGTTTCTCAATTTCCTAGCACCCTATATCTATAATAAAATTAATAAACTACTAAATATTTATCCTTTGCATAAAATAGAATGTAAAATTAAAATAACCAAATGGCTCCAATCACTTTCCTACGAAGAGACAGAAAACTTACTTGTTATAGTTAAATAACTCTGCTCTAACTTCAAAGTATTTGCATTTCCCCCACTCCCCCCAACCTCTCCCCCTCCACACTCCTACTTCCACTCACACACATTACACATCCATACTTACACACCCACACCAACACACAACACCTCAATTGTTATCTTCCTCTCGTTTTTTTAATTCATTTTTTTTTATTACCTAGTTTATTTATTATCTATTATCCATGCGAGAAAAATATTTAAGAAAGTCAAGAACGTAAATGGATACGACTAGTATTAAGGAAAACATGTCCATGGGGATTTGGCGCTGTATGCTGTAATACAGGCTTTTGCCTAGCTCGGCAGCAGATGCTAAGCTTTTAATTATATAATCTAGTCTAAGAAATTTACCATTAAGATACGTTGTACAAGTTTTATATGTCAATAAAGTATATTATTATTATATAATATTCAGAGCGAATAAAAAACTTTAAACACGCTGTATTTACATTCTTTGTGGTACATATTTCCTGAAGCCTACTTATACTGCCTTAACGACTTTCGTGATGCATATTTACCTTCAATGATAAAAGTTTAATACGACGTTTTAGTATCCTGTTTGGGAAAAAGACCCAATTTTCGGATAAAATGTATTATTTGGTGCATTATCACATTTTATTAGTTCGTTCATTTCTTGTCTTTACATCTTGGATGTGAAATAATAATATAATAATAATGTACATGACGCATTTTCTGTTCTGTTGCTGAAATTAAATTTTTAACAAAATAATGAAACCGGCAAGGTTCACCAAAAAGTATGAAATAACTCTTTATCTGACACTGTTTTGAAGTTGATTTATATTTCAACACACTCGCTCGTAAAGTGACATTTATTGCACCGTTTTTAGTATCCTATACAGCTTATTACGCACTAGTGCTTTTTACTTTACATTACAATATATAGTATAGTCCCGATTATGTTAAGTTTGTACCTCACTGCAAGTGATATGTGTGTAGACCAAGCATTCTTAATTTAAAAGGGTAAATCAGTTTAACAGCGCATCACTGTCAAAAAAAAACCTACGCGCCATATTTGGTAACGTTCTCATTGTGTGGTTGATAATTATTATCGAAAAATCTACTTAAAAAAATACAAGTCTGTTTTTTCCTCGCAAGTGTGTTGAAAAACATCATTACACTCTCGGCTCTCTAATAGCGTTCGCCTGTGGCTCACACGGTTAATATCGCCTCGTCTATAATTACCAACTTTGCACACATGTATCATAATATACTATTACAATTTTGAGTTATATATTATGTGTTTAATATATTATTGATAAATTTTCAACAAGATTAAATAAAATGCGATTAGAAATATATAAATGATTAAAAGGGGAGAACAATAACGAATATAAAGCCCATAATTCTGTTATAAAGCTATAGAAAACTCTATGTGAACTTAAAATCATGTGAACCGAATAAATTTTATGTACTACAAAACTATGTTTCGAATAGACCTTCGCAGGTACAGTCGAGGACATAAATATGTATACAATTAGTAAAATTCAACAACGGTTTCCTCTTAAACTACTGATTGAAATTATGAGATATTATAAAGGCAGAATCTTCTAACATATACTATTATGATTTGTGTAATAGCTTAACACTTAAATGTTAAACATGCGAGAAAATCGCTTTTGAATTTCAAAAAGTGTATACATATTTATGTCCTCGACTGTACTTATGAATAGTTGGACATAGAGTTAGAATATTATAGAGAGACTGTACGAGAGGCCTGAAACTCGAAGTCCTTTGGATTGTAAGTCAGTAGATGCAATTCTGTGACATGAAATGCTACGGATGTAATTATCGCTACGGAATGATACAAGTACAATGATACAGAGTGCTACGGATGCAATGAATACTACGAATTCTTGATGCTACGAATTGCTACGATTGCAATTATGCTACATACAGAGACCTACGAGTGCATATATTCTGCGAATATGACAAATACGTAGAAAACATATTAAAATATTTAATAAAGAAAATATTTTGATTATAATCTCTAGTAAATTATGTTAATAGTCGTTATATATTTTTAAAATGGAATATTAATTTATTTTTTCGCTGTTCCGTCATGTGTATAATATTGGAATGTATGTTGTTTCCTCAGTATTTCAGTATTAACTGAACCTTGACGTTAAAGCCAAGGCTTGTTTTTCGGACCAATGAGTTTCAATATTAAATTCGGGAAGTTTATCGATAGTTGAAAACTTTATCAACTTATGGGACAAAGTTATCTAGTAAAACTCGCTCATAATGTTGTCTTATAAAATGGAAATGCAAATTTATGTCGATCTTCACAGTGTTTTTATTTATAGAGTTTTTATGTTGCTTTGATAATATAATCCTAACAAAAAAAATATAGTTTTTTTTATATACTACTAAGGTAGCAAACATGCATACGACCCACCTGATGGTAAGCGGTCATCGTAGCCTATTGACACTTGCAACACCAGGGGTATTCGTGCTCTGCCAACCCTAAGTGCAAACAATAATAATTTTTAAAAACACATGCATATAATTTATACTCAACAATTTTGTTCTACCAAACATTAACACAGTATGTCGGCAGTAGTTCGTGAAGGCGGTATAAACTATGACATATTATTCAATATAGTTGCTTATGTGGTGTGGCAGTGAACAGTGGCTGGCTTGAATCTCAGGCATGAAAGTTTGTTTTTACTTTCTGTTCTAATTTTTGCAGCCTTATACTAAAAGTTTAACTGGCATTCAAAAATACAGTAAACACAACACAACAGAACAGAAAAACAGTAAAAACTCGCGACTGTGTATTTATTTTGGTGCTAACCACCTCCAGTCACATTATTACTTCTTACATGAGTCTGTGGTCATAAAAAAAAAACTATCATTCTAGTTGTAATTTAATTTTCACAATTAATAAATGTATTAATATTTATATTAATAGTAACAGTAAAGGCCCCGGTTCCAACAGAGTGCTTATTCTTCGACTGGTCAGTTGGCGTGGTAGGTTAAGATTCCACCTATCACGCCGCAGGTCGTGGGTCCGATTCCCATCCAGGACATGCATTTGTGTGCATGAACTGTCTGCCTGTCCCGAATCTGGGTGTATTTATGTATATTAAGTATGTATTTATAAACAAAAAGTTGTATATGAAGTATATCAGTTATCTGGTTTCTATAGTACAAGCTTTGCTTAATTTGGGATCCGATAACCGTGTGTGAAGAATGTACACACGGCTACACATCAAAGTATACATTTCCAGGATAAGCTGATCTCGCATTGTATAGGTTTTCGATACGATGAGAGGTCAGCTTATATTGGAAATGTATAGCTTAACCTGTAGCCGTGCGTACCAGGAATCTTCTTCTTAGAAGTCTTATTCTGATTTGACGTTAATCACAAATCATCAATAATTATTTACTTATCAAGCCCAGAATTAATTACCTATTTTATAATAACTAAATAAGTCATTTACTATTGGTTCTGTAAATATGGCACAAATGCAGAACAACACCCGGTATTTATTTATTTATATTATGTTTCGAATGAAATCTAACCACATCGATCAGCATACGCAGACTACGATTTCGATATAAGAGGAGAAGCTCTAAGATGTCATACTGAATTCATCACATCTTTATCGATTAAGAGCTTATATAAAATAGTATTAATACAATCGAGTGCATTGCATTTTTATCCGATACGCACATCGCTACAATATAATCGCATTAACGCCATAACGATGGCGGGCGACATTGTAATAATAGGTGCGCGCGTATAATACCGACCCCGTTCCGATTGTAAATCGTTTCGTTTCGGATTGAAACGATCACGGTAACACCTTCATTGCTGCTGAGTGTTATTGCGTGTTTATTAGATTTGGGCCCGTTTTTCGGATACAAAAACCTCGTAACTTGTAATAGTCCCGTTTTAATGTGTATCCCTTGTAGAATAAGTGTGTGAATCGTTATCTTTATATGCCCTGTAACAGCCTTTAACCGCCGCGCTATAAGCCGTTATGTTGTACGCGATTATGCTATTTTTTTGAATAGCTTAATTTTGCTATTTGGACGGGGTGTCGTAATTGTTTTAAAAAATAAATGATTCAGTGTCTTTTTATGAGATTCAACACTGTTTTATTTAGAAGGGGTGCTTTTCAAGATTAAAATAATTGGACTGTTTTACTAAAAACTTAAACCGACTTCAAAGTACACGAAGAAGTAATCAAATCCCGATCTGATGACAATGGGACCAAACGGGAAGTGTACCCTTCCAGACAAAAAAAGAATTTTCCAAATCGGTTCATAATTGACGGAGTTATGAGGTAACAAACATTAAAAAAAAAAAAAAAAAAAAAAAAAAAAAAAACAACCGAATTGAGAACCTCCTCCTTTTTTTGAAGTCGGTTAAAAATACAAAATGCCGAATTTCAGCTGGTTTTAAGGAAAGGCAATCCACATAATTAAAATCCTGTATATTTTTTTCCCTTACTAGATAAATTATACTATAAAATAATGTATTAACAACCAGACTAAACAAACACGAAAGGTCATGTAGATAAAATGTCTGTACTGATCTGTTCTCTCTTATTTACGTACCTAGGTAATAAATGCCACATTTAGGGATTACAATAAACTTTAAAATGAAATATGTACCTACTTGTAATCTGGCCTAGCAATAAATCCATAACTTTGCTGTTTGTTCAGTTATTAATCAATCTGGGTAGACACGCGGTTTTTGAACGAAGGGCTACAGTTTGTTAATCAACAATTTATAGGATTTCGTAGATAGTTTATTTTTATGTTACATTAGACCTTTTAAAATATACTTACCATGTTTTATACAGATATATTGTTTCATGTTTATAATTTTTCAAACTTTAAAAGAAGCAAATAGGTTTCTTCTACTTTTCACGAACTATTTTATTGTATTTTTAGGGTTCCGTAGCCAAATGGCAAAAAAACGGAATCCTTATAGATTCGTCATGTCTGTCTGTCCGTCCGTATGTCACCGCGACTTTTTTCCGAAACTATAAGAACTATAATGTTGAAACTTAGTAAGTAGATGTATTCTGTGAACCGCATTAAGATTTTCACACAAAAATAGAAAAAAAACAATAAATTTTGGGGGTTCCCCATACGTAGAACTGAAACTCATTTTTTTTTAATAAAACCCATTTTTTTTCTAAACTGAATAGTTTACGCGAGAGACACTTCTAAAGTGGTAAAATGTGTGTCCCCCCCCTGTAACTTCTAAAATAAGAGAATGATAAAACAAAATAAAATATACATTACGATGCAAACTTCCACCAAAAATTGCTTTGAACGAGATCTAATAAGTAGTTTTTTTTAATACGTCATAAATTGAAATACTCAGGTCTATACTACCATTTACTTATACACCT
Source organism: Achlya flavicornis (assembly GCA_947623365.1). Taxonomy (NCBI): domain Eukaryota; kingdom Metazoa; phylum Arthropoda; class Insecta; order Lepidoptera; family Drepanidae; genus Achlya; species Achlya flavicornis. Next base: position 3,335,760 of record OX392474.1, read on the forward strand.
ACAGGTTTGCACGGAACCCTCGGTGCGCGAGTCTGACTCGCACTTGGCCGGTTTTTTTTTTAAATATTTTAAGTAGCATAGAATCATACAGCCCGCCTTTAGATATCCGGTTTTTCTTTGTATGTAGACGCTTGTAACTCCACATCGAACAAGCGAAATGATGTTAATTTTTGTGTTTTTGGCTGTAACTTGCAGTGCGTTTTCATTTTTATTTTCATAAATTCGTGTATTTTGAGTTTTATTACATATTATCGGTGGTATTTCATCCAATAAAGATCAATCCATGTGCACCAGTGAAGTGAAATTTTCAAGTTGTCTCAAAAAGTCCGTGAAGAGTTTTAGTACAATGACCGCCAGTGTAGTAAAACATGATTTTTATGGACGGTGACTGACTGAGGACTATATGTGAAAGTATTTTATTGTGACTGGAAACTATAATATAACTCGACACTGGCTGAAATGGACCCTAATTTGGGCTTGTGTCCCAAACTTAAAAATAAGAAGAAGATGTTAATTTTGCTTGAAATCTATTCTAATTGCCTATGTCAAGAGCACATGCGCTCTGATTGGCTAAGTCAAGAACATACGATGCAGTGATTTTGTCGTTACTGTTCAAAATCAGTGCAAAATCACTGACTAGTAGCGAAATCGAATTGCTCGATGCAACACCATGAATATCACCCACTTATTACTTTGACTCTGCAACAATCTCTTCACACCCTAATGAACAACTCCATGGTTGTACATATGACTAGCCTATCTATAGTATACTATAAAATCAAAGTCCTGACTGACTGATATATCAATGCACAGCCTAAACCACTGATCTTAGAGACATGAAATTTTGAGAGAATATTCTTTGCGAAGAGTAGGTATCTACTACTAAGAAAGGGTTTTTCGAAATTCCATCGCTAAGGGGGTAAAATATGGGATGAAAGTTTATATGAAAGTCAGTTTCGAAGGATCTTCAAATTTTGTGTCTAGGCTGAAGATTGAAAATTAACTTATGCTTGTCTCAGCGTTTTTAATAATTCCACCCTCGAAGCGGGATGCAGTTGTTTTATTGTCGTAGAAAAATATGTCATTTGTTTCCTGTAGGCCACGCGGGCGAAGCCGCGAGCACAAGCTAGTTTATTTATATTTTACCGACCTTTTGCAAAGCTTAGAAAGCAACTGTTAGTCAGGAAGTTACTCTGTTAGTTACTTGGCGACAGAATTTAGTATCATTACAATGTCTTATTTATATTTTGATGTACCTTATACATTACAACCCTGGTCTATTGATCCGAAGGAATAGAGTGCTAATACGAACCAATTAGAACTGTTCACTGGTCGCATTACCTGCTCGCAGTGTTCCTCTTGTGCAAACACTGGCATTGTTCAGTGCTATGTGATTAGTGTAGGACAATGTAAACTGAGTAAAGGTGTGTTAATGGATTTGTAGGTTGATTAGTTTTGAGTCAAAGGTTTGGGTTTTGAGAGCAAAGTAACTCAGTTATAGTAATTTTAGGTAGTCGATTTAAGATCATAAAGTATTGGTGATATTTTTTTTATTTGATATGGGGTACGTTTACCACAATCTCAAGCTGGATAAAAAAAGAAAGTGTGTCTGAAATCATCTGTCAATAGTTTTCTTTTTTATCCATTAATAGTTTATTGAATCAATGTTTCTATGGGACGGATCACACCTAATGCACGCCTTCGGTCACATTATTACTTACCTTAGCATGGTACATGGTACATGGGACATTTTGGTCAAACACCAGCCATTGTCATAGTTAAAAGGAAAAATCAGGCATTTGTCAATATCTCTCAAAACAAAACTACAGCCGTAATTTTTCACGTGTATATTTTAGTTAATCCACCTCGGTAGTCAGGTGTAGTGAGCTATCCTGAACCAATTATGCGCCCAGAAATAGCCCCATTTCAGGTAGGGTCCAATATATACCAGGTAAGTGTGCGTATTAAATATTTGCGCTCATTTATAATACGGCGATTAGGTTTGGGGCATGTCGTGGCTAATTTAATGTAAATTGTTATGGATGAATTATTGTTTTGCTTTCAAACTTATAGGTCGGTCGGTTGCTTTTGTATTGGTTATTTCATAAAATAATCCCCATTGTTTGCTTGAGTAAATAATTTATTTTTCGCAGATCTGTTTTAGTTATTTTGTTGTTGTTTTTTTATACTTAACTAAAATCTATAATGTATGTACATAATTGGACTGTTTTCCAATAAAACTTAAACCGACTTCAAAGTACACTAAGAAGTAATCAAATCCTGATCTGATCGGACCAAACGGGAAGTGTATCCTTCCAGACCAAAAAAGAATTTTCCAAATCGGTTAATAAATGACGGAGTTAAGAGGCAACAAAAATAAAAAAATACAAACGAAAGGAGGTTCTCAACCTCCTCTTTTTTTTTAAGTCGGTTAAAAATATATTTTTAATACTAAGTTAATTAATCAAAAAAGCAAGATTTTGATGGAACTTAAGAGCACTATCTAATATCTTAGATTGAAATACATATAAATCCTTTATTTTAATCCCAGGTAAATATTACATCTCCTGGGAACCCGAGTAAGCTCACGGTATAAAAGCTAGTATTTTTATAAACATAATACGCATCATAATGTTAAAAATATTTCTATTAAAAACGTGTTGACTAGCCAAAATATAGGTCGCGTATAAAAAACCCTATCGCAATCTATTGAACAGCTTTTCTAGAGATCCCGAAACAAACAAAGTTGTTTTCATTTCCACATCTAGAAAATAACATTACAGCAACTTTTAAACTTGATGCACGTAGGTATATGAAAGAGTTTCTAGGATTTGTGACACTAAAATATTGGCAGCGATAGAACTTTAGTGGAGGAAGCTTCAAGTATGAAGAATAAGAATGATATAAGAAACTTCTTTTCTTTATTTATGAGTACTTCATATTTTTTTATTGACTATATTAATTTTTGGAGCGCTCGTGGTGCAGCATGATTAGCCGTTCTTAATCGATCGGCATTAACTACATTTTACCAGTTTGGAAGTGTCTATCGCGCAAACTATTCAGTTTAGAAAAAAAAAAATTAGAAACCTCAATATCATTTTTGAAGATCAATCAATAGAACAAGTATGGGATTTATTAAAAAAAAAAAAATATAATTTCATCTCTAAGTATGGGGAACCCCCAAATGTATTGTTTCTATTATTGTGTGAAAATCTTAATGCGGTTCACTGAATACGTGTACTTACCAAGTTTCAACACTATAGTTCTTATAGTTTCGGAAAAAAGTGGCTGTGACATACGGACTGACAGACAGACAGACATGACGAATCCATAAGGGTTCCATTTTTTGCCATTTGGCTACGGAACCCTAAAAAGTGGATTACTGTAATAGATACTACACTTTCCGTTACACCCAGTATATTCAACATTTTCACATCCCCGCAAAAAATGTTTATACGAAAACATATCTCAAGATTACGACTGTATAGTTTGAATGAGCAACTGAAGTATCCTGGAGTCTGCCAAATCACCCGGGCACAGCACTATTGCACAACTTTATTATATTATAACTAGGCGAAAAGCGCGCGATTTTTTAATGCTAAAAATATAAAATAACTTGCTGCATTTTATGCTAACAATAGCAGCCTTTTTAAAAGATAATTTTATATAAAAATTGTATGAAGTAGAACTTTACAGTTTCTAAAACGGTTTTAATGAAGCGTTGCATTGTTATTTTCCTTCGCATATCTGTGCGCCTGAATTTATTTCACACGACTAAAAAGGCAGTGACTATACTATAGCACTAAACCTATGTTTTCATGCTTTTAATAAAAATATAATAATTAAATTAACTATATTTTTGATTATCATAAACCACTCGTGCGTGACTTAAAGTTACGCCCTGATTCAATATTCTTATTATCATTACTAATACCTAACAATAGGTGAAATTTATTTTATTTGGTCGACTTATTTTCACGCGTAACCTAATTAGATTTGCAATATGCATATATTGCATTATTGTTATATATTTATTTTCTAAATACAACTACTTAAGTTAATTTAAACAACTTAGTTTAATTTAAATAAACATCATAATAAGTAAATGCTGTTATTAAAATAATTCAATTAGAAGAACTGAATGAGACTCTTTATTAAAATGTCGAATACATCTTGCAAGTTATTATCAACTTTATAGTAAAAGAAGAGAAGTTAACAAGATAATTATTACATGGAAATAATTCTAAGAATACTAACTAATACAAAAATGATAGATAGTAGCTCAGAGTAGATAAATACTAGTAGGCAGCCCACATTACAGAATGTAATTTGTACGTAGTATTTATCTACTCTGAGATGTAATTATTGAAATAGTTTATGTAGGATTTTCTTTTTAATAAATTAATTGCATATTGTTATAATATATAACACGACATCCAAAAATAAAGCTAATAAAGAAACTATTCATACTTATGTTTGGATTTATTCTTTATTTATGCCATTTGATTAAAAATATTTGAATAAATAATGCCGGCATATACAATAAATAGTCGGTGGTTTACTTCAACTTTCAAGTTTTTAATTTTATATTAGAAACAGCCAGAAGTTTGTTGTTAGATATAAACAATGGAATCATTATAATATCATTATAAAATCGTTTTATTATACAAATTCCAGTTCTCTAGTTATTAAACAAAGTTCAAAATTGCTAAGCATAATACACAATTGAATTAAATCGAGTTTCGATATATTATTCATGAAACACAATACATCTAGCTTTTTAGTTTTTAATATAATCACTGAAACTTTTTTTATTGTGAACGGCACTCCTGTGTTCAATTATAAACATGAAATAGTTTTCGTTTGCGTGTTGTATATGGAAATACTAGGGATACCAAATAACTCGTTCTATGCATAATTGTAAACAAACACTTTGTTTTCGATCGTAATTATCAGTAACTCGAAATAAAATCATATTGTTCAGAATAAAAAAAAATTATATATTTTGTACGCAATTTCTACGGCATCTTTACTTATTTTGATAATAAAAAATGTATACAAACGAAAAAAGTAGTATATACTTACCCCCTTATTCATAATAAAGTTATCAAACGTTGATTAGCTAAAATTCTGAAGTCTTTATCTGACACGTGACATTTGGTGAAAGAAAGAGTGAGACGGAGGACACTATTACACTGATTTTAGTTAAAAAGCGATTATGAATAAGGGGTTTAGTTTTTTTGTATGCCACCTTGTACAAGCATACGGCCCGCCTGATGGTAAGCAGTTACCGTAGCCGATGGACGCTTGCAACATCAGGGGCAACACTCGCGCGTTGCCGACCCTGAAGAAATCTCTTCACGCCCATTTTGAAGAACCCCATGCTGTACTCCATTATAGTATACCCATAATAATATGTAGGTTTTCATAGTAAAAGCTCTGCTTAGTTTGGGATCAGATAGCCAATATAGCCATGAATGTAGAATGTCACAAGATATTTATTTAATATAGTCGGTAAATTACTGTTTAGTATTTCTCTACTCAACCTGCATAAACAGCCAATGTGATAAAAAATAATTCGTCCAATCCAGCGCAATATTACCTAACAATTCCCGAAGTATCCATCGTCACCTTTTGGCCTAAATAAAATGAGCACAATCAACAAAGATCCGATAAAAAAGACGAAGATTATTCAATACAGTGGAAATTGTTGGAATAAATTTCCATCGAGGGAGGATTATAAAAACGGGGCATCGCATAAAAAGTGGTAATAAAGGGGTGCTGAACTCTTCTTGTCATCAAAGATAATAAAGGAGAAAATATCGTGAGAAATTAAAATGAGCCCCGAGCTTGGTCAGTGTAAACAAGTGAATGGGGCTACGCGACGCGACGGGCTCTAGACGCGGGAAGTCTTTCAAATAATAAAAGAAAGAGCCGTATCTTTCATCTGTGTAAAATTCGAAGAACTTCTGTATACAATTCGAAGTTTTTTTTTATTGTTTGTATTGGTTTTAGGAATAAGCATCATGACCCTATATCTGATCAAGTCATCATCATCATCATCATATCAGCCTATGGATGTCCACTGCTGAATATAGGCCTCCCCCATTGTCTTCCACATCGAACGGTTTTGGGCCGCTTGCATCCAGCGATGCCCAGCGACTGACCAGGTCGCCACTCGAGAACCTTTCTTCCCCAGCGGTTATCTTCGAGCGATGTGGCCTGCCCATTGCCACTTCAGCGTACTAACTACGAGCCTTCCTTCGATTTCTTCTTTCGAGCGATGTCTTTCGTTTTCGTTCTCCTACGAATGTCCTCATTGCGGACCCTGTCACTTAGAGAATCTGATCAAGTAGCATTATATTATTCAAAAGAGCCTGATAGAGTCCATGTGCGAAGTATCAATTTTAAAATTACTTTATTTAGAATATTATTGATGATGATTTATGAATATTTTTACTAAAGTTTTTTTTATACAACTAAGTTGGCAAATAAGCATACGGCCCGCCTAGTGGTAAGCTGTTAGCGTAGCCCTATGGACGCTTGCAAGAGTGGAAACATCACTCAGGCCCGACCTTTTCCTGCACCCCGATGAGATCAGGCGATCTTACTCATGCAGGAACAAAAACCTCAGTTATTTAGCTGCGGTATTCTATAAGGTGGAGGTACTTCCCCAGTCGAGCTGCGGCTATGCTCTCCCAAGCTTATCAATTACCTATCCAAGTAAAGAATAAGGTGACAAATAGAGATACGCTTGGGAAAGTAAGCTATTTCACAAACATTTTTCATGAACTACTTAATTCTATAACGAAAACGACGGCACTTGTGATTATCCAATGTTCGATCAATAAGACGAACTGCAAATAAATGTATTTTAATTACACTTATTCGTTTGGAGTGCGTCAGTGTGGTCATCCTAGTGTTTACACCCCATGTTTGTACTCCCGAGCTAATTAAATATGCATGGAAATACTCCATGTCCAATTTTGACATTCATTTTATTTATACATTCTGATCATTTTGTTTTTGTTTGAGAGTTTTGTATCGCATTGAAAATTACTTTATTAAAATATTTTAAATAATAAATGTTACCGTTTCCTGCTAATTTTAAAATTGCGAAAGTGATATTTTGGTCTATTGCCTCTTGATACTTCTACGGCAAAACCATGAATCTTAGCCTATATATCTATGACCTAAAGAGGGAGAAAAAAGGTTTTATACCATGCAAGAAAATGTGTGTAGAAACTAAGATATTAATACAATATTTTGCTTGTACATAGCTCGCTGTCTTTTAATATCTTTTCATTTTTTTATTTTTTTTATTTATTTATTAACCACGACTAGACGTGACTCGTGTGTGATAATGACTTGACGTATGTAGTAATAACGATATAATATTTAATTTGGACGCTGTTATCAGCCCCTGCGAAACTCTTGCGCAAAGCGAGAAACGTCATGACGTACTTACGCGTATTATACATTGTGCGTAACGTACTTATCGTATGTATGTATATTCTGGAAATACGTGCCCGGGTTGGAATATAATTTCTGCGATAATAGCCTGTTTCATCATCATCTGCCTGCCCTGTTCCCAATCAATTGGGGTCGGCGCAATATGTAGGTACGCTTCTTCCATTCGTCTCTTCTATCCGTCGTAATAATAATAGCCTGTTTATTGACGTATATATTAAGAAGTACCCATGATATCATGGGCAAAACCGCGGAGCATAGGTAGTTATAATATATTTTCTGATTGAATATTTTTGCATAGTCATATTTTTAATTGACTGAAGATAGACCTATCGCCTTACCGCATGCAAGATTACTTGGCGTTTCAGACTACGTACTTACAAAAAATCTAAAATGACAGGTTAATAAGGCGTTAGCCTATATCCTTCTACTGTCTCTTTTCCATACTGCGTAGATTGCGGCTAGCTTAAGCATACCTGCCATTAGGACTAAATAAGCTGGTGGTCCTAAAATTTCTAGAATTCATACTTACTAACATACTCTCATGATTCTCATACTCAACCATTTTCCAGGTGTCAAGATCAACGTCCCAGCAGGTGGTTCTTCGCCAAGCGACGCGAGCACTTGCAGGCCGATACAGATGCGAGGTGTCAGCGGATGCGCCGTCGTTCCACACGCAAGTTAGATCCGCCTTCATACACGTCGTTGGTGAGTTATTTTGCAATAATTTAATTATTTTTGACATTAAATTTTCTATAAAATAAAACCTGAACTGCGTATTATCGATATAAATGTGTCTCAAATCGCAGCATTGCCACGCTAAATAGCAATGCCATCAATGCGACAGGAGACCTCTAATTATCAAATTTTTATGATCGATAAATTGATTGCGCCATCTAGTGTCAGAAAAACGAACGCTTAGGATTTAAAGTCTGTTCCATGTAGGTAGATAACCTTAGGACGTAAACTCCTACTCAGATTAATATAGCTAATAATAGTACATTATGATACATGTGTGCAAAGTTGGTTATTAACACTCGAGGCGTGAGCCGAGAGTGCAATAATCAATGCACACGCGTGTCACACGACGTTTTTCAACACACTTGCGAGGAAAAAAACAGACTTGTATTTTTTAAGTAGTTTTTTTGATATTAATCAATCACACAATGAGAACGTTAACAAATATGGCGCGCTAGTTTTGTTTGACAGCGGAGAGCTGTTGAACTATTTTACCCGTTTGAATTAAGAATGCTTGGTCTACACACATATCACTTGCAGATCTACTCTGAGCTTGCAGTGAGGTACAAACTTATCATAATCGGGATTATACCTTTAAATAAAACTGTGCGGTAATGTAAAGTAAAAAGCACTTGTGCGTAATAAGCTGCATTAAGATAAAAACGGTGCAATAAATGTCAATTTACGAACGAGTGTGTTGAAAAATATATAAAATAATACAAGTCTGGTATAAGAATACGATTATCCAATACTCCTTTGTATAATACACAGTGCATAAGCGAAGTACCTTCTTATTTGCATGTTAGAATAAGCGCAATCGACCGGCGGCGCAGCCACCCATCTCATCAATATCGGAGCTCATATTATATTACCATAAAGTAAGAAAAGAGTAGAATTATCAACGTCTACCTTGCAAAAGGAATTTCTTATTTTTCTTATACAATTTTGAAGCAAAATAATGCTGGCACATTTTTTTCTCATTGTAATTTTTATTGATAAATATATGTACAAAATACAATTTGTTACTACAAATTGATGCAAACTAGATGTTTTTTTTTGTTTTTTTTAATTAATTACCTACCATATTTATTTTACTTCGCCTTTTCTTTGGCGGCTTCATACCGCGGATGCTCAGATTGTAGAGTGATTTGGGCCAAACCATTGTTGGAGCTCACTCTTTTGGGTTACTCAAGAAGCGTGTGAGGTTTGCAGGGTCGAGCGCTTGAGTGATACCTCTGGTGTCGCAAGGTTACTGAAACCGTTTACCATTGCCAGCCATATGCTTGTTCCAAACTAAGTAGCATAAAAAAGAAACGTCGCCTTTGCTCCTATCCTCCATTCTGTGATTAAATTTTATAATCTAAAAATCAATGCCACTTTTCGTTGTAATTTTATAACTTAAGAACGGGCTCACCTATCCAAACTAAATGTTTAGGCTTTGTTCGGACTATTTAGTAGATGGTTTATTTGAAGTTTGCACAAAATCGGTCGAGCGGTTCTTCATTTATCACATTTTTATTATTTCACGTATACGTATTTTTAACTTAGCGAAGCACGTACCGGGCCGCTAGTACATCTAATATAATATTTTAGCAAAATTTTAACAGATTTGGTGGTAATGAATATAGTTAAACCCTTATAGCATTTTCCAAACACATACAACATCATCGTCCTGTTGTACGCTATCTATATTTTAAGCTTACTTTACCTACTGCACGATCTACGAGTCAATATTTATGTTATTATACTAAACATCTAAGTTCTTGATTTGTGTCAATCTTTTTTTTATATGACGTAGTCGGCAAACAAGCATGCGGCCGTCTGGTGGTATGCGGTTACTGTAGCATATTATTTGACACTTTTGATGTCACGGGTATCAACACAATAGACTACCAACACTCAGGGCATCACCCATGCGTTACCGATCCTTCCCCCCTCCCCCTCCCCAATGGGCTCTGGCAACCTTACTCTCACCCAGGAACACAACATTGTTATTTGGCTGCGGTATTCTGTAAGGTGGAAGTAAATGCTCAGTCGAACTTTTCTTTAAAAAAATGCCATGCTCTACCTCTCTTATAAACCTCAAAAAAGGTTCCCGTTCTGATAATTCATTTATTCGATCGACCAGCTCGTTTACCAAATATTTTACAGCCAAACTTACTTGATTCTCGAATTGAAACGTATACTCGTATCATGAGCGAAGCTAATTCAGTAGCATTCAGAAACTTATTCATAGAGAAAGTTTTCAGATAAAAAATTCTATGACTTTACGTATGCGGTTGGCTATGTAAAATCCTGTTTGATATGGAAATTTGTTTGGTCCTAGTCAAATTGCAACGTTGCAACTTATAGAGCATATTTTTATTTAAGGAGATATGCCTTCGAAAAGGTTTCAATAGTATTTTTATAGGCGATAATAAGTCCGTGGTAATGGTGTCAAATACCGTAGCGAAATCGTGGGTTAGAATCCAATGAGTTTGAGCTTTCAGTGCAGGAGAATATCATAAGATCGTAGGACTAGCTGGCCGTCAAGTTAAAAATTGTCACGAAGCACTTGCTGGTGTGTCTTAGCAGCTGTACTTGCGAGCTAAGCTTCTCTTCAAGGCTTCGCGTGCTCGCCACTTTCGGCCACATGATTACCTACTTACTATAATGAGCTAGTAGTCTTACACAATATTAATATTTATAATCTCAACTTAAGAGTGATTCTTATGGTGCGTTCATGCTACGCGTAGCGAGCACGAGCTGAGCCTCGAACGAACAGGATTCGTACGTCGCTCGCAATTTCAAGCGTGGACGTACTTAACGAGCCTTCAACGAGCCTACAACGAGCGCGATGCGAATCCCCGTGTTCGCGAAACAACTGACAATCGGGCGAAGCGCAGTCGAGCACGCTACAAATGCTCGTTCGAGGCTCACAAGCCCGTCCACGCTACGCGAATCGTTCTTGCAGTGAGCTCGTTCGTGGCTCGACTCGTGTTCGGTTCGCTAAGCATGGACGTACTATTACAATATCAAAAACTGGTCACTGTTTTAAAGCAAAAATCAAGGAGGTAGATTGAAATCCCACGAAACTGCATATCATCTCAAACTAGATGGAAATCGTTTTTCAATTTATGTTACCGTATCATGAAATAAGATATTACCCACGCACGACATTTATGAATATTAGTCCATTAGGCTCTGGCCTCAAAAATTGAAGGCATACCTAACGATTGGCTATCAAATAAACCCCAAACCAAGCCACGGGCCAGTCTGAAAGTAAATGTAGGTAATATTTTATTCGGCAATTTGGGCGGACGCGGAGTAAAAAAATTACATACGCCTTTGCCAGCGCAAACGGGAAAACTTTATGAACGGTGTATAGGTTATGGAAAAATTCTGCTGCAAATAAAATTGTCAGTTTCTGAAAACTTCGTGAGGGCAGTAATTTCGGGATTATTTTTTGGGCTTCCTTTTTATATTTCGGTCTAGATGTTTTTGCGAGTTGCTGAGGACTCTCAGTTATAACTGGAGTGTGTGGTATAACAGTGATAATTGGTGTAATGTGGATTTTGAAGAGTTTATCAAAAAATATTATTTCGTAGCGTAATGAAAAAATGTTATCCAGCGACAAACATGTTTTAGATACAGGTATAGAAACTAATAATTTATTGACATTAGGAAAACTTTCACAGATACATTAAAATATTCAGAATATATGTGATTATTATGAATAAATAACACGACATAATAAACAGAGTTGGTAAAAGCAAAATAATCCAAGAAAACTCAAATCCAAAGGGGTATACAATATTTCTTATTTGACGAACCATCAAAGAAGTTGCTTTTCATAAAGGTCATCCATCTGCAGGCTTGACATAAATTCAAATCGGAATACTGTGTAATACCTGTGCTAATTAGATTCAAAAGGACATTGAACATTGTCAATTCACAGAAAGTTCAATTTACACCAACATAGTTAATAAAATCGCTTCTAACAAACTGAAATATTTCCATTAATTTCATATTGCAACTTAAGTGGACGAGTACATGAAAAAGTAAGCAAAATAAGTCGCTCGCCGGCCCGTGAACTGTTCACAATTGAGACAGCTTTGTTTGCTAGTGCTATAGATGTCGTGTGGTAGTTAGCTGCTATGTATGTTATTTATATTGCTAAGTTATTTTCCGCTCAAAGGGGTCACCCCTTTGGACCCCTTTTTTTTTCTTAAGGAGTACCTTAAGAGCTGAATTTTGGGAAATCCTTTCACAGTACACCCCTATGTTACTAATAGTAGATTATGCACCAAGGGGATAAATCAGTGTCTTACGTCACATTTAAGTTATAAGTGTTAGTGTAAGTTATAGATGTCTTATATTACCCCTTACTCATAAAGCACTGATTAAATGGTCACGTAAATAATGTCACATTGTTTGACAATGACAATATAGTGACGTTATTTACGTGACCCTTTAAACAGTATATTAGTTAAATAACATTTTATGAGTAAGGGGGTTTTTTTTTTTTTTTTTTTTTTTTTATTATATATAGGCCTGTGTTTGACCACAATCTCACCATGGTAAGTGATGATGTGGCCGAAGGTGGTAAGCACACAAAGCCTAGAAGGAACTGGCTCTCAAGTGTAGCTGTCGGAACACACCGATAGATGCTTGGCGACAGATTTTCAACTTGAGGGTGGTAGCCAGCCAGTCGGGTACTACAAAGTACCCTACCACCGTGCTATGGTTTCCTCACGATGTTTTCCTTCACCGAAAGCTCAAGCTCATTGTAGGATTCGAACCCGGGACCTTCGTCTCGGTATCCGACGTCACTACCACTGAGCTATCATCGCCTTAAAATATGTATATGTAGTAGGGTATATGTTTAATACGAATCCTCCTATAATGTTAAGCTAAGTAGAAGCCTTTTTCTTATTGCACTATGAATTATTTGGAAGCTACTTATATTATGTAATTTTGTTATGTGTGTCGTGGAGTCAATGTATCTCAATATCTCTTAGTATAGTTTTTAGATCTTAATATCGCTTTGGATAAAAATAAGCTATAAATCAGAATTCATAATATATTGCCAGCTACTAACCACAACGCTTCCAGCCTTTGCTTAGCCTGAGCTTTTATACTTTTGCCGGTTTATTTTATTTTTCATTCTTCCTGCGCATACAAGCGGCCACCAATCCGATTTGCGTATCTGGAGGACTGAATCGGGCCACTTGTATTTTAGTTTTAAGAACAGGATTTGTTGCTATCGCCTTTTTAAAATATTCTGAAAGTTTCTGATTTACTAGCTTGACTTTGCCAATTCGTTATTTTTGAATTATGGAACGAGGGAAATTATGTCCTTTGTTTTTATTATAATTATATTATTTCTTTTATTTTAGCTCAGTGGTTGTGACATTCGAAATTTGTCGAATTTCGTGCCGAAGGTCATTTTTATTTTATTTATTTAGGTAAACAAACAGATATACAATGACAATTATGTAATAATATAGTAATGATATAGTGATAGTTAAATAATTATACATTACTAGCTTTCCCCCGCGGTTTCACCCGAGTTCTCGGGATAAAAAGTATTTCTCCATACCATAGGCTATCTGCGAGGCGTGAAGGCGTAACAAACAAACACACTTTCGCATATAATATTAGTAGGATATACCACAAACACATTGCGTTTACCACAAATGTTTTTTTTGTATTCGTGGAAGTCACACGCTGTCATTATACATTTCAATTTACGTATTTTGTGAGTAAGTAAGTATATAGTTAAAAAAAAGTATTACTCTTTCTGCCGTACTCAGAGATGTCAATTAGAAATTTGATGAAGATCAGATTATCTCCTTTCATTTGTGTCATGGATTCGTATATCCTATAATAAGCTTCTTTACGTAACAAATAGCATATGTAAGGGTACTTTAAGTACCCTCCTGGCTAGCTACTAGTTTCTAGTTGAAAACCTGTTGCCAAGCACCCACCAGTGTTCCGAAAGTTGCTCTTGAGTGTCAGTTCCTTGTAAGCTTTGTTTGCTTGCTACCTCCGCTCAAATCACCACTTAATCAAGTCTACTAAAGCAACTAATAGAGCTAAAGTAATGGTTAATTTGCAAACCTTATGGTGCGTCCATGCTACGCGAATCGAGCACGAGCCGAGCCACGAACGAACCTACAACGAGCACGATGCGAATCCCTTTGTTCGTGAAAAAACTGATAATCGCGCTCGTTCGAGGCTCGCAAGCCCGTCCACGCTACGCGAATCGTGCTCGCAATGTGCTCGTTCGTGGCTCAGCTCGTGCTCGGTTCGCCAAGCATGGACGCACCATTAGAATTTATTATTTGACAGATACATAATGAAGCCTTTATTTATTCCTGAAATCTGATATAAAACCTAATAAATCTCTGAGTATTAGAGTACTCAAAATAACACGCATGTATTAATCGTAATTCCAACACCCTATGAGTGAAAAATACGATGTTACTCGTACTTTTCCAATAAAACAAGAAACTTTTGTTACGCGCTGTCTGTCTGTCATCACAAATCCATGGCGGAACCCACTTTGGAGGGGATTTCTTTTATTCCCATCTGATTTATGGGTGTATGCGCTCGTTCGATCGTGTTATGGGGGTATAGGGTTGTTAGTTTTTCAAAAGAAAGGAAACATAGCTAGTTAGCTTGAATATAGAGTTACATTTTCCTTCACATATTATTGTTATAGTGAGCGCATTGATCTTTACTTCTTATATTGAAGTATTGATAGATATATCAGTTCAAATAATTACTAAATACACCTTGATTTTAAGCGACTTCAAAAAAGAGGAGATTCTAAATTCGATTGAATTTTTTTTTAAATGTTTGATGTCTTAACTCCGTCATTTTATAACCGATTTGGAAAATTATTTTTTGTCTGGAAGGGTACACTTCCTGTTTGGTCCCATTGTCATCAGATCAGGATTTAATTACTTCTTAGTGTACTTTGAAGTCGGTTTAAGTTTTTTTGTAAAACAGTCAAATTATGTTATCTTTTTTTTATTTATTATATTTATGATAACTATCGATATAAACAGAATACAAAAAAAAAATACTCAATCCATAGGTACATATCCCACATAAAGCATCATACGAGAGTCAGTAAAATACATATTATTGACAGCAAGCGACATAAATATGAAAATTGTCAACGTGTACATTGACCGAAACGAAATTGCCGAAGGCGTCACATTGGCGAGCAGTCATCGTTACGATGATCACTCGTTGTCAAATCATCCGCACTGGGGTAGGTCGCGCGTGTATCGCCCAAATGCATCATGTTTAAAATTCAACCCATTTATCATTTACAATTATGTTGGAGTAGTGTGGATGCGCTTGTTGTACTCTGTGTATGTTGCACAGTTCTGTTTCTGCCGGTTATTTTTCTTTGTCATATTCTTAACTAGTTTCCATCTATGGTTTTAGCAGAATTTCACAAGGATATCATATTTCATGATGATAATTTATCCAATTTACAGACTTTTACCTAAAAATCTATCATCGAAAACTGAACCACCTTTGGCCACTTTGTTACAGGCCACGGTTAGTTCGAAGCCTGAAAATTATATAAAATCTACATTTCAACTATCAATTTACATTGTCGGAATTTCATTTTCCCCGTGTAATGTTCAGGCTTTTGTTCAGGTTTAAATACCTTTTTATCATAATTATAACTATTTCACGTCGCATTGCGGTCATTTAGCATTAAATATAATTCCTAAATAAGCAGATTGCATACTCAACATCCATTTAACAACACCGTTTGCGAAATACGCATTAACATATTCGAATTATACGTACAAATATTAATATATAAGGTTTTCAGGTACGTAGGTCAATATCCGATTGACTCGCAACCGATTCAAATCTATTATTGACAGCGCTTTCAAAATGGCGGCTATTCATTAGTCCTCCGGTACGCGACGATGGCGTTCGATGCGAGAATCGATTCCGACGAATCGAATAATCGTTTTAACGTGTAATGAGAATCGAGTGTGTATTGTTCACATTATCATTTTATCGAATATGACGTCAACTGATTTAGGGTGCGTTGTTTGTATTATGATTCGATATTAATCGATAGACTGTGTTAGCAAACGATAATGACAAATTGTTGTCATTATGTGCAACAGTATGTGATTAACAATATATTAATTATTCTACCTACACGTATCCTGAAAACTTACCTATAAACGAAAGAGCAACATTTACCGAATATTGTTTTAAGCACTTTGCTAGAAACTATAAGCACTAGAGGCTTTTGATGTACTTATGCGTCCATCTTTGTAAAGTTTGTAAGTTATCTTACTACCTAAATACCCAACTTTGTAGTTGGGTGTAGTTGATTAACTCAAAAAAACTCTAGACATTTCAAACAAAAAACAAATCTTTCACACCCAACAAACGGGCACGTAAACACGACAAGTTTCAGGCAGGTGGCGCTCGCAGCACTTCCGGCGGAAGTGGCGGTAACGGCCTACTTCCGGCACGTCGACGCCCCGCGCCTTTGGTATGTTGGTACTACATGAAAATTAGGTATTCTTTACCTTTCACAGGTGTTAATGTTTGAAAACGGAAAATCGTGGTGTAACAAGATTTACGAATTCTATGGATAAGGATTTAGCTTCTTAATTATGTTATTAAATACATCTGTTTTTTTGACTGTGTTGTGTATAGGCCTGCGTTAGACCATAATCTCACCATGGTCAGTGATGTGGCCGAAGGTGGTAAGCACATAAAGTCTAGAAGGAACTGGCGCCCTAGTGTAACTATGCGGTCACACCGATATGCTTGGCAACAGATTTTCAACTTGAGAATGGTAGCCAGCCAGGCAGGTACTTACTATAAAGTACCCTACCACCGTGCTATGGTTTCCTCACGATGTTTTCCTTCACCGAAAGCTCAAGCTCATTGTAGGATTCAAACCCGGGACTTTCGTCTTGGCATTCGATGTCACTACCCAGTGGTAGCTCAGTAGCTATCATCGTTTTACATATAACACCATTCAATAACTTGGGCCGGTTGTCTTAGAGGTTAAATACCCTGCTACGCGTTTGATTCCTATAATAATACCGCTTGCATCCAGCAACTCCCAGTTACTGATCAGGGGCTCTACCGCGTAACTTTGGTGGTAATCGTAACGAACGACATTAATTATTTTATCCAATGACGCGCACGCGGTACGACGCTAAGAAGACCATACTTGGGCCCTGATTGGATAAAATTCATTAATCGGGTTCGTTACGATTACCACCAAAGTTACGCGGTAGAGCCCCAGGTCAGCCGAGCGCTTTTTTGTAGTTTTTTGTAAATATCCATTTAAGCATGTAGTATGTGTAGTATATAAGTTATAATATGGTTTTCACAGTACAAGTTCTGTTTTTATCACTTAAAGTTTGTACGTAGTATTTATATACTCTGAGCTTAAAGTAATCAAAGACAAATCCTAATCATTCTAACCAAAGAGTCAAAACTAAAATATCCGACTTGTAGATTCAGCAAATAGTTCACAGTGGTTCGAACTGTGGAAACACATCAAATTACCCAAATCAGATTAAATTTTTGACATTACACTAAATTAACATAAAATTAAACAGAGAGCGAGTTCTAAATCTTAATTACTCCGTGGAAACGTCCGTCGCCCCTTGAACCCGGCTTTGAATGTGTAATTTGAATATAATAAGGCCGATTCGAGCAGAGGTCAAAGTTCCGACGAAATCTTGGCCGAAATACACCTCGCTCTTCGACGTAGTTTATCATAAGATATAAATGGACTAGTTCAAGCTTTTATTCTATATTTTAAATATAACTATGTAATATTACTTCCACTTAAGTTAATAGATTAGAAACCAAGAGTACGCCATGTTATTAATCTAAAGATAGACTAGAAAAACAAACTAAAATTCCCACACATTTAATAAAGAAATGGCATCTTTTTCTACAGATACTTTTATCGCAGGCTTCATAACTCGGCAGAAACTGACATTATAACAAAATTAGCACACACCACACGTAGAAAACTTATTAGAAGGCAAGTCATAATGGTATTTCCTTCAGTGGAAGATGGCAAAAACCGTAGCGTTTTTAGTAATTAGCCGATACATCGTCGGTGTAGGGCATTAAGCTAAATGACTTATTTTTTGTCGTTGTCCCACGTTCGAGTGGAAACGAAAAAGTGAGAAACACGGTATTGTGAGTGGATTTGGTAATAAGCGAAGCGGTTTTGTGTCGAGTTCTAGCTTTTAGCTGAATTACTTACCTATATAATGATACGAAATGATTACGTAATGGAACCCTCGGCATACAAGGTGAAAAAAAACTCCTCATCTATACAACGTGGGGTTAAATTAACCCCACCAGGAATGGTCTCTAATTTGTGCGTGCAACAAGCTTGAATGCGTTTTTTTATTAAGTACAGTCGATATCACGTAACCTTTCCGTGTTTTTTTTTTTTTTTATACTACTAATTCGGTAAACTAGCATACGGCCCGCCTGATGATAAGCGGTTACCGTAGCCATATGGACGCTTGCAACACAAGAAGCATCCCTCACGCATTACCGACCTTTCCCCCCTCTCCAATGAGCTCTGGCGACCTTACTCACGCGCAGGAACACAACTTTACACAACATAATGTTGTTTGGCTGCGGTATTCTGTAAGGTGGAGGTACTTCCCCAGTCGACCTACTCTTTGATCTAATAAATACTATGCTCTACCAAACAAGCAAACTCTGTTTGGGACCAGATTCTGATCCCAAGAGTTTGCAACACGGAAACCAGATAACCCGTACTTTAGCAACTTTTTAAATACTGATGTATTCGAGTAGTTAACGACAATTAGGCAAACAAAAAAACAAACATGTTATTGTACACTATTTATCTGTGGCATACCAGTCGAGGACCTTAAATTAATTATCCTCAATCGAACCTACTCTATATTATATTTTATTTCTGTAACCTGATAATCAAACCTAATAAGCTCTCACAAATAAATAAACATAATACTACAGTATCACCTGTATAAAGCAATAATGAAACCGACACAAAGATCGTTCCAACATACGGCACACAAATTAAATTGGCGACTTGGATTACCAGGGTAAATGGCCCAATTAGTGTTTCGGTGGGTCGTCCCAGCAGTTCGGAGTCAAGACAAACGAGATTGCCTGCTACGGGCACCTGCTTCGCTGTTTCCGAAATAGGATTTTGCGCTCCGTCTTGATTGTGGTCCGCTCTATTTAAGCTGCGACCGGCCGACAATTGGATCTCTTACCCCACAATCACGAATGAAATAGACGGAAATTACTACATGCGCCTTTGAATATGGCCTGTGTTTTAACTATTTTATCCAATTTACTTGAATTAAACTTTGTTTCGCTTCTTTTAAATTACAAATACGAGTACTCATAAAGCTTACAAGGATTTTCGTCTTAATTTCAAAAGGTTATAAAACCACAAGGTAAAAAAAAACAGCCAGATCTACTTACAGCATGAATTACTTTGTATTTGTTACTACAACCTGTGCTACTACTACTTTTCGTTCCTAATTGATATATAGCAATAGCGTAAGTTTTATGACTAAAAGTTTTTGCCTACTTACTTAGTCGATTATTGTCTTTATCGACTAGCGGTCTCGCGCGGTTTCACCCGCGTTCCCGTAATAAAAAGTAGCCTATATCACCGGGGATAGTGTAGCTTCCCAACAGTAAAAGAATTTTTCAAATAGGTTCAGTATTTTCGGAGCCTATTCAATGCAAACAAACAAACAAACAATCAAATCTTTCCTCTTTATAATATTAGTATAGATGTACGGTGTTAGTATACTGTACTATGTAGTTAGTACCTACCTACCTTGCTGAGTACCATACTCAAGTTGAAAATCTATCGACAAGCACCTACGCGTGTTCCGAAAGATGCACTTCCTTCCTTCAGAACCTTCCTTCTAGGCTTTGTGTACATACCATCTTCAGCAATTTAATTCCTTACTGTATTAAAAATTTTGTTATACAAAAGGATACGTATTTAAGAAACATACAAATTTACCAGAATATCAACTCCAAATGTCACTCTCAACTATTCATAGCTTGCATTTCAAATACAGTCGCAGTCGTCGGGGCTAATGGTAGGCTATAACCATACGGTGTAACCGTTTGAATCTAGGTTTCAAATAGCCTAGACTGCGGTCAGGCACCGTGACATCAGAAACCAGTCGTCCTTATTTTACAGTCAACAAATTTGTGAATGCATAAGCGGTGGTTAGTGATTTCGGATAAGTACTTGAAGCCTATAGACATTTTTGTAAGATCTGTAAGCTGATATTATTATGAAATGAATAATAACTAATAAACGCAATAATCTCCATAAATCGTATTTGTAACCACAGTCAATTTTATACCCACTCATTAAGGTAGTAACATTCAAATTGCGGTGAATTTGAAATACGAAAATTATAGTGGTCCGGATGAACTATGCATGCAAATTACTATCCAGCATTTTAGATTTCCACCAAATAGGCTATCCAATTATGTCATTTCATTTCATTGGGATAATACCGTCAAAGCTTTGTCCTCGCTTCAGATACATTTTTGGCAAAATTGTGCACAAAGAGCGCTACAATGTGCAACATTCATGGAATTCTTGTTTAAACTGTTTGAAAAAAGTGTATACTCATTAAGTGAGGTATATGATAGTAAAGAAAAACGAACTGTGCGGGCTAAAAGGAGTTTTCTTCCGCGGACGCTCGGACTGTGGAATGGGGCCCCCGCCGTGGTTTTCCCAATGGAGTACAGCATGGGGTTCTTCAAAAAGGGTGTGAAGAGATTTCTTCAAGGTCGGCAACGCCCGATTGATACCCCTGGTGTTGCGTCCATAGGCTACGGTAACTGCTTACCATCAGGCGGGCCGTATGCTTGTTTGCCACATTAGTGGTATAAAAAAAAAGAATACTAATAATACCTACCGGGGATCAGGTTTATGAATTAAGAAAAAAATACAATAAAACGAGGCGTTGCAAACACTGGGCATTATATCTATTTATGACATACTAGCTGTCTCGCGCGGTTTCACCCGCGTTCCCGTGATAAGGTAGCTCGGGGATAATGTAGCTTCTTATTAGTGAAATAATTTTTCGAATCCAACTGGTAGTTCCAGTGATTAGCCCGTTTAAATATACAAGAAACAAACAAAAAAACTCTTCCGCTTTATTATTTTAGTATAGATTAGATATACCCATATGCTCGTAGATGGGACGCGCGTCCTTTAACTAAACAATGTGTATATAACGGAAATGGTATATAGGTATATATATACATAGAAGTACACGACCTTACGAAGTTTATATACATAGGTGACGTGAAAAGAGACCCTGACACGTTGGTTATGATTTTATTCAATAAAATCAGAAATTCGGTATTTTTGAGTTAATTATTTTGAACTGTTTTTTTGAGTCTATACCTGATGTAGTCATAACACCTTTCGTATAGATATTTCCACGCCAACTGGCCCGTTCTGAACAAGTATTTCATCCCCATGACAGTACGAACAAAAAACTCACGTGTCGATATATCTTGGCAAATTTGGCAACGGACATCAATTTCTTTCCTTTCTAACTTGTCGGCAATTGGCGAGTAGAGTTGTTCAAAGATTAGCTTACTTGGCATTATGCCATGGACAGTTGACCTGGCTTGGCTTTGCAGTGCATAGGATGCGAATATACACTGGCCTAGATGCAGGTTTTTTTTTCATAATTTCTAATTATTTTTATTTAATTTCCCGAATTACTATGATACTGTCGATCTACGTCTAAGATTTTAATAACCGAAGACAACTTTTAGTATTAATGATTCCTGCAGAGTTTGAATGTTCTTTATAATTTTGATAGCAAGATTTAATTTCCTGTGAAACAGCTGTCGTCAAAACGACCATCAAATTAGATTAAACTAATCGGATTTATAATAAGTGAATTAGCTGTAGTGTCAGGACCTGTGACCGCCGCTCGCGTGCGGTGGTCACTGCAGACAATTATCGAGTCTAAATCCCCGCATTAATAACGCATAACTGGCTTTGCACTTGACTTGTGGCCGGCGATTGCATAACTGCACAAGGCAGATAAATCGCTTTAGACGCTCTGGGATTTTGGTATAAGAAAAATATATTATAATTTATAATTCCTGGCTGCTGTGTTAGAGGAAATTTTGGTGGTTTTTTCCAAAAAACGGACCCGGAGTGGGAATGAAACAGTTACTCTAGCCTATTGTATGGTTTTTATGTTCGGGTACATAACTACTTAAATATTAAAGATAATAAAAACTTCTTGTTCTTCCTAGACTTACTGTATTTAAGAGTCACTAATTCCTTTAAAAAGTAAGCAGTCTAATCATTCAAGTATTTATAGAGCCGCTTCATACAAACAAAAATACATTTATACATAGAGTATTTTAAATAGAGTCAGAATATTTTAGTGTGATAGCGTTAACAATGGTACAAAGCGCGAGCAGTTTCTAAATAGATGCATTCACAAAGATTTACAGTCAGACAAAATGTCGATATGGATTCCTTGTCATTTATTCTTGGTAAAAGTATAAAAATATTAAATATCCTGGGACATTCCTCACACACGGTCATCTGATCCCAAACTAAGCAGAGCTTGTACTATGGAAACCAGATAACTGATATAATACATATACTACTTTTTGTTTGTAAATACATACTTAATATACATAATTACACCCAGACTCAGGACATACAGACATGTTCATGCACACAAATGCATGTCCTGTGTGGGAATCGAACCCACGACCTGCGGCACTATAGGATAAGACTCCACGTCTTAACCAACTGCGCCAACGGGCCCGTCAAGTATCGTTCGTCAGTATCGATAAAAAACGAGGAATTGGTATTCATTATACGTATTTTACTCGTTCAAACTATGTACGCGCACTTCGTTTCAAGGTATTTAGACTGTAACCGTACTCTCTTTCAGTCGCTCTATAATATATTTACTCTATGGTATTTTATGTTACTGCATTTAGTCGCAAAAATCCACCAAAAATAATATATAACCTTCCGAAGTTTATACTGATTTTCTCAAAATATTTTCCGCTACAGATATATGCCTACATACAATACCATTTGTATTTTCAAAAACTTTATCATACGGTCATAAACGTAGTAGACATCTTCTAATGCTAGGAGACCTCGCTATTCCATAACAGACAAATGTAAAAGATATACCAAAATCGATCAATGTAGCAAGTAAGCAAAGTAAGATATACCTAAATAAAAGTCGCAAATCAGAAGTCATTCTGTGAAACTAAATACGAATCTAATGTTAAAGAAATTAAGCTTAAGACGATGAACGGATACGGAAGGTAATTTCAGAACATTATGGTGCGTCCATGCTTGGCGAACCGAGCACGAGCCGAGCCACGAACGAGCACGATTCGCGTATCGTGGACAGGCGTGCCAGCCACGAACGAGCGCGATTGTCAGTTTTTTCACGAACAAAGGGATTCGCATCGTGCTCCTTGTAGGTTCGTTCATGGCTCGGCTCGTGATCGATTCGCGTAGCATGAACATACCATTATATTCTGAAATTACCTTCCTATCGTCAACACATTACGCTGCCTCAAGATGTCACCACAGCACTGGTGTAGAGAATTTTCATAAAATACTTTAATAATATGCATGTCACGTCTCACCACGAATGTTAAAGTTGGTCAAAATAAATTAAAATTCTATGTGCGCTCCACAGTGAAATTGTGAGGAAATTGGTGTTTCGTTTTTACGCTTCAGCCAGCTGCGGCTGGGGATTATAGTTAAAGCACCAATAACAGATTAATGATCCCATAGAAGTGCTTTAGTAATGAACGAATTTCATGATAACTCGTTTAAAGATATAAGTAATGCGGTAAAACAAAAGCACAAGGTGATAATAGAGATCGTTCTGTATTATGAAACGATTTATATAAACAAGCTTGCGCCCCCGGTTTTACCGGCATTTACACGGGATCTAGTTTTTTAAGATAAGGAAGTATCTTGTGTTTTATTCCTGGGTATGATCTACCTCTGTGCCAAAATTCATCACTTGTAACAGTTGTAAAAAATCAATAATTCCAATTCAATTGTTTTTACTAAGTAATTTTTATCTTAGTAAACATGTTAGTATTTTTTTATCATAATCATAATTTATTCGCTAATAATGTGTATGTTACAAATAATATAGAGTCGTCATATAAGCCTTCATATAGGCATGCAAAAAATTTCAAAATACAAATTTAATAATAATATTCTAAAATTTACTATTTATGCAATAAAGTCAGCGAACAAGCGTGCAGCCCGCCTGATGGTAAGCGGTAAACGTAGCCATATGCACGCTTGCAACACACGGGGCATCACTGACACGTTACCGACCCTAAGCCCCTACCCAATGAGCTCTGGCGACCTTACTCACGCGCAGGAACACAACATAAAGTTATTTGGCTGCGGTATTCTGTAAGATGGAGGTACTTCCCCAGTCGGGATACTCTTTGAACGAATAAACGTTATGCTCTACCTCTCTTAGTATATCCACAAAAGTTTTGGATACCTACAAAATCGGAGGGTGTACGTAGATTGTAATTGAAATTGAAGCCACCGTTGGTATAATGTTGCGGATGGTAGACGCAAAGAGTAGCTAAAAACTATGGTACAGACAGCAACATAAGCAGCTGAACAGATCACAATTTAGGAAATACTTGTGCAATATAACTATCCATGATTTATATACTGGGTGGAGATTTCGAGATGGCATATTTTCGAAACCTATGTTGGATTAGTCATGCTGAACAACTTTTACTATGAAGAAGAATTGTTTGTTTGTAAATTTGGATCTGTTCAGCTACTTAGGTTGCACACCGTACCAACGATCCAGCTTTCAATCACGTTGCGTCATAAAATTCGGCTTAAAGTTCGATGGTATTCTGAATTTTTAAAATTCGCTTCATACTGGTCGAATGATTGAATTTTATTTTTGGATTGCATAATATTTTTGAAAATAATCTTATCTCTTAAGGCTTTGAACTACTTTTTTACCTGCGGCTTCATATCTAATAAATCACGTAAATACCCTTTCATAATTATCTATAGACGCTCTATTGTAAACTGTGGTCTGCGTAATGCATCCATGCTACGCGAACCGAGCAGAGCACGAGCCGAGCCACGAACGAACAAAATTCGTTCGTTGTCATCGCGCCCTGTGTTCGTGAAAAAAATGACAATCGAGTGGAGCGCATTCAAGCGCGAAAGAAATTGGTAGCTTTATTCCAATTTCTTTGACCACGGTAGTACCCAACAGATATGGCTTACCGATGTACCTGCGCAGAAGATACATTTTCATAGCGCGGGAAATGCTATTGGTCGGCAGCTGCCGCCATGTGTGCGGAGGGGCGTGACTTGCGAGTAAGACGGAACTAACAGCTGCAGTGCATTATGAACCTTATAAAAGTGATCTAAGGTTGATTGTAAGTTTTGAGCATTCTTTCGTTAATCTTCGGGCCATACTTTCTTTTCTGTGCAAACGAAGATTCACGACGCGCCTTATCAGTTGGGTACGAGGCTCGCAAGTCTGTCCACACTACGCGAACAAAGAACGAATCCTGGGGCACAAGTCTGCTATTACAATTATGTTGCATCATGTCGCTATTGTATTAGTAGACTACCAAAACTGTAAAATATCTCAATTGTGACACCAATCAAAGTTCATTGGAATACAATTGAAATAGCAGATTTGGCCCCTTCGTTTGTGGCTCGGTTCGCGTAGCATGGCGCACTAATATATTGTACTGAAGTTATAATCTACTTTTGACGCCGACTGTCGTTTTCCTGCTAAATCTAAATTTTCAAGGTAGCATTTGTCGAACAGCAATACCACGAAATTATTCTAATAATACTAACATTATTCTCTATCATAAGATTCTCGAGTAATTTTTATTTTTAATCTTACGTCACGGAAATTGCACAAGTTCCTTGACGTCATCAAACTTTTCACAGACTATTAATTATTTGTCTAATAAAACTTTTTACGACTTGAAATATCATATTCTTGAATTATATCACTATAATTCGACATAAACAGGATTATATAGAGATAAGTGAGCAGTGACTTGGCTTCAGTCATAAACGATCTCTGGAGTGATAATGCCTAATTCTTATTCAATCTACACTCTCGAGTCAGAATATTTTTCTTTTCTTACTGAAAATACAATGAACTTTTTCAGTTCTTACGTCCATAAAAATATTTATAGGATAATTGAGATTTGATATATAAATATACTAGGAATACCCCATGGTTTCACTTGTTTCCGGGATAAAAGTAACTTATATCCTTCTCCATACCTCAAGCTATCTGCGTGCCGTGTTTCATCATGATCGGTTATAGGTTCATTCCTGAAAAGTAAACAAATAATCAGACAGACAGAGCTACTTTCGCATTTATAATATACGTAAAACAAATAAATGCACGACATCTGAATAAATAATCCCAAAATAAATATGAAATATTGTCAATTCCTAACGGAGACTTGCTTCGTGTATGTTATTTTTTTTAACCGACTTCAATAATATGATGAGGTTCTCAATTCAGTTGTACTTTTTTTGTTTGCTTATAACTCCGACATTTATTAACCGATTTGGAAAATTCTTCTTGAATTTATGTCTACTGTTTTAATGTCAGATGGCGGACAAATAGACAGGCGATCCACTAGCAATACTGGGTGGATTGCATTTATAATGAGTAGAAACTAAATGACTCTCAAGTGATGCTTGGCGATAAATATTCAACTTCATAGTCAACAAGGTAAATGACGGACCAGTCGGCGTCGTTTTCCACCTATCACGCCGCAGCTCGTGGGTTCGATTCCCACCCAGGACAAGCATGTATGCTGAACATGTCTGCATGTCTCGAGTCTGAGTGTCATGATGTGTATTAAGTATGTATTTACAAACAAAATTTAGTTTATCAGTTATCTGGGTTCCATAGTACAAGCTCTGCTTATTTTGGGATCAGATAGCCGTGTGCGCCGTGTGTGAAGAGTGTCACAGGATATTTGTCTATATCTTTATATATAAAATTCTACTGTACGTGTGTATGTCACTGAACTCCTCCTAAACGGCTGGACCGATTTGAATGTTTTTTTTTGTATGCGTTTGGGTGGCGCTCTGGATGTTTAAGATAGGGTAGGGTAGTAGGGTAGGGTAGGGTAGGGTAGGGTAGGGTAATCCCTATTTCCCTTGGTTATGCCATAACTTCAGAACTACTTTACTAATTTCATCTATTTTTTTAAAGTTTTCTAAACGCTTTAGAAGGTTCTTACGGCAACAAAATAAGAAAGTTGCGTAGAACATTAGAAAAATTAAGAAAACTTAACGATTATTATAAACTTTTCTAATATAACCTTAGCGCGGTAGGGTAGGGTAGGGTAGGGTAGGACACCACGCAAATGAAGTCGCGGCGGCAGCTAGTTTATTTATAAGGATATCAAAGTACCCACCTAGTAAAGTTCCTTCACCGAAAGCTAAAGGGCTCTGCTATTTCTCACGGAGACGCAAATATCCTGCCCTGATGATACATCGTATCTACACTACCCCGGGTACAAGCTGGAGCACAACTTTGTGCGCCGTGCCGGGGTATGTATGTACGTCAGGGAGGATATTTGCTGTCGCCGTCTCCATGGCCTGGAAGACAGGGACCTGTCGATTTTGTGGGCGCGCGTAGATCACGGTGGCCACACCAAAGTTTATGCGTGCCTTTACAGGTCCCACAGCGGTGACGCGGACACAAAACGGTTATTTGAGCACCTGCAATTGACGACTGACAAAGTACTGGAGCAGTACCCCTCCGCTGAGTTAGTGATATTAGGAGACTTCAACGCTCACCACGTTGAGTGGCTTAGTTCTCGGTCCACTGACTTCGCGGGGAGGACTGCTCACGACTTTGCCCTGGCCTATGGCCTCTCACAACTGGTTGTTTCTCCTACGAGAATCCCAGATATTGAGAGCCATACTAGTTCCTTACTGGACCTTCTGCTGACTTCGCGACCGGACAACTATGCAGTGACAGTGGATGCGCCTCTTGGGTCATCGGACCACTGTCTCGTCCGGACGCAGGTGCCTTGTGCGCGGCCCGTTACGCTCCGGTCACCCGGGCGTCGTCGCGTGTGGCACTATAAGTCAGCAGACTGGGATGGATTGCGTGAATACTACGCATCGTACCCGTGGAGACAGCTTTGCTTCGCATTAGATGATCCTGACACCTGTGCAGCTGCCGTCGCTGAGGCGATACTGGCGGGAATGGAATGTTATATCCCAAACCCGCTAGTGGCTGCAGGGGTGAAGAAACGACCGTGGTTTAATCGGCCCTGCAAGGATGCTAGACATAATAAGCAGACCTTGTATGAGGCTTGGACCACGGCCCAAGCTAATCAGGACCCTAAAATCTCTGATGCGAAACGCAAATTTAACGCTGCCTCGAGATCCAGTAAGAGAATGATTGCCAGGGCAAAGTTCGATTTCGTCGGCAGAATTGGTGAGAGACTAACTAGCCTTCCCTCTGGGAGTCGCGCTTTCTGGTCTCTTGCCAAAGCTGCTGAGGGAAACTTTTGCCAGTCGTCCTTGCCACCACTAGCTCCATGCCAGAGATAAGCATTACCCAACGGGAGGTCCGGCGGGAATTGCTTTCTCTGGACATCCATAAGTCGAGTGGGCCAGACGGCATACCGGCAGTGGTGCTGAAGCGGTGTGCTCCTGAATTGTGTCCAGTACTAACGCGCCTTTTCGCGCTTTCCTACACCAAAAAGGAAGTCCCGTCTTCGTGGAAGACTGCCCATGTGCACCCAGTGCCCAAAAAGGGTGACAGATCAGACCCGACGAATTACAGGCCTATCGCCATCACCTCCCTTCTCTCCAAAGTCATGGAGCGAGTGATCAACACGCAGCTTTTGAGATACCTGGAGGATCACGATTTGTTGAGCGACCGACAATATGGCTTTCGCCACAGTCGCTCAGCTGGTGACCTCCTTGTGTATCTCACGCACCGTTGGTCACTCGCCATCGAGAGTCAAGGTGAGGCATTGGCAGTAAGCCTAGATGTGGCGAAGGCGTTCGATCGGGTCTGGCACCGGGGTCTTCTAACGAAGTTACCAGCATACGGGCTTCCCGAGGGATTATGCAAATGGGTTGCCAGCTTTCTGTCCAGCAGATGCATAAGAGCCGTCGTTGACGGTAGCTGCTCCGACAGCATGGACATAAATGCCGGCGTCCCGCAAGGCTCTGTGCTGTCCCCAACACTGTTCCTACTGCATATCAATGATATGCTGTCTATTGACGGCGTTCATTGTTATGCAGACGACAGTACAGGGGACGCTTATTACACGGGCCGTGCTAATATCCCTCGTTCCGAGGTGGAGGAAAGCCGCGAACGGCTGTTGTCTGAAATTGAGAGTACACTAACTAGTGTCTCCGATTGGGGCAGACTAAACCTAGTCCATTTCAACCCCACTAAGACTCAAGCCTGCGCGTTCACCGCTAAGAAAACCCCACTTGCTGTGGCTCCACAGTTCCAGAACACGTCCCTGAACATCAGCAAAAGCATCGGGATCCTTGGCGTCGACATTTCTAGTGACGTTTTGTTCCGAAGTCACTTAGAAGACAAGGTTAAGCTGGCATCCAAAAAGCTCGGAGTGCTCAACAGAGCGAGGCAGTACTTCACATCGGGGCAAAGGCTGCAACTTTACAAGTCGCAAGTCCGGCCTCATATGGAGTACTGTTGTCATCTATGGGCGGGGGCACCTGGATACCAGCTTGATCCTTTAGACTCGGTTCAACGACGTGCCATCAGAATTGTCGACGATCCCGAACTCACAAGCGGTTTAGAGCCCCTCAGTCTGAGGAGAGACTTTGCCTCCTTATGTGTGTTCTACCGCTTGTACAACGGACGGTGTTCTGAAGAATTGTTTAAGATGATGCCCACGGCTACTTTCTACCATCGCAACTCTCGCCATCGACGGGGAGTCCATCCTCACATATTGAAACCTGAATTGTTTCGTACTGTGCGGGCTCAAAGGAGCTTCCTTCCGCGGACGCTCAGACTGTGGAATGAGCTCCCCGCCGTGGTTTTCCCAATGGAGTACAGCATGGGGTTCTTCAAAAGGGGTGTGAAGAGATTTCTGCAGGGTCGGCAACGCGCGCGTGATACTCCTGGTGTTGCAAGCGTCCATAGGCTACGGTAACCGCTTACCATCAGGCGGGCCGTATGCTTGTTTGCCATCTAAGTGGTATAAAAAAAAAAAAAAAAAAAAAAAGTTCATTGTAGGGTCTGAACCCTTAACCTTCGTCACTCGACTGCTAACTGTCATCACTTCAAAGCAAGCAAGATTTATACAAAATACACTATCGTAGGGTGACTGGTAATTAATAAACGATAATTAGACAAATGATTGTACTCATAACAAACAACTTTCCAAAGAAACAAATAGGAATAAATAACTAAATTAAATAAAAGCTGATGATGTATTCTTATTATCGTTAGGTGCTAAATATTATGGGCTCATGTGCTAAGTAAATAAAAAAAAAACTTGAGTACAATCATGTGTCTAAGTATCGTTTAATAATTACCAGTCACAGTAAATAGAATAATACAGTTTGACGTATCATTAACTTGCCGCGTTAATTGGCCGCAGTAATCACCTGTTATGTCTGGATATATCCGGTTATATCCGGTTGGCTCACCGTTAACTGTTATTGCTCTCTGGACTGTTTTATTGCGGTGCCGTATGGTTTATGTTCCACTAGCTAGGATTGTCGTGTCTCTCCTTTTATTAAATACATCTATGACATAAGTACTCTTTTCTGTGGTTATTTTTTTAAGTCATAAACTTTCAAACTTTCCTATTGAGGAAAGTTTTCTTTGTTGCCACAATATTAAGATATTATGACTAAAACCGACAATATTTTATCAACCGGCCAACTTTATTTCACTGTCTATAAATCCTTTATTAGGTATCCTGTAATACATAAAATTTGCTGTTTTTTATTATTACTTATCATTATTTTCAGATTGCCAAGCAATATATTTTCCAAATAACTTTTCACAAATAACCTTCCTTGAAAAGTATTTATTTTTAGAAATGTGATGGAAAAATGTTCAAAAACAACGTAAAGCTTCGATTACGCGCGAGAAAACTTGACAGGGTGAGGAGGTCGGGCCTAACTCGCACAGTCACGATACAATTACCTACTTACTTACGTGCCAATGGGAAGGAGGCTGTTTTTGACGTCTAATAGAGATTTAATTTTAGAAAGAAAAGAAAAAATTGGAAATTATTAAAATTGAATTCAAATTAGAGTTATTTATGAAATTGACGAGTAAACAAGGACTAAGGGCGGATACTTTTTTTTTTTATGTTTTAATTGAACCTTGATTCCGCGAGGTAAAAACGGATGACCTAGTTACCATTATGACAGTCACATTGTTGTTGGTACTGGCTGTTATAATCTATGATTATTGGTTTTGAATATAGAAAATGTTATATTTTGTCAAAAAAAAAATGGTTCTAGCGCATATTTTATAGTTTATATATAGCACCATAATTCTCTCACACATAAATATCGTAAAATAATGGGAATAAAAACATTAAGATCATTTGAATAAGAGTGAATCGCGCAAAGTATTATTTCATTTTAGCGTCGATCAGTAGGTACATTTAGATGAAACAGAATAAGTCGTGAGGAATAAAATAGCGAATACTGAATTTATGAACGCGATGAACCGTGAGAGTAGTCGACTCGCAGGGTGAGCCGGGGCGGGGCGGGACATGCATATTTGATTCCATCATAAACTCAATTTACAGCTAATCTCATCTCAGATTGTCGAAGAAATAAAATTTCACACGCCGTTGGTTCACTCGTGAATGTAAATAGGGTAGGCGCGGGTGTGGACGTGAGTAGCGCGGGGGCCGGGGGCGGTGGTGGAGCGAGGAGGGCGTGCTACGTCACGAGTGGAGGGGCCGCTAATAAAATATACGCGGCCCGGTTCACGGCTCATTTGACGCGAGACGCCCGCCCCGGCTACAACTAAGCGACAATTTAATATTTTGACTTTAATTCCGAACACTAAATTAAGCACTGGTACGTAATCTCGCGTCTCGCCGTAAAATTTTTGTCCCCCGTGATCAGTATCGGCTTGTGATCGATTTTACGGGCCTACCGGTCTCCCGTTTCGTACGGTTGTAACTTTTTAGTACTCCTTTTATTACGACAAACGATTTTAATCAAGGGAGTTTTTGTTCGTTCGACGCCATTAGCGCCCGGAGTCGGAATAAAATTCGAAGTTAAGTCGCATTCGAGACTCGAGAATTTGCTTTTAACTTCGTTTGATAGGTCGCTGCGGGGCGGATGTTTAGTGACCTATAGGTCACGTTGTAAAATAAATCTATACAAACTGCTATTTGATTTTTCAATAAAGAATTCCAGACTGTTCATTTTTATATTTAGCCCAAATGAACTGCGACAGCATTTCCAATAAGGTTGAAAAACAGCTCACCAAGGATTTAAACACTTCCGTTGGAGAACGTTATGGGCGCCAACATTGTAAGTATTATCTACATATTCTGAAAAATGTTATACTAAATTCCTAATCACGAAAGGAATATTTATTTCCGTACTCAAATAAATAAATATCCTGGGACATTCCTCACACACGGTCATCTGATCCCAAACTAAGCAGAGCTTGTACTATGGAAACCAGATAACTGATATAATACATATACTACTTTTTGTTTGTAAATACATACTTAATATACATAATTACACCCAGACACAGGACATACAGACATGTTCATGCACACAAATGCATGTCCTGTGCGGGAATCGAACCCACGACCTGCGGCGCGATAGGTGGAATCTTTACCAGAGTCGCCAACTGGCCCGTCAATGAAAGTAAATGTAATGTAGTAAATGTAATACAAATAGGCTGAAGCGAAGTAAAAATGCTTCAGTAAAAAGCTCTGGTAATAAACCGATGCTTCGTCTAAGTAAACTTTACGTCATAGCGTAGTAATCTAAACATCATTATTCTATTCGAGAATGAGTAAAGCAGCCGATAAAAATCCTCTTTCTATTGCGACTATGAATTATTGAAGACGCTTTTCTGCAAAACACTTACGACGTACCTATATTATTTGCTACGTGAGATTCAGCTTTATATTGTTTTGATTTTAGTGTATAAAAAACAACAGTTCTACCTTTTGGTGCGTCCATGCTACGCGCAGCGAGCACGAGCCGAGTTTCGAACGAACAGGATTCGTTCGTTGCTCGCGATTTCAAGCGTGGACGTACTTAACTAGCTTTCAACGAGCCTACAACGAGAGCGATGCGAATCCCTGTGTTCGTGAAAAAATTTACTATCGGGCGGAGCACGCTACGAATGCTCGTTCGTTCGGCTCGCAAGCCCGTCCACGCTACGCGAATCGTGCTCGCAGTGTGCTCGTTCGTGGCTCGGCAGTGGCGTGCATTGGTTTTCGGACTAGGTAGGCAGAAGAAATCATGGCCATACATACCTAAATATGCCTCTTAGATAGATCATGTTATTTGACCAGGCCCCCTAGACAAAATGGTTGTCGACAATCGTCATCGTTAGTAAACGATCAACCTTTGTATGGGATTGACATTTCAAATCGAAACGTCACGTGATTTTTAACAACCTCTTATGTCAATCCCATACAAAGATTGATCGTTTAGTAACGATGACGATTTTCGACATCCATCTTGTCTAGGGGGGCAGATTCGTAAAACTGTTTAGGTCAGCGCACAGGTCAGCGTATCATTCCACACACATTCATTAGCAAACAAAATACATAATAATAGATTCGAATAACAGCACCCAGATAGCCAGGTGTTTAATAAACATAATATTCTGTGTTCAAATGTCTAAGATTTTTACCTTTGTTTTGAATCCATGAATGCTTTGGAGTTGGTCTACAGCATGTTACCTACTATTTTCTACAAACAAAAACTGACTAAAGGACTAATTTATCGATACATTTCACCACAAAATTTCTTAATTTCACACAGATAAACTTCGCAAAATCACAATAAGTAAATAACAACAACATTGCATACAATGCCAGCCAAACCATAAACAAACCGACACAAATAAATTGCGAAGTTATATTCGAGTTGCTCTAATGTTGGTAAACTGTAGTTTTTTAATTTGGATGGGTTACTTTACTTACAACAGAGTAGGTAAGGTTACTTTTGGTCCATAAATCGCGAATGTCAAATGTCAGTATGCTACGCATAGCAAAAGCGTGATTTATGCTTTCGTCGTATTATCTTAAAGAAGTGTGTGTGTGTGTATGAATATGCCGAAATCGTTTTAGTGTGCGTGAATTTGAGAGGCGAACTCGCGAGTGCCTGCGCGGCAAAGTTTGAAATTTCGTATTGAATGTTAGGTTAGAATTTTTATTTAAAATGATTATGTAGTTTAATTGAATCAAAATATTATTTTATTGAATCTTATGAGGTAGGCATTGCTTATTTGCCTATATGGAATGCACGCCACTGTGGCTCGGCTAGTGCTCGGTTCGACAAGCATGGACATTATAAAAGAAGTCCTTATATTTAGGAAATTTCCTCCATTGTTTTAACAGATTTAGGTATATCTGTAACAAACAGATATTAGGTATTATAATTATTGGGCTAATATTGCCTCATTCACAGCTCTGAATTAAATTCTTTATTTTTTGTGTAAATTGTTATTAAAAAAAGGTACTATAGATTTAGATAAATGTAAGAAGCATATATGTGTGTAAAGCTTCTTATATTCTTGCTTTCTGGAAGAAGTTTATAATAATAATTGTATATTCCTTTGCCCGTATTCCACAGTTAACGAATACGGGCTCGCAACATGATTGAGCTGTTTTTTTACCAATCTACTAATGGAAGACAAACAATTGCTAACCTAAAGGTGCCTCGACAATTTTGTCGCGGGTACTCTAAATCTCGCAAGAAAAAAGACACTTTTAATGCTAGCAACACTCGAGTAACATTATCCTTATAATATAATATAAGTTACAAAAACAACAAAATACAAATATAGGCAATATCCACTAGGCTGCCGATCACCGACGAGGTTACCAGGCCGGCAGCGTTCCCTTTTTGGATGACAAAGCTAATGCGTTGGCGGAAAAAGTTCGCCACTCACTGGTCTTTCGATTTAGATTAGCTTTCTTTTTCAGAGTTTATATTAATTTCACTACCCTTAAGGAACAGTGACAAGGATATAGTAAAATCTTGCCCTACAATAAATTTCCTTACTGCAGAAAATAAAACAGATATACAGTGAAACGTAGTACTTGCAGTAGCATGCATGTATATTCAATTCCATGTTACATTATACGCCATAAAACTA
The DNA here is from genome assembly GCA_947623365.1 of Achlya flavicornis. Lineage (NCBI taxonomy): Eukaryota > Metazoa > Arthropoda > Insecta > Lepidoptera > Drepanidae > Achlya > Achlya flavicornis. Next base: position 3,371,426 of record OX392474.1, read on the forward strand.
TAGTCAAAATGTTGTCTAGATCCTTTACAATACATACAATGTTACCATGTTAGAATATTCCGGTGTTTCCACGAAACACAACGGGCGTATTTAATACCTCGCCTAGATATTAGTTATGGACGTAAGGTAAGCTCTCTCTCAGGTCGGATAGGTATGCTAACAATTTCGATGCACCCACTCGTGCCTAGAAATTCTAAAGCAAAGACACATGGAGTGGAGAGCTTTAGTTCGTATATAAGGGAACCGCCTCAAAGGTTATTTTGATGCTGCGTAGGTATTTACTTTCTCGGCAGTATGTCTCAAAATCAGTCGGGAACGTTGCCGTTTCTAATTTGACTTGGATGTCAAACGTTGTTAGTGAAATGGTACTCAGGCTTTTAGTGGACGTATTTGATTGAGCTACTGATTGATTTAGAATTAGAAGAGTAGTTAGAGTTTAGCTTTATTTTGCTTAGTGTATCTCGATTGGGGAAGTACCTTACAGAATACCGCAGCCTAATAACTTTATGTCGTGTTCCTGCGCGTGAGTAAGGTCGCCAGAGCTCATTGGGGAGGGGGAAGGGTCGGTAACGCGTGAGTGATACTTCGTGTGTTGCAAACTTCCATATGGCTATCGTAACCGCTTACCATCAAGCGAGCCGTATGCTTGATCACCTACTAAGTGGCATAAAAAAAATAACTTAATGGTCTATAGGTTATATGGAAAATATTTAATTTTAATGCGAATATTATTTCATGTCTCACCGTCTCCATTGACAGTCGATTCATCTACAGACGTGACCGGTTCAGCTGAATGATTATTTTAGCTCCGACTGTTGCTTGAGTTCTTTGAGTCCTAGCCGGATGCCCCCAAGCCCGATGGACCGGCGACCTCAAAATTATAGTTGGAATAGACTGTATGCAGACGGCACGATACCGAAAGGAGTGGAGTTTTGAAATAGCTCTATGTTTTGTTCTAGGCACCGAAAGGCTGATGATTCTACTTGAATTAGATTCAGAAGTTCCAATAAACTCAGGATCGTTTAATTTTTATTTCTTTGGCCTTATCGAAGTTGTTTCAGCAAAAATGTAACCCTAGTTTCTTACCTTTACGTGCACTACCCAGCTCTCTAATCGGAGGTTCTACTACGTAAGGAAATGTTCATTAACCTTATGAAAATTAGCTAAAAAAATCACATGCTTATAACATTTTAATTAATAGATCAATACTTGCTCTCATTGCATCAATGATGGTTGTTCAATATCCATGTATCAAATCAGCGGTTTAATCCCCTGGCTGCGAGCCCAAACTAACCTGACTAGGTAGACCGAACTAGATGTGTGCTATGGATGAGAAACGATCTTGTAACGATATTAAAGGGTAAGGTAAATATTGAGATATAGTGACATTTTGATATTATTTTTCTTTGCTACTATTATTATTGAATAAACTATTGAAGAGATACGGCCAAAGACAGCATCCGCGAAGTGCAAGGACTATTGCAGAGAAAAAGGAAACTATACTGGGTCTATGGGAGGGAGCTTGCTGGACTGGTTGCTGGGCTATATGGCTGGATTGAGACAACGGGACGCCTGCCAAATCAAACGTCTCAATCTTGATAATCCTGGCAAACGGTGACTCGCCGCTAACTAAATGGGCTCCCCAAAAACAGTCACCGCGTGGTGACAAAGGGAGCAACATTGGTGTCAGCAGCTAAGGGTTATTATTATTGTATTTGTTTTTTGAAATGGAACTATCTCTAAATAATATTATCATTTGTAAGCCAAAATTGGCACAAAATGCTGATTCATAATACATGATATACCATCCAATGTAATATGTATGTTGAACAAATAAAATTATCTTTATCTTTAGTAGGTCTGGCCACTAGTTCTACTCGAATTTTAGTGTAAGCGGAACTAGCAGCAGGCTAGACCCAAGTTAGTTTAATAATAATCTGATGTGGAATGATAAATAATACTATACGGAAAATCCTACGAAATTATCGAGTATACTGTCCAGTATATATTAGACTAGGTGTTACCGGGGTTACACCCGCGTTCCCGAGATAAAAAATAGCCTATAATACTCGGGGATAATGTAGTTTCCTATTGGTGAAAGAATTTTTTGAATCCGACTGGTAGTTCAAGAGATAAGCCAAACAAAAACACTCTTCCGCTTTATTATATTAGTATGGTATAGATAGGTGTTGTATAAAAAAAACCCTTCGCACCGTCTCTGTGGTACCTTGATAATTTTGCTTTCGTTCAATATTATATGTATAATATAGTGTACATACATAACTAACATACCCGGAAAAAATAGAAAATTACAGGCCAGGTTTATTAAATAAAATAATTGTATATAAATAAATTCTAATCGATCGCCTTCAGACCGTTTCTTAGAATAAGCTCACCTGAATTGCAAACCAGTAAGGCATCACAGGTATACCGACCTAAATAACTCGAATCGTACTCGACTCGTGAAAACGTTGGCTTTCAGTTACCTGATAAAATATAAACTACTCAACCAATAGTACTACTTACTTCTAAATTTACGTATGTATGGCGAATAAAAAGTATTAAAAAAAATACGAAATTGACTCCAACGTTTTGTATCACACGCATAGGTACATTATGCCTTTATGAAATACAATTTAGGCCCAACCTTATAAATTCATATTTACACCAATGAATGACACGATACCTATTTTAATAGAGTATTTTTTTAGTACTAGCAGCACAGTAAAACTAAAGGTGGCTCACAGACATAATAAGAATTAAGTAAGTAAGTTTCTTTAACTGTTGCATTTATTTTTATCAACCAAAGAGTTATTATTATTTTACTCCCAGAATTAACAAAAAACTACAATTTAATTTAACTCCCAAAAAGTACAGCTTAATAAGTTCGCTGATCCCATTGCTCCGATCATAAACATACAAAACACAGATGTATAAATAGCCAGACAGTTAAATCGCGAAAAGATTGCAGACTGGAATCGTTTCTTAAACCCGAAACGCACAATTTAACACCCCCACACGCGCGCAACGTACATTTCAGAGCGCGATTGCCCATTACAGCGCGACGATATACGAAATTTCAATAAAACTCGATAGAGGAAATCGTAGAGATAGACTTAATGGAAGTACGTTGGGTTATACAGGTTGGTTATTCTTCCGCGATTTCAGACTGAACTTTAACAACGGCGGAACAAGGTTTCTAGGCTAGCTAGGTTTTTAAAAGATGACATCTGCTACTACTGAGTTCCAATGAACTATCAGTAATGTAAATTTAATGGTGCGTCCATGCTTGGCAAATCGAGCACGAGCTGAGCCACGAACGAGCACATTGCGAGCACGATAAGCGTAGCGTGGATGGGCTTGCGAGCCTCGAACGAGCATTCGTAACGTGCTCGACTACGCTCCGCCCGATTGTCAGTTTTTTCACGAACACATGGATTCGCATCGCGCTCGTTGAAGGCTCTTTAAGTACGTCCACGCTTGAAATCGTGAGCAACGAACGAATCCTGTTCGTTCGAGGCTCAGCTCGTGCTCGCTTCGCGTAGCATGGACGCACCATTAGATTTGATAGTTTTCGAAGTCTACTAATTCAATAGTGTTGAAAATCATTATGAATTTAGTAGGCATTGAAGATGTAATGGGATCGTGTTTTGGCCCCCTGGAGTATCTGTATTTTTCTTGGCCAATGGCGGAATGTCATTTTGTTTTCTTGACTGGTTTTATTGAATTGGCTTCAGAATTCCCTGTTTTTCAAAATAGGAACCATGCTTAAAATAAAAGATAAAAAAGGGATAATTTCGTTGGTTAAAATATTAATAATTATTGTTATATTATAGACGAGCCAGTTGGCGCAGTTGGTTAAGACTCTGATAAAGATTCCACCTATTGCAACGCAGGTCATGGGTTCGATTCCCGCACAGGACAAGCATTTGTGTCCATGAACATGTCTGTATGTCCTGAGTCTGGGTGTAATTATGTATATTAAGTATGTATTTACAACCAAAATGTAGTATATGTTAATACATATACTACATTTTGGTTGTAAATACATACTTAATGGAAATCAGATAACTGATATAATTATCAGTTATCTGATTTCCATAGTACATTGCTCTACTTAGTTTGGGGACCGTGTGTGAGGAATGTCCCAGGATATTTATTTATGGATTTATTATTAAAATCTTTATTCTAATAACATTTATAAACTCACTGGACTTCTAAAATCCCTAAGGATTACCACAAAGGACAGTTCTAAGGCTACTTGCTTGCATCCAACTCCAGCCACCAAAGTCATTTGTTACCAAGTAAACAACGATAAATCACTTCTAGATCGACTACCAACTTATTCCATGTAGAGTACCTAATCTCGCGATCATGCCACTAGCGCCCTCTGTGCCTCTAAGTTACTTTTAAAGCAACGAGACGCCGTGAAGTTATTGCAAATAACCGAGCGAAATGTGTCCAATCAGAACTTAGCTGAGCGTGAACTGTAGGGGCTCAATCATCTAATACTTGAGTGATTATTACTCCTCCAGGGGTGAACATGTTGATGGGAAATTAAAAGGATTATGCCATGTTTGTTCTTTTTTTTATAACTTGAAACAATACATACATGATGGATACGATAATACTACAATAAATGAAACCATGTAAATAATAAATAATAATAAAAAAAAAAAAAAAAAAAACCGTTTATTTCAGGCCTTGTTACACCCATATAAATGCAGTTACATAGAACACATTAAAGTAAAGTACAATCAAAAAAAAATCTAAAGGTTCGTGGTTTTCCCAATGGAGTACTACAGCATGCGGTTCTTCAAAAAGGGCGTGAAGAGATTTCTTCAGGGTCGGCAACGCGCGAGTGATACCCCTGGTGTTGCAAGTGTCCATAGGCTACGGTAACTGCTTACCATCAGGCGGGCCGTATGCTTGTTTGCCACTTTAGTGGTATAAAAAAAAAAGGTTCGTAACCGCTGTATTATTTTTTATTTTTTTATACGATTAAGTCGGTAAATAAGCGTACGGCCTGCCGGATGTTAAGCGGTTACCGTAGCCATATGGAAGCTTGCAACACACTAAGCATCGAACACGCGTTACCTACCTTTCCCTATGAGCTCTGGCGACCTTACTCACACGCAGGAACGCAACATAAAGTTATTCGGCTGCGGTATTCTGTAAGTTGGAGGTACTTCCCCAGTCGAGCTGCTCTTTGAACGAATAAACGCTGCGCTCTACCTCATTAAAAAATCTCTATTTCACTGTTGTAATACAATCTCGCTATAAATAACAGTGTGAAGTTACAACATACTTATTTAAATCGAACATAAATACAAAAGACTAATTGAAATTCAGTTGAAACTAGATTCAACCTACATTAGTAAAGTTTATTACTTGTTCTTTGTATTGGGGAAAGACAAAGACTGCGAGGAGGAATTAGCTTTATTTTACAAACGAATAGAAAATATCTTTTGTTCCTATTTCTTTCAATAGATAGTGAAAGAACACGTTTCGAATGTTTTTTTTATCATTGATTTGTTCATAAAAGAATATTTCATGGAAACTTCAAATATTAGATTAAACTTTTCCAACAAATACCGTATATCAAATAATTTGTAATTTTCCAGATTTTAATTAGAATAGTTCAACAACTGCTTTCATTATGAGCGTCGCCATGATAAGCAGAATGAAGCAGAGCGAGCGTAAAACGTAGCTGTCACGCATACCAGCGTAAAAAAGTTGGCCTGTTTTATATAGGGTGACTAGTAATTAGTAAACGATACTTAGACACATGACTGTACTCATGATAACAAACGACTTTCCCAAAGAAACATGTTTTTTAATTTACTTAACACATGAGCCCATAATATTTAGAATAAGAATACACCATCAGCTTTTATAAAAAAAAAAATATATCCCTATGTGAGTCTTTGGAAAACTTGTTCTATGCTACCCCTTAGAGGACCCCTTGACTTGCGGTTAAAAAAAATAATTGATTTCTATTATTATCCTGCCCGCGCGGATCTTGGAACAGTCAACGGAGAAAATATGATAGGATAGAAAACAAAACTCTACCTACATTAAAAAAAAATACGCTTTGAAACCAAATAACTGCTGAAAAAAATTATAATTCACAGGTCGAACTTGTAATTTTAAAGTTATAGATATCCATGGATTTCCAATATATTTTCAATTTTGAATAATATCACATCACAAGACCGTATTGAATTATAGACGAACAAAAGAGTATAAAATAAAGATTCGCGTGCGTATAAATCATAGCCATTCCGTCGTTCAGTAGCAGGTCGCGACTAAGAAATATGTATGTGCCCGCCCGATTTATTTATAGCAGAGCGATCGCCAAAGAAAATTGTCTTTTACGTATAAAAAATATTGTGAACCATATCGATCGGATGTGACGTCATATTTTGACATGTCCGTTTATGCGAGAGAAGAGACATGGTCTTTTACTGCTGGCAGAATAAGAGTCATCACTCACTATGTCAGCACCGCTCCATCGCAGCAACGGTCCGGCACCGCCTCAACTCCATCCAACCACTAGCTGCCAGCGCGCCGCACGCGAAGTGACTCACAAGCGGCGCGAGGCTGGTGAAATTAGTAACGCGGCTTTGGCAAGATACCGCTTGCTGGCGTCATGCAGCAAGGGATAATATTATGATAGGGCGATAATATTAGTCGTAAAATGATCATTCCCCTTTTAGATTTCCTATTACCTATTATTACTTTCATCCTCAATAGTTCCATTTCCTCGGGTTCTTTCCCTTCACTTTGGAAAGAAGCTCAGATTATACCTCTGCCTAAAAAAAGCAATCCAACTTCCTTTTCTGAATATCGGCCTATCTCTATACTTCCTTTTCTTTCAAAAGTGTTGGAACGGCTGGTACATCATCAGCTGAGTACTCACGTCTCCACAAACAATCTTCTCAATCCTTTTCAGTCTGGCTTTCGTCCTGGACATAGTACCGTAACAGCGTTAGTCAAAATCACGGATGACATTCGGTACGGTATGGATAAAAAGCAACTCACTATCCTAACATTGCTTGATTTTAGTAATGCTTTCAATACAGTAGATTTTGATATCATGCTCGCTATACTGTGCTCGCTTAACATATCTCCAACGGTTATTGACTGGTTTCGTAGTTACTTGTATGGGCGCCGGCAACGTATTCGCATAGATGAGTCTTTCTCTTCATGGTGTGAAACTACTGCTGGCGTACCACAAGGTGGCGTCTTGTCTCCACTTCTCTTTTCCATATTCATTTCCTCAATAACTGACAACATTTCTTCTCTCTACCACCTTTATGCAGATGATCTCCAAATTTACCGACAAACATCTTTTGATTCGCTTCCCAATGCAATTCAGTTCACTAATCAAGACCTTGCCCACATTTGTAATTGGAGCAAACGATTTGGCCTTATAGTAAATCCTTTAAAGACCAAAGCCATCATTATAGGTAGTAAATATTTTATATCCAGGATAGGTTGGGAGCAGCTTCCTGCCGTTACTTTTGATGGAGTAGACATTCCTTATAGTAATGCAGTAAAAAATCTGGGTGTTTTGATTGATAGTACCTTATCCTGGGCCCCGCAAGTAGCGGAGGTTAGCAGAAGGATGTTTGCAGCGGCTGGATCTTTAAGACGCTTACGTAATTTCCTTCCCTTTGACACCAAGGTTGCGCTTGCTAAGTCACTTCTACTTCCGATTCTTGATTATGCGGACGCCAGCTACCTTGATCTCACCGTAGAGCAACTTAATAAACTTGAGCGCCTCCAAAACCTTTGTATACGGTTTATATTTGGCTTACGCAAATACGACCATGTCTCTCAATTTCGCAATCAACTCAAGTGGCTTCCTATCCGCCTTCGCCGGAATACACACATATTGTCACTTCTATACACTATTCTTTTCAATCCTAAAGCCCCATTCTATCTCAAGGAACGCTTCGAGTACTACACCTCTCAACATCATCTTCTTCGTAGTTCCATTGAACTTAACCTTCAAACTCCCTCTCACACTTCTCACTTATATTCTCAATCCTTCACTATCCAAGCTGTACGTCTCTGGAATTCTCTTCCTCAGACTATAAGACGCGCCCAAACGTTAGACTCTTTTAAATCTCTTGTAATTTCACATTATCATTCGCTTTAAACTTTCCCATGTCCAGTCTTTCTTTCTTTTCTAGTTCTGTTGTTTATTTTATTACCTACATATTATTTTAATAGTATGTATTAGTTTATTATTTTGGTTATTTATGTATTAGGATTTATATTTATTTTGTGTATTAGGATTTATTATGTATTTAAGTGTATTATTATGTACTACACCTGATAATATTGTTAAATATCCTGTGACCCAAAGGTTGTCTGGAAGAGATCGCTTAAGCGATAAGACCGCCTGTTTTGTATCACTTCCTCTTGTATTTGTTTTTCCTTCTTTTTGTGTATTGTTTATGTGGTGTACAAATAAAGTATATTTATGTTATTTATGTTTATGTTAAGGGAGCGGACCGCTCACTGGAAGGGATGCGTGTGGTCAGCAGGACTAGTGGCTTGTAGCGGCAAGCGCGCTTACCGCGAGGCATCAACTGTTTTATCTAGTCATTGTAAAAATTCAAAGGCCTCACTTGCATGGCAAGGTAAATGACGAGGCGTAGCCGTGTTGTTATAATGAGAGGTGACCCTAAATAAGCTCAGAGTCACTAGCGCGCTATGGAACGAGCTTTGCTCGGAATCTCTCTACGTGACAGGGTCCGAAACGAGGACATTCGTAGGAGAACGAAAACTACCGGTATAGCTCATAGAGTTAGTAAGCTGAAGTGGCAATGGGTAGACCACATCGCTGAAGAACCGATAGCCGATGGGGAAAGAAGTTTCTCGAGTGGCGATGCATGCAAGCGCCCCAAAACCGTTCGAAGTGGAAGTTAATGGGGGAGGCCTATGTTCAGCAGTGGACATCCTTAGGCTGATATAATGATCTTGTAAAGAATCACTTGATTACCTGTAAATATACCTATATACAGATAGTCCCAAAGATGTGTATCAATCGGAAGGCCAAAGGTAGAGGAGTACCCTTATAGGAACATTAGGAACCCGGATTATCCCCAATTCTATATTTTTTTGTAGTTTTCATGTCTTGACACTAATTCTTGCGACAACTTGTAGTACAGCGTAGCGAAAAATTCCTAGGGGAATGAATATACCAGAGTTATGATAATTTTCTTCTTACTTATTTTATCTTCTATAGCTGTATTTCTTAAATAATGTACAGTAAAAGTATATAAATTATGCTAACTTTAAAATAAACTAATCCAAAAACCGTCGTCATAAACAAAAACAAAAACAAAAACAACGCAGCCCAAAACTGTTTCATACGAGCCCGTACCATAAACAATCCGGTTTTTGCCCGGTACCCTGAAAACTTTGAATTACTATGCAAATGTTTTTACCATATCGATTGTGTCGTGACAGAGCTCAGTTTACTTGCCTATTTTATTATTTACAGGAGACAATAACCATTGGAACCGGTATTTACCATTCTCATGCTATTTTTTTTTGTTTTATGGCATTTCGGTGTAGTCATTCCTTTTTTGAATTTTTTTATTTATAAAACCTGGTCCATAGTTGGCAGCAATAATTTCATGATTTTTCAAAAACTCTGATTAAGAAACGTCCTGTCTATTTTTTTATATGAATGGACCACAACAAGGCGACAATTTCATCATGGTAAGTGTTAATGAGGCCGAAAGTGGTAATCAGACAAAGCCTAGAATGGAACTGGCTCTCAAGTACAGCTGTCAGAACTCGTATTTATTAATAATCTCCGTGGTTTTCCCAATGGAGTACAGCATGGGATTCTTCAAAAAGGATGTGAAGAGATTTCTGCAGGGTGGTGGACCCTGGTGTTGCAAGCGTCCATGGGCTGCGGTAGCCGCTTACCATCAGGCGGGCCGTATGCTTGTTTGCTACCTAAGTAGTTTTTCAATTTTGAGTTTCATGTGCGTTTTAAATATCTCTCAAGTTATCACTGACCGAGAATGTGCTGATAAATTGTCAACAATATTGAATAAAATGCTTCAATCGCGATTTTTGTCTTCTTTACCGTTGAGGAATACCATCATATCTTCGATGTCAATGGTAAGATCATGCTAAAATTTACATAGGGCCTCGGGATCTATCGCGATATTTTACAGTTTAAAAGCCCAAAATCGGATAAGCCGTTTCCAAGTAATCAGTGACCATAAAAAAAACATACAGTCGAACATAGATCCTCCTCCTTTTTTGAAGTCGATTAAAAAAAACTCCATAAAGGTATAATGATTGTAAAACTTAATATTCCGAAAATAACTATTAAAACAAATAGCTTTTGAATACCAAAGTAAGAACCCCCTGAATTCTTTTAAAAGTTTTACGCCGTAAATATTCACGTTCTAAACCGCAATCTTAATAAATACCATGTTGTTTTATACCAGGTAGTTGAAATGGCGCAAAAGAAGGTAGTTTATTTTTCTGTGAAAGTTCAAACGATATCGTAAGACTTGAGGCAAGTAAACTACACGTTTTGCAGTCGTGTGTAGAAGTGGCCTTATACATAATACATTGCGCCATTCAACTCCGGGCTCCGAGTACGATAGCCATCTAATGTAGGGATTATTTTAACGCGAGCAACATTTGGGCGATTGCCTGCAAAATAATTTTTTTGGATGTTTACGAATTTTGAAAAATGAAATAAAATTTTAGTATCTATTCTTTGGTGAGTGTCTGACTCACACTTGGTCGGTTTCATATTTATTATTTTCGAAATTTTATATTTGGAACAACATATTGTTCTATTCATAAATGACGATCATTCTTTCTTCTTCTCGAGCTTGAAGAAACTAAGGTGTATGTCATATCTTCTTAATATATAAAATGATAAACTGATTGTTGATATATCAACGCACAGCCCAAACCGCTGGACCTAGAGAAAACTACGCGGGCGAAGTCGCGGGCTAAAGCTAGTTACTTATAATATCATTGGTCATAATCAATTTAAAAATAAAGCAGTCTAAACCTGACACCCAATGTACACAAGTCGTCTAGCTAGCTAGACGATCGCGTAAAGAAAATTCGATTCGAAATTAGATTGAATTGAAAGTTCTAAAGATTGGATTCATTTCGTAAATGGGTAGGTCAAAACATGTTTGGGCATTTGGGCATACTAGCGTTTGCTTCGTGGTTATACCTGAATAAAAGCTTTTATTTACCGAGCCATAGACTGCACATTGAGCTACTATTACTACGTATAGAGAAGACGCCACACATCACAAATATGTTCCGTTCAAGTGAGGCCATCCGGCCATACTTGTTGTTTGTAGAACAAAATCAATATCAAAATCAAAAAGTCATTTATTCAATTTAGGCCCTGGTAAGGCACTTATGAACGTTATACACAGTTGAATTTACCACCGGTTCGAAATACACTCAAACTGAAAAGACTCCGACAAGAGACTCAGCAAGGCTTTTTTTTTGTCGTGGAAGATCTTTTCATACCTATTACAGCTTTTTTTCCAAATACTTATACAGTGTACCATATAATTATTATGCTTATTCCAAAGATTTTCATAGGGCATCCTGCCTCTACCGGCTTATTCATACAATTGTCACTTAGCCAGGGGGGATGCAAGTGCAGAGAGAAGCTACTAAAACCATATATTCTTGTCTTTCACGTAATGAGCCACAGTAGGCTTTGTCAATTAACCTCTGCTTTATGAAATCTTTGAATTTATTATAAGACATTTTAGTTACTATATTTTATTATAGACTCGAACACAATTTCCGAGAAAATAATAATTAACTTTAGATAATCTGAATCTAGGTGTCACAATTTTATCTTTATTTCTAGTATTGAAGTTATGGTGGCTACCATTAATTTCAAATAAATTTAAGTTTTTTACGAACAAACATAATATTTTCATAGATTTACTGTGATGGGAACGATGAACGAAACGCATAAGCGCCGTGATAATCACGGTGTTTGCGAGAAAAATACTCCTAAAAGCGTTCTGATAGCGCTACGTGTTTCACACATACATAAATCTAATTATATAACGCAAGTCCCTCCATCCGTATGGCATTAGATATTTAACGTGAAAAGTGGACATGCAGCCTTCTACGAGTTCCCTGTCTGCGCGAAACAGTTCCAAATGAAGAGCATTGCTCTCCCTTATTGCACAGATTTTGACTCGCGTCATCTATTTAGATGTATATGTATTCTACTGTCTGCTTCGACGACTATTTATTGTTTAAGCGCTAAAGATAACTCTAGTTGACTTCTGCTTATGATAGCTACTCTATATGTAGTAATAATAGCTCAATGAGACTGCATAGCTTTAAAGTTTGGTAGTATCAGTAATCTGGTAGTATATGCTTTAAATACTGGGTTGACACTTTCAACTATCACCTTTTGAAAACAAAGGTTTTTTTAATATTTAATGGGTTTGCGCTTGACCGTAATCCCGCCTGATGGTAAGCGAAGATGTAGTCTAGGGTGGACCGCGCGTACCTATAAGATGCCTTTTCACTCTGGCCTTGAATAAAACCATGTTATAATTGTCTGGAAACACCTTGTCCGGGAGAGCATTCCACAACTTGGCCGTGCGTATAAGGAAAGAGGAAGCAAAGCGCTTGGTACGGCAAGACGGAATGTCGACGACGAAGCGGTGGAGACCCCCCCGACGCCTAGTAGTCCGATAGAAGAACGGGGATGGAGGGACAAGATTATGGAGTTCTTTATCGCATTCTCCGTGAAACAATCTGTAGAAAACCGTCAAACTTGCAACCTGACGCCGATGAATTGATGATGCTTGGGATTACCCAAGCATCATCAATTCATCGGCGTCAGGTTACAATTTATGGTATAAGTATTTGATTAATAATATTCCAGATTGATTGTTCGCGTGTCGATAAAGTAGCCCCTAACTAATAAGGGAGTAAATCAAATAAACATGCAAAATACAATGTTTAATATTAAAATTTCTCCCAACTTTAATTGGAATAGTTCGACAACTGCTATCATTATGAACATCACTATGACAATCAGAATGATACAACGCGGGCGAAATTGTACGCTCCCGTACAATAGCGTAAAAAAATTGTCTGTTTTATAGGCCGGCCTCGTGTATGGTGACGCAATTTCTAGATATATATCTATTTCTATGGTATACGTACACATTACATATTACCTACCTAAGAGTGAATTATTGAAAACGGGTTATACTTTATAAGCACTTTTAGAGATACACAAACATTTGGGATACAATTTATTATTTCAATTTGAATTAGGCACGTATACCGGCAAAGTGATTGGATAAATTGAACTGAACCGGGTACTTTCGCAGAATTTAACTTTGGAATGTTCAATGAAAGAGCACTTTCACCTAGTTTATTGCAGTTTATAAATTCTAAACACAGGCTGTTTGTGATGAAATTTAGAATCCAATAATTATTTTAATTTAATTAATTCTGCCTTTTGGTTTTATTTATTATTCTTCTGGGATAATAGTAAAAGAAGTATTCAAATCCTGATCAAATGATAATCGGACCAAAAGGGAAGTGTACCCTTCAAGACAAACAATAATTTTCGAAATCGGTTAATAAATTACGGAGTTACGATAAACATAAAAAAAAACAAAAAAAATACATCCGATTTGACATCCTCTTCCTTTTTTTGAAGTCGGTTAAAAAGCAGCTTAAATACCTTCTTATATCACAGGCATACTATATCTATATACCAAAGAAGAATAGGGAAATTGCAAAAAATAATATTTAAATCTTATAATAATACTAGCAGACCCCCGCGGTTTCACCCACGTACGGTTTTTTTTTGCGCGGAACAATTATTATTTTTCAAAAATAAAAGTAGAGCTAAGTTACTCTTTACAACATCAGCTATAAACCGGAAGAGACAGACGAAAATGTTTAAAAATTAAATTCGAATTTATTCAAAAAGTTGAACTATTCTTTGGTTGAACTCACATAAAAGCTTGGTGCAGTGCAATACTCTTTAACATTGGAATGTCAATTAAAAGAATATTTAAATCAAAAGCACTAAGGAGTATTGATATCAACCTCGATGCAAATCACCCCTAAAATAACTTACTACCCCTTTTTAACCCCGTTAGGCGATGAGTTTCAATAAAATACGAAACACGTCTTCCATCAATTCTGTTAAAGTATGTTTATGCAAAATTTTAAGTAGATTGGGCCAAGGAATCACGTTATCCCATACAAACTTTGCCCCCGTATTTCACCCCCTTAGGGGGACAAAACAAAATTGGAACAACCCTTAAAAATCCATAGAACGATCCGGAAATAAACAAAAAAGATAGAACATATCAACAAACATCCAATTTGATATTTTTACTCTTCTTTCTTTTATCCCTTTGCATAATTAGGTGGTATGAATGAATCTACATGTTCTAGGCACGATTCGATCGTAAGAGCCATCATTCGCATTTCATCTATAAATATTCTTAAACTTGACAGCAAGCTGTCATAATGCTATTAAAGAGCTTGGTGATCCCGAGATATAAAAAATATTCAAATAGGCCTTTACAGGCACTTATATCGGACTCTAATGGGTTTGAAACATTACTTACGTTGTTAATGGCTGGCAGAAAATATGGTGAAATATTGCTGTTTTCAAAACAAACGTTACGTTAGATTTAATAACGTATATTTTACTGGTTTTCAATATTACAGGGAATGGCAATGTAACTGATAAAACAATCAATTGCTTTTGTAAATGTTTCATCAAACAAATCCCTAATTATAGCTAATACTCGACACCAATACATACCTTTGATTACAATTGGAATAACACGGATTAAGGCTGCTGTCTCCGGGACAAAATTTGCGGTCTCTTTAAGATACTACTGCTTTTAAAATATCAAAGTTAGGATTTGTATTTTTATTATATTATACTGGGTGGAGATTTCGAGATGGCATATTTTCGAAACCTATGTTGGATTAGTCATGCTGAACAACTTTTACTATGGGACCAAAACTGAATTCTCATTTTTTTTTTATATGCTATCTCGAAATCTCCACCCAGTATATGCCATATTCGCGCTTAGTAGTATCAATTCATTAATGATATTCCAATTTTAGCATTCACGTATTCAATATAGCTTAAGAAGCTCTGCGTTTACTCTTGCAATTTTACCACCTTCGGAAATTCTTTCTTA
The DNA here is from genome assembly GCA_947623365.1 of Achlya flavicornis. Taxonomy (NCBI): domain Eukaryota; kingdom Metazoa; phylum Arthropoda; class Insecta; order Lepidoptera; family Drepanidae; genus Achlya; species Achlya flavicornis. Next base: position 3,386,668 of record OX392474.1, read on the forward strand.
GCAGATACACCCTATTATTACACCTGCCTGTCAAAACTCAAGTTAGTTTTCGTGATCAATCATCATTCGTGTACATTATTAGTTAGAAGATTTCCAAAACAAATCATAAATCAACAACTAATCTAATAAAGCACTCAACTCACCCTTACGCAAACTTACATTGAAACTAATTTGCTTCCTTTGTGCGAAGAACGTTTGCAATCGACGTGCGCACGTGGAAATGATATTTGCGTATGAACAAATACAACCTTTAGGCTTAAGTTCATGCAGCCAATGGGCTTGAGCGTAAATTAGCGAATATGGAACCAAGATACCTTTCCCTACGCAAGCCACCAGCCCACCAAAACAATATCTTCATAGAATCATGGCGAGATTTGTACAAAAAATTTTTTTGAGACGTTAGAATGAAGTTATAATTGATCCTTGGTGCCTAAGGAATAACTTGAGCCATTTAAAATATTTTTAGGACCTCGGCGAACCGCGACTATTCGCCTATTTCGCTATTGTCAAGTATAGTAATGGTAATACATAGGTTTTAAATATGTCCGTCACTTTCTAATGTCATATAAGCAATAAGGGCTGGGGCTATCTTAATACCTGGGTGTTATTCTTTCTTCTACTCGAGCTTGAAGAAACTAAGGTGTATGTCATATTACTTATTAAACTTGGTCATAATCAATTTAAAAATAAAGCAGTCTAAACCTGACACCCAATGTACACAAGTCGTCTAGCTAGACGATCGCGTAAAGAAAATTCGATTCGAAATTAGATTGAATTGAAAGTTCTAAAGATTGGATTCATTTCGTAAGTGGATAGGTCAAAACATGTTTGGGCATTTGGGTATACTAGCGTTTGCTTCGTGGTTATACCTGAATAAAAGCTTTTTTTTACCGAGCTACTATTACTACGTATAGAGAAGACGCCACACATCACAAATATGTTCCGTTCAAGGGAGGCCATCCGGCCATACTTGTTGTTGTAGAACGATGAACGAAACGCATAAGCGCCGTGATAATCACGGTGTTTGCGAGAAAAATACTCCTAAAAGCGTTCTGATAGCGCTACGTGTTTCTCACAGACATAAATCTAAATAGATAACGCAAGTCCCTCCATACGTATGGCATTAGATATTTAACGTGAAAAGTGGACATGCAGCCTTCTACGAGTTCCCTGTCTGCGCGAAACAGTTCCAAAAGAAGAGCATTGCTCTCCCTTATTGCACAGATTTTGACTCGCGTCATCTATTTAGATGTATGTCTATTCTACTGTCTACTGTCTGCTTCGACGACTATTTATTGTTTCAGCCCTAAAGAGAACTTTAGTTGACTTCTGCTTATGATAGCTACTCTATATGTAGTAATAATAGCTCAATGAGACTGCATAGCTTTAAAGTTTGGTAGTATCAGTAATCTGGTAGATACTGGGTTGATACTTTCAACATCACCTTTTGAAAACAAAGGTTTTTTTTTATATTTAATGGGTTTGCGCTCGACCGCAATCCCGCCTGATGGTAAGCGAAGATGTAGTCTAGGGTGGACCGCGCGTACCTATAAGATGCCTTTTCACTCTGGCCTTGAATAAAACCATGTTATAATTGTCTGGAAACACCTTGTCCTGGAGAGCATTCCACAACTTGGCCGTGCGTATAAGGAAAGATGAAGCGAAGCGCTTGGTACGGCAAAACGGAATGTCGACAACGAAGCGGTGGAGACTCTTCCGACGCCTAGTAGTCCGAAAGAAGAACGGGGATGGAGGGACAAGATTATGGAGTTCTTTATCGCATTCTCCGTGAAACAATCTGTAGAAAACTGTCAAACTTGCAACCTGACGCCGATGAATTGATGATGCTTGGGTAATGCTTATAATTTATGGTATGAGTATTTGATTAATAATATTCCAGATTGATTGTTCACGTGTCGATAAAGTAGCCCCTAACTTTAAAGGAGTAAATCAAATAAACATGCAAAATACAATGTTTAATATTTAAATTTCTCCCAACTTTAATTGGAATAGTTTGACAACTGCTATCATTATGAACATCACTATGACAATCAGAATGATACAACGCGTACAATAGCGTAAAAAAATTGTCTGTTTTATAGGCCGGCCTCGTGTATGGTGACGCAATTTCTAGATATATATCTATTTCTATGGTATACGTACACATTACATATTACCTACCTAAGAGTGAATAACGTTATACTTTATAAGCACTTTTAGAGATACACAAACATTTGGGATACAATTTATTATTTCAATTTGAATTAGGCACGTATACCGGCAAAGTGATTGGATAAATTGAACTGAACCGGGTACTTTCGCAGAATTTAACTTTGGAATGTTCAATGAAAGAGCACTTTCACCTAGTTTATTGCAGTTTATAAATTCTAAACACAGGCTGTTTGTGATTAAATTTAGAATTCAATAATTATTTTAATTTAATTAATTCTGCCTTTTGGTTTTATTTATTATTCTTCTGGGATAATAGTAAAAGAAGTTTTTTTTTTACTTTGAATAGGCCTGTGTTTGGCCACAATCTCACTATGGTAAGTGATGATGTGGTCGAAGGTGGTAAGCACACAAAGCCTAGAAGGAACTGGCTCTCAAGTGCAGCTGACGGAACACACCGATAGGTGCTTGGCGCCAGATTTTCAACTTGAGGGTGGTAGCCAGCCAGACGGGTACTACAAAGTACCCTACCACCTGGCTATGGTTTCCTCACGATGTTTTCCTTCACCGAAAGCTCAAGCTCATTGTAGGATTCGAACTTCGTCTCGGTATCCGACGTCACTACCACTGAGCTATCATCGCCTTAAAAAACGACGTTACTATAAACATAAAAAAATACATCCGATTTGACATCCTCTTCCTTTTTTTGAAGTCGGTTAAAAAGCAGCTTAAATACCTTCTTATATCACAGGCATACTATATCTATATACCAAAGAAGAATAGGGAAATTGCAAAAAAACTTATTTTTTTTTCGCGGATCACTTATTTTTTTTCAAAAATAAAAGTAGAGCTAAGTTCCTCCATATAACATCAGCTATAAACCGGAACAGACAGACGAAAATGTTTGAAAATTAAATTCGAATTTATTCAAAAAAAGTTGAACTATTCTTTGGTTGAACTCACATAAAAGCTTGGTGCAATGCAATACTCTTTAACATTGGAATGTCAAATAATAGAATATTTAAATCAAAAGCACTAAGGAGTATTGATATCAACCTCGATGCAAATCACCCTTAAAATAACTTTCTACCCCTTTTTAACCCCGTTAGGCGATGAGTTTCAATAAAATACGAAACACGTCTTCCATCAATTCTGTTAAAGTATGTTTATGCAAAATTTTAAGTAGATTGGGCCAAGGAATCACGTTATCCCATACAAACTTTGCCCCCGTTTTTCACCCCCTTAGGGGTAGAATTTCGGAAATCTACGAGCGCTTTATAGTCTCCTGAAATTGAAGTAATTTATGAAATCGCGAGAAATATCCGTTAAAAAATCAAAATTGGGACCCTTAAAAAGCCATAGAACGGTCCTGAAATAAACAAAAAGATAGAAAATATCAGCAAACATCCAATTTGATATTTTTACTCTTTTTTCTTTTATCCCTTTGCATAATTAGGTGGTATGAATGAATCTACTGTTCTAGGCACGATTCGATCGTAAGAGCCTAAAAACAAATAGGCCTTTAAAGGCACTTATATCGGACTCTAATGGGTTTGAAACATTACTTACGTTGTTAATGGCTGGCAGAAAATATGGTGAAATATTGCTGTTTTCAAAACAAACGTTACGTTAGATTTATTAACGTATATTATTACTGGTTTTCAATATCACAGGGAATGGCAATGTAACTGATAAATCAATCAATTGCTTTTGTAAATGTTTCATCAAACAAATCCCTAATTATAGCTAATACTCGACACCAATACATACCTTTGATTACAATTGGAATAACACGGATTAAGGCTGCTGTCTCCGGGACAAAATTTGCGGTATCTTTAAGATACTACTGCTTTTAAAATATCAAAGTTAGGATTTGTATTTTTATTATATTATACTGGGTGGAGATTTCGAGATGGCATATTTTCGAAACCTATGTTGGATTAGTCATGCTGAACAACTTTTACTATGGGACCAAAACTAAATTCTCTTTTTTTTTTTTATATGCCATCTCGAAATCTCCACCCAGTATATGCCATATTCGCGCTTAGTAGTATCAATTCATTAATGATATTCCAATTTTAGCATCTCTGCGTTTACTCTTGCAATTTTACCACCTTCGGAAATTCTTTCTTAGCAGATACACCCTATTATTACACCTGCCTGTCAAAACTCAAGTTAGTTTTCGTGATCAATCATCATTCGTGTACATTATTAGTTAGAAGATTTCCAAAACAAATCATAAATCAACAACTAATCTAATAAAGCACTCAACTCACCCTTACGCAAACTTACATTGAAACTAATTTGCTTCCTTTGTGCGAAGAACGTTTGCAATCGACGTGCGCACGTGGAAATGATATTTGCGTATGAACAAATACAACCTTTAGGCTTAAGTTCATGCAGCCAATGGGCTTGAGCGTAAATTAGCGAATATGGAACCAAGATACCTTTCCCTACGCAAGCCACCAGCCCACCAAAACAATATCTTCATAGAATCATGGCGAGATTTGTACAAAAAATTTTTTTGAGACGTTAGAATGAAGTTATAATTGATCCTTGGTGCCTAAGGAATAACTTGAGCCATTTAAAATATTTTTAGGACCTCGGCGAACCGCGACTATTCGCCTATTTCGCTATTGTCAAGTATAGTAATGGTAATACATAGGTTTTAAATATGTCCGTCACTTTCTAATGTCATATAAGCAATAAGGGCTGGGGCTATCTTAATACCTGGGTGTTACAAGACTGACTAACACCTTATTTATTAATAAGGGGGCTAAGGCCTATATATGATCGATTATAATCATCGATAAAAGTTGATTAAAATAGAACACAGAGAAAAGTATCACTACGCAAACGTCCAGCTGAAATTGGTCCTAGAAAAATGGGATATCGGACCACAAGGAATCAACCTGATATTTTTTTTTCAATCTTAGGCATTCATTCGGAATCCCTGACTTTTGAATAGTGTCACACTCTACATCGATTTTTCCGTCAGATACATGTGATTTAAACCAACTAGTAACTTTAGTAGCTTTGAACATCACAAAATCCCTGAAAAAATTCGAAAGGAATAATCCCACAACAGCCTAGCTATATTTTTAATATCCCTTGATTCTAATCTAGCATTTAAACAAAACACCATGAACATTTTTAACACCTTACTAAAGCAGAAAGGTCCACTGTTACAACCCGGTTACACCTCTCAGTAGATTCCGGCAGCGCTTCCACTTAACAAAGTTAATAACATGCGGTGGGTACGTGGAGCGGTTCACTGCACAAGTATCAAACAAGGTTTTCCAGTACGCGTTTCACCTACTGATTGCTATAGAGCGCTTACCTTTCAAGTGCCTATTTCCATCCTATCCTAACTTCCTAACTTAATATCATAAATGCGAAAGTGAGTTTGTTTGTTTGTTTGTTACGCCTTCACGCTTCAACTACTCGACGGATCAACATGAAATTTGGCATGCAGATAGCCTATGGTATGGAGAAGGACATAGGCTACTTTTTAACACGGGAACGCGGGTGAAACCGCGGGGGACAGCTAGTAAGTTATAAAACAGTGTTTTCTTGTACAGCTTGTAGTTATATAAATGTTGTATTAAAGATACCTAAGGTGCTGGAAAAAATTGTGATTGAAGTTTGGCAAATATGTTTTTTCCTAATTTAGGAAAATATTTTTAACCACGTTTATTTTTCCTCACTAACAATAATCCGAATTGCGTAGCATTATTATTTATGATAGTTATATACTGGTTATAGAGCCATGAAATTCAGGGGTACCATTAATATCAAATAAAAATCTAATTTATTTATTCAAATAGACCTTCGCAGGACTTATGAATAGTCTGACTGAGACTCTAATGCGGGTTCGGAAGGTTGCATTTTTGATGAGAAAAGCCGGTAATAAACTTAGCAGTAACAATTTTATAAAGAATCTTGTATTCATTACATAACACTTACATTCTGACAACAATTAACAATGAACATCCGAATTAATAACTTCCTCCTTTTTGATGTCGGTTAGAAAACCAAGAAAACCACGACTGTTCTCATTTATTTTATATCACTTAAGCAAATACCTAAAAATACTAAATCACTTAGTAAAATACTGGTGGGAAACTCTTTGTATTATATTCCAGCAGTTGTCCTTCACGGGCCCGCGAGATAATGGAAAAATTCCCACCGCATTAATATTCATAAGGTTACAGCCCTACGAGCCTCCCTAAGTGATACTGGCTACGGGAAAATAGGTGCTGACTTGAAATATTATTTGTTTTACAGCTCTTAATACTTGCACGGAAACTTGCACGGCTTTATGGTTTGGGGGCCAGACTCTGATGCCTTCAGAAATTTCATAAAGTTTATTGTAAGGTGATGTCTTCATATACATTGGCAAAAACGTCAAGTTCATAGAGTAAGAATATTAATAGAGTGATAGCGTTAAGAACATTACTTTTTGCGAAGCGTGAACAGTTTGCATATAGATGCATTCATAGATATATATCGTACAATTTCTTTGTAATTTGTTTTAAGTAAAAGTATCGATAAATACGAGAAATTGGCATTCATTTATCTATTTTAGTCGTTCAAACTTTGAACGCACAATTCGTGTCAAGGCAGCGTTGCTGCTTGCGCGATCACGGCATATACTCTAGTACTGTCGCTCTATCAATATTATATCTCTATGGTCAAGGCACATATTACATTACCTCTGTGATCAAGGTGCAAGGAACACTCCAGCAGTAAACATATACAACAGCATAATATATTGGTTATGATAAGATTAATAAAATGGCTGATGACAAAAGCACTGCACATTTAAATAAATGCTGATATTTAAAATTATTGAATCACATGAAATACCCTCTTTCGTAATCGAATGAAATCACTGCGCCGCGCCGAGATGCGCGACTTTGCGAATCCCAATCTAAGATAATTTGTTCAAAAAGGAAATCCACGTTTCATTCTTTTTAACAATCTGATGAGACAGTAATTCTCTACGCGACAGCACTTTAATCGCATTCTGTCTTTTGTGAAGTTAAATCATTAGGTAAGTTCAATTTGAATTAGTGTTTGAGCACACGGTCGCGATTTGTTAATGCTACCGAACTGCACTTTCTTATTATCATCATATCATATCAGCCTATAACATCCCACTGCTGAGCACAGGTCTCCTTTCACAAATGAGGGTGATAGGGAATGGGCAGATACTCCACCACGCATGCCCACTGAGGATCGGTGGAGGTAGGCTAGTGTTGAAATTTTTCAAGCCGCCTAGGTAGCCTCCAACTAGCTTAACGACTATCACAATTAAGTGATAACCGGGACCAACGGCTTTATGTGCCTTCCGAAGCACGGAAACGCTCGATTTGAAATGCCACTAGGCGGTCACCCATCCAAGTACCAACCACGACGGTGGTAGCTTAACTTTGCCGATCGATTAAGAACGGCTATTCATGCTACACCACGAGCGCTCCATTTCTTTTTACAAAATAATGTACACACTACACACTACTACACACTACTCTACTCTAATCTACACACAGTAATTGTGAAGAGCTGGGATACCTAGGATAGGATTTTGTTACAGATTCACTCCATTGAAAAACCGCAGTCTCAAAGCTTTTCTGACATACATTGCGGCCGCCGAGAGAAAGCGTTTCTGCCCAAATCACGGAAACCATATATATAAACTATTATTATTATTATTATTAATATTTGTGGCATCGATATGCCACAAATATTACTAAATGTCCCTAGATTCGACAGATCGTAATAAATAAAGGAGATAAAAAAAATAAAAAAAAATATATATAAACTATTCTTTGTAAAATAAAATATCTTTGTGACGTCCAATTAAGCTGTGTCTATTGTCAATGTTATCTAATGATGATAGAATTTCATCGAAAAGCGTAGTTTAAAAACTATATTAAAAGCAACGTACACAAATATCAATGTTCCCAACCATAGGTACATAGCTTATACGACCGCGACGTTTATTCATCAAGATAACAAGCACCTGTGTGCGATAAGATTGACTTTGCGTGGATACCCGCTGAGATGAGGTCGCGATTCGTGATTAATTAACGGATTGATTTATGGACGCGTGTATCCGTCAGGCTATACTCAGTTATAAATTAATGGGAATAAGAGTTTATTTTCGACAATGAGGGCAGAAAATCTGGTAATTGGACTACAGTTATGTATAATGTTTTGTAGAAATCGATTTAAATGGGATAGAACCTTTATGGCATCGCTACCCGCCGCCATTTTAGTTTTTTCAATGTTGCAGAGCACGATGTAACTAGTATACGGGGTGGATACGACAATACGACATTAAATGAAACCACGTAAAGTACCACGTAGTCATGTATACAATCAACTTTTACTATGGGACCATCTTCGAAATCGCAAAAAAAAAACTGCTTTTCATACAAAAAGTACATGTCTTGAAGTCCAATTAATTAAAAGAGTATTTAATATTTATAATGCTCTTTAACGAATAAACAATAGGATCAAAACAATTTTACACAAAAAAAATCCTAAAGTACCTTACCGACATTTTAATTCAATAAGCACCCGAAAATGAACCACATAATTACATCATTGCAGTTTAAAGTGTAAGTAACAGAGTGGAATCTATTAGAGCAAATAGCTTCACTCCATTAGTGGCAACTTCGATAAATGTCCACTCCACACTCGCGTAGCCGCTGGCTGATCGTTGCAGGCAAGTAGAAAGTAAGTAGGGTATGTGCCCTTGTTGTCGGCACAGTCCATTATCGATAATTTTTATGTATTACAGTTTATAAACTTGAGGAACTAATGCTTGTAGCGCGTGCAGGCTTTTACCATCATTTTGAAGTGCTTAGACTATAACGTTGTTTCGATAGTATTATATCATAGGTTTTTGTGATGTAACTGTCTAGATTCACACATAGGGTTCTTTTTATCCCGGGAAAGCAATATATCCTTTGGGTACGCGGGGCGCAACTAGTTTTTCATAAAAGTTTTATAAAGGTCTATGCGTAGGTTAGGAACCTAAAAACCAGAGATTCAATAAAGCGCGATTACAGATGTCTCCTGTCACCTAAAATCCGTATTTGATGAAATGCGGGTAGCCCCGGGTATAATCACTTCCCCACAACAGATTCAACGTGACATCGGGTCACCTCTGACCCGACCCGCCACTGCTGAGAAAGTTTTATCTGTCCTAATTAGAATTTAGTTCAGTCGTGTTTTGTCTCTATTATACTTAGGGAGGTGGTATAAATATTTGATAAAGTAAATGTTATATATAATATATTAATTAAATTAAATGGACAAAGCTATGAGCGTCTTAAGAGGAAATGCTGGTGGCGTTTGTTCCATACAAACGTAATCCTCAGTTTCCTCTCTGGATAATTACACTAGAGCAATGATTATTTTACCATGCAATCTGTAGGTACCACTGTATGTCCCTCGGTTGTGTTTTTCTCTATAAATTAATTATTATAAGAATTAGGAGCCTTCTAAAATAACAAAAACTTACCATTTTTAACGCCCTTATCAGACGTCCAGCGAACAAAACAAATTTGACGAATATAAAATAACAAAGGAAAACCGACAGACATAGCCAAAGCCCTACTTATTATGATTCTTGTTTTTTTTTTTTTTCAAATCGATCCAGTTTTGAAGGAGAAAACCGGGGATTACGAAATAGCGATTTCGTCTAATTTTAATATGTAGTTATAATCTGTCCAAGCTGTAGTTGTCTCTATCGCCCTCGGGCGGGATAGCTCGGGCACAGCGCGATAGCAATAGATATGTTAAAAACCTATTTTTCAAATTTCTTGCAGCCATCCTTTCCTCTTAATAGTCCACTTCAACCATGTGCTAAAAATAGATATATCTAGTGCAGCAAGGAGAGACATTCTTGCCAAAAGTGACTTCCTATTTCCGCACGAAAATAAGATTGTAATTTTTCTGTGACAATTCCCGTATAAAGCGACAAAGCTTAAGAGATTAATCTTGAGTAACAAAATAACAAAATTTCTGTCTATATTAAATTCCTCTTCGAGATGTAATAACTACAAAGAATAACTTCTAGATTTAAAATTTAAATTTCGAACTGTTCGTTCCAAACCATTTAACAGTTCCCCATCAGTCTGACTGACGTAGCGAGCATACGATGCCAACTGTTATAACATGAACCCTAATATTATGCTGCCGAGTAGTATATACTACTATCAACTACTAGACGACGTAGATGGAGCTTACTCATTAAACTACTGCGGTTATCCGGTGCAAGCTCCTTTGTTCTAAACGCCAAGAAATATTGGAGGGAAAATTGTGATACTTTTTTATTCTCTCTTGCTTTTATCTGCAATGGTTAGGTGTATATTGGCTGTTTTTGGTTGCATCGAGTGAAAAACACTAAGAGTATTCAAAGTATTTTCTCAGTAAAATAAAATAAAGACCGCAACGACCTCGCTCAATCTCAAAATTAATTCACTTTACAAATACTCTTTCACAAAGTATTGTATTTATAAAACAAATTATCTGATGTAACAAAATTAACAAAAGCTTGAACAATTATAATGAAAAAATAAATGAGGAAGAATATAAAAAACCAAAATTAAAACCTCTTTTTGCAACGAAAATTAAAAACAAACTTTTCAAATGACTGAGACTGGCCACTTGATCACAGATTACTTGATTCCTATTTGAATTTAAAAAGGGAAAGTCCGAATATCGGCCGCAGAGTGTAAAAAAGTTGCAGACGCATTCGAAATTCAAATACGTGTGTTAAAAGGGGAAGAGGGGCTGGGGACAGATGGCATATTCTCGAAATACCATGCGATAAGAGGGTTTGGAATAGACGTATGGTGAAAACTGGCAATTTCCTAACTTTTGCTTGTTTTGAATTAGTCTTTATTGTATTATATGACCGATTCGGTTTTGTAAATTCGACAAACAGGGCGGTAGCAGCACAGCGGAAAAGAGCGCACGTGCCCATTCTCTGTGTTTATTTTGGCTCGAAGCGCAATGCATGTTTGTGTGGCAAAATGCCACGCCAATTACGACGAGTAACTCGAAATTAATTTGAATCATGTACGATTTAACTTGACTTTGATATTACCTCAGAGTAGATAAATACTACGTACAACAGAGGGTCAGCGCCCATACTTCAAAAGTTACCACCGTAACTCGCGCAAGTACAGCGCCGGTGGTGAGTCAAAGGTACTATTTGCTAGTCTTGCCACGTATGTCACTACAGCAATGTTAGTTTTGTCAGTAAATGACAACAGATGTCACTTTTTATCGAACAGTATTTTAAAGGACGATGGGCACTTTTTATTTTTTCCTAACATTTCCAATTCTATGGTATAAACATTTTTTTATTGTTTGAAGTTTTTAATTTAAAAGGCGTGAAAGTTAAAAAGTTTAAATAATGCTTCCCTAATTATATCCTTTAACATTTTACCATTTTTTGCCTGGTTGGCTAAATCCTAAAGTATAGTTCATAGCGACAAATGCTGAAAGGAGCCCCAAGGCCGATTTTAATAAAAAATAAAACTGTATACTTGGTACTCGTTGATTTGAAAAAAAAACTGTATTATTACTCCATCTCATAGTGTCGCTTATAAAGATCTATTTCTGGGAAACAAATAATTTCTGTGGAAAATTAATGGAAACATCTATTTATTAAGAAACCACTACATACATCTAGTCTGGTCGCAGTACTACAAGCTCTGGAAAGACTTGCCACCAAAGAAACCACTATTTTATTTTTGTTATATTTATTAAACTTTAATCAAATGTTTGAATTGACGCCCATTGTTTTTAATACCAGTTTGTTAGCCCGTTGTTTTTGTATCCAAGTGCCCCCCCCCCCCCCCCCCGCCCACATATGGCAACAATACTCCATATGAGGCCGGACTTGCGACTTATAAAGATGCAGCCTTTGCCCCGATGTGAAGTACTGCCTCGCTCTGTTGAGCACTCCAAGCTTTTTGGATGCCAGCTTAATCTTGTCTTCCAAGTGACTTCGGAACAAAACGTCACTAGAAATGTCGCCAAACGCCAACGAACGCCAAGAATCCCAATGCTTTGACTGATGTTCAAGGAAGTGTTCTGGAATTGTGGAGCCACAGACCATGGGATTTTCTTAGCGGTGAACGCGCAGGCTTGAGTCTTGGTGGGGTTGAAATGGACTAGGTTTAGTCGAACCCAATCGGAGACACAAGCTAGTGTACTCTCGATTTCAGACACCAGCCGTTCGCGGCTTTCCTCCACCTCGGAACGATTTGCACGGCCCGTATAATGAGCGTCCCCTGTACTGTTTTCCAAAAGACCTTGCTTGAAACTGCAGAATTTCCGATCACTCTGGTGATTATATAACTGTTAGTATTCCATTTTATTCCTTTGTATTTATAATTTACCGAAATGACCTTACGACCGTCAGGGTTACCTACCTATATCAACTACACCTAATTAATTAGGATACTGATAAAAACACCGTGTAAAATTAACAAAATATATGTACTTATTTAACGTCTTACACTTCAGAATCTTGCAGTAATTTAAACCAACAACTTAAATAAAATCTGTTTATTGCGACAGCCGTTAAACTCAAATTATTAGTGTTACGGTTCTCCATTATAACAAAGTGCAGTGATAATTGATAAATAAATATATTTCCTAGGTTAACATCGCACAAGAAAACAAATAATCACGCATTCTGATTTTGGCTCCGACACAATTGCGTATAGTGTGCTCGCAAGCGCGTGGTGGCCCCAACAGTTTAGTCGAGCCCAGCTCGAAGCGAGCTGTAGATGCTTATCGCGGTAGATATAGGCAAGTGACAGAGGCCTGACCCGGCGCTATATAGGCTATTGCCGGCCCTGATTAGGGAACGATTAAAAATAGGTCAAGATAGCAATTTCTTAATCTTCTATATGTTTTAAAAATCACTTTAATACCGAGCAAGCGAAGAGTCTCCGTTTCAGCTTGGACAAAAATGCTTTCGTATGTATGTCCAGATAACCGGCTGTTCTCCACTACAGGTCAAATTACTCATCCGATTCTCCATAAATTTTGTGAGCAGGGTCGGTGATTTACGACTGGCTTTAATCCTTTTGACCACAAAAGAATAACTGTTCTTATTTGATATTTTGTTGAATAAATGAAACCACTATACGTTTTCCTGCACTAGCTAGATACAGACTTAAGCCCATAAAAACAAATGAAATACAATTGGTACGAAACTGCCCATTGTACTTTTAAAAATAATCGTTGTAGATTTCAAAATATTTAGACTATATTTATTTACCGTTGAAGTCTGCTTATTAGAAACAGGTTAATATTAGATTTATTTTATTATTATTTGATTGTTTCGGTCCTAGACTATAAAAAGAAATAAAAATAATCGACGGTAAGGCCATCTATGTAAGGTCGAAAGATTTAAATAAAATTAAATAAATTGCAAATATTGAAAATACGAGTTTAAAAAATTAATTAAATTAAATTATTATTATCAAATTGTATTCCTTTGCAATAAATCTCAATAAAAAGTGATTTAATAGCGTTTTGACTAAGAATTAATTTTCAATCCGTCCATACGATGTCTGTAGCGACATCTTTACGTGTGAATTCTACACTAATTATAAAATGTATGTGATTGACCAGACATGATATTACGTAGTATCTGTTTATTATACTTCAAAATGTTAGATTTATCAATAGACACATCTTAAGGGCCATATTATATTTGTAGTACTAATCAATTGTAAGGGGCGCGTTAAAAAATCACAATTTTCAACCTTCGTTATATGAGGTATTACCTCAATATGATATTAATATTAGATGCAAATAAGTTGGCGATACTTTGGCGAGAGGATTATAACTATGGTTTAGAACTAGTATTTTTTTTTCGAAATGGTCCTTTATGTCCTCTGTTATTTTATTATTCTAAGATCTATATTCCTTTATGAAGAAGAAAATAAACAAAGGCAAATATTACTCGCGAATCCTCAGTATTTTGCGAGTACGTTATGTAACGGTAATATTGGGGGAAAATAGGGGAATATGGAATATTTCTGTACGCAATGCGTGATCTCAGCGAGTCAGGAGGGTTATTTTATTAGTCGCATTATTTTGGATTCAATGATAGCCGACTGGCGTTGTGTGAACTTAATATAATATAAAAAAAATATTTACATTCGAATATCTACGCAAAATAAACATTATTAATTACGTTTTATAGTTATAATCAAAACATGAAATGTTTTGGTAACCTGTAGGTATACGGTACAGATTTTAGGGCTATAAATAAAAAAAAAGTGTTTTACATGAAAATAATAGGAATAAAAATATTTTTCATTCAGATTTGAGAGAGGTAGAGCATAGCGTTTATTCGCTCAAAGAGCAGCTCGACTGGGGAAGTACCTCCACCGTACAGAATATCGCAGCCAAATTACTTTATATTGTGTAAATTTGTGTTCCTGCGCGTGAGTAGGAGGGGGGAAAGGTCGGTAACGCGTGAGCGATGCTTCTTGTGTTGCAAGCGTCCATATGGCTACGGAAACCGCTTACCATCAGATGGGCCGTATGCTTGTTTACCGACTAAGTTGTAAAAAAAAAAATGATTCTAACAAAAACCTTATCAAAACAAATTGAATTTACCCAATCGCTCAAAAAAATACACATTTTAAAAGTTATTTCCATTTAAAAAAAATATTATGGTAGGTAACATAACTTTCACATTTTATGTTATTATCACAAAAAACGTCAGCCGCGAGTCAAAATAAGCCCATTTAACGTAGTCGTTACGTCCCGCGCGGGCGCCCGCGGTACACCTCTATTATATCTCCGTAGTAAGCCGTAACCTCACAAAAATAGTTGGTGACGCCAAATATCACAACCCCTACTATGAACTTTATTAAATACGCAAACAATACGTACATAATAATTCATTAATGGGGCATTAATAAAAAGTAGTTTACATAGCTTTTACGTTTTAGTTTTATTGTTGCCTTCTTGTTCCAATACATGTATATTCTTAGTAATAACTTTAAATGTTTTTACAAACATTCCAAATGTGGTAAATACTATGCACATCTGTTATTGGTGTAAATATCAGAATATTGTTATCATTAATTGAATTTCATAAGTGTTTAATATGTATGCTGTTGTCACAGAGGATTGTACTGTTGTCGACAGCATAGGGGGCCCGTTGGCGCAGTTGGTTAAGACTCTGGTCAAAATACCACCTATTGTGCCGCAGGTCGTGGGTTCGATTCCCACACAGGACATGCATTTGTGTGCATGAACATGTCTGTATGTCCTGAGTCTGGGTGTAATTATGTATATTAAGTATGTATTTACAAACAAAAAGTAGTATTTGTATTATATCAGTTATCTGGTTTCCATAGTACAAGCTCTGCTTAGTTTGGGATCAGATGACCGTGTGTGAGAAATGTCCCTGGATATTTATTATTTATTTTATAGGTACATAATTAACATGAGAGCCAGTCCCTTCTAGACTTTTTATGCTTCCTACCTTCGGTCATATCATCACGTAGGTGCCATGCTGAGATTGCGGTCAAACACGAGCCTATACACAGCAAAAAAAAACTATTTATAAATGTTAAGTTAAAAACCATTTAATCATTTCATTCTTCAAATAATTTTTACATTATTTATTCAAATCAATACTCTTGCTACTATTGATAATGTGCCAACTAATTGTATTACCTTGGGCAACTCATACAGTCTCTTTAAACTCACCTAAAAATGATAAACATCGCGTGAATAAGCGTCGTAGACGCATAGTAGGGGACACATCCAACACATAGGCTCACATGACTTACAGCCCACTTACCACGCGAATATCAGCGGAGAGCAAAGTTCCCTAACTTGGTCTATGGTAATATCATGAAGATTTATAATGATTCCACCCCCTTGCTTTCCATCCGACGCTTTTGGGTTCCGTGGTGAAGTTTGAAAAACCATTTTTATAGCATTCAATCATTTTGTCTTTGGAGATCCGTTTTTTAGAATTTGTTTGAAAGCGGAACATTATACCGGGTGGAGATTATACATTCGGAAAAGTTGTTCAGAATGACTAAGCCAACATAGGTTTCGAAAATATGCCATCTCGAAATCTCCACCCAGTTCAACCGCTTACTATCAGGTGGGCCGTATGCTTATATGCCATGTGTATTAAAATAAACATTTTGACAGTCTGTCTCTATATGAGACACAGAGAGCTAAAACAGAGGCAAAAATACCTACTAATTCAAAGCCATTTATTCAATTTAGGCCCTAGTACTGTGAACTTAATCATCGTCATCACCCCCAACGGCTCAGATCCGTCCCCATCACAGTAACACGAGTACCCCCCACTAACAACTAGAAGATTGATTACCGTGTCTAACAGGAGGCCTCTGTAACACAATAGTGTATAATAATACAGTTACACGATACAAGTATTCCGTGCCCTAGATTCTTGAGCACTAGACAATAAAACAAGCTAGAGTTATTAATAATAATTCCATCTATTATTTTGTTCCAATAATCCTGCTATCTATAAATGCGAAAGCTGATAAGATGTTGTTTAGGTTCGTAATGGAGACTACGTTAGATGAAATTCCCTCCTGTGTGTGTGGCTTTGTATGCTTACCACCTTCGGCCACATCATCACTGACCACGGTGAGATTGTGGTCACATGCAGGCCTATTCGAAGTAATGTAATGGGTCTATTCGCGCACATTTTTTTTTTTATTTTTTTATTTGATTTTTGACTAATCTCGAAGTATCTTGATTATATTCTGTGCGTGAATAGACCCGATAAGTACAAATGAATTTAGTTCGCGAATGCTTAAATAGTACTATTTCAATGTAGTAAAAAAATATGAATACCGTATATAATATACTTTTTACCCCAGGGAAACCATAAGGAAAATAATAAGTGATAATAACAAAAAATGTTGTAATGGTATTGAACCACGAAGTCACGCGTCCTACTCGTACTTAACCGTTTTTGTGGAAGCAACAATTTTCCATCACTAATGCATTCGGAACATGTATTTTCTCGGGAATTTCCACTGATTCATTGCCCGTTCGCAAATTTTTACTGATGCCATAAATTGTTTTTTTATTTATGCCTACGTTAAAAAGCGTTTAGACCTTCTGCGTGACTTGAATATAATATTATTGTCTTGTTCATGAATCCATTTTATTACCTAATTGGTTTTTTAATAGTTGATTGGTTTCCTGACAGCATTTAATTATACTTGTACGTAGTATTTATATACTCTGAGATTATACATTGAAATGAGGTTCAGTGAATTCGATTTGAAGTCAGAAAATCAAATAAAACATTATTTGTGACGAAAAGCACTACAATTAACAACATAATTGAACTGTTTTACGAAAATCTTAAACCGACTGCAAAGTACACTAAGAATTAATCAAATCTTGATCTGATGAGGAACGGGAAGTGTATCCTTCCAAACAAATAAAGAATTTTCCAAAACGGTTAATAAATTATGGAGTTATTAGATAACAAACATAGAAAAAAAATACAACCGAATTGAGAACCTCGTCTTTTTTTGAAGTCGGTTAAAATGTATACATATAAAGATAGTCTCAAATCGGGCCTCCAACTCAGCAAAATATTGGCTATTATGTGACGTATATTATAAATCAACGTTGATCTTCAGTATCATAGATATTTTAACCTAAACGGTGCTTGGCAATGAAATTCTTGCCTCAACCGTAGTCAGAGATAAATAACTCACTTCAGCTTTTTCTATTCATAAATAAATAAATATCCTCGGACATTCCTCACACTGCCATCTGATACCAAACTAAGCAGAGCTTGTACTATAAAAACCAGATAACTGATATAATACATATACCTACTACTTTTTGTTTGTAAATACATACTCAATATACATAATCATGACATAATTACACCCAGACTCAGGACATGCAGACATGTTCATGCACATAAATGTCTTGTGCGGGAATCAAACCCTCGAACTGCGGGGCGATAGGTGGAGTCTTATTCATTAAAATAACCAATAAGTACAATTTGTCGTCAAAAATAAACCATAAGGATTAGGTGTCCCAATTTCTTAAAGTACTCATCAAAATTATGCGCAAAATTCCAGTAAAGTTACGAAAAGAGCAAAAAATGACGTGTCGTATAACGTCAGACGCAAGACATTTGCAATGCAAATGTTGGGGCGGGCGCCGCGGCGTGGATTGTGGACGGTGGGCAGGATTCACTTCCCGCATGTTAAGTAACAAAGTAATATTTCCGGATTAAAATTTCAGAAACGTGTCAGGTATTAGGCACTTTAAAATTGCATAATAAGGCATTTTAATGTATTCTCTGCTTAGTTTCAGTGGACATTATATTATGGAATACAAAATTTGATGATCATTTTAAAAGTAACTTAAATCTCGCTGCTTAAAATAAAATTATTCTTATTAGCTCTTATAGCTTGTAGAACAATATAAGACTAGAATGACATTCAGATACACTATTCCACCATCAATAGTCACTTTGTTTCAAAATCTAATCTTATCAAGTAATTTGATAGCAAGATAAGTTCTGAGCTAAATAAGATAGGTACGATTAATTTCTAAAAATAGTTCGAAAACGTTCGAATTTAAACTCCATCCCACAAACTTAAAGCTTATTCCAAGTTTATCTCACATTGTAGAAACCAACATTTGTCAGTGTGGAAGGTAATCCGTCTGTCTGTCAGTGCGTCAACACATCGCTCCTCTGACGCAAAGTCAGCGATTCTTCTTTGTGATACTGATTGACATTGGCTGATAAGCTAAATTCTACGTTGATTCGAAAGGCTTAGGGTAGAAAATAGAGTGATTGATGTACAAAAAGACGACCCTAGACAAATTGGATATTTGAACAGAGTAAAATGGGTAGTGTTATTTAAAAATCCCGGTAAGAGACAGTAATAAAATGGTGTCTAATGGTGCGTCCATGCTACGCGAAGCGAGCATGAGCTGAGCCACGAACGAACAGGGTTTGTTAGTTGTTCGCGTAGCGTAGACGGACTTGCGAGCCTCGAACGAGCATTCGCCTCGCGCTGGACTGCGCATGGTAATGCTGAGACTGCGCTCCGCCCAATTGTCAGTTTTTTCACGAACACAGGGATTCGCATCGCGAATCTTATGGTGCGTCCATGCTACGCGAAGCGAGCACGAGCCGAGCCTCGAACGAACAGGATTCGTTCGCCGCTCTCTTTCAAGCGTGGACGTACTCAACGAACCTTCAACGAGAGCGATGCGAATCCCTGTGTTTGTGAAAAATGTCAATCGGGCGGAGCGCAGTCGAGCACGCTACGAATGCTCGTTCGAGGCTCGCAAACCCGACCACGCTACGCGAATCGTCCTGGCAGTGTGCTCGTTCGTGGCTCAGCTTGTGCTCGGTTCGCCAAGCATGGACGCACCATTAGAATCTTAACTTGTTGTAGGCTCGTAAAGTACGTCCACACTTGACATCGCGAGCAACGAACGAATTCTGTTCGTTCGTGGCCCGGCTCGTGCTCGGTTTGCGTAGCATGGACGCATCATTACATTTATGTAAGTAGTATCTTCTGAGAGTTTAGTATCTATTATAATATGGAGAGATATTCAAATAATAATAAACTGGGATAATATTATACTACTCAGAGTATTAGGTACTCCTTTTTTAGGTTATTATTATTATATATTTCAAGCCTAGATTTCTACAGAATTCATATAAATCTCAATTAAGATCCGATCTAAAAGAATTTAGGTTTTGAGTAGAGATTGAAACAATGAATTAGAAATTTGGAAATAGAACATAAGGTTCTATTTTGATTTGCGCAAACTAAGAGATTATCTAGATCTTAATACTTAAGGCTTTAGATGAAGAGTTACAAAGTCCCACAATTGCCATTCATTGAAAACCAATGAACATTAAAAATAACCAGATTCCATTGAAAAAATACAGTTGAGTGAAAATTTCTGCCAAATGACGCAACAAAAATCCCATTTATCTAAAGCCTCATACACACCACCGCGCGTCCCCCCGAGCGTCAAAAACCGTCGCGCGTGACTTCCGTGCCAACGTTACTCCCTGATAAACCTGAAGCATTAAAAATAGACAAATATTTTTGATATATTTAAAAAGGTTGGTACTATCCCCATGGGGTTTAAAGAAATGTAACTACTATCTACCTAAACAAATAATAATGAAAATAACTATAAATATTTTAACATAAATCAGTGCCATAATATACCTTATAATTATGAAAATAAACATCATTTCAGCATGGGAAGATTAACTTCCTCCCACCCTCATGTATAAACAAGGAGGTCTTCGGCCGCTTGCTTCTTATAGCATCCAGCGAATAATCACGTCTTTAACATTGGAGGCCATCTAGTCTGTACGCGTACAAACAAAAATATTATTAAACTCTATCTTAGTAGAGTGCAATTTCAAAAGCCTATGCATAAATGTTGATCAGCTCATATTTTGCAATAGAAATTGGATATAACGGGCCTCAATATGTTTTAACTAATATTTTGTGAATAGACAATACATAGCCTAAATCGATGGGTCTAGTCTAGAGGCATGTCACTTTCACACAGGACTTCCAATATCTTATGGTTTGTCCATGCTACGCGAAGCGAGCACGAGCCGAGCCTTGAACGAACAGGATTCGTTCGTTGCTCGCGATTTCAAGCGTGGACGTACTTAACGAGCCTTCAACGAGCCTACAACGAGTGCGAAGCGAATCCCTGTGTTCGTGAAAAACCTGACAATCGGGCGGAGCGCAGTCGAGCGCCAGACGAATGCTCGTTCGAGGCTCGCAAGCCCGTCCACGCTACGCGAATCGTGCTCGCAGTGTAGTAGTCGCGTAGCATGAACGAACCATTATGGTGCGTCCATGCTACGCGAATCGAGCACGAGCCGAGCCACGAACGTACCTACAACGAGCACGATGCGAATCCCTTTGTTCGTGAAAAAACTGACAATCGCGCTCGATCGAGGCTCGCGAGCCCGTCCACGATTTGCGAATCGTGCTCGCAATGTGTTCGTTCATAGCACGAGCTGAGCCTCGAACGAACAGGATACGTTCCTTATTCGTGTAGCGTGGACGGACTTAAGAGCCTCGAACGAGTATTCGTCTCGCGCTCGACTGAGAAATTCCTAAAATTGATCAATTATGTAAAATAGAAGATCACGGGGTGGAAAGCTAGATAATAATAAAACTAAAGAAAATGCTAACTATGCTTACTTAATATTTGAGTTTGTTTGCTTATTTATTTGTTTGTTTGTTACGCCTTCACGCCTCAACTATTCAACCGATCATCACGAAACATGGCATGCAGATAGCCTATGATATGGAGAAGGACATAGGCTACTTTTTATCCCGGGAACGCGGTTGAAACCGCGGGGGAGAGCTAGTATTTATATAAATATTTTATTTTATTTTATTAGCATCATACTTTTACTACGACATCAAAAAAGGAGGATTTTTATTATAAGACATCGTTCATCTTTTTATCCCGGGGACGCGGTTGAAACCGCGGGGGGGGGCTAGTATTTATATAAATATTTTATTTTATTTTATTAGCATCATACTTTTACTACGACATCAAAAAAGGAGGATTTTTATTATAAGACATCGTTCATCTCATCGTTATTTAGCGTGAAATAGCGCATCGTGCCTTCCGTGCTTCAACTATTTTAAAATGGCTCTGAAGCATACGAGCGTTTTATATTGCTCGAGGTAAACATATAATGTTATTATTATGAACAATATTCTAAGGCTTGAAAATGCACCACAAGAATTCGATCCGAAAATTTACATTATATCAAAGAACAAAGCCTGGGTGATTGATAATGAGAGATTAACGCGGAACATTGTCCTAGAACCATAAAAGTTGGATCTACGGCGCCCCCCAAACGCATACAAAAAAATTCATTCAAATCAGTCCAACCGTTTAGGAGGAGTTCAGTGACAAACACACGTACAGTTGAATTTTTGTGTATGCGTTTGGGTGACGCCCTGGATGGTTTAGATAGGGTAGGATAGGGTAGGGTAGGGTAGGATAGGGTAGCACCACGCGAACGAAGTCGCGCCGGCAGCTAGTATATTATATAAGATAAATCCCAACATACTTTTCTGTCCGTTTTTTCAATCCTTGTAAAAGTTCCACTTTCGAAGAAATTAAATAATTTCAAAGTCATAATGCCAATCACATTACAATTTATGCTGAGCAACGTATACTTGGCCTCTTCGAAAACGTTTGTCCAAGTCCGTAAAACAATATCTTCGATTAAAGCGACAACTACATCGGTGTTATTTCCCGACGGAGAGTTCAGTTCTCACGCTCCATTTCGCGCGAACTAACTCTGAATTGTTTGCTGCCACTTCGCCGTAGATTAGGTGAAATTACTCGCGGTTTAACTTTAAGCTATGAGAAATCGAGTTGTTATTGAAGATAGGATGACGACGCAATTTCTATATAATGTACCTAAGTACAAGGACGACTATTCTGGAGAATAATTAAATTTTGTTTTAATAGTATCAGGAATTCTAACTTGGACATTTTTAATTGGCTGGCATGTTAGTTTAAAAATATTGAGGACCGAAACAATAAACGATTACTGACAATTAACTAATATTATTTGAGATATGAATAACTTAAGACTAAAATGAATAACCCTGCTTCGTCTTACTGTTTCTGTAAATTATAATAATGTTTTGTTTTTCAATCAGTTTATTTTTGTACAGAAAATATCGTAAATAATTTAAGATTCCAGTAAATCCTTTGCTGTTACCTAAATAAATAAGATGTCTCAATGTCTGAGATATATGTTTGTTTTTTTAAGGATCATCTACATTTGATATAGTATTTTTTTTTAAACACAAACGATTCTGATCACGCTGAAAACCTTTTCTGAGAATGTGTCCACGTCATTCAGAACCTATTTTATCTAGTACTGAAATATTATTTGTTTTAGACAAGTCTTAAGTCTTTTTGTCTTAAGCTTCATGTTTATTATTGGATTTTCCTTGGAAAGTCACGCTATTTTTGGATAATATTATTACTTCGAACGTTTCCATCAAGCAATTTAGAAAGTATATCTAGTATATTTAGTAGTATATGTATACACAAATATTTATACAAATTCAATGAGGTTTTAAATGTGACACTGGAAAAATGTGCTAAATGAAAAAAGACGTAGTTAATAAAAATACAATTATGAATAAGATCTTCATAACTTTTAAATCGACGTCCCCTGAATTCATATCAGAGGAAAGTTGCAACGACGCCAATCGTCATGGACCGCCAGCGAAGGCGTAATAAAAGTGAAGCGGGCGATATCGATTATCGCGTTCTACGATGCGAAACGATCGCTGCAATCACCCCAATAAATCACTCGGGTCATACAGAATCGAATATGCTCGCGCGACTCGCGGGGATAACGAATGATCGCTCGCTGATACGCTAGTGTGTCCGCGGCTTTACTATCAAGATTGATTGATTGAAAATTCTTTATTGGAAAATTCTTGAGACTACACAAGTCGAGCTAGTTGGCGTGCCTTTAAGTTGAAAGTTAGTGAAATGTGTTGGAAAATGGGCGAAGACCTTTTTTCGAAGATAAAGCTTAAAAGAGGCTTTCAATTAACGTTTAAGAGTTTATTAAAAGAAAACTCTTAAAACTTTATTCCACAGATGATGATCACTAATTTAATTTATAAGACGTAATCTCCATCTATGTATGTTTTACAGAGGTTGATAAGATTCTTTATACACTTTAAATACACAAATATTTAATCAAACTGAAACTGTCCTTCCATTTTCTGTCCCAACCCTATAATAAACTTTGAAAATTCTCCTCGAAAATATTTTCAATAACAGATTTCTTAATAACCCCGACATTGAGCGTTCCCGGGGCCGACCCGTCCCGCGTATTGTACGCCGACTTGCAAATTCAATTAATCCAGGATTCAATATTCCTGGGATCGTGCCGTCAAACTCGGGACATAAACCGCCCGGGCGAGCGTCACGCGGACGATAGAACTAACACTTTTTAATGCGAAAGTTTGCGGCCCAAATGTGTTTTTCTTGTTACCCTCTAAGTTGGATATTTCACCTATTTTAGATTCAAGAACAGCCATGTAAAATGTGGGCCGGGCGCCAACTCGCGGTGATATTACAATATCTCAGTGATTTAACATAACCATTTACGCTGAAACTTTAGCTGACGGTTAATATGATTTTGATGTACTTTAATGGGCTGGAAGAAACTGCTTTAAGAAAATATTAAGAGTGCAACGCTTAACGCTATCTAACTTTTGAATTAAATGACTCGTCTTCGTTTTTTGCTGACCTTTTGTCTCCGTCTTTTCTGAATAGGTTATGGCATATTAACGTTTTTTATTTGAAGCGTAACAAAGTATCCAAAACGAATGAGTTGTGCTAACTTTCAATATATTGTACTGTATATTTCGTTTCAACATACAACTATGAAAACGTTGAGCAAATGTAGAGAACTCAATTCATATACCTACAATGTAAAGTCAAATCAACTCATAATTAAAACAAAAACTTCTCGTGACACAGTAAGTACGTGGATTACGTAACTTTGTTGCAATCATTTTCTGATTGAAACAACTTCTTGATCGGTAGAAATATTGAAACTCATTGCAACAAAGTTACATGATCGCCCCGCTGAACTACGCCTAGCTGACGCACTATAACTGTATTTTAAATGGAGCTGAGGTCACTTGAGCACTTGCAGGTGTGTAAACTGCCACCTTTTGGTTGAATCTAAGCATACAACTGAATATTCATGCATCATAAAGGCATTATTTTGGTGTCTCGCATGCTGTAGATCGTAACGATTCAGTCGGATGTTTCGACTGCGGACCATTAGGATGAGTGCCGCTTCGTTACGTAGTAATATTATTATTCTTAACAAGCTTAAAAAAGTCGAATTTAGTGTTTAATCCCCGTCTTTCTATAAAATATTCATATTCTAATCACACTTTAATTTGCGGTATCATATTAAATTTATGTGTACGACAAAGTGTTTCAGAAGTATAATCTCGACATCTCACATTAGTAGGATTAGATATTAAAGCTTATGTCTTTGACTCTAATCACTTTGAAGATTTTATGTGCAAATATGTGGAATGAAACGTTTATTTATCACATGGCAGATATACTTCAAGGCATTCGGTTGTATAAAAAGAAAATTCTTTTAACTTAACTAGCAGTATAATTACGTATTTTTAAACAATTCCAAGAGTAAAAGAGGGAAAGAACCGCGTCTTCTCGGAATATTAACGCTAGATTTTCACCAATCTAATATTCCATAATATTTAAATATCGCATCGCCTTAACATCAGCGACCGGGAGCGCTGGGCCGGATTTGAATTACAAAGTCAACCTGCGCCTTTTCACCGCCCGCACCTGACGTCACCACCGCTACTCCATCGAGCCAACGAAATATGAGGTTTGCTAAAGTAGCTGCCGCCTTTTACTTTGTGAGTCCGGCCCTGCATTTAATAATGCGACTTGCAAACGTGTGTTTTGAACATAAATAAAATATTACTTTTCAAACGGGTTCTGCACTTAAAATGTTTTGCGAAACGTTTAATTAAGCTTTGGGATTAAGTTGTGTTATAACTTATACGATATATTTGGCAGCCAAATTTTTAATCTTGTAGGTAGTCTTTCAATCGTCCTTTAACGTCTAGGGGTTTGAACTTAATCGTTATAATTTGAATTTTGGTTTCTAATACCTAGCGGATTAGGCTTAAGTCTGCACCCTGGCGCGTCACCCTATCTCAGAATAAATATTTTAAATAATAGTACGAAATTTATATATCATATTTTTATTAAACTGATAGCAATGACAAATAAATAACAAATAAAATACATACACAAGACCGTTTTTAGACATTACTGAGGAACAATTTGGTAGTAATAATCTATGTTTTATTATTATAGACTAGGCGACTGCTATTCTCAGAAATTAGTTAATTATCATTTTAATTAGTTATGTTTATTAGTATATATAGTAAAAATAAATAATTAAAAGTCACGGGTTTGAATCCTATACTGAGCTTGAGCTTTCAGTGGAGGAAAACATCTGAGAAAACCATAGCACGATGGTATGTTACTCACTTACCATGGTGAGATGGTGGTCAAACACAAGCTATGCAATGTTAAAATAATAAAATGCTGTATAATAGGATTGTTAAATCAAAATAGCACTATAATGACATTAAGCATTTCAAATACTAAGCACAAACAATAATCATTTTCGTCTACCTAATCCGAAAAATACGGCATAATGGTGGTCCCCCCGACCCCACGCACACTTATCAAGTCGACTTAGTGTCTACCCAACTCGACGGACATGTGTCGCTGGCGCTGAGCAAAACGAATGAACTTGGTATTATTGCCGAATAAGCAATGTGCGTTTAGGGTTGGGTGATTTCGACCAAGACTTATACTGAGATTAATAATTACTCTAGAGCATTGATGTTCTTGATACAGGTTGTCCCAATAGTACTTAGCGTCAAGTGGGTAACGGGCGAAAGACTAGTCTGTACCAAATCTGGTAAGCAAAAGAAAAAAAAACATGTCACGTAGTTAAGTGATAAAACCATAATACTTATCCATAAGACCATATCTTTGGGCACTGTTATGACAAATTTCCCAATTCTGCAGTGTTTAGGTATTTTATTAACGTAATCCTAAATAACCATGATATCAAATGGTAGTCACAAATCAAACAAACAACATAGTTAATTCAGAAAAAAAATTATATTTGATTGAGTCATTTTTAGATAAAGTTCCAGCATAGTTTAAAAAAAGTACAACACTAACCCCGGCAAGTAACTTTACGCCGGTTTTTAGAATTTATTTAGAAACCGCAACGCGCAAAAAAGGTTATTATATTTTATTATACAAAAAAAAATACTGAACGATGAAAATAAATAAAAACATATTTTAAGCCTACTCAAAAACATAACCGCCCATGCCACTTAAAATGTCCAGCGTAATCAAAGCAAATGTAAGGGGTCTAATGTACCCGGACGGACACTCGACCACGTCAGTATTGGAATTTCAAACAGCCGAGATGTGGAATAGGAAAGGAATTTACTGAGAGTGCTCGAGAGGACACCTAGCAATCGAGTGGGAAAATATACCGATATCGGTACCGTAGGGTTAAATCAGTTTATAAACGAGACATATGAACCGGATCTTTTAGTAGTGATGCGGTGTTGAAGTATACACATGTACAATCAGCTACGAAAGTAGATGACCACATTTTAGTACCCTTACATAATCTATTAGCTACTTCTATCGCTAACTGCAGGTACTCAAGATAGGTATTTCAATGGCCATTAATGTTATATTATAAGGGTAACTTCTGGACCTTCGACCTTCATAAATCCTACGGTACAAACTTAATGGTTTTGACTTTGTACATTATTGTTTATGTAAATGTATTACTTACTCAATAACATTGTAATTGTAGTAATACAGAGGAATCTAATTCCACAACTAGTAATCACAGAGCCAATTTACCTCCCGAAGAATTTTTTATCATCACTCTATAGCAAATATATTGCTTTTGACGTTTATTTTCACTACTATACTACTTACTTGCTGCAACTTTGTAGAGTACCTAGACCGCTAGCGGCGGCATTGCCGCGCTGTATGTGGATGCTTGCTTATCCTCCGGCCCGAGACCCCGGGACGAGCTATCAAAGCGCCGCGCTTGGAGGGGTGAGCAGGTACGCGTTCAACACGAGAGCCCGCCCCCCTTTCTATAGCGCAGATGGCGACCATCGTGGGGTTTTAGCCGGTACAACTCCGGCATAACCTGGCCGCTATCCCCGAGATGGTCGGGTATCCCATGAGGATATCACCACACAAAAAAAGGTAGGTACACTAAACAAAAATAATAATACTAAAAGCAGTCACCTTACATCAGTAACTACTTGAGCCCCGACATGGTAACAGCTAACCGGCAACGGATCCCCTCAATAATACATTCACTGTAAGTCTTCACATCCACCCGAATTTGTTCCCGAAGGCTATTGTACACGGGATCTTGCTTGTATTTACATAAACATCGCACGGTGTAGTGTGTATTGCCAGATTTTGTTTGTTTTAAATTGATTTCTTTGTATAGATACGTGGTTAAAGGTTTCGAGTCTTTTTTTTATGATATCGAGATTTTAGATTGGTGATTTAGTGGTGGCGACGCCGACTTATAGTATAAATAAAAAACTTTCGGTTTTCATTTTTATGCGGTTAGCAATACGGTGAACATACCTGGGGCCCAAGTCTGCTATTTCAATTGTGTTCCAATGATCTTTCAGTGGTGTCAAAATTGTGCCATAATGACACTATTCTGTTAGTAAGTAGACTACCAAAACTGTAAAATGTCACAATTTTGACACCACTGAAAGTTCATTGGAACACAATTGAAATAGCAGACTTGGCCCCCTGGGGCTAATGCCCGGTTTCAATAATTTACGGACCGTTATCGGTTAAGATTTATTAAAATTAAGACTCTTAAATCTTTACTAGTAATGAAGCAAATACCTCAAAGCTTTGCATAGCAGACCCTCCCATATGCTATCCATGCCTCCCATATGCATAGCTATCTCAGGAAGCTTACGAAATTATATATATGCCCTGTTTGGCATTAAAAAAACCTACCATTGGTAAGCAAAACGATTCGTTTTTGTTTGTATTGAATGCATATGTCTGCTATTACAATTGTGTTCCTATGAACTATCAGTGGTGTCTAAATTGACACATTTTACAGTTTTGGTAGTCTACTAATGAATAGCTTTCCGATGATTTTTAACTAAAACTACAATCGTACCACAATGTTCTTTTAGTTGTCTGTTTTTACAGTTTCTGTACTAAAATTCTGTTCATATGAGACCATTACGAATAAGTAGACTGCGCACATCGGCTCAATAATAATGGAATTGCAATAGTATCGTGTCAGTATGACATTTTAGCAGAATTACCCCCCTGCTCTGCGATATACAATGTACCTACTCGCATTATAGACAAGAATCCCATGTAGCCTTAACACAGCTTGGTGGCAATCTGCCGACGTTTTTCAATTTACCTTTGACTTGACTTGGCCCGAAATAATATTTGCCATGACCCGAAGCGAGTGATGGGCTCGTTAGCGTAGCTTTCCACTTGTGCTGAGTATATTGACATTTGCCAGTTCGTTGGAGGCAGCATCAGGCTATACTTTTTTCGCAACGAGTGATGCAGAATAGTGTTTTAACGCGGCAAATTCCTTTAGCGTTGAATAAATAAATAATACGAATGGAGGGTCGACTATAAGCTGCGAATTGACTGAGGTTGACTTCAATTTATAGTTGACGATCTAGATTGGAAGGTATCGATTAGGTAAGAAGGCTGCCCTCTAGTTAGCTGATTTATTTTCAATATGAAGTATTTACTACTCCAATTCCTCCAAACGTAAAAAGGTAGACAAACGAGCACTAAGAAATGAATTTTTTGAGATATCAGGTGTTCGTTATGTCTCTTTATCCTAGAAAATAACGTTACGACATGATCGAAAATATCATTGTTTTTTTTTGTACAAAAGAAAAAAGTTCAGATTCGAGTTCAATATAGGATTAGTTTACTATATTATTTATTTTATTATTATTATTTTATTATTTATTTGTATTATTATTTTCAAATATTTCGTTAGTATAAGTAAGAGGCACGAGTCGTGAGCACACATTTAAACATAAAACCCCTTACTCAGAAAACGTTATTTAACTAATATACTGTTTAAAGGGTCACGTAAATAACGTCACTCTATTGTCATTGTCAAATAATGTGACTTTATTTCCGTGACAATTTAATCAGTATATTAGTTAAATAGCGCTTTATGAGTAAGGGGGAAAGTTTGAAAGTTATTAGTGTTCAAGCATTTAAATACATTTATTGAAATTTAACAAATTTAACTTTAATAACTTAAAACTTTATGCTCAAAAGTGTGCTCACGACTCGTGCCACTTACTATACCAAACCCACGTAAGTGTCTTAATAAGCAAAGCTACTTCTATGGTACATTAATATTTATTATCTATTCATTGAACCATTATAATGAGCTATTTTAGGGACTCAATAAAAGTAATGGCTCTGAAAAAGTAATTGAATCCATACATTATTAACCTTGTTCAGTAGAAGTACGTAATTGGTGGAAACATTAATTTTATATGTAACAGGAAATGACGAAAAATCCTATTTGGAATTACATTAAATACATTTCTATATTCAGACACAAACACGGTCAATTCGGCTCATTTCTGCAAATGACAACAAAGGCCGAGAAACAACCAAAATTGTGATTGAAAACTGCTTAAATTTCCATTTTATCCACGAGGATGTAAAAGCGGCCGAACAAAGCTCTGAGGCGATGATTATTTAAATGCTTTTGTTGAAAAAAATCTAAATTTAATTTGAGATGAGGACATCAAAGGTCTTTTCAAATTCTTCAGATGTTTCCGTCAATACCTTTTCGACGAACGTGTTCAAATACAGTTTCGTCATTTGTGTTACCTTTGTTTTTGATAAACATCGGAGGTTTTTCCGAGGCGGCGTCCCGAGGCGCTCCGATTGCCTCGTTACGTGTCATAAGCAATCATAAGAGAGAAGGGGCAAACGTGACTACAAAAGTGAAGTTGGCGACTTATTGCGTCCTTTTGAAAATATTCATCTGCAACTAAATTAAATCCAATTCAGAAACGCCTTAGTGTTTGTTAGAGACCTTATTTTATTATACATTAATTTGTGCTACAACTTATCCTTTTTCTTATCTCTCGAATTCACTTGAATCTCAAATGGTAAGGTTGTTTTAGCTTAATGTTGTATTTTTTGTTACAAATGCTGTTTACTTAATGTCTACTTTAATGGTTTTAGGCGGTCAGATTTGTCATTCATTTTGGTGTACTTAAAAGCCGAGTTGAATACTTACTTAAGTACCTACTGGAACCCCATTTTTTAAATCAAAATTGAACGAATTGATTCTGAAACATAAAATAGTTTAATTCAGCTCGGCTTTTACGTACACCAAAATGAATGGCAATAATATTTGAACAAATACTACTCGTTTTACTGTCTGAGTAAAATATTATTCATAGCCAAAAAAAACCTTTGAAATTCTAATCCGGATTAACATAATATAAATCGTTTTACACAAAGATGTCTCATGAAATTATATACCTAGTATTCAGGTAAATTTCAAGTTTTCTCAATTTATATTCACATTGGAGTGTGGAAGGATTATTAACTCCAGATGAAGAGCTTCTAATTCTTCGACCTTCACACTGAGCACGTTTGTTTGTGCGTTTACTTTACCTACTTACTTTAAGGGTTCAAATCCAATGGTTAAATATAACAGTGACTAAACTTTACGAGATATATCAAAATGATGTCCCTACCACGGATTTATGAATCTTAAAAATATCTACAAAAAAGTCCGGGACAGAATATATCTATATCCTACGGATAACCCACAGTATCCATTTTTAAGGGGTTATACTTTCGAAGTTATTCGACCCATATACTTATTAAATAAGTTAGTTTCGACAGGTATTTAATGTATGCTCTGTTCAGCAAATCATGATCATTAATATTTTAAAAGATATCACAGATTTAAAATTAGCAAGAATTCGCAATTCGCGATAGCGTGACCGGGCTGACCGGCTGGCAGCGCCCAAATCGCTCCACTGACACCACATTACGACATTGCACCTGTGCGAAGCCAGGGCGGGTCTCTAGCGTTTTATAAAATTAGTATGAGTTTCAAAAACTATTGAGTATCAGTTGTTCAGCTTAGGCCATGATATGGCACTTACGTTACAATGACTCTACCTCATCGTCTCGTAATACATTGGGATAGAGAAGACATCAGCAATATATTCAGCATATTTTTTGTGGATTCCGTGAATTATTTTCAACCTTATTGTAAGGCTTATAAGAACATTATTATTAAACAGTACACGGCTATGAGAGACTCGTTGCTTGGACTGTGTGAATATCTGAACATGATTTGCATCAAGGGTGGTTAATGCGGTTTTAATTTGCCGGCAAAGGACAATTTGATAGGTTTGTTGCGGTTTGTTCCTATTCAATGCCTATTCATAACTTTTAATTACAATATTAATAGCCGTATTAAGCTAGGGATAAGTTTGATCTAATGGTGCGTCCATGCTACGCGAATCGAGCACGAGCCGAGCCACGAACGAGCCTACAACGAGCACGATGCGAATCCGTTTACGTGATTTACGTGAAAAAACTGAAAATCGCGCTCGTTCAAGGCTCGTGAGCCCGTCCACGCTACGCGAATCGTGCTCGCAGTGTGCACGTTCGAGGCTCCGCTCGTGCTCGATTCGCCAAGCATGGACGCACCATAAGGATTGACATTCTGTTTTCAAAATTACTCTCCATTTCTAAAATCG
The DNA here is from genome assembly GCA_947623365.1 of Achlya flavicornis. NCBI lineage: Eukaryota > Metazoa > Arthropoda > Insecta > Lepidoptera > Drepanidae > Achlya > Achlya flavicornis. The sequence goes on from OX392474.1 coordinate 3,419,379, forward strand.
CATTCGGCTCACCTGATGATAAGCGCTAACCGTAATTATTTGGTTATTTAGATCGTTAATTAGAGCCTAACTGGTTAGTGCACAACTATCGCGAGCTATTTTAACTTGCAGTTATTTAGATTTATTTTTCAATACCTAGCTACATTTCTATACTTTGAATATAAAGAGCTTAATTTTAAAACCCCTTTCTTAGTGGATGCCTATTATATTGCTTTCGAGGGTTTTCATTAGGACCTGAGAACATGTGTACAAAATTTCATGTTTCTAGACTCGTGGTTTGAGTCCTTCATGTATTTGTCTATCAGTTAGCATCTCCATTTATATACACAATTTCTCTTCTACCAACAGAACTGCCACCTGAGAAGCCGACGATAAAAGCAGAGAAGGGCTGGTACGCATCAGGAGACCCGTTAAGAGCACAATGCTCGTCACCACCTGCAGACCCTCCTGCGAACCTCACGTGGCTGCTCAATGGAAGAAATGTAAGTAAATCTGTAAGTAAAAGTGTGTATTGTTTATGTGGTGTACAAATAAAGTATATTTATGTTATGTTATGTTAAATAGCTTTTAAATTAGCTCGTTGACTCGCGGATGGGACGCTCGTATCGCGAGTCAACTGATTACAGTTTGTATCAACACATTCCTCAAGTGATGCATATGATTTTAATATATTCGTCAATAATAATAGCAAGATAACTTGTTTCAATAAAAGCGGATTGTTTAATTAATTGTTATTTAGTAATTAAATTTAGTAATTGTTGTTTAGTTAAGGTTCAATTGTTGAACTAACAATTTGTTAACGTGTATACTTGCAATTAGCCCCTAAGATATTCGCTTCAACATCAGCGACATGACATGACGTCATAAGCCATGATATCCAAATCCTCATCATAACACTCCAACCCCTTGGTAATTAATGTAGCATCCCGTTAATTGATACTCAATTTGCAATTAACGAGCTTGCGATCGATGTAATTAACTGCATATGCGTCTTGTGAATTAGGTAAGCTTATAAATAAAGTCTGCGGGAAGAAAACAGGCAAAGGATATAGGGAGCTATTGTGCTTGATTAGCGTTTTTTATTTTTATTTACTTTTACCTCAGAGTAGATAAATACTACGTACAACTTTTACTGATAATATTCTTACTAGGAAAGATTGTAAGTCTTCAGATGGGGAGGTGGCCTTGATAGATATCATTACGGGTTACGTAAAACTTAGGTTATTTAATTTAATCATTTAAAAATAAATAAAAAAAAACGTGTGGCACTCGGAGACTGCCGCAGTAAAGCTATTGCATCAATGCCACCTAGAGGCGGGTTGCTGAACTAAAGAGACAAGCGTGATATTTCAAAAAGTCATTAAAAGTTCTGCTATTCATCGATAGATGGCAAAACTAAAAAGTATCACCGCTGTGCCGGTCGGAGTGGAGGTTAGGGGGTGTTAGGTTATTTTCGTTACGGAATTTCTGGATTCGGTCTCCACGCTCTCAAGGCCCGCGATATAAGCTATGCAATAGCTTTAAAAGGCCCGCGAAAGAAGATATGCAATAGCTTAAAAATTTACCAGTTGATTATTATGCGTTCAGACTCCAGAGATAAGAGTTGTCATTCCTTGCCGCAGTATGTGTGTATCTTTGTCGCAAAATGATGTAGTTGAGCGAATTAGTTAGGCTCTAGTTCAGTTCCCTCGCTGGCCTCTGAGTGATCTCTTTCCTATTGGTATAATTTTTAGTTTTGGCCGCACATATTACAGGACGGTTAACCAAAGCTGGCACGTTCAACACATTTACACGTTGCGCTTGTGTAGTATATGCGAATAGCGCGCGGCGGGACGTCGCACTGCATGCGCATGATGAAAAGCCTGTCCGTATCTCGCGCGCGGTCAAGCTTATACGTCGTCCTAATTGGCGACACGATCGTACGATCAAACGATGCGATTACGTCGCACAATCGTGCTGATGTTCCTGTGCTCGCGCGATGACTTGCGAGCTTCAATTAGGACACTCTAAAGCGTTTTGTGTATTTAATCTCGTAATATAGAGTGGTATTCTTATAATAATACAATAATAATAAATTGTTTAATTTGTTCTTTTGCATTCGTCCATTAGAATTGACTGACTGATTAGAAGCAACAATGTTATAAAACATACTGTATCGTGAAATTGCATATGTGTGAGTACTGTGAACGTGCCAGCATTAATTAACCGACCTGTAGTACTTTTTTGCTACGTTAATGTATCGGGCAAATTTTCGCACAGATTTATTATCAAAATATTATTTTGACTAATCTCGTTGTTTAGACAAAGTTGCATTGGTCGTGGTCACCAGTGGACTCAAACGTTTTAGATTAAACGGATTACGTCACAGAATATTCTAATGACCTAGTAGTGAAGTGCTATGTTGAAATTCCAACTAACCAGAATACTAGATAGTACTCTAAAATGTTTATCAATTTCCAACGCGACATGAAGCGAGTTGACGCGACGCGGACGCGTTGTAGCGCGCTAACATCGAGTTGGCGTCGCGGGACGGGTGACGTGACGTCACGACATCGCTTGATAAATGAGTTGGTCGCTCGCGTTGCTATACATCCTGCTTTGAATAAATATTTATTTGAGCGCTAAGCCACTATTTTCTATTAATATTATCGCCAGCTGAGATTTTATCACTGATTTAGAGCGGTTTAAATGTTTAGTTAAGGTTACCTTGGTACTGATAGTTAAACTTGTACGTAGTATTTATATACTCTGAGGTTAAACTAACAAAAAGATACAAAAGTGCGTTGTATAACCGTTTGTTAACCTAACTTACAGACAACACAGTAACAATAGTTGGTAAATTTTATCTGTGGATAAATTAGTTAGGTAGCTATACTAGCTATCGGATAGATAGGTTAGGTTAGGTAATGGGCCCAAGGGTGGCGGACTCGGGGGAGTCTGCCGCCCATCAACATCGGGCCCGAGTAGTGGAGCGTGTGTTCCCGCACGCTACTCAGGAGGAGACGGCGGAGACAAGAGCTCCGGTCTCTGCCGTCGACGAAAAGGAGGCCTCCGATCAGGCCGTCGCTGCTGGTAACGCGGACGAATGCCCCCGTATGTAGACATGTAGGAACACCGTGGGGTTTTAGTCAGTAGGAGTCTGACATAATCCGGCCGCTCTCCCCGGAGTGCCCGGGTAACAATGAGGATTTCCCCACGTAAAAAAAAATAAAAAAAAAAAAGGTATCGGATAGTAAGCGGTCACCGTAAAATATTGACGCAACACCAGAAACCTCTAACACAAACCCTGTAAAATCTCTTCACACCTCTCTTGCAGAACCGCATGCTGTACTCCCTTAGGAAAACAATGGCGGGGCTAAGCTAAGCTAATTGTCAGTATTTATGAGCATAATACTGACATTAATACATAATCATCACGAATCATACTGAAAAGTTTCGAACGATATCATTTTAAAACCGAAGCGGATTCGTTGTAAGGCTTTATCAACATTTCGCTCGCACAGTACGTTCATGTTTGTACAAATTGAATTGAACCGAGCAAAATATTGAGTGCGCCGCGTCTTTTGCCGAAGATCGGATTGTACTCAAATATTGATATTCTGTTGTGTGGTGTAAAGTTAAGCGATTGTTGGACCTCGAAACAAATCGAGGATTTTATTATTTTGATGATCATAAAATCAGCTCAGCAAGGCAAGACATTTTTGTGGATCTTTCTTTTGCTTTGAACACTGACAATACTCTTAATCAATTCAAATCAATCAAAAAGTTTTTTATTCAATTTAGGCCCTGGTAAGGCACTTATGAACGTTAAATTGGTACATACTGTTGAATTTACCACCGGTTCGAAGTACACTTAAACTGAGAAGACTCCGGCAAGAAACTTCGCTCGAACTCTTTAAATCGTATGGATTAAATTATTTTTTATTGCAATGACTAGCTAAAAATTTAAAACAGTTATTTACAGTTATTCAAACAGTTATTAATTATATATATATATATATATTTTTTTTGGTTGATAAAAATTGCCAATATGCCCTTTATTAAGAACCTGGCTGACACTTAAGAACCCCTGTCAGAAGATTTGACCTTCATAAGTGCCTTCCTATGGCCAAACTGAATAAAAACCATTGACTTTGAAATAGCTTATGGTGGCTTTATCTTAAAGTAAGTTGTAGCCATCACATACATATATTATTATGCACGCAAACATTCTTCACACACAATACTGTACCAAACTAAGCAGAGCTTGTACTATATGGAAACCAGATAACTAATATACTATATTATGTACTACTTTTTTGTTCGCAAATATATGTATTGTAAGCATGCCTATGACATGCCGACATGTTGTTACCAGGCATAGATTCATCATCATCAGCCTATAATGTCCCACTGCTGAGCACAGGCCTCCTTTCACAAATCAGGGTGAAAGGGAATGGGCAGATACTCAACCACGAGTGCCCACTGCGGATCGGTGGAGGTAGGCTAGTGGTCAACCTACTGTTGGAGTTTTCAGAACCGCCTAGAACAACTCGAACTAGCATAACGACTATCACAATTAAGTGATAGCCGGGACCAACGGCTTTACATACCTTCCAAAGCACGGAAACGCTCGATTTGAAATACCACAAGGCGGTCACCCATCCAGGTACCACGACGGTGGTAGCTTAACTTGCCGATCGATTAAAAACGGCTTATCATGCTACCCCAAGAGCGCTTCATTGCAACAAGATTAAATTAAAAAAAAACTACTCACTTGATCTCGTTCAAACCAATTTTCGGTGGAAGTTTGCATCGTAATGTACATCATATATATTTTTTTGATTTTTCATTCTCTTATTTTAGAAGTTACAGGGGGGGATACACATTTTACTACTTTGGAAGTGTCTCTCGCGCAAACTATTCAGTTTGGAAAAAATATATTTAAGAAACCTTATCATTTTTGAAGACTTATCCATAGACACCTTACGGGTTTTATTAAAAAAATACTATGTATGGGGAACCCCCAAAATTAATTGTTTTTTTTTCTATTTTTGCGTGAAAATCTTAATGCGGTTCACAGAATTCATCTACTTACCAAGTTTCAACATTATAGTTGTGACATACGGACGGACAGACAGACAGACAGACAGACATGACGAATCTATAAGGGTTCCGTTTTTTGCCATTTGGCTACGGAACCCTAAAAAGTAGGTACGTTAAATACGGCCCATAGATGCAGAAGCACATAAGTGTGTGAAAAGTAGGTATTTGTTCGAAACGGCCGGCCAGTGAAACTCGGTCAGTGTAAGGTTGTTTTTCCCAACTTGAGTGGAAAGTTCTTTGTGTCGCTATCGTGTCAGCCGTTCAAAATGTTACAATGTACTACGTTATCTACGGTTTTAAAATGTAAGTTTTTGTACATTTACGCTTTTAATAAAATGCGCTTTAGTGATGTTTACACGTGCATGTTTTTATGGTTTGGAATAAAATGGTTTTAGGGTCGTAGAGACTAGAAACTTTTATGAAGTATAATAAAGTGAATTAGTCCGTTTGGGTTTTATATGAACAAATAGTTTAGTCGGGTTTTTATCAGAATATCCGACTAAACTACTCGAATCTTCAACATTTTCATACTGATTTATAACCCAACTAATTTACCGGCCGATAGATAACGGTATTTAGTCTAAGGCGCTGCTTAAACGTGTCTCTTGTGTCGGACATCGGACGCAGACGCCCCGGTTGCTACTTCTGGCGCCCAAGTCTACTATTTCAATTGTGTTCCAATGAACTTTCAGTGGTGTCAAAATTGTGCCATGATGACACTATTCTGTTAGTAAGTAGACTACCAAAACTGTAAAATGTCACAATTTTGATACCACTGAAAGTTCATTGGAACACAATTGAAATAGCAGACTTGGGCCCCTGGTCACTGGTAACCGTAATTGCTGTGTCCGGTGGCGGCGATCGGACACAGTCACCGCTTATTTTCTGTCAGTTTCAGTACAATTTTAAGGTTTTTTTTAATGTTGCTTGTGTCTTCAACTGACGACTTTAAGTTTCCACTTGCCGTCACCGAATACTTTTTGATCGTCAACGAGTATGTGTAAAGTTGGAACAACTAGACACAAATCTGCGTAAGGAATGGCTGATTTCATACTGGTTCTATAGAAATCAAATATTCATTGGTAGCAAGACACACGTTCGCGCAGCGCCTAGAGAAGTTTTATGCTTATTTGCACTTTCGGTCAAAAAATACCACAAATATCTTGGACGGAACTATTGTTATATATTGCCTTAAATATATACCTGCTAAATGAAAATTCCTCTTGAATTCATAACAATAGAATCAAAATCCTGCAACTAATCCCGTCTGCAGAATAAGTATTAAAAAAATATTTAAAATTTTGTAATAAAAACAAGGGACGAATATAATCAAGTCTAGACAATCAAATAAAGATTCTAATATAAAACTAATCAACGGACACCTAAATAAAATAACAAATCCGCGATATCATAACTTGTCACCACTCACAAATGAAGCACTGAAACAAATTAAAACCGCTCCATCATCATAAATCTAAACAACGTCTAAAATAAATGGTATTTTAATTTGACGCCTGAAATGTAAGGCGGTGTCTATAAAGCTGGACTATTAAATAAACTTTCCAACCCTCAGTGCGATGTTGTGGTAAACATCATGGCAGTATAAAGCGTACCCTAGCTAACCCTTTGTCCTTACCGTCGCCGGGCGCTTTGTTTGACAATCTTTCTACTTGAGTCGCAGTGATCTTGGATATTTTTTCTTCTTGTCAAGCGTCTATTTCCCTTTTTTTTACTTTGTGTAGGCCTGTTTGATATAATACATATACTACTTTTTGTTTGTAAATACATACATAATATAGATAATTACACCCAGACTCAGGACATACAGACATGTTCATGCACACAAATGCATGTCCTGTGTGGGAATCGAACCAACAACCTGGCAACTGGCAACTGAAATCTGTGATATCTTTTAAAATATAAATGATAATGATTTTCTGTAAAAAGCAAACTTTATCTACATTAAATGCCCGCCGTAACTAACTTGTTTAATTAGATAAGGATTAAAGGATTTAAGGATATGGGTCAAAATAACTTCGAAATTATAACCAAAAAAAAAAAAACTCTATCGCATAAAAATGGTTACTGTGGATTGTCCATAGGATATAGACCATACCATCACGGACTTTTTTGTAGATATTTTAAGATACACAATTCCGTACAAATCATTTGGATATATCTCGTAAAATTTAGTCAGCGTTAGCAAAGAAAGTGCAAAAAATGATGTGTTTACGAAACAGTTTTTTCGCTAGAAAAAAATTGGTCAGACCATAGTCTACTAACATTCTATAACATCAAATGAAGACAAAAATTACGTCATAGGTTTTTGAAAAAACACAAAATATAGTTAAACAATTCGGGATTATCTATAGTTAGGTACTCCTTACAACCCAGACACCGCGCTTGCACTTAAAATTAGTTGTGGCACGGCGGCATGCCAGTTTTGTAGCAGGTGTGGGAATCCGCAAACTGACTGCTCCTGACTTTCGAAATTTATGTTTTGTGGTGTTTCAAAAACCAATTACTTTTTTTTAATTTGATGTTATAGAATGTTAGTAGACCATGGTCTGAACAACGTTTGATCTACCAATAAAATGATTTAAAAGTCACCGTGTATACTCTTCCTTGGAAAATTATCTAACTTATTTATTTATTTATTTATTACATAGATTCACAGCAAAATAGCCAAAACGAATCTCATTATATAAGCCAAACACATAAAACTAATTTAAAAAGAGTAGGAACGCTATATATAAACAATAGAAAATTAAAAATGACAATATAAACAATAGAAAATTAAAAATAACAATAAAGTAATCCTATCAAAAAACAAAAAATTACATATTTTTTTATTAATATAATATATAGGTAGTATCGAAATATTATTATGTAGGTAGGACAACTTTGCCGTCGCGTGAGTTCTCAGGTGAGTAGCGGGGATGTGTGTGTGTGTGTGTGTAGTGTAGATGCAAAGAGTATGCGAATGTAAATTTTTTAGGGTAGGGTTATATGTTGGTAATTTTTTAAAACTAGAAATGGAAATTGCGATTGGAAATTATGTTATTTTATGATATTAACTATTTAAATACGTGATTGTAGATTAATTCTATTTGATTTGATTTATAATTTTTTAACTCATAGTGAAAACTGCATCAAAATCCATTGCGTAGTTTAGAAGGAGTTAGCGGACAAACAGACAACAGACGCGGAAAGCGATTTCATTTTATACGATGTAGTAATAGTGATAGTGATGATAGTGATAGTGCTTTTATACTATGTAGTATGTATGTAGTGATGATTATTTAGACAGTTACATTTTACGCTATACCGTGGAATCATTAATAAACGTACGTCACAGTCCAATATGTTTTCTCTTTCTGTCATTTACCAAAACAACATTGTTTTGTGCTTTCTTTAACATAATACCAGTTCCAGTATATTACTGTACCAGGATGGTATATATAATAAGCGGTTATATCAAAATACACCAGCTGTCGATAACATGGTACGGAGCGACACCTCTTTAGCATAAATCCATTACAAAATGTGACATTTCCCTTAGCTACGCGAAACAAAACGTAGAGAGCTTGTTTGTATGTTCTGAGGACAACATAATGTCGGTATACGTAATTAAATGTCAGATTCCATGTAAGGATCAAAGGTTTAGTAGCTAAACCCATTACCTCTGGGCAGACCCTTGCTGTATGTCTACCTATATTTTTGATGTTCATATATTCTCTGCAATGTTGTCAACCGCAAATTTTATTGCATCGGCATTGTAAGTTTTAAGTGAAATCAGGGTTTTTTGAGTTGTGATTTGGATTTATTTTGAATGAGGTTAGGTGTATCCAGCAATATCTATCACAACTTAATGCGTCCTTACCTTTAGTTAAAAGGTTAAAAATATTTTTTATTTATGAAAATCTTTATTGTACATATATCTATATTGGCATTCAAACCTTTTTTTGGCTCAGTATGCTTCCAAGTAGACACACGTATAGATTATATAGATAACTCTTTATTGTACCAAATTTATTTAACTAAGTATAAAAATAGATGCTAAAAGATAAAATTATTGTATGTACAATAGGCGGTCTTATAGCTATGAAGCGATCTCTTCCAGACAACCTTAGGATGGAGAGGAATTTAGACTCGTTATAAGACAGTGGTGTATACTTTTATAACAAAAATACGTATCACCCGATAGTAAGAGGCCACCGTCACCTATGGATCAAAGTCAAAGCAATTCAATAATAAATAAATAAATATCCTGCGACATTCCTCGCACACGGTCATCTGATCTCAAAACTAACTGATACAATACATATACTACTTTTTGTTTGTAAATACATACTTAATATACATAATTACACCCAGAGACAGGACATACAGACATGTTCATTTGCGGCGCGTTAGGTGAATCTTAACACACAATATATAACTAACAAGCAATAATAATAATGTAGGCCTTTGGCTAACATCCTCCTATTATCGATCCTATTTATAAATTCATACAATGAAGACGGATCCAGGTTTCACCATAGCAGTCAGTGAGCAAAACTTTTCACGAACACTTTGTTTAGCAAATAAAAGTTCCACCTTCAGAACAGCACACCTCCGTCTTTGTTTTATTGTTGTATCAACAAATACTTGGCTCCTAAAGAGGTGTTATTTTATTACTTCTCGAACTGAAGTGAAATGAAATAGCAACCATTTGAAATTTTCCAACAAACTTCCGAAGAAGTTTCATTCTTTTGCAATAAAAGGTTTAATGTCTTCTAAATTTAATTTTCGAAGTTCAACTCAAGGGGGCGAGACAAAGGCTGTACACCTAATTATTTATACCGATTTTATAGGTATGTTGGTTGGCTTTTTTTTTTATACCACTTAATTGGCAAACAAGCATACGGCCCGCCTGATGGTAAGCGGTTACCGTAGCCTATGGACGCTTGCAACACCAGGGGTATCACGCGCGCGTTGCCGACCCTGCAGAAATCTCTTCACACCCCTTTTGAAGAACCCCATGCTGTACTCCATTGGGAAAACCACGGCGGCATCATCCTTTTCCAGTGACATGAAAACATTATGGTGCGTCCATGCTTGGCGAACCGAGCACGAGCCGAGCCACGAACGAGCCTACAACGAGCACGATGCGAATCCCTTTGTACGTGAAAAAACTGTCAATCGCGCTCGTTCGAGGCTCGCGAGCCCGTCCACGCTACGCGAATCGTGCTCGCAGTGTGCTCGTTCGAGGCTCGGCTCGTGCTCGGTTCGCTAAGCATGGACGCACCATTAGATTCTCCTGGAAGGCAGTCAAGACTGCGGGGCAGAAACAATGATATTCTTATTGTAATAAAAAAGTCACATATTGTAAAGCTCCTTAAACCGCAGAGATATTTACAATTTCCCCAGGCATAGAGCGGCATATGAAAGAAAATTGATTACGGCCACAGGACTCCATGAATATCAATGATATTAATAATAGATGTTGTTATTCACGTGTCGCGTACAAATTACGATTAATGTAATTCAAATTGACCGTATGTGCGATCGTTGAAATGAAAATTACCTGTATTTGATATTAACTATTGCGGGTAGGTAAAAAATTACAAATCAAATGTATTCTACTTGGTTCATTTAGATTAGCCCTTACTCATAAAACGTTATTTAACTAAGGGTCACGTAAATAACGTCACTCTATTGTCATTGTCAAATAATGTGACATTATTTACGTGTCCATTTAAACAGTATATCAGTTAAATAGCGCTTTATGAATAAGGGGGTAGATGTTTTCTGTATGTAATCTTACATTATTATTATTTTTATTTAAAATTGAACATTTTGTATTTCTTGTTTTATAAATTTCTAAAACTTTTAATAATATAAAATAAACATTATTACAATTTTAATGAAGAATAAATGATTTATAATTTGACTACTATAACAATTGACTGCTAGCTAACCCATTGAAAACCGTATCCTTTGTTTTAAAAAATGTTTTATACGAAACCGGAGCTATGTGCGTATGAACCATACTATCTAGTATGGTTTTACAAAAGTCATGTATGCGGGGGAAATTTATTCCCATCTCGTACGCCGCGCCCGGCTCTTTGTGTTGCTAATTCCATTTTATTCTTTTCTCCTCTACTGTCATTAACCTCGCTACGTCGCCGTTGTTATTATATTCAACAGGATCGCCGAAAATCCTAAACTATGATCTTTTGACGTGAGAATTTTGCGTGGGTTATACAGAAAGTGGTAGGTATGTTAATGCTGCTAATTTTGGCAACGGATTATGATTTATTTCGTATTAGATAGATTTATGCCGAACCATAAACCGCCGGGCAAATTTGCACCCATAATTTGTCAACTTTCTTTAGTTTTTAATTTCCATTTAAAATGTGAACTGCAACAGAGTGGACCTTACTTCTGACATCTGTGATACCTAAATCCTATAATCTAGGGTATTTCAAGGCCAGAATGGATAGGCTTCTTCTGTGTAAGCGGCTTTATCTTTGACTTCTCCGGGCGAGCGACCAAACATAAATCCATTTATTACTGAAGTAAAAATTCGTGGATCGCACTAATATCACAAAATTCGGAATAATAATATCGTACTAGCGATTACGCTACGATCATTAGATCGTACTAATATTATCTCAATTCGCTAAGACCTTCTTAAAAAGGTGTCACTGACTATGCAGATGACAACGACAGCCCCATGAAGCGACGGTAGTGCAATACAAAGGGCAAGAGATTTCGTGTATAAGCTCTCCTACCACACATATCACACATCAACTCGTAAACGGAACGTAACCGTATCACCTCGAGCCGTTGAGTATTTTTTGTATTTAACTCCCTACTTCAAGGCACACTAATCGGAATCGTAACGTAAACGCCTCGCCTAGCCCTCAACCAGCGGTCGGCGAGTCGTAAGCGTGGCGTCACTCCTTAGCCATAGCTGAGTAGCTGCTGATCCGCTTTTGGTGCTTACGTTAGGTTGACGCCTGGTTGACGGAGAGGTGAAAAGCGACACGGTAACGATCCTTTTCCGAGTTGATATATGTGCTGTGACCCGTCTCATCTATTCAGGACAGTTACTCGCACTCTCTACCATAATGTACACAACACAGAAGCAGTGGGTAACGCGTCGCAAAGATGGGTGCTTGGTAATATAAAAAACTGAAGCTGAAGTAAAGTTTTGAGTCGTGATTAAAACAATATAATTTGGAACCTGAACTAATTGTGTTAGGATTATTTTCGATCAACGCGATTATTGAGACTTCCGTTCTGTCTGATATTGATCTCATCCAGGCCTTAGGAGAGAAGCGATACCTATTTATTAAAATTTGCATGTGGTATATTAGAATAAGTTATGTATTAAATTTTGTACTTTTATTTTAATTTATTTAGAGAAAACAGGTGGTTCAAAAAATAACAATGAATGTTTACAGATACATTTCAAAGCATCAAAATAAATGCTCCTTCTCACCATTCCCCATTACTTTGTCAAACAAACATTGTCTAAACATTGGAATGAAGACACCGGAAATTTCTTTTGTAATAAAAGAAATGGGCAGATGTCCATTGTGTTGTAAGTTTGACGAAGAGGGCGCCTGTCAATATATTTGTTCACTAGATAAGTTTGTTCGAACATAAAAGTTTTCCTCTTTACACAACAGTCTGATAGTAAATAAAATAATGTTGGTAGGTATTTTAAAAGGCTTTTTAATGATCTTATTCAATCGATGACATCATCTTATTTGAATGCTTTCCATTTTTAAATTCATAATCTAACATGTCAGACTAGTGCAAAGTCTGACATGTATGCCTTTGAATTCAATTTCCTGCAGATACAATTCTTTCACAAAAATATATATAAAAAAAAAAAACAAAATGCATCAGCACAGAATTCGGTTGATCTGGTTTATTCTGGTTGGGGATTTTTGAAATTCAGAAGCAATAAGCAATACAATTGTGTCATTTGCAATGCTCAGTTCAATGTAGCTGTAAAAGGTTCAATATTCTACCGCTACCATGCATGTAAATCTTTATATTTTAGAAATAAATGTATAACTTTATTTCTAAAAGATTATTCGAGAGATAAGTTAAAATTGCTAAATCTTCATTATTTTAAATTTAATTCAACAAAGAAGCTTTACTAGCTAGCTACTATAGTATAAGATTATCCATACTTCCATACTATCCAAACTAAAATTATAAATGCGAAAGTGACTTTGTTTGTTTGTTGCGCCTTCACGCCTCAACTACTCAACGGAACATCATAAAAATTTGGCGTGCAGATAGCCAATGGTATGGAAAAGAACATAGGCTACTTTTTATCTCGAGAACACTTGTGAAACCGCGGGGGACAGCTAGTATAATATAATCTATTAATTTGTCACCGTTTAGAATTTGGAATAAATTGCGCATGCTGAATACTACTCCTACTACATTTAAGCAAAATAGTTTATCCTACAAATCCACTATTGTAATATTTTTCACCACAAAAATGTACAATTGCGTTCTTATTCTATTCGGTGGTTGACATGCGACAAGGTGTCAACACGTCGGCGACGCGACGCGTGACAGCGCGACAAGTCGCTCGCCTGTCATCCGCGCCGACAAAACTGTCGCCGACAGTTTACGATAAAAGACTTGAGTGTTTAAAGCGAGCGTCACGCGCGGTCACGGATTGCTAGTGCAAAGTGGAACAAACCAATTTCTCAGTTTGTTTTCGGTTTTTGAAGTTATGATCTACTTTTGTTTTTGTGATAAATTTTCAATTACGTGTCCCAGTTTACATTAGAGGAATTTTATATATTTTATTTTTTGAAATACAACCTTTAATTCAAAGTTATTCGATTGCCAAAACCTTTCGAAGATTTAGGTACGTGGGTTTTCGCAAGCTTATTTTCTTATTATTGTGAACAAGGATTTTCCTGTTTTGAGTCCTCGGGCAACAAACAAAGTAGATACTTAAGTTCACAAGTATCGTATTTGTTTATTTCAAGGAAACCTCGACAAAGTTCTTACAAATTGTTTATCCAATAATAATGACGAGTATAGTAATTTATCCTAGTTAGAATAAGGACAAAAAAGTCCTTGATATTCTTACGAACATTAAAAGTAATTTTCTCACAGCAGTGGGTGGGTAAAGGATGGCGATGGTGATGACACAACAGATATTTATTTCCCCTTGAAAATAGCCTTCGCGGGACTAATATACCATAGCGCAACATTTAATTCTACTTTGAACGGTGTGTTGCAGAATCATGAATTAGGGGGACTAAAAAGGAAGCTAAATCGTGTAGACGGCCCGCTTCTGAGACACTGGATGTCGCTACATACACCAGTGTCTCAGGAGCGAGTTCGGTTATTTTAATAAATTTTTAACCGACTTCAAAAAAAGGAGGAGGTTCTCAATTCGGTTGTGTTTTTTTTTTTTTTTTTTTATGTTTGTACCTCATAACTCCGTCATTTATTAACCGATTTGGAAAATTATTATTTTTTCTAGAAGGGTACACTTCCCGTTTGGTCCCATTGTCATCAGGATCAGGATTTGAATACTGCTTAGTGTACTTTGAAGTCAGTTTAAGTTTTTTTTAAAACAGTTCAATTATATTTAGTTTCTTAACTATTATAACATGCTTACTGACTTAGTATGTATCAGATTATACTGACTTATAATCTGATACATACTTGTTACTAACAATATAATATGGATGATATCCTGAAATAAATGATTTTTTATATTATTTTATTTATTATAATAATATACTAAAGCAATATAGCTAATAGAATAATTTATTTGAATTCACAGAATATCTGAAGCAATTTGTCAATTCCGAATCTTGTTTAATTAATTGAATTGTATATTAGGATCTGCCGAGAATTCTAAAAATTAATTACTTTAGCAATATTGCCCCGCCCCCCCCCCCCCCCCCCACGTCTCTTGTATTGGACTTATTTGTACGTTAAGCATATTATGTACCTACCGTTAATAGTTTATGGTTAAATACTAGCCTTCAAAAATACGTCTAAAACCATACCTGCAAATTGTTTGCAGTCTTTCCAACAAAAAAATAAACATCCAAAGCTCTCTCATTACCAATGATCCTTGCCAGCCTTCTCCCAATTTACTTGGGATTAAGATGTGTTAGCAACACTGTAGAAGCAATCACCAGAATAATGGAGTGCTTAGAGCCGATATAGATACCAGGAATACATATGAAGTACCTAACCCTACTTGTAAATGCTATTCAACAAAAATAAATACGGTTTAAGGTCAAGTTCACGCCGCTTAATAATAGGAGGTGGTCGGTAATTTTATAATGGTATTATAACGGAAGGAACGGAGGCGTGAAGGCGTAACAAAATAACAAACTTTTGCATGTATAATATTAAGTTAGGATATAGTAAGGATTATCGAATCTTCATTTTTATTTGAGTTTTTTGATGCGTGTAACGGCAGAGCGTAATAATAATTTCAGAACATATAGCTTAATACCTTATGTGTTAATTCATAGACAAATTAAAACGCCCGGACCTTTACAGAAAAAGGACTTTATAGTTTACATCATCAATCCTGAAATTTGTAAAAAAAAAAACACAAAACACATTTTGAATTCATTGAAATGCAGTCACAGCAGTCAGTCACTCAACTTCATTCAATCAACAGGTTTCCAGTATAAGTTCATTTATAATATTATGTTTGGTAATGCAAAAATGTTTGGTAATGTAATTTTTGTTACATACGCATAATTCTGTAATGAAGTGTGTTTGTGTCTTTCTTTCGATCACGGTGTGACATCAGCGGAGCGATAAAGTAACAAAATTTCAATCATTTTCGAATTGAAATCGGGTCAATATATCGGTTTTCTGATAACTTTTTTCGTTCTGATAATTGCAAATACAAACAGTGGTTCATTAGAAATGGAACCATTTCCGATTTTGTAATATTTCTACCGATGCAGAGGTAATTTCAATCTGAATTTCATTGCAATAAAGTTACGTAATCCACGTACGGATTTTAAGTAATTTTAGCAGAATGATGGAACATACTTTAAATACAAAAAAATCATTTCATTCTGAGAAAAAATACATTTTCCAAACACACAGATGAAGCCGCTGGTAGGTTTCAAAAACCTTTTTGTAGTAACTAGTAATCTTACATAAACATTTGGCTAAATTGAAACTCTGAGGGAAATTAATTACAAATACCCATTCAAATTTTCCCCAATTCCGCGGTACTCTGAAATTAGCCATGAATTTATATTCGGGAATTCTTTTAAATTTGATTTCAAAACATAAGTAAATTTTTCAGTCCAGGTTGAAACAATTTTTTTGAAGGTTTATCTTCGATATATTTTAGAATATCTATTAAGCCTAAGATACTGCCTCGATTTTGATAGCGTAAAGTTTACCACACACAGTTGTATACTTAACAGTTAATTTTACTAACTTTTATGTTTCTCAAATACACAAAAAAAAAAACTTGAAAACATGCGATAATATTGTCAACTTTATACGAAACTGTTTTCTGCCCCAATTTACCTGCGTTCCACAGAGTAATATTTTCCTAGAATAAAAAGTATTCTGTTTTTATCCTGTGTGATTTACCCGTGTGCCAAATTTCACCCAAACTCAGCTATTACGTGGTTGAAAAACAAGCATCCCTCATCTTTCTACACCTACGTTAAACTTTCACATTTATATTCGACGAGGAGTCCATTCTCACACATTGAAAGCAGAATTGTTTCGAACTGTGCGGGCCCAAAGGAGCTTCCTTCCGCGGACGCTCAGACTGTGGAATGAGCTCCCCGCCATAGTTTTCCCAATGGAGTACAGCATGGGGTTCTTCAAGAAGGGTGTGAAGAGGTTTCTTCAAGGTCGGCAACGCACGAGTGATACCTCTGTTGTTGCAAGCGTCCATAGGCTACGGTAACCGCTTACCATCAGGCGGGCCTTATGCTTGTTTGCCACCATAGAGGTATAAAAAAAAAACTTGGTCTTTTTTTATAACGGTATGTAACTACTGTCACAGAATATTCAATAGTATAAACGCATAAATATCAAGCTATTCATTTCCAGTGTTACCTAGCTGATCTCACATTGTATAGGATTTCCGTATAATGAGAGGTCAGCTTATAATGGAAGTTTATAGCTTGATATGTAGCCGTGTGTATTACAGTGTCGAATAACCATTAGAGCGGTTCGTAGGCGCTTGCCGTAGGATAGCATCATGGTCGTAGCAATAGCTACGAGTTCGTAGATGTCGTAGGTGTAGCAGTTTCGTATATTTAGTAGATGGTTATTTTTATCCTTCATTATGAGAGATTCGGATTGCATTTTTTATAATGCAACGTAATTTCGTTACAGCATTTTTGTTTTTTTTCCTCCACCAATTTTGATAGTTAATTTACCCACATTTAAAAAGAATCTTTCTACATTTAACAGAAAATATAGTTCAAGTAAACACGAGTACTTAAGAACATTTATAAACTACACCCCACAAAACCTTACTAGCAAAACAAACTATTAAATTATTCAACTCGCGTAGATATTGCCACTTTTGCTCTTTCAACAAACATAACTTAAAAGTACAGGAAATGCAGCGTAAATAAGTTTACAGTTATAAACACAATAAGTTCAGGAAAGTACTTCTTTAAAAAGCATATAAAAGCTGCAAAATAATAACAGGTATCTGTAGGAAGTATATTTATAAGGGTAGGAAGGATATTTGACGGATAAGATAGGTTCCAGTCGCTGAAACTGAAATTTATGAGGCAATTGAACGTAATAGGCGTCCAATGACAGTTCCGGTCATAATAAACCCGACAGTGCTCGTTCGAACATAGTGATGTAATGTAAACATATCGATAGTTTAATTTTAAAGGCTCATTGATGCAGCGAACATAAAAGTAATTTATGATATTAGATTAAGTTGGAAAATAAATTGGGAATATTTAACATAACAAAATTATGTATTGAGAAATACCATTTATTCCATGTGAATTATTTCAGATTTTTGAAAAAGAAATACCTAAATACTTATTTTATGAACTAAAATATGAACACTCATTATTTTTAAATACATTTTATGTAGGTAAAGATATTTCATAAATAACAGTTTTACTTTCCCGGGATAAAAAGTAGCCTAGTATAGCCTACTCAGGGATAAAAAAAACTATTCCGCTTTATTATATTAGTATAGATTTAGTGAAATTATATCGATAAAACTCTGTCCCAGCACTATTTCAACCGGTCTCTCTGTCCGGAGTGAGCGATGAAAACACTCAATCATCGCGGACACATCTATCGAGTATCTGCGGAGGAACCGAGGAACCTAACCAGTACAATGTTTATTGCAGAGAATTATCGCCGATTGAGCTCCGTACACTTATCGACGACATAACCTTGTCTCGTCTAGTTGTATTCAACATTTATGATCACACAACATCAAATTAAAATAGCATTAGAAATATGTTTTTGATGAAATGTCCCAGTATATTTTCAAAGGTATATTTGAAGCGTTCAAATTCAAATTCAAATTCAAAATCATTTATTCAAATAGACCTTCGCAGGCACTTATGAAAAGTCTGACTCTAATACTCTAATACCGGTTCGGAAGGTTGCATTTGCTGAGAAGAGCCGGCAATAAACTCAGCAATTACTCTTTTCAAAACAGGCTTAGATTCATTACATAATATTTACATTCTAATCCCACTGAAAACAATTGCGTGCCCCGGCGCGGCGGCAAAATTACAAAGTAGACTGAATAAATATTTAATAAGTAAATAAATAGCAAACTTAAGCAGACCAGCCCCCACAAGCAGCATCACTGAACCCGCTCACAAATATGTATAATATATTATTTATTTATTTATTTATTAAGAAAACCAACAGCGTTATCTACACATTGTAGTAAATAATTCAGTTCAGATACCTGTCACAGTCTCGTGATGATGCTATGCCATGGATTAATCCATTAATATTACTCCCTACACAGATAAGCCCTCGAGGCTTCCGTGCAGGCTAAACATAAATGTAAATTGTAATGTATATGGTAAATAAATAATACAGAATCAATAAAGTAAGGCTAATAATAGGTTTCCCTTAAACTAACAGTTAGTAAGGCATAACACATGAGCCGACTAGAAAAAAAAGAATAAAAATATCATATAAAATTGACCTTTAAAAAAAATAGTACAAAGAAATTATACAATCCACTTAGCAAACACACTTTAAAAATTTACCAAAAATTCAAAATTTCAGAAAAAAAAAAATATAATGATATATATTTCTAAAAATATTTATATAAATATCTTATGCTTGACGCAAGACCACACATGTTGATGAAAAATAAAAACAAAGAATAAAAAAGAGAAAAAGAACAATAAGTACGTAATGTGCAAATTCTTAAACGCGAATTTGTTAACGCGTACCTGCTTAAGTATTTTTATAATGTGATTCCTAAACGTATGTTTTGAGTGTAAAAAGAGATCGATGTTACTAAATTCGGTATTGTACTTATGTGCAATACGTGTGAGAACAGAGTTGCTGGCGTAATTGGTTGAGCAGCGCGGAACTTGCAACAGATTTGTGTGGCGCGTTCGGCGTCCCGGGGTACAGAATACAACCACAATACAACTCCCGCCAACAGCTCCGGGCTGACTACGCGTCCATTTAATATATCATAAAGAAAGCACATGTCTAAGACACTGCGTCTCTCCTCAAGAGTTGTTGCGGCGATTTCAACCTCTGCGGAAGACTCTGACTGGCCGACAAGACTGAGACAAGAATAATAGGAAGAACGATTTGAAACTGTGACAGACGACGACTTTTCCCGACCGACCGACCAGGTAATAGATTTATGGAAAATATAATTTTATTGCCTT
Organism: Achlya flavicornis; assembly: GCA_947623365.1. Lineage (NCBI taxonomy): Eukaryota > Metazoa > Arthropoda > Insecta > Lepidoptera > Drepanidae > Achlya > Achlya flavicornis. The sequence continues at coordinate 3,439,364 of OX392474.1, forward strand.
GAAGACTAGCAGGTTTTATTTCCTCGCAACAAGGTGGTCCTTCGATCCGCACGAACAGCACTGTAAATATAGTTCATATTATGTTGTAATACATGTTGACTCGAAGTCAAAAACGAAATATGCAAAATACGACAACGACGGCAGAAGGCGCCGCCACGGCCGCCGCCGCCACCGCCGCCGCCGGCACGGCCGGCACCGCCGTCGACGACAACATCGGTGAGTTCACATCAAGGCCCAGCTCGCCTTCAAATTCTGTGGCATCCACAATAAGAAGAAAAAGGCTGCTGGATGCCCAGATCGAAACGGCACGACGACTTGCTCAAATCGAAAAAGACCTTGCGATTAAGGAGTTAGAGCTGCAGGCTGCTGCAATTGACGAAGAGATTGACAGCCGCGCCCCCTCTCGGGCACCTTCGCAAGAAGTTTAATTTTAACTCAACCCGAACCAAAATCTTCCGCTGCCACCACATCAAAACCATCTGATGAGGTTAGTACACAACTGACTAAACTGTTTGCACGGCAACTATCTATCAAAAACTTGCCAGAGTTTTCCGGGAGCCCAGAGGAGTGGCCACTTTTCTTTAGTCAATTTATGAGCACGTCAAAGCTTTGCGACTATACTGATGCCGAAAATATTGCACGTTTGACTAAATGCTTAAGAGGAAAAGCGCGTGACGCCGTTTCTGCCTTATTAATAAGCGCTACAAACCTCGACAAAATTGTAAATACTCTTAAATTGAGATTTGGCCGACCTGACTACATCATTGAGGTGATGCTCAACAAAATTCGAGACAGACGAAATATACGTCATGACGACTTAAATGGCCTCATTGAGTACGCGACATCTGTTCAGAATATCGTTGCAACCATGACTGCCACAGACACAGTGGGTCACTTGACAAACCCTATCCTGATAAAAGAAATCATCGGGAGACTTCCATCCTCGTTACAACTTCAATGGGGATCCTATGTACAGAATAAGGATCTAAAGGCTGTATCCCTATCTGACGTCGCGGAATGGCTCATGTCAGTTGCCAACGCGGCAGTACACGTCGCACCATTGTTGCACTTTGACGAGACTAAGAAAGATACGTATAGACAAATCTATAGAGAGAGACGGCCTGTTCTTATGACGACAAGAACGAACGCCTGCTCCTTATGTAGTGCGTCACATGACTTACAGAAGTGCGCCTCGTTTGTTAAGATGAATGTGAACGACCGCTGGGCGCACGTCACAAAGAGTAAGCTCTGTTTCGCTTGTTTATCAGCACGACACCAGTTGAAGGACTGCAAGGAGAGTTATCGATGTCCTGAGCCGGACTGCTTCAGACGTCACCATCCACTGCTGCACGCCTTACCACTAGACAGAGCGAGAGTGCAGCCGACTACGAGTACTTCAACTGCGACGACCGTAAGCCACTGCACTAAGGAAAATGATACCATTCTCTTCAAAGTGACGCCTGTCGTGATCGCGGGTCCAAAAGGAGACGTTGAGGCCCTAGCTTTCTTGGATGAAGGTGCAGCGCTGACATTGATCGACGAGTCCCTGCTAGAGCGCGCCGGGATCACAGGCGCTTCGTCTGACTTACAGCTACGCGGCGCAAATGGAATGACAGCTACGGAGTGCTCATCGAAGTCCGTATCATTCAATATACGAGGGCGTTTTTGTAAAAATGTATATAGACTTAATAATGTTCGTTCTGTAAAAAGTTTGAATTTGCCTGTACATAATTTTAGTTTTAAGAAACTTGTAAATAGGTTTCCTTACTTAAATGAACTTGTATATAACTTTGACATTTCGACGACATATGATCAACGACCTCTTATTCTGATAGGATCTGACAATATCGACCTTATTGTTACTCGTAAAGTTTTTCAGGGACCCATCCGCGGACCCATCGTGTCAGAGACGTATCTAGGCAACATTATACACAAAGAGAATATAACGCTACGCTAAGAAGAGGCGGGACTCCCTAAGAACGGAATGAACTGAATGGAATTTATTTAAGCTGCATTTTTAGGCAACGACACTGTCAAGAGTCATTTCACTGTCAAAAGTACCTAATACCAACGTAACAGAGCAAACGGAGAAAATAGTGGTGTTGGCAAGTATGGGGTTGTTTTATCGATATCGATAAAATGTATGACGTCAGCGCATGCTTGCACACCTGACAGTATTTTTATTAGATTTAAAAGGGCAATTGAAATGAAAAACATACATTTATCATCACACCTCTTTTATTACATATTACACAATAACATTAACACAAAAAAAAAATTGTATTGTATAAAGAAATCTAATATATTTTCTAAACAAAACTGAATTTTATTGTTAGTAAATATTTTTAAACAAATATTGTTCTTAAGGTTCAAATTGGTACGAATTGTCAACAGTTCCATAGATATTTTGAGAATAGAGGAACTAAGAAAACTCTTCATTGAAGTATGTACCAACACTATGGATTTATGATTTATTATCAATTAAACATGAAAGTATGTCAAAAATCAACATTGAGTATTTAAATTGTGTTCACAATATTCTTAAGACTACATAATGTATTATTCTTTGAGATCTTGTGTTTGGCACTAGTAAATAAATACCTAATATAATACACACAATATCTAATAATATTTTGTTCGCCAGTAAGTTCATAAAAACATAGGTTATCCGACAGTATAACAATTCTTACCGACCGATTTTTTTTTTTTATAATCACTGCTATTGAATTTTTTTGTCGAAATAGTACCTTTTTCGAAGTAATTTGCTGGTTGCTTGAACTTTTTTCATATACCTTGAAGCATAAAAACCAAGGCATGGTCAGCCGTTTCGTTTATCCTACCTTCTTCATCTCCAAAATCTACGTAACCATCAACTTTGTCGGAAACAATATTATAAATTAGTCTTCTTTTAAGTGCTATTTCATTAAACATTAGAACGCATATTTTGTTTACTTCTATTAATTTTTCTCCTTCTTTTTTTAAATGAGCCATTACGGAAGGGTATACACCTGGATTCATCCCAACGTTTTGCAATTTTTTTTGTCGTGATCTCTGACTTGGCATTGTGAACAGATAGTTCAAATATCTATATACTTTTGGAGATTTTTTGTAGATGGCAAGAGCTATACTTTTGTCTGATTTTGTCCGCCTTTTAACATGCGCTTTCCAGCCTTGATTTCTAATTGTCGCGTGTATTAGGTTTTATAATACTGGTGAATTTATTTTGTCAATCTGTGCCACTATTTTTTGAAGGATATTAACACTACAGGATATTAATTTTAATTTTACTTTTTTTCTAATTTCTTTACTAGTTTTTTCTTCCGAGGTGAAGTTTTGATGCGTCTGAAACATATGAAATATGGATAATAACAGGTATGCTACTGCATATTTGTGATTATTAAAATTAAAAAGAACCTTACCAAGATTGGGTGATGTTTTACTTTCTTTTACTGGTACAGATATTAGAGTCGATGTTGAAGATACTGTAATTAAAATCAATTTTAAAACAAGACTGGCAAGAAACTTACGGCTATGTCACACGGAGGGAAAGAAAGAAATTGGTGATTATAAATGTGAATGAAAGTGAGATAAGTTAAAAATAAAAAAATACCTATATCATAAGGAGGCACAGTTTTTTTTAAGTATTATTTATTTAGTACAAAATGTAGATGATAGGTATGATGATATGGAAATTGCTCAAGTAAATCGTCTGATAATGTTTCCATACGAATGCCCACTGATAGTATAGCCCTGACATTTGTACACAATATTATTTACACATTATATCAACATACCATCTCTTAAGTCAACTTTTCTTGCGGTTGAAATCTTTGTGTTGAAAGTAATCACCACAAACATATTTTAAATGGTGCAATTTCTCAATTGAAGCACAGGCCAGATCCTCGTTACCAATGTGTTGCAAGCGTCTATATGGCTGCGGTAACCGCTTACCATCAGGCTGGCCGTATGCTTGTTTATCGACTAAGTTGTATAAAAAAAAAAAAAAAAAAAATATGAAATAAAGTAAAAAAATGAAAATATCATACTCATTGTCACAAAAATACCAGCTGTTACTAAACAACAGATATTTGGAACTGCTATTTTCGAATAACTGTAACATTGATAACAGGTCTCAAAACTATCGACAAATCACCGGTCAGCACTAGTAGACAACATTGAAATTACGTATATTTAAGTTTATAACATATTTTTAAACTTATAAACCTTTTATTAACAAATAACATGCTTACCGGGTTTCATCCAAGGGAAGTCGTGCCGTAAATTTTCTTTTTTCTTTAACATTCCCACGTTCTCCACATATCTCACATTTTCTAAAAGACCGGACCGGTGGCATTTTGAATGCAAATGATTTAGTGACCAAAGATAATTGGCGACTTTGTAACTCACTATTATCCTTCCACTCACGGAAAATACGAATTATCACCAAACTGAAATTTTTAAACTCCAACAAATTAACAATAAATGACAACAATGGCGCCGCTTCAAATATTGTCAAAAAAGACAAAGAGTAGGAAAGCATTGAGAGAGAGAGATGGCAGTATACACCATAAATTGCTGCTTCAATTCCATACATCAAACCATCTGTTCCTACTTGCGTCAGACTGATTATACACGGTCGGTTGTCCCGATTGACTCCTTCTGACGCTTTGACTTTACACTTCTGTGCATGTTACGAATTCAATGACACTTTCAAACGGTTTTACACCACCGAAGCCTTTGGCACGAAGCTGACGGCTGACACACCTCGGTCTCGTGAGGATGAAATGGCTCTTGCCATCTTAAATAATACCACCAAACAACTTCCGAACGGACGGTGGGAGACCGGGTTGCTATGGCGACAGGATGACCCACGACTACCTGACAGCTTTGCTATAGCAAAGTCAAGGCTAAAGGGTATCCAGCGTAAAATCCACAAGATTCCTGAATTCGGAGTGCAATACAAAAATAAATTACAGGAAAATTTAGACAAAGGTTACGTATCGAAGCTTAGTACAGGTGAGTCCAAAATTAAGACTAATAAAACTTGGTATTTACCTCACTTTGCCGTATTTAACCCGAATAAACCAAACAAGTTACGCCTTGTGTTTGACTCAGCAGCAAGGTCGGAAGGAAAATCACTCAATGATTTTTTATTGACAGGTCCAGATTTGTTGACTTCACTTCCCGGCGTTCTCTTAGGATTCAGAAGCCGTAAGATCGCTGTCATCGGGGATATTCAGGAGATGTTTCACAGGGTAATGATAAGAGAAGAAGACAGACAAGCTCAGCGTTTCCTGTGGGAGTCCGATGAGTATGTCATGAACGTAATGACATTTGGAGCTGCCTGTTCACCGTCATGTGCGCAGTATGTGAAGAACAGGAATGCACAAAGGTTTGAACAAACTCATTCAAAGGCTGTAGACGCTATAATAAACCGCCATTATGTCGATGACTTTATCTATTCTATTGATACTGAAGAAGAGTGCATTCAGATAGTTGATGACGTCATTATGATTCACGCCGCTGGTGGTTTCAATATGACAAACTTTACGTCTAGCTCCAAGAACGTTCTTAAGCACCTTCCCACCGACAAACTCGCTACTGGAGGTGTCAAATTCCTTTTTGACAATGAGTACATTGATCGTGTATTGGGAGTGAACTGGGATCCGTGTGTTGACTGCTTTACTTTCCAATTGAAGCTTCTTAAGATAGACGCCGAGATTAAGACTGGAGAAAAGAGACCAACGAAACGTGAAGTATTAAAAGTCATCATGTCAGTTTTCGATCCACTGGGATTTCTTTTGTATGTAACTGTGAATGCTCGCATATTATTGCAAGATATCTGGAAGACCCTGATTGGCTGGGATGACGAGATAGAGACGATACACTATGCAAGATGGAAGCGATGGCTTCAGCAGCTGTTAAGTGCTCGAGACGTAAGAGTACCACGATGGTTATTTACCGACACCAACCGAAAAGAAGAACCCGTAGAGCTTCATATATTTTGCGACGCAAGTTCGAAAGCCTTTGCAAGTGTTGGATATGTGCGATATATGACCGCTGAAAACACCTGGAACATTTCTCTTGTAATGGCTAGAGCTAGGGTTGCTCCCTTGAAGACGTTAAGTATACCAAGACTTGAGCTCCAAGCTAGTCTCATGGGTGCGCGCTTAGGTAGTTTTTTATCTAAGCACATTGACTGGGCAATTTCGAAAGTTATATACTGGTCGGACTCGAAGACTGTCCTGAGTTGGCTGAGATCAGAATCAGGAAGGTTCAAGCCTTTCGTTGCCCATCGCGTTAGTGAAGTCAGCGAGCTGACGGAGGTGGGGAACTGGCGTTGGGTTCCGTCGCACTTAAACCCAGCTGACGACGCTACAAGGGATGAACTTGCTGAATCTGGCCAGTGGATGTCTGGCCCAGACTTTTTACACGGACCTGAACATATGTGGCCCACCGAGGAGGAGCCTAAAATATAAGACCCTGATGACATTGAGGTAAAACAATTGCACGTCCTCGTCAATGACATAAGTCAAAGCCTACCGGACGTCAAGAGATTCTCTTCGTATTGGCGTTTGGTACGTACGACTGCATGGTTACAACGTTTTCTCCATAACTGCAAGAATAAATCAGACAAACGTACAGGTGAACTACGCGTCGGAGAGATTAATACAGCCGAAACTCTCTTAATAAAAGACAGCCAAAGACGGTCCTATGCGGACGAAATAGAAACCACTTTGAAGTCCCAATCGGTTCACAAGAGCAGCTCGCTGCGACAGTTATCACCTTTTTTGGACTCGGAGCAAGTTCTACGTGTTGGTGGTAGAATTTTAACCGCTGATATCGACTATGATGCGAAGAATCCTATTATCTTACATCCTAAAGATTCACTGACACGACTTATTGTACAGCAATATCATATAGACGCAGGACATGTTGGCAAGGAGACAGTTTTAAACAATTTACGCTCGAGATTTTGGATTATACATGGCCGAAATGCCGTCAAATTTGCGTTCTCAAACTGTCAAGACTGCAAGATTCGCCGCGCAGAACCCTCACCACCTCTGATGGGACAACTTCCGAGCATGAGACTGACACCAGGTGGACGAGCCTTCACGAACACAGGACTCGATTACTTTGGACCTATGACCGTCAAAGTAGGTCGACGTCACGAGAAGCGATATGGTGCATTATTTACGTGTCTGACAGTAAGACCCATACACATAGAAATAGTCGCCGACTTGACAACTAGCAACGCTATAATGGCTTTACGACGCTTTATTGCTAGACGTGGATGCCCGAAACAACTATGGTCGGACAATTCTACGACATTTAAAGGAGCGGACCGAGAACTCCGTCAGTCAGTTCAAACAATCGACAATGAAGAGCTCCTTAGGTTTGGTAGCCGACGAAACATGGAGTGGCATTTCATCGCACCTAATGCTCCTCACATGGGTGGCTGTTGGGAGCGGTTAATTCGTTCAGTGAAGACCGCTATGAAGATAACTCTGAAAGAAAGAGTCCCATCTGATCAGACTCTTCTGACCATCATGGCTGAGGTTGAGTTCATGATTAACAGTAGGCCCCTGACTTATGTACCGCTTGACCATATAGACGACTTACCCCTTACACCAAATGACTTTCTCCTGATTAAGTCAACCGAAGTAGACTCTACGTTTGGACAGTTCTCTGAGCACGACCTTCTGAGACGAGGCTGGCGAGAGGCACAGATGCTGGCTGACTTAATGTGGCGGAGATGGGTTAAAGAATACCTGCCGACACTGACACGACGTGACAAGTGGTTTAAAGTCACAGAACCCCTTGCTGAAGGGGATCTGGTGATAATTGCCGATTACCAGATGCCACGTAACATGTGGTTGCGTGGTATTATATGCAAGACGTACCCTGGTAGTGATGGTCAGGTGCGGGTTGCAAACGTAATGACAGGACCTGACGTGACTGGACAACGACGATTCTACAGACGACCTGCGACAAAGCTGTGCAAGTTGGACGTCTGCCGCTCCTCATCTTGAGTATTAACCTTCTAATACTGGAGGTGGGGATGTTGCGGCGATTCCAACCTCTGCGGAAGACACTGACTGGCCGACAAGACTGAGACAAGAATAATAGGAAGAACGATTTGAAACTGTGACAGACGACGACTTTTCCCGACCGACCGACCAGGTAATCATCATCATCAGCCTATAATGTCCCACTGCTGAGCACAGGCCTCCTTTCACAAATGAGGGTGAAAGGGAATGGGCAGATACTCCACCACGCGTGCCCACTGCGGATTGGTGGAGGTAGGCTAGTGGTCAACCTACTGTTGGAATTTTTCAAGCCGCCTAGAAGGCATCCAACTAGCTTAACGACTATCACAATTAAGTGATAACCGGGACCAACGGCTTTTACGTGCCTTCCGAAGCACGGAAACGCTCGATATGAAATACCACTAGACGGTCACCCATCCAGGTACCGACCACGACAGACGTAGCTTAACTTTGCCGATCGATTAAGAACGGCTAATCATGCTACACCACGAGCGCTTCAGCAGCGACCAGGTAATAGATTTATGGAAAATATAATTTTATTGCCTTGAAGACTAGCAGGTTTTATTTCCTCGCAACAAGAGTCAAGAGGCAGTGACGATTGCAGCTTTCAGAATACGATTCAGAAGATATACGAAGGCGGAAATTTAGATGGTTGACAAATTTTCTTTGAATACGTTCTAGACGTTCACTATAAATTTTGTATTGACTCGACCATACTGGGCACGCGTATTCTAGTATACTGCGTACGTACGAATTATAAACAGCTTTAATTACGCTAATATTACTGAAAGGTTTACATATACGCAAAACAAACCCCAAGCTTTTATATGCTTTATCAGTAATATAGTCTGTATGATCCGATAATAAAATTATATGCATAAATAAAAAAAAACAAGTAACTTTAAATTTATTTATATCACTTGTTTGTATAAAGATAGAGTTAACTTAGAAATTTAGTCGCACATTAGCCTATAATATTTAATACCTAATACATATAATAAAGATACCACCAGTCAGCCTATATAATAGTAATATTAATTCAATATGGGGTGGATATGACAATACGACAATAAATGAAACTACGTAAAGTACTCATGTATACGATCAACTTTTACTATGGGACCAACTTCGAAATCGCAAGAAAAACTGCTTTTCATACAAAAAGTACCTACATGTCTCCTCGGCAAAAATGTATGAAAAGCTGATCCTATACATGAGTACCTACTTTACGTTGTTTCACATTTTGTCGTATAAAATGACTACGTTGAAGTTGTTGTTATACATAAATTAAACAGATTCTAATTCAAAGTTTTATTTTTTATTTTGAAGAAACTTCGTCTATTCTTTTAGGCAATAAGAATTCTTAATCTATTCACAAACGAATTGCTGCCTTGATTTAACCATCATTTAATCCATTAATCCCAATATTAAAATTTTATTTGTAAACTAAATACATTATAGACAATTGTACTTTTTGATCTTTAAATTACTTACAGAAACATTCACGCTTTAATTTAATTATTACTTTAACTTGTGTTTGTTATTTCATTCATTATTCAATTATTTACTTTTGGTTGAGTTATTTATTATCCTTTAATATTATAAAACTTAACTTTGCCTAACTTTCTGTAAAATAAACCCTCGTAAATTAATTGTTGGGTATTCAATAAATCAAAGGTTGATTACTGAGCGAGCTTTAGAATACTATAAACAATCTTTAATTATGAAAATAGAAATTTCGTATGCAAAATAATTATATTTCAGGCAATAATGCTTCCAAACTCCTTCAAAATAAAACATAATTTGCAACAATACAATTTCTATTAGGCATTAAATACCTAGGTACATAACATTGCACTTATTTTTTTATTTAATGATTTAATTTTGGTTAATGAAACAATGCATAACTACTTGGGTTCGGCGCTAAACGTACGCTTCTTCCATTCGTCTCTTCTATCCGTCATATCAGCATCCACTCCTTTCTTACCCATATCATCTTTCACATAATCCATCCATCACTTAATATAATTAAGAGATGGATTTTGATGAGATGGACTGTGAATATGAAATTTGAATACAACGGACGGTGTTCTGAAGAATTGTTTAAGATGATGCCCACGGCTACTTTCTACCATCGCAACTCTCGCCATCGACGGGGCTGATGAATCCTCACATATTGAAACCTGAATTGTTCGTACTGTGCGGGCTCAAAGGAGCTTCCTTCCGCGGACGCTCAGACTGTGGAATGAGCTCCCCGCCGTGGTTTTCCCAATGGAGTACAGCATGGGGTTCTTCAAAAGGGGTGTGAAGAGATTTCTGCAGGGTCGGCAACGCGCGCGTTATACCCCTGGTGTTGCAAGCGTCCATAGGCTACGGTAACCGCTTACCATCAGGCGGGCCGTATGCTTGTTTGCCACCTAAGTGGTATAAAAAAAAAAAAAAGAGATGGATTCTCTCACAATTTTACTTAGTTAAAGTAAAAATGAAAAGAAATAAAAATTGTTCTACTAGTATAATACCAATTATTCTATGTAAGCTATAAATTAAACGTACTTTGAAATAACAAAACACTTCAAATAAGATATATGAAGCAAGCTGTCAATATAGTGAAGTTACCCCCAGGTGGCTGTGACCCACAGTTCATTATGGTTTATGGAGGAACCTGTATTCAGCAGTATATCTAGACTGAATATAATCATACATAGCGACAGTAATTACTTACCTAGTTCGGAGCAATATTCTCCACGTTAGTTAAAACCAATAAATCATAACCATATCAATATAATACTTTCACCCACTGGATTTACCCATTTTTACTGTTTATGTGCCTGTGTTTGACCGCAATCTCACCATGGAAAGTGATGATATGGCCGAAGGTGGTAAGCACACAAAGCCTAGAAGGAACTGGCTCTCAAGTGCAGCTGTCGAAACACACCGATAGGTGCTTGGCGATTTTCAACTTGAGGATGGCAGCCAGGCAAAGGAGCCGGTCAAATGGAGTACGGCAAAGTACCCTACCACCGTGGCATGGTTTCCTCACGATTATCGGAGATTTAATGTTTTTTCGTGGTAAAAAATATCCTGTATGTTATTCTATGCTATGATCTCCCTGCGTGCTAAATATATATGTATATATATTTTTGCCGATATATTGTACCGTTAAGGCATCAAGAGTAAGTTGGATTATATATGTTTGTCTCCCTCAGATTGAAGGCAAGCCGGTGATCCAGCAGAGGATCCTGCCAAGTCCTGTCGTGTCAATCGACATGCCTCACTTCGCAGGGAGAAGTACTGCAGCCCCTGGTGAAGAGAACAATAACATTATATTCAGCCCTTGGAAGGCGTTTGGGCCATTCGTGGACACCATACAAGTGAGTGTATGAGCATACACCCTCTAATTACGTGAGATAGTTTAAATCATCAAATTCGAAGTCGGTTAAAATGTGGTTCAGATTAGGCCTTAGTACATGTAACTTAGATTCGCTCACCGATTCTGAAGGTACTGTCGTTGGTGCTCGTCCGTGGGTTGCGGTATCACTGGCTGATACATTTGTTGCAGAGGACCATATATCCGTAACTTTCTAAAGTCATACTACTATTATAACATACTATTATAGCAAAGAGCCGCGGCTAAAACTTGCTTGAAATCATATCATTGACCGAGCGAAGCGTCTCCGTTTCAGCTTGGACAAATATGTTTTCGTATGTCTGTCCGGCTGTTCTCCTCTACAGGTTAAATATCTCAACCGATTCTCGTGAAATTTTGTTAACAGGATCGGTAATTATATGGTGTTTTTTGTCGAGCCAGTTCTGGAAATTTTTGAAAAATCAAGAAAATACATTTTAGAGGAGAAGTAAACATGACACAATCTTAGTTCAAAATTATTTAAAGCGCTTCTTAGAAAATATCTCTAAGAAAATCGATATTATCTAATTCTGAGCTTTGTAGTCACGTAAACACATAGCCCAAATATTATTCTTTGCTACCATTAAGAGCTTCGTACAATAAGCCATTAAATCCGATACATTAGCTTCGGATGAAATTGTTTCTAAAACAAAATTGTACTCTAATTGTTTTTTGGCGTAGATTGATGATATACTGGTTACAAGACACTTTACGCTACAATAGTTTCTGGACGAAAATGTGGTAAGAATTAAACATTTTATTCTAAATGGAACATTAGGTTACATTATTATAATACGGACAGGGTCGATCGAGGTAAGATCCCACGGCTGCCAAGCCATAGTTGTGTGTTTGATTCCCATTAGTATGTGCGTGAATATATTTGTTCTGAGACTGGATGATTTTTAGAGTACAATGGTGCGTCCATGCTACGCGAAGCGAGCACGAACAGAATTCGTTCGTTGCTCGCGATTTCAAGCTCTCTCTTCAAGCACTCTCGGTAGGGGTTCGTGACGTTTCTGAGTAAAAGTGTACTATAAAGTGACGTCACTTTTGATTAAAAAGTATACTTTAACGTGACGTCACTTTTGAGTAAAAACACACTATATCTTAATATTTTTTTGTTTAATTGACAAAAGGAAAAAATGTGACTAATATTTTTTGATAATTTATATTTAAATATTAATAAAAGATATTTATAGATTAAATTATATTTAGTCATCTCACATATTAGTTAAAATATACACTTCCCAAATTGTGTAACATAAAAATAGAATTATTTAAGTTTTCCTACTTCTTAAAATAACTATTTCATTATATTTCGAACATTTTGTCTGGAGCGATATACTACAAGTATTTAAAGATTTTATCCAGTAAATCGGATAAACAAACGTTTACATAACAAATAGGTTACCTTTTGAAATAACATGTAAGTAAGCCAAATACTTCTGGTGAAATCACTTGAATGCTTTGTTCTAAAATCACTTGGAGTTTGGCCAAAAAATCAACCGTCCATACAAAATGAGTTAGCTATTGCAATTTGTACCGAACGATGCTAAGTTTTATTTAGCACATTTCCAGAACTCGTAAAAGGAAACTACTATCCGCCAATAAAACAGTTTGAGTGGGTTCCTTCGTACATTTACTTGGTTACTTTTCTAAGGATCTCTATTAAAACTTGTTCAATGTAACAGCTATTTCCATTTGTAAGACTAGTACAAACATTCAAAGTAAGTCTAGTTCACTTAAACAAAATTAAACTTCAACAAAATAAATATTTAACAAATTTGAGAATCTTTGTATTCTCTGATCAATATTAACTCAATTTTGATTTATTTGTTTGAAAAAGAAAGAAAGAAAAATCATTTATTATGAAATAACACAACACAATTATATAAAGCAGCCAAAAACAATAATTGTGTTGTGTGACATCAGAAATGGACAGCGACTCAGTTGCAAACTGTAAGCCCAGTACACGTACCGGACTACAGCACTGATTTTCAGTCGCTGCCATAAGTGACGTCACGAACAACTTGATTATAATAAAAAACAAAGGAAAGGACTACACAATACAATACATGATTACGCAATACAAAATTGATAACATTAATTAAAAAAAAAAAAAAAAAACTTCAAATATTATGATTATTTTCATTCATATCGCTAACTATCTTAGCCGCAGTTTATCGAATTCAATGAGACCAAATCTAAGGCTAAGCCACTCATGGTGTCATTCCCACTACCCTGCCACAAGCTACCAAATAAATGTGAATGCTAGATTCGCTTCGGTTATTAGTTCGGGTATTTAACTACAATGTAGTTCAATGTACGTTGATGAAAACATTTTATTGTATGGTGCTTGATAGTACAGTCTAACTACAGATTGAAGTTTGAAGAGACTTAGAATTGAAGAGCATTATTTTAATATCGAAAAATATCGTCTACAAAGTTTAGTTGAGTTCATATTAGTAGAGTGCAATGATAACGTAAATAATATAACCTTGTGCCAAGCGTCAGCAGTTTGCATATAGATGCATTCATAGATATATCATACTCTAGTGACTTACTAGTCAACTGCCTCGGGTCCGTTGTGTCACGTTACATACTCAAGTACAATCACTCTACTAATATTCTATATCTATAGTTGAGTCCATCATCATCATCAGCCTATAATGTCCCACTGCTGAGCACAGGCCTCCTTTCACAAATCAGGGTGAAAGGAGATGGGCAGATACTCCACCACGCGTGCCCACTGCGGATCGGTGGAGGTAGGCTAGTGGCCAACCTACTGTTGGAATTTTTTAAGCCGCCTAGGAGGCATCCAACTAGCTTAACGACTATCACAATTAAGTGATAACCGGGACCAACGGCTTTACGTGCCTTCCGAAGCACGGAAACGCTCGATTTGAAATACCACTAGGCGGTCACCCATCCAGGTACCGACCAAGACAGACGTAGCTTAACTTTGCCGATCGATTAAGAACGGCTAATCATGCTACACCACGAGCGCTTCAGTTGAGTCCATAGTCGGCAATAATTGTATCAATAGGTAGCAGCCACTTTCGATCAGATGAATGGACTGCCAACTTGTCTTTTCAGTCTTTTGAGTTAAATAAACCATTACTTTTTTCCAGGATGGTGAACTACTGCCCAGTCAAGACACTGTAGTGCTACCTACTCCACGACACCACGATAGCTCCTTAGATGAAGATTCTACAGATCCTATACCCACAGCAGAAACATCTAATAAGGTAAACCTATAAAGCTCTTTGAGTGCCGAGTGCTGAGTGTTTTAATTAATTCTACAGAGGACCGCGAATTCCTTTTGCTTTAAATTACTTTTTATTGCTGCTTTTTCATCAACGTTTTCCATGGTATTAGTTAAATTAAACATACAGACACTTATGAAGTCGTTTTCAATAAATGCCTTTAACTCTTTGCTTTTGTATAATAATAAAAGGTATATGGCTTTCTTTGTTACGCCATACGACTGATCATTTTTTTAACCAGTGTGCAAATTTTTACAAATTAAACTTTAACGAGTTTTATTAAACATCTATTTTTTATTTTAATATATCTTTGTACATAAAAATAATGTTGATACTCACCGGGACGTGCGGCGCAGCGGAAAGCGCGTTATCTTCTTCTATATAAAAATAAGTCGGGTTTTCCTTCCTGACGCTATAACTCCAGAACGCACGAACCGATTTCCACGGTTTTGCATTCGTTGGAAAGGTCTCGGGCTCCGTGAGGTTTATAGCAAAGAAAATTCAGGTAGGGTAGGGTAGGGTAGGATAGGGTAGGGTAGGGTGGGGTAGGGTAGCACCATAGGGTAGGGTAGCACCACGCGAACGAAGTCGCACCGGGCAGCTAGTTATGCGATAAAAGTGAACAAATAGTCAATTTTGGGACGCTTCAAAAAAATGTAATTCCCAAGTTATTTTGTTTGCGAATTTGTAACATGATAAGTAAAAGATTTTTTTTGAACAATTGTATAATTAATAAGTTTTTGTTAAAAAAATAATTTTTAATTCAAGCTTTTTTGATGACTGTACTTTTTGTTGACTGTAGGTACTTGCATTGTCTTCCAAAATTACTAATGTATTAATGTATACCAAATATTAAGTCAATCCGACCACTGGAAGTGGGTGAAATTCGACATGCAAGATTCCACCCGAACAAACATACATTTACATACATTGCAATTTTAATAAAAGCTTGTAAAAAGTATTATGGTATAAAGTAAAATGAGAATGAGATTTGATGCAACGAGATAGTAGGTATATTCTGTTATTAGTCTTCATAAACGCACCAGTAAGGCGATGATAGCTCAGTGGTGCCGGATGGCGATACGAAGGTCATGAGTTAAAATCCTACAATGAGCTTGAGCTTTCGGTGAAGGAAACTTTATGAGGAAACCATAGCACGGTGGTACCTTGTACTACCCACCTGGCTGGCATCGCCCTCAAGTTGAAAATCTATCACCTATCGGTGTGTTCCGACAGCTGCACTTGAGAGTAATTTTCTTTTAGCCGTTTTATGCTTACCATCTTAGGCTACATCATCACTTACCATGGTGAGATTACGGTCAAGCACAGAAATAAAAAGTTATTTTGCTTCAGGTGGCGTCAATAAGCCAGCTGTCCTTCATGGTGCGACCTGACAGCTTCGAGCGAGGCCAGCTCCGGCTTACGTGCATCTCCTCCGTGCACTCCGTGTATAGCGAGCAAGCTGAGCTAGTCATCAATGAGGAGAGGCCTCAGATAGCCTCGGTCCTTGGCACGAGGGATGCAGCTGGTGAGTGTATTTTTTAAAGAAGCATACGGCCCATCTTGTGGTAAGTGAGTGCAGTAGTCTTTAGACGCTTGCAACACCTTACTTACATGTTGCCAATTCTGAAAGATATCTTCATATCATTCTTGGGGGGGTTATAGAGGGGCTAAGAAGAGTCGCTGTCATTTGGTACCACACCGCTGGCATACTTTTAGCACAGCGCTTTCTCATGGAGCTCTGCTGACGTTGCTTACCGCAGGATACCAACACCAAATAACAGTAATTTTGCTGTGAAGTTTTGTATAAACCTCTATTTTGTATAGGCTTCTCGCAGAGCCTATCCGAAACTTTGTCCTTTGCTGTTTTGTGTTATAGGATAGGGAGGATGATAGTACCTTGAGATATCTTAGCATGTGTATACAGCCAAGTGAATCAAGAAGAAGAAAGACTAAAAAAACAAAAGAGCAACAGTAAATTAACACTATCAAATACGACAACGTTAGGCGCCGATCCCACAGAAAAGAGTTCCAGAGTTCTAAAGGTAAATGGGCAAATTTGTACGGAGCTTTTCCCTTTGGGCGGCCAGCAATCATTTCTATGTTTTCTATTAGGCAATTAACAAAAACATGAAAGCTTATTACTGTGGTATATTTAGGAAAAAAGTTATAGAGTATTGAAGATTTAAGAAATAATTGGAGATATTATGAAATTGCAAGGTAGTTGCATTAAATGTAATTAGTATCCCGAACCAAAAGGTGTAATTATATACATACAGCAACCAAAGTTCTCTGTTTGCAATGATCAAAGGCGCCTCATAGATTACAGTGAACGCGGAACTCAGAAATCTGAACTCTAGAACTCTCTCTGTGGGATCGGCGCCTTACTGTTATATATTTCAATAAAAATCAACGGCTTTATAAAGCTGTAAAATGCATACGAAAGGCAGTAAAATGATATCTATAGGCGCAGATTTAATATGAGAAATGCAATTAAATACACGTAAACATAATAAATAAATATTATACCAATATCGAAAAACTGAAAATACTTCGCAACGAATAAATCGTCGTTTCATCGGCTATATTTAAAATGTATTGGACATTAATCACGAATGGATTGGTAGCTTTCACAGGTCGTCATGGCTCAATAAACAAAATTATGCACCGGCTGACGACAGCAGACTCCCGAGTCTCGACTCCACTTCAGCCATCTAGAAAATTGCGCTCATTCACTAGCCGTAAACAGTCAGCCAATATTCTTATACATTTTTGTTCCGGGAAAAAACTAAGAAAAACTTCCAAAGTCCCTTCTTGGAACTGGGAAAACGGTTGAGTTGCAAATCGTAAAGAATTTTTATTTCTCGATGTAAACAGTGCCTCTGAATACGTAGAAAGCAAACCAATCCCACTCTACAATTCAAATATTTGCTGCAACCGACTTGCACTGCAATTTGCCGCGAGAACTTTCTACGTGGCACGCGCTCGCATTTCGTTAAACATATCATATAGAAAATATATTAAAATATTTTAGGGAGAGTACTAGAAAAACTAAAACAGATTTTAAAACGTCTAGACACACAATTAATGGCAGCAAAAGCTAATTCAACGTCCAAACCTTTAATGAAAGCACGTAAAAACAATGAAAACAAATCACAGCTTTCATTTCACGCAACAGTAAACATGTAGACAGAGATACCCGCTATTATAAAATGCGGAGTCGATAGAGTTGTGCTTTCGAAATGGCACGCAGCAAATAAATATCGATTCAGAATTCGCATGTCGAATATGAGCCGCATGTAAAGGCGATAGCAAATCCTAGTATATGTAGGCAATCACTCAAATATTTGTAACTGTTAACTCAGTGTTGCATCCAGGCTGGTGTGTCGACTCAGAATATTCCGGTCCACTAGGCAAAGGTAATGTGTAGTGTGAGTTTGTAGTGAGCCAGTATTTACTGTGTATTGCTGTGCACAAATACGTGTAGTGTGGTGCGTGACTTATGACGTTCCGTGGTAGACAATTTCTGTTGCAGTCGTGCTTTCTGCACTATGCGTTCCATGAATTCCAATGATCTCCGTTCTCAGAATATTTGCAAAGGAATTTATATTTTATAAAGATCAGTTTATACTTTGTTTTGCTCTGGAGATATTCTCGGTAATAATATGCGCTTCAGCTTTTGGATTTTGAATTATATTATGTTCTTGTTATCTTGATAATTCTTTTAAAACTCTTGGTAGTTAAGGTTTTTCTTATGCTACTTTGCATAAAATGTATAATTCTGGAAATTTTGCTATATTCACAACTTATTTTGATAGTTAATCAAGGTTAATCACAAAATTTCAATCAAAAGCTCATCCCTAAGATTCTTGCTCATCCCATACAGACTCTTCAACAGTTGTCATCATTCTCAAGAAGCTAGCATTATTAATGTAGAGAAATGTCATGTAAACTTTTTAGTATGGACATTTCTTTTCGAGGTTATTTCAAAATTTAAGTGAAAAACTGAAACGCCGGGAAATTTGCAATTTATATTTATTATTAAATAACTTATTTATTCAAATAGGTCTTCACAGGCACTTCATATATACAAGGACGAAATGCCCTATGATGTATCTTTAGAAGTAAATAAAAATAAAAATAAAATTTTCTTTTTTCAATTGCAACGTAAAATAAGTGTGTTTTACGAAAATGTAGAAATTTCAAGCAGACAGACATACAAACCTAAATTACTTTCGTAAGTGTCAGCGCACGTAGAGCAATAAAAATTCACAGTGAATAAGCTCAAATAGACTAGGTAAGCGCTAAGAAATTCTGTTTTCGTTTTTAGTTTTTTCTACATTTATGAGATAGGTACCTAAACATTTACACGTACTATTTTTAGAGAGTGTATTTGGTTATGTCCCATTTTTTTAGAGTCAAGTAAAGTTTCTCTTAAGCGCTGAAACAATAAAATTAGTCGTCTAAGCAGACATGTAGAAACACGTAGTAGGTACTATCAGAACGCTTTTAGGAGTATTTTTCTCGCAAACACGGTGATTTTCACGGCGCTTTCGCGTTTCATTCATCGTTCTACAACAATAAGTGTAGCCGTATGGCCTCAATTGTTACCTCAATGCCTGTATAGCCAAATGGTAATCTCAGCTTGGCTTGGAACAGTTATCTATTAGGTATAATTTTAATCTAGTCTATGCGACATGGATGACGTGGATGTACCACGGATGGAACTCAGGCCCTTCTCCATTGATCCTTACGTCACGTCGTCCAAAGAAAAAACTGACTTATCCTGACCCATTTGAAAATACTCATATATAACCCAAAGTTAATTTAACGTGCCTGAGAGACGTCGATAAACTTTACCACCTGTAAAGTTGAGACATAAATCTTTTGCAAAATGTGGAGTATTGACTGGTACGTAGACTGGCACTCATTACTAATACGAAGCTACCTCTTCAAGGATAATGGCCGTGGAGATGTTTATTTTTACTTTTATTTTAGTAATAGCGATAACACTAAGCGCATTTGAAGATATCTATTTTGTCTAGACGCTGGAAATCTATGCCCCATTTGAATAACTTGTGGGTAACTTCCAATACAAATGATCGTACCGTTAAACAGTCGTTGGCATGTCTTGAATGTTTGTTTGAACAATAAACATAACATTTTCTTTCTGTGATACTTGTTTGGTACAGGTGTGATGTAAAGTGATAATCTTTGAATTAAATCGTTGGCAGTTATCGAGTTTATGTAACTCTTTTAACTCCCTTATCTTCTGCATTCCAATCTTATTTTTTAGATTTTTGTAAATCAGTTCTTCTGTACTCTTCATTTGGGTCTCTGACGCCTCGTAAGGGGTTGCCATAAATAGTGTGCCGTCTTTTATACCTAACGGTGGGCAAGGTGGCCACTATAGAAAAATCTCAGTAGTTCGAAGGGTATGTACACTTAATTTGTAGTTGCTGAAATATACCGTTATGGCAGATGGATAGACACCATACCATGGGTTCCTTTTTTATCTTTTTGCCTTTGAACCCTAAAAAGAACTTAATTTCGATTTTACAATCTTAGTATGTTTTCATTACAATGCGCTTTAGTCCTAAAAACCTGTATTTTGTAACAAATGTTTGTATTCTATTATTATTCTTTGTCTGGACTCATCCAATATAATGATATCACACTTTAGGGTACAATATTAATAGGAATATTATACCCCAATTGCCATTTCCCATCATAATCACCATTCCTACCTAATTTAACGAGAACATTCAGAGCATTAACTGTTATCAGATTAGAACAACTATTGGCATTATCTTTCAAATCTACGGGTTGTCACATAATAACTAAGACACGGCTTTTCGCGGTGGCTACCACCCTCACTCGAAATTCTTTATATTATCAATTACGCATTCCAAAAGCTGCATGTATATTTAACAAAAATAACATAGGTGTAGTCCTAAAACCTTCACACATTTTATTTAAATTATCAAATTAATGGAATAGAACATATTGTCTAATGTATGTTTTGGTTGGAATGAATTGACTGATGACTTATAAATCTTTACCTTTTGTATGTAAGTTTATAAAACCACAATAGATGAACTTTGTTTTGTAATGGTGCGTCTATGCTACGCGAATCGAGCACGAGCCGAGCTACGAACGAACCTACAACGAGCACGATGCGAATCCTTTTGTTCGTGAAAAAACTGACAATCGCGCTCGTTCGAGGCTCGCAAGCCCGTCTACGCTACGCGAATCGTGCTCACAGTGTGCTCGTTCGTCACTCGGCTCGTGCTCGGTTTGCCAAGCATGGACGCACCATAAGGAAGCATGCACGTACATTCAATCGATTCCCAACGATGCTCAACATAGTTATTTAAACTACTTTATATAAGTATATAGTTGTAATGCAAGCTACAACGACCTCTATTTTATGTTGATTTAATGTTGATAGTTGCTTTTGAATGCAACACGCGTCAACTTAGACGCAAGTTGTTGTTTAGTGTTAGAGACTAATTAAATTGTCTAACAGTTTGGAATAGTTTGTAAACAGTGTGAACTTGTAGCATGGTTAGATTACAAATCTGATGGTAATACAATAATGAGATTATGTGTTTTAATAAGGTTTAACATGATTTGAAATTGAATGAATTTTGCTTATAATTCACTGCGAAAGATTTTTGGTGAAAGCCTAATGGTGCGTCCGTGCTACGCGAACCGAGCACGAGCCGAGCCACGGACGAACAGGGGGCCAACCACAAGCTCTTAAAACAATATTATTATAACCTTATTTGTCTTTTGTCCTGTTTTGACGCCGGATGTCAAAGAGGGACAAAATACAAATAAGGTTATTTTAATCTTGTTTTAAGAGCTTGTGGTAGGCCCCCTGGGGCCCAAGTTTGCTAATTCAATTGTGTTCCAATGAACTTTCAGTGGTGTAAAAATTTTGACATTTTACAGATTTGATAGTCTACTTACTAACAGAATAGTGTCATTATGGCACAATTTTGACACCACTGAAAGATCATTGGAACTCAATTGAAATAGCAGACTTGGGCCCCAGGACGTTCGTTGTTCGCGTAGCGTGGACGGACTTGCGAGACTCGAACGAGCGTTCGGCTCGCACTCTGCCCGATCGTCAGTTTTAAAAACTATACTATGAAAAAATAAACGCCAAAAAATTTTGTTTGATGTATGGGTGCATGAATTTCATCCAATCAGAGCCCAAGAATGGTCTTAGTCACGTCATACCGCGTGCGCGTCATTGGATGAAATAATTAATGGTGTTCGTTACGATTACCACCAAAGTTACGCGGTAGAGCCCCTTCGGGTACGGAATCCTAAAAAGATAGAAACATCACACTTAGTAATCCCAGATCTACTAAAAGATTAAAATATAGGTACTTACATTATTTCAATTAGTAACATTGTTCCCAAATTACACTGTGAAAGTTTAACGAGACGAGAGTAAGTAGAAAAATGTGTAAAGTAATGAATTAATTAGCGTTAAATTTACGATAAAATGTTCAAAAACGAAAACAATAATTAAATATTCATTATAGGGAATTATCGCGTTTCCTTTCTTTGTAGACGAGAAAAGAATTAACAAAAAGCCTTAGCACTTTTTTCGTTAAGTGAGATACGTTGACTTATCCGCGCCGCCCCCACGATAGAAGTTTTATCGATATTTTTTTTAATTTAGCAGAAATAAACGTGTTTATTAAAATATTTCAATAATACGAATTTACAGCACCTAGCAATCCATTTCATTTTAAGACTTTAAGCTTTAAATAATTGAGAACCATTTTCAGAATTGAAATTAAAATGGATTTTATACTGCAACAAACACTTCAAACTATTTTATAGAACTTGTCTGTTATCTTTTTAATCTTATAAGTTGTATAACGAGGTAAAAATACCTTTTGTGGATCAAATTACTTAGCGTTTATGCGGCTAAACTTTAGAAAAAAAAAATGTGATATAATAGTATTGATCCTATGGGTATGGGATACACTATTTAGCTCAGGAAAAAACAACGTAAGACATCTAGTACCTATCAAAATTCAAATTCAAAAAGCATTTATTCAATTTAGACCCTGATAAGGCACTTATGAACGTTAACAAATGACTCTACACCGGTTCCAAATACAACTTGAACTGAGAAGACACCGCTGCACCGGCAAGAAACTCAGAAAGTTTTTTTTTTTTTTAAATGTGTACTTATAATTATTACAATTTAATTTATCTATGGTCGATAACATTCCTCATCACTACACATAATCTTATTATCCGAAAACAAATCGATACCACCTCGTCCCATCACTAGAGGTCTCCTCACCCATTAAAGCTATTACGCTAATGATTTGCTGGGTACGACGCCCCCCTAATTACAAAACAAAGCTTTTTTAATAAAGATATTTCTTTTTTTAACCGCTCTGGGTACACTTTCACTCTCGGGGCCTGGGGAATTACTTCATTTCGCGAATTGTTACTAGGTCGTAATCGGGTAATCATGTCCGTTTCATTTGTACTAAGGTAGAAACAATGTTTTAGTTTACATTTCTTATAATTCAATATGGAATATATACTACTAGTCGCGCCCCGCGGTTTTATACATAAAAATATATATATAGGTATGTATACCTATAAGTGAATCGGTGGAGCTCACACAAATGACTATGGCGGCATGAAACTTGACGTCACGAGTTGATCACTCTATACAAATCAAAAATACTTACATTTCCAAAAAAAAAAAAATTTGTTTTTTTTGCAAATAAAGACGTTTCGGAATTGTGAACATTCCCTTTTCTTCAGATTCCATCTATCGAAAGTCTTCTTACTAGTATTGAGGTCACGAACTCGGCCATGCACAAGGTTGTACTAGTGTGACAACTATGACTTACCAATTACCGGTTTCAAGCTAAAGGCATAAAGCCAAAAATCCTACCCAAAACGCAACTTTATCCCAACAAAATAAAATAAAAACTTGGCGAACATTTCAACCCGTAAAAACTTGCAGCCGCGGCGCGTTTCGGCGAAAAATTAAAAAAAAAAGAAACAATCGCCCGCCGCCGTGCGATATACAACCCAGACAATAGTTACAAGAAATATATGAGCCATATTAACAATAAACGCAGGCACTTTTACACATTTTTGTACAATCGCGAATACATTTTTGTTCCTGTTGTGCCGACTCGTAAACGGAAGCAATAACCTAACAGGGCCCGGACGCGTTTACGCCGCGTTATTCATATAAAACAGCAATAATACCCGACTGTTTGTATTGCCAGAATGAAAATTACTCAATTTATATCGCCGATGAAAAGGCTTTGAATGACCTTTGTTAGTTTTTGCAGATTTGTTTGTACTTGATTGACGTAGAAAATTGCACGTATTTAAAAAATGGTGGAATTTTTATTCCCACTGGGGATTACTGTATACTAGTTTTTGTTCGTGATTTTGAGTGCAATCAATTTAAATTTTCCATGATGGAAGACTGAAGTTAATTTTATTTTATTCTGCGCCACCTGTTTTGACGTCACTGGCGTCGATACATCAATTTTACTTTTTAATTGGATACAATACTAATGTATGAATACAATATATTTAATATATGTATAGTATTATTATCTTATGCATACACCAAACATACACTTTGCGCGCGTTTCGTATTTTTGTATCTATTTCTATTGTTCCTAAAAAACCTTTCAACTTAAAAGGAGATTCCAAAATATAATGTAACCTAAGATAAGATATTTGAAATAAATTAATTTATTTAATTTATTTATTCACGGCATATCATAGTTTAAGATAATTAAGAGGAACGTTTGGTATTTTATTAGCAGCAACATTATCTATTTTTATACCCTAAGTATCTTAATAAGTAAATTAGTTCACTGATTAATATTTACTAAGAATATTCCTATTTATTAGTATCGGTATATAATTAGAAAACGTATAAATCTAATTAGCGAAATAATCAAGAAATTATGTGGAATTGAGGATGTTCTTACAATATAATTTATAGGATGAGTGTAACCTTATCACATACTGTTGAGATTTAAAGTCATAAAGGGACACTTCCAATATGCTTTGTTTCTGCCATAACCTACATCACGTGAGGAGTCCTATGGTCGGGTAACTTACTGGTAAGTACTTCATCCCAAAAGCTTGAGAGAATCCGAGTGGAGCAACTAGTTAAGTAATATAAATCAGTTTGTAGGAGGTAATCTCTGGCTGGATCTACAACACAAAAACATATACTTTGGAAAAAACTAGCCAATACAGTCAGATTGTCCAAAAAATATTTAAAAAATGTAACCTCGCTGTTTCTTGCCTGTTCTTCTCGGTTGAAGGCCGATTTACGAACTGGTGGTAACTTTAATAACTTTGACTTACATAATGGCTTTGTCTTTGACTTTGAATAAATGGCTTTGACTTTGACTTTAGATCCGAATCTGAAAATTCATTCACTAATAGCAAGCTATATTATCCCCGAGTATTATAGGCAACTTTTTACCCCGGAACGAAATTCAATAAAATTACAATATCAAATAAACATAATTCATTTCATTTCACTAATTAAGAACATAAATTGGAATGAGGATATTTTCAACAAATAATAAATGGGTCAATCGCCCTCGAAACAAAATAAACCGGGATTATACGCCATCGAAATCGCAATCAAATCCAGTTATTATATAAAAGTAACGCCATAATGAATGCTATTCAGAAATAACCTAACAATTACGTGAAATAACCGCCGTTGTGGTGAATGCAAGCGTAGTGGCGCTTGTGGTTCCCGTAAAATAAACACCGTAGATTCACATGCAGTCAACGGTAAAACATAATTTGTTTTTTCGCGTAGGCTGCTCGCTCAATGCACTTTGAATAATTAATAAGGCTTACATTGGTTTTGTTTACGGAACTGAGAGGGTTATGTTGTCCATAATACCATCTAAGTTAATATTTACAAGAACAGTTATGCATATATCCATATTTCCATTATTAAAAGTGATATAGTGCTTACGATTTCCTATATTATTCTACTAGCTGCCTCGCGCGGTTTCACCCGCGTTCCCGTGATATAAAGTAGCCTATAATACTCGGGTATAATGTAGCTTCCTATTAGTGAAAGAATTTTTAGAATCCGACTGGTAGATCTAGAGATTAGCCCGTTTAAACAAACAAACAAAAAAACTCTTCCGCTTTATTATATTATTATAGTATAGATTAACATTATCAAAGATGTTATAGATCATTTTTTTTGCTCAATTTCACAAGTATACCTATCGCAGATTAAATTAACAGAATCGTAAAGTGCTTTTTCTTAAACTTTTTTTAAACGAGGAAGTCGGTAAACAGACGTGCGGCTTACCTGATGGTAAGCGTTTACCGTAGCCATATGGACGCTTGCAACGCACGGGGCATCATTCACGCGTTTACAACACTTCCTCCCTCCCCTACCCTATTAACGTACAGGAACACAACATAAAGTTCTTTGGCTGCGGTATTCTGTAAGTCTTACCTGTCTGTCTTAAAAAAATACGTCAATATAATATGTAGTAGGAAAATTGTCCTGTCTTTTCTAGTGACAGAATACATTTTCGTTCAGTACCTATAGAACCTAATATTGTAGTAACTTATTTACGTACCTTTTTGGTGCAATATTTAAATTTTTCAGACTTTCCATATAATTATGTAATTTCAAAGTGCTTTTCAAAGCGTCCTATATGTATAACCCTACCGACAGACAGGTACTTAAGACTAGTTAACCTTTAAATGGAATCTGTAGAACACTAAAGCAGCCCCGAAATTGTGCTACCAACAAACGCTGAGCCCAATAATTTGAATATTCCAGGTCTCCTGGATTTAATATAATGTATAGTTACCGTAAATATACGTCGTTGGTTTGACAAGCATTATATATTGGGAAACATTCGCGTTTCCATTGTTTAATCCCTTGACTTGCGGTTAAAAAGTAACAATTGATTTCTATTGTTTTCGTCGCCCGCGCTGATCGCCAAACAGTCAAAAAGTCTGTAAGAATATGCGGATTAGTAAATTTTATTTCAAAATACTGTTTTCACGCAATACTGGAGAGTAAAGTTAAACAAATAAATGCTGTTTATGACATTATTGGGAAAAAGAACGTTTAAAACAAGCGTCTAATGAGCTTTTCTTTATTAAAATACAGTTGCACCCCGCGTTTTCACGCGCATACCCGAGGGATAAATTGCTTTCTCGGATTGAAAAAGTATGTGTTAATCCAGAACATATTCTATCCGCGTGCAAAATTTCATCCAAACCCGTTCAGTTGTTGAAGAGTGATTGAGTAACAAACATCCATCCATACATCCATACTCACAAACTTTCAGATTTATAATATTAGTAGGATAGTAGGATATTAATGAGATGTTCGTTTATATAAAACAAGATTACTTAAAAAATACACAGAAAATCTTTATTTCGTACTGATTTATACGCTTGGATTCTTTCAGTAATATCGCTTTTGGTGAAAGCAAAAAAGTTACAGCATAATAAACGTTAACTACCTATAAACAGTGAATAAAAACCCAATCGGCAATAACAACGGGAACGCGGCAACATCAATAAACGGCAACATCTGACATACGCAATCAAACCCGACGCGAGCGATGTAAAACAGTTTAACTAACATTCGACGCATCCCTCCGAGAATTAATTTCCGATGTTGATGATAATGAACCGGGCTTCGGGTCATTTGCATCGATATTTCGATGTCGTTTAGCGAAATGAACGCCCTGTGCAAATTTGCCAATACGCATCCGCAGTTTGCATCGGTTTCAGCCGGATATTGCATGACGATTGTTGTAAAATTCATAGCCTGTTATTTACTTTTTGACTTCAAAATGTATTGGCTGATGGAGCGTTTTCGTTTATTGGACGCAATTATGCATTGTTTATTAGGTTATTGTGTACGCAGAGGTTTCGTCATCATCATGAACTCTGGTTTATGTATGCGTTTTTATATAATGTTGATTACTTTTGTGATCATATATGTATACTATGTAGTTACTCATACTTGTAAATTAATTTCTACTAATAATACATCTTTCAACACTCTCTCGTCAAGTGACATTTATTGCACCGTTTTTAATATCTCAATGCAGCTTGTTACGCACTAGTGCTTTTTACTTTACATTACTGCACAGTTTTATGATAAGTATAATCCCGATTATGTTAAGTTTGTACCTCAATGCAATTATTGATTAAGTGTGTAGACGAATTATTCATTTTACGGGTAAAACATTTACGGGGAAGCGCTGTCAAAAAAAAACCTGCGCGCCATTTTTGGTTACGTTTTCATGGTGTGGTTGATTATTATCGAAAAATCTAGTCCAAGAAATACAAGTCTGTTTTTTTCCTTGCAAGTGTGTTGAAAAACGTCGTATGAAACGCATGTGCATTGATCATTACAATCTCGGCTCTCTCATCGCGTTCGCCTGCGGCTCACGCGCTTAATACCGCCTTATCTGTAATTACCAACTTTGCACACATGTATCATAATGTACTATTATAGGGTATTAAGGTCGCCAGAGCTCCAGAGCTCAGGGGAAAGGTCGGTAACGCGTGATCGATGCTTCTTGTGTTGCAAGCGTCTATATGGCTACAGTAACCGCTTACTATCAGTTGAGCCGTATGCTTGTTTACCGACTAATTTGTATTAAAAAAAACATTATCGATACCATTTGTTTCGTGTACTACATCATAAATCGAACATAAAATAATACCATTTATTTACTGTGTAGGCTTGTTAAATAATTGCTTTTTTTTACTGTTAATTCTTGTGATTGATCATAATCTCACGGTAAGCAGGTATGATAGGGCTGTAAGAACAACAAGAATTTTCCTTCAATAAAATAATGTTCATTGTTGGAATCATACCTTTACCACTTCTTTCGACATCACAAACAAGCATACGGCCCGCCTGATGGTAAGCGGTTACCGCATCTTATGGACGCTTGCATCACCAGGGCTATTACTCGCGCGTTGCCGACCCTGCAGAAATCTCTTCACACCCTTTTTGAAGAACCCCATGCTGTACTCCATTGGGTAAACCACGGCGGGGAGCTCATTCCACAATCTGAGCGTCCGCGGAAGGAAACTCCTTTGAGACCGCACAGATCGAATCAATTCTGGTTCCAATATGTGTGTTTATATATTTTAATAAATAATAAATCGTTAATACGTGACAGTTGTGCATAACTTAGCCTACTTTTGAGTATTGAACATGCAACGCATTCAAATTCTACAATCAATTATTGCAAGATCACGCGCGCGCAATTTTCCTTCATTACTCGCAATTTTCTTGGTACGTAAACATTATAATCTCTCCCGCAGTAATGAGTACGTCAGATCGTATATTATTCTTTATACTGACAGCAATCATTGTTTCTGCTGAATAAGAAAGGGGTGGAAAATCGTTTTGTAATGACGAATGTTCCTTGCAAGGGAGATTTCTAAAATCTTCCAAAGTTATGTAAAAAAAATTTGAAAATTCGACTCAAAAAACAATAAAAGAAATTGAAGCTATACGCAAAGACGACAACTCTATCTTAAATTTTGGTAATTGTTGTAAAATTTTTAACAATTAAAATTCAAGTAGAAATTACTGATATTGTCAGATTTACCAAAATATATTTAAAAAATGCAATCTGTTGTGTTACTTGCCGGTTCTTCTCAGTCAAAGACTGACTTCCAAAACGGTGGTAACTTCGGAAGTCAACCCTCTCAATTACCGTTAAGAACCTTGGGTATCAACTGAATACATGGTTTTGTTGTTACACAATTTATCCAGATATAGTTTGGTTATATCCGGAATTTCATATGATGCTCAAACCTGAATTGAATTAAGATAAGTCTAATGATGAGTCCGCGAAGTAGAGTACGCGAAGCGAGCACGAGCCGAGCCTCGAACGAACAGGATTTGTCCGTTGTTCGCGTAGCGTGGACGGACTTGCGAGCCTCGAACGAGGATTCGCCTCGCGCTTGATTGCGCTTCGCCCGATTGTCAGTTTTTTCACGAACACGGGATTCGCCTCACGCTCGTTGTACGCTCGTTACTACGTCCACGCTTGAAATCGAAACGAACGAATTCTGTTCATTCGTGGCTCGGCTCGTTCTCGGTTCGCGTAGCATGGACGCACCATAAGATAACTCTGCTACTCAACGATAGTGTTAACATTCACGAGACAATTTCATGGCAAACAATTTCAAATTCAATTCAAATATGAAGAATATATATTATGAAGCTGTAAATGTGGCGTATTTAGCCCCCGGGTTTAGAATTAAGCCACTGGATTCAAGCAACTTAATGACTACGACGCTCACAATTTTAGTGCACTGAAAACTATATGATATTGAATTTCAATTCAAAATGTTGACTTTCATTATTTCATCGACAGTGCTCTACAAAATAATCAGGACAGCTAAGTAGTTCAATTACAACCCATTATTACCCATCATCATCATCATATCAATCTACGGATGTCCACTGCTGAACATAGGCCTCCCCCATTGACTTCCACTTCGAACGGTTTTGGGCCGCTTGCATCCAGCGGTGCCCAGCGACTCTGACCCGGTCGTCGGTCCACCTGGTAGGAGGGCGTCCCGCTCGGCGCTTTCCAGTACGTGGTCGCCACTCGAGAACCTTTCTTCCCCAGCGGTTATCGGCTCTTCGATCGATGTGGCCTGCCCATTGCCACTTCAGCTTACTAAGTCTACGAGCTATGTCCGTCGTTTTCGTTCTCCTACGAATTTATTCATTGCGGACCCTGTCACGTAGAGAAATTCCGAGCATAGCTCGTTCCATAGCTCGCTGAGTGACTCTAAGCTTATTATTACCCATTACAACAAAAACAATGTGTAGTATTTTTATTCGTAGCAGAGATCACAGATATTGAATACCCAAATTCAAATAAAAGCTTGGTTGGCAGCCCCTAACATTTGTCACGCTATATTATCTATTTTGATGAAAGCGAGTGACAGCATTACGGGATTGTGTCACTCGCGAGTGACAAATTCGACCTTTTTCTGACTTAAATTTTCTAGATAGTTGTGTGACATAGAATCACACTACGTTGATATTGACGTAGAAAGGTATTAAACTGTATTACGCTTTTAAATGTGATGTAAAAACGATATAGATAGTGTACGTGGAATGAAATTAAACTAATTTACGGACGTGATTTTAAATTATGTTACAACTACTTTTAGTTCTACTGCAAATCTCGCAATCTCGCAACTTGTAAAGTCACGATACACATAATTCATTGATTTCATCTCACTTGACTGGTGCACATAGATTGATCGTCATTGAATAAAATATCACCGATAATATGCAATACAACTCAAAATACACGAATTTATGAAAATAAAAATGAAAATGCAACGTCACTGCAAGTTCCCCGCAGAAATATTATATTTATCAATGTTACCAACAGCGTCTGTACACACTAAACAAATATCATAAATCAGATCACATTTCACCACAGGCTGCAGTCATGTAAAAGCGTTGCAGTATAGAATCAAGATACGGATAGCACAAATTTTCTTCAAGCCAGAACTAACCGTGTTAGATCTGCCATGCTATTTTAACGTATACCTTGTTATCAATGCCTTTAGAGATATTATGGTTTATCGTTTTGACTTTATCGAAATAATAATAACATTATTATTGTCAGTCTATTTTAAAATCGGAATTCGTAAGATCGGAAAAATGAATGCCAGTACTCCATCCCGTTCTAAAATGATAAGATGAATCGCAACAAGGAATGGTCCCGAAAAAAAATATGATATACAAATAATATTTTACAGCGAGGGACCACAATATTACACGTAGCGGGCAACACTTGGCGGCGCGTATATTGCGATGTTGCATCGTGCCATTTTATTTACACGTCAGATGGTCGCACATTGGTCAGTGTTGCAATTTTTGCTGCCAGTATTGTGATTTTCACTAATGTTATTGACTTCTTTCATTTAAATTAAGGTTTAGTACAGTTGGGAAACCTTTAAACAAAACTATTATTATAATAAAAAAATAGAAGAAGTGATTAAACAAATATGAGAGAGACTACTTTTCCCTTAAGAATGACCTTTTTATAGCATATTAACTATGAAAGCGTTCTAAGTACCTCGCATAATAAATGTATACTGAGCGTATTCCAGAGAATACTTTATTATGGACGTTAATGATTTGAGTACCCGAAAAAGTGAGCGCGACAAAAAAATGTTGTCACTTCCCTAAACTTGGTAGAAAAGACGACGTCTGAATAAAAATCACTACATTTGTCACAGCATAAGAATTGGAATTAGACAAATTCGTCCGTTAAATTAAGGCCATTCCGAATGGGGAACGGAATTCGATTTGGGGTAAAACTCCCCACTAGGATTGGGAAATGGGAACTTTTTTCGGCCGCACCCCGCGTTTTTAAGCAATGCCCTGAGACTCGCACACCATTGGATGGAATAGAAAGTGTATTTACTTCTAATTTGATTTTAAATTGGATACAAATGGATGGCGACTCTTTCGCAAACGTAATCCAGCAAAAACGAGCGTTTCGAGTAAATTATTCGGCTTAAAGGCTCGAGTGAAAATTAAATCGATCAATCGGATAATTTGAACCGTGGAAACTTGGCGTTTGGTTTGGATTAAAATTAATGATGTTAGATGTCAGCTCAAGTCCTGATTCTATGTTATATGTCATGAAACAGACATCCCAGAAAATTAATAAATACTGTACTAAAAGATATACGAGTAGTATTGTATTTATACGAACTTATTTTACACGCATTACTAATAAAGTGGTCCCCTTTACACCGTCCTCTTCAATCTACAGTTTGCGCATCTAGCTTGAAGTAGGCACTCACTACTCTCCAAGGAAGTTTTAATTCAAATATTTTTTATTCACACTGAACATTCCTCATTCTTTTACTTTACTAATTAGTGCGACCCCTGGCTCTCTTTAATTTGTTCGTTTTAAACAACTCAATAAATTTATAATTACGTTAGTTAAGAAACTTTTAGTCGAAAACACTTAAGCTTTTCTTTGATTTAAACTTATGTTGTTATGAATTTGTTAGTAATTATAATTGGGTATATAATTGAGTGTTTTAGATCACTAATCACCTTATTATAAGGTTCATTTTGGCCTAAGTTGAAGTTATATTTCATAATAAAGCAATACAAACTGATATCATTACTTACGCATTGAACCATACTTAAACGCAGCGAGAGATGAGGGCATTGGTTGATGGGCGGGTAAAAAAGTATCACGAGTACTACCACAACATTAGGTTGCAGCCGTTGCAGGTGACGAAAAACACGAAAGGTTTACCCTCATCGTCGCTTAAGTACTAACACAACACCATGTATGTCAAAAATAGGAAATATACAGGAGTGTGAAAAACTGCATAATTGTACATAGATCCCTACATTGCGACGTTTCACTTGATTTGTGACTTTCTATTGGATGTTTCTTGTTTCTGACAAACAACGCGTCTTCCAATTTTGAAACGACATCAAAATGACAAAACCGCCAAAGATGTACTTACGTGATATTAATTACATAGTAATTGTTAGAATACTTTGCTATAGTGGTAAAACAACATAATCGCAGTTAGTGTAACCAGTCTATAAGATTGCAATATGATAAGAAAGTTAAACAGCGTTTATAAGTAAGCCAGGGATATTTTGGACATATTCCAACGTATCACGTAGTTTTATCCACCAGTGTCTGGGGTGCATGAATTAAACAGGTTCGTAAACATGCCTGTTTGGGGCCCGTGAGGCCCCGTCCCCCTGTTCCGTTCTAGTTGAAAAACTTTCGTAATAGCGTTGTGACTTTACAGTTTACGGTGTTGCATGTATCATTAAAAAAATGTGCTCAGATTATTTTTGGAATTTGTAGTTCTGTGCCAAATTGATTATTTGAGAAAGGAGGGCAGTGGCCTGAATCTGAATTGACTCCCATGATGGTTAGAACGTTACACGAAAGGGAAAGCCCCTATTTTTTGCGTTATGCGGAAACAAAAATATTATCTGTTTTGTAGTTTTAAACTGCTATATTCAGCTGTAAGTGGGCAAATGGTGCGTTATGTTTCTTTTTGTTTTCTACAAATTAAGCAACCATAAGGCCCATCTGATGGTAAGCGGTAACCAAAACCATGGACGCCTGGAACACATGAGTCATCACTCACACATTACCGACCCCTCCCCAACGAGCTCTGGCGTCCTTACTCACGTGCAGGAACACAACATAAAGTTATTTAGCTGCGGTGTTCTGTAAATTGGAGGTACTTCCCCAGTCGAGCTGCTCTTTGAGCGAATAAACGCTATGCTCTACCTTAAATCAAATCAAAAAGTCATTTATTCAGTTTAGGCCCTGGCAAGGCACTTATGAACGTTAAATTGGTACATACCTACAGTTGAATTTACCACCAGTCCGGAATACACTTAAACTGAGAAGACTCCGGCAAGAAACTCAGCAACCTCAATTCAAGAGTATGTTAATACCGATTACCTTTGATTTGAATTCCTATTCTAGGTTAAAAAACCTGTTATTAAATAAAAATTATGTGTGACAAAACGAAACTTGTGACGAAACGACACCCCATCGTTCTTTTTTTTTTTTTTTAATTAAATGGGCTTGCGTTTGGCCACTGACCCGCCCAGAAGGGGCGATGACGAAGCCTAAGATGAAACACGCTTACCCAGAAGAAACCTATTCACTCTGGCCTTGAAAGTTCCTAGATTGTAGGCGTCAGGAAACACAGACGCCGGAAGCAAGTTCCACTCCCTTGCTGTCCGCATTATAAATGAGGATGCAAAACGCTGTGTCCGTATTTTCGGTATGTCAACAACGTACGGGTGAAAATTTTCCCGGCGTCTTGTGGTTCGGTGTAAAAATGGGGATGGTGGAATTAGGTTGAACAATTCCAAGAAGTTGAAGTTGAATTAAATCAATTAAATTAATTGAAGTTGTTCTATTCATATCAAGAAGGCAGGCACCACGCGCATCGAACGAAACATCCAGTAGCACCGTATCAAGCGATCCGCTACATTTTCCTGTCACACAGAAAAAGTAATACGTCTCTTAAGCTGTATATAAAACCTTAGCGAAATGAAACGGGTCCGCTATCACACTGCTGCCCGTCAATCTTATTGTCATTCAATTTGAATTTCCGCTTAGGACCGGTTTTTTGTGACTTACATTTGAGCCACGTAGCCAGAGATTGTGCGAGCGAGAGATTGGGCCCAGTGCGAAGTTAATCACGATTGACGTTTACTTGGTTTTGTACTCGCGTTTATATCTTGAACATTGAAATCTGTTCTTTCATAATCTGCGACTATAAAGATACAAATAAAAATAATTATCCGAAAATATAAAAGACACGGAGGACAAAGAAACCTATTTCAACAAATAAACCTATTTCGCTATAAGGTTTTTTCCGTGACATATTGGAGACACAGGCAAAACTAATTTGCTATTATTGGAATAGACACTAATCGAGATTATTTTTTCAATGCTTTGTATCATAATATTCCACTAATTTCATTTCAAAATAAACCGAAGAATTCTTCGCTTCGCTTATACAACCGCTCTTTCCATAACCCCTTTTTTGTCTCACCCCGATACGAAGAGGAGAAAAACCTAACATTTGTCACTGCATCGGAATCTGTTGAATTAGATGGTTCAAGGGTTCCGCCGCCCGGGTGGGAATTTGAGCTTATTTTTGTTTCTCTCATGTAATAGAGCCTCTTTTTGTTACAGTGAGGATTGTGTAACATGGGATTTAATGCAGACAATACATAGGGTGTGCCAGTTGCAGTTGAAAAATTAATTACATACAATAAACAACTTTATGCTGCACTCATTAGGAAATTAATTATGAAAGCAAATCCTTTTGCATGGAACTAGGCCAAACGTTTTTATGTCTGACTTTTTAATAGCTAAAATCTTATGAAAAATTCTTCATATTCAACCATGCATGCTCAAAAATAATGTATGTTCTTATTTTTACAAGCTTTTTAGTAACTCGCAATGTATGTATGTACCTATATGTTCGGTTCACATCTTCCATGGCAAATTTCAGTGGTCGGATCGACATGATATCTACTATATAAAAATAAGTCGGGTTTTCCTTCCTGACGCTATAACTCCAGAACGCACGAACCGATTTCCACGGTTTTGCATTCGTTGGAAAGGTCTCGGGCTCCGTGAGGTTTATAGCAAAGAAAATTCAGGTAGGGTAGGGTAGGGTAGGGTGGGGTAGGGTAGCACCATATGGTAGGGTAGCACCACGCGAACGAAGTCGCGCCGGGCAGCTAGTTATATATATACATTGTTCTAAAGAATTGTTCGACTTGATGCCCACGGCTACCTTCCACCATCGCAACTCTCGCCATCGACAGGGAGTCCATCCTCACACATTGAAACCAGAATTGTTTCGAACTGTGCGGGCCCAACGGAGCTTCCTTCCGCGAACGCTCAGACTGTGGAATGAGCTCCCGTGCCGTGGTTTTTCCAATGGAGTACAGCATGGGGTTCTTCAAAAAGGGTTTGAAGAGATTTCTGCAGGGTCGGCAACGCGCGAGTGATACCCCTGGTGTTGCAAGTGTCCATAGGCTACGGTAACCGCTTACCATCAGGCGGGCCGTATGCTTGTTTGCCAGCTTATTGGTATAAAAAATATATATAAGTATATTGAAAGACAATGCAAGTACCAAAAAATTTGTATTAAAAATGCTTTCTTTAACAAAAACTTATTACTTCTTACTAATATAATAACACTATACAAACTGTCTGGCGGTTACATTTTCACATTATAAAGCATGGATATCATTTATCTAGGAATAATGAGTGAAATCGTGGGGAACAGCTGATACCTATATTCTAACGGTGGAAATTAATGGTTGACAGATGCATGCACAGCTCATACCGTAAGGTCCAGATCATAGTTATCCAACTTTTTTCTAGGGCAGATCCGCCTCCATACCATAATACCCATAAAAAAAAAAACAAAAAAAAAACGTTTTTTTATTTTTATTTGCCATACACTTTTTTTACTCACATAGGTATATCCACCCTATCCACGTTTAATTTTAGTGAGATGGTCGGTGTTGCCTTTTGCACTAGAGTTTGGATTTATGTTGCTCAGTTGCATCATTAAATCTGCCTGCCCCTTGGTACATCAGAAACGTGGACCTCCATCGGGACCTTAAAGTAGAGTTAGTTCACACAGTAATTAAAAAGTATGCAGAAGTTCACCAAAACCGGCTTCATGACGGGCCGAAGCACTCGCATGATTAGCCGTTCTTAATCGATCGGCAAAGTTAAGCTACTTCTGTCGTGGTCGGTACGTCTGTATGATTTTTATTTATATATCAAATCAAATCAAATAATTAATTTTAAAAAGTAAAAATTAAACAATGGTCCCCGCACTAGGATAACCATGTATCGCGGGCAACCTGTATAGTTTACAAAATATGATTTCCAAAACAGGGATATACATAATGGGATTGGTCCACGGACCCCACGTTGAGAAACCCTGGCCTAGAAATTGAAATTTTGCGCAAAGGTTCCATATATAACACGGGCATCCTAAGGAAAGCTTTCCTAAAGGTGAAAAAAGTAAGTGGAAAGCTATTTCTATATAATTTCAATAGTGTTTCAACTAAACAGTATTTAACCACTATACTTAAAAGCTATTTACGGAGTGATAATCAAACTTGACGTGTTATCGACTGTCTACCTAACCCAACCATTCCCGCTAGTTCAATATTTTGCGGGAATAGGTTACACCCAGTTTCACTCCGCGAGTATTGTTTTGTTTACACTCGTTGTTTAACCGATTGCTCTGATTTATTTTCGGACATGTTGGTTTTTTGTTTTTTATTTATTTTGTTTTGTTCTGTATATGGATTGTTTTATTGAACTGAGTATCGTGTTTGAATGGTATTGTAATTAATAAAATGATATTCGCTGTACAGTGTAAAATTTTATGAATGGCAAATCTTTTAGGGTTTATTGAAGTACTTATTTATACATAGCGGCGCACGAATTCGCGTAGTGTAGACAGACTGGGGAGCCACGAACGATCGTTCGGCTCGCGCTCGACTGTGTCAGTTTTATTACGAACACAGGGATTCGCTTCGCGCTCGTATTGTAAGCTCATTGTACGTCCATCATTCATATGAACGAAGACCGGCTGGGCACGTGCTAAGTTCGCGTATATAGACGCACCTTTACATCTCTGAAATCATGAAAAAATATAATTTTCATACTTTTAATAAAATAAAGTAGAACGACGTTGAATCATTTTGTGACGTTTATTCATATATTTCTTAATAAAGTGTTCAAACAAACTGCAACAATATCATATAGAGTCACGTCTTTTCACAAACCTATTTCAGTCGATTGATTTTCCAATGTCATTTAATCAACATTGGCTACTCTAAGGAAAGCAAGTCTCAGTATATTAAATGCAAACAATGTACCGAGGCGAAGGGGAACTCTCGACTGGGGGCCCAGCCCCTGCTCCTGCACCATGTTTACTGTGGTAGTCAAACACTAAGTGAATGTTCAAGTAAAATAATTGTTTTGGGCGTCTGCGGCGCGGGTAATGAGCAAGCGTCAGCGATAAACGTTATTCGAACATTCGTGTTTATTTGCAGTAATTGAGTTAGGCTATGACCGCACAGACAGGTGGCTAGCTAGTCGCTTATGCGTGTCGCAGTGCGGCCGGTCGCGAACATTCTAGAATGTTCGAGACATAAGCTCTAGGCGCTAAATCAAATAAAATCTGTGCGTACGTAGCCTTAGGTATTTTAGAGGCTTCAATGAAGAAATATGATTTACTATATATTAGAACTAGATTCTTCCCGCGGCTTCGCCCGCGTGGCCTACAGGAAACAAATGACATATTTTTCTTCAAAAACAAACTTTATAAGTGCTCTCACTCCCTCTCAAATGTTTTTTTTTCTTGTTTAAGCCCTATTGACTCTGTTAGGCATTGACATTTCGGAAAAACTGTGATACACTTTCATAGTGGATACTTACACTTCACAAAGAACACACCCTCTAAATTTCATGTCTCTAGGACCAGCGGTTTAGGCTGTGGGTTGATATATCAGTCAATCAGTCAGTCAGGACTTTGAATTTCATATATATAGATATAAGAACGTTTTAATTAAAAGTATTTGGTAGAAGATACATTTTCATCTTTATTTCATTTATTTTATTACAGAGTATCTAGCTATAATAATTTTGAGATATGTGTTCAGGGTCTACCTCGCGCGTGTGGTATTGCAAACGTCTATTGGTTCCGTTTACCATCTGGCGAGCTGAGTGATAAATAAATAAGTTGTTTTTTTTACCATATAATCACACAAATGTGTCGTTGGTAAGAGCACAAAGTAAAGGAACTGCGTCTCTGGTGCAGCAGACGGAACATATTGATGGTAGCACGGTATTGGGTACTTTGTAGTACCCTGCCACCATGCTTCGGTTTCCTCACGATGTTTTCTTTCACCAAACTCAACCTGTAGGTTTCGAACCCGGGACTTTAGTCTTGTCATTCGACGTCACAACCACTGAGCTATTTATCACCTTAAATCGGTTTGGTATAAAAAACTGTTTTTCAGCATGACGAATATTTTGAAAAGATACCAATAAATCCATTCAGTTTAATTCTGTCATAGAGCGTTTTCTGACCAAAAATCTATTACACACCTAATTTCTTTCTCTTGCAGGTATTAAATCATCTGTAGTAACCCTCAGCTTACTAGGAAGTACTTACACTGTAGTTCAATTAGACCTACAAGCACCCAGTACTAAGATTAGGGCTTACACTTTCCTTAAGTTAGCGGGAACTAAGTTAGCAACACCCGAGATAGCAGGAACGAAGCCTGGAGGAAAATTACAAATTATTTTTATCATGTCAATATTGAACTGTTCTAATCTATCAATAACTTTACACAAAAGCTATAATACAAACAACCGTATCCAAACACAAATGAAAACTCGATGTAATTTTCATAGTAATATTAAAATAAGTTGAAACGTAGAGTTAATTAAAATCAAATGTTATTCCAACGAAACCGTGACTTTCGCCCGTCTCGCCGAATTAAGCGTTGGGGTGAAGAAGACCCCAGTTTTACAAACGTACACATTACGAAGCCGCAACACAAATCTGCATTGTTAATAATGGGGAATTCCCGCTTACGAATACGAGCTCTTAATTTATGGGCTAATTTTATTTAGGCGGATGAGGAATGACGATTGTTGCAATACAGGGAGTTATAAATTATATAGCACCGTAACATGTTTTGATACTTGAATATAATTTAAACATGACATTTTTGACGGGCCAGCTGGCGTGGTTGGTTAACTCTGGTTAAGATTCCACCTATCACGCCGCAGGTGGTGGGTTCGATTCCCACACAGGACATGCATTTGTGTGCATGAACATTGTGTGTATGTCCTGAGTCTGGGTGTAATTATGCATATAAAGTAGGTATGTATTTACAAACAAAAAGTAGTATTTGTATTGTATCAGTTATCTGGTTTCCATAGTACAAGCTCTGCTTTGTTTGGGATCAGATGACCGTCGCCGCGTCGTGTGTGAGGAATGTCCCAGGATATTATATTTTTATGTTATTTCACCATGCTTAAAAATTACCACAACTTTTTCATGAAATTCATCGAGTAACTCGTAAGGCCCGTAGAAAATTAAACAAAAAAAATTGTTTTTCACAGCTAATAAAGCTACGGGCGAATTTAACAGTTAGCAAGTTCTCGAGTAAATCAGTGAGAGGGCAGTTAAAAACACCTGTACCCACCGCGGCGGGCTCTTGAGTTATTACTCAAGTTCTTTTTTTTTCACTAACATTATTAAGTCACGTAAATTCTCGGAACAATAATCTGAGGAAGTTGACTCAAATTGTGTCCTTTTGTATGAGAAGAAACCAAACATTTCTGGTTTCATGTGTGAGGAGCTCGCCATTATTAATGCAAATATCCAAAGGCGGCGCTGACCAGTCACTATCACGGTAACCATTAAGAATCTCTTACATAATCAAAAGCAATAATTAAAACTTCAGCACATTAATAAAAATGTCCAACAGAAAAACATTCATTCAACAATTTGGCAACAATCGTTTTATGTACAAAAAACTGATACCAGTGTTACTAGCACTTCTGGCTGGCTCCCTTCCATTTCCATTAGTGAATGTTTAGCCAAAGTGTTTCCCAAACTTGGGCCCATTAAGCGTTGCTGTTTCTTTTTGTCTTTGCCCCTAACTAACTTTTTTTCATTTATTCCCGACGTTTGGAGGCTAAGTGTTTTTTTTTTTCATATGCAAGTTTGAGCATGACTTGCGGATTCTTGCCAACTAAGTATACAGTAAAATATATGGCATATTGAACG
This sequence comes from Achlya flavicornis, assembly GCA_947623365.1. NCBI lineage: Eukaryota > Metazoa > Arthropoda > Insecta > Lepidoptera > Drepanidae > Achlya > Achlya flavicornis. Next base: position 3,480,556 of record OX392474.1, read on the forward strand.
ATGTACTTTGCTGGTAAGGGATAGTAAATATGGTGTTTCCAGAAGCTAGTTTCATTAAGTTCTAAGTAAGATTTGAGTTATAGCTCAAAAACATTGAATATATTTATTACATCAGTACGAATAATATTTATTTTCCTTTTCAATCATTGCTTGATTCTCCTAATCAGCAAAATTCTATTCATACATCACAAGTTACTGGATGGATGGATTTCCTTTACATCGAATCCTCGCATCAACTACTGACACCGTCTACCGAACATTATCTATATCCTACACTTCTGTCCACCATTGTAGGATTCACTGTGACTGATTAAGAAAATCTATTCAGAATTAATAATAAACGTTCGCTAAATCCATCCAAAATAGTATTTTGCTGTCGAAGAAACTGAAACAAAAAACTTCTTCTTGGGTTTAAAATAAAATAGCTTTTAACTTTAAAAATAACAGTAGAATACTTGTACGGCAACAAAGGATATTTCAAAGACTAGAGAATAGTACGAACATTTTAAATAATCTCAAGTTCACATGATTTAAGTTGAGGTATAATAATCACCCCCACTGATTAATGTACGAAGCTCCATACACAGACTACACAGTTCAACTCAAATCTCGCTAATGCCACTTCTGAAATGGTGCTAGTGTCGCAGTTAGCGTGTATTAAGTTTACCAGACACGTGTCGTAACCTCAACAACTGGTAATCTTAAGCGGGCTGTTAAAGGTGTTTGCAAATTCCACTGAATATGTATCGTGTAACTTTGCCATAATGTTTGTGGCATAATTTATTCTCGTTAACAGAAAGAGCTGTGTCGAATCTCTTTATTCATCATCATCATCAGCCTATAATGTCCCACTGCTGAGCACAAGCCTCCTTTCACACATGAGGATGAAAGGGAATGGGCAATACTCAACCACGCGTGCCCACTGCGGATTGGTGGAGGTAGGCTAGTGGTCAACCTACTGTTGGAATTGTTCAAGCCGCTTAGGAGGCATCCAACTAGCTTAACGATTATCCCAATTAAGTGATAGCCGGGACCAACGGCTTTACGTGCCTTTCGGAGCACGGAAACGTTCGATATGAAATACCACTAGGCGGTCACACATCCAGGTACTGACCACGACGGTGGTAGCTTAAGAACGGTTAATCATGCTACACCATGAGCGCTATTCTCTTTATTACGTACTTACAAAAAGTATATACATTTCTCAGTGTTTAAACGGATTAAGGCATAAATAAGTATCATTTTCACAATGCGAAATAACTGAATAATAGCCCCTAGAAGCCGACGCCTGTGAAAGTAAATAACTTGAACGATAAATTACAATAAAAGTAACCTGAATAACCATTATTTAACCGAGGCAAGAGCGTTAATTCATAACTTCCATGATGTTAAATTGAATTAGGAATGTTAAGATAATACGATAAAATTGTAATTACCGTAAAAATTGCGTGTAGTCGGCTGTGAGGGCGGGAGTGCGGGAGTGCGGATCCCGCCCTAATTATGCACGATCCCGGGCCCTTTATCCGGGATTATAATTATGTTTAAGTGCCACCAATGGTACTATCATATATCTTAATATTACATTTTATTGAACAAGACATTGCTCTTATATTTTTACATTATGTAAATAATGCTTTCCTTTTGGAATTCTGGAAAAATATTGTGGAGTATAATAAATATTCTGGGACATTCCTTACACACAGTCATCTGATCCCAAACTAAGCAGAGCTTGTACTATGGATACCAGATAACTAATATAATACATATACTACTTTTTGTTTGTAAATACATACTTAATATACATAGTTACACCCAGACTCAGGACATACAGACATGTTCATGCACACAAATGCATGTCCTGTGTGGGAATCGAACCAACGACCTGCGGCGCCATAGGTGGAATCTTAACCAGAGTCTTAACCAACCCTGCCAGCTGGCCCGTCAAATAATATCCGTGTCTAATTGGACGCATGTTTGTTTCGATTAATATTTTACATGTGTCTACTGCTTAGAAATAATATATTTTAACCCGACTGACCCTGAAAGAGGGTTATGTTTTTCGAGTGTATGTATCTATGTAGGTATGTTTGTCTATTTCTTTAATTTTTAAATATATGAGTTATGTACGCGTCGATTATGCGATGGTCCTTCGCCTTACTTTACCTAAGCGCTCATTTACTATACGTAAACAACTCGTTCATTAAAAACTAAAAATTCTCAAATAAATACAATTATTAAAAGAAACAAAAACCCTATTGAGTAAAATAAATAACTGAAAAGAGAAAAACTGGCTCCGTTATCTTGATTTATTTATTTAGAAAATATTTTCTTGGAATACTTCTTAATTTACCATATAGAAAATTAGAATATTAATTCTTGACTCTACACAGACGACTCGACAACTCCATCTTCAAATACAATCCATCAACATTCTCACTAAACCATATAAGTGCTAACGTATTATAACATCCTTTACTTTAACAAACCGGCTACTTATAAATATTTATACAGTTAGAAATATGGAAAATTTTAGGAAAGCTCATCAATTCACTGTGTGGTAGCAAAATGTAAGATTAATTACTTTTCGTTATTAAAACTCAATGGTTAGGCGTAATTAGACAGAGATGGATTATACAACTGACTTCTGTAATCAAGATTTTATAGTAGATTGTAATTTCAAATTTGAAATTAACTATCTTCGTAGGGACTGCGATATTACCATTTATGATTTATGTTACTAGCTGTCCCGCGCGGTTTCACCCGCATTGCCGAGGGATCGTATATTTTTCCGAGATGAAAAGTATTTTATATGTTAATCCAGAACATATTCTATCTGTGTGCCGAATTTCATCCAAATCCGTTCGGTAGTTTTTACGTGAAAGAGTAACAAACATACATGCATACTCACAAACCTTTCGCATTTATAATATTAGTAGGATTCAGCAATTTTTCATATACCTAAGAAGATAATTTTTATGAGATATTTAAACATTATCATTTATCATTAATTTTCTGGAGATGAATATTTAAATAATTTTATGTCTTATCTTATTTTAAACAACTATGTATTATCATGGGTATTATATAGATTAAGAATCCATTGCTATAAGTAAGTACTTCAATTCCTAAGGAAATAAATCATTCTTATTCTATTCTAATAAATTAAATTAATAATAAAGAAGGAATTTGATTTCCTCCGTAAAATGATTTATTATAATATTGACAACAGCAGTCAGATTTTTCTCTGATAGGAAACGAAAATTAATATCACATTTTTTTTTTAAATTAAAACAATAATTTCAGACCCACTCGAAATTTACGACAAAATTCACGCGAAGGCAATAAAACCTATGGCACATTAATACAAACCATTCCCAAAAACTTCCCGAGTATTATTTTTTATTTGAATATGAGAAAATAATTTTGTCCCGGCAGGTTTTAAACGGGCAATAAATTAAGCGAGCACAATACATGCTGGATAAATCGTTGTCACGTAAGAATGTCGCATTAGGGGGGGCTTCGTCTCCCCTTTTGGGGGCAGGGAGGGACAGATAGGGGGCTCTGAGGGGCGCAGAGGTGGGAAGTAATAACAGTGGCACGCCGCAGTTAGCTGTAGAGTTGTTATTGCTTTGTATTATTTATGTGTGCTTGAGATGAGGTGACAGTTGGCTTAGTTCGAACATAGCGCCATCGCTGAGAATGTTGGGATCAACCGTGCTCAAAATAAACACGTTATGTTTTTAAGGGTTCCGTAGCCAAATGGCAAAAAACGGAACCCTTATAGATTCGTCATGTCTGTCTGTCTGTCTGTCCGTCCGTATGTCACAGCCATTTTTTTCCGAAACTATAAGAACCATAATGTTGAAACTTGATAAGTTGATGTATTCTGTGAACAGCATTAAGATTTTCACACAAAAATAGAAAAATGAACAATAAATTTTGGGGGTTCCCCATACTTAGAACTGAAACTCATTTTTTTTTTAATAAAACCCATAAGTGTGGGGTGTCTATGGATAGGTCTTCAAAAATGATATTGAGGTATCAAATATTTTTTTTTTTCTAAACTGAATAGTTTGCGCGAGAGATACTTCCAAAGTGGTAAAATATGTGTCCCCCCCTGTAACTTCTAAAATAAGAGAATGATAGAACTAAAAAAAAAATATGATGTAGGTACATCCATGCAAACTTCCACCGAAAATTGGTTTGAACGAGATCTAGTAAGTAGTTTTTTTTAATACGTCATAAATTGAAATTCATATCAAATACTCAGGTCTATACTACCATTTACTTGTATACCTACAGGTTTGTACGGAACCCTCGGTGCGCGAGTCTGACTCGCACTTGGCCGGTTTTTTACTATGTATAAGTGTTTGACCACAATATCAACATAGTAAGTGGTGATGTGACCGAAGGTGGTAAGCACACAAAGCCTAGAAGGAACTGGCTCTCAAGTGCAGCTGTTTACACATAGGTGCTTGGTGAGAGATTCACAACTTGAGTGTGGTAGCCAGCCAGGTGAGTACTACAAAGTATCCTACCACCGTGCTATGGTTTCCTCACGTTTTCCTTTACTGAAAGTTCAAGCTCTTTGTAGGATTCGAACCCGGAACCTTCGTCTCGGTATTCAACGTTTGGCCAGTAGACAAGATGGTTATCGAAAATCGTCATCGTTAGTAAACGAGCAACTTTTGTATGAGATTGACACTTCAAATCGAAACATGACGTGATTTTTAACAATCTCTTATGTCAATCCCATACAAAGGTTGATCGTTTACTAACGATGACGATTGTCGACAACTATCTTGTCTAGGGGCAAGGGCGTCGCCAGCCGATGGCGCAGGGGGGGGCAAGTTGACTTTACCTACTACAATTCATACTTTTGAGAAAAGTAGGTATGAATTGTAGGTAAAGTCGACAGCACATGAAGCTTTTCACTTGTACTACGAGCCTTACATCTACAGCGATTGTAATAACAACAGTATCTTAGTACTATATACATACACGGAATATTAAGAGTGGATTTGGTGAATTCATTCGAGTTTTGACGTACGGGAATGATTGTTCAAGGCTTGAACTTCAAGCAAATCAACTAAAAGACTTAGGACTTTGGTTGCATTATATTTGGCAAATTTTTTAGAATCTCTAGGGGGGGGCAGCTGCCCCTCCTTGCCCCCCCTTGGCGACGCCCTTGTCTAGGGGTGCTTATGTGGTTGTAAAGATGTAGTTCAGTATATGTTCTTAAAAAATGAGGGTATAGAAATCACTTTTTAAACGTACGAATTAATCTCCGATGAAGGAATATTCCATTTCCTTTTTGTATTGTTTACATACCCGGTTTACCGTAAGCTATTCAAGAGAATTCCTCATAATCATAATATATACTTTGGTTGTACTATGGCTTACCAAATGTTTAAACTGACTTACTTCGGCTCGTGATTGTACCAAACATTCACGCAAACTTTCACATCTATAGATAGTAGTAGATACCTATTGTTATAGATTAATTAGATATTTCTGGAAGCATCATCAGCTTACAGCTTTGACCTCTCTGAACTTGGCACTTTTACAAGTATTTAACTTTTTCCACTTATTCCTTCCATGAGTAGATTTGACCTTTTAACAAAGAGGCTAACTCCCACGGTTTTTCGAACAATCAACTCTGACATTCAAAGCTGTCGCTGATACTAGGCTTTCGAGACTCAATTTTACCATTCTCGTGATATATATTTATTTCAGCCAAAAAATTGTCTTAGTCTGTGTACTTAGCCGTAACTTAAAGAAACCACGTTTGGTCATAAAACTCAAATCTCTCAATTTTAGTTTCGAAAAAAGATACATTCAGCTTTAAGAGAGGTAGAGCGTAGCATTTATTCGCTAAAAGAACAGCTCGACTGGAGAAGTACCTTACAGAGTACCGCAGTCAAAGAACTCTATGTTGTGTTCCTGCACGTAAGTACGTTCGTTAACGAGTGAGTGATGTGTGTTGCAAACGTCCATATGGCTACGGTAACCGCTTACCAAGTCGAGCCGAACGCTTGTTTTCCGACTGCGTGGAATAATAATAAAAAAGTCAACCCAAACGACATTACTCAAAAAATAAGAGGGAACATTAAAAGTATTACATTTCCAATTCATTTTCCCAAAGTAACAAATCTTAGATAGCCAAAATCGAGAAATAACTCTACATTTTTTAGAATTCTTTTTTGGGTTCTACCCATAGCTAAGCCTATGGGTAGAACCCAAAAAAGAATCTAGAAGAAATTTCGCTACGCTAACTTTTATTTAAACATTCTAACCAAGTGTGATTCACACTTGGACTCGGACTGGGGCATGGAGGGTTCCGTAATTAATACCAACTCGATATATGCTTATATTCTTGCGATATATTCTCGATTATATGCTCGTGGCGTAGCATGATTAGCCGTTCTTAATCGATCGGCAAAGTTAAGCTACGTCTGTCGTGGTCGGTACCTGGATGGGTGACCGCCTAGTGGTATTTCAAATCGAGCGTTTCCGTGCTTCGGAAGGCACGTAAAGCCATTGGTCCCGGTTATCACTTAATTGTGATAGTCGTTAAGCTAGTTGGATGCCTCCTAGTCAGCTTGAAAAATTCCAACAGTAGGTTGACCACTAGCCTACCTCCACCAATCCGCAGTGGGCACGCGTGGTGGAGTATCGCCCAGTCCCTTTCACCCTCATTTGTGAAAGGAGGCCTGTTCTCAGCAGTGGGACATTATAGGCTGATGATGATGATGATGAATATTCTCGCTCTTTCATTCAACGACACTGTGTTATTTTGCAATGCCATTAGTAGTAGGAGCAACACACACTATTGACTAGATATTTTCACTACATTTCGCCCCTCGGTTTTCCCGTATTCCCGAGGGAATTTATGTTTTTCCGGGATGTAAAGTACACCATGATTGGTGTTCTAATCGCATAAAAGGCGTCCTACTCACTTTCACATTTTAATATAATACTAGCTGTCTCCGCGGTTTCACCCACGTTCTCGGGATAAAAAGTACACTATGTCCCTCTCCTCCTCTATATCATAGGCTACCTCCTACCGGCCAAATTTCAACGCAATCAGTGGGTCGATTCTCGTAACAAAACGACAGCGGTGTCGTAGCGACATCAACTATTTAAATTGTGTTTCGTGAAATATTATGTATAAAAAACATTCAAACGTATATATGCCTCAACAATTTGTCTATACGATCGTTTTTCAATCGTTCATTTGACATTATAATAGTAAAAAACACAGTTTAATCGTTGAAGTCGCTACGACATCGTTGAAGTTCTGTTACGAGGATCGAGCCACTGTTTTGAGGTTTAGATGTGAAAGAGTAACAGGCAGACAGAGTTACTTTCGCATTCATAATTTTAGTTTAGTAGTACTAACTGTCCCCCGCGGTTTCACCTGCGCTCCCGGAATATAAAGCCTATGTTCTTCTCTATACCATAGGCTATCTGTGTGTCAGATTTCATCGTGATCGGTTGAGTAGATAAGACGTGAATACGTCACAAACAAACAAACTCCTATTCGCATTTATAATATTAGTAAGGATGACCCATAGAGCTAGAATATTATAGAGTGATAGCTTTAACAACGTTACCTAACGCGAAGCGTGAGCAGTTTCCATATAGATACATTCACAGATACAGTCAGACAAAATGTCGATATGTATTCCTTGTCATTTGTTCATGATAAGAGCATCGATAAATAACGAGAAATGGCATTCACGCGCACTTCGTTTCATGGCATTTAGGCCGTACCCGTGCTCACAGACCGTACTCTCTTACAGTCGTTCTATAAGATTCTAACTCTATGGGATTACCAGATTTTTATACATTAGAACCACGCGCTTGGTTATTACCGTCTAAGATGGAGCAGGATCGAAAACGAATAATGCCAGAACTAAAAAGGTGTTTTATTTTTATCATGAGATTGTAAATTCCAATTCATCTGAAAAACTTAATATAATATATTTTCTAATCAATTTTAAAAATAATTGGTTTTTAAAATTACTGTCATTTTTTTTTTAAACGCGCAACTTAAAATTTATAGCCTATAAACCTTGTACCTTTTACTGTAAAAGCTTGTACTTTTATCCAACATAATGTTTGACTGCAAAAAAAGAGATACACCATCAGAGCCGTCGGTTATCAGTCGGTAAATTCCGCTGATCACTCGCGGCCGCTTCGCTAGGTCGTCATTCATGATTTCGCATAACATAAAACTTGTTCCAGGAGTCAGGAGTTTTCTTGTGAAAAAATATTACAAGTTTGTGAAGAAAAAGTTTGTTATTTTGAATCTCCAATACATTTGCGATCGAGATGTTTTATTAACTTTTTATAATTTATAATGGTACATTAGATATGGCCAAAGTTCAGGTAAATTTGGGCAAAAACGCTGTTTTTCGGAGACTTTTACTGAATTTGTTTCAATTTATTTTTGCCTATATACAGGTCTAGATATAATACAAGATACATATTGGCTTAAAACATCTAACGAAAAATGTTTAACAACGCCATAAAAAGTACAGAGTTTTTGTATGAAAAGCATAGCGGGATACCTCTTAAGATCTCATACGCTTTCCATGTCCCCACGTGTAGAGCAAGCAATATAACCTCAATAGGTCTGTATAAACATTGTTTGGCGCTTGTTTAACCGATAAGATGTAGATAAACTGTATTTATTGCGTATTCCTTCCACTAGTGTTTGCTGTTATAATAAAACAATGTTCCTCTATTTGTCAGACGGCTCGAGGTTCGCGGCTAGTTGTTTTCTTGTCGATTGGTGTGCTCGGCTCGCGTCGAGTTATCGAACTGTTGCCAATTGTGCAAAGATATATTTGATGGGAAACATTGAAAGGAACTCGCCACAATTGTTACGATAGATTTCGATATGGATTTTATCATACAGTATAGAAAAAAAAACTTCTGAAGAAAATGTCTTGTGTCGATAGGTTCGTACGGCCCGCCTGATGGTAAGCGATTACCGTAGCCATATGGATGCTTGCACACACGAGGCACCACTCACGTGTTACCTACCCTTCCCTCCTCCCCAATGAGCTCCAGCGAACTTACTAACGCGCAGGAACACAACAAAGTTATTTGGTTGCGGTATTCAGTAAGGTGGAGGTACTTCCCCAGTCGAGCTGCTCTTTGAGCGAATAAACGCTACTGATGATGAATGATACCCGTAATATCTAAATAATCCCAATCTACTGACAATATCGGATGAAAGTCCTACCCAAATCCCGACAATCTGACAAATGTCCTACAGTCCTAATAGGTTAATACTGTATTTACAGAACATTAATCCTAGACAAACCTAACAACACAATATCAAAAACAAATAATGTAAACAGCCTATCGTCAGTTGACCTCGCTCGCGAACTCTGTCAGCGAACCAAATGGACACTCATTTATTATACGGAACTGTTACCGAAGTTGATAAAAACCCCAGCCAGTTGATCGATAAAGATATTCTACGACAAAGGCCAGCGCGATATTTCAGCGAGAGGCAGCCCTGAAGCGATTCGTACCCCTCCCGCTACACCCCTAAATCTATTGTTCATTTGTTCAAGTTTATTAAATAAAGATCCGATGGTAACATGTGGAAAGACCGTTATTATATTTTGGTATGCGCATTGAGCTATTATTACTACGTATAGAGAAGCTATTATAAGCAAAGTTTATGTCCCATTTTTTTAGAGTCAACTAAAGTTCTCTTTAGCGCTGAAACAATAAATTAGTCGTCTAAGCAGACAGTAGAAACACGTAGCGCTATCAAAACGCTTTTAGGAGTATTTTTCTCGCAAACACCATGATTTTCACGGCGCTTACGCGTTTCGTTCATTCGTCTAGAACAACAAGTGTGGCCGGATGGCCTCACTTGAACGGAACATAGTTGTGAATTGTGGAGTCTTCTCTATACGTAGTAATAATAGCTCACTGGGTATGCGTATGTTTTTGTAGGCCAACGGTCTATGTTATTCAAGGTTTTTTTTAATTGTCATAGAAGTGAAAACCTCTTACGTAACTTCTTGTTATTTTTCACAGAACTCAAATCTTATGTAAATGTTTGTCAATAATTATGGCATCTGAAATTGATGTCATGTTTTGTTCAATGACTTCCGAGAAGTAAACGTTTTTTCTATAATAAATATGATATAAACGAAAAGAAACATTGTAAAGCGTAGCCTACACGTGTAAAAATTTGCAGACTCTTTAATATACAAAAAAATATTTCTTTCTAAAAAATAAGTTAGAAAGAACATGAAAGAAATTATTAAATTACTTATAAGTTTTACAACGTTTTATTTGCATAGGAATTATTTTAAGTTTTTTTATTTTTTCAACGACAACTAAATGATTTATTTTTGTTCGCAGGTCTACTTTCAGCATCGCTATTGCTGACTTTACTGTGCTGTGCTGTCACCATTTGTGACGTCATACTAAGGTAAGCTTTAGGCTTTTGTCTTAATGTATGAGAAACTCATACTTCAAAAGTAGACTATAGTTTATCTAAGAAGAGAGTTTGAAAGTGATACTTTTCGACCCTGGGCTGCGGAAGTAATTTAAAAACAACTTAATGTACTGTATACTTAGCAATAATAATAATAATAATCATCATCTGCCTGCCCTGTGGCCTTAGCACGAACCACTTTCGTATCGCCTTCGTAGCGTCATCGTATCGAGTAGATGTCAATTTTGACAGAAGTTCTATCGTCTACTCGATACCTAGCTTGCGAGCTACGTTAAATTCGTCCAGAATTTTATTGGTACACAATTTTACAATATTTATTCCTAATAACATAAACAAAATAAAATAATCGGCTTATCTTATATTATTAGCTAACGAAATAAGGTATTATATTATGATTCCCATGTGAATGTTTCCTTTTTCACTATTTAAATATGATGAATGTGAAAATATTTTTGAACGAAAACCATTCTTAACTGTCAAACCAAAAACCGCGCGTTGGTAGTTTTTTTTTTTATTTCAGCAAAGAGTTCATGAATATTAAGGTTTGAATTTAGAACAAAAGACGATGGAGTCTTGTGACTCCGATAGAAATAAATTCTTCGATTTTCAATTCTAGATTTCTGTTTTAGTTATGAGATTATAAATAAAGAAACACAAACTAAAAATCTTAATGCTTAAAAAAACAACATATTAGAAAAAAAAACAAATACCACGTTACGTGGGCTCTCACTGAAAAAAATACGGTGAGAAGGTTTACGTTAGCTGGCTTGCGAGTAGACGATACTATACGTTCCAATTTCAAATTATATACCAAACCACGTTTACGTAGCGTGACGTGAGGTTAACGTAGTTGTTCGTGCTACCGATTTAAACGTTTGACCGCATTCGAATGACACATTCCCATACAAATTTGAGTTTACTCTCTCGATACGAATACGATACGCTTGCGATAGATTTTCGTGCTAAGGCCTCTGTTCCCAATCAATTGGGGTCGGCGCAATATGTACGCTTCTTCCATTCGTCTCTTCTATCCATCATACTAGTATCCACTCCTTTCTTACCCATATCATCTTTCACACAATCCATCCATCTCTTTTTCGGTCTTCCTCTTCCCGTATATCCATCCACTTTCATATTCATAACTTTTTTAGTGACGTGGCTTTCATTTCTCCTCATAACATGTCCATACCATGATAAACGGTTCCCTCTCAACTTTTCAGTCACTGGCGCTACTTTCAAGCCTCCCCTTATGTACTCATTTCTTATCTTATCCATTCTTGTCACTCCACACATCCATCTCAACATCCTCATCTCAGCTGCATGCAATGGTCTTTCATCCGTCCTCTTTACTGCCCAGCATTCCGAACCATACATTAGGACAATAATAATAATAATCTTGTTTATTGAGACAACGAGGCCCACTTATTAAGGGGCAGACTTGGGCAAAATACACTACATTGCTGCCCAAATTATATGAAACCTGCTAACCCTACGGTGTTGAAATTGAAATATATGATACTTAAGGATATAACAAACACATCGCCCGAGCCGAAAACACGATTTCAATTAAAAGCCTCGATAAAAAAAAATTTCAAACATACCTCTAAAAATCAAGAAATTCCCAAATATATCCAACGCCTGAAGGTATTTTGATACGATTTTTTTCATCGATATAGTACATATCATAAGAAAATAAACGCCCGATTTAGTTTTTTGAATTAGCTATTCAGTTTTTAATAATAATGATTTTAAAAAAAGTCGCTTACGTCAAATTCAATCCGAGCACCATCAACATCATACCGCACTCTATTGTCCTGCAACTCGCGTATTTTACTTCGCGCTCACTCGCATTCCGCGGCAGTCTGACGCAAGTAGGAACAGATGGTTTGATGTATGGAATTGAAGCAGCAATTTATGGTGTATACTGCCATCTCTCTCTCTCAATGCTTTCCTACTCTTTGTCTTTTTTGACAATATTTGAAGCGGCGCCATTGTTGTCATTTATTGTTAATTTGTTGGAGTTTAAAAATTTCAGTTTGGTGATAATTCGTATTTTCCGTGAGTGGAAGGATAATAGTGAGTTACAAAGTCGCCAATTATCTTTGGGCACTAAATCATTTGCATTCAAAATGCCACCGGTCCGGTCTTTTAGAAAATGTGAGATATGTGGAGTACGTGGGAATGTTAAAGAAAAAAGAAAATTTACGGCACGACTTCCCTTGGATGAAACCCGGTAAGCATGTTATTTGTTAATAAAAGGTTTATAAGTATAAACATATGTTATAAACTTAAATATACGTAATTTCAATGTTGTCTACTAGTGCTGACCGGTGATTTGTCGATAGTTTTGAGACCTGTTATCAATGTTACAGTTATTCGAAAATAGCAATTCCAAATATCTGTTGTTTAGTAACAGCTGGTATTTTTGTGACAATGAGTATGATATTTTCATTTTTTTACTTTATTTCATAATAACTTGTACTTAAGTCTTATATTAATTTTATCTATTATAATCGCCAAACTACGAACGTAGTGTGTAGTTGTAGGTATTTGAGAGATCCTTGGACCACATAACATAAATCTTATATCCAAATTTAAAAATGTTTCCGCCATATTGAACTTTTTACTGATTTCACTGATTGCTCTCAGTAATTAAGGTTAGTATCATTACATTTTTTTTTACAATTGCAGACATTGGGTGAAAATAATTGGTAACGAGGATCTGGCCTGTGCTTCAATTGAGAAATTGCACCATTTAAAATATGTTTGTGGTGATTACTTTCAACACAAAGATTTCAACCGCAAGAAAAGTTGACTTAAGAGATGGTATGTTGATATAATGTGTAAATAATATTGTGTACAAATGTCAGGGCTATACTATCAGTGGGCATTCGTATGGAAACATTATCAGACGATTTAGTTGAGCAATTTCCATATCATCATACCTATCATCTACATTTTGTACTAAATAAATAATACTTAAAAAAAACTGTGCCTCCTTATGATATAGGTATTTTTTTATTTTTAACTTATCTCACTTTCATTCACATTTATAATCACCAATTTCTTTCTTTCCCTCCGTGTGACATAGCCGTAAGTTTCTTGCCAGTCTTGTTTTAAAATTGATTTTAATTACAGTATCTTCAACATCGACTCTAATATCTGTACCAGTAAAAGAAAGTAAAACATCACCCAATCTTGGTAAGGTTCTTTTTAATTTTAATAATCACAAATATGCAGTAGCATACCTGTTATTATCCATATTTCATATGTTTCAGACGCATCAAAACTTCACCTCGGAAGAAAAAACTAGTAAAGAAATTAGAAAAAAAGTAAAATTAAAATTAATATCCTGTAGTGTTAATATCCTTCAAAAAATAGTGGCACAGATTGACAAAATAAATTCACCAGTATTATAAAACCTAATACACGCGACAATTAGAAATCAAGGCTGGAAAGCGCATGTTAAAAGGCGGACAAAATCAGACAAAAGTATAGCTCTTGCCATCTACAAAAAATCTCCAAAAGTATATAGATATTTGAACTATCTGTTCACAATGCCAAGTCAGAGATCACGACAAAAAAAATTGCAAAACGTTGGGATGAATCCAGGTGTATACCCTTCCGTAATGGCTCATTTAAAAAAAGAAGGAGAAAAATTAATAGAAGTAAACAAAATATGCGTTCTAATGTTTAATGAAATAGCACTTAAAAGAAGACTAATTTATAATATTGTTTCCGACAAAGTTGATGGTTACGTAGATTTTGGAGATGAAGAAGGTAGGATAAACGAAACGGCTGACCATGCCTTGGTTTTTATGCTTCAAGGTATATGAAAAAAGTTCAAGCAACCAGCAAATTACTTCGAAAAAGGTACTATTTCGACAAAAAAATTCAATAACAGTGATTATAAAAAAAAATATTCGGTCGGTAAGAATTGTTATACTGTCGGATAACCTATGTTTTTATGAACTTACTGGCGAACAAAATATTATTAGATATTGTGTGTATTATATTAGGTATTTATTTACTTTTATTTACTAGTGCCAAACACAAGATCTCAAAGAATAATACATTATGTAGTCTTAAGAATATTGTGAACACAATTTAAATACTCAATAAGTGAGTCTATACTTTATATCTATATGTTGATTTTTGACATACTTTCATGTTTAATTGATAATAAATCATAAATCCATAGTGTTGGTACATACTTCAATGAAGAGTTTTCTTAGTTCCTCTATTCTCAAAATATCTATCAAACTGTTGACAATTCGTACCAATTTGAACCTTAAGAACAATATTTGTTTAAAAATATTTACTAACAATAAAATTCAGTTTTGTTTAGAAAATATATTAGATTTCTTTATACAATACATTTTTTTTTTTTTTGTGTTAATGTTATTGTGTAATATGTAATAAAAGAGGTGTGATGATAAATGTATGTTTTTCATTTCAATTGCCCTTTTAAATCTAATAAAAATACTGTCAGGTGTGCAAGCATGCGCTGACGTCATACATTTTATCGATATCGATAAAACAACCCCATACTTGCCAACACCACTATTTTCTCCGTTTGCTCTGTTACGTTGGTATTAGGTACTTTTGATATGACTCTTGACAGTGTCGTTGCCTAAAAATGCAGCTTAAATAAATTCCATTCAGTTCATTCAGTTCTTAGGGAGTCCCGCCTCTTCTTAGCGTAGCGTTATATTCTCTTTGTTCCGCGGCGATCCGCGTTGCTAGATGGACCTGTGTCATTTTCTTTCAGAATTTTCACAAAAATAAAACCCTCTCAAATGAGTAAAAAATCATATCAAATTATCTTCAGAAGGCACTGGAAATGCATGCTAGTCAAATTAAGGCAATTGAGCCTTTTATTTGCTTGTTATGAATAAAAATATATAAAATAAAATCTGTTATGATTGATACTTTTGAAAATTGTCATCGAGCCATGTCGTGGTACTGACAGAGACTAATACTTATTTTCGTCTATGAAGGGTATGGCTTGGGTAGTCTAGGGGGCTAAAGTGCGGGTTATTAATGTAGGCGCCGACTGAAGGAGGTGATGATTCAAATCCCGGAAAGTGATTTTTTTTTATTTCAATTCATACAAAATGAAAAATTTGCAATATATATTATTTTTAATGAGCAATTATCTATTTAGTTACTTACCTGATTAAATAACACCTCATTCAATGTTGTTTATTTTGAGATCAAAGAAAAGGTATTGAAGGTAGGTTGACTGATACTGGTAACAGTAGGTGCCCCGAAGTCGGGGCGGGCGTGCCAGTCACTACTGCGGTCATCGAGTCATCTGTAGTCATCGAGTCGAGCCGATATACCTTTATATTCATTGTATTATTGTGGTCCAGTCGCGTAGTCGTGAAGTGTCAATGGCACAGTCAAATTAGTACCAGTAAAGAAAATATTACACATCTTACGTTGACTAAGTTTCTACTACATCGAGGAACAACCCTTAGAGAATTTATACCGAGCAATCTGATTCCGAAACTAGTCACTGATTTTGAACTGTAAGGACCAATCACTTTATCGTGTGTTCTTGACTTGGCCAATCAGAGCGCATTGTCAATGATGGCAAATTGGCGGAATAGATTGCAAGCAAAATCAACGTCATTACGCTTCTTTGGGTTAATTGTTCGATGTTCTACTACTTACTGAATCGGTTAGTTGGAATGTGAACCCATCGTAAATTTACAATTACTATTAGTGAGCTCGGCTATCATTGTGCCGATTAGGGATGGCAAAATCCGGTTTTTTTTCAAATCCGGATAGAAAGTTTATCATCACATATAAATCCGGATTATCCGGATTTTTCGTTTTTTTTTTTGCAATCTTTTGTAATTTTAAATTGTACGCGTATTTTATGCTTAATTATTAGTAATTTGAAGAGAGGTGTTCTATTTTATTGTATTTCCATTGCTTGCATTTGAATAAAAATTCAATTAAACTGCAAGTAATATTTAAAAAAAAATGGCTTGTATTTGGCCACTGAGCCGTCCATAAAGGATAATGACGAAGCCTAAGGTGGAGCACGCTAACCCAAATGGAACCTAATCATTCAGGCCGTGAAAGTCCCTAGATTCTAAGAGTCAGGAAATACAGTCGCCGGAAGCAAGTTCCACTCCCTTGCTGCCCGCATTATAATTGAAGATACAAAAGAAAAAAAAATCCCCGTGCCTTGTGGTTCGGAGTAAAAAGCAAGCAACCTTTCTTCGATGGTCGAGGCTCGTGAGTTTCGTCATAATTAGTCTCATATTCGATGAGTCTTCTGGCTTGGCGGTTTATTGAGTCGAGGGCAAGAGCCTGGTGGAAAGGACTCCGTTTGGTGAAAAGACACACCTGCGTCTTGGTGGCATTAAAAGTGAACAGAATGGCATTGCCCCAATCGGAGACTGCCTGTAAAATTACGTTCAAACGCTCTACCATGGCCTCTCGCAACAATTGGATCTATGACAACGGTGCTATCGTCTACGTACCCAAAGATACCGGGCTTCACCAGATCGTTAATATGCAGCAGAAATAAGGTTGCAGAGAGAACCGAACTCTGTGGAATTGATTGCGGAAAGGTCCGACGAACACCCGTCTATGACTACATGAATGATCTATTCACTTTATCTACCTATTCAATCACTACCTATCACTCTATCTATTCACTTCGCTCAGGAAATTGTAAACTGTTAAGCTGCAAACTAATAAATAAATAAATACATTCAAGCGCACAGACCACCAGAGATTTCATATCAAGGAGGCTTGCTTAGAAGCCTGGTGTGTCAGACCCTTTCAAAAGTAACAATTTTCTGAGATCAGTGTCCTCCCTGTCACGTTCCGCCGCCTCCTTAGCGGGCATAACTCGCTCGCAAAAGGAGTGGAGTGCATCCCACGATCTCTCGTTTTCAACCACAGCGCGAACGACGCTCGGCAGCGGGAGATCAGTCCCCACTTCGGCGCAGAGCTCGCTGCTAGGCCCCCTCTTCGAGGCACATATGCTTTTTTACCGACTAAGTTGTATAAAAAAAAAACAGCGTTCGGCAAGCTTTGCCATATCTTCAAGTCCAGAATACCTCAGAGTCAGAGTCTTAAGAAAAAGGTTTACAATCAGTGCGTGTTACCAGTGATGAAATACGGAACACGGACGTGGTCTTTCACTGCTGGTCTAATAAATACGCTCAGAGTCACTCAGCAAGCTATGGAATGAGCTATGCTCGGAATTTCACTACGAAACAGGATCCGAAACGAGGACATATGTAGGCGAACAAAAATTCTCGATAAAGCTTAGCGATGGGCGATTGTTACTAAAAACAATCGAATTATTCGATTGTCCAATTTATTCGAATCATTCGAATAACAATTGACTTCTTTCGATTGTTCATAATACGCTTCGTGCGGCACCTTGCGTGGCCTGTGCCGTGCGCTGGCTGTCCGCCCGCCGAATGAATGAATCTATTCGCCCACGCGCTCACTCGTCGATTGTGCATACTATTGCAACCTGCGTGGCGTGCGTCACTTTTCATTCGAAAGGTCGATTGTTATTCGATTGTTTATTCGTTAGAACGAATGAATCGACAATCGAATGTACAGTTTTACAATTGTCGATTCTTTCGATTCCTTTTTCTTGAACAATCGCCCATCGCTAATATAGCTCGTAGAGTTCGTATGTTGATGTGGCAATGGGCAGGCCACATCGCTCGAAGAACCGATAACCGATGGGGATGGAAGGTTCTCGAGTGGCGGCCACGTACTGGAAGGGGACACCGTACGTCCACCAGGTGGACCGTCGACCTGGTCAGAGTTACTGGGCGCTGCTGGATTCAAGCGGCCCGAAACCGCTTGAAGTGGAAGTTAATGGGGGAGGCCTATGTTCAGCAGTGGATATCCTCTTTTTATACGCGATACCGTGACCGGGTGGCGTGGGCTGCCGCGCAAATCGCTTCACTGTCACCACATTATGACATTGTACCCGTGCGAAGCCGGGGCGGGTCGCTAGTACTTAATATACATAATTACACCCTGACTCGGGACATGCAAACATGTTCATGCACACAGATGCATATCCTTGGTGGGAATCGAACATACAATCGGCGGCGTCGTGGAATCTTAACAAACTACACCAACTGGCCCGTCAAAAGTTTTTTTTGAGGTATATCAAAATTTATATTTTTAAATGTTTGTCTACAGTTTGTCTACTGTTAACATTTTTACTGTGTCCAATTCAAACAGCTTCGTTCTCGCGGAAATGTATAGATGGCGGTTTGTCACGTTGAATTGTTTGCTTGCAATGACGCACTTCTAAATAGAGGGAGCTAGTATTTTTTGTATGCTTAGTTCCGGTAATTTCCGCAAATATTACGTGAAAATGTGGCGCAAGGGTGAAAACTGAAATCTGCTCGAGAGGAGTCTGCGCCTTAATGTTACAATATTTTCTTAAAAACTATGTTAGTAACAAAATAAAATAAAAATAAAATGACAAATTAAAATTTCTTCCTATTTACAATTTGGACGCACTATTATGGCACTAGTCTATGGCATGCTTTAACAAAGGCGTATCAAAGGATCATGGCGAGATTTGTACAAAAAAAAAAAGATTTTTAGAGACGTTACAATTAAGTTATAATTGATCCTTGGGGCCTAAGCAACAACTTGAGCCATTTAAAATATTTTTAGAACCCGGGGATAAAAATACGAATTTCTATGGCATGCCGGCGAATCGCGACTATTCGCGACGAAAACCGTTATGTTGTTGTTCTGTTTTGCGGGGTTTATAAAATATTTCAAATGTAATCTCAACATTGGAAGTGATTCAAAACCCTCTAAAATGTTTTATTTTTTTGTACAAATCAATGTATGGATCGCGCCATGATTCTTTACTCGATAGTCTTCAGGATACTATTGGGACTAGACCGCATCCTAGTGATGATGGAAGCGCTCTTTTTACGGATGATTGCGTAAAAGTAATCGGTTCTAGCCTAATTCTAGCAATGGCAGAAACCAATAATTTATTAAAACTATACAAAAAAATATGTTTTTTTTGTTCCAGTCACGTCCTGCGATGATGTCTAGCTGAAGGCGGTTGAGCTATCACCATGAATCCACAAAGTTACTTGTAAATAAGAGATTTTAAAGCCTAAACTATTGTATTGTAGGATGCCGTCAAACGTATACGGATCTTAACATGTATAGTTTTAGTGACTATCTTAGTTTAATTATGAACTTATAATATTTGTGTTACTTTATTAATTCATAAAACAATTTCCTCAGTTTCTGTTGAGTCAGTGTAAATACATGAAAATATGATTTGACTATAAATACAACGAATAATTAAAATACTAACATTTTATTATTATTATACCTGTTAGCAAAATTACAAAAAATATGTTTTGAATTTGTAAACCACGTGTAATGGCGATGTATATAAATATGTAAAATAAGTTAATTATAAAATAATTAAATGTCCTTATAATAAATTGTGTGATTTGTAGATGTTAGTAGACAAAAATAGCCAAATATTAAATTAAAAGAATGTAATTACTTAAAGTAATTTTCTTCAGGAAAATATATGAAATGTATGTTAGTGAAAGTAAGTTTTAAGAAATGGACGTGACCGTTTTTTTAAAGGTTTCATCATGGGCTAAAAGTATAAAATTTTTTATTTCTTTATTATTACGCTTACACCGATTTGGCAACAATAATATTTATATAGGTGTCAACATTGGTTTTAAAGTCATGAAAAATACTTAAAATAATTTAAAACGTAGAATGAAACGTAATATTGTAACAACATTATATACCAAAATATTGACATTTGATTGAGACTTTGAAATGTTTACATTTGATTGAATAAATGAAGCAAAACATGCTGTGTAAAAATCTATGAAACAGGTATTATTAAATACCTAATGGGCAGGCAAGGCCAAAGGGAAGCCCATTGAATAAAAAAAAAACTATAGATTACAGAAGAAATTATTATTTCTACAAAAAAAAAGAACACAACTAATCAGTTGCGCGGCAGTTACTTATTGATTATTTTTTCATTTCATTTCATAAAATTAAGACAAGTATAGTAAAGAAATACCTATTAGTATTAAGTATTCATAAATATTCCTGTACAGTAATTAATAAAATCCATCTCATGCTTTATTAAGTTTTAGCAATTTACATATTAATCAAGTTAGCGTAATTGCTACTAAGGACTACCAACTATAAAATAAAACATTACTTTTGTTAACAATTATTGGAGCATTAAATATATGAATAAGTTACTAATAAATAGAACTGTATTGCACAATATTGGTCAATGTGTTTTCTAGCTTTGATTTCAATGTAATAATAAACATCAATTTGCATAGAACCCAAGAAAACTATGAATATTTTCACTGGTAACATTAAAAATGGCTATTACTAAAATATGAGGTTTTTTTCTGGGGATAAGATCGAATGTGGGTCACACACCATATTATCTACCTACTTATCTGTTTTATGTAAGAAATTCGAATTTCAAAATCGATTTCAAAGATAAAAAAAACTCATTAGGGATTATAGGGCAATGCTATCAGTTATGTATTAATCAGTGTTTTCTTTAATACTTATTACTTTCGATGTCTTATTTGTAGTGATAAAAAAAATGTCGGACACTTACTCTGTTTAAAAATTGGGTGTCTGTAAAATTCTTATAGTGATCCAACCAATCATTTCAAATTTATTAGCTTTTTATTTTATTTACTATTGCAGTCACCAATTTATTTTTTGTTTTTAATATCATGTCTGAGCTGGCAACACTGATGACAAAATATTTTGTTGAAGATAATTTTGTCATGTGTGTCGCCAGCCTTAAAATCAAAATAATATATTAAATTTAAATGTAGACAATATTAAAATTCGTGTAAGTTAATATAATAATATGGTATAACAATAACAAAGATTATTATTAGAAGAACGTGTCTCTAATATTATTGAAATATTAATTTATAAAATTATTTATTTATAATAATAGCTATTAGAATAGTTATTTCGTTGTGTGAACGAATAAATTTTATACGATGATGTTTCTTGTTCTACATTGATTTGCTCAACGATGATGTCACTTTTATTTGATGAAGTCTGTTAAATAAATTATTATAATGAAGAATACTTATTTTATTTATTCCAATATTTTTATTTGCGTTATTTATTATATTGTTCTTGGAGAATTAAATTTCGTGTTTAATCATCATCATCAGCCTTTGATGTCCCACTGCTGAGCACAGGCCTCGTTTCACAAATGAGGGTGAAAGGGACTGGGCAGATACTCCACCACGCGTGCTCACTGCGAATCGGTAGGTCGGGAGGAAGGCTAGTGGTCAACCAACTGTTGGAATTTTCGCCTATTAGGCCTCCAACTAGCTTAACGACTATCAAAATTTAGTGATTACCGGGACCCACGGCTTTTGCGTGCCGAAGCACGGAAACGCTCGATTTGAAATACCACTAGGCGGTCACCCATCCAGGTAACGACCACGACGGTGGTAGCTTAAATTTGACGGCTAATCATTCTACACCACGGGCGCTTCTTGTATTTAATGTTTGGTAGTAAGTAATAAAGGTATAGGCGAAAACAGAACAATTAAGTAACCGTTTACCATCAAGCGAGCCGTACTTATGCTTGCTATCTTAGTAATAAAAAAAAGCATTTGTCGTATTTGAATATAGAATAAAATAAATGTGAATGAGTTTATTTTTATTGATGTATTTTTTTTTATTATTATTTGTATGGGGGAAGTACTGCACAATAATACCCCTTGGTATTATTGTATTTTGGGGGAGATGTATGTGAATATAAAATAAAATAAATAGTTAGTTGTTGTCAAGCCGTCTTTCAATATACATGAGTATTCAAGGAAATCAATTTCCTTAAACTGCATATCGCGTCAGTCATACAAAAACTTACACAAATTATGTACTTATACAGGGGCCCAAGCATTGAATTATTACGCTGGCCCAAGTCTATTAAATAATTGCATACCAAAGAAATACCAGTGGTGTCAAAATTGACACACTCATAGTTTTGGTAGTCTACTAACACATTAGCGTCATAATGGCGCCATAACAGCTATCCGATTATTTACCACTGAAACTACAATCGTGCCACAACACAACTTGTTCATATGTCTGTGGGCCACAATGATCTTTTAGTCATCAGTTCAACTCGGCTCAATGGTACGTTAGTACTATTATTTATTCTGTGTCAATGCTAATGGACTTGCAATAGTATCGTGTCAGTATGACATTTTAGCAGACTTGGCCCCCAGATCACTAAAGCAAAACCCATTCACACAAACTATTTAGTTCTGAAGCAATATTAACATCAAAATCTTGTAGACTGTCACAACGTTTAAACGTAAACTTACAATAGATACCGCAGTGTATAATCTTAAGAGATTCCACGTTTGTACCGCTTACAAATATTACCCGGAGGAATTACAGGTATTACAACGGAATTACAGGCAGGTACATTACCGCTGACAGATTCAAGATATTCGCACACACACAGCTTCATTTAATTGTGTTCCACGCGACAAGGTTTAATTGAAATGGAAAGGTGAAAAACACAGTGCGGAGACTGAGAAAAATGCAGGCAGTACCTAAGATGTTCGCTTTTAATTAGTTTAGTGAATGTAGTTTGATAAAAGAGCATGAGATTTTCTTGTCACATATTTTTATGTTTGTATCTATGTCAAGACTTTACCTATAACAACCGATTTGGAAAATTCTTTTTTTGTCTGGAAGGGTACACTTCCCGTTTGGTTTAATTGTGATCAGATCAGGATTTGATTACTTCTTAGTGTACTTTGAAGTCGGTTCAAGTTTTTTGTAAAAGAGTCCAATTATTTATTTAAAAAAAATACAACCGAATCGAGAACCTCCTCCTTTTTTTGAAGTCGGTTAATAATATAAATTTAAAAAAATATTAAAATTAAAGGGGGCCCTATAAAGTTAATTTTTTGTCATCCTAACTTCCTAACTAATATTATATATGCGAAAGTGAGTTTGTTTGTTTGTAACGCCTTCACACCTCAAGTACTCAACGGATCATCATGAAATTTGGCATGCAGATAGCCTGTGGTATGGAAAAGGACAATACCATTGAAACTGAACTGACCCTGAAAAAAGTTTTTTTTTTTTTATTGTTAGCATTTTCTAAATTTCTTGTTATGGCCACATAGTGATCGCCTTATGTATTTCTGGAGCTCACCGCTTCACCGGACTAATTTAAGCAAATCTGCACATTAACGACATGTGCCTTAAGTTAGAGTAACATTTTGGTATAGTTAATGCATTTTGTAGCATAATAAATCGGAAGGAAAGAAAATGAAGATGAGAGAAATATGAATAGCTCGCAAACAGTTATACGTTCAGTAAAATTTGACAGTTACTACACAGTCTAGTACCTACAACAGTTACAAAACGTAGTATTTATATACTCTGGGCTACTAGAGACCCACGCTACAGTGGCGCCTCTCGCAGATAATTCAAGCAATTCATGAAGCTAAAAATCTTAAAGGAGACAATCCTTAGGCCACTGCCCTGGGTTACAGTGAAACAGTACTACAATCAGCATCAAGTGTGATAACCTAAATAAATAAGCCATTAATAACTTTTGAATGGAATATTTTCCGTTTGAAGTAGCTAAACAATGAGATACAGAATAAAATAGAACGGCATTACCAGACATTTTCTAACAAAGCTATAAACAATGAGTCTTGTCAGTAAATAGTTTTATTAAGATAAATATTAGCTGTGTGATGATATGTCATAATATTATATTGAATATATTATTTAGATTTTGTTAGTTTACAGTAAAAGTAGTAGTAAGTAAGTAGTAGTAACTTCAAAGCAATGGCATGCATTTAAACGATCCTTTTAACTTTGCAAACACGGAATGTCATTTTTTCTTAGTCCGTGGCTCTACAGCGATAACGAATTTCATCCAATCTGAGCCCGATCAAATGATCCTCGTCATACCGCGTCATTGGATGAAATCATTAATGGTGTTCGTTACAATTACCACCAAAGATACGCGGCCGGCTTATCGAGAAAAGATAACAAGTATCTACAACCAATTTACATATAGCGGTTGGACTTTGCTATCAGAGTCGCACAATAATGCTCGCCAGCCGCCTCGGCAAAAGTCACCGACAAAATACCGCGTAAATTTCTTCAATAAAACTAGTTAAAATCAATTTAAATATCTATAATTTAATATCATTCATAGAGGAAAAATCCCCGCAGAAAAAAGGCCAAAGGTGGTAAGCACACAATGCTTAGAAGGAACTGACACTCATGTGCAGCTGTCTAAACACGCTGACAGGTGCTTGGCGACGGCTTTTTTTTTACAATTGACAAGAAGATGCCGTCCCAAAATTTAGCCTTAGCACCCTCACGCGGACAAATCGGCGAGCAAGCTCTCAACCGGGATTATGATTAGGTAACTACGCCTGATGGCGCCCCATTTGGGGGAGGGGTCGGACTTTTTATAAATAAAACGAAATGCGACTAATTAGGGGGGAACGGATTACTATTGGCAGCTCGGGCCGCTTGAACGGGACGACTGACGAGACTGAGTAAGGAGTCGCGGCGAGTGGCCTCGACGACGAGGACGGTAACGTGGGGAACGGTCACCACGATTCGCATCTGCATCTGTGTGTGTATTGCAAGCTTCGACAGCTGCGATCTGAGCTAAGGTGACGGGGTCATCGTGCTTGGTGAGGGCGTGCCTCGGCCGGCGGACTGACGATAAACGGGATGGGGTGTAGGTAGCCGCCTTAACAATGACGGGATTACTGTGGTTGTCAGCAGTGTCAAAGAATTTCCGTGAAGCGCGTTTCATAAATTGTTTGACCGTGGGAAGACCCAGGTCGAGGTGGAGGTTTTCATCACATGTGGCCCTGCGCACGAAGCGATTTTGAAGCACTTGAAGACTTTGAATCCGCTTGGGAGTTGCGTGTGTGAACACAGCGCAAGAATAAGGGAAAATGGGGCGGATTCACGCAGTGTAGAGTTTAATCTTGCTTTAAGTCTAGTCTAATCTTTCGTGAAGGCGTCCCATCACGCAAAAGGCACGCGAACGTGGCATTTTAATGTGGGGGCCGAAAGTCAATCGATCATCGAGGATGACACCTAGATATTTGGCTTGCCTTTCCCAAGGGATCGGTTCGCCAAACATGGTGACTGACTTTACGGTTGGCGACAGATTTTCCACTTGAGCCAACAGCCAGGTGGGTACTACAAAGTACCCTACCACCGTGCTATGGTTTCCTCACGATGTTTACCTTCTCCGAAAGCTCTATCTTTACATTGTTATTTGTAATTCACCTGCACTGATTGAAGGGTGTTAAAAATATCGGGGTGGAAAGCTAGTACCAAATAAAATCTAATTAAAAAAGTTACTATCACCGTAACCAATTATAAAAGACCCATCTCACTCACAAGAAAATTAAATGTCATAAGGTTGTCATTTCACATCCGCGTGTCATTTAACACTGGTCGTTTTGCCTATACGTTTTAATACGTGTAAATAATTTGGAGCCAGCATAAAGTCATTGTTAACTTTTATGGAGACTAGTCGTTTCGGTTTATTTCAGTCGTAAAATAAGCCCTTTACGCCAACATTATACGTTTAAGTTCTAACAGGTCGTCTAGATTTAAGGGTTAGAAATAGTTAACATTAAGAGTATTTAATATTATTGCTTTGTTTTTATTAAATTTCAGTCTTAGTGTATTTAATTTGATTTAAGGCTTAAAAGATTACGTCAATGGACTTGAGTGTCAATGAGCCAATGGCGGGGCAAGATAGTTCTCACCGCGTAAGCGCCATCCGCCCGCCCAAATTATAATTTAGAATGTACTATTCAAGTTTTTCGTTGCGAACCTGTAGCACCTAGCACTGCCTTTGTAATATTTTTCATTGTAAGTCATATAAGCTCTTGATTCAGACAAAAAGGCAAATAGAAGGATATTTTTTCATCGAACAAAATTTAACTAACTGGCTTGGCACTTTTCGTCAGTAAGACGAGAGTATTTGCAAAGCTTGAGGGCTTGCGCACTAGCCGCTGCCGCTTCTGTCTTGAGGCGCGTACTCGAAATGCCGTGAGACGCCGCCAATGTGTCCAAACAGGTAACGTCCAACATCAGGGCACGGCCGAGCTCTGACTAAAGCACCAGCATCGCGCCATCTGATCTCTTCCCGTCATCCCGGAAATATAAATAACTGGATATACTCGGTTTCAGTGACGCTGGAATAGCGGCGGAGGCAAGGACCCGACGGATTGCATCATTGAGAGCGGTATGATGGAAAATACGGCCTGTGCTTTTTATACAGGACATACAGTGTTGCCGTAGGCCATCGACGTGATTCCCATAATTGCAACATGTGTTTAATTACCAATGGTAACATTTAAGAGGTTATTAAAAAAAAAACAAGTGCGAGCAGGACTCGAATCCTGAGGGCTCCGTAAAGACTGAATGCTCTTTAAATCTAACTATTCCTAAGAAAAAAGTCTTGATACACGGACAGCCGGACAACAAAGAGATCCTATGAGGGTTCTTTTATTCATTTTTAGTTACGGAACTGGAAAATCTCAAATAACTTTCATCATTACTTGTTCACCTCAGTGAAATTCAGGTAAACGTTAGCAATAGTAAGTAAACCTCATTGCACCTCTCGTTAAAGAAATACTAAACCTAACAAAGCACAGTTTCGTTTACATGTTCCTTAACCGTAAATCTCAAAAAGGAATTGTCGGTAAAAGTAAATAAATACACGGAATCCGTAAGTGGATCTTGTCAAACGTAATAAGCCCCTTTGAGTGGCGTTAGTCACGTAACAAATGAACGAATATACGAAAATACGCGAATATTTTCATCCCTCTTGCTTCGTGCTTCAGATGTTGGTATTTGCATTGCGGTATTTGTGGTTGATGCTTTAGAGGCGGAAAAAAATCATTGGAATGATTACGCGCCCGTGCAGGTGCGTTGTAAGTTTTCCACCAGAATAAACATTTACTTCAAAGTTGGCTGTATGTTTAATTATTGCTTTGAAGATATTTATAGATGTAGTAATGCCACTTATGCATATTATGCTATCGCAAACGCGAAATCTAGCCTCGATTCATCAAGATGAGCCATTTGGCGAGGTTGGTTAAGATTCCACCTAAAAAGTTGCAGGTCGTGGTTTGATTTCATGAACATGTCTGCATGTAATTAATGTATTTACGAACATAAGTAGTATACTTGCTATCCAAAGAGGAAACGCTGCCAGCCTTCTGGGAACCTTGCCGTTAATCGGAAGCAGCGGCAGGCTTGAGGAAATTTTCTATATATAGATTGTATTTTGTACATATTTGTTGTAAATAAAAATTATATCAATTAGAAAAAAAAAAGAAAAAAGTAGTATATGAAGTATATCAGTTATCTAGTTTTCATAATACGAGCTCCGCTTAGTTTGGAATCAGTGCCGTGTGTGTAGGATGTCCCAGGATATAAAATGGTAATTTGTGAACTAAGAAACAGATATCCAATGAACAAATAATAATCGTGTATTTGCAGGCAAATAGGTTCTTAAACTATTGGATGCTAAGGTGGCCTTTTCGACGACTTGACTGTGCCAAAAAAGATACGCATAGGTCCTTAGGTCAAAACAGCCATCATAACGTGCCGCTCGTTTACACATCTACTATCAATAAAAAGAGTTAAAAGGTTAGTTTATAACTGTAGACATCACTGAGAGTGCACCTTGTACCTCGCTCACCGGTGTGTGGAGCGCGGCATGCTTTGACTTCATCCATAGTAAACACGTAGGAAGCCGTTGCGGGGGCGCCACTGCCGCGCCGTGAGAATCATTCTCTCTATACAGGGAAAGAAAACTTGCAAGTTATAAGCTAAAGAGGATATAGAAACTTTTGCATTAGCAAAGTTATTTACTGGCCGTTTTTCTTGAATATATTTTTTTGCCATCAGAGATTTTAAAAATAATTAAGTTTTGTTCAAAAAAAATTTATGGCTCTCTAAATTTTCTGATTAGAAACTGACAGTTACAAAAGTTAATTTGCTTTGATACTCTTTTATCATGATTTCTTTGATAAAATAATTGGCAGCTTTTCTTAAAAAATTGTAGAGGCCATTTAAACTTTTGAAATAAATAATAAGTTTGTTTTTAATTATTAAATATTTTTGAGTTGAAATCAATATCATTACACTAAAATTCAAGAGATGGATGCATTATGTGAAAGATGATATGAGTAAGAAGGAGTAAATGCTGGTATGACGGATAGAAGTGCCCAATGGAAGAAGCGTTCATATTGCGCCGACCACAAGGGATTGGGCAGGGGGATTACTATAATTAACCATGTTAAGGCAAGTGTCTATAGTTAACAGTAACCGCTTACCATCAGGCGGACCGTATGCTTGTTTGATCTTATAGGTATAAAAAAGTCCTGTGACGTATTTAGCGATATTAAAGATCCAAATATTCCCCAAATACTTGTTTTTGAAATCGCAGCCGCTTATATCTTCCACCAAACAAGTAAGGGATTTATTGACGTACAATTGCGTGCATAAAACACACACATTCAGATGCTCCTCACCAGAACTATTCTATCAACATTCGCTGGTGCACTTAACTTCTTACGTTAGTTTAATGTCTGAAACATAATGTTCCTGTGTTCGACTTTACTGATCTCCGGAACTTGCACGACAAAATGTTTTTTAGTATTTTAATTTTATTTCAGAACCTTTTTTTAAAGATTTTTATGTTTAGGCAAAAAAAAACCGTGTTTGTAATTACTTGGCAAAAATGTTTTGCATGCACCCAAAGTCTGGGGGCCAACCACAAGCTCTTAAAACAATATTAACAATTTGTCTTTTGTCCTGTTTTGACGTCGGATGTCAAAGAATGACAAAAGATAGGAAAGGTTATAATAATATAGTTTTAAGAGCTTGTGGTTAGCCCCCTGGAAAAGAGAAATGGGGGCACATCATATTTAGTGAATATTTTTTATACACTTTACTAACAAGTAGAACAAGTAACAAGTAGGTAGAACAGGAAAAGTTTAAAATTAGTATTTAATTTCTTTAATTTAAAATGTTGTAAGTATAAGTAAGTTTGTTTACTTTCTTTATCTCGTCTCGCTGGTCTTCCTCTAGTTAGACCCTGTCCAGAAAGGACGAATTCGCTGCGAATCTTTCACGCGTATTTTTATTCGCACGTTGCTTGTGGACGTTATGTATTGTTGACCAGTACCTCGCCGTACGCGCGCATTCTTGCGAAAGATTCGAAGCGATTTCGTCTTTTCTGGAATCGAATACGGGGCCTTCGTCACGGCATTCGGCGTCGCTCGCTACCACTGAACTATCATCGCCTTCAAATAGATAATATAGTTTAAGATAGACATAATGTTTTTACCGTACAATAATATAAAGCTTTGAAAATGTTACATATTATCCATGTTTTTATAGAGAAAGAAAAGTTATGAAAACATTTTAAAAATATCAGTAATGCAATAACAAAAGTTTTCTAAAAATCATATTTTTCAATGCGTAACAAGATAAAAAAAACCTACTATACAAAAATACCTCATCAAAACTAAATATAAATGCACAGGCATTAGTAATAATCTCAGCATTATATTGGAACCTCATCCAAATCGTCCTCCAACTGCGCGGACCAACTTTACCCCTCCGGTTCAATCTCCATTGAAACTCATTAAGCTAACTTCAAATGTACTTGCCTGTAAAAGCATTTCATTTCACTTACTTAGTACAGTGCAAGCATACGCTAATTTGTGAGAACAAAGAATATTCAATAGAATTTCGATATCGGAGCATTACGGGTAACAAACTTTACTTGCTCTTTGAAATTCTAATGAGAATTTCAAATGCATAGCTTATTATTCATATTTTCTCAGGAATAGTTTTGCTTAGATCGAGAACTATATTCTTGACTAGCTGTCCCGCGCGGTTTCACCCGCATTCCCGAGGAATCGTATGTTTTCCCGGGATAAAAAGTATCCTATGTGTTAATCCAGAATATATTCTATCCAAAATATATGTGCCAAATTTCATCCAAATCCGTTCAGTAGTTTTTGCACGAAAGAGTAACAAACTTTCATACATACAAACTTTTTGTTACATACAAGCGTTGTTTTCTAAGACTTTATGGTATCTTAGCATATAAATGATTTTCTGATGTACCTTTCAACAACAGTTTGATTTCTGTTTAAAAAAATATCTAACTTAAGTTTTAGAGCACGTTTTTCTTTATTAGAAATGTTGTTTTGGCATGTGTATAATAATAATAATAAATATCCTGGGACATTCCTCACACACGGTCATCTGATCCCAAACTAAGCAGAGCTTGTACTATGGAAACCAGATAACTGATATAATACATATACTACTTTTTGTTTGTAAATACATACTATATATACATAACTAGCTTTAACCCGCGACTTCGTCCGCGTAGTTTTTTTTTTCTAGATATGATTCATTGTAACAATATAGAGCTTTGTTCATGGCTATTGCCCGCCACTACGTGTGATATTTGACATAAGTTCAGGTAGATTGAGAGCTGATTGCGAGCATGCCACATACAACTGAAACAGCCCTGTCGCAAATAAACTCTAGCAAATATCAGAGTTTTTCCCTGTGATTTATTAATAGCCATCGCGAAACAAACCTTGATAAGGAACTGTACACTTTTAAATTAAACGAAGGATTTGGAATCAATGGTATACGCGGCACGAAGACTGTTTCTCCTCTAGCAGGACCAGTTAATATTTTGGCCTCAATAACATTGCGGCGGAGAGCTGTTACTTGGAAGTCTAGTTCCACAGCACAATTTTGGAGGCCGTGAATTTCTAATCATTATGACAGGAGCACCTACATATGGATTACCCGGCAGATTAAGATCTAGTTTAAAAATTGAACAGGATAATTTACCGACTCATCCATATCGACCATGGTGGCAACAACCTTCAAATGAATAAATCAACATTTCATTTATCGCAGCGGGTTGGTCATTTTTGGGAGTCATAATGGCTCTCTCGCGCATAACCACTCTATCGGTTTGTGTTAATTGTAACATCAGTATACATTTTATTTATACCTAAGTTGGTATTTGTATCAACCCATCTATTTGTGGAAAGTTTACGTTCCCGATTTGAAGAAGAAGATCTGAAAATCTACCGTCAGGAATATGCACCGTGTATGTTATGTATGGGAAGGTGAAATATGTTTTATTTTGGGAGGTGTCGAGATCAGGATTATTTATCTAAAATTGCGCTATGAGACCTATTTCGTCAACCATTTCATGACAGCTGAGATATTTGCTTATGGCACACAGACAGACAGACGAATACACGGGACCTATATCCACAAGTTTCTCAATAATTTACAGACAGCTGAGATGTCTGAGGAGAGACTGCCGTCTCTCCTCAGACTGACAGACCTTATGTGTGTATCGCTTGTACAACAGACAGTTCTCTGAAGAATTGTTTGATCTGATTCCCACGGGCCACCTTCTACCTTCGCAACTTTTGCCATCGACGGGGAGTGCATACTCATATATTGGAACCGAAATGGTGTTTCTACTGTGCGATTTCAAAGGAGTTTTCTACCGCGTACACTCAGGCTGTGGAATGAGCTCCCCGCCGTGGCTTTCCCAAAGGAGTATAGCCAGGGGGTCTTTAAAAAGGGTGTGAAGATATTTCTGTAGGGTCGGCAACGCACGAGTGATACCTACGGTGACCGCTTACCATCAGGCGGGCCGTATGCTTGTGTGACACCTTAGTATTAAATTTAAATATGAAATAATAATTTAAAAATTGCCCGTAGCAGACTGACAGATCGATGGGCGGAGATCTATCCAAAAGTTCCTCAAACAGACAGCTGAGAAATGTTCTCGTGGCAGACAGACAGATAGATGGCGGCAGTAGGCTTTTTAATAACATGATACACGTGTACAATATTTTTACTTCAATACAAAATTGTGTGAATTAACATCTTCAATACAAAATTACATCCCCCTTTACATCCCTTAAGAGTTCAGATTCCAACAACACCGATATTTGTTGCGTTAGTTTCCAACTATAAGCTTAAATAATAAATTTAGTATAATTCCATACACACCTTCATCCCCTTTTTTACCCCTTCGGGGTCGGAATTGTCTAAAACGCTGAGGCATATATAAATTAATTTTCAATCATCAGCCTAATCACAAAATTTGAAGGTCCTAACTTCGAAACTGATGGACTTTCATACAAACTTGCATCCCCTATTTTATCCCCATAGGGGTGTAATACTAAAAAATCCTTCTTTAGTGGATACCTCAAAATCAAAAAAAAACAAAATTCATTTATTCAAGTTAGGCCCTTATAGGGCTCTTATGAATGTTAACAAATGACTCTACACCGGTTCCAAATACAACTTGAACTGAGAAGACCTACACTATATAATTATAAATTTAGTGATGTTTACTGTGGAAATGAAGGACTTTCATATACAACTTAATCCCCCTTTTCCCTCTTCGGGGGTGGAATTATCACAAACGCTGTGACAACTTTACATTAATTTTCAATCGTCAGCCTATACACAAAATTTAACGATCCTAAGTTCAAAACTGACGGACTTGCATACAAACTTTCACCCCCTATTTTACCCTCTTAGGAGTGGAATTTCCAAAAATCCTACCTTACTGGATACATATACTGTATAATAATAAATTTAGTGAAGTTTACTTTCAAATTGAAGGCCTTGCATACCCAACTTCATCCACCTTTTTCCACCTTCGGGAGTGGAATTATCATAAACGCTGAGATAACTTTACATTAATTTTCAATCGTCAGCCTATACACAAAATTTAAAGATCCTAAGTTCAAAACTGACGGACTTGCATACAAACTTTCACCCCCTATTTTACCCTCTTAGGAGTGGAATTTCCAAAAATGCTACCTTACTGGATACATATACTGTATAATAATAAATTTAGTGAAGTTTATCGTGAAATTGAAGGCCTTGCATACCCAACTTCATCCCCCCTTTTCCACCTTCGGGGTGGAATTATCATAAACGCTGAGATAACTTTAAATTAATTTTTAATCGTCAGCCTATACACAAAATTTGAAAATCCTAAGTTCAAAACTGACGGACTTGCATACAAACTTTCATCCCCTATTTTACCCTCTTAGGGGTGGAATTTCCAAAAACCCTTCTTTACTGGATACATATACTGTATAATAATAAATTTAGGGAAGTTTACTTTCAAATTGAAGGCATTGCATACCCAACTTCATCCACCTTCGGGAGTGGAATTATCATAAACGCTGAGATAACTTTACATTAATTTTCAATCGTGAGCCTATACACAAAATTTGAAGATCCTAACTTCAAAACTGACGGACTTGCATACAAACTTTCATCCCCTATTTTACCCCCTTAGGGGTAGAATTTCCGAAAATCCTTCCTTAGTGGATGCCTACACTGTATAAGGCATCTTTGTGCAAAATTTCAAATCTCTAGGTCCAGCGATTTGGGCTATGCGTTGATATATTGCATACAAACTTTCATCCCTTATTTTACCCTGTAAGGGTTGGAATTTTAAAAAATCCTTCTTTTGTGGATGCCTACACTGTATAATAATATATTTAGTGAAGTTTACTTTGAAATTGAATGACTTGCATACACCACTTCATCCCCCTTTTCCTCCCTTCGGTGGTGGAATTATCACAAACGCTGAGATAACTATACATTAATTTTCAATCGTCAGCCTAAACACAAAATTTGAAGATCCTAACTTCAAAACTGACGGACTTGCATACAAACTTTCATCCCTTATTTTACCCCCTTAGAGGTGGAATTTACAAAAATCCTTCCATAGTGGATGCCTACACCGTATAATAATACATTTCATGAAGTTTACTTTGAAATTGAAGGCCTTGCATACCCAACTTCATCCCCCTTTTCCTCCCTTCGGGGGTGGAATTATCACAAACGCTGAGATAACTATACATTAATTTTCAATCATCAGCCTAAACACAAAATTTGAAGATCCTAACTTCAAAACTGACGGACTTGCATACAAACTGTCATCCCCTATTTTACCCTCTTAGGGGTGGAATTTCCAAAAATCCTTCCTTAGTGGATGCCTCCACTGTATAAGGTATCTGTGTGCAAAATTTCAAATCTCTAGGTCCAGCGGTTTGGGCTGTGCGCTGATATATCAACAATCAGTTTATCATTTTATATATTAAGACTAGCTTCTGCCCGCGGCTTCGCCCGCGTGGCCTACAGGAAACAAATGACATATTTTTCTTCAAAAACAAACGTAATAAGTGCTCTCACTCCCTCTCAATTGTTTTTTTTCCTATTGACTCTGTTAGGCATCTCCCATTTCGAAAACTATGATACACGTGACCTTTCTTAGTGGATACTTACACTTCACAAAGAACACACCCTCAAAATTTCATGTCTCTAGGACCAGCGGTTTAGGCTGTGCGTTGATATATCAGTCAGTCAGTCAGGACTTTGAATTTTATATTCTGATGACTATATTGGCAATTTTTTTCCATTTTTTTTTATTTACAAATAAGGTATTAATAATAAGAATACACAATCATAAAAACTCATGAAAAAACCAAGAACTTAAATTACGTCTGTAATAATATGTTTTACAGAAAATTCAACCCCCTCTTCACCCCTAAGAGGGTGAAACGGGGGTTGGAATTTCGAACCTTTTCATATTTGATACGTACACTTCCCAAAGAACACACCCTTCAAATTTCATGTCTCTAAGACCAGCAGTTTAAGCTGTGCGTTGATATATCAATCAGTGATTTCCCATACACAACTTCATCCTGCTTTTCATCCCTTCGAAGGCGAATTATCAAAAAAGCTAGGACACGTATGAATTAATTTTCAGTCATCAGCTTAAACACAAAATTTGAAGATCCTAACTTCAAAACCGACGGACTTTCATACAAACTTTCATCCCCTATTTTACCCCCTCAGGGGTGGAATTTGGAAAAACCCTTTCTTAATGCTTACCTACACTTCGCAAAGCACACAACCTCCAAATTTCATGTCTGTAGGACCAGCGGTTTAGCCTGTGCGTTGATATATTAGTCAGTGAGATCCAATACACAACTACATCCCGCTTTTCTTCCCTTCGAGGGCGGAATTATCAAAAACGCTTAGACAGGTATAAATTAATTTTCAATCGTCAGCCTTAACACTAATTTTGAACATCCTAACTTCGAAACTGACGGACTTTCATACAAACTTTCATCCCCTTTTTTACTCCCTTAGGAGTGTAATATCAAAAAATCCTTCGTTAGTGGATGCCTACACTGTATAATAATATAATTAGTGGTGTTTAATGTGGAAATTAAGGACTTGCATAAGTAACTTCATCCCTCTTTTCCCCCCTACGGGGATGTAATTATAACAAACGCTCAGACACCTATACATTAATTTTCAATCTTCAGCCTAAACACAAAATTTGAAGATCCTAACTTCGAAACTGACGGACTTTCATACAAACTTTCATCCCCTATTTTACCCCCCCAGGGGTGGAATTTCGAAAAACCCTTTCTTAGTGGATACCTACACTTCACAAAGAATACACTCTCCAAATTTCATGTCTCTAGGACCAGCGGTTTAGGCTGTGCGTTGATATATCAGTCAGTCAGTCAGTCAGTCAGTCAGGACTTTGAATTTTATATATACAGATTACACCCAGACTCAGGACATACAGACATGTATCATCATTTATAGCTTAAAATCTTGCTAGAATGTAAACGTGCATTTGTATAATTTATTAAATTCATGGTTTCAATTGTTCGGTAGATCAAAAATATTCTAATAACAACCAAAGAAATATATTAAAATATCTTGCTTATTATAAACACAAAATTAAATGTTTGTAAAAACTAACAACTAAAACTACGGAACGGATTTGGATGAAATTTGGCACACATTGACAAATTTGGGTTTTAAGGCGATGATAGCTCAGTGGTAGTGACGTCGGATACCGAGACGAAGGTCCCGGGTTCGAATCCTACAATGAGCTTGAGCTTTCGGTGAAGGAAAACATCGTGAGGAAACCATAGCACGGTGGTAGGGTACTTTGTAGTACCCGTCTGGCTGGCTACCACCCTCAAGTTGAAAATCTGTCGCCAAGCACCTATCGGTGTGTTCCGACAGCTGCACTTGAGAGCCAGTTCCTTCTAGGCTTTGTGTGTGCACCACCTTCGGCCACATCATCACTTACCATGGTGAGATTGTGGTCAAACACAGGCCTATACATAATAAAAAAAAATAATAAAAAAAAAAAACACAGAATATGTTCTGGAATGACACATTGAGTACTTTTTATCCGGGAAAAAGACAGCGACAGCGGCGGAAACTAGTATTATACGAACGAATTTATGAATGTTTCTTATTTTGATTTACAGCACATTTTTGTTTATATACCTACGAAGTAGGCGCGCCTGATGGTAAGCGGTTACCGTAGCCATATAGACGCTAACGACACTCAAGCGTTACCGACCCTTCCTTCTCCCCAATGAGCTCTGGCAACATAACTCACGTGCAGGAACACAAAATACAGTTATTTGACTGTGGTATTCTATAAGATGGCGGTAGTTCCCCAGTTGAGCTGCTCTTTGAATCAATAAACTCTATGCTCTACCGCTCTTAATTATGTTTAAAATGTATAACGTTTAGTTAATGATGTCAATAATATTTACTTTATCATCAACGAGCTTTTATAAAGTGCACATCCATCAGTCAATGTCGATGGCGTTGATAATGATAGTGTATTTATGTACTCTTCATTATTTTGATTGGCTATCGTGTACCGGACGCTGCGTGCGACGGCTTTCCATTTTAATTGACTTATAGCAAAATTTGAGAGCATCGTTCCGAAGTGTGTACCCGCTGAAAGCATACATTTTTTTAATGAACGAGTCCTGTTTTGTTAAAATCTTGAAGCCTTAACTACTGGTCATTAGGCCAGCTTCTTCTTACAATAATTGGACTGTTTTACAAAAAACTTAATCCGACTTCAAAGTACACTAAGAAGTGATCAAATCCAGATCTGATGACAATGGGACCAAACGGGAAGTGTACCCTTCCAGACAAAAAAATAATTGTCCAAATCGGTTAATAAATGACGGAGATAAGAGGTAATAAACATAAAAACAAAAATACAACCGAACCTCCTACTTTTTTTGAAGTTGGTTAAAAAAGAAATCGAAACTATTTATCCAAATAGAACTTTGCAGGCACATACAAATAGTCTGACTCGGTATTAAAGTCGAATGGTTGCATTTGCTGAGAAGATTCGTTAATTAATTAAATTTACTAAGAAAGGAGTGTACGTAGGGGGTTAAAATACGAAATCCCTGGTGAAACCACGGGGAGGGAAGCTAGTGTTCACAGGGAAAAGCTAAAACGAGATAAAATCCACCTTTTATTTATTTGAATTTCTTTTGTTCTGCAAATATTCGGGTTACAGGGACTGCAGCTAAACACGACACATGGTATATAGCTTTGATATATTGTGATGGTTACTTACCCTCTAAGTCTTACCGCGTGTTAACCATACATTATACATAATTAACCATACATTTATATTGATAATGTACATATAAGTAAACAGAACGACACCATATTTGCATTCATTGTTACATAGCTTTGAAAAACTGATAAAACGTTCTATAATTAAAGGATCATATCAGTGCATGAGCTAATATTTGATTGATAATCAAGACGTGTCATTGCAGACCTTCAAGCCACCTCCTACATTCAGTCCTTCATTATCATCCAAACAAAATGGGTCCCGAGGAGGAGCCTCTGAAAACTCAGAAAGAAAAACCCAAGAAAAAGACTCTTATAGAAAAACTTAAAGAAATTAAGGAGAATATAACAGTTGAACCAGTTTTAGCGTGCTATGTGGTCCCAGGAGTACTTGCAAGGCTGGCCACCCAAAATTTGAACTTGGACAAAGCATGTCGTGTCAATTTGCAGTATGGAGACAGCGTATGTGATGCCCTGATCGCTAGGAAAGGCAATAAGTATCTAAAACAGGAGCTTGCCGTCCAGGAATTAATAGCTGGTATGGAGAGCTGGAAGAACGTGCTATTGACAGCTATACCAAGTTTTCTAATCCTGTTTCTAGGAGCATGGAGTGATCGAACTGGGAAGCGGAAGATCTGTATAATACTGCCAATTATAGGAGAGTTATTAACGTGCATAAGTAACATGCTAAATGCTTACTTCTTCTATGAGTTGCCAGTTGAAATTACTATGTTTTTCGATGGGTTCCTTCCGGCTATCACCGGTGGTTGGATAACTACATACATGGGAGCGTTTAGTTACATAAGTGACATATCTAGTGAAGAGTCTAGGACATTCAGAGTTGGCATAGCGAACCTCTGTCTAACTGCTGGAGGGCCGATAGGATCAGTTTTAAGTGGATTTCTATTACAACATATTGGATACTACGGTGTGTTTTCATTGAGTTCGCTTCTCTATATTCTCAGTATTGCTTATGGAATAATATACATCAAAGATCCTATACGGCGTGTTGAAAAGAAGATTGATAAGGTACTTATAATTAACTAGCTTTTTGTTTCCCTCTTAAGGGTAGAATTTCTGAAATTTCTCTCTATTTGCATCCCTACGCTATGAGAAGAAACAATTTGCTTGCTGGGAATCAGTGATTTGCATATCAGTGTTTGGTTTATCAAGTAGATATTCCTAGAAAATTGTAGACTACGGAAAATACTTCTTAATCAATTCACTTTATGACATGTTTTAGAATAAACAGCAAAATATTTAATCAGTATCTCGCAACTCACTATCGTTACTGTAATAATTACACAATTAAAGAAACTATACAACATATGTGATAGCATGAGTAAATAATGTCTACTTAGATAAAATTTATTTGAAAAATCTACTAAATTGCTATTGAAATATTATTACGAAACTATACTATAATACGTTATACGGATGTAAATTAAACCCAAATTTCTATGACAGACGAAATCTATAGATACAATATACCTAAATCTTTTCATGTTACTTCTAAAAGCTATAATCGGGGTTTTATAATTGCAGAATGAATCGTCCGACGCACGAGGCTTCCTAAAATCCTTTTTCGACATAAAACACGTAAAGGATACTTTAACTGTAGCATTCAAAAAGGGACCTAATCATAGGCGAGCAAAGTCTATTTTAGTGCTGGCATCGATCGCTTTTATATACGGTCCGGCTTATGGTACGTACTTGGGAGTAATCCTATATTTTATTTACTGTTTTTACAATTCGTTTTAAGGAAATAAGGAATATTTGAGTACATTCTTTTAGGATTATATGTATATATTCATCACATAACTAGTTATTTCTAAGCGTGGTGATTATGACGCAGGTTAAACGTACAAGTTCGTGGCCGACTGCAGCCAGCCGCAGCAGCAGCAGCCGCAGCAGGCGAATGCGAAGAGTCGCCACGATACTTTGTATTTCGTTTCTATGTATTACCACAGTCTATAAAACCATACAGTCGTACGACGAAGACGTCTAGCTAGACAGGGCAATCGTGCGGGGTATGAGGGGCGTGACGCGGGAAAGCCGAGCAACAAAACGATGTTATTAGTTCGGGACACAGCATATTATAGTATACGTTGTCGGCATTTTCCACGAGATCAAAGGCGTCCGACGACTGTATGGTTTTATAGACTGTGGTATTAGAATAACATGCTTCACAATGTTGCGGATAACGTCATTTACTAGAAGTGGTTCAAAGAAACTTTATGCCAATTAACTTCTAGGCTTTGTGTAGGTTACACAATGACAATTCCCATAATATTGCTAATATAATAAGCGATGATGACCGCATGTCAACCAGGGATGTTATGGACCTCCGTAACCGAAATTATCGGATATCGGAAATAATTATTTCATATCCGTAACCGTATTTGAATTAGGATTAGTCTTGCTGAACAACTTTTAGGTCCTACAGGACCAACAATTAAATCTCAAAAAAAAAAACTTTTCATATTATTATGATCGAGCAAGGTTGACATTTATTAAGAAGAGTGTTTTTTTTTTGAGAATTCACTATTGGTTTCATAGTAAAAGTTGTTCAGCATGACTAGTCCAACATAGGTTTCGAAAATATGCCATCTCGAAATCTCCACCTCATATACAGATCCTAAATGTCATGTCCATAACTCGTGACATAAGTCACTTCTGGCAACTAAAAAATAGACTCTTCTTCGAGTTAATTACATGTTGCTTTATGGAAACGTATCCCATTTAGTAAATAAGAATAACTAAGACACATAAAAAAAGAGTTTTAACTGTATCTACTACCTAAATTGTTTGAACCGCAAACTTTTCGAATGCAAAAAGATAACGTCGCTATCTTTGTCCAATGTCAATAACAATTTAGAACTACAGAGGATGTGTGAAAGTTTTAAAAGGATAATGGAATCTTTAATAATAAATCTGCTCGCTGACATATGTGTGTTGTGTAACCTTTCAATACGAATTGTGATAAATTGACTTAATGGATTTTTCTTGTATAAAAGGTAGCTCACGGAGTAAATTGTAAAAAGTAGTTATTGTAATGAATTAAAATACCTACATATAATCCTGCAGCAGCGTCGCGGCGTCGTGTGGTGGGTCCCACACTACCCTCCAGTAGCGAGGAGGGTGATGGCTGCCACACGAGCTGCTTGTGGGGGCTGGTCTACTTGAGTCTGCTTTTTACTTATTTTCAAAGTCAAGTCAAAGTCAAAGCCATTAATTTCGGCCCCGAAGGGTACTTATGTAGGTCACATTTACTGAAGTTACCACCGGTTCGGAACTCGGCCTTCAACTGAGAAAAAGAATTGATAGTTTCACCGCCTAGCTTCAATTGAAGTTTTGTCGCAATCGTGGTCAGAGAGACGAGAATTTAAATATGGAATTAATCTAAGCTTATTTTGAAAAGAAATGGTAATTATATTGCCAGTATGTGCAACCAACCGGTATAAGAGTTAGACAATTTTATAAGTACCTGCGAAGGTATATTTGATACTGTAATTAGCGTTGGAATCGAGGTACACAAAATAGCGATGTGGATGATCAGGGAATATTATAAATAAGAATAAAGTTAATAATATGTTGACTCCTAATAAGCAAAAGAAAAATTCGGTACATTATAATTAATTGAAACATACTAGACGTAGCCACTCAGACTGTCGCGAACAAGATAGTCTTTTTACAAGCTATTATTTAGTTTCACGTGTCCGGTGTCTGTAATCGAATCTTGCAAGTTCAATTTGACCCACGTCCCAGTGTCCGATTGAGCTGAAATTTATACATTAGTATATTAGATTACAATGCAAGTACAGACAACAAAAAGTACAGTCACTATAAAAAGCTTGTATTAAAAATATTTTAAGGTTAGTGATAGTTTTTTTTTTTTTCGTTTTACATTATGGTTCTATTTTACCAGGTACACATTTTTAATATTTTCAGGTGAATATACTGTGCGCTATCTGTTCACGCGATACCGTTTTAACTGGGACGCACTCAAGTATAGTTTTTACAGTACTTTCTACATCTGTATACATGCTCTTGGTAAGTTTACAAAATATACATATTATCTTACCGCCCGGTGCCTATCACACCGATACCCAATTTTACTTCTTTTTTACAAACTTTTATTTAACTTGCCATGTATGTATGTATGTTTTTACGTTCGGGTGGAATCTTGCACGTCGAATTTCACCCACTTCCAGTGGTCGGATAGACATGATATTTGGTACACATAAATGTATTGGAAGACAATGCAAGTACAGTCACCAAAAAGTACAGTCACCAAAAAAAGCTTGTAGTAAAAATTAAATTTTGAACAAAAACCTATTTTTAATCAGTCGGCAAACAAGCTCCGGTGCACGTGATGGTAAGCGGTTCCCGTAGCCATATAGACACTTGCAACACACGAGGTATCCCTCACGCGTTACCGACCCTTCCCCCCTTCCTAATAAGTCTGGCGACCTTTCTAACGCGCAGGAACACAATATTGTTATTTGGCTGCGGTATTCTGTAAGGTACATCCCCAGTCGAGCTGCTCTTTGATGAAAATGCTATGCTCTAACTCTTTTCTTAGCTATACCTCTATTATATACGAGAATTAGTAGCTACTCTTCGATTTTTATGATTGTATGATATGATCATGGACGTATAAAAAAATTAAGACGGAGTACCGCCTCGTTAGAAAGTGAAGCACTATATTTTCTACGTATGTGAGTAAAATTACAGTACTGGCCAAAGCAGGCACAAGTGATACTGAGCCTTATTGACACTGTCGACGTCTCAATGTGAAATGACAACCAATCGGCTTACATGTGTGTGTGAGGCTTGTATTTACGAGACAGCCCGGCTTACTTGGGGTGCTTCACTTCGTGTTACGCGACACTCCGTCCTGATTTTGTTATACGTCCATGGATATGATATTCTATGATTCAGGTTTTGCTTTGAGATGACATTACAACGTTTCACTTATTCAAGTTCTTAATGAGTATTAATTGTCATTCTAATATTTAATAGGTTCACTTCAACAACTAAATTCACATAATCTGTCCCACTTTATTTTTTAATAAATTGTACCTAATAGAAATCTATTTTTTATTTCAGGTGCTTTAATTTCAATAAGCTGGTTCAGTCATCGTCTGCAATGGGACGACTCGGTTCTAGGTTTAATATCAAATTTCAGCAAAGTTATAGGATCTTTAATATCTGGACTCGCAAGAAATGGCTTTGAATTTTACGTAGGTAAGTTAATTTAAGCAATTAGTTATGAAGTGTTATTTTGTGAAAAAGAGGAATTTCAATATAAAATTCAGAGTTCATATCATAAAATAAAATAATGTAGTAATCTATATAAACAAAAATTGTATGCTGTTTGTTGGTAAGCGATATACACTTGAGAATGGCTGGGCTGGACCCGTTTGTAATTTTTTTTAATTTCATAATAATCCGAATACGATTTTTACGGTAAGAAAAGTTGGGATAGTTGACCAGAAAATTAGAAAATTCGGTATAAACTGAAAGTATTTTTCCATGGAATTTTCGACTGGACAACGTTAAATAAATAATTTTATTTTCAGCTGTTGCCGTAGAAATGTTCAACGCGACGTCCTTCACTGCACTACGGTCTATATCGTCAAAATTAGTCGCAAGTGATGAATTAGGTAATCCAACATTAACTTTGACAGATACTCCACAAAATTTTAAACTTTAAAAAAGTATTCTCATGTCACAATTTGACCAATTCACTCACTAGTGAAGCGCTCGTGGTGTAGCATGATTAGCCGTTCTTAATCGATCGGCAAAGTTAAGCTACGTCTGTCGCGGTCGGTACCTAGATTGGTGACCGCCTAGAGGTATTTCAAATCAAGCATTTTATCACTTAATTGTGATAGTCGTTAAGCTAGTTGGATGCCTCCTAGGCGGCTTGAAAAATTCCAACAGTAGTTTGACCACTAGCCTACCTCCACCAATCCGCAGTGGGCACGCGTGGTGGAGTATCGCACAGTCCCTTTCACCCTCATTTGTGAAAAGAGGCCTGGGGGCCTACCACAAGCTCTTAAAACAAGGTTAAAATAACCTTATTTGTGTTTTGTCTTGTTTTGACGCCGGATGTCAAAGAGGGACAAAAGACAAATAAGGTTATTTTAACCTTGTTTTAAGAGCTTGTGGTAGGCCCCC
The DNA here is from genome assembly GCA_947623365.1 of Achlya flavicornis. Lineage (NCBI taxonomy): Eukaryota > Metazoa > Arthropoda > Insecta > Lepidoptera > Drepanidae > Achlya > Achlya flavicornis. Next base: position 3,524,864 of record OX392474.1, read on the forward strand.
TGTGCTCAGCAGTGGGACATTATAGGCTGATAATGATACCGCGGTTTTACCAGCATTCCTAAGGGATCGTAAGTATTTCCATGATAAAAAGTATCCTAAAATATGTTCTATCTGTGTGCCAAATGTCATCCAAATATATTCAGTAGTTTTTACGTGAAAGAGTAACAAACTTCTTCACAAATCACTTGCACACAAATTTTCATATTTATAGTATAGCTAGCTGTCTCCCGAGTTTCACCTGCGTTCCCGGATAAAAAGTAGCCTAGGTCCATACATCCATAGGCTATCTGCATGCCAAATTTCATGATGATCCGTTGAATAGTTGAGCCGTAACAAACAAACAAAAAGTCACTTTCGCATTTATAATAGTCAGGATTAGTAAATTACTAATTAGTAAGGAAGTAAAGATATTATGGTGCGTCCATACTTGGCGAACCGAGCACGAGCCGAGCTACGAACGAGCACACAGTGAGCACGATTCGTGTAGCGTGGACGGGCTTGCGAGCCTCGAACGAGCGCGATTGTTAGTTCTTTCACGAACAAAGGGATTCTTATCGTGCTCGTTGTAGGCTCATTGTAGGTTCGTTCGTAGCTCGGCTCGTGCTCAGTTCGCCAAGTATGTACGCACCATTAGGATTTTACAAAATCCAAAACATAACTAAAATAAATAAGAATAAAATAGGCTATTTACTCGGCAAACGTGCATTCTCTTCAAAAACTGTTATTAAATCTTCAAAATCTCCAGGAAAAATGACTTCTTTCTTCAATCTGATGGAGGTGGTGACATCAATGGTCTTCGGCCCCATATACTCGTGGATGTATATGTGGACGCTACACATAAACCCTGGTATCTTTTACTACGTTAGCACAGTGCTAACATTACCACCTCTCATATTTTTCGGGTAATTATTTTATCACTACTTAATGTAATATCTTATCTTGTGACACAAACAAAGATGTCTTATATGACATCGTTTTTTTTATTCGTTGCATGTACCTGCATTAGCATGTAGTAAATAGTGTATTCCTGCTAAGCTTCTAGGGTTTGTCTGGTTACCACACTTTGGCAAACTTGTGGTCAATTAAAATTAAATGTAAAATAACTTTAAAAAGAAAAGTAAAAGAGAATTTATTAGAGAAGCAGTCTAGTTGCTTAAGAAAGAAATGATATACCTATTTTGTTTCTTTCATAAGTTACTGGACTAGTACCTAGAATATATGTACTTATAGTGCATGTGATTGTTAAGTAATAATGTATATAATGGTATATGCACGTACAAAACCAACAAAACTGTGAAAGAGTGCACGCCTACAAACTGCAATAGTAGTTTGGCGACTAATAAAATTAAGAAAACATGTAAGGTTTTTTTGGAAATAAAATAAATAAAAAAAAAAAAATGTCGGTGACGCGCGAGTGCTACCTCTGGTGTTGCAAGTGTTAAAAGGCAACGGTGACCGCTTACCTTCCGATGGAGGCCCAACCATAATAATAAATTACTGTATTTTTTTCAGATGGTTTTTCATAGAACATAGAAAGAGACTACGTAAGACAAAAGATGCAAAACTTAATATTGTAAACCAAAAAGAATCTGAGAATGTAGCACTAAATGTAAAGAATATTAAAGAAGATTCACTCCGAAGCAGCATCGATGTAGAAGAGAAGATATCTAAACAACATAAATAATTATTTATTATCACATTAATAAAATATTTTGTTCCCCTTATTTGTCCTTTATAATACCTAATACTTTTTGTCTTGAAAAATATGAAGACTAATCAAGCAAGACTAAATACCATAAGCTATACTTATAAGTCAAATTCAAATTCAAAATCATTTATTCAAATAGACCTTCGCAGGCACTTATGAAAAGTCTGACTCTAATACTCTAATACCGGTTCGGAAGGTTGCATTTGCTGAGAAGAGCCGGCAGTAAAGTCAGCAATTACTCTTTTCAAAACAAGCTTAGATTCATTACATAATATTTACATTCTAATTGCACTAACTACAATTGCATGCCCGGCGCGGCGGCAAAATTACAAAGTAGACTGAATAAATATTTAATAAGTAAATAAATAGCAAACTTAAGCAGACCAGCCCCCATGAGCAGCACCTGTTTACAAGTATGACGCGTGTAAGTAGTTTATGACATTTGACAATTACCTAACCTAAAAGAAACTGAAAAGCTTCTGAGCTGAGCAAAGCGACCAAGAATATTCTATTATCAACAAAATCATTGACTTATTAGGCCACAGTATAGATTTAATATTCATGTAACGCAAACGTTTGAATTAATTACAAAATTAGTGCGTCTATGCTACGCGATCCGAGTACACGTGGAGCACGAATTTGCCTAGCGTATGTAGACGGACTTGAGATTGTCGAAAGTGCTTTCGCTATTGAATATTCTGTGCTTTCGGCTCGCACTCGACTGCGCCACAAGTGCGCTCAGCCAATTGACAGTTTTTTTACGAACACAGTGATTCGCATCTCGCTCGTGTTGTAGGCTCGTTGTACGTCCACACTTGACATCGTGTGCAACGAATGAACAGGGGCTCGGCTCGGCTCGTGCTCGGTTCGCGTAACGTAGACGGGGTGAACACACATTTATCCGAGCCGAAAGCGTCGAACGAAACGAATTTAAGAATGTGTATAGGAAATCTTATCCAGGTTCGGAAGATTCGACTCGGGCGAGTGTGCGAGCTTTCATGATTTCATATACAGAATTCTAAAATTCGTTTTCTTCGATGCGTTTGACGCGCTCGGCTCGGATAAGTGTGCGTTCGCCTTTATGGTGCATAAGGAAAAACTAATCAAAACTTTGAAAATGGAATGTTATTTACTACCTTGTTTCCTAATCTAGAGAATTAATATGAATGAGATTCTTCGAATTACTTATTTTCAAAATGGTAGGTGTGTTTAGTATGTGTGAATTCTCTAGAAACTTATATAAAATCAAGAGATTCACTTCATACATTGACAATAGATAAAAACCTATTTTGTGTCCCAAAAATAAAGTTATGTTAGGGTCAATCCTCACTATGTCAGCAACGCTCCATCGCAGCAACGGCCCGGCACCGCCTCAACTCAATCCATCCACTAGCTGCCAGCGCGCCGCCTGCAAGATGGCAGCAGGCGGCACGGCGCCCCGTGGCGCCAGTGAAATTGGTGGCGCGGCTTTGGCAAGATACCGCTTGTTGGCGTATTTTTAAATGTTTTTTTTTTTTATACAACTTAGTCGGTAAACAAGCATACGGCCCACCGGTAAGCGGTTACCGTAGCCATATGGACGCTTGCAACACAAAAAGCATCGCTCACGCGTTACAGACCTTTCCTCCCTCCCCTATGAGTTCTGGCGACCTTACTCACGCGCAGGAACACAACTTTACACAATATAAAGTTATTTGGCTGCGGTATTCTGTAAGATGGAGGTACTTCCCCAGTCGAGCTGCTCTTTGAGCGAATAAACGCTATGCTCTACCTCTCTTAAAAGTCAGTTGGTCCGTTCCTGCGTGAAAGAAGGACAAACCAAATAACATACTTTCGCGTAAGTATATAAATAGATTAGATAGATTCACTACCCATTTAAACTCCCAAATAATAACTTTTATATACAGCCTGAACAGATATTATTTCTAAAACGCGAGTGAAACAACATAGCGAAAAATGATTTTATTAAAAAAAAAATGTCGCTTTTTATAAACCACTATCTATTTAGTAACAATTACATAAATGATTCTGTAAGTGATAATGTTTTCTTACACGGATACAAATATACACAAACCCAGTGTGGGTTTGTGTATATTTATCACACCAACGAATGTAAGGTATCTCAGTACAAATAGACGGCGTATGATAACAAAGTGTGTATATGTTTTATCAAGACATCACGGCCTATACAGTGGCTCATTAAAGACTAGTGTCAACAATAATAAGTTACTGTTTGATGGTGATAAGCAAGGTCTTGTAAAGGATGTTACATTTTGGGAAGCTATTGCCAAACGAACAGAAGAATTTAATTTACCTTGGTCAAAATAGTCAGGATAGTGTAGTTGCCGGCACGTAAGACTCGTTAGGTTATTTTTCAGTTTGATTTAGTTAGTTCTAAATTATGTCAATAACCATAGAATAATGACAAACAATTAAAGTGAAAAGAACAATTGAGAGCCAGGACATATTGCAAAATACTAAAAAGTGAAATCCAAAAGTTACATGCCGGCAACTGTACTTGATATTGGAGATTCTGGATGCAAACAAAAAAATATAATTATTCTTTTTTATTTTTATTTTATCAACATTTTAGAATCAAGCTATATACATACCTACCGCTGTGAAAAGCAATTGATTAAGATACAAACTAACTCTGAGTAAAATAAATAATTACGCCACTTTAGTATATCGCATTCTTTCGACGAGCGAGTACTAAAAATACAATGTCCAGTGCTAAAAATGAACATGAATATCTCGAAGAGAAACCGCTAAATGAAAAAGTTGAAAACAAAAAGGTATCTGTACCAAAAAGCTTTTACGAAAAGCTACGCTATGTTCAATCAAACATCACCGTGGAACCAATACTTGCCGGTCTTATCATACCCTCAATGCTTGCAAGACTTGCAGTCCAGAACCTTAACTTGGACAAGGCGTGTCGTGTCAAATTAGCTTACGAAGATTTAATATGCGATGCTCTTATTGAAAGGAAAGGAAACTTAACAGACTACGAAGGAAAAGTCCAAGCAATAATATCAGGTATAGAATCATGGAAGAGCATCATTCAAACGGCTATACCAATTCTTTTAGTTATATTCATGGGAGCCTGGAGCGACAGGACTGGCAACAGAAAGATATGCATCCTTTTGCCAATTTTAGGAGAATTACTCGTTTGTACCAGTAATATAGTGAGCACCTATTTCTTTTATGATATCTCAGTGGAAATAACTATGTTTTTTGAAGCGTTCTTTTCTGCCATAACGGGGGGTTGGGTCATGGTATTCATGGGAGTATTCAGTTACATTAGCGATATAACTGATGCAGAATCTCGCACTTTTAGAGTTGGTTTGGTAAACTTGTGCATGACAGCTGGGATACCTATTGGTACAGCTTTAAGTGGCATTTTGCTGAAGGTGCTAGGATATTATGGAGTATTTGCAATATCTGGATCGATTTATATGATGACACTGGTATATGGATATTTTTATTTGGAGAGTAACACGAAGCCTGATGACGGAGGTTCCGAAAAAGTAAGTTACTATTTTTGATAACATGCCGTAAGAACTTTTTAGAAAACAGGTATATCTAATACATTCAATAATATACCCAATAATTAAGAGAATAGTTGTATGATGAAGACAGAGTGCGGGAATGTGAATTTCCACATAACTGCCTAAAAATAAAGAGTGAGTTTTCTATTTTTTTATTCCAGCATTACTTATAAATGCATTTATAAGTAATGTGTGGTATTTTTATACGACTATTTTGGCATACAAGCATTTGACCCGCCTGATGGTAAGCGGTTACCGTAGTCCGATGGACGCTTCAGATGCCACAAGCGACGCTTTCAATACACGGGGCATCACTTACGCGTTACCTACCGAACCTTCCTCTCGCCAATGAGCTCTGGCAACCTTACTCACAGGCACATCATTGACTTACACATCATTGAGGTACATCCCCAGTCAAGCAACTCTTTGTTCAAAAAAATGCTATGCTCTACTTCTCTTTTATTGTCCTCTTTATGGAATCCTATGTGTTCAACAGTTGTTGTGAATCAAACTCTAACACTAATTTAGTCTCAACTATGTCTCTTTCTAACAAAGAACAATTTTAGTATTCCTCGAAGAAATTTAGTTCTGTCAAATTAGTCCAATGCTTATTTTCCATATAAATTTAGTAGCCATCTATCGCGGTTACATCTAAATACCCGCAAATGAAGACGGCAAAGACTAATTTGACAGCATTAAATATGTCCTATCCTTTTTCAATAATGTTTGTAAGAAAGAGATGTGATGTGACTAAAATTAGTTTAGTGCGATTTACAACAGAATCGGCACCAATATCATTATTAATTATCTTAATTTCAGAAAAAAACAGTATCATGTTCAGACATGTTCTCATTAGTGAAAGAGACAGCTACAGTAGCTTTCAAGAAAAGAGAATTTAACTACAGGAAAAAGATAATTTTGACGCTCACAGTTGTGGCAATCATTTATGGACCAAGCCATGGTAAGAGTGTACGCACGGCTACAGATCAAGCTATACATTTCCAGTATAAGCTGACCTCTCATTGTACGGAAATCCTATACTGTGCGAGATCAGCTTATACTGGAAATTATAGCTTGATGTGTAGCCGTGAGTACCCTTCTCAGTATATAAACAGTTGTTCATCAGGCTGTTGTTACTTTATAAAATTTCTCTTTGCTATCGAGGGTAATTTAAAGGTTCAATATCTAATCATAAAATTGATGTTCTGATGATAATAAAAAAGATATCTAGATGTATCTGATGCCATAGTCTAGCCATACCGAGAACGGTTTTGTGTAATTAAAATTCGACTTAATAGCTATTCCGGTAATGTTTATTCTACTAAAACATGTATACTAATAAAATCAATTAACAAAAGCGATGATAGCGGATCATTGCTCGACTGAAAAACAAAACTCGTCCCAAAATCTTACATTGAGCTTGATCCACATAACAAGGTGGTAAGGTAACCAGCTAAGCGGATCCCGCCGGACTAATCCGGTAGCTTCACTTGAGAGCTCTTCTGAACTTGGACTGGAGTATTTACCATACAATATTTTTGGCAGGTGAAAGGATTCTAACGTACATGTATGTGCGGTACCGACTGAAGTGGGACGCAATCAAGTACAGCATGTATTCAACTTACAGTATTATTACACATTCCTTAGGTAAGTAACTATCAAAATTTGAAACTTAGCAAAATATACTTCAGGATCAATAAAAAAAAAACACATGAATAAAGATATTACCAAAAATAATGTGCGTAAGGGTCAGTTCACACCGAGACGAGACGCGACGCGACGATACTTAAAGAGGCCAATTGTTTCACAAAGACGCATCGCGACGCCTCGAGGCGCAATGCGATGATGCGGGAAGTACTCTAATTCTCTCATTGAAATTTTTACCTTTTTTGTGTAGCAAATAAAGTTCTATTTGTATCGCTATATTAAAAAGTGCGCGCCGCGTGGTGTGAACTGACCCTTATAAATACCATTACGATTAGTAGAGCCGTCGAGGCGTCAACAGGTAACAAAACAATAAACAAACTCACGTACGCACTTATAATTATATTAGGAATATTCGTATGATATTTTGTGAAGCGGGGTTGAAAACTTCCATTTCTGTCTTCAGTGATATAAAGCGTATACGTAAAGGTGCGTCTACACTACGCGAACCGAGCCGAGCACACGTGGGCGTGAATTTTCGTAGCGTAGACGGACTTGCGAGCTTCGAACGAGCGTTCGGCTCGCGCTTGGCTGCGCTCCGCCAAATATCAGTTTTTTCACGAAGACAGGGATTTGCATCGCGCTCTTTTTGTAGGCTTCTTGTACGTCCACACTTGACATCGCGAGCGACAAACGAAGAGCGGCTTGGCGCGTTCTCGGTTCGCGTAGCGTAGACGCACCATAATAATATTTGAGCAGCTTTTTTCCCTAATTTATGGATATATTGTGTGACATACAATTAATATGAAAATAAGGAAACACAAACAGATTCATTCCAATTAGATACTGATTGTGGGCGGCACAATATTTACTTTAACCTGGCAACACATTACTAGAAAAATGTTTTCGTTTTATGACACAATTCCTATCTATTATGTACATATTCCCACAAGTAGGTAACATATGTATTTTCTGTGTTTTCTTCGTCAGGTGCATTATTTTCCATCAGTGTGTTCAGCAAACGATGGGGCTTCCACGACTCGATGCTGTGCCTCATTTCTGTTGTCAGCAAATTAGCTGGATCCATTCTAGTCGCCTTCGTACAGACTGATTTCCATATGTTTATGGGTATGTACCGCCTCACCATGTAAACATCACCTTATCTATTATATACCTATAAAAGAAAGTCGTGTTTGTTACACTTTGTTTATAAGTCAAGAACGGCTGAACCGATTTGGCTGAAAAATGGAAATTGAAAATTGGTGGGGAGGTAGCTTAGAACCAGGATACGGACATAGGATACTTTTTATAGGGTAGCGTAGGGTATACTATAAAGATCTTACGTATCCACCTGGCGAGCTACCACTCTCATGTTGAAGATCTGTCGCCAAGCACCTACTGTTGGCACTTTCCAAAGCAGGCTTCCAAGAGCCAGTTCCTATTTTGTCTACTTAGAATTTTTTTAAACACTGCCTTAGTGGATGCGGACGTTATACAACTTGTAAAGAAAAGGTACATCTATACAAAAGGGGCGAATATTAAAGTATCTACATATAAAAAGATTCAGCTCCGAATAAATTACTCAAAGAATTCATACCAAATTGATGGTTCCATAAGTTTATTGAATTCAAATCATGCCCAACGTGTGACCGCACTACGAGGGTATCTATTATCTTTTCACATTACTTGCTAATATTATTCCGCGATCTGTGCCTAGGTGCACGACACAAGCCTCCGCACCGCCTCGTGCTACCGCTATCGTGATATATACTTACAGACTTATACCCCACGTAGTATAGAAGATGCGTTTAAACTAATAAATAATATAATTGTCATTGATTCCAGTGCCTATCGTGGAAATACTAAATGCCACAACATATACATCGCTGAGGTCAATGGCTTCTAAACTGGTGCCAAGTGAAGAGATGGGTTAGTATTGAAGTAGGCACGATACGATCCTGTCTGAGTTTTTAGGCAATATGTCGTGGGTTCGATTCCCACACAGAATATGTATTTGTGTGCATCAACATGTCTGTATGTCCTGAGTCTGGGTGTATTTATGTATATTACAAACAAAAAGTCGTTTATTTATTATATCAGTTATGTGGTTTCCATAGTATAGGCTCTGCTTAGTTTGGGATCAGATGACCGTGTGTGAGGAATTTCCCAGGATAATTATTTTATTTATTTAATAATATATTATATTGACGCCAATGTTGAGATGGGTAATAGGTACTCATCTATACTATATGTTTATCTATAATATAAGTTATAATAAAGCTGAAGAGTTAGTATGTTTGTAAGTTACTACGATGCCTTCTACCTTTGCCGACATCTACCCATTTCAAACTCGCAGCATTCAATGTTCTGAAGAATTAAATGAATGACATACTTATACAACGTGTAAAACCTTGTAATATTTATATTTAAAGTTACATAAATCGATTCAGTAGGCGATTCTGAACAAACCGTTTAGCACCCAAATCTGTTATGTAAGTATGTGTATAGGTATGCATAGTAGATACAAAAACTGTTGACCCACCATGCGATGACATTTATCATTATCAATACGAGAGACATTGCACCTTAAATATTACATATGACAAATATTATTCCTAAAAGCATGAATATCATTCATATTTTTGTTATACAAAAATCCCCTTAACCAAACCACGAACAAATTGCACTCTTAATTAAAAACGCTTGAACAAATTCCAGCATTAGACTATTCTGCAAATAACTCTTCAACTCAGCGCATTGTCCTTTGAAATGCAAATTTCATAGCTGCTAACGTTAAAGTGCACCTATATTTGCTGTACCAGAAATTCAGAGGACACTTAGCTGTTCTGTTTTGTAAAATTAGACTAATCTGTTGCTTTTTTACTTAAAACTAGTTCCCACGTCGTGTTTTTTTACCGGAGGGATCTAATGGTGCGTCCATGCTACGCGAATCGAGCATGAGCCGAGCCACGAACGAACAGAATTCGTTCGTTGCTCGCGATGTCAAGACAACGACCGCGATGCAAATCCCTTTAGAATATTAGATTGACTATCTTTCTTCGAGTGATGTTTTTTTGGTCGACAACGAGCGACACAGGGGCGGTATCACGGAAAAGAGAATACATCTTTTCTCTGTGGGCGGTATAGTAGGTACAAAAATGGCCTTAATTCCATAAAATACTGTAAATGCATAAACCAAACCAAAATCCTTATTAAATTTGAACTAAAATTACCGCAATGTATGGTCACTCACTAGGCACGTGCACAGACTAAAGCTAGGCGCAAGCCGCCGTTGCCCCACCTCACGCAGTCCCGTTGAGTTACAACTACACTTTAACTTATTACATGATTTTCCATTTTTTTTTATTATTATAAAAAACAAAGTATCTTATTTATATTTTTAGTACCAGTATCATTTGTATTATCAACCCTGAGTCGCTCGTTGCTGACCAAAACAACGACCTGTATATTAATAAATTAATGAACCTATACTTGCCTCTACTCTCTGTACTCTTTCAGGCAAGATGAACTCTCTTTTGAGCCTGGTGGAAACCCTGGCAGCACTGGTCTTCGACCCCACATACTCCGCACTGTACGCTAGGACTATAACAGTATTCACTGGAGCAGTTTTCATCTTCAGTGGTCTTTTGACTCTACCAGCTATCACTATTCTATTGTAAGTGAAGTTGAACTTTAAAAATTAATGTTTGTTTGTTTATTTGTCCTCAAGGCGTTTCTTATATTATTACCAATTGATTCGATTGTGAAGAAATGTTGCTGAGATGTTGTGCATGAGCAGGATGGGGTTTCTGGCATAGAAAATAGAGGGGCTGCAAAGCAAGTTTTGGGGATTAGCCAGTAATACTACAAATGTAAAAGTTTGTTAGGATATGAGGATGTGAAGATGTTTGTTACTCTCATAAGCATCATCATCAGCCTATAATGTCCCACTGCTGAGCACAGGCCTCCTTTCACAAATGAGGGTGAAAGGGAATGGGCAGATACTCCACCACGCGTGCCCACTGCGGTTTGGTGGAGGTGGGCTAGTGGTCAACCTACTGTTGGAATTTTTCAAGCCGCCTAGGAGGCATCCAGCTAGCTTAACGACTATCACAATTAAGTGATAACCGGGACCAACGGCTTTACGTGCCTTCCGAAGCACGGAAACGCTCGATTTGAAATACCACTAGACGGGCACCCGTCCAGGTATCGACCACTTAGGACCACTGCCGATCGATTAGGAACGGCTGATCATGCTACGCCACGAGCGCTTGTTGCTCTACCAGGTGAAAACTACAAAACGGATTTGGACGAAATTTGGCACATAGATATAGTTTACTCTGGAGTAACATGGGATACTTTTGAATGAAACCGTGGTTGGTCAGCTTGTTTTGTACTTATACAAATCAAATCAAAAAGTCATTTATTCAGTTTAGGCTCTGGTAAGGCACATACAGCTGAATTTACCACCGGTTCGGCGGAATACACTTAAACTTATTGGTTTATATTCAGTGGATGATACTTATATCAAGAAATTATTTTATTTTTCCCAAATAAAATAAAAATTGAATAATTTATTTTTATTTTAAAAGGCATAGTTTTCCCCGGGACCTACACACACACACATAAAAAAATGATTATTTTTTACTTTCTAACAGTGTATTTCTATTAAAAACATAACTTTTTCTTGATAAAGCTACATTTTAAAAATATTTCAGCTTTTACAAGTGATCACAAACTTATTTTGAAGTGTATGATTTCAAACGGCTACTTATAATGAACACTATAATTTTTCTTTCGAGTATTTATATTTTTATAACAAATAAATTGAATGAGCCATACCTATAATATCAACCATAGAAATACAATAAGTCTATCTATGTTTACCTGTAAAGCTTAATGGACTCCTAATTAAATAACAATGAAGCAACTAATCAGCAAAAAATATCGGAACTTTATGACTTGGCAACTAATTTAATACGAGGACATATTTATTTTATTTTTCTTCTATTTAAACGTCATGTATTAGGTTTTATTCCATGGTTTATTTATTTTCAGATGGTTCTTCATAAAACATAGACAAGAAACCAAAGAGAGGCGGATTCAAGCGAAGATTGACAGACGAGATGTCATATGTGAAGGTGTTACTGATAAAATACCAGAATGAAGACCACCATCTTTAAGCTTATACAACTAACATGGACGTATAAAAAAATCAGGACGGAGTGTCGCGTTATACGTAGTGAAGCACCGCAAGTAAGCCGGGCAGTCTCGATTTTTTTTTTTTCTATACAACTTAGTCTATAAACAAGCATACGGCCCGCCTGATGGTAAGCGGTTACCGTAGCCATATAGACGCTTGCAACACACGAAGCATCGCTCACGCGTTATCGACCTACCCCCCCTCCCCTATGAGCTCTGGCAACCTTACTCACGCGCAGGAACACAACTTTACACAATGTAAAGTTATTTGGCTGCGGTATTCTATAAGGTACTTCCCCAGTCGAGCTGCTCTTTGAGCGAATAAACGCTATGCTCTACCTCTCTTAAAAATCGTAATATATATAATCGTAAATACAAGCCTCACACATACATGTACATAGTAAGCCAATTGGTTGTCATTTCACATTGAGACGTCGACAATAACAATAAGGCTTAGTATCACTTGTGCCTGCTTGCACCAGTACTGATTTTACTCACACATACGTTGGAAAAATATAGTGCTTCACTTAGGCGGTGCGCCGTCCTGATTTTTTTTATACGTGCATGACCACAAAGAAAGATCTCCATCAAATTATGATATATTTTAAAATACTAAAGTGAAGAAGTTTTACTCCTTAGATTTTTATATTGATAGTATGAATATATTTTCCATAAAATTATGTAGGTATTGGAGTAAAGTAGAAGTTGAGATTGAAAGACAGGTTGTATCATAAAATGTACTTAAAAAGTTTTTTTATACACTCAAAATTATTAAAATTTTCAAATTTTAATAATTCCGGATTTGGCTCAATTATGTGATGAACATTTGTATGATTATACATAAATACTATAATAATAGGTAAACTTTTATAATAAAATAGTTTTTATTGAAAAGTGTATTTTTTCATATGTTTTTGTATTGCCAAGTCTATTAAAACCCAGGTGTTAACATAGTCCCGGCTCTTTTTAACCGACTTCAAAAAGGAGGAGGTTCTATGTTCGACTGCATTTTTTTTTAATGTATGTTCACCGATTACTCGGAAATGGCTTATGCGATTTAGATCGTTTAAACAGTAATATGTCAAGGTAGATCCCGAATAATCCCGAGGTGGACCCATATAAATTTTATCGTGATCTGACCATAGAAATTGAAGATATGATGGAATTCCTCAACGGAAAAGAGCAGATACATCGCGATTGAAGCATTTTATTCAATATTGTCGACAATTTATCAATGATCATCATCATCATCATCAGCCTATAATGTCCCACTACTGAGCACAGGCCTCCTTTCACAAATGAGAGTGAAAGGGACTAGGCGATACTCCACCACGCGTGGGCAATGCGGATTGATGGAGGTAGGCTAGTGGTCAACCTACTGTTGGAATTTTTCAAGCCGCTTAGAAGGCATCCAACTAGCTTAACGACTATCACAGTTAAGTGATAACCGGGACCAACAGCTTTACGTGCCTTCCGAAGCACGGAAACGCTCGATTTGAAATACCACTAGGCGGTCACCCATCCAGGTACCGACCACGACAGACGTAGCTTAACATTGCCGATCGATTAAGAACGGCTAATCATGCTACACCACGAGCGCATCAATGATACCATGGACGAATAGATAATATCTTTCCTCTATGATGATAAACATCCTCGGTCAGTGATAAATATTGAACACATATACGAAACTCAAAATTGAAATAATAACATTTAAAAAAAAACAGCCTTCAAAGTACACTAAAATTTATAAAATAATTCTTATATGACACTGTTTTCAAGTCAGCGAAATATTTTCTATAGAACAAGTCATGCTCTTTAGCTGACTTCAAAACAGTGTCATATAATAACTGATTACCATCAGGTTATATTCCTTATAACATTCAAGTTATATTCCAAATTCTATAGATTAAAGAGCTTGTTTTTCTCTTTTCAGTTAATTTTTGTTTTACGCAGTCGGGTTTTTTGTTTCTTTTAATAATTTAATTTATTTTTGATGTCGATTAAAAATAAATTTTATAATTAACCGACTATCGATACATATAAAATCTAACAACTAACGTTAATAACAAACTTCCTGGTGCAAACTTTAAGAAGAAACCTGTTTTAAAACCGTTTTAAAACATTGGTATTCAACTCTATAGCAGTTTATATTTGAAGTTCGTTAGAGAAACGTGTGTGCTTTAATATTATCTATTTATCTATTTTAAACGGTATATTCCTATTATGGTCAATATCAGAGAACCAGTTTTTGCAGACATGACCTACTCTCATACAGTAATTATTGCGCTCGTCTAAGGTCCGAACGGACTTTTATAACAATTGTTATTTTTTAACCGTGATTCAAAGGAAGAGGTAAGCAGGTACCTAAGTTATTTATTAAGTCCTAATTTATATCCGTAGCTCATAGCGGGTCAAACCCATTTAATCCTCTAGCTAGTCTATCGTCTAAAGCCCATCACAGACGTACCTAGCTATAATATAAATTACAGTGCAGTTTGGTGAAGTAACAGAAATATATATTATAGCTGCGAGTGCGGTCACAAAAAGATTAGTATTGAAAATAGTTTATGCGTTTCTATGATTTATATTAATATATATTATAGCTACGTCTGTGATGGGCTTAAATATGACCAAAATCATACCATAGTAAGTGATGATGAGGCCGAAGATGGTAAACACTCAAAGCCTGGAAGGATACTCACCCGCAGCTGCCGGCCGGAACATACCATGGGCCCTAATCTGCTATTAAAATAAGTATTCCAATGAACTACATATGTGGTGTCAAAATTTACAGATTTACCCCTTATTCATAATGGCGTTTTAACTAAATCAGTGTAATAGTGTCCTCCGTCTCACTCTTTCGATCAGCAAATGTCACGTGTCAGATAAAGACGTCAGAATTTTAGCTAATCAACGTTTGATAACTTCATTATGAATAAGGGGGTTAGTGTTGAAAAGCATTATAAATTTAGTAGACAACGCACATTGGCTCAATGACATCGGAAGTCTTAAGGGATCGTATCAGAAATATCAGCTAAAATAGGATACTTGGCCCCTAGCAGCAGTTTTTTTTTGCAAACTCCTATTAAAATTCGTGCCTTAACTTAGCTTGCATGATTATAAACATCATCAGAATAGAGCAAAAATATTTTCACAATATTATAAGAAGAAAGTAGGATTAGTCGAATAAGATAAACATAGAAAGAGCGTTCGCCATACTATAACGAATAAAAAACAGCTATGCTATTCTGTAAAAGGTAAATCACTTCTTTCTGTCCTCTGTGGTAAATCATCTCGAAAGTCATCTCGCAACTCACACCCACTTCGATTGTCATCTTTCTTGTCATTGTATTGGTATTCTCAAGAAAAAATCAAGGCCAAGTGAAGTTAAGTGAGTTACGAGAACTCAAAAGTATATTCGTCACGTCAAAATACTCACCTGTCGTAGTTCATCTCACTTCCGTCATCACTCAGTGGCGCTAGTGTCGAACTCACTCATTTTAAGAATATGAAACTTTAATCTCATCGCGGATTCAGAAGTGACATTTCAAATGAACGTTACAGAATAGCACTGCAGGCCAACTATTTTAGGCTGGTCTGTGACAATGCTAGGTTTCACCACTTCACGCTCACTCTGCTTGTCATAGACACGTTCATAATGATAGCAGCTGTTGAAATATTGCAAGAAATTATTTTGCAATTTTATTTATTTTTATTTGATTTAGCAACTATCAGCTAGGCGATTTTTTCAACGCATGAACAGCTTCGGCGCTCAATCTGGATGTATCCTTAAGGATAAATATCCTATTATTAATCTTTGATTAATCAAAGGATATAAATTTGAACGAACGAATTTGATATATAAGGATTCATTGAGCCTCGCCGTATCAACAACCAATGCAGAAGGAAAGCCTTCAATGGAAACTGCATACTAGGTACCCGGATTCACTCTCATAATTAAACTAGTAGTAAAAAAACCGGCCAAGTGCGAGTCAGACACGCGCACCGAGGGTTCCGTACAAACCTGTAGGTATATAAGTAAATGGTAGTATAGACCTGAGTATTTAGTCGGCCACCGGACGGCAAGGCGTACTCGCGGGAGCTCATCCGAGCGGACCCGCCTACCTAACACAACGTGCCTCATACCAGTACCGCCGCCTGCATAGTTCGCTATTACAAGCTTGAGCCACACAGTCGCTGGCGGGAAGATGAACGTAGCTGCATAATGCAGCCAACCACTCCACATGCTGAGTACACAGCAGCACCCTACGCCCCGCGTGCATTCACACGCGGCGATGGACACCACACAAAGAAAGCCTGATCGGCCTTGAAAGTGTTTCCCCACCCCCCTTGCGGGGGGTGTGAGATGTTTTCCCTTGGACCTGAGTATTTGATATGGATTTCAATTTATGACGTATTAAAAAAAAACTACTTACTAGATCTCGTTCAAACCAATTTTCGTTGGTAGTTTGCATCGTAATGTACATCATATATTTTTTATAGATTTATCATTCTCTTATTTTAGAAGTTACAGGGGGGGGGACACACATTTTACCACTTTGGAAGTGTCTCTCGCGCAAACTATTCAGTTTAGAAAAAAATGATATTTGTGTTATCCTTAACACCGGCTTAGCTTGGATACCAGTTTCTCCTACAAACTTTAAAATGTCATGTTTATTATATTAAATTGTTATTCTAGTTTGTAAGGAGAATTTTATTATTATTATTTATTATTATTCATCAGAATTGCAACCATATTTTTTTATACATATGAAATCTCTTACACCAACAAAAAAAACTCATTATAATGTATAATAATAATAATAATAATTTTTATACTTTTAAATATATGTATTGTTTTTTTTTTATATATATCTATATTTAAATGTGTAAAAATAAGTGTAAAGATTAATAAATGGAATAATAATAAATATAATAATAAATATTTTATTGCCAGAACAGATTTACAATGTATAGATAAAAATAACATAAGAACACTTTAACTAGAGAGTAATTTGACACAGGTTACTGGCAAGGCCCAAACTAAGCATGATAACATGCTTGTATCTTGGGAATTAGAGTGAGATTTTATAACTAAGATTTTAACAAATAAAACAGTGAGTGTATTTACTTGCCTATGTACTAATCGTTTCAAATCATTGTATACACGAATCTAAATAATTACAAAACCACTATGCACATAGTAAGAGTTGCCATTTGATCCATACAACGAGCCTACGTCTTTGTATGTCAATATGGCTAAACGCAGACAATTCTTACAATTCCTGCTCAAGTAGGTAATTGGTCAAAATGTCACCGACGGAATCATTGTACACTTTAGTGTTGTCTAAAGTCGATAGTTCGATTTATTTGTGTCTGGGAAAAGCGTAGGATATACGGATGCGGGTAATGTCAACTTAGTTCAAAACAGAAAGCAAATATCGACCATTGGCAGGCTAATCCAGTTAGGCAAGCCATAAAAAAAATTGTGAACTAGCCCACCCTCATTTTCACCCTCCCATAAGCAGTGTTAATTTCCCGACTCTTTAAAATCTTGAACTAAATCATATAGTATGAAAACCTTGTTCATTGATGTTCATCATCATCATCAGCCTATTATGTCTCAGTGCTGAGCACAGACCTCCTGGCACAAATTAAGGTGAAAGGTAACGGGCAGATACAACCACGCCTGCCAGCTGCGGATCGGTGGAAGAAGAGGCTAGTGGTCAACCTACTATTGGAATTTTCAAGCCGCCTCAGAGGCCTACCTAACTAGCTTAACAACTATCACAAATAAGTGATAACCGGTACCAACGGCTTTACGTGCCTTCCGAAGCACGGAAACACTCGAAATACCACTAGACGGTCAACCATCCCGGTACCGACCACGACAGTGGTATCTTAACTTTGCCGATACCACGAGCGCTTCAATCATTGATGTTATTTCATTTCCTGCTTTATTATCACTAATCACTGTGGAATTGTGGTATTACAGAAGCCTTTAGAGCCAGTGGCACACAAATTCTAGAAGATGTTATAGACTTTCCGTGTTACTACCAGTTACCACCTTCGGACACATCATCACTGACCGTTATGATATTGTCGTCAAAGATAAAACAATCCCAATCAGTATTATTCTTAATATCGATAAATCCAGGTTTACTAAACAGCCAGCACTAATAAACAGTTTAGTTATCGTACGATAGACTACTTCTTGTACCATTTGTAGATGTTAATTTTGTGGACACGTAGATGTGATATATTCGTTATTGTTTCTTGTGGTGAATTAAAATAGTGTTCAAAGTGCAGTGAATGTTTCTATAGTTCATAATTACGAGCGTACTTTAACATAGCGTAAGTTCATTTTTAAACTTTAGGACGTTCTCATAAAGTAAATAGACACTGTGTCTGAAACTGTCACCCTTGTGTCAAAGATAGTGTACAGTCGAGGATAGAAATTATGTTCTTATACACTTTATGAAATTCCAAAGCATTTTTTTTGCATTGTATAGATTCAGATGGTGAAATATTACATTAATCATAAATATGTTAATGAATTCTAGCTGCATAATCTCACAAACATAATACTATATGTTTATTGCTCAATTACGCTTCAACAACTGAACGGATTTGGATGAAATTTGGCACGCTGATAAAATATGTTTTGGATTAACACATAGGGTTTTTATTCCGGGTAAGCTATATATCCCTCAGGTTTGAAACCGCGGGGCGCAACTATAGCATTTCATATTTATCAATAGTTTATGATAATCAATGTAGAATTTCACTAAGTGTATTATAGCCTCGACTGTACAGTTCCAAGTTCTCCACCTCAATCGTATGAAGGAAGCGCGTACGGATAAAATATGAATGAACGAACACAATCTATAATTTCCATATAAAATATATATAAAA
Organism: Achlya flavicornis; assembly: GCA_947623365.1. Lineage (NCBI taxonomy): Eukaryota > Metazoa > Arthropoda > Insecta > Lepidoptera > Drepanidae > Achlya > Achlya flavicornis. The sequence continues at coordinate 3,543,884 of OX392474.1, forward strand.
ACACGTATTTTTAGGGTTCCGTAGTCAATATTTTTGTTTTTATAGTAATTTTATATGGAAACTACCAATGATGTCAGGCTGTATGTATAAATAAACATATTAAATAGCGAAACAAAGTTATCACATAAAATCTTAGATATAATTATAATATTTTAGTAGTGTGGTGTTTATTTTTGTTCGTAAATCTCATTGGGAATTTTGTTTTCAAAATGTGTTTGTAAATTATATAGATTCCCCGGCTTATTATATAACAATAAGTTTATAAACAATTGACGATTGTGAGAGAAAAGAATGGTTTTATTTTTCCGATAAAATATTCTGGCGTCTTTATAACTTGTATAGTAATGCGGCATTTTTATACGGGGTGGATTAGACAATACGAAATAAAATGAAACCACGTAAGTAATCGTGTAAACGATCAACTTTAACTATGGGATCAACATCGAAATCGCAAAATAAAATACTGCTTTTCATTCAAAAGGTACATCTCTCCTCGGCAAAAATATATGAAAAGCAGTAATGTTTTTTTTCTTGCGATTTCGAAGTATAGTTTATAATAAATTTCATAAGCAAACGATACGTTCATATGAAATACTTATAATATAAGAGCGAGTGCTTTGTACATATGACAGACGTGTATAGATATTTATTTTGTCCGATAAAATGTCAAAAACTAAATAAAATAATAATTACATAAAAAAACTTTCAATAAAATATATAATACTTTTACATCTACCAATGAAATAAAAATAACTGTGTTTATAAAAGAAATTGACTTTTTTGTCTACCAATACCCAACATGATTATTTGCAGTAACGATTTTGCACTATTCAACACCTAACCGCAAGTCTACCTAGACTAGGGGCCTGTTTTATGTAGCTACTCTGCACTCTGCTGTCTTCAATTCACTTTTCAAATATTGCCGAGCGAAGAGTAAAACTGTTTTATGATTGAACGATGACTTTTCGCAAACATGTGAATTTGTAACGCTCTCTTCACTTTTCCGAATTTGACACTTGAGTCTATAAATTTGTAGATAAAACATAATTCCACCTAAATGTTACACAATAGTGATTTCAAGAGTAGTTACATAAAACAGGCCCTAGGTGGAATGGAATAGAATAACTTTTTATTTGTGAGTATAACAAATTGACAATATTAATTACATACTTAAAATAAATTATAAATAAAATACTGCCAAAGAACCGGTTATGACCGCTCAGCAATATTCTTGCGGTTCAAAAATATAACAATTGATTTCTATTGTCAAACAGTCAAAGGACTAAGCCGCAACGCTGTTTTTTTGCGGTACCTTCATACCTACCAACGATATGCATCTGCATATAAAACGTATGTTAGTTCGCATAATTAATTAGTTTTCACACGCGGAAGTTAAACAAACCATATCTTCTTATTTTTTTGATTCATTGACAATAGAAAAAATACATCCAAGTTATTTAAACAGGTATGCATTCGAGCTAAGGCCATCTACATAGGCAATAGGGTAAATAATTCTAATAATAAAATTAAAACAGTGTGGCAGATTATTAATACAGAGACTGGTAAAAATAAAATCAAAGATAATACTTTTTGTCTTAAAATTAATGATAAACTAATATCAGATAAATTAGAAGTAGCATCTGCTTTTGAAACTTTTTTCTCAAATATACCTGTGGAGGCTACTAAAAATCTTGCTTCGTCTTCCACGTTAGCAGAATCGATTTTACAGAAGACTTTTCAACGAAACATTCCAGACTTCGCATTCACCCAGGTTAGTGACTATGACATTATCACGGCTTTCAAGTCACTAAATATGAAAAATACAGAAGACTTATGGGGTTTGTCAGTTAAAGTTATACAGTCAATTATTTTTAATATTGCCCCTATTTTAGCCCTAATTTTTAACCAATGTCTCGAACAGGGCAACTTTCCTGATTTAATGAAATACAGCAAAATTGTTCCGATTTTTAAATCGGGATGTAAAAACAATCCCTCAGATTACAGACCGGTCTCAGTACTTCCTGCATTAAGTAAGATTTTTGAAAAGATTGTGCTAAACCAAATGTTAAGGCATTTTAATAACCACAAGATACTCCATGATGATCAGTTCGGTTTTACGAGAGGTAAGTCCACTACGGATGCGGGAGCTAAACTTATTAAGCATATTTTTCAGGCCTGGGAGTGCTCACACGATGCTATTGGTATCTTTTGTGATCTCTCCAAGGCATTTGATTGCGTAGATCACCAAACGCTAGCTCTTAAACTTAAGTTATACGGAATTCGCGGAGTGGCTCTCGATCTTGTGGTTTCCTATCTTTCAGGGCGCCAACAAAAAGTAGGAATCAATGGTAGTGTGTCATCGGGCTCCTTAGTCAAATTAGGCGTACCTCAAGGCTCGATTTTAGGCCCATTTCTGTTTCTAGTTTATATAAATGACCTACCTTATATGGTGAAAGAACTATCAGATGTCGTTTTGTTTGCAGATGATACGTCTCTGATATTTAAAGTAGATAGAAAAGACAAAGATCTTTTAAAAGTTAACTACGCTCTGAAGACTGTGTCTCAATGGTTTGCTGCCAACAATCTTATGTTAAACTCAAAAAAAACAAAATGTATAAGATTTTCATTACCAAATGTACCAAAAGTTGATACCAGTGTTATTGTGGATGGTAATAAACTTAATGTAGTAGATAAGACTGTTTTTCTTGGTCTGACTATAGACTGTAGATTGCAGTGGGGTGCTCACCTGGAAGCCTTAGGTGGTAAACTGAGCTCCGCTGCGTTTGCAGTCAGCAAAATAAGGCAACTGACGGACATTAATACAGCCAGATTAATTTATTTTGCATATTTTCATAGTCTTATGTCTTACGGCCTTTTGCTGTGGGGCTCTGCCGCAGACTTGGAATCAATTTTTGTATTACAAAAAAGGGCAATTCGCGCCATCTACTGTTTGGGTTCTCGCGAGTCTCTACGAAATATATTTCCGGATATTAATATACTAACTTTGCCCTCTCAGTACATTTTTGAAAATATTATGTATGTCCGCAAGAACATTAATTTGTTTCCAGTCAATAGTGACTATCATGATAGAAACACTAGAAACAAAGACAAAATAACTGTACCTAGATTTAGATTAGCTAAAGTAAATAAGTCCTTTCTTGGGAATTGTATTAAATTTTACAATAAAATTCCTCATAGCGTGACCAGTATGTCCTTTTTTAAATTTAAGGAACATATCAAAAAGCGGCTGTTGAGTAGGGCTTATTATAAAGTGTCTCATTATATTGACGACAAGGATGTATGGAAGTAGCTTCTCTCTGCACCTGCCTCACTGAGCAGATAGTTCAAGGTCCATTTTAATTCAAAGTATGCTATTATTATTATAAGTTATATTTTTAGGTTACAGATTATATTACCTATTGTAATTAAATAAATTCAATTCAATGTTCTTCATTTATTTAGTTTGATATAAATGCATCGATTTATTATGTCTGTGTAATTGTTATATTTTTTTATTTTGTGATATTTAGTCTAAGCTTGTCAATAGTCACAGTGATAACAAATTGTGTGTTTAGTGTTTCCCTTTAGTTATTTTTTATTTCTAAGGCAGACTTAAGTAAGTCATGCTCACTTTAAGGCCTTTGCTTGCGGCGGCGTCGTGTGACGGGTCGCTCACTTCCCTCCAATATGGCGAGGAGGGCGATGGCTGCCACACGCGTCATACTTGTGAACAGGTGCTGCTTGTGGGGGCTGGTCTGCTTAAGTTTGCTATTTATTTACTTATTAAATATTTTTTCAGTCTACTTTGTAATTTTGCCGCCGCGCCGGGGCACGCAATTGTTTTCAGTGCGATTAGAATGTAAATATTATGTAATTAATCTAAGCCTGTTTTGAAAAGAGTAATTGCTGAGTTTATTGCCGGCTCTTCTCAGCAAATGCAACCTTCCGAACCGGTATTAGAGTATTAGAGTCAGACTTTTCATAAGTGCCTGCGAAGGTCTATTTGAATAAATGATTTTGAATTTTGAATTTTGAATTTTGAACATGTCTTATATTTTTTGATAATGTAAATAGATTTTTTCAAGAAACTAGCCTATTTCTTAGAATAAAATTTATTTATTAGAATATTTCACTATGAAATATTCTATTAAATTGAAATGAAGTAGAAACTCCTTTTATCTAATCATAGTAATTCGAAAAGAAGATTTTATTATTTAAAATTACTTTGATAACTTCAGTAGTTTTGACTTTCATGAGACCTTTTGATAAATGCGTCTGATTGACTTTCAAAAACAACTGCAGGTCAACTAAAATCTAAAATTGTATTATATTCGTAGTCAACGCTAATTTTGGTTTGGTGACTGCTCTATCCTTTCGGTTGTGTGGGGAAGGACCGATTCCCTTCTAAGCATTGTGTACTTACTATCATCGAAATCGTCACTAACTATTGTATTTTAATCAAACGCAAAACATATTAGTAGGTTAAAGCCCTAATCTGCGAAATCGCGAATGTGGTGCTATTTGTGAAAATTACGATGGTGTCACCACAGACGTATGAGTAGTAGGTACCTACAAAGTGTCACCCACTATATAAAAATTGTGTAATAAAACTACTCTTATGTCAAAATCAAAATCAAAAAGTCATTTAGTTTAGGTCCTGGTAAGGCACTTATGAACGTTATGGTGCGTCCATGCTTGGCGAACCGAGCACGAGCCGAGCCACGAACGAGCACACTGCGAGCACGCTTCGCGTAGCGTGGACAGGCTTGCGAACCTCGAACGAACATTCGTAGCGTGCTCGACTGCGCTCCGCCCGTTTGTAATTTTTTTCACGAACACAGGGATTCGCATCGCACTCGTTGTAGACTCGTTGAAGGCTCGTTAAGTACGTCCACGCTTGAAATCGCGAGCAACTAACGAATCCTGTTCGAGGCTCGACTCGTGCTCGCTTCGCGTAGCATGGACGCACCATTAAGTTGGTACATACAGTTGAATATACCACCGGTTCGGAATACACTTAAACTGAGAAGACTCCGGCAAGAAACTCAGCAAGGCTTTTTTTTGTGGGAGATCTTTTCATATTACAGTATGTAAAAACAACTACGTACCAAACCATTACAATAAAACAACATTGTGCCAAAAAAATAACGACAAATATACCTAGACTTAAAGAAGACCTCAAATATTCTATTCATAATATCTTATAAAATATTTATATAAAATTCTTTTAAGTGTAGTGATTGACGGCGCTAATAGCAACAATTTGCACAATTTTCATTAATAATACATATTTGTTGAGTTCTTTTTTTTTGTGCAGAGATGCGGAACTTTGCCATGAGATGTGTCCATGGCGCATAATTGTCGTTTCAATGTATGACCGAATGACATCGTTTACGAGTTTAATCCTCATGCCGTGTAAGTATCAACGTGGTTTTTCATGTATAGTTATCTTAAATTGAACTTTATATCGTAGGTCTTGAATTCAATTTTGATCCTTAAAATGTTATATATCTGAATGGCGGATCATTACGCATATGCTTATTTTCTAGTTTCTAGCCTAGTATAATTTTGCAAAGGTTTAACCATATACTTAATCTAACATACCGGAAAAAATAACAGGTAACATTTTTTCATCGTCATGCATCAAACTTATAATTAAAACGTGATACCGACTAATGAAAATAGTCATGTGCAGGTAGAAATATCGATACTTTATGTATTTTAACTCTTTTTAATTATCATTTATTATTTTTATATTAACAACAAACATACAAAAAATACATCCAGCCTGTCGATCGGCAAGATTCCCATAAATCTATAATAATATAATAAAGCGGAAGAGTTTTTTTTGTTTGTTTAAACGGGCTAATCACTGGAACTACCAGTCGGATTCGAAAAATTCTTTCGCTAGTAGGAAGCTCCATTATCCCCGAGTATTATAGGCTACTTTTAATCACGGGAACGCGGGTGAAACCGCGCGAGACAGCTAGTATTCTATAAGCAATATTAAGTCTTATTTACATCAAAAATAACTATTTATGGCCCACCCACAAACTTAAAATTAAACAACATACGCGTCGAATATAGAACCTCCTCCTTTTTTGAAGTCGGTTATCTATACTCATTTACTAATCTATACTAATATAATAAAGCGGAAGAGTTTTATTGTTTGTTTAAACGGGCTAATCACTGGAACTACCAGTCGGATTCGAAAAATTCTTTCAATAATAGGAAGCTACATTATCCCCGACTATTATAGGCTACTTTTTATCACGGGAACGCGGGTGAAACCGCGCGAAACAGCTAGTAATATAATAAAGCGGAAGACATTTTTTCACTGTATTTTGTCTTTGTTTTTTTATTTGTTTAAACGGGATAATCTCTGGAACTACCAGTTGGATTCGAAAAATTCTTTCACCAATAGGAAGCTACATTATCCCCGAGTATTATAGGCTCCTTTTTATCCAGGGGACGTCGGTGAAACCGCGGGGAACCACTAGGTAATAATAGTCATCCTACCAACTGCCACTCTAGGCTATCCATTGAATTCCAAGACTATGTGTTTATATGATCGGTTCTTCAAACAATGCTATGTTTAAAAAACATTACCAGGTCATATTCTGAGTCTGTTCGCGACAAATCATACAATACACGTCATTATCGAAGGAAAACTAACGCGTGATAAAACTCAGACACTAAAACAATATAATTATTGATTAAAACGTAAGATATAAATAAATAGAAAATGTAACTCGTGATAATAATTATCTACCGCAGTGTTGCATTATGATCACTACTTTCATATTATTATATTATATCATATATAAATGTAAAGCAAATAAACTACAATTGATGTGTGATGTTTTCTGCAAAACTGAACTGTAAGTTATTATGTTAATACGTTTTTTCAAATCTAATATAGATATCAGTCTAATATTGTTTCTTTTTATCTATCAACAGAGGTTTAGGAAAAAATGCTTGAACGAGAATCAAAGCAAAACCGTACAATACACACTGAATAATCATCGCCATCTAATCCAAACGCTGACCTCACTACACGACCGTTTATATTTATCATTGCCTTTTCATACAGATACCAGTAGACAGTCGGCCGCTGAGCACACCAACACCGAATCTAAAGCATACCACAGTTTAGAGGATAAACTATAAATGAAAGAACCAACAGTAACTTACGATAATCCTACCAATATACAACAGGACGCCCTTATCAATTAGAGCTCTACATCATTATCATTATCTACGCGTAATTGATATCAAACAAATATATGAAGACAAACAATAAAAGCAATTATTGTGCTACTTACTGACAGATATGATGTGAAATAAAATATTGCAACAGTAACGATTGGTCGCGCTCGAGAGTTCATAAACAATGGAGTTGATATAACAAATCAAAAATATATAAAATAACAATCGAAACAAAATTTAAAATGGCTGAAGAAAAACAAAAATCCCCGGAGGTCACAGAAGAGAAACCATTGAATAAAGATGTATTACAACAACTGTATAAAGATAAATCGTTTAAGGATAAATTGGGATATATCAGGAATAACATAACGGTAGAGCCTTTGCTAGCCGGATTGATTATACCCAGTGTGATATCAAGGTTTGCTATGGGAAATCTCAATTTAGACAAAGCATGTAGAGTCAATTTAAATTTCGGAGATGAAATCTGCGACGCATTAGTCAATAAAAAGAGCAATAATTATACGGACTACGAGAAACAAGTGCAAACATTGATATCTTCGATAGATATATGGAAAAGTGTGATCCAAACAGCCTTGCCGTGCATAATAATAATGTTCTTGGGAGCATGGAGCGACCGCACGGGGAAGAGAAAAATTTGTATCATGCTACCAATTTACGGAGAAGTCTTAACGTCTATTAACAATTTGGTGAACGTGTACTTTTTCTATGAGATACCTGTGCAGGTTACTGTGTTCTTGGAGACATTATTCCCTGCCATAACGGGTGGTTGGGTGACAATGTTTCTTGGTGTATTTAGCTACATTAGTGACATAACTTCTGAAGAATCAAGGACTTTTCGCGTAGGCTTGGTTAATTTCTGCATGACTGTTGGATTCCCCATTGGAATTGGAATTAGTGGAGTGTTACTGCAGAGAATGGGGTACTATGGAATATTTTCGACGACGGCCGTAATGTTTGTTTTTGTTCTACTGTACGGTACTCTATGTTTGAAAGAGCCTGATGAATGGCTTAAAGAACGAGGGCTTCCACAGGTGAGTTCATTTTATTCGTAATTAATTTTAGATCATTTAAAACCAAATTACATTTAAATGTATGAATGGTGTCATAGTTTGCTTAGTTTGGGATCAGATAACCATGCGTCAAGAATATCCCAGTGTGTAAGGAAGTGTAAGTTTTTTTTTTTCACCAAATGGACAGGTGTGACAATTGTCAAGATAATATGACAATTGCCGATATGTCACGATAATTATTGTTTCATAAACCACTACCATATGTCCAAAAAATGTGTGGGGTATTCTCGGTAACAGCTAATCCTATTGCTATGGGAACTTCACATGAAGTTTCAGTACTTTCTTAGGCTTAGCTAAGTGAACAGCAACAGTAGTAGACAGCTTATCTTTATATATAAAATTCTACTGCACGTGTGTATGTCACTGGACTCCTCCTAAACGGCTGAACCGTTTTTAATGTTTTTTTTTGTATGCGTTTGCGTGGCGCCCGGGGTTAGGTTCACAAATCAGCCCGGCAGATGGCGCTGCAGTCGATAATATCCTAGATACCGACCAAACGCGAGAGAGAGAGTAGAGTAGTTTTGAGAGAGAGCATAGCGTTTATTCGCTCAAAGAGCAGTTCGACTGGGGAAGTACCTTCACCTTACAGAATACCGCAGCCAAATAACTTTATGTTGTGTAAAGTTGTGTTCCTGCGCGTGAGTAAGTTCGCCAGAGCTCATAGAGGAGGGTGGAAAGGTCGGTAACGCGTGAGCAATGCTTTTTGTGTTGCAAGCGTCCATATGGCTACGATAACCGCTTACCATCAGGCGGGCCGTATGCTTATTTACCGACTAAGTTGTATAAAAAAAAAAAACATATCATTCATATCGGTCCAGCCGTTTAGGAGGAGTTCAGTGACATACACACGTACGGTAGAATTAAATCCCTGGATGGTTTAGATAGGGTAGGGTAGGGTACGGTAGGGTAGCACCACGCGAACGAAGTCGCGCCGGGCAGCTAGTTATTTTATAAGGTTTTTTTTTTTCTTTTATATTAATTACTTGCTTACACCCTGCACTTATTCGAGGGACCTAACGACCAAAAGTATTGAATGGAAATAATATACAGTGCATATTTTATAATTAATAAAATATGTAATGTCATACAGGCATAATAATAACATTGTGATTATTCAATGTATCATTATTCAATTTAATTACATTGTGTGTTGTGCGGGACCACTTCGCTGTTCCAATAGAACAACAAAACGTGTTTCATTTAATTAACAGATTTTGTGTATTAGTATACAGTATACAATGATAATATTAATTATGATATATTTATTTATATTCGAAATGTACAATATGAGGCACGAATGGTGAGCATAGATAGGCAGTAGTGGGGGCAAGCTCGCGCATGTATACTTTTGGCCAAATCACAGTAGCCAAATGACACGCAAGAATCCATTAGGCGACGAGCATTGACTGCCGAACCAATCGTGCGCAGCTCGGCGCTCCCCCCTGCTTCATTCCGCCAAACAGACAGAAAAATTAACTACTGCGCAGGTGTCAATAAGTGCTCACGACTCGTGCCCCTTACTATAACTAATAGAAAGCGCTTATGATTTTTATGCTTGATTGGATTTCATGTGAAATATCCACAACAAAATACTAATGATAGGCTTCACCTGCATGATGCTTAACGACCAATTATCGGAACAATTAGCGTGCAATAAATGATGCACTAAATGGGTCGCTAAACTATCATTTAATTTGAGCTAAAGTCTACGACATCAATAATGTCATTAGCTAATTAGCGCGTTAAGAGGAAAGAATGGCTGCATGTGGAAAATAGGTTTTTAACATATCTATTGCTGTCGCGCTGTGCCCGAGTTATCCCGCCTGCGATAGAGACAACTACAGCTTGGACCGACTATACCTATTTAAATTAGACGAAATCGCTATTTCGGAATCCCCGGTTTTCTCCTCCAAAACTGGATCGATTTAAATAAAAAATCAAGAATCATAATAAGAAGGGCTTTGGCTATGTCTGTCGGTTTTCCTTTGTTTTTATATTCGTCAAATTTGTTCGCTGGACGTCTCATAAGGGCATTAAATTTTTTATTTTTTTGTGATTTTAGAAGGCTCCTAATTCTTATTATAATTAATTTATGGAGAAAAACATGGACATACATGGTAACTACAGATTGCATGGTAGAATAATCATTGCCCTAGTTTCATTATCCAGAGATGAAACTGAGAATTACTTTTGTATAGAACAAACGCCGCCAGCATTTCCTCTTAACATCCGTCCATAATCTGCGTACTATGGCAAATAATGGCATTACACCCAGGTGAACCCCTAGCATGAGAAAAACAGATTCAACTAGAACTCATAGCTCACAAGGGCAAGTGTCGGAAAACACATTTTTTTTTAATTACAAATTATTCGAACAAAAGAGTACCTAATTAACTATCCCGAAAACAAAACCAATTGCAAAGAAAATTGCGCTAATCAACAAAGGAATCTTAGTCCCTACAAACAGTACCTAAGTAATTAAGAAACAATCCTGACATTTTACAGACAGAAAGGACGACTAGTGACAAGAAAGTATCGTTCTTCAACATCAACCATGTGCTGGAGACCGTCACGGTGGCGTTCAGGCCACGATCCAACAATAGAAGAGTGAAAGTATTACTGACACTCTTCACTGTATTCATACTGTTTGGACCTAATTCTTGTAAGTATCTTATAGGTTACTAGTTAATGCTGCATGTGCTATGAAGCGACTCTTTTTTTTTATTTGTTTATATGTTTTTTTTATGTATGTTCGGTTCGGGCAAAACTCCGTCATACATAGACGGATTTTAAAAAATCTTTTTTTTTTAAAAGGGTTTATTCCGAAATGGTCCCATATAAATTTCATATAGATCTGATCATGAGTTTCGGTACTGACAACGGAACTCTTAAAAAATGACAGCAAATCAACCGCGATTGCTGCTATAGAATAAATATGCATTTTTACGCAGGCCTTTACATGCGAAAGTATTTAGTATATATGAAACTAAAATTCAAAAATAAATTAACTTTTTAACAAAAAAAAAACCGCCTTCAAAGTACACTAAAAAGTAAGAAATAACTCTTATCTGACACTGTTTTGAAGTGAGCGAAGCTGCCTAACCGAATAATTATTCTCATTTTAGCATTTGTATCGGCGTTTGCTGCGGTATGCAACATCTTGAAGTATACAATTATTGACCTTAACGACCGTCAATCTTCTTCTAAAAGCCGGAAATAATGTATAAGCGTATTTGTAGAAGCACGCAAGGTGTAAAATAAATTGTCACTGTGCTGCAATCTTTTAGCATGACTTGTTGTTGATGTAAAGCAATAAAATCAAATTGCACACTGAAAATATTGAATATTAAATGATTTCAAATGAGCGCAATTAGAACTATGATCCGATGAACACTACCATGACATAAAAGCGACCCTGTAGTTTTTTTTTTATATTTCGCACCTTTAGAACGAAAAAGACACATTTAAAAAAAAGTTTTTTTTTGTTTAGAGTTTTTCTTTTAACTTACGTCAAATTATCTATAATGGTTTATCAAAGCCATATTTTTTATGTGTCGTTTTCATTCTAAGGTGCGATATTTCGTTTATAATTTAGTTCCACTCACTTCTGATATGGAACTTCCACTCTAGGTGAATTACCCTATTTCAATATTTTAAAAATGTTTTAGATTTAAGTCTAGATAAAGTTTCTAAAGGGAGTTAGGGTATAACGGGTTCTTCTGTTCCAAAATTCGTTTTTGGAAATTACTAAAGTCTATCAATATTATTCATCTAAGACAAGTTTCACATTTGATAAAAAACATACCCAGCTGGTATGTGTGGAATGACTTCCGACACGTCCACGCGGCTCTATATGACACATCCACACCGCTCTGCACTACACGTCCACACGGCTATACATAATGGTGCGTCCATGCTACGCGAAGCGAGCACGAGCCGAGCCCCAAACGAAAAAGGTTCGTTCCTTGCTCGCGATTTCAAGCGTGGACGTACTTAATGAGCCTTCAACGAGCCTACAACGAATCCCTGTGTTCGTGAAAAAACTGACAATCGGGCGGAGCGCAGTCGAGCACGCCACGAATGCTCGTTCGAGGCTCGCAAGCCCGCCCACGCTACGCGAATCGTTCTCGCAGTGTGCTCGTTCGTGGCTCGACTCGTGCTCGGTTCGCTAAGCATGGACGTACCATAACATGTGCACGTTTGTACTATGTACCCGTAACTATCACGATGTTTAAAGTAAATAAAAAGATAGATACACGCTTGTATGTTTTTGAAACTTAACAATATTTTATCTAAATATTGATTAGATCTATTTATGTGGTACAGTTTTCGTCATGGGTTTTCAATGTGAAAAACTGACGATGGTATTTCCAATTACGCAAAAGATTTGTAGCACTGCAGTCTCCAGTATAAAAAAAAAACTTAATATTCTTTTTTCAATATAATTTTAAAATAATAAAAATGTGGATGTCTTTTTTTTTTAATTAAAATAAAAGATCTTTTTAATTTAATAAAATATGTGTATTATTTTTCAGCGGAGCACTCGGTCTTCTACCTCTTCGTGAGGAACCAACTAAACTGGGATATGGTGAAATTCAGCCTTTTCATAAGCTATTCCATCATACTGCACTCAATAGGTGAGTTACTTCTAAACATAACTATTAACTCAAACATCCAAACAGTGGTATTATTGTGATCGATCACCATACGGGAACAAAAGAGAAGGAAGAAATAGTTTAGGTCTGTCTCATGCTACACTTTCCAATTCCATCCTTTTAGAGTTCTGTTACCCAAAGGGTGCCAACGATCTGCGTAAGGACTTCCTTCTCTTGCCATTTACTAATGAACATCATCGAATTTGGCTGCTATATCTTAAACCCCACGAAAGGCACCGAACGAATCAATAGATGTTCGGCTCGTTTTAAATTAGCATTTCCCATAAAAATAACAGAATTCCAGAATGTAAGAGCCAAGTTGTTAGGTAGGAACTATGAATGAGTGTCCGTAGGTAACTGGCAAACTTCTTGGCACAAAACGTAAACTACACAGAAGTCTCTTTGGTGATTTGGTGATGGGGTGCGGGAACAAGAGCGGAGGCGGGCGCGAGACAACAAATTAAAATAATCTACGAGTACGTTTATGTTTCTCGCCAGTGTACCTGCGCAAATCATTCCCACTATGCCCAAATTGTGCCAAGAAGTTTGCCGGTATCTATACATAGCTTTCATTATTTTAAAGTATGTGCTATGCACTGCCTCACTTAGCTCTATTTTGTAATTTACGAAACATGTACAATATCTTGCGCTGAAGCGCTCGTGGTGTAGCATGACTAGCCGTTCTTAATCGATCGGCGAAGTTAAGCTACGTCTGTCGTGGTTGGTACCTGGATGGGTGACCACCTAGTGGTATTTCAAATCGAGCGTTTCCGTGCTTCGGAAGGCACGTAAAGCCGTTGGTCCCGGTTATCACTTAATTGTGATAGTCGTTAAGCTAGCTGGATGTTTCCTAGGCGGCTTGAAAAATTCCAACAGTAGGTTGACCACTAGCCTACCTCCACCAATCCGCAGTGGGCATGCGTGGTGGAGTATCTGCCCATTCCCTTTCACCCTCATTTGTGAAAGGAGGCCTGTGCTCAGCAGTGGGACATTATAGGCTGATGATGATGTACAATATCTTTAAATTCCAGGTGCAATGTTCTCAATAACGGTGCTAAGTAGAAAAATGCAAATTGATGACTCTCTGCTGTGTCTCATATCCATTGCGAGCAAGTTCGTGGGCTCCATGTGGACAGCCTTCGTACGGACAGATATAGAGATGTATTTAGGTAAGCTTGTTCTTCTTATTTTTATGTTTGGCAACCAAGCCCAAATTAAGGCTCATTTCTGCCAGTGTCGAGTTATAGTATAATTTCCAGTCACAATAAATCACTTCACATTATAGTCGTCAGTCAGTCACCGTCCATAAAAGTCATGTTTTACTACAATGGTGGTCCTGGTCATTGTACTAAAACTCTTCACGGACTTTTTGAGACAACTTGAAAAGTGACGATACACATAATTCATTTCATTCCACTTCCCTGGCACATGGATGATCTTTATCGGGTAACATACCACCAAAAATACACAATAAAACTCAAAATACACAAATTTATGAAAATAAAAATGAAAACACAACGTCACTCTGCAAGTTCCCATTAAAAAGTCAGGTAAGCTTGTTTGTAAGGACTACTGCTGTTAGTTTTGTTATCTAGAAATACTGGTTATGTACTAGACACGTGTTTATAATAACGGATAAGTTTATTTTTAACCGACTTAAAAAAAAAGGAGGTGGTTCTCAATTAGGCTGTATTTTTTTTTTGTATGTTTGTTGCCTCATAACTCCGTCATTTTTTTACCGATTTGGAAAATTCTTTTTTTGTCTGGAAGGGTACACTTCTCGTTTGGTACAGATCACGATTTGATTACTTTTTAGTGTAGTTTGAAGTCGGTTTAAGTTTTTTGTAAAACAGTCCAATTATGTATATTTGCTTATGTCTGGGATATTGTTACTTTTAAGAAGTTATTCGGAGGGCAAACCAACTCCGCAACGATCGCAACCAATAAAAGACTTTTGCATTGATTAGTAACAGCGTAACAGTATCGACCCAATCACTGCATCTAAATGTTTAGTGTGTCCTTGACTTAGCCAATCAGAGTGCATTTTCGGTGGTGGGGATTTAGCGGAATAGATTTCAAACAAAATGAACTTCATTGCGCTTCATTGGGTTAATTGTTTGATGCAATAAGAAAATAGGTGCTTACATACATGTAAAAACTACAACTACAACTACCAGTCGAAGATTAAAATGATATGCATAAATGTGTTTGGAACAGGTCGGTTAACTAAACCTGGCACGTTCACATTTTCACGTTGCGCTTGTGTAGTGTCTGTTAAGACGGGAGTGGGGCTGCGATTATTAAAGAAATTATGGCCCTCCATAAATTACAAATTCGAAAAGATTTTAACATAAAAGAAAGTAATAGGGACCTAGATAACCCCCTTACTTAAAATTTTAATGTAAAAAATAATTGAATCGGCTCAGTTTTCGAGGAGGAAAATGGGGAAAACGAAACGTCGATTTCGTATTTTTTTTTGTGAATAAATCGGTCTGAGCTGCAGATGTCCCTATCGCACATAGCGCATAGCATAGCGGCATAGCGCGACGGTAATAGTTTCTTCAAATACCTATTTTTCAAATTCCTCGCAGCTAGGAACCCCTCTTAATAAGCACGTGGCGTGACTTCGCACTGCATGGGCATCATGAAAAGTCTGTCCGTCAAGGAGATAGTAATTTTTTTGCTTTTGCTACTGCTCATTAACATAGAGTGGTCTTTTTTGCATTCGTCCATTAGAATTGACTGACTGATTAGAAGCAATAATGTAATAAACATACCTACTGTATCGTGACATTGCTTAAGTGTGAGTACTGTGCACGTGCCAGTTTTAGTTAACCAACCTGTAAATACATATTAGAAATTGAAGTATATAATAGTTGGTACCCAAAAAGTAGTATTTACTAGTAAATAATTTGTGTTAGGAAATTATACTTTGTGAAAATATATTTTTTATCCTTTGGTATTCTTTTTTCTCCAAGGATAAAATCGAATAAAACAGTAACTGTTGAGCCAAAATTAGTATACTTAAAACTCAGACCAAGAAAAAATTAAAGACGGAACGGTCTGTTTTCTTAAGTGACGCAAGTAATAGGAAGCCGGCGTTCTTGTAAATACATGGCCTAACACACACATATAGACCATAGGAAGCCGATGGGTTGTCATTCCGTATTGAGACGTTAACAGTGACAATAAGGCTTAGTACCATTTGTGCCTGCTTGGGCCAGTACTGATTTTACTCACGCACACGTAAGAAATTTTTTGCCTCACTTTCTTAAGGTGACACTCTGTCTTGATTTTTTTATATGTCTATGATTTAAAGCTAGCTAAGCTTTCAGGGTTGAAAGTACTTATTAAAGTGCTACCTTTGAAAAAAAAAAGATTTTTGTGTACGTATATCTTAATTATTACAAGAATACGAGAATTTATTATATGATTCTTGAGATCTTGAGATTTGTATTTGCTTTTTTGGCCTCACTCCCGTGTTCCGCACGCTCCATCTGCCTTATTCTGTAATCTGTGAATCAAGGTATAACTTTTACTATGTGACCAACTATGAAAGTCCGATAACAATATCAGCTGTTTCATACATATCGATTGAGTGGGTATAAAAATATATTAAAATGGTTATATTTGTTACAGTACCAGTGGCAGAGTTCTTAAATGCGACCACATTCACATCGCTACGGTCGATTATATCAAAATTAGTTGAAAAAAAAGAGACTGGTGAGTACATAACAATATCACTTTCATAACAAACTACTTAATGATAAATAATAAAAAAAGAGGTAGATATCGCACTAGCTTACGCTAATTGTTGCAGATAAATTCAGACAATTGTCGTAATTTGACTTACAGCCAGTTTCTGAAAGCCACATTAAAGTTAATCTATGATTAAAACTGTTGCCGTCTTTGTCATTTCAGACGTCATTGACAATGACAGGTATACTTTTAATACGAGATTAACTTTAATTTGGTTTTCAGAAACTCGCAGTAAGTCGGCTAATAGCACGTGTCCGTGCGGTATTAACTCAACAATAAATAAATATCCTGGGACATTCCTTACACACGGTTATCTGATCCCAAACTAAGCAACTAAACGCCGCTCAGTATGAAGGTAGCTTATGTTTAGATAAACTAGCGTTGAAAATCTGTCGCGGCGTTATCAGAGAGCCAGTTGACATCTAAGTTTAAGATAATTTAAATGTGACATTGAGAGTATTCACAAGTTTACTTCATCGAGATGAAAATATACTAAGATGAAGAAATATATGTTTTTACTCATATTTCAGCTAAAGTAAACTCGGTGTTCTCTCTAACGGAAACGCTGGCGTCCCTGTTGTTCAACCCGCTGTACTCGTGGTTGTACATGAAGACCCTACATGTGCTACCCGGGGCCGTGTTCATCACCAGCGCAGCCATCACTATACCAGCTAGCGTTATTTTGACGTAAGTTTATAAACTCGCTATTTCCTCTTACGGACACGCTGGCGTCGCTGCTGTTCAAACCGCTGCTGTACTCGTGCACGTAACCAGCTGACGTTATATTGACGTAAGTTTATAAACTCGCTGTTCTCTCTAACGGAGACGCTGGCGTCGCTGCTGTTTAACCTGCTGTACTCGTGCACTTATCCAGCTGTCGTTATTTTAACGTATGTTTTTAATTTTCTGCTAGAGGATTATATTGATCACGATCCACTTGATTTTTAACCGACTTCAAAAAAGGAGGAGGTTCTCAATTCGAATGTTTATATTTTATTTTTCAATCATAACTCCGTCATATGTAGACGGATTTTCAAAATTATTTTTTTGTTCGAAAGGGGTTTATTCCGAAATGGTCCCATATAAATTTCATATAGATCTGATGATGAGTTTCGGAGACAGACAACGGAACTCTTAAAAAATGACAGCAAATCAACCGCGAAAGTATTTAAGTATATATGAAACTAAAAATTCAAAAATAAATTAACTTTTTAACAAAACATATTTCGCTGACTTCAAAACAGTGTAAAAAATAAGTGTTATTTCTTACTTTTTGCTTCTTTTCTTTCCTTCGTTATATCAACATAACCTAAATATGCTAAATACTTGTAAAATGTTTTAAGTTCATCGCAAATTAATACAAATATTTTATTAAACCAGGTACTTCTACGTACATCATAGAAAAACACTAAAGAACACAAGAAAGAAAGCGCTTGAAGCAGAAGATAAGAAGGAAGCAAAAGAAGCAGAAATCAAAGCTAGGAAACATACTATACCTTTAGAAATATACACAAAAAAGAATGTAGACTAGAAATGAAGTTTTGGTAATAATTATCAATCAAACTTATAAGACAAAAAAACCTTATTTGTGATCAAATTTTGTAATAGAAATTGTATTGACACTGTAAAATCGTTGCATCTTTCAAGGTGGCACTATATTTGGAACGTATCCTAATTTTACGAAAATATTTGTATGAATGTTGGTGTGATGAAGGAGTATTATACTTCGATGGATGAAGTGGACTAAGTTAAATAAGTTTTTACTTTTTATGTAAATAATTATATTTATTACATTTACCAATATTGGATAATAAATATGCCCTTGTTAAAAAATTGCAAAGATTATTTATAAAATCTACAGATTATAGAATGATAAATTGATTAGAATATTTAAATATGTCTCAAACTTTATGATCCACGAATTGTACATTACCTGATGCTCAAAAATATCCCCTAATTTATAATTTATAATTGATTGAGGAAAAGGATTTTAATCACGAAATTGTTTAAATAAGAATTGATGATCTAATTAAAATTATGTTCCAAGATAAGCTCATGAGAATAATGAAGATATTTAGGGAATATTTTCGGGAGCCAAACATTCAAAGACCTAATCAACGAACAACTGATTTATGCAGATTCAGATTCAGATTCTTTATTAGCTAGTACCCACAGTACAACTTATATTAATATGCATATACCACACGTCCACCCTTTTACATAGTTAAATTGTAAATACACATTTATATCAAAAAAAAATCAAAGTAAAGATAAAAAAAAAACAAATCCATATTACATTCCATAATATTTTTCTTGTTTAAAGTATGTACAAAAAGGTTTCGGTACCAGTTCGGGAGTTGATACTTATAATGCACTTGAGGTGGCTTTAGGGGATTTAAGAGTTTCGGCCCCCTTCCTCATGTCATCATCTCTACATCTACCGCATCCTTAAAATTTCCGCCGGAGCAACCGCGGAATGCCGTAAAGTAGAACGAGAATTTACAATGGGAAGTAATTGATCTATGTGCCTTATCCAAGCTTGTCCGTTGGAACATGGCACTCTATAAGTAAGCGGAGCTTCCCTCGCGGTGATCACAGCCGACGCCCACATGTCTGTCTTTTGTACGTCAATGCCGATTCGGTGAAGAGTCGCGATCTCATATCATCGCTCACTAACCCAGACACGAATTGGTCGGCTATTCTTGAAATTAAAAGTACTTGCCAAATGCTTGATGAGCAAATTCGCTCAAACGTTCGCCGACATTTTGACGTGGCAGCCTAAAAAAATGCCTCTCGGCTATTTCCGAGCGCTTTGATTTGAGATGTTCCCCAACAATTTTCACCAGATCCTGAAATTTTTTGTCCTCTGGATTGTTAGGCGCACAAAGATCACACTTTAGATTATACGTAGCTTCGCCCATTAATGTCACTATAACTACTATTGTTCGATTTTGCCGATAGGCATTTTGTTTTTATTTATTTATTGGTGTATAAAACAGATTACAGACCAAAAAACTATATATAAGATATAACTAGAATATTTAAAACCAGGTCGGTATCCTTAATTTATACACACATAATGAACATATTAAAAACAGAAAAACACTATGAATAAAGTATAAACAAAATCAATTAAAAGATGAGTAGGTACATACTAAATAAACGAGAGTGACAAACTATAAACACTATCCCCCTTATTCATAATCGCTTTTTAACTAAATCAGTGTAATAGTGTGCCCCGTCTCACTCTTTTGATCACCAAATGTCACCTGTCAGATAAAGACTTCGGAATTTTAGCTAATCAACGTTTGATAACATCATTATGAATAAGGGGGTATGAGTATATAGTATCATTCGCAATTTGTTTTTAAATAAGCTAAACCTATTACTGAAGATGTCGACAGTATTATTCTTATTGACGAGTTCATTGTATAGGCGACACATTCTGGATATTGAGTTGTAATATGAAGTATTGTTGAGATAAACGTGAAGATTAAAGGTTTTGGTATTACGGAATCTGTAATTTGTGTTGAAATTTATATGTGATAAAATAATAGGGGCGTCAACTGAATAAATTATTTTATATAGAAATAGTAAGTCATTACACTTCCGACGATTCTCAAATGAGCTCACATTAAATTTGCATAATCTGTCCCTGTAAGACCGTAGTGACCGGCGAATATTGTGCCTAAAAGCGATTAATCTGAGGCTGAGGCAACGATTTTGAACAAATTCAATACGATTGATATGGACAGCATATAAGGCTGACCATATAATTGAATTATACTCAGGTATGCTTCTAATTAAACTGTTGTACAGGAAAATAAATGACAAAGGATTTTAAAAATTCTTTATCACACGATATATAAATCCCATTAATCGTGAACTTTTCTGAATAATGTGATCGTAATGGTCTCTAAATGTAAATTTTTCATCAAAAAGAATTCCAAGATCTTTGGCTATTTTATTACGGGCTGAAGTCTGACTATTCAAAGAGTATACAAACTGAACCTCGTTAACTTTCATAGTAAAAGAAATAACGAAATATTTATTTACATTTAGATGCATTCGGTTAAATAATCGACGGTCGATGGAGCAGACGAGTCTTAGAGTGGAGACCGCGTCTTGGCAAACGTAGTGTGGGGCGCCCCCCAGCCCGATGGACTGACGACCTCATAAAAGTGGCCGGACTGGGCTGGATGCGGATGGCAAGAAACCGGAAGGAGTGGCGCGCTCTGGGAGAGGCCTATGTCCAGCAGTGGACTTAAGAAAGGCTGATGATGATGATGATGATGATGATGATGGTTAAATAAACACCATTCTGAGATCAAATCTAGGTCGCGTTGAAGCTTTATTGCATCGTTTAAGCTAGTAACCGATGTAATTTTTTTTAGGTTATCAGCATACAATAATAAAGAGCAAGAAAGCTGGTCAATAAGATCATTAATAAAAATTATGAAAAATAATGGTACAAGATGTGAACCTTGAGGAACACCGGAAGTGACTGACAGGTGGGGAAGTGTGTCCTTTCAAGGCTATAAGCTGATTCCTACGGCATAAATATGATTCGACCCAGTGCTAAAGATTACCATGAATGCCAAATGAGTTTCCGACAAAGGATATAATGATTAACGGTATCAAAGGCCTTAGAAAAATCAGTGTAAACCGAGTCAACTTGACCACGTTTAGCAAAAACACTGCAAATAATTCTTATATTCTTATATTCCAGAAGATTTGTGGTAGTGGATTTATTTTTAATAAAACCACGTTGGTTTGGTGATAGCAATGGCTTAGCGTGATTATAAATAACGTCATATATCAGAGACTCAAAAAGTTTCGCACAACACGATAGGATACTAATTGGGCGATAATTTTCACAAAGAGTCGCATCGCCATACTTGTGGATAGGAATTACATGGGCTGTCTTCCAGCGAGTTGGGAAAGTCCAAGATTTAAAGATTTGTTAAATAGGATAAGTAATGGGGTTGAAATTTCAAGAGCACATATTTACACTTGATAGTAGCACTATAAACAAGTATAAATGGTGTTTTTTAACGCGATCCCATCCTCGTCGCCAGTAATATTTAGAGAATAATTTCGGGAGCCAGACAATCAAAGACCGAGTCAACGAACAACAGATTTATTGGCTTAGTAAGTACCCACAGTAAAACTTATGCAAATATGCATATACCATAATTATGTTATAAATTCTTATATATAGTACCTAGCAGGTTTAAAACTACCAAAAATAAGACAACTATTTAATTTAAAAGAAAATTGCGAAATCATCGCTGGACGCCTGGCAAATGAGAAACATAGAAACTATTACTTTCAAATAAAGTACAGGTAACCTGTTCCGAAGTGAACAACTAAACTGCAGACGCTATAGGTGTACGGTACGAGCTCAAGCCAATAAGAGAATGGAGGGATCGACGAGCCGAGTGGGAAGAGAGTCGCAGTGTTACGAGCGCGGGGACTGACCCGCCCACATCGAAAACCATAAAATCTGCCGCACATATAAGAATATAACTACCATAACAAAATTCAATGAAAAAAGAGTAGATCAAAAATCAAGAAACTGCCTGCTAGAGGTCAACACGTGAAATTGTGTAATTAACCCAAACTTCTGGTAGTTCAAATACTGCACCAGATAAAAGAATATTGTAGGCATGTTAACTCCCGATAAGATAAGATTAACCTTAATTTAATTCTATGATCCTACACCTACTGATAGTATAATTTAGTACTAAGATACCGATGTATTTATCGAACTGAAAAATTAAAACTCACGGCTATAGCGCGATTGCTTTATTACAAGAATTGTTATTAAAATATCGAAAAATACGTTCGAATGATAATACAATGATGAGGAAAAAAACATAATAAAGCACCTGACGATGACTTTATAACTTTTTTTATTAGACTGTGTTTTGCCACAATACATACATATCATCCACCAATATCATACACCATCGTAAGTATTTATGCGGCTGAAGGTGGTAAGGACACAAAGCCTAAAAGTATTAAATCAATAATGAGTTTATAATAATCTAGATAACAAACGAGATGTGTTTGCTTACCGTTCTGTTGATTTACCAGCCATCATGCATAATATATATTGCCATGCATTACTTTATTACCAGACAATTGCGAGTTGTAATCTGATCAACAATCACTTGATAAACACCATATTGTTTAAACATGTACGTGCATCATAAACAAGACAACGTACCGTAATCAGTGAGCTTAAAGTCACTTTAAAAAAAAAAGGTAGGCATAGACCCTATAGTAAGATACAGAAGACCGAAATAGAGGTGGAAGGTGATATGGGTAAGAAAGGAGTTAATGCTGATATGACGGATAGAATGGCCGAAAGGAAGAAACATACATATTATGCTGACAACAAATAAATTTGCAACATGGCAGGCTAATGATGATGAAGACACTATTGTAAAAGAACCTTATAAAACTGCCTACTATATAAAACAGAAAGTCTGAGAAAAACTAAAGAACAAAGAACGTTTGCATGATTTTAGGAAAATTTAACAGTCCAACCCGGTCCCTTTTTTAACACTACATCTGTAATTAATGTTAACGCAGCGAGTAACTTAAACTCTAAAGGTGTGTCGAGTGAATTTAAATTTGATTGAAGAAATTAGTTATTTTCTCAGGTAACTAAGCTCTGATAATACACACCTACAATAAACAGTTTCCAGTGGAAGTCGTGATATTCTTTGAAGTCGTCTTCATTGCAATCACCGATGGATGGCCATTAGATAGCTAAGGGCATCCCACGCTCTTAGCTATTGAGCTACATTTTTGATGTAGCTGATATTAGGACCAAAGATTAAGTATCGTTAAATTCTATATTAATCTCGTCATATGCCATTATTTCGCTGTTTCTAAAATCTTACTGAAAAATTTAGGATATTATGTTGTTTACGGATCATATTATTGTATGTACCTCTATATATTTATTAGTCAATTTTCTATAGTATTTAGTAGTAGGTATGTAGTATATGTCTGTATTTTCATATTCTATGATATTAATTATAATATAGATAGGAAACAACAAATGATGACACGTTTTATACGTCGAAAGACACTATTTTTAACCGACTTCAAAAAAGGAGGAGGTTCTCAATTCGGATGTTTATATTTTTTTTTTTTTTTTTTTATGTATGTTCGGGCATAACTCCGTCATATGTAGACGGATTTTCAAAATTCTTTTTTTGTTCGAAAGGGTTTTATTCCGAAATGGTCCCATATAAATTTCATATAGATCTGATGATGAGTTTCGGAGACAGACAACGGAACTCATAAAAAATGACAGCAAATCTACCGCAATTGCTGCTATCGCTTAAATATGCATTGTTTACGAAGGCCTTTACACGCGAAAGTATTTAAGTATATATGAAACTAAAAATTCAAAAATAAAATTACTTTTTAACAAAAAAAAAAACCGCCTTCAAAGTACACTAAAAAGTAAGAAATAGCTCTTATCTGACACTGTTTTGAAGTCAGCGAAATATTTTCTACAGAACACGTCATGCGATTTGCAAAAAAAAAACCGCCTTCAAAGTACACTAAATACTTTGAAGGCGGTTTTTTTTTTGTTAAAAAGTTATTTTATAATTTGAATATTGTATGTGACATTGCATAAATTTTCGTTATTTCTGAGTATTTTAGGTTTCAGTTTGTTTTTCCTTCAACGGATATTTAAGCTATTACTGAATTAATATATCATATTCTAATGCAACCATGCTCTCGATTCCAATAGACCGCGACGGGTTTTTTTGTAAAAAACTTATAATAATTCTGCAAATTCAATCAATATCTACATACCAAAAAATAGGGCGTAGGTTTGCATTACCGTAAAATTTACTATGATCTATTTCATCATCATCAGCCTATAATGTCCCACTGCTGAGCACAGGCATCCTTTCACAAATGAGGGTGAAAGGGACTGGGCGATACTCCACCACGTGTGCCCACTGCGGATTGGTGGAGGTAGGCTAGTGGTCAACCTAATGTTGGATTTTTTTAAGCCACCTAGGATGCATTCAACTTGCTTAACGACTATCACAATTAAGTGATAACCGGGACCAATGGATTTACTTACCTTCCGCACGGAAACGCTCGGTTTGAAATACCACTAGGCGGTCACCCATCCAGGTACCGACCACGATAGGCGTAGATTAACATTGACGATCGATTAAGAACGGTTAATTATGCTACACCACCAGCGCTTCATGATCTATTTATTACATAATAATATACACGAAACGATAAAAAAAACACAAATAAATATTTTAGTGAATAATTTCAATATTCAAAAAGAATCTTTCCTGTTTGTTTTATATAATTACTAGAACTATTATAATTATCACCGAAGCATTTGCTTTCCGATTATTATTGTTAAAATACTCAGTAGCATATTAGATAACATATTAGTTTAATAATCATTAGTATCGTGACAGATAGGCATGCTTCGTTAATACAAAATGTTTTAATAGAAACACACTCATTTTGTATTATTTATGTAAAACTCTACAAAGATTTTATTTTTAATTATTTCAAATGAAATATATAATGGATTAATATAATTGTTTTGTCCATATATATGATATCAATCAATCCAATAAAATATTATCTTTATTTACCGTTCTACATTAGCTGACTCCGTCGACAGTACGCATTTAATCATTGTGATATCAAAACGTAGATTCGAATCGCTATAAAATGAATAATTAATTTAAAAAAAGTATAAATCTATGTGAAAATAACAATAATAAAATGTCTTTACACGATAGTGAAGAGTTAAATGAAGAAGATCCACTTAATCAGAATGCAGAACAAACAGTTGTTAAAAGAACTTTTCGACAGAACTGTATGCATTTATTCAGAAACATTACAGTGGAACCATGCATGCTTCTTCTGGTAATGACATCCATGGTATCAGCGCTGACAACACAGAATCTGTATCTGGAGAAGGCTTGCAGAGTGAACTTGAACTTTTCTGAATCAATTTGCGACTCGCTAATAGCTCAAGATATTGAAGGACAGAATGAATACGAGAGGAGCACGCAGAAGCTAATAGCGTCAGCATTGGCTTGGAAGACATACATCACTGCGACGGTTCCATGCATCCTCTCGCTCTTCGTCGGTTCCTGGTCTGACAAAACAGGCTATAGGAAAATTTTCATGATTATCCCTCTCATCGGACAGATCTTATCAAGTATTAATAACATGATCAATGTGTACTTCTTCTATGAACTATCGTTGGAGGTCCTAGTCTTCACTGAAGCCTGTTTGGAAGCATTCGCAGGAGGCTGGTGTGTCTTCTTCTTAACAACGTTCTCATATATCAGTGCTATCACAAACGACTCTGATAGAACTTTCAGAATGGGCTTACTAAATTTTAGTTTAACTGTTGGATTCCCAATAGGAATGGGGTTGAGTGGTGTTTTATTAAAGAATTTTGGTTTCTACGGTTGTTACGGACTAGCTGTATTATTACATTCTTTAAATATCCTGTACAATATCTTCGTGTTAAAGGATCCGGAGAGGAATAAGGAGCAAAAAAAGGTGAATATGAGGATGTTTACAAATTATACATTTCTTGTTACATATACCAGAAATGTATGATCAGTTATTTAACATTTTATGTTACAACCAACAAACGATATAACTGAATGGTTAGTTGTTAATGTTGCGTAACAATAATAATCTATTTTTTTTGAGTATATGCATTACTTCCATCTGAACTCTTACATTTGTAGCTCTTCTACTGTTTTATGAACTAACCCCCTTACTCATAAAACGTTATTAAACTAATATACTGTTTAAACGGACACGTAAATTATGTCACTCTATTGTCATTGTCAAATAAAGTGACATTATTTACATGAACCTTTAAACAGTATATTAGTTAAATAGCGCTTTATGAGTAAGGGGGTATGTATTCTCCTACCACTCGTCATTTCATCATACTTTGTAATCTTACACATAAATTGCTATTATACAGTATGGTGGTCAAGGCTTGTTCCACTTTATCAAAACATTCTTCAACTTCAGCAACATTAAAGCATCATTGAATGTGATCTGGAAGAAAGAACCAAAATATAGAAGACTACGACTGTGTGTGCTCTTGAGCGTCGTGTCTGTTCTATTTGGGCCTATGTACGGTAAGTGGCTCTTTTTACTTTATCCGCCAGCTAAGGGCACGATCACAGAGTACTTTTTTATAACAGCACGATCCTCTGCATGAAACGGGGAATTTTGGCCTTAATTTACTAGTATGGACTGGCAGACTTCGCACCATGTTTTTTTATGTTTCCACCTAGTGTCAGGGTCATTAATACTGCAGTGTGCCAGTGAGTCTTTTCCAATATCTTTATTGATTATTTGACGAAAAGTACCGTATTGTTAGTATCGCGCATGTGTCTTTTTGAATTTCCCAAACATTCCCACTTTATTGGCTTGGAAGAATCAACAGACGAAGGAAAGTTCCTATAAAATAAAAACATTAGGCCATGTTAAAAGATCACAAATTGCGATAATGTTGTGAGTGGCTGGTAATCAAAAACATATTGTAAGTAGTTCTCCAATGCCCAATTATCCCTAATTACATGGAAAGTAAATAGAACTCAAACAATGATTAAGGTAACTGGCTTTTAATCTTTGAGATGAAGAACTTGGCAATTTCTTACCATTTATGTTTTATATGAGATGTTAAAACTTCTGCAAACATTATTCATTATCGCACTCAAAAGTTCACAGGACGCCTATTTATATTATACCTACACAAGCACAAGAAGTTTACTTAAACACAAACCCCCTTATTCATAATTGCTTTTTAACTAAATCAGTGTAATAGTGTCCTCCGTCTCACTCTTTAGATCACCAAATGTCACGTGTCAGATAAAGACTTCAGAATTTTAGCTAATCAACGTTTGATAACTTCATTATGAATAAGGGGAAAAAAGTATACTGCTTATTTTTGGTAACCTTAAAGATCCTAAAAGGTCTTTATTTCAAAGAAGGGGGTTGATAGGGGATTGAAAGGGTTCATGTAAATATTATGTGTGTTTTTTATTTATTTAGGACACATACACACAGTCATGTTTATAAATATAAATTACAAAAGCAATAAAGTAAACAAAGACCTGGAGGTCCAGAAAATACAAATCTTTCTGAGAAGCAAGTACCTAGCTGTCCATCGCGGAATTATCCGCATTTCCAGGATGAAAAATATCTTATAATCGTATACAAAGATATGATCTATCTTTATAATGTGCCGAGTTTCATCAAAATCAAACGTTACGGAGTTCAGTGTTAACAAACATAATCAAAAAAACTGTCCAAAATAATTGAAAACTGTTTTACAAAAAACTTTTACCAACTTCAATGTACACTAAAAAGTAACCAAATCCTGACCTGATGACAATGGGACCAAACAAATAAAATAAATTACGGAATTACGAGGTAACAAACAAAAAAAAACATACAGAATTGAGAACCTCCTCCTTTTTTTGAAGACAGTTAAAAAGGAATAAAAACATTTGTACTAACGTCACTAAGATCAAAAATTTCAATGCTGGGTTTTGATTAAAAATCATGAAAAATAGTCATAACTCGAAAACTACAAAATACAGGTGAACATTCGAACAGGAGGTGATTCGGAGACTTCCGATTGACACGACTTCTTCGGACATCCTGTAAATTTATTTCATTGAACTTGTCACCAGTAACTAGTATTTTTATGTTTTAAGGTGAAATCTCCGTTATGTACTTGTCAACAAGGTATAGATTCAATTGGGACGAGGTGATGTACAGCATATTCCAGACATACAACTTTGTCACACATACCATCGGTAAGTTTATATACGTGATGTAGCATGTGTTTTGGTGAAATGGTTCAGTAGGCAATCCTCTGGTATGCCACAAGGGGAAGAGTTAGGGGAGGTTTTTATTTTGACCTGCAGTATATTGTTAACTGGCGAGACTTTGGTCAACTATTGACGTCAAGAATTGGGATGACTATACAAAAAAATGGAAAAGTGATATCCGTATACCGAATCACCAGCCTTGATAGTCGCCGCTTAGACTATTCATAGTTTGAGAACTAAATGAACAAACAAATTATTTGCTTTTTGTTGCTTACTAACGCCGCATGCGGCGATTTATAATCGTGGCCCAAATCTTTTGTCCTGAAAGTCTATATAAATTATCAAACTTTATATTATTTCAGGTACCATATTCTCACTATTGGTGTTCAGTAAATACTTGGGATGGCACGACTCAATATTGGGCATAACTTCAACATTGAGCAAAATTGCATCTTCGTTTATTTACTGCTTCGCCCCTAATGAGAAGATATTTTTTATTGGTAAGTACTTTAGAGGAGCTATCTCACAAAACTTACCTTACTTAGACATTGCTCTCCCGTTTTTTTAATGTGAAAAAAAAAGCGATTGTAAGACGGCTTTTGAATACCCTCGCCATAATGCCACACATCGTTACATTTCCAGTATAAGCTGATCTCGCATTGTATAGGATTTCCGTTGAATGAGAGGTCAGCTTATATTTTAGCTTGATCTGTAGCCGTGCGTACTTATGCCGTAGACATCCCGTAGCACCCCGCTCGTAGCTCTACTGGGCATAAAATAATTATCTGAAATAAACTCGTATTATTGTAATTTTGTAAATATTTGACAATATATGTATATTTATTTGATATCTATATATATTTATTCGTATTTATTTCAAAAGTTCAGACGAATACACTAATTTGTACCTCGCTGTTTTGAGATATACCTACGATGCATGTGCGTAATATATAGCTATAATTCATAATCACTAGATAAGACGAACAGCTGCGATAATTATACAAAAATTAAATGCAGATTTATTTTAAACATCATAATGTCAACCCTTTAAACCCATGCATTGTGCAATCGTTATCAGTCATTTAAATATCGGATTGAATGTCCTTAATTGACATATGATATTATCAAATATTAACGTAAAACAAGTAGGTACAGTTGATAATATAGACAACGTTTAATCAATCGCTACCAATATAATGTTGCATCTACGAACGATTTCATTGTTATATTATTTGAAAATGGAACATTAGAGCAGACGAAAAGTGATGGTGCAGAAGTGGCCAAAAATGGGATATCAGCAGGGCTGGATATATTCTATTTTTGGCCACTATTAGTGCAGTGTGTGCTTCACACACGGGCGCAGGATCTAAGCCTGAACTTTCTAACTACTTTCTTACACTTATCCTAAGGCAGATCATAACATCTTATATATCAGAGTAATTGTGATTCCAATACCGCGGTTCTCTAATAGAATTCAATTATAATATTACGTTATTTATAACAATTAATTTTCATTCGATGACAGTGATAATGAATAATCAGTAACAGATGAGACACAATTTTCCATTCAATTTATCTGATCGTTTTTCAGTTCAACACACTAATACATTATTATGTTATCTTTAAACAGTTGTACTCGCAACATAAAAGTTAATCAGTATTTTGATAATTCTATTGTTTTTTTCAGATCGTAATCTATTTAAATATAAAAATGAATCCCTATTTCCCTTGGTCACGCCATCACGCGTGAATAGTTGGACCGATTTCGCTAATTATTTTTGTTCTGTTTGTTATTTTCAGGAGAAAGTTCTTATGAAAGAAAAAATTAAGAAAGTTGCGAGGGTAGGGTAGGGTAGGGTAGGCCATCTGCCCATTCTCTCTTACACTCATCTGTGAAAGGAGGCTGTGCTCAGCAGTGGTACATTATAGGCTGAGATGATGTTGTGCCAAAAATATATTATAATTATTTTTTTTCAGGTCCTTTGGTTGAAATATTGAGTGGAACATCTCTATTAGCCATGAGGTCTATATTCACTAAGCTGGTAGAACCTGATGAATTAGGTAAATGTTACATTAGATATCTTATCCTTGGATTTATACTCGATATATGTACAGTGGCGGAATGGACAGGTTCGTCAGTTTTCAACTTAATTCATTCAACGTATCACGAGCACATATTACCTTTTGAAACTGAATAGACAGAATACACTGAATTAGAGAAAATAATGATTTAACTGTTAGTTATCAAAGTTCAAAATTATTCAGATCAAAGTTGTTCGACTGTTTGTCTTGTCAACAAGATTGGTTTTATTTTATGTTTTGATAAACCAAAACCTTCTTGTTCAAATGAAAATTGGAAATAGGGCAATAATGTCATCATTGAAAAAAAAATACTTATATTTTATTGCAAAAGCCTTAAGTTGTGTTTGACGTGATGTAAAAACAAGCAACCTTACTCGATAGCAAACTTCACATTTATGTAAATGTTAGCAGCACTGTTTCTTCCTGTTAGGACCTCACTGGTAATATGTTGGTACATATAATAAAATTGATTCTTGCAATCTGGTATAAGCGAAAACCAACTCTAAGTTGACGAACCTTTTCTTTCCGACTGTACACAGCAAGTTTATGGTTAGATAGCAAAGATATTTAGTGAAATAAGTACATAAGGAGAAGCTTGAAAGAAGCGCCAGCGACAGAAAAGTTGAGTGGGAACGGTGGTATGGACATGTTATGAGGAGAAATGAAAGCCACGTCACTAAAAGAGTGAATATGAGATTGGATGGATATACGGGAAGAGGAAGACTGAAATGAGGGCAAGAAAGGACTGGATGCTGGTATGACGGATAGTAGAGACGAATGGAAAAAGCTCACATATTGTGCCGACCCCAAATTATTGGGAACAGGGCAGCCACATGATGAGCAAAGATATTTAGTGATAATATTGATTGTGACAACGCTTGTGGAATATTTAAATTGCTAATGTTTTTTTTTTAAATTATTGATTATATTAATTGATTAAATTTGGTGATACAATACTGGATGTATTGTAACCACCTAAGTATTTTGTATGCTACTGACATACTTGGTTTGGTGAGACATGTTGAGCCACATTATTATTGTACACCTATTTAATAACCATGTGTCAGAAAAGTGTCAGAAGAATAAATATTCTATTCTAAAACAACATGCATTTGAGTATATAAAACATTTTTCACACAAATTCAATTTCTTTTATATTTATTTTACAGGCAAAGTGAATTCAATAGTCGGCCTGACAGAAAACCTGATGCCCTTGCTGTATGTACCGTTGTATACTAAAGTGTATACTGCTACCATGGAGGTGTTGCCAGGGGCGGTGTTCCTCATGGGTGCCTTTATGACCATTCCAGCTGTTATTGTATTCTTGTGAGTATTAGGTTTCTTTTTAATAATTGGAGCGAGGATTTCCATAGTGGTGTGACTTGAGAGTGGTTGTGTGTGATTGTGAGTGGCTCTCTGCGTGATGGTAAGCGGTAACCGTAGCCTATGGACATTATTGTATTACCACCGGCACTCATGCGCTATTAGCCCTGTAAACCAAATGAGGTCTGGCGACTCACGTTTCATTTTCGAGAGATTTATTCTTTCAAAGAGCAGCTCGACTGGGGAAGTACCTCCACCTTACAGAATACCGCAGCCAAATAACTTTATTTTGTGTAAAGTAGTGTTCCTGCGTATGAGTAAGGTCGCCAGAGCTCATAGGGGAGGGGGACAGGTCGGTAACGCGTGAGCGATTCTTCGTGTGTTGCAAGCGTCCATATGGCTACGGTAACCGCTTACCATCAGGCGTATGCTTGTTTACCGACTTAGTCGTATACAAAAAAAATACCTGCAGGAACACGGCATAAGTTTAAATGGTCGACCTTTTATAAATCTATAAATGTATTTATTTTATTTTATTTATTTATTGTGGGAAGACCAACAGCTATTTAAAACCTTCTGAACTTGACTAAATATATTAAATATTTTTTCGTAGCTGGCTATTATACGAACACCGAAAAAATCTGAAAAAACGAGTCACTACAGCTGAAAAATCTGAAGAAAAACCTATTTAATATGTAATATTTAATAAATGATTGCCTGGAAGAGATCGCTTCTGAGCGGTAAGAAGATTGTACTTAATATTTGTATAATATGTGCCGTTATTTTTGATATACAATTAAGAGTTATCTGTCATCTGAATAATATGATAAATGGTGTTAAAAAAACGCTTATTTATGTTTAAATAATTCCAAAATAATAATTTTATGAATCCCTAAAAAGGAAGCTAAAGCAATATTGCTAAATGAATTATTTTTTCGAATTTACAGCAGTTCTTATGAAATTAATCAATTCCGAATCTTTTATTGAATTGTATAAATGAATGACTATTTATACCTAAAAATATTGAAATTATGTAAGAAATGCCGAAAATTTTTAAAAATTAATTCCATTAGCAATATTGCTTTGCTTCCTTTTTAGCCCCCTAGGAAGACAATTATACAAATATCTCTTTTTTTTTAATTTTTTTTATTTCTGTACTCAAGTGTAAGTAGTATCTCTTAAATATGTTTAAGGACTATTTTGCAATATTTTTAAGAAATAATCTTGTTTAACCAAATTGGCAGATCATTGTGTACCTCCGAATAAGAATCCTAACTAATATTATAAATACGAATGTGTATTAGCTTGTTTATTTGTTACCTAACTACTCAACCGATCATCATGATTGTCCGATGTCATTAATTTGGCACGAAAATAGCCTATGTCTATGTGTATATAGGTGTGTACGTAGGCTACTTTTTACCACGGGAACGCGGGTGAAACCACGGGGACAGCTAGTAAATTCAATAAAGGTGGAAATCAGTAAATACTAACTAGCTTAAGTATTGAATCCACGCGAATATGGGCTTAGGAGACATATAATAAAATAAATTAAAAAAATAGCCTTTAAAATAAAAGGCTATTTTATAAAAAAAAAAAAAACTATGATTACAACTATAGTTACCAATATATTTTTTTTTTTTTTTTTTTTAAATTAAATGGGCTTGCGTTTGGCCACTGACCCGCCCAGAAGGGGCGATGACGAAGCCTAAGATGAAACACGCTTACCCAGAAGAAACCTATTCACTCTGGCCTTGAAAGTTCCTAGATTGTAGGCGTCAGGAAACACAGACGCCGGAAGCAAGTTCCACTCCCTTGCTGTCCGCATTATAAATGAGGATTCAAAACGCTGTGTCCGTATTTTCGGTATGTCAACAACGTACGGGTGAAAATTTTCCCGGCGTCTTGTGGTTCGGTGTAAAAATGGGGATGGTGGAATTAGGTTGAACAATTCCTGCGCACACTCTCCAAAATATATCCTGTAGAAAACCGATAAGCAAGCAACCTTTCTTCGATGGTCGAGGCTCGTGAGTTTCGCCTTAATTAAAGACTCATCTCCAATGAGTCTCCTGGCTCGGCGGTCTATTGAGTCGAGGGCCTCAAGCTGGTACTTAGCTGATCCATCCCAAAGATGGCAGCAGTACTCCATGCATGACCGGACTTGTGCTTTATAAAGTTGGAGCAACTGCCCAGGCGTGAAGTACCGCTTAACCTTAGAGAGGATACCCAGCTTTCTGGCAGCTGTTTCTGCCTTCGACTCAATAGAACAGCCAAAGTTTATTTTGGCTGTTAATGTTATGCCTAGGAGATCAAGCCGATCGCATATTGGCAAGGATATATTTTGGAAAGTAGGAGCCTGATGGTAAGGACTCCGTTTGGCGGTGAAAAGACATGCCTGTGTCTTGGAGGCGTTAAACGTGACCAGATTGGCTTTGCCCCAATCAGAGACTGCCTGTAAGGTCACGTTCAAACGTTCAACCATGGCCTCTCGAAACAATTGGATCTCGTCACTAGTGGCTCGTGCGCTGGAAATGTATCTCTCTGCAACAGTGCTGTCGTCTGCGTACCCAAAGATACCGGGTTTTAACAGATCGTTGATATGCAGCAGAAATAAGGTTGCAGAGAGAACTGATCCCTGAGGAACTCCGGCATTGATTGCCAAGAGGTCCGACGAGCACCCGTCTATGACCACTCGTATAGACCGTTCACTCAGGAAATCGGAAATCCAAGCGCACAGGCCATCAGGAATTCCATATGAAGGAAGCTTGCTTAGAAGGCTGGTGTGCCAGAC
The DNA here is from genome assembly GCA_947623365.1 of Achlya flavicornis. Lineage (NCBI taxonomy): Eukaryota > Metazoa > Arthropoda > Insecta > Lepidoptera > Drepanidae > Achlya > Achlya flavicornis. The sequence continues at coordinate 3,578,685 of OX392474.1, forward strand.
CCTATCGAAAGCCTTAGAAATATCGAGGGAAACGGCAATTGCTTCCCCGTGTCTCTCAATGGCTTCGCTCCAAAGATGTGTGGCATACACAAGAAGATCCCCAGTAGACCGTTTTTGGCGGAAACCGTACTGTCGGTCGCTGAGGAGTTCATTATCTTCAAGGTATGCCAGGAGCCTCCGATTCAATACACGCTCCATTGTCTTGCAGAGTATGGAGGTGATCGCAATCGGTCGGTAGTTTGTAGGATCGGCACGGCTGCCCTTCTTAGGCACAGGTTGCACGTTAGCAAGCTTCCAGACTTTCGGAACATGACCCATTCGAAGTGAGAGGCGAAACAGGCGTGTCAAGACAGGAGACAATTCGGGCGCACTATTGCGCAGGACAATGGCTGGAATGCCGTCGGGACCACTGGCTTTATTCACGTCTAGAGCGCGTAGTACCTTTACAACCTCCTTTTGCCGGATACGGATGTCCGGCATTTGGCAGTTGCAAGTGGGTAGTGGGGATGGTGTTTGTAAACCAGCGTCTAGACATGAATTCTCCGCGAATAGAGAGGCAAACAAATTGGCCTTCTCTACAGCAGTGTAGGCTAGTGATCCATCAGGCTTCAGCAATGGCGGCAGCGACGGGCGGCAGAAATTGGTCTCGACCGATTTGGCAAGGGACCAGAAAGCTTTACTCCCAGAGGGGTAAGATGATAGCTTTTTTCCGATCCGGCCAACATGGTCGAAACGCGCCTTCTTCTGTGCCTTTTTGCAGGACTTGGCAGCGATGTTAAAGGCTTTTTTCTTCAAGCCCGTGTCAGGAGCTTTGCGAGTGCGAGAATCCGCCCAGATTCGGTAAGCTGACTGTTTTCGTGCCTCAGCAGAGGCACAATCAGCATTGTACCACTTGGGGGTTTCGCTATTGAGTGATATGTCGGAGAATGGGATATAATATTCCATTGCTCGACATATCACATCTGATATGGCACTCGCAGAGCTAGACGGGTCATCCGAAGTAAAGCAAGTTCGCCGCCAAGGATAAGATGCAAGAAAAGAACGCATCTCATCCCAATCTGCTGACTTGTATCGCCAAACTCGCCTGGTGCCTTTAGGGCAAGGGTCAGGCGGAGAGTAGGACGACACAGCTTTCACCAGACAGTGGTCGGAGGTTCCCAATGGGGCATTCACCGAAACTGAGTACCTGTCAGGATCTGTTGTCAGCAGAAGGTCCAAGCAATTGGCTGTGTGATCAGCGACATCCGGCACGCGCGTGGCTTCGCGAACGAGCTGGGAGAGATTTAGCGTAAGTGCTAGTTTCAACGCCTCTCTCCCAGCAAGGTCGGTCTCCCGGTATGGGTACAACCACTCACGATGGTGAGCGTTAAAGTCCCCCAGGAGGACCAGCTGCGCGGTCGGATATTTTCTTTGGATCACGTCCGCCGTTTCGCCGAGGTATTGAAAGAGCCCGATCGTCTCCTGGTCACTGCTGTGCGATCGGTAGACACAGGCATAGAGGATTTGCTCTATACCAGTGCCCACCAATATCCACAGGACAGAAAAACCCGGTTTTTCAAGGCCACGGAGACGCCGACAGCAGATGTCATCGCGAGCATACACGCAGACCCCAGCGCGTGGTTTGAAGTTGTGCTCCAGGGTATACCCTGGGTAATTTAGGTATGCCGCGTCTGAAGGACATCTGATTTGCGTCTCCGTGAGAAAGAGTAGGTTAGGCTTGTCCGTCTCAAGGTGGTGATGGACAGCGTCGAGATTGGAGTGCAGACCTCGAATATTTGAGAGGTGCACTTTGAGTGAGAGGACGTGCTTCCGCTGTTTAACGCTACTCTTTCTTTTACTTTTGGCCATGTTGATGTGGAGTGAATAGGTGAGGGGAAGGCAGTTAAGCGAGGCATTGCAAAAGGAACCATGGGACAAACGTAGGAAAGATGCACTGATGGGAGGCTCGTCTGGAGACTGCGGGGACGCCCGAACCCCCCCAAGAGTGGCCATCGGGTCCTCTCATCCGGTCGCCAACCGGCACGATGGAGCACCTCGGGATTTTTCGCAAGTTGGCGGGGCAGCCTTTCATAGGTGGCTGGCCTACTACTTGGGCCCCCTACTAACTGCGGTCGGCCAGCGGAGAACCGTGCTTCGGATCCCGCTACCCTCCAAGACGAGACTACCGTACACATTACCTACATCGTAAAGACCGGTTCACTAGAGCAACGCAACTGCTTAGACCCAACCCCACAATTGGCTTCCCCGAACTTCACGCCGGAACACGGCAGCCGCTTGGCGGCGTGGCTTAGTTCGGAGGGTGGTGACAAGCCGCGGCCGAAGCCTACCACCAGAAGTTGTTGCTCGTTTAGCACCACCCAGGGATCACGTGTAGGGTCTCGAGGGTAAACCTACGGACGCGAGCAACTTCGATCCCCAAAAATGTACTTAAAAGTACTTAACATAAAACAAATATAATATAATATTAGTTATTCATTCACTACATTAGTTCCGCAAAATCAATCAATACCAATTTCTTTATTTTTTTTATTTTGTAGGTTGCGACGTGTTTAAAGTTTTAACTTCTTAAAGTAAATACAAGTATGAAAATAAACACTATTAATCTATATATATAAAAATCAATGCCACTTTTCGTTGTAATTTTATAACTCAAGATCGGGCTCACCTATCCAAACCAAATGTTTAGGGTTTGTTCGAACTGTTTAGTAGTTGGTTTATGTGAAGATTGCACATAATCGGTCGAGCGGTTCTTCATTTATCACATTTTTTGTTAGGTAGCTAGGTAGACTAGGGTAGTGTAGGGTAGTGTGGGGTAGGGTGGGCTAGGGTAGCACCATAGGCTAGGGTAGCAACACGCGAACGAAGTCGCGCCGGGCAGCTAGTTATAAATAAAATTTAAGGCAAACACAGCTGTGTGGTATGGAATAACACACAGCTGTGTTCACAGTAAATTGATTACAGTTAAATTAACCTAGAACTTGGACGAGGAACCGTACATTTGATTTTGGCAAGTAGCTGAAGATAAATGACATTTTAGCAGACTTACCGGAGGTCTGCTAAAATGTGATACTCATACGATTATATTGCAATTCCATTATCATTGAGCCGGCCGATGTGTGCAGTCTAGTAATTCATAGTGGTCTCATAATAGTGTCGCGATGGAATGGTATTTGAGTTGCCATAAAGGAACAACTTATTTCCGTATGTATTTGTTAATAGTATTCTTATAAATTTTAGCTCTTATTCACTTCGTAATAGTTTTAAATATTTAAAATTAATTATAGTAATTATATTGGATTAGAAAGGAACACTTATAATTTAGTTATCATATCAGTGTATTTATTAATTATATTATATTTATGTGATGTATCTTTTATATCAACAGCAATTCTTCACCCATTTTCTCAAAAATTTGGCTAAGTTAAATATTTTTTACTCAACATCAAAGTGGTTCGTTTATTGTATAGATATCTTTCACGTCCTTTTTAACTTTTTTTCACTGCCTTTTTATACTCAATTGTGATGGTAGACAACAAAACGGCGTTTGGCTCTCAACTACGATTCCAAGACGACACGATTGAGACATGTGACCATTTTGGGAAATTGGGACGCCATTATAAATTTAGTAGAGTACGAACATCGGCCCAATGATACTGCAATTCCAATAGTATTGTATCAGTATGACCTAAGTCATTGTCATGTGAGTATGACAAACTAGCAGACTTGACCTCCGGGTAGTAACAACACAAGACGATAAGATAATTTTATTTAATTAGATTTTGCTGAAACAGGTTACGCGATACGACGTTCACTGGCTGCGCGTCAAATTCTGTATTTAAGAGTAGTGTTTGATGCTTCAGTACCAGGCTCCTTCAAGACTTCTGGTCCTTTACTCGTATTATTCTAAGATTGTGATATCAACTCGCTAAAAATGAATACTTAATTAAAAAAGTTAAAATCTATATTAAAATAGCAATAACAAAATGGCTTTACACGATAGTGAAGAGTTTACTGAAGAAGATCCACTCAATCAGAATGCAGAACAAACAGCTGTTAAAATAACTTTTCTACAGATCTGTATGCATGTATTTAGAAACATTACAGTGGAACCATGCACGCTACTTCTAGTAATGACAACTATGGTATCCGGGCTGACAACACAGAATCTGTATTTGGAGAAGGCTTGCAGAGTCAACCTAAATTTTTCTGACGCAATTTGCGACTCGCTAATAGCACAAGATATTGAAGAACAGAATGAATACGAGAGGAGTACGCAGAAGCTAATAGCTTCAGCATTGGCTTGGAAGGCAATCATCACTGCGACGATTCCAGGCATCCTCTCGCTCTTCGTTGGTTCCTGGTCTGACAAAACAGGCTATAGGAAAATTTTCATGATCATCCCTCTCATCGGGCAGATCTTATCAAGTATTAATAACATAATCAATGTGTATTTCTTCTATGAACTATCGTTGGAGGTCCTAGTCGTCACTGAAGCCTGTTTGGAAGCATTCGCAGGAGGATGGTGTGTTTTCTTCGTAACAACGTTCTCATATATCAGTGCTATCACAGACGACTCTGATAGAACTTTTAGAATGGGCTTACTAAATTTTAGTTTAACGGTTGGATTCCCAATAGGTATGGGGTTGAGTGGTGTGTTGTTAAAGAATTTTGGGTTCTACGGTTGTTACGGACTAGCTGTATTATTACATTCTTTAAATATCCTGTACAATATCTACGTTTTGAAGGATCCGGAGAAGAATAAGGAGCAAATAAAGGTGAATATGAGGCTGACATATTAAACATTATATGTTGTAAGGTACATGTCGCAAAAACGACACACACACACACAACCGAACAGTTGTTAATAATGTTTCATAATAATAATCTTGAATTTTTGAGCATAAGCATTAATTCCCTCTGAACTCTTCCATTTGTAGCTCTTTTGCTGTTTTATGAACTAAGTATTCCTACCACAGTCTCAAATTTACTATTACTTTGTAATCTTATACCTAATTTTATATTATATACAGCATGGTGGTCAAGGCTTATTCATCTTTATCAAAACCTTCTTCAACTTAAGCAACATTAAAGCAGTATTGAATGTGATCTGGAAGAAAGAACCAGAATATAGAAGACTACGACTGTGTGTGCTCTTGTGCGTCGTGTTTGTTCTATTTGGGCCTATGTACGGTAAGTGGCTCTTTTTACTTTATTCGCCAGGTAAGGGCACGATTCTTTGCATAAAACGGTGAAATGTGGCCTTAATTTACTAGCATGGACTGGTTGAGTTCCCACATTCCACATGCGTGGAGAGCATTCCGCAACTTGGCCGTGCGTATATGGCAGAAAAAAGACAGGCATTGAACTCGACCCTATTGGCGGTACCCCTATATACTAGCCCGCGGATTGGATACATAACTCTCTGTGACGGTGCTGTCAACTGCGTACCCATAGATTCCGGGACTCAGCAAGTCGTTAATATGCAGCAAAAACAGCGTAGCAGAGAGTACAGATCCCTGAGGAACACTGTTCTGACGAGCAGCCATCGATGACCACTCGAATAGACCGTCCACTCAGGAAATCGGAGATCCAGCCGCACAAACTAGAGGGCAGTCCATATGAAGGAAGCTTGCTGAGCAGACTATCATGCCAGACCCTGTCGAAAGCCTTCGTACCCGAAGGGTGCTAATCGGGCCCTATTACTAAGACTCCGCTGTCCATCCGTCCGTGCGCCTGTCTATCAGTGGGCTGTAGCTCATGAACGGTAATGGTAATAGGTAGACAGCTGAAATTTTCAGGGAATATGTATTTCTATTGCCGCTATAACAACAAAAAAAACTTCTTTTTTTGGCGTTTCTTTTTTCATAGCGAGTCCGACTCGCACTTAGCCAGTTTTTATGGTTATTGCAGTGAAATAGCCACATATCCAAAACTGGCCTTTATTTGTTTTTTTGTTTATTTAGTTTTTATTCCTTTCGGATGTATATACCCTTTTCGTTACACCCAGTATATTTATTTTTATTGAGGTTGTCACTATTGTAGTTTTCTAACCAGTATTATATTTTCAGGTGAAATGGCCATTATGTACTTGTCAACAAGGTATAGATTCAATTGGGATGAAGTGAAGTTCAGCATATTCCAGACATACAACTTTGTCACACATACCACCGGTAAGTTTATACGTGATGTAGGTAATTCATGTGTTTTTGTGACATATTTCAGTAGGCAATCCTCTGCCACAAGGAGAAGAGTTAGGGGAGGTCTTTTATTTATTATTTTGTTAATATTGTTTGTATTTTATTTAATTAGCTTTAATGTTAAAAGATTTAACCTTTACAATAGTAACCAATATAATGATAATGGTAATAACAGCCTAAAATAAATTTAAATTAATATAGACTTTAAAATAAATTTTAAAAATGAGGCCCCTCGGCATGGTTCCGAAAATGCTGGCAGCATATCCTCGCTGTATCGCAATGCTGATACGTTGTGCAAAGAAGCTGCTCTGCCCCAGTGGCCACTACAAATCTTTTGGACAGCTCTTTGAAAAGCTGGCGAGCGAATCCTGTTCGTTCGAGGCTCGGCTCGTGCTCGCTTCGTATAGCATGGACGCACCATAAGAGACTTACTAATAAATACCTTATATTATTTCAGGTTCCATTTTCTCAATATTAGTTTTCAGCAAATACTTGGGATGGCACGACTCAATATTGGGCATAATTTCAGCTGTGAGCAAAATTGCATCTTCATTTATTTACTGCTTTGCACCTAATGGTTGGATATTTTTTATTGGTAAGTACATTACAGGGCTAGCTCACAAAATTTTCAGCTTTAGGGTTCCGTGCCTCTAAAGGAACCCTAAAAATTTGGGCGCCAGTAGGACTACGTGTTTATGATAGCTCAGTGGTAGTGACGTCGAATGCCGAGACGAAGGTCCCGGTTCGAATCCTACAATGAGCTTGAGCTTTCGGTGAAGAAAAACATCGTTTGGAAAACGTAGCATAGAAATAAAATGAAATAATTTATTTCATTCAAATAGGCCTTCACATGCACTTATGAATAGTAAAACTCTAATACTCTAATGCACGGTTCGGAAGGTTGCTTTTGCTAAGAAGAGCCGGCAATAAACTCAGCAATTACTCTTTTCAAAACTTAAATTTATTACATCAGATGTTTCCTGCAGAGCGAGCGCTACACCCAAGCATTTTTATCATTTAAATATTCGGTAATATTGTAGTAAGCCTTCTGTACTAAAGCGGCCTTTATACATTCCTTAAACTTATGTGACGGTAAATTTAAAATTTTATTAGGGATCTTATTATAAATTTGTATACTCAGTCCTATCAGCAGAGGTAGTAGGATAGTACTTTGTAGCAGCCCTAGGTGGCGGAAATCTGTCACCAACGCCTATTGGTGTGTTCCGACAGCTGAACTCTAGAGCCAATTCCAGGCTTTGTGTACTTACCACCTTAGCCACATCATCACTTACCAAAGGTGAGATTCTGCTTAAACACTATACATAGTTAAAAAAAAACAATCGCAACTTTTTATACTCATATGCTAGAAATATTTTTTTTATTCGAATATTCGATTAAAACTGTAATCGAATTATCATTATTTATTAGTTACGTGCTAACCCAGAATCTAAAGCAGTGGGGCTCCCGCGTGTGTCAATGGTAACGAACTCCATTGAACTGGGCCCGATTGAAATCTCATTACTAAAGTTCTATATAATTAGGACGTCACTGGATTACCGAATGAGTCAATGGATGATTTTTTTTGTTTCGTTTGTTGATATTCGTGTGTTCCGTAAATAAAAAAGAATTGAAGAAAAGGGATGAAGTTCATTACCATTGATTTACGCAGTAGCTGCGAAGAACAATTAATTTTAGTAAAAAAGCGGTGTTTTGTGAGTGCAATCGGCATGAATACTTATACAATTTTATTTAAATAAGAATTTCCTATACGAGATAAGCCCGCCGTGGTTTTCCCAATGGAGTACAGCATGGGGTTCTTCAAAAAGGGCGTGAAGAGATTTCTTCAAGGTCGGCAACGCGCGAGTGATACCCCCGGTGTTGCAAGCGTCCATACGCTACGGTAACTGCTTACCATCAGGCGGGCCGTATGCTTGTTTGCCACTTTAGTGGTATAAAAAATAATAAAAAAAAAATCAAAATATTTATTTTAGAATTTATTATGTTTATTTCTTATAATACTTACTTTTTAAGGCGATGATAGCTCAGTGGTAGTGACGTCGGATACCGAGACGAAGGTCCCGGGTTCGAATCCTACAATGAGCTTGAGCTTTCGGTGAAGGAAAACATCGTGAGGAAACCATAGCACGGTGGTAGGGTACTTTGTAGTACCCGTCTGGCTGGCTACCACCCTCAAGTTGAAAATCTGTCGCCAAGCACCTATCGGTGAGTTCCGTCAGCTGCACTGGAGAGCCAGTTCCTTCTAGGCTTTGTGTGCTTACCACCTTCGACCACATCATCACTTACCATAGTGAGATTGTGGTCAAACATAGGCCTATACAAAGTAAAAAAAAAAAAAAAAAAAAATATATACTTTTCATTGAGCAACTTGTCCACCCTAAGCCGAAAATACATTAACCATTCATCATTTCATGGGTCCATCGCTTGCTTAAAAGACACGTTGTATGATAGAGCTCTGTATTTTTTTAAATAAGGTTTACATTTTATAGATGTATCTATCAAAAATGGTATTTTCTGAAATTCTCGTTATATTTAGAATCCTGAAACATAATATGTCTACTAATAATGAAAATAATATGTCTATGACGAATACACAAATAGTATGACATAGATCTTAATTTGTTGCAAATTGTACGCCTCCGCAGCCTCATTGAAGAAACAGCTTTACTTTCTTCCCACTGCCACTAAAATTGCCTTAGCTCAAACTCTCCTGCTTCCCGTTATCTCTAGATCTCACGGAGGACCAACTAAATAAACTTGAGTGACTTCAAAACTTCTGCCTAAGATTCATATTTGGCTTGCGCAAATATGATCACGTTTCCCATTTTCGTTCTCAACTCAAGCGGCTTCCTATTAGACTTCGCCGGAATATTCATATACTCTGCTTACTTTATATAGCTGTCCCCCGCTTTTTCACCCGCGTTCCCGGGATAAAAAGTCCTTCTCCATACCATAGGCTATCTGCATGCCAAATTTCAGGCAGGCGTGAAGGCGTAACAAACAAACAAACTCACTTTCGCATTTAAAATATTAGTTAGGATTAGGATTAGGATTAGGATTGTTCAATCCTTCATCCCCACGTTACCTCAAGGAAAGCTTTGATTGCCTCCACTATTCTCAGTCGCTAAGGTCATCAGTAAACTTAGCTCTTAGAATGCCTGCACGTACCAGCACTTTTTACGACAAATCCTTCATTCATTTAATTTTCAATCTGTCCAAGATGTTCGTTTATGGAACTCCTTGCCAATTTCAGTCAGACGTGCACAATCAATAAATATTTTTAAAGATCAAGTCAAAACGTTTAATCTGTCGCACTAGCTGTTTATATGTTTATTTGTATATATACATTATACAGGATGTTTGGTGCATCGTTTGCTCAATTTTAATGGCGGCAAGGAGGAATCATATCATTATGCTATCTACTAAGCCCCAAAATGAACATCTGGCCCCAAAAAATTTTTTATATAATTTTTTTATGACTATAGTTCCCCTTTTCCGAGAATTTATCGTGTCCTGTTCTTTATGATAGGTACCACTATAGTTTTCATTAACTCCACTGTTAAGTATGAGTGGCTAATACACAGCGAGTAGGAGCGGGAGTTCATCTGTCGAAGGTCCCGCTCGGCAGATGAACTCCCGCGTACCGTAAATGCTCAATACTGAGGCCGTCATGACCAGGAGATTCACCTCTACTCATGATTTTTATACAGATCGTTGTTAAGCTATTATGTGCAAAAAGAACAAATTTTTAAATTGGTAAATAGTAATGGCTATGGGTTTCATTTCATTTTGGAAATGGGGTCTCTTGCCCAAAATAGTTTTTAGTTCCAAAAACATATTTATTATTATACTTTTTGAGCTGCAGTATTTACCCTAATAATCATTAATCTAGCTAGTGGAAGGTCTGGGAGTTTAAGGCTCCCAGACAGAGTAGCTGGAGGTGATTCAAATAAGAAGAAGTAGAAGTCCAGGAAAAGACGTGCTTTATTTTTAGTTGACAGCATTGAAGTGAAGGGTACAATGTGTCTGTAAAAACAATAGTAAAAAGAACAACAATTTAAATATAAATTTTATCAAAAACAGGCCAGTGCTTTGAGTAAAAAGAATATAAAAAACATAGGTTTTAACACCTCCCCGTAATCAAAGCACCCTATATACATAAACATAAATACACACTGTACATAAAACAAATGTATCAAAGCAATTCACTAGACTAACCCTAAAGAAGTAATGCACTTGTAATGTCTCAACTTAGGCAACGGTTTCGTAAGAATATCTGCCGTTTGGTGAGCTGATGGTATAAATTTGACATCGACTTGATTAGTAGAGATGGAATCGCGAACGAAATGATGTCGAATGTCAATGTGCTTAGTACGTGCGTGATGGGTGTTATTCTTAGTCAGAGTGATAGCACTTTGATTGTCACACATTATGGTAATTGGTGATGAGAATGAAAAGATGTCGCTGATGAGTGAGCGAATGTACATAGCTTCTTTACAGGCTTCGCTGAGGGCCATATACTCGGCTTCGGTTGTTGATTGGGCTACAGTTCTCTGCTTACGTGATTCCCACGACACTGATGAGCCGCTCATCTGAAACACATACCCCGTATAGGAGCGTCGGTCGACTAGATTACGTCCGTAATCAGCATCAGCGTATCCTATCAAATCACCAGTGTTGCTGTATGTGAGTTTCTTGTCTTTCGTGGCTTTAAGGTAACGGAGAACGCGCTTGGCAGCTTTCCAGTGTACCTCCCCGTAATGTACGTTGAATTGACTGAGAACAGAAATTGTATGAGAAATGGGCCCAGACAGAGTAGCTGGAGGTGATTCAAATAAGAAGAAGTAGAAGTCCAGGAAAAGACGTGTTTTATTTTTAGTTGACAGCATTGAAGTGAAGGGTACAATGTGTCTGTAAAAACAATAGTAAAAAGAACAACAATTTAAATATAAATTTTATCAAAAACAGGCCAGTGCTTTGAGTAAAAAGAATATAAAAAACATAGGTTTTAACAGAAGGTCTCCTAGGCGGCTTGAAAACTCCAACTATAGTTTGACCACTAGCCTACCTCCACCAATTCGTAGTACTTAGGTACTACTAGGTAGGTGGTGGAGTATTTTCCCACTGCTGAAGACAGCCTGTTCAGCAGTGGGATCTTTCATAATGGGACATTATAGGCTGATGATAATGATGTTTTGTCAAAAATATATTATAATAAATGTTATTCTTTTTTAATTTCAGCTCCTTTTGTTGAACTCTCGAGTGGAGTTTCTCTATTAGCCATGAGATCGATATTCTCTAAGCTGGTACAACCTGATGAATTAGGTAAGTGTAACAATCCTTACTAATATTATAAATGCGAATGTGAGTTTGTTTGTTTGTACGCTTACTCAACCGATCACGCTGAAATTTGGCACGCAGCCTATACTGGGTGGAGATTTCGAGATGGCATATTTTCGAAACCTATGTTGGATAAGTCACGCTGAATAACTTTTACAAAGGGTAAAAGTTATTAAGTTAAAAGTTATACAAGGTGTAAGAAAAGTAAAAAAAAATATTTTCGAGAATTCGCTATTGGTGCCATAGTTAAAGTTGTGGAGCATGATTAACCCAACATAGGTTTCAAAAATATGCCATCGCAAAATCTCCACCTGTTATAGAGAAGGACATAGGCTACTTTTTATCTTGGGAACGCGGGTGAAACCGCGGGGGCCAGCTAGTAAACACATAATTCTTGGATTTTATACTCTTTAGTAATAGATAGCAAAGATATTTAGTGATAATTTTGATTGTGACATCCTTTTGTAATTAAAAACCTATTTAACAAAAAATAATAAACCTTTTAAAAACGTGAAAAGAGAAAAACAAGCTCTTTAATTCATAGAAATTTGAATATAACTTGAATTTTATAAGGTTTTGTAGTCTCACTCACTCATGAAAAAACCTCCTCTTGGGACATCTTTGTGATGTCACAAAAATGTCCCAAAAATATTTTTTGGGACAATTGGGCGCCGAACCCCTATGGTTTTGCATCTTCCACGCCAACCATCACGTCTACTATCAGATACCGTGAATTATGCATTTGAGTATACAAAGCAATTTTCGCACAAATTATGTTTATTTTATATTACAGGCAAAGTGAATTCAATAGTCGGCCTAACAGAAAACCTGGCAACCTTGCTGTATATACCGCTGTATACTAAAGTGTATACTGCTACCATGGAGGTGTTGCCAGGGGCGGTGTTCCTCATGGGTGCCGTTATGACCATTCCAGCTGTTATTGCATTCTTGTGAGTTTTAGATTTCTTTTTAATAATTGAAGTGGTTCCAAACTGGTTTGACTTGAGAGTAGTTTTGGCTCTCCGCGCTTGGTGGTAAGCGGTAACCGTAGCCTGTGGGCGCTTGGAACACCCCCATCACTCGTGCGCTACCAATCCTACCCTCCTCACCAATGAGCTCTGGCAACCTTACTGATGATCTTTTATAAAAATTTATTTAATTTATTAATAATTTTAAAATATTGTGACCTTTTTTATTTAATAGGAATTTCAGAGCATTACAATGGTGTCCATGAATAACGTAAATTTTGACCACCCATCTCCCCAGGTGACACTCGTATTGGCCCTTTGAACTTGACTAAATATGTTATATTTTTTTTCTAGCTGGTTATTATACGAACACAGAAAAATAATTAAAAAACCAGTGACTGCAGCTGATAAGATGATCTTTTGAAAAACCTATATTAGTTTTAAGTTATAATCAAGAAATTATTATTTTGCCTGGAAGAGATCGCTTCGTAGCGGTAAGAAGAGAAGAGTAATTAATATTAGTACCAATAATATGTCTTGGTATTTTTAAAACTTCTTTGTTGTACACAATACAGAGTTACCTATCATCTAAAAAGTAATATAAAAAAGTTAAAATAACACATAGGTGTTAAAATATCGTTCCAATATAATAATTTAATGAATCATTATAAAGCCATAAATCATTAGGCAACTAAATATTTATAAGGACTAGTGTTGTATATTTTACAATATGTAAGAAATAAAGATGTTTTTTATCTAATCTACAGATCATTTGTGTACCTCCGAATATACAGGATGGAGATTTCGAGATGGCATACTTTTTGAAACCTATGTTAGGCATGCTAAAAACACTGAAATCTCGAAAACTTTAATCTTGTTTGAGTAGACCTTTTGTATGAAAAGTTTTTTTTTAGTTTGTTAATATTGTTATTAATGTACGGAACCCTTCGTGTGCTAGTCCGACTTGCACTTGGCCGGTTTTACTTAATAATAATTAGTATCCTTTTGTCTGGTCGTCATCACTTAAGATTTTCATTTTAAATCAAGTATTATTTCAGTATAAATAGTAATAATATTGTTTTAATATATTTATGTTAATTAATGAAATAAAATAACACATTTAAAATATCACAAAAATATAATCATTTGAATTGTTATAGCAAGTCTGAAATATTAATATTGTAAATACTAAATACTATACAGTCACTAAGTGGATCACGCGTGATGCTAATTTATTATGTACTGCTGGCGGGTATTGCATTAACCGTTAATTAACTAAATTAGGTTAATGTAAACTTTGTTTAGCCAATTAATGTGTTCGACGGTCAATATTATATTTAAATCTATTACAAGTATTAATTAGCTTTTAAGCTCAGTGAACAATGTTGTCATCTCAAAGGCGTCAGCTGAAAATCAGCGCTGCTACCATAGTCAGTAGCACCATGCTGAGCTGACGATCCTCTTTGACGGCACAGACTTACTGGTTTGTATTAAATATTATTGTATGTATATTATTTAATGTGTTCCGTCAAATAAATGTATTTTCTTTTCTTTCTATCTCACTAATATGATAAATGAGAAAGTTTGGAGGTTTGTGTCTCAATGATGCATAAACGACTGAACGGATTTTAAAACCGTGTGACAGTAGTTTTTTTTTTATTCCAAACCAAAAATATCATACATAGTTAAGGTGCCGTTCGTAGCCGACTGCTTGTAGCAGCAGCCGAAGTCGTGTCGTTGTGTCACTTCTAGTTTCTATGTAGGTCATAGATCGATATCTATGATGTATGTCATCATCATCAGCCTATTATATCCCGTTGCACTGCTGAGCACAGGCCTCCTTTCACAAAGCAGGGTGATACTCCACCACGCGTGGCGCGGCTTATCATGCTAAACCACGAGCGCTTCTGATGTAGGTATTACTATAAAATACCTTCACTAGCTAGCGACACGTCGGCGTCGCCTCCACAGTAATAATAATTTAAGACGAAATGACAAAGTATGTAGAACACCTAAATTGCGCACCCGATTGCACAGCGACATTACTGTTTTCTGGCGCCTTTCCTTTATTTCAAATTAAATGAAATACTCAACTTCTACCCGTTACCCCGGACCCGCTGTAAATGGACTATTCGGGATTGGCTACTTACAGAAAATTATAAAACTACTGAAAGCCTACTAGAAGTTTTAACATAAAATTGAATTATTACCACACACCCACTCAAACACACACATGCACATACACATTTATCTAAAAAAAAAAAAGTTATTTCAAATTATGTGTCTTTATCACAGTGTAACTAAATTGTTAACAAAAATTACTTACTAAATGTTGTATTATTAAAACCCAGCACATTTTGTACTCACCTGGCGGAGGGGAGAGGTCTAATGACTTTGTCACAGGCTTACCTAGTATAGGCATTAGGTGCTCAACCGAGCAACTATTTTACTAGCTGGAATCCCTTCTATTGTTAAATTATATCTACATATGTCATACTGGCTGCACTTTTGTACAATTCTTTTGTCGTGAATAAATATTATTTTAGAAACGAAAGACAAAGAAGTAGTGTCGTTGCGACACCTCGTCTGCTGCTGCTCCATGCAGTCGGCTACAAACTTGCACTTTTAATTAACACAAGTTCTTATTTGAAACTTTCAAGATATAAATCTAGCGAAATTTTGTGTCTTTCTTTGTTATGCTGGTTTCAAAAATGCTTAAAAGTTTTTCAAACGATTTCAGACTTTTTCTAGTATATCGAAAAAACATTATCTTCATACTTTTTGAGCTCATCGAAAAATATTTCAAAATGCTTGCTCTCATTTCGTGTTTCCAAATAAGGATGCAACCTTTTTCTCTGCTTACTTTTCTTTACACAACACGCGTAAATATAATAAATACTGCGACTTCTTCGACGTCCATCTTAGAAAGGAGTCGATCAAACCGCAAACCACGACGGTTTCTAAACGCACTCTCCGGTTGCGGTTGCGGCTAGCCGCAATTGCAACCGCATCCTGGACTTCTACATAGTGCGTATGTACCTTTAGTCAAGTATATTAGAACTTTGATAGCTGGTAATAAAAAAACCCTCCATAATAGACTTGTATTTGAAAGCTATCCCACCATGATAAGTGATAATTTGATACTAGTGCATAATAAGAAAAGAAATAGTATGTTAACTTGGCTTACCTAATCCTGATCATAGACCTACGTGGATTTCTATTTATCAGGTTTCATAACCTACCTATACCTGTTGGAAGGTGGTACGTCTGACATATTTTCTTCCCTTATGTTTAAATCTTTCTTTACTTATGTTTATTTTTATTAGTAGTAGACTTGTACTATTAATTATTAAGGTAGAAACACAAATAGAACACAGCACAAGGCTAGTGCTGTGTTCTTGTGCTTGTGCCACAAGCACACCGTTATACCTCAGAGTAGATAAATACTACGTACAATTATACCGACATATTACATATTATTATACGAGATGTTTTGTTTTTTCGGGATTTTACATTTAGATATACTTATATCTAATCTATAAATTTCAAGCACTGGAACGTATATCTTCTAGTTTATAACTGTTGAAAAAAAACAGTAATTATACTAACTTTTACTGATCTTTTACGTGGCCTATCACTTGTATACTTAACAAAACGTCTTCAGCCATCAAAAACCCTCTTAAATCTAACGACCATTTTCATTATAGAAAGTCTAAGTCCCACTAACGAGCATAAAAAGGTCCGCGCAATACATTTGTTGCCAATATTATGCTGGATATGTACTGGCTATGTACTAGCTATATATAGCCAAAGCCACTTTAACCCAGACGTTAATTTAGACGCCACGAATTGCCTAAGGTGTTGCCACCAGCTGAATACCGTCATCTCATTAACATGTCTGCAACAGATTTCAATGCAAAGTTTTCATTAGAATTTATTATAAGTGGTTTATAAAGTAGATAATTGTGTTTCATACACATCGTTTTTGGTAGTAGTTTGTTATCTTTAATTTTGTCTGCCCGTTAGTTCTCGCGAGGGACGCGCGTCCTATTATAACAATTGATGTCATTGTTATTTTTTTACCGCGAGCCAAGGTAATATTACCGTTTATTTAGAAAGACTTATCGTAATCTGTGTTCAAATAAAATTAACTGTGTTTTAATTTTAATACCATAATATTTTATTTATTGTAAACTTCCTGAATGAGTAATATATTTTTAGATAATTGGACTGTTTTACAAAAAAAAAATTACCGACTTCAAAGTACACTAAGAAGTAATCAAATCCTGATCTGAATGGAATGGGACCAAACGGGAAGTGTACTCTTCCAGACAAAAAAAGAATTTTCCAAATCGTTTAATAAATAAATGACGGAGTTATGCGGTAACAAACATAAAAAAAAACAACTGAATTAAGAACCTCCTACTTTTTTTGAAGTCGATTAAAAAATTACTGAGTTTTAATATATTTTAAAATGTAAGGATCTTAGTTTATTTTACAGTCGTAGAAATAGTAAATTAAATAAATAAGACGTCTCTTAGTACCGTTTTCTTCACGAACACATAAAATGCACTAAGCAAGGACAAGTTAGTATTATCTAAGTATATAAACAATAAATGCTTGTCTTATCTGTACTCGATATAAATACATACATGTATGGACTGAGGGGGTAAACAGCACAGCAATAAATTCATATATTACTTACTCCTATGGTAGTTATGTTACCTTATCAAATCAAAGCACAAACAGTACAACTCTGTAAATATTGAGATGGATGAAGAGCAATCACAGTTATGAAACAAACAGTTGATATACGAATATACGCAATTCGACACAATCAAATGTTTAATTGTACTCTCATTCCAACGTCTACAGACTTACGAGTGACATAATAACAAAAAAAGAAATGTACTGAATACATGTTACAAAATAAGTAACGATGGATAGTGAAAAAGAAACAGAAGTAACAATAAAAGAAGAAGAATTATCACCATTGAAACCAAATTTAGAAGACAAATGTAAGAAGATAGAAAATGTAGTTAAAGCAAAACTGTCAATTAAAGAGAGATTTAAATTAATCAAGGAAAATACAACAGTCGAACCTATAATGGCATGCTACGTGATGCCAAGTGTTCTGGCATCACTAGCTATACAAAATTTGAATCTAGAAAAAGCTTGCCTTGTTAATCTTAATTACACTGAAGAAGTTTGTGAGGCATTAAAATTGAGGAATACAGAGAATTACACGATGTACGAAGATGAAGTGCAGAGGCTAACAGCCAGTATACAAGTTTGGAAGAACATTATACAAACATTAATACCTTTGATACTCATATTATTTGTTGGTGCATGGAGCGATAAGACTGGAAGAAGAAAAGCGTGTATTCTCATGCCAATAGTAGGAGAGTTCCTATCCTGTATTGGTTTTGTTGTGAACACCTACTACTTTTATGAATTACCCGTGGAAGTGACAGCATTAACCGAATCTATATTTCCTGCAATCACTGGTGGATGGTTTACAAACTTTGTTGGTGTTTTTAGCTACATAGGTGATATAACGACTACAGAGAATAGAACCTATAGAGTAGGTTTAGTAAATATGTTTATGTCGTTAGGATATCCCATTGGGAGTGCTCTAAGCGGTGTCATGTTGAGGTGGATCGGCTATTATGGAGTATTTTCTGTCTCTGCTACGCTATATTCTTTTAGTTTAATCTATGGATACTATTTCTTGAAAGATCCTAAACGGAAGCCCCAGAAAAATGTAAGTAATTGGTATATCAAGATCAGTTTAGTAATTTTTATTGGAATCATTCATCTTCTTATGACTACGTATTATCATAGAAATACGCTATTATATTATTTTCCAGTGGGACAAAAGGTCGTTTACTATCAAACGATACTACATAATAATATTAATATATCAAAAATGTTCAATGATAGGATTTAAATAAAATCCCATCTTTTGTATAAAATGAAAACAGAACATCAGAATTATTATTCGCATTGTAAATTCACAGAAAAAAGGCTGTTTTGGGTTCTTAACAGAATTCTTCGACATAAACCTCGTGTTGGAGACCTTCAGGGTAGCCTTCAGGAGAGGTGCTGGCAACAGACGGCTAAGAGTGTGTCTGCTGCTGATTGTCGTGTGCGTCGTATTTGGACCTATGCATGGTAAGTACTTTAAATGATTTTAATCCTTGCCGAGTTTCTTATCGGAGTCTTCTGAGATAAGTGTATTTCGAACCGGTCGTTGGTAAATTCAACTGTATGTAACAACTTAACGTTCATAAGTGCCTTACCGGGGCCAAAACTGAATAATGGTTTTGATTTTGAAATATCACTTTACTTTTGCATTAAAAAAGCAACTTTTTTATATATATGGTAAATGCGAGTTTGGTTTATAAAAATCTGGATTTCTTTCTAGCGTGCAAGCTGTTCTGAATGTATTTATTAATGCACAATCACATTCTAAGTACATATTAGAATCGCCATAGTTTTGTATGTAGTTATCACTTCAAATTAGATGAAGATCGCATAGGTAAATAGCATTGAATTATTTTATTTTATTTTGTTGTAACAATAAAATTAAGCACAAATTTCTCATATTTAAAAGTTGTAAGTTGTAAAGGTCTTGTTGAGAGGTAGAGCGTTGAGGTTGGCGTTTAGCTCAAAGAGCAGCTCGACTGGGGAAGTACCTCCACCTTACAGAATACAGCAGCCAAATAACTTTATGTTGTGTAAAGTTGTGTTCCTGCGCGTGAGTAAGGTCGCCAGAGCTCATAGGGGAGGGGGGAAAGGTCGGTAACGCGTGAACGATGCTTCTTGTGTTGCAAGCGTCCATATGGCGAAGGTAACCGCTTACCATCAGGTGGACCGTATGCTTGTTTGCCGACTTAGTCGTATAAAAAAAAAAAAAAAAGTTATTATCACCGATTGTAATTTTAAAAGGTCAATCGATATAATAACACTACAACAATGACAAAAATAAACTAATAAAACGAAGCTCGAGCGTAAAATAAAGATAAGGATAACATTAAAATTATCATCAAATTGTCATTCATAATATTTTTAGGGTGATATTGACAAAAACCTTACCTAATTTAAATAATTCTACTATATATAATAAATGGAGACCGTGTCTCGGCAAACCTAGTGTAGGGCGCCCTCCAGCGAGATGGAGTGACGATCTGCAAAAGCCTTTTGGCTGCTGGTAGGAACTGGATGCGTCGAGCCGAAGATAGGGCGAGATGTCGCGCATTGGGTGAGGCCTATGTCCAGCAGTGGACTGCTATAGGCTGATGATGATGATGATATAATAAATTAAATTCTTTCGAATCCCACGACGCGGCGACGACCGACGGTGCTAAACCTTTTCAAGGAAATGGGGGTAAATGGACTAGATTGATATTGAATTATTTCTTAAATGTCAGCCTATGGAAAATTTTGACACTGAGTGAGTAGAATTAGCGTTTTAAGAAGTGAATCACACATTTTATTCTTCTGAATTTGATATGCAATCAGTCACCAGACTTTATGCGGATGCGTTGTGTGATTTTTGAAGTAAAGCCGTTGGTCCCGGTTGTCACTTAACTGTGATAGTCGTTAAGCTAGTTGGAGGCTTTCTAGACGGCTTGAAAACTCCAACAGTAGGTTGACTACTAGCCTACAATTTACGTAGTTTTCACATTATTCACATTTTATTTCACGTAGTTAATTGAATCTTATTATCAAGTCAGTTGAAGTGTATTACGAACCGGTCAATTTAAGGTTTTCAAGTGCCTCTCTGTCTTATCTGAATAAATATTTATTTTTATTTTAGTCTTAAGTATGACTTTTATTATTCTTTCTTTCAGGTGAATTCACAGTATTGTACCTATTTGCCAGATACAGATTCAACTGGGATGAAGTACAGTTCAGTATTTGGTCTACTTATTCTATTGTGACCAATTTAGCGGGTAAGAAAGATTTAAAACAGTAGCCTGGTATATTTGGCCAATGTTTGAACTAAGGTCATCAGTGTTTGTCATGTTGCAGGTACATTTTTCTCAATAAGTCTCTTCAGCAATTTCATGAAACTTGACGACACACTTTTGGGGATAATTTCTTGCTCAAGCAAGATCATTGCTTCCTTTGCATATGCGTTTGCTAAGACCAATTTGGAAATATATTTGGGTAAGTTTTTTTTATGTAAATAACGGACTACCATGGGCCACTTGCATCGATTAAATTCCAGCAATTCTGACCAGGTGGAAATCCCAATTTATTAACAGTTTCCGAAATGAATTAAAAAAAATCGAACGGAAACAAAAAAGGGAAATTAATGGTAAAAAAGTTCAGTATTAGTTTAGATATCAAACAGCAAAAGTAGCAAAATCAGTCAAGTCGTCAGTCCACCTGGTGGGAGATTTTCTCACTCGGCACTTACCATTATATAGACTAAACTAATCTCGAGAATCTTTCTTTCTCATTGGATATCAGCTTTTCCAACGTTATTAAAAAAAGGAGAGCAATTATCACCTTCCAAGGTTTAATGTTTTTCTTTCCAAATAAATGCCTCTATCATAGCTATGACTGACAAATATTATAGCTATATTCAAGAGAACATCGTAGCCTCCCCAGAGCATACCATAATACTCATGTTAAGCATTACCATAAATTATGCATTATAATTAAACAAGTTTAATTGTATACCAACACATATAACATAATCTGATTAATATGTACACAGTATAGATTACTGAGTTAAGCCAAGCTCGACTCTCCGGTCGTAAACGCTAAAGTCCGCGCTGAGAACTTTGCACGGGCTAACAGTTGCGGAGTTACACTTCAAGTTGTGCAGTTATACAGTGCTCATGCATTCGGATTTAATGAATTAAATCTATGTAACTAAACTTATGAGAATTCGTTAGCGGCTCAATGGCTTGTGGGTTTATTCTGTTTTTCTCTTATTTTTTGATCAGAACTATACATACATACTATGGATAGAATGTGTCGTCAATTGAATAGCTTACTTTCGCATTTAAAATACCACTAGTTTTTACTCCTCGGATTCATCAACGTCCTTGAAATAGAATACTTTCTTTCTTTGGTCAACTGACCATACCTGCGTGCCAAACATCACGAGTAGATATAGGATATCATATATATAGATATATAGGGTATCAGGATTATCATAATCTATTCATGAGACTTATTTTATGATACTCATTTATTTAATTCGCCATAGACTATAATTCTGACCCTCTTCTGTATAAATATATAGTAGACTTTGGTGCTAATTCTGTTGTAAATCGCACTAAACTAATTTTAGTCACATCACATCTCTTTCTTACAAACATTATTGAAAAAGGATAGAACATATCTTTGCCGTTTTAATTTGCGGGTATTATACGAAACAGCCATAGATGGTGACTAAATTTATGTTGAAAACAAGCATTGGACTAATTTGACAGGACTAAATTTCTTACATACAACTATGTCGGTAAACAAGCATACGGCCCGCCTGATGTTAAGCGGTTACCGTAGCCATATGGATGCTTGCAACACAAAAAGCATTGCTCACGCGTTACCGACCTTTCCCTCCTCCCCTATGAGCTCGTGCGACCTTACTCACGCGCAACTTTACATAAAGTTATTTGGCTGCGGTATTCTGTAAGTTGGAGGTACTTCCCCAGTTGAGTAGAGCTGCTCTTTGAGCGAATAAACGCTATGCTCTACCTCTCTCAAAAAATCTCTCTTTGTTAGAAAGAGATATAGTGAGACTAAATTTAGTTTTGTTGTAAACAACAGCACCAATGTCTCTGATGAGTTGTGTTCGTACTAAATAAAT
Source organism: Achlya flavicornis (assembly GCA_947623365.1). NCBI lineage: Eukaryota > Metazoa > Arthropoda > Insecta > Lepidoptera > Drepanidae > Achlya > Achlya flavicornis. The sequence continues at coordinate 3,601,040 of OX392474.1, forward strand.
TGTCACTTTATAAACAGTTTTGGGACTTTGTAAGCTGTGAGTGGCATAATAGAGAATGAACGGTAACAGTGGCAACCACAAATTGACTCTGAGCAATCGAGCTTGTAATGTCGTTAGTTGCGTTGTGTTGGCATCCGGGGTGGATTTAATTAGACGTTAAGTTTGGTGAATCGGGACTAAGTAATTGTTGTTTTAATTTAAATACAATTCTATTGTATTGAATATGTGGTTTACCTTCTATTTGCTTATTCAGAATACTAAGCAATGAGTTATTCAACAAATATGTGGTTATATTTTTTTTTTTTTCTAATAATTATCTGAAACTGACCTGAAAAGTATGGAGTAAAGTTACATAACCACCAGTGCTTGACCTCAAGTAAAAATTCTAAATCATTTATTCAAATAGACCTTCGCGGGCACTTATGAAAAGTCTGACTCTTATACCGGCTCGGATCGGTACCGGTATTTGCTGAGAAGATCCGGATATAAGCTCAGCAATTTTTCAAACCAAGCTTGGATTTATTACATAACATATATGTGCATTCTGATCTCTCTGAAAACAATTGAAAGACCCCCAAGCAAAAAAAAGAAAAAAAAGCCAAACATAGATTGTCCAAAAAATATTTAAAAAATTTAACCTTGCTGAGTTTCTTGCCGGATTCTTCTTAGTTGAAGGCCGAGTTCCGAACCGGTGGTAACTTCCGTAAATGTAACCTTCACACGTGCCCTTCTAGGACCTAAATTGAGTAAATGGCTTTGACTTTTGACTTTTTTTTTACTCAAACCTAACCTAAGTTAACAAAGTAAAATTCTAACCTCTTTTTTGCCGTAAAACAGTTTCATGAAAAAATTCAGTCACGAAACTTTACTTGACAAAGATGAACAAAAACTCTAAACATACCATTAGAAAAATTTCAATTTTTGTAACCTATTGATAATCATTTGCTATGCTCTTTAAACAAAAACAATCTGAATGCACTTAAAAATAGATAAAGCGTTAAGCTTATCTTAATATTGTTACACGATAACATTCACATAAAAATATTGACCTCTAATCGATTATCCTGTTTTATAATGATAGATTATCTGTAACTGTCCAGTTGGCGCAGTTGGTTAAGACGTGGAGTCTTAACCTATAGCGCCGCAGGTCGTGGGTTCGATTCCCACACAGGACATGCATTTGTGTGCATGAACATGTATGTATGTATGTCCTGAGTCTGGGTGTAATTATGTATATTAAGTATGTATTTACAAACAAAAAGTAGTATATGTACTATATCAGTAATCTGGTTTCCATAGTACAAGCTTTGCTTAGTTTGGGATCAGATGACCGTGTGTGAGGAATGTCCCAGGATATTTATTATTATTAACTTACATTGGATATGGAATGAGATTCTAATTTAGATTCCGTCATCGGTACATGGGAATCTTTATTAGGCTAAGGTAACCGCTTACTACCCGGCTGGCCGGGAGCTTGTTATCCACTGTCGATGCAAAAAAAAGAGTCAAATAATTATGTTGCCCTTAGTTGGAAAGATTAGACTCTCTTTATAAATAACACTCAAAGTGGCAGTATAAGAAATGAGGATGTATGGTCATAAAGAGAAGAGATATTTTGAGGCCTAAAGAGGGACGATATCCGGAATTTTACTTGACTCGTCTTCACTTTGTTTCAGCACCACTTCTTGAAATATTGAATGGAACATCTTTCATTGCCATGAGATCGATTGCATCCAAACTGGTCAGCGGTGAAGAATTCGGTGAGTTTCTTGCGTTTTTATTTATTATTTCAAGCACCCTATGAGAAGTAATTACCTAATAAGTAATATAGGACTACCCAAAAAAGAAGTGTAATGTTTTCAGGGTTCATCATGTATGTGAGTTTCTTTATTCCATCATAACTTTTAAATGCCTGCAAATATTTGAACATTTGGGGCATCGTTAGATAAGGATTCTATCATCCCGAGCGACACTGGCTATAATAGTATAATAGTAGTAATAGTAATGGTAGGGCAGTCGTTAATTATTTTATGAAATGCACATGCGGCGTATTGCAATAGAATTTATTTTGCAATCAAATCATTATAGAACTATACATTGGTTGCTTAATTATAAATGCCTGTTACTTATTAATAAGGAATCAGCGTATAATTTCACAGATCAGCCACAATCTAGAGGTTTCTTATAACATTTTCTAGGTAAAGTGAACTCTCTGTTCGGACTAGCAGAAGCGACGATGCCTCTAGTGTATGGACCACTGTACTCCAGGGTGTACATGGCTACTCTCAACATTCTGCCGGGTGCTGTGTTCCTGCTGGGAGCTGGAATGACTGTCCCTGCTGTGGCTATTTTCGCGTAAGTGCATACACATAATGGTGCGTCCATGCTTGGCGAACTGAGCACGAGCCGAGCCACGAACGAGCACACAATGCGAGCTCGATTCGCAGCGTGCTCGACTGCGCTCTCCCTGATCAGTCAGTTTTTTCACGGACACAGGGATTCACATCGCGCTCTTTGTAGGCTCGTTAAGTACGTCCACGCTTGAAATCGCGAGCAACGAACGAATCCTGTTCGTTCGAAGCTCGGCTCGTGCTCACTTCGCATAGCATGGACGCACCATAACACAACACTTTGTAGGTAAAGTTAACTCTGTGTTCGGACTAGCAGAAGATGATGCCTCTTGTGTATGAACCACTGTACTCCAAGGTGTAGGTGTATGGCTACTCTTAACATACTGCCGTGTGCTGTGTGCCAGCTCTTGCCATTTTTGGGTAATTGATAATATTATATTTCATGTAACCCTATGGTGATTTGGTTTGTTAAGCATATTAATAGACTGATAACGTTAAGTAAATTACCTTGTGCGAAGCGTGAGCAATTTGCATAGAGATGCATTCATAGATTATATCATATACTAGTTGACTTACTGTTAGAAAAAAATTGTTCCTCGACATTTGTTTTCGGTAAAAGTATCGATAATAAAACCGGCGAAGTGCGAGTCAGACTCACGCACCGAGGGTTCCGTACAAACCTGTAGGTATATAAGTAAATAGTAGTATAGACCTGAGTATTTGATATTAATTTCAATTTATGACGTATTAAAAAAAAACTACTTACTAGATCTCGTTCAAACCAATTTTCGGTGGAAGTTTGCACCGTTTGTACATCATATATTTTTTATAGATTTATCATTCTCTTATTTTAGAAGTTACACACATTTTACCACTTTGGAAGTGTCTCTCGCGCAAACTATTCAGTTTAGAAAAAAATGATATTAAAAAACCTCAATATCATTTTTGAAGACCTATCCATAGACACCACACACTTATGCGTTTGATGAAAAAAAAAAAATGAGTTTCAGTTCTAAGTATGGGGAACCCCCAAAATTTATTGTTTTTTTTTCTATTTTTGTGTGAAAATCTTAATGCGGTTCACAGAATACATCTACTTACCAAGTTTAAACATTATAGTTCTTATAGTTTCGGAAATAAATTGCTGTGACATACGGACGGACAGACAGACAGACAGACATGACGAATCTAAAAGGGTTCCGTTTTTTGCCATTTAGCTACGGAACCCTAAAAATCGAGAAATTGGCATTCATTATTTGTATTTAGTCGTTCAAACTAAGAACGCGCAGTTAGTTGACGGGCCAGTTGGCGTAGTTGGTTAAGACTCTGATAAAGATTCTAGCTATTGCGCTGCAGGTCGTGGGTTCGATTCCCGCACAGGACATAAACGTATGCGCTTAGAACATGTCTGCATGTCCTGAGTCTGGGTGTAATTATGTATATTAAGTATGTATTTACAAACAAAAAGTAGTATATGTATTATATCAGTTATCTGGTTTCCATAGTACAAGCTCTGCTTAGTTTGGGATCAGATGACCGTGTGTGAGGAATGTCCCAGGATATTTATTTATTTATTAGTTTCAAGGCAACGTTGCACATACTCGTGCTCACGGGCGGCGCAGTACATTCGCTCTATTAATATTCTATCTCTATGCAAGGAACAGTTTAATTAGGTCTCGCCCCATAGATTTCGGAGACATATATCAGTTTATCTACTGCAAAATATATTTTAAAAACAATCTTGCCCTCTCTCCTATAATTTATATTCTTGTAGAGCTTAGATCACGCTGTTAGAATTTTATAAAAAATACTTACGAATGAAATATGAATTTAGCATAATCATATTTCTAGAATAATTTCATTAACTCCTATGATTTTCTAAGCAAACTCGGTTTGCCAGGGACCAATTTTAATTTATACTTGTTTTATTTCAGATGGCTGTACTTTGAGCACAAAAAAGATATTTTAAGAAATGAAACTGTTAAAATTACGGATTCTGAGAAACAAGAAAGCTTACAATAAAAGTGAAATTAATCCACAGACGTTTACAGATTGCGTGTTTGTGTTTAGCCTTAATTTTATTACACGATAGGAATAATCTTTCTTGTAATATTAGGGTATACATCACGTCACGTCAAAAACAGTCACGTCAAAGAAATCTAGCTGTATGGAAGTTGTGGTGGTGTAGACTTTACGTTTCATACCTTTGACCTGATTGATCTTAGGGTCGGCAACGCGCGAGTGGCACCCCTGTTGTTGCAAGTGTCCATAGGCTACGGTAACTGCTTACCATCAGGCGGGCCGTATGCTTGTTTGCCACCTTAGTGGTATAAAATAAAACTCATCACGATTTGTGGGAATATACACACCAGTCACAAGTATTAATTTTACTATACTCCGCAGTTTCTGCCGCATTCAATTTATGATGGATTATACTGATGCTATTAAGCTTTCTTCAATAAACGAGGTTTTTTTTTTCAATTTCGACTAGTGGTGAGATTGGCGCAATGATTTCAAAACTAAGGATTATGCAAAAAACTTCTTCATAACTAAACAGTATCGCCATTGGTTGGAAAAAGTTCAGTGTTGGTCCCATAGTAAAAGTTGTTCAGCATGACTAATCCAGCATAGGTTTCGAAAATTTGCCATCTCGAAAACTCCACCCAGTATAAGTCAATGGATTAGCGTGTTTGAATAAAGCAATCAGAGCATTGAAAAAAAATCTCCACCGCCGTAGATACGCCCTGCTCAACAGATTCGTTCTACCACCAGATGTCATAATTATGTACTTATCATTTAGTTCAATTGACACAGTGCTGTGGCTGTGGTATAGAGTCAATACACGATTTTCACAAATCGAGGGGCACGAGCACTCTATATAAGCGCATGGGTGGGACTGCTTGCTCTGTGTTAGCAACTGTTAGTTTAACGGGTATGGATTACTATGTCCTATTTACATGCTTTTTATTAGCACGATCCTATTTATGTTTGTAGATGTTGCCATAATAGGATAGTTTCCTGAAAATATCTGTTAATTCCGTCATATACATTTTTTACACATTACGGCCCGTTCACACATGGGAGTCCGTTTTACTGGTACGTTTTTAACGGATACGTCATAAATTTATGCGCTGTTCACACATAGGCACCGTATAACGTTCAACGAATCCGTCATTACTGGATGCGATGTGTGAACAGAAAAATGTGAGTCAAACAAAACCTGTCGCATCACTCCCCCTCCTACACCCCGCACACACCGCCCGCCACGCACACAGTATCTATCCGTTAAAATTCTACGTATCCGTATATTTTTACTGTTCCGTCGTCCAGTATTCGATGACAAAACGGAATGTAATTTTTTTGCGGAACGATATTTTTTACTGTATACAGAATACTGTGCCATGTGTGAAGTCGCTCATACAACTACATACGCCATCGACGAAAAAAAAACGTACACGATAAAACGGAACAGTAAAACGGAGACATGTGTGAACCGGCCGTTACATTACATATACCTACATTCTTTTGTCAAAGAAAAAAAATACGAAAATATGGTTTGTTGAAGTTCCGCGTGACGTCACGGTGTGGTACACTTTTAGTAACAAGTGACGTCACGAGCGCCCACTCTCGAACTTAGTCGCGCTTTATCTTCGTCAATTGTTAATGATTTGGTAAAACAAAAAATACGTGTCCAATATTCTTTGATAATCTAACTGACGGACTATTTAGAATTATTATTGTTTTCAAGAGTGAAATATTTATTATTATTATATATCTCAACTTCAATCGAAATATTTTAATGTGCAGGTAAGTAATTATAAAACATAATTTATAACTCAATTCTATATTTAATTAAAACGGCTATCTATAAAAAGCGGAACATAAATGAATGAATTAACTTTTTCATAGCGCGGTCTGAGAACAATGAAATGAAACTCAAGAGAAATGTACTAATAAATGTTCAGATTGCACATAATTATCATTATGAAGGAATAATTATGCTTAAAATATTTACATTACAATTGATTACAATACATGATAACAGTTATCAAAGAAAAACATAATTACCTAATGTAAATGTAAATGTTTTAGACTTTATAAATACATTACTGTCATCCTTATTTACTTTATCCGTATTCGGTTTTAGGAACTTTTTTTTTTACTACAATCTCACTATAGTAAGTGATGATGTGGCCGAAGGTGGTAGGCACACGAAGCCTAGAAGGAACTGCCTCTCAAGTGCACCTGCACAAAATGGTGCAACCGTGCTATGTTTTCCTTCACCGAAAGCTCGAGCTCATTGTAGGATTCGAACCCGGGACCTTCGTCTCGGCCACAGATCGACTCTGTGGTCTCGGCATCCGACGTCACACCACTGGCCGTCATCGTCTTAAAAGGCACAGGTTATACATAATGTCCAAATTTCAGGTGCTTTTCTTAATTCCTTTACGGGCTATAGAGATACGAACGACATAGCTTCTTTCAAAAAAATACATAGGATCTCATGTTACTTCACAGTGTAAGAATTCACTGTAACTATTATCTATTATGGATTTCGTATTATTATAAACTCTAAAACTTAGGTACTAAGCATTATTTCTGCAAAAAAAACACGATGTCTGTAAAGACATCGCAATTTTTCTAATGTTTCCAAAGCCATCACGCATGATTTTGAGATGCTCTACCGAGCCGATCATGATTAGCTAGTGTTGTGCCGTGAGGTATTAATGTTTACCTCGAGTTAATTATACTAAGTAAGCTTTGTATAATTTAACTCATCTTCCTGCCCTGTTCCCAATCATTTGGGGTCGGCGCAATATGTACTCTTCTTCCAGTCGTCTCTTCTATCCGTCATACCAGCATCCACTCCTTTCTTACCCATATAATCTTTCACACAATCCATCCATCTCTTGTTCGATCTTCCTCTTCCCGTATATCCATCCTAATCATCTTTCATTTCTCCTCATAACATGTCTCTTTGTATAATTTAACTGCACCCATATAATAAATTTTGTTTTATGAGTTTCGGGGATCATTACCAAATATTTTTAACACACAACAAAAATGTTATCATAAAAGTTTGAATTTGTTTAAACGAAAGTCCAAAATCGCAAACCATGCTTAAAACGCTTATTTAAATGTATTAAAATAATGCAATTATTTAGTGAAAAAACCAATTAAGAACAATAATGGTTGCTAAATCCGAAAAAACTCATTATCGAGCAAAATATTGGACGGGAATATTTACTCGAGTGACTCGACAATAAATATTCACGTACTACGTCACAACACTACCCCGCGCCCTCAGCCCTCACGCGGAGTACAAGTACAGCCACTAACTTACACGTTATTTTGCATGTTATTAATTTTGTTGAGCTGCCATAATTATTATCACGTCCCCTTTTAATTACTTTAAATGAATAAGCGAAAATTACCTTTTGTGTTATTCCAAAACCCCTTTATGCGCGGCGGTTGGTGCGTATCTTAATGAGGTATTCAAATTTTAAATACTGTTTTGAAAATAATTAACGATCTACCCTGTATAATGGGTGGGCTTTTATGACGAGCGGTTGTGACGTTGATCCGTCTACTGTCGGGAGTCGGGAGTCGATGGATGCCGTAATAGGACCCCTTTGTGTGGTTCTGAATGAAAGTGCTGGGTAAATGCTTCGATTGACAGTTTAAGTTGATGACTTTTTTATGCTTTAGGTGTCGTACTTACTACTAATGGTACGTTTAGGTACGATTTTTGAGGTCAAAACGTTGGATGCTTTCATAGTGATTAGGTTATTTTTTGCACGAGAAGTGACTCACAAGCAAGTAGACTGCATACAGATTGATTTATCAGTACCGGGAGGACAATCCCCCTTAAAATTAATAAGGTGTACTTAAGTCAAGTATAGTATAATACCTAGTGCAGCATTACTGCATTTTAAAAAGTGATTTAACCTTTTTGTTCGCATTTATTTTATTTTGAATTTTGTATTAGTTTTTTTTTTGGGGTGAGAAAAATAAAGATTGACAATAAGGCTTCTGTCAACGAGAGATGAAAAATTCGAGAGAGTCTGAAAAAGTTAGATTTTATCTACTACGTAAAAATTACGTACTGTTCGTTGCCCTTTCTAATGGGTCCGTGCTCGCTCAAGTTCCGCATTGTTTTTTTCCTTAGAAAAGTCTAGTTTCTGGAGTTTTGGGTGCAATCAGTGAGAGCGCGTGATTTGTGTTTTTTTTTTTTAGTGGTTTCAAGTGCCCTCTCAGGCCAAGAAAAATGCCGTTTAAATTGAGCCATTGGCTGCTCAATGCTTTATAAATTTCTGTTCGACCATACCTTTACATTACACACGTATACGAAAGGTAAAATTTACCAAGGAGAGTCGCAGGTTGGTTCGTCTTATTGTAACTACGCTGCGGATACCTTTACATTACAAACGTATACGAAAGGTAAAATTTACCAAGGAGAGTCGCAGGTTGGTTCGTCCTATTGTAACTACGCTGCGGTATCTATACCCAAAGAGTATAGTAACTATACCAAAAGGAATCCATACCTATGTTTGACAACTTTCGTGTATTTGCGAACACTTACGTGTATTTGTGAACACTAACGTGTATTTGTGAACGCTTACGTTGTTTTAAGAAGTACCTTTTTTAGTTTAACTTTTTTTTTGTTTGTATAATTCTCCTTTTTGTTATGCGTTTGACGTCCTGATTGCCATTATTATAATTTTTCTCTAAAAAAAATTAAAATGTTTAAAACCAAAACATGTAATCTTAGATGATCATCTTTGAGTGAATTTTATTTGATTAATTTAAAGTTCTAATTATTTTAGTTAAATTATAAATATTACCTGAATTTTAAACGTTTTTTTTTTTTTATTTCATCATTTGCAATCTTTCACTGCACTAGGTTTTAAATATATCCGTCACTTTCTAATGTCATATAAATAAAAAAGGCTGGGGTATCTTAATACCTTGGTGTTACAAGACTGACTTAAACCTTATTTATTAATAAGGGGGTTAATGTATTATTTATATCATCATCATCATCATATCAGCCTAAGGATGTCCACTGCTGAACATAGGCCTCCCCCATTAACTTCCACCTGGAACGGTTCTGGGCCGCTTGCATCCAGCGGCGCCCAGTGACTCTGACTAGGTCGTCGGTCCACCTGGTGGGAGGATAGAATGAGATTAGATAGATAATGACGTTAGAAAGTGATGGATATGATTAAAACTAGGTCTAGTAAATAAATGATATCCTCTTCTAATAAAAATGAAAACTGTCAATCGTGTTTCGCCCCGTGTAATTTACCCGCAATCCTTTTTATTTGGAAATCCCTTGCTTATATTAGTAGATCTAGTGATAATGAAACTATGGGCAATAGGTTAGATATAAGATAGATAGATGGGTACTTACACTTCATTTAATCCACCAATTAGAATCATTTGTGCGCATTCAATGTTGTGTAGTCAAACTTGTCCGCATTAATTCTGACTTGGCAAAACAGCCCACAGAATTTATAATTGTGTGAAGAACCCCCATTATTTAGATTTAGGCAAATCAGTACGAGCAAAACATTGCTTTTCACTTACACTGGTGTCGTTTGTCATGGAGTTTTTGGTGTCTTGCGAGATATTCGTGAGTTAGGAATAGATAAGGGCGGTTGTATACCGTGTCGGGTGAGCGGTGGAATTATTTATATTTAACGTTATTTTTAGATTATAAAACTAAAATCTAAATAATAATGATATCAAAGATAAAAAAGTTAAGGGACACGACAAAGCCAACCACAAATATAAATGCAAGAAAATTAAGAATAAAATAAAATTGGAAATGCACTTTGACAATAAAAGCAACTCAAAAATATTTAAAGAGTAAAGAAATAAACAAATATGTGGAAAGTTTTAGGAAACATGAAAACAACAATCGACTGCCTTTTTATAGATTAGAGCAATTTTTTTTTTTTTTATTGTGTATAGGCCTGTGTTTGACCACAATCTCACCATTGTCCGAAGCCGGCCGAAGTGGCCGAAGGTGGTAAGCACACAAAGCCTAGAAGGAACTGGCTCTCAAGTGCAGCTGTCGGAACACACCGATAGGTGCTTGGCGACAGATTTTCAACTTGAGGGTGGTAGCCAGCCAGACGGGTACTACAAAGTACCCTACCACCGTGCTATGGTTTCCTCACGATGTTTTCCTTCACCGAAAGCTCAAGCTCATTGTAGGATTCGAACCCGGGACCTTCGTCTCGGTATCCGACGTCACTACCACTGAGCTATCATCGCCTTATAATTACCAGAAACAGACTAAATTTAATATTAATAAAAAATACGTCAGTAACGCGTAGCTTTTAAAACATGACCATCCTAATTCACCCAAGCTATTATGTACTCGTATTTCCATACTCGGTAGGAGAGTTAATTAACTCACATTCTATATCTTTGCTGATTAACTTCGTCTTTAGTGTCACGAAGGAATATATTACCGACCTTACAGAATATATTTTGTACACGAGATATTTGAACTCAGGATTTCCAAGAAATGCTTAAGAATTTTATGAATAACTTGAGATTAAATAATATAAGGTTTTATGAATAACTTGAATATTAAATGAAGAAATTTGCCAGTTCCCTCCTAGGCTTGTGCTTAGCACCTTCTACCGTATCGTCACTTATCTTGGCAAGATTGTGGTCAACGAAAGCGGGGCCACGCGCAGACCTTATTTTCATAGAAATAAATATATCTAGAAAGAACGTCGCCATACTACAAGAATATATAAAACAGGCCAACTTTTATAGGCTGCTGCGCGTAACAGCTACGTTTTTCGCTCCCTCTGCGTCAGTCTGCTTGTCATAGTGACGTTCATAATGATAGCAGTTGTTGAAATATTCCAATTAAAATCGGGAGAAATTTAAATATTAAACATTATTTTGCAATTTTATTTATTTTTATTTGATTTAGCCCCTATCAGTTAGGGGCTATTTTTATCGACGCGTGCACAGCTTTGACACTCGATCTGGATGTATCCTTAATCAAAGCTTATTTTATTACTTTGTCAGCGTGGTTGACAACGGAACTCTAAAAAAACTGTTAATATAAATCGTATAGCCTCCTTTTGAGAGAGATTGCGTTGCTCTGGTAACAGCATACTCCGAACGGTGAGTGTAAGCTTAGATAGTTCTATATATAGGTATTGGCTATCTGTGCACAAGCTTGAGAACTAAAAGTGACATGACCTTAGAAATTATTTAGATCTATACTTATCTTATTTTATTTTTATTTAGGTACTTTTGTATTTTGTATTGAAAATATGACTTTTTTGGCTGAAATAAAAAATATATTATTATTATTATAAACAAAAAAGGTTTAGCTAGTCCAACTAACATGTCTGATTCATAAGTGATCGAAAAAAATAAACTATTCGAAAACCATTATTCCATACCATTCGCTACAGAAAAACAAATAAAAAACGTTTCTACAAATCTATAAAATATCGTTTGTTTTCGAATATTTGATTTTTAAAAAAAGGAAACAAAAACTATCGTTCTATTTCAAATTGTTGAATTCGGGTGTGACGCGATATCAAAGAACGAATTACTTACATAGTACGCATATGGATGGATAGATAAATTGTCACGGTTACGTGGAAAATTTTAGGATAAAACAAATATTTTAGGTCCATTTTAGTCGGCACTGGCCGCTAACTCTTCATTACAAAGGGCTCTCAGTTGTCACATGCAATAACAATGGCATTCCACTGAACTCCTTTACAAACACCCTTTGTTTTAAAACTTAAAACCTTTCTGCTTAATGGCTCTGTATTTCTTGCATAGCTACACTATTTTGTTTAGTGTTGAAGACACTAGTTTTGAAAATATTATATCTAGATTATTTCCGAACTGTTCAATTACTTGCAAAAAATATGTAATAAGAACTACTTGGCAGTCAGTCAGCAAGCACTATAATTTCTCGTGGTAGGTACTGAAAGTCTCTTAAACTTCATCATATCAGCCTATGGATGTCCACTGCTAAACATAGGCCATAGGTTTTGGCCCGCGTCCATCCAGCGGTGCCCAGCGACTCTGACCAGGTCGTCGGTCCGCCTGGTGGGAGGGCGTCCCGCTCGGCGCTTTCCAGTACGTGGTCGCCACTCGAGAACCTTTCTTCCCCAGCGGTTATCGGCTCTTCGAGCGATGTGGCCCGCCCATTGCCACTTCAGCTTACTAACTCTACGAACTAGCTTAAACTTAGCTAAGCTTATGAGAAGAAAAGCATACGGCCTGATAATAAGCGGTTACCGTAGCCATATGGACTCTTGCAGCACACGAGGCAACTCACGGGTTACTGACCCTTCCCCCCTCTCCAATGAGCTCTGGCGACGTTACTCACGCTTAGGAACTCAACAAGTTATTTGGCTGCGAAATTCTGTAAGGTGGAGGTACTTCCCCAGTCGAGCTGCTCTTTGAGCAAATAAACGCTATGCTCTACCTCTCTTGAACTTTTCCAACCAGTTTCTTTATCATTATCGACTACCAATTGGATACCCGTCAAAGATTACATCTCAAAGAACAACCTACAAACCTAAAACAGCTTATAGAAACTACTTCCCAATTAACACCTACAAATTTAAAGCTAAATCCAATGAAACAAAAACACACCCATTAAGTGGAATCGCATCAGAAACAAATAATTCCATTAACATGTGAACATCCTGCAAACATAATACATGAGAATTTACGGTAAGTGGGCGCGATATTCACGAGGTAAAATCAGATTTACGAGTGAAACGTACCTGTACGGTGCACTTTGCAATGGATTAACGCTTTCAGCTCCCAGTTATAATTTATGTCACAATTTCTCTCCCGTCTCTATCTCTTCTCGTTTTATGTCGTTTTATAGATGAGGCCTAGTTGTTAAGTGCTTGTTTCAATTAGCATACATTATTTTGATGGGATACAAAATGTATTCCATACTAATAAAGTAACGAATAGAAGAAACGTACATATTGCACCGACTCCAAGCCCCAAATGATTGGGAACAGGACAGGCAAAATTCAATTTAAAGTCATTTATTCAAATAGACCTTCGCAGGTACTTATGAAAAGTCTGACTCTAATACTCTAATACCGGTTCGGAAGGTTGCATTTGCTGAGAAAAGCCGGCAATAAACTCAGCAATTACTCTTTACAAAACAAGCTTAGATTCATTACATAATATTTACATTCTAATCGCACTGAAAACAATTGCGTGCCCCGGCGCGGCGGCAAAATTACAAAGTAGACTGAATAAATATTTAATAAGTAAATAAATAGCAAACTTAAGCAGACCAGCCCCCACAAGCAGTACCTGTTCACAAGTATGACGCGTGTGGCAGCCATCGCACTCAATCGCACTCCTCGCCATATTGGAGGGAAGTGAGCGACCCGTCACACGACGCCGCCGCAAGCAAAGGCACATGCTAACAACTACCATATAGGAGAACATGATTATTACTACATTGTTCAAGAGTGTGTCCATATCTCAATTGACATTTTGATGTTATTGGTAATCTTTTGTCATTACAACAATGCTCTGTCGCTGTGCAGAAAGTATCATGTCTTTCTCGGATCTCACGAAATCTACCTTACCACATTATTTTCAGTACTGTAAATAAAATTATTTACCGTCCCTGGAACGCGGGTGGAACAGTGCAAAAACTATACTCCAATAAAACAACTTTAATTTCTATATCATAACATAATAAACAAATAAATATTAAACTTAAAACTGCTTAGTACAATATAATACTGCTGGTGTTCATAAGTTACGAAGTAACAGCAGGATCCAGGGATGTCGGAGGAGAGTTAACGTTCAGTCTTATCTCTTTCTGGTCTCTCATGTGCTGGTGGTAAAACCATCTGTGAAAAAAAGTAATTTTGTCAAAAGGTTTACAAACAGGCAGTCCACCTGATAGTAAATGTCACCGCCGCCTGTGGTTATTTGCAATACCAGGGTAACTACTAATTTGTTGCTTGAAAGGCTCTTTTTACGCTCCTTTTTAGAACCCCATGCACTGAGGAAAATCCGTAATAGCTCATTCCACATTCATGGTGCGTAGAAGGATTATCCGACTTAATAGTTCTGTGGATCGAGGCATCTCGAGGATTCGACTCCAGATCACAGGCCAGTGGTGTGAAGGTAGAAAGATACTAAGTCGCACTAGGTGAAAAAGTTCTTGGTACTATCGCCATTTCTACAACGTTTCTTAAATTCTTTATCATCATCAAACATAGCGACTATTGTTCAGTCGGCTAAGAGGAAACTTTTGTTAGATCTACAATAATAGTCTTATGATCAGTATTGTTTGATCGATGACTATTGTCCATAGTATCCATGCTATCAAATAAATTGTCAAAGAGCAAGATATATTATAGTTAGTGCCCCTAAACCATCGAAGAGCATAAAAGTTAAGAACCCAAAGTAGATAATACTAAATGATAAAACAACTGATGCTCTAAATGAAGTCTATGACTCGGTCAATTTAATATTAGATTTTTTTACAGATAGCGATTCATTTTATTACAGTAGTACCCAACTAATATGGCTTGCCAATGTACCTGCGCAGAAGATACATTTTCTAAGCACGGGAAATGCTATTGGTCGGCAGATGCCGCCAAGTGTGCGGAGGGGCGTCACTTGCGAGTGAGACGGATTTAATAGCTGCAGTGTATTATGAACCTTATAGAAGTGATCTAAGGTTGATTGTAAGTTTTAAGCATTCTTTCGTTAATCTTCGGGCCATACTTTTCTGTGCGAACGAAGATTCACGACGGGCCTTATTAGTTGGGTACTACTGTACACAGATAGTTTGAAAGACTATAAGACCGAGATTTCCACTCAGAAATAGTTGAAAAAAGAAAAATATAATCATAGATATGAAACCGGTCTATAAACAAATACTTACACAAATATACAAAGTGCAGGTACAGTAGCAAGTACACTGACTAAGAAAACAGTTCCTGGCAACACATGGAGTGTTGCTATGTACACTCGGGAGTAGAGGGGCGCGAATATCAGTGGCATTGTGGTTTCTGCCACGCCGAATAATGAGTACACCTTACCTGAAGAATGAAGATGATGTACACAACTGAAGCAGTTTAGAATAGTTTAAATAAGTTGTTATTCATTTTATTAATGTTAGATAGGTCACTCATAAAGGTGCAGTGCAAGGTTACATAAAAGTGTACTCTATCCCCCTTACTCATATAGCGCTATTTAACTAATATACTGTTTGAAGCGCTCGTGGTGTAGCATGATTAGCCGTTCTTAATCGATCGGCAAAGTTAAGCTACGTCTGTCTTGGTCGGTACCTGGATGGGTGACCGCCTAGTGGTATTTCAAATCGAGCGTTTCCGTGCTTCGGAAGGCACGTAAAGCTGTTGGTCCCGGTTATCACTTAATTGTGATAGTCGTTAAGCTAGTTGGATGCCTCCTAGGCGGCTTGAAAAATTCCAACAGTAGGTTGGCCACTAGCCTACCTCCACCGATCCGCAGTGGGCACGCGTGGTGGAGTATCTGCCCATTCCCTTTCACCCTGATTTGTGAAAGGAGGCCTATGCTCAGCAGTGGGACATTATAGGCTGATGATGATGATGATGATGACTGTTTAAAGGGTCACTTAAATAACGTCACTCTATTGTCATTGTCAAATAATTTGACATTATTTACGTGACCATTTAAACAGTATATTAGTTAAATAGCGCTTTATGAGTAAGGGGGTATATGTTTACGGGGTACAATGCTTTATTTCAATTGATCAAAGTTGACGATATTATTACGACACATTGTTTGACAATGACAGAAAGATATAAATCGATTAATATGTGACAACTTTGTGTTATAATTCAGTAGCGTTTTATTAGTAAGTGGGTCAGGGGTGCTGATTTTGTTGTTTACGACTGAACTAATTTCTTCTCACTATATCTCTTTCTAACAAAGACCATAAGAAAGGGGTGTAAAAAATGTAGTCCTGTTAAATTCGTCCAATTGCTTGTTTTCACCATCTTAGTCGCCAACAAAATGTGTTACGTCTATTTAACCAGCAAATGAAAACGGCAAAGACTAATCTTACGGCTTTAAACATGTTCTATCCTTTTTCAATAAGGTTTGTAAGAAAGAGATGAGATGTGATTAAAATTAGTGCGATTTACAACAGAATCGGCACGTCTTTGTCTTCCACACAGAGCGCATTTCACAGAGCAATCAATCTCGCGCCTGCGAGCCCGATTTCATCCGTAGTGTCTTCGATGGATTCCATAGGTCCATTAGACTTATGATTTTTTACTATCTCAATGGTATAAAAAGGCCAATAAATATAGAACCTCTTTCTTTTTTTAATTCTACATAACAAACTTACCTAGTTCCTGATATGATACTAATTTGGAAGCTATAGATCTCAGGGCGATTGTAGACGTTCCGTTCAAGATTTCCACAAGAGGTGCTGAAATTATTAGTATTTTTTATTATTATAAATTTATAAGATCAGAGTTGTTATATCACAACAGACAGAAGATTGTAAAAATAAAATTATGTGATATAGGTTTTTTGTAATCCTTAAATAATTTTACTTATAGAAGTTTATAATTCGTGTAAATTGTAGCAAACTATAATCATGTATAGATACTTAAACAATAAATGTAATAAATTGTATTAGCAATTTTTTTTAAACTCGATAACCCTTTACCCAAATTCTAGACTCGGTAACTAACATGCTCCATATGAGAATCAGCAAAAACTGACATTTGATGTAAATACGGGACTTAGATATAGATGCAGTATTTTTTTTCTGATCCCAAATATCCAAAAATTCGCTCCAAAAGATTTTATTTAGTAGATAGGTACAGATATATATGGGTAAAACATATTTAATTATTTCTTATTTTACTATCTAATTCTAGAGTTGGAAACAAGAATTGGATCTACTTGAAGTTAGTTTTTAGGAAAGAGCAGAAACAAAAATCATTGCAATTATTTCATAATTTGAGATTTTTTGTCTAGTTATAAAGTTTCATCCCCTTTTTGGGTTAGTTTTTTTTTTTTTTTTTATTATGTATGATAGAAACACGCATTCTGTTCAACTGACTATCTTTTAGGCTTTTTTTAGATACACGACAGACCTGAAGGCCTAATTATTTTCATAATTTTCAATTTTACTCACAAAAATACACCTCATAGTTATTCCTTGCGAAAGCCAACACCAGGGCTCCACAGATTTTGCTGGTGGTGGAGATCATGCCAAGGACAGCATCGTCTACTTTTAGCTTTTTACTAAACACGCTTAACGCGAATAATGTTCCTGTGAAAATAATTGTTATTTAATTTACGTCATCATTATAATATTATTAAAGCTTAGTTTACAGTAAATGGGCTAACATATATCAACGTACATCTAAATCGTTTTAAAAATAAACTAACTGTTTATAATTTTTCATAAAACATAAGTATTAGAACAAAGAACTTTCTATGTTACATACTTTTCTAATCTTTAAAAAATGGGACAAAGTCTACAAAAGAATCCTTTTACTTCAATCATACATACCAAACGATGTACTCGTATTTACGGACATAATCTCATAAGATATAAGGAGAGAGATACTCGTAAGCCGAAGATAATAAGGCCTCAGACGGTTATGACGTATTAATAATAATGACATTGAAAAATACCCACCGATAGAGTGCGTGATAAGGCTGTATGTGGAATATATGCTGTACTTGACTTCATCCCAGTTGAACCGGTACCGGGTAAATATGTACATTATACTTAGCTCACCTGAAATATATCAACAATAATATAACCATGTGTTGGCTTGGGTTATACAAAACACGTTTAAAAGATATTTCATATGGTAATCCTAACTAATATTATAAATGCGAAAGTGAGTATGTTCGTTACGCATTCCAGCCTAAACTACTCATCGGATCATCATGAAATTTGGCATGCGGATAGCCTATGGTATGGAAAAGGACATAGGCTACTTTTTATCCCGGGAACGCGGGTGAAACCGCGGGGGACAGCTAGTTCTTATTAATTGTGCGATCCATTATAACGTCCGATTGTTCAATAGCTAGATTAATTTCAGATAACAAATTCGATACGAAAACTGTTCTATTTTCATATAACCAGCCAGATACCGCACGTCTCGCCATTGAGAAATCATCTCTATGTGCTATAAAAAAAGAATATTTATTTTAAAGGACCCCGGACACAATGTATCGAAAAAGCCGTTCGGTCGATTTGGCTGAAATTTCGGGAAAATATAGTCTATAACGACTAGTTTTGGATATATGGCTATTTCAATGTTGAAACCATTAAAATGATTATCACGTCATGGATAAAAGGCGTTCAGTCGATTTGGCTGAAATTTTGGGTAAATATAGAGTCTTTAACATGGTGATCGATTGTGTAAAGTTGCAACGTTAAATAATGACCAGTTGTGGATACATTGCTATTTCAATGTTGAAACCATAAAGTTGATTTTCAGGTCATATATCTAATGTAACTCAGAAATCAGAAACATATAGATATTTTCCCGAAAAACCAGCCAAATCGACCGAACGGCCTTTACCAAATTTGTGCGATGTCCTTTAAAATTTTGTGAACAAAACCTTTCGAAACTATCTTCACACATCATTTTTTATCACTCGCTCTTCGATACCAGTTTCAAAGACTAGTTCAATCCTCTATTTTACACATTTATCAATTTAAAGTTCATAGTACAGACATGTCAGTATTCATTCATCAAAATTCATGTGTAGATCGTCTATTATTTAATTCCCGCGCCGATATGAATGGCTGACGTGTGACGTCAACCCGTTGTAAGACCCTGCCCAGAAAGGATGAATTCACCGCGAATCTTTCATCATCAAGCATCGCGCTAATAATAATACGTGCGTATTTTAAACGCAATGTATTGGTGGCCATCACCTCGCCGTATGCGCGTAATGCATTTGCGCGTATGATTCGCAGCGAATTCGTCCTTTCTGGTCAGGGTCTTAGTCTATAGCGTTGTATAGTTGTAAGCGCGCTGGCCTTATTTTGTTGGATAGTTGAAAAATACATCTATAGTCAATTAAAAGTATACATTTGTGTCTGCTAAGAAAATGATTAACAAACAAAACGTTTAAATACTTAATACTATTTTAGATTTTTATGTAAATTATTAATTACAATTAAAAATGTTTTTTTATACAACTAAGGTATTAAACAAACTTACGGCCCGCCTAATGGTAAGCGGTTACCGTACGTTGCCGGCCAGCAATCTATCCACACACTTCTTGAGAACCCCATGCTGTGCTCCACGGTGGAAGTGCATCCCACAACCTGAGCGTTCGCGGCTTTGATTTTTTATAAACAATAAAGAAATTAATTTTCATAAAGATTTGAAGAGAGGTGGAGCTTAGTGTTATTCGCTCAAAGAGCAGCTCAACTGGGGAAGTACCTCCACCTTACAGAATACCGCAGCCAAATAACTTTGCTGTGTTCCTGGCGTGAGTAAGGTTGCCAGAGCTCATTGGAGAGGAGAAAAGGGTCGGTAACGTGTAAGTGATGCCCCGTGTGTTGCAAGCGTCCATATGGCTACGGTAACCGCTTAACATCAGGCGGACCATATGCTAGTTCGCTTCGACGGATAAATAAAATATCCATAACGTTGACGGGCCAGTTGGCGCAGTTGGTTAAGACTCTGGTAAAGATTCCACATAACGCGCCGCAGGACGTTGGGTTCGATCCCCACACAGGACATGCATTTGTGTGCATGAACATGTCTGTATGTCCTGAGTCTGGGTGTAATTATGTATATTAAGTATGTATTTACAAACAATAAGTAGTATATGTATTATATCAGTTATCTGGTTTCCATAGTACAAGCTCTGCTTTGTTTGGGATCTGACAACCGTGTGTGAGGAATGTCCCAGGATATTTATTCATTTAATTATTTATTTATTATAATAGCCTTCCACCAGAAAGAAAGAATATTATTATGATGCAAGTGCCCCTACCAATAAACTTGCAGTTTGGCAGATTAAAATAAACTGTAATTTTGAACCGAGTAAGCCTTTACATGATAAAATAGGTAAATGTATGTACACAGAAACGGTAACCCATGCGTCGCGTATAACTATGATTAATAACATTGTGTATGCACACAAGTACGCTCCAACACGGTGTGTGACGTGGACGTGTCAACAGCGCAATGCACCATGGAACTTTGTCATCATGACAACAAAAACACGTTTCGAAGCACGTCATAATACTGAACGGTCCAAAAGTACAAACTTTTTAATAAAAAAATTGTACAAACATTTTTTTCTTTTTCATTTAGAATGGCAACAATATTTTAAATGCTAAAGTATCTTTGCTTTCAATTTGTTGTCTACCCATCTCCCTTATTAATAAACAAGGTGTAAGTCAAGTATAGTAATACCTAGGTTTTAAATATATCCGTCACTTTCTAATGTCATATAAACAAAAAGGGCTGGGGCTATCTTAATACCTGGGTGTTACAAGACTGACTTACACCTTTTATTAATAAGGGGGTAAGAGTATATCTCCGAACGGAAAGCGATGAAATTCGGCACGCAGATAGCTGTTGGTATAAGAAGTCCGTTTGTATTTGTTTGTAAACCTAATATTAAATTATTATTCTACTAAAATTTTATTAATTATCAAACAATACCAACAATGTAATTAAACAAATTAGAAAACATATAAACGGAACAATTAATGGTAGTTACACTATTGTTTACCAAACCGCCGGTTTTTTTTTGTGTGGTAAAATCATCAAAACTTTTCTGCCTCATTTGATATCATTAAGTAATAGGTACACTTATCATCAGCATAATGACTATTTAAAAATATACAGGGTGTTTTTTTTTTCTAGCCTGTATGGGCAACTTCTGAACTACAGGTCTTATAGAAAAACGCTGAAAGGAACCCCGAGCTTTTGAATAAAATAAAAAGGCCATTAAAATGTATTTAAGAACAATAGTATTTTCGGAGATATGGTTTTTTTTTTTCAAAAAAACATTTTCTTTTTCAAAATTCTGCTTCTACGTTACAATATGTACAACATTATGCATGGCTATCTTGGTCACAAGTTGCTAGAAGTTATCCAAAATATTATTTTATATTTTCCTTGACCATGGTTTTATCCTGCGTGAAGTTGACGAGGTTGAGCAGATCTCGAAGGGACCTCACTATGTTTAACCATAAAGAATTAGCTCTTAGCAAAGAGATTTACCTCTAATTGTTTGTCAGAAACAAACAATTAGAGGTAAATTTTGATAACATCTAGCAACTTGCGACCAAGATTGTCATACATAATTTTGTTCGTATTGTGACGTAGAAGCAGAAAAAGAAAAAAAATTAAATAACGAAAAAACACATTTCTTTTCAATTTTTTTTTCTTCAAAATTCAGCTCGGGGTTAGTTTCAGAGTTTTTGTCTAAGACCTGTAGTTCAGAAGTTGCCCTCACTTAAATAAGAAATAAAATTCAATTAATTTATTAAAAGTTTACCACAAAGTATTATGGGCTCATGTGGGAGAGTATAAAAATTAAAATTAAGACTTACCCCACATTGGTCCAAAACTCAAGCAGACCACAGTTAAAATTAGGCAGATCCGTACTCTTCTGTTGTTCGGTCCTTTCTTGAAGGCAATCTCCATGGTATGCTTAAGGCTTGTAATATCAAAAAATTCCTTAAAGAAACCTAAGCAACCAGTTTGTTTCGCCTGTAAAATATTTGCTGATTAGTTTTTGCATATTAAAAAATTTAAAGCATTCGTAAAAAAAAACACAAACCTTGTCTTTATTTTCAAGCCACGTATGATCTTTGACAAAGAAGAGTACGTAACAGAAATTAAAAAATTGTAAGCATGCAGCTATAGAAAACACCCCATAATAACCGTAGTACTTCAGTAATACCCCACTCAAGCCCATTCCTATGGGAAAACCAACTGTCATACATAAATTCAATATGCCCATGCGAAACGTTCTCGTTTCTTTTGAAGTTATATCTCCTAAGTAGCTAAAGGTACCGAGGAACATTGTGTACCACCCGCCAGTCAGTGATGGGAATATAACCTCCATGAACACCGTTAGCTCCACAGGGACTTCATAGAAAAAATACGTGTTTATACTATTTAATACGCACGTCATGAATTCCCCAAAGATCGGCATTAGCATACAGATTTTCCTTTTCCCGGTTTTGTCGCTCCACGCTCCTATAAACAGCATCAGTAAAGTCGGTACCGCTGTGTGAATCACGCTCTTCCATGCTTGCACTGAAGCTATCAACTTCTGGACTTCATCTTCTTCGAAAGTATAATTATCTCTCTTTCTTAGCCGTAGTGCAGTACAGGCATCGTCAGAAAAACCCAAGTTAACTCGACAAGCCTTATCCAAATTCAGATTTTGCGTTGCTAACATAGCCAGCACACTCGGCATTACAAACAATGCTAAAACCGGTTCCACGGATACATTGGACTGAACATATTTTATTTTTTCTAAAAAGGACATGCTACTCAAATCGTTCTTTTTAATTTCTGTTTTAAGCGGCAAATCTTCAGTTATGTCTTCACGAGATACTATCTGTTCTCCTTTTTCAGATTTATCCATTTTGAATTATTTAACTTATTTAGTTCTTGTATTATAAATATCGCTAAAGATCAAGTACCTCACTGGAGCGCTTCGGAGCGTTTTCCCAAGTGCGATCACATCGTTGTAATAGAAGAGAGCACATTTACACTACACCAGATAAATACGATGTATTGAAGTGGTGGTGAGCCGGCGAGACGCAGCAAGCGATCTATTGTTCGGCTTTATGTAAGCAAACACTCTTATGTTGCCATATCAGTCTTTAATGCGTTCACAAACATACTCTAAGAAATCGAAAATAAACTGAACACGACTGATATTGAAAACAAACAACTTTGCCGGCGACGCGCGGGATCATCTCAGCCGCTACAAGAATATTATAAAAACAATCCACCATTTAACACAATATTATTCTAACGAGCGGAGAGTGAGACTCAGCGGAATTTCACACAATTTTTATTTAAAACATTGCACACATCCAGTAAAATATCCTTTACACATAAATTCTGTATCGATTAAAACACGTCACTAAACTTCTTTATTCACATTTTCCATTTCTTCGACTTGTTTGGTGTCCTCCCTTTGTTCGCAATACATCCATCTGAAATGAATGAACACAATTTGAATGTTTGGACGAAAAAGGTAAACAGAGTCGTTATGTCTGTAGTCTATTAGTGATAGATTGTGAATGATGTAATTATTAATTTGAATCGTTTATTATATTATGTGGTTGTCGAGCGGTTAACTTGTGAAGAGTGGGCTGGGAGATCCGCGTTTGATGACTACAACCAATATTTGATTTTCACAAGACAAGGAAAAACGTTGAGTTAAAACGTCCAAAGATATATTTTCCTTCAATCAAATTATTTACGGAGATAAGTAACCACGAAATTATGATATAGGTAACCACTTTCTCAATGTACAATTATGTTGGTAATTTGTTTATTACCTCATTGTCCATAATAACCACGTCTAATTCAAGGATAATAAAAAGAACGACAATTTATCTTCCGTTGTTGTAAACACAAAATAATTATTTTGATTTATACTGTGAATTTTTTACTCCTCCTGTGGAACCAAAATATACAAAACCCGAATATTCTCATTCTACTTGATAAAATAAATAGTTTATTAAATAATTAGACTTAATTGCTAAGTGGTGCCCTAACTAAATCAGTGTCATTAATTATTATATCCTGTAAGTTCTTTATCTTTGTCGATAATTCCTGCGATACCTGAGTCTTTGTTTGCAGCAGTTACATCCTCTCTGAGTCAAGTTCCCGGAAACAAGACAAAATTGATAAACACCATACGTGTGCGACTGTACATTGGTAAGTATTGTATATCATTAACACTTGAATGCACTCAGCACGTAATATAACATTGTAATCAATATCTTTAGAATGGCAGGACACTTGTCTAGCTTTAAGTAAATTATACAAGAAGTTAGTCACACGTGGATATTTTCAAGGAATTTTGTTATAACAGGAAATAATAGTATGGGATTTACTTGCACCCGTACTTGTTTAAGTAAAAGAGTCTAGCCGGAGTCTTCTCAGTTTTAGTGTATTCCGAACTGGTGGTGAACTCAACTGTATGTACCAATTTAACGTTCATAAGTGCCTTACCAGGGCCGAAACGTGACTTTTTGATTTTGATGTTCGCAAATTTTGATGAGAATTAGAAAATTTTGATGAACTGCTTAGAATTCAGGATCATATTTTTTAGTTCTTTATCGTAACCAATCAGTGAGCCCTTTAAGACCTCTTACGAGTTTTGAAATTGATGGATTGACTTGGTATGTGTTTTAAAACTTTTTTTTTTTATTATTGACTTTATTTCTCTAGAATTCATACCATAGAAAGTGAAAAGAAAAACCCGAAGATTGAAACAATTAAATTTGGATTCTGAACTTACGACGTCAGGTTTATTATCGATTAACACAATCTGTATTGATTATAGTTCTAGCCCACATTTGCCCTCTAAAAAATGTGGTATGTATACACTTACGCGAAAATAGCAACAGCAGGGACAGTCATTCCAGCTCCCAGCAAGAACACAGCACCCGGCAGAATGTTGAGAGTAGCCATGTACACCCTGGAGTACAGTGGCCCATACACTAGAGGCATCATCGCCTCTGCTAGTCCGAACAGAGAGTTCACTTTACCTAGAAAATAAAATAGCTTTTTAGTTCATCACGATCCAAACATCAGCATCAAAGTTCAAGTACAATCAATGCTGATGCTGACACTGATATTTATGGAGTTGCAAGGTGGATGTCACCTCCATTTGAAAGGGAAGATCTCTACCAAGCTGGTCATGGTGTCTCCGTGGTCCACATGTACGTGTGGGACAGTTGTATACAATGCAGATCGTGGAATAAACTTCGTCAGCGCGATGCAGATTGTCGTAGTGCCATCTATCTTTTTGCGTGTGAACTATCTTAATGTTACTGATAGATGGTTGATCGATGTCGCTACATATTATTTTTAAAGACAGTTTGTCGCCTCCGGGTTCTACCCGTAAAAAGAAACAAGTTTATCGACCCCGCAATTTGAACTATCCGTTGAGATGTAAGTCAGTCACTCACTTGCTACTTTTAAATAGCCCTTAGCTATTATTTCCTCGTTTGATTGACAATCACACTGCAAAGACAGCTTAGAAAAATTATATTATGGCTTACTATTTAAATTCTTAGCAATAGAATGACAACAACCTGAGATCATCCAGTCCCAGGATTTTCCCGAAAGCCGAAGAAATTGTAAGTAACGTTAAGCAGCTCAAATAACTGTATTAACAATTTAATTAACAGATTGTTTAAACAAAGATTCATCCTTATTGCTACCACAATATGATTAATATTCCTAAACAATTTCAATTTGTCATTGATATTAGTTGTAATGTTAAAATTACGTGACTGAATCCTACCTACCGTTATTTTTAGCAAATTTCCCACATACGTCATAGACACATACATATGACACAAAGCTACCATTGAACTATCCGCATGTAGTCTCTACTTACGCACCATTACCACAGCTTCATAAGCTACCTACGCGATAAAATTTATTTTTAAATACTTTTTCTGGTCATACCTTTCAGGCAAGTATATCCACTTTTATTAAACATTTTTCGAATAAGTGTATTTTATTACTAGCCCTCAACACCGCGTTTTACCCGCGCCCCATACCTTACCCCCTTAGGGATGAAAAAAAATCATGTTTATAAACTCAAGAAATAAGATTTTAATTACAAGCAAAATGCCCCCTTGTTCACCCTCTTAAAGGTTGAATTTCCAAAAACCCCTTCTTAGTGTTCGCCTACATTATAAAAGACAACCTTGTGTGAAATTTCACGTTCCTAGTCCCAGCAGTTGGGCTGTGCGCTGATATGTCAGTCAGTCAGTTAATATATGTATATAGAAAGACAGTTAGATGAGTTTATCTTCAGCGCCTTATTACAATAGATTCAGGGAGAAATTTAAGAGGTAGAGCGTAGCGTTTATTCGCTCAAAGAGCAACTCGAATGGGGAATTACCTCCACCTTACAGAATACCGCAGCCAAATAACTTTATGTTGTGTTCCTGCGCGTGAGTAAGGTCGCCAGAGCTCATTGGGGAGGGGGGAAAGGTCGGTAATGCGTGAGCGATGCTTCGTGTGTTGTAAGCGTCCATATGGCTACGGTAACCGCTAACCATCAAGCGCTTACCAAAAAAAATGGTAATTTAGGGAAATACACAAAAAAAGTGTCTCTACCATAATCTAACTACGTTAGACCCATTAGTATAAGAAATTCCTTTGAAACTCAATCACATAGTACTTTATAGCAAGAATAATTGCTCATTATACCAAATCATTATTTAAACATCGTATCATATGACAGTCAATATTTATTATAATAGTAATATTAGATAGTATTGTCACCTATTTAGATAGTCGTTTTATTTTATTACAAAGTAATAAAGTATAATAAACTATATCAATATTTGAATAATATAGGGTGACTGGTAATTAGTAAACGATACTTAGACACATGATTGTACTCATGATAACAAACAACTTTCCCAAAGAAATAAATAGGGATAAATATTCTTATTCTTGTTAGGTACTAAATATAATGGGTTGGGTGAGGAAGTTTGCTAAGTAAATTTTAAAAAAAACTTTGGGAATGTTGTTTATTATTATGAGTACAATCATGGTTTCTAATTATCGTCTACTAATTACCAGTCACCCTATAACATGTGGAGATTTCGAGATGGCATATTTTCGAAACCTAGGTATGGTACTACTTTTACTACGGGGCCACTAGTAAATTCTAAAAAAAAAAAAACACAAGTGACCACAAGTCTACCTCCACCAATCCGCAGTGGGCAGGCGTGGTGGAGTATATTTTCCATTCCCTTTCACCCTCATTTGTGAAACGAAGACCCTGCTCAGTGGAACATTATGGGCTGATGATGATGATGATTATAGTAGGGTGCTCTACATCCTACTATAATAAAATCAATGCAAAAGTGTGTGTTTGTTTGTTTTTCTCAACACACACTTTCCTTGCTCTTTCACATAACAATGGTGCAAGAGATCGATCGATGAGCCGGAGTGTGACAGACTTTTCTTTCTATCGGAAATGAGAGTGAAACCAAGGAGAAAAGCTAGTTTGTATACGATTTTTTGTGTAGCTTAAACATACGCTAAGCCCCTTCCAGTTAAATTGACGACTGCATTAAGTCTTAGGCACCGATTCCAGAGCGAGCAAACCCTTATCAATCAACTGAGATTTTCTATAGTGGCCACCTTCACCAACCGCTAGGTCATAAAAGACGGCAAACTATTCCTGGCAACCCCTTACGAAGCGTCAGATACCCTCTGTGGTAGGTCACGCCGCCAGAGTACTTGCCCCTGGTACTCTTGAGGAAATGTGAGTCACACCGTGATCCTACCGATACCAGAGCGAGCAGTCTAGAGTTCTACGATCCGATTTATGCAGTCCGCGTTCACTGTAATCTATGCGGCGCTTTTGATAATTGCACATTGAGACCGCGGCGGTCAAAGAGAACGTAAGTAGATCTCTAACCGCATAACTCTACAAAGACCGCTCGCCGTGGGATCGGCGCCTTCAATCTTATAGTGCTAAATCGAAATTTTATTTAAATATATTAACATTTTTAGCTGTATTCAATAAAGGTTTTTATAAAGTAAAAAATAAGAGCGTATATTTTCTTAAATAAAATTAGCTTGTTTGACCCCTTACATAGGTACTGATTATATGAAGTAGTTGGAGCTAACCCGTGGAGCTAACCAACTGTACCTTTTCTTAATCATAATATTTTAGCGCATAATTTAATATTTTAGATTCAAATTCAGCCCGCAGTTCTTTACATTCGTTAGGTACCTACATTATATTTGTACGTAGTATTTATATACTCTGAGATTATATTAAAAAAAAATTTGGCGAAAATATATCGAGTATTTATTAAATTTCTATCTAATTAAAAGTATGAACGAAACCTAATATTAATTAGGTACTATCGATACATATTTCACTAGAAATTTAATTCATATAGATTTTCGTAGTACTTTAAATCGTCAATATTTATTAATTAGAATAGGCACTTTCGAAACCTAATTACTAATAGACTAGTCGACTAATACATTTTAAATTAAATACATATTTTGTTTACGTTTTGTTTGCCTATATTAATAAATAAGGCTTTCTCAATCAGAGGTAGAGAGACAGGACAAACAAAACCGATCCTAAGTACGTAAGACACAAGGAATATTACAGCTTCCCACTTCAATTTTCATTCCAAGGCTAAACATTAAAGGGTAGTCGATCCACTACTTACCTAATTCTTCACTGGTCACCAATTTCGATGCTATGGACCGCATTGCGATGAAAGAAGTACCGTTGAATATTTCCACCAGCGGTGCTGTAACAAAAGACAATGGGCTACATGACTAGAAAATTATATGTAGTCCGTCTTTTACATTACCAAAAAATATTAGACACGTATTTTTTCACAAAAAAATACGAAGTTATCGTGTGTTAAAGTTCCGCGTGACGTCACGTTAGAGTACACTTTATACTCTAAATCTTAAAGTGACGTCACGAGCCCCCACTCCCGAACTTTGACTCGATTTTTCTTTGTAAAATTTTAATGACTTGGTAAAGCAAAAAATATTCAATATTTGATAATCTAATTAGT
The DNA here is from genome assembly GCA_947623365.1 of Achlya flavicornis. Classification (NCBI taxonomy): domain Eukaryota; kingdom Metazoa; phylum Arthropoda; class Insecta; order Lepidoptera; family Drepanidae; genus Achlya; species Achlya flavicornis. The sequence goes on from OX392474.1 coordinate 3,630,227, forward strand.
TTTTTTTAGCTAGGAATCAGCCCTATTCTGTTAGCTTAGTTTAGGGGAACAAGGTTAAAATAACTTTATTTGTCTTTTGTCCCTCTTTGACATCCGGCGTCAAAACAGGGCAAAAGACAAAGACAAAGGACAAAGTATAAGACAGGATATAATAATATTGTTTTAAGAGCTTGTGGTTGGCTCCCAGATCCAGCTTGGACCTCAATAAACATTATAGTTCACTTTGTGATAATCGACTAAATGCCTAGGTTATTGCCATGAGATCAGTGATAACACTGATATTGACTATATAATTAATTATTGGTTTGATAACAAACCAATAATTTATTAAAATCTACTAGGTATTTCAAAATGTGTGTGTTCATTCGTCTTTTACCTGTTCACGCATCATTCATTTGAAACTTTGTACAGTAGTTAGCTTTGTACAGTTAGTAGCACTTGACAATTTAAGACAGCAAAAAATAATTGAGGCATTGTAACACAACCCTCAAGTAAAGTTAAAGTTAGTACTAAAGTTTTTGCTAAACAACAGGTGAAAATTAATTGTAGTACTGAAATCAGTACACAGAACATATTTTTATTATTTAGTAACACACTTACCTATATAAATCTCCGTGGTAGTAGAGGCGAAGGCAAATATAAATGAAGCCAGGATCTTGCTCGTGCAGGAAATGATGCCCACCACTGTGTCGTCAAGCTTCAGGAAGTCACTGAAGATGCTGATTGAGAATAGCGTACCTGTTGATAGCATTGATTTTTTAATAAGGAAAGGACGCTTAGCTGAAGGTGGTAAGAAGAGGAAGCCTGGGGGGACTGTCTTTCAAGTTGCTGTGGCACACTGGTAGCTGATGGCTATAGATTTTAACTTGAGAGTAACCAGCAAAGCGCTTACTACAAAGCATCTAAACTCGCACGATGTGTTCTTCACCAAGTGCTCAGGCGGAATCATTACCTGACCTTCTACATCGATCTACCATCAGTTTTTAGGGTTCCGTAGCCAAATGGCAAAAAACGGAACCCTTATAGATTCGTCATGTTTGTCTGTCTGTCCGTCCGTATGTCACAGCCACTTTTTTCCGATACTATAAGAACTATAATGTTGAAACTTGGTAAGTAGATGTATTCTGTGAACCGCATTAAGATTTTCACACAAAAATAGAAAAAAGACAATAAATTTTGGGGTTCCCCATACTTAGAACTGAAACTCAACAGTGTGAAGGAATCACAAGCAAAAAGTGACGATGGGCTTCCTGTCTTTCCATCCTACTTTAGAATTTTAACATCAAATATACTTCAAATGGATTATAAGGTTTTCCCTCCTAATCCTCCATGGTCACCCATCCCAAAAACAAAAAATAAATAATAGCAAATATAACATTGAAAAAATATCGAGCGCGTAGCCTTCTTCTTATTTATTTCTACAATCGTTTCGTACTTATTATTAAGTTTGTAATAACGCGTGTTGTTCTTTCCAATCCAATGGCTTTCTTATTGTTAAAATTCTGGCTCATATTCATTGACTTTACAAGAAACATTGTTAAAATCATTTATTCAAATACTTTTAAAGTCTAACAATTGGCTCAAACAAAAATTAAAGTCAAACCGAGAGCGAGCTTTTCAAACTCTTAGTTTACTGGTTATTTAGATACTATATTTAACCGTCGTATTTTATAACTTTCAGCAATATATGTCCATTATTACAGCTCAGTGCGTCTTCAACGATATTATTGCAATAATTTTCGAATACAATTCCACGCGTGATATGTTTCACAGACAATTACTTTTCAGATATAGTTCTAAAATATATTTTATTAAAGCCAAGACATCACAATGTCAGACACTTGTTTAAAATTGTGATATATTTATATTATAATATAATACAACCGTGGGAATTACATTCAGTAAAACATATTGTAACGTATTAAATTATAATTCCATATTGTACACACGGCTACAGATCAAGCTATACATTTCCAATATAAGCTGACTTCTCATTGTACGGAAATCTTATACAATGCAAGATCAGCTTATACTGGAAATGTATAGCTTGATTTGTAGCCGTGTGTACCTATATATATATATATATATATATATATATATATTTGTCAGTCTAATTAAAAAAAAAAAATATAAATTATGTACTAATGATTATGTAATTTATTAAAATTCATCATCATCATCATCATCAGCCTATAATGTCCCACTGCTGAGCCTCCTTTCACAAATCAAGGTGAAAGGGAATGGGCAACTCCACCACGCCGCGTGGTGGAGTGGTCCACGCGTGCCCACTGCAGATCGGTGGAGGTAGGCTACTGGTCAATCTACTGTTGGAGAGTTCAAGCCGCCTAGAAGGCCTCCAACTAGCCCGGGACAACGGTTTTACGTGCCTTCCGAAGCACGGAAACGCTCGATTTGAAGGTACCGTTTCCAGGTACCGACCACGACGGTGGTAGCTTAACTTGCCGATAGATTAAGAACGGCTTATCATGCTACACCACGAGCACTTCATATTCAAATTACTAATCTGTAGATCTGTCAAATGAAGACTTTGTGGTTTTACCTTCGTTTCTAAGGGATCATGAGAATTCTACATGTTAATTCAGGATATTATTCAAATCCGTTTGACATGATTAAGTAACACACATATACAAAAGAAAATTTTGAGAGATACTTAGAAGCACAGCGTTTATTCGCTCAAAGAGCAACTCGACTGGGGAGGTACCTCCACCTTACGGAATACCGCAGCCAAATAACTGTATCATTAGCATCTCTACTAAGTCTGTGAACTGTTTTGTTGTGTTCCTGCGCGTGAGTAAGATCACCAGAGCTCATTGGGGGGGGAGGGGTCGGTAACGCTTGATTGATGCCTCGTGTGTTGCTCGTCAGCCGAATCATGTGCTTGTTTACTAACTTCATCTTATAAAAATAATATACATATACATAACGCTCCCATTTATTAATTATTAAGACTGTCAATAAGCAAAAACAATCATTCCACTTTTGGAAAAAAAAATTTAAGAGATGCCCATGTTTATTGAAGCATATTCTAGAACCATCTTCGATTATTTATATTATTTATCTTGATTATTATTACGTACCCACTAAGTTAGTGATGATGCTGTAAGTGCAGAACATACTGAACTGTACCTCATCCCAGTTGAACCTATACCTCATGAAAAGGTACAATACATTCATTTCACCTGTAATAAACGATTTAGAATTAATGTGCATGTTTTATTTTGTTACAACGTAAATAATCTTTTCGTTTTAAATTGGTTTTAAACATATTAATATCTATCATTAGCCTCAACTCAAGTGTCGCACAGCTGGGCAAAAGCCTCCCTTTCCCTTTTCCTTTTTAGTAAAAAACTACTAAAAAAAGTAGTCCTTCTCACTAGTTAAGGCGATGATAGCTCAGTGGTAGTGACGTCGGATACCGAGACGAAGGTCCCGGGTTCGAATCCTACAATGTGCTTGAGCTTTCGGTGAAGGAAAACATCGTGAGGAAACCATAGCACGGTGGTAGGGTACTTTGTAGTACCTGTCTGGCTGGCTACCACCCTCAAGTTGAAAATCTGTCGCCAAGCACCTATCGGTGTGTTCCGATAGCTGCACTTGAGAGCCAGTTCCTTCTAGACTTTGTGTGCTTACCACCTTAGACCACATCATCACTTAACATGGTGAGATTGTGGTCAAACACAGGCCTATACACCGTAAAAAAAAAAAAAAAAAAAAAAAAAAATATATATATATATATATATATATATATATATATTTACATCCGGCAACACTTTTGGCTTCATGCATGTTGTGCATCATTACGGCGTCCCCGTGTTCTGCTTAATTATTTTATCATATCTTTGCGAATGTTGCTTAATTTTTTAATTACCTACTCAGTGACATATGTCACTTTCCTATAATATTATTTTTCACGATATTCTCCTTGCAGTTATGCCCAAGCATTTCTGAACCCCAATCCTTGATGATGACTTCTAGGCTTCCTGGATATATTCATCATGATTATCCAATGCACCGACTTTTTTAACTCCAGTGAGGTCATTGTTCCTAAATGCGACGTTGCCAGCTTTTTATTCAATTTTGCATCTCTTTTTATGGGCTATCATATTATTATTGCTTATAAGTACCTAGGTACAAATTCAAAAGCTTCTGTAACGTTTTTAACAGATAACGTTTTTCTCGAAGAAGGATAGGATTATGGTAGTAGGTAGCGTAGAAAATCCTATAGTTCTTTTCCCCAATCAATAATTAGATTTTCTGAATAAATAATTACTCGATGGATGATTAAATTACAGTGTAACTCAACTGTAACAATTTAGGATTAAAGGGATACGGTGTGACATTATTTATAATTTACTCGCACCGCAGAAAAATCATTTCAGGAATAGCCAAAAACTATAAAGCTTTAATAAAAGCCCATACGGAAGTATATTGTTATTTGGGGTCCAAATAATTTAGTTATCGGACGTCCGTATATTACTATCGAGCGTCCGTATATGCTATCGGTCGTCTGTATATAGCTATCGAACGTCCGTATTTTCTTGTAATCGAATGTTTTCTCAGAAGAAGAGGGAGACCTAGCAAACGCTTAAGAGTACAATTGGTCGCTTATGAAAATAATTTGATAATTTGAGAGGTGACCCAAGTACATGGATGGAAACGGAAGAGTTATCCTTAGCGGGGGGATGGAGTAAGTTAAAGGGAAAAACTTGAAGTACTTGTTAGTGATGCGTAAAAGTAGATAATTATATAATTCTAAATCTTTCATTCCTATTTTGTTATTTGGCTTCTGTACCAAAGAAATTGTATGTACAAGAAAAACATAGCCAGGTATAAGACGAGACGAAAATGAATGTTAGGTATTTGTATGGAAAAAATTAAAACTAGTCTTGAGTTACATACTTATATTTTTAGATATAGATTTTGAAGCCGATTAAAGTTTATATTGTGATAAAATAGAGTTGAAAATATTCCAATGAAAAAATATTTACCTGTGAAACGTATAATTATGTGGGCTACTTCATACTATTCACATCACATTTGCTCACAGAACAAGTGACAATGTCTGTATGTTATAGACATTGTCACTTGTTCTTTTCTAGTTTTATTTGTATGATCGTAATTATTTTCAGTAACTTACGAAATCATACATAAACACCAGGGTTCTTATAGGTTGATCTTCGAAAATAAAATTGTCTCACGACTAAAATATGTATGCGTCTCTTTCTCCCGCGCAAAGTGTCGTAAGGATTGTCATATTTCATTTCCATGATTTGTATGTTTATTAAGCGTAGCGAAATTATAAGTCTATGTTCTGTACCGCTTATCAGACTCCCATATATGGCTACCGCACATCCGTTTATAGATATCGGGCGTCGATTTTTCCACTTCTTAAAACTCAAAGATGGTAAGTATAATAAAAAACAAAGTAGATACTTTTACTATGGGACCAACACTGAATTCTCGTTTTTTTTTTTTACTTTTTATACATTATGATCGATCAAGGTTGCCAATTTGTAAGAAAAGTTAAAAAAAATTTTTTGGGAATTCACTATGGGTCCCGTAGTAAAAGTAGTTCAGCATGACTAATCCAACATAGGTTTCGAAAATATGCCATCTCGAAATCTCCACCCAGTATAGCCATCGGTCGTCTGTCTGTATTTTCTTGTAATCGAATGTTTCCTCAGAAGAAGTGGGAGACCTAGCAAACGCATAAGATTTTACATGGTCGCTTATGAAAATAACTTGATAGAGGTGGCTACTGACCCAGATACATTGATGGAAACGGGAGAGTTATCCTTGGCAGGGGGATGGGGTACGTTAAAGAAAAATATAATAGGTATAGAATAGTGATGCTTAAAAGTAGATTATTTTATCATTAAAAATCTTGCATTCCTATTTTGTTATTCGGCTTCTAACCGTTCATTAGACTCCCATATATATCTATCGGACGTCCGTATATTGCTATCGGACGTCCGTATATTGCTACCGGACGTCCGTATATTGCTACCGCACATCCGTATATATCGAGTGTCGAATTTTTACACTTATTAAAACTTAAAGATAGTATAAAAAACAAAGTAAGTAGAAGTATTTTTATTTTTCTGGATATTCAATTAAGAAACTGCGCAAAGTACCTGCCTTTGTTAGAAATAAATTGGTAGAACAGTTGAGCTCTCACCGTTATGTTTTCGTGGACTTTTTCTAGAATCTTGGGGTAATTGAAAATATGGACAGACGTATAAAATAAAAATAAATATCCTGGGTATGGGACAATTTCGGAGATTAAGTACCTTCTTAAAACAAACTCACAAATTTTACCTCATTTTAATATTAGTATAGAATTAGGTACATTATTATATTATAACTACTAACTTCCATCTTGTAGTTTTACTTTTACCCGCATTTCTGTGAAATCTTAAGTTTTCCCGGGATAAAAAGTATACTATATATTTGTTATTCCAGGGTATGTAATCCGCTTTATTTTTTAATTTAATTTTATTTTTATAATTTGTTGTTGTAGCGGCAATAGAAATACATATTCCGTGAAAATTGCAACAGTCTACCTATTACGGTTCATGAAATACAGCCCGCTGACAGACAGATGGACGGACGGACAGAGGGAGGCTTAGGTATAGGGTCCCGTTCGGTACCCTTTGGGTACGGAATTGTATATTTTATTATGTAGTTCAAACCGAGCACCGCCGCCGCTCTGGACGCCGGATCACAATCAACGCGTACTGTTTAGGAATGTGAATATGGGAATGAAAGACAGGTACCGCGAATACCGCGATGCGATAATTCAACCGAGCATAGCATACGAGAAAGAGAAACTGAGAAAGCTGGCAACGTCGCGAACTCGCGAAAGAGGATGCCAAAAACGCGGCTTCTTCGTCAGAAATCACCAAGGTATACGATTGTGGATATACGCGCTGCAGGAGCGCCACACATCTGCTGCGAAAACTCTCGGAACCTTTTAATATACAATTGGAGCCAGTGCATCGACTTTTTGACTTCTGTCGATTTTTGTTCTGTAGCTACCTAGGACCAAAAGGACGCAAGTGCTAGCGAAATAAAAAGTGGCGTCCGGTATGCGGACGTTAAATGCTGGTGGAAGCCAATTTAAATGCACTTTTTTCTTCAGCGGACTGCAGTTTGCCTTGGGGATGAATATATATATATATATATAATAATAATAACGTTTATTGGATAAAACAACAGATTACAGTGCATGTATCGTTGGTTCCCAAACTAGGTAAAACCTGTATCTTGGGAACCACCTTCCTTATTGATACAGTTCATTCATTTACAATAATAACGTTAGAATTTCAAATTTAGAAACATTTTTTATTTATTTACTATTTTCATAAGATTATTTATTTATTTTATTTAAATATTAATTACATTTATTTATTGATTGTGTGTGGGGTGTGTAATGTGGGGGTGTGTGTGTAGTGTTGAGGTTTATAGTGGGGGTGTGTGTATGTGTGGGATGAGTGATGATCTATCTACATTGTATATGATACTATATATATATACATGTGTTAGAATGCGTGTATGTTTAACATAGGTATTTGTAACATATGTATGTGTATATGTAAGTGTACTCGCGTGTGTGAGGTGAAATTGTAAACATTTTATGAGTAGTCTTCATTAAACAAATAAATTAATGATTTTTTCCGTGTTCTCGTAATCTAGTGTCAATAGCCAGTTCGTTATTTTAAATTTACATTCAGAATACATAAGCTCATAAATATTAAGATATTTATTGATTTTATTATATAAATAGTTTGACATATATGTGGACTGATATTGTACATAAGAAGTACGTGGCAGGAAGTTCACGCAAATTTGATGTTTACGTCTTCTAGTAAGTAAGGTCAAAGCATATATGGATAGCCAGTGTGTTGCTGATCTCTTCTAGGTTTTGTGGACCTTTGGCTATATAAAAATGTGGTCAGATGCAGGTCAGTAAATGATAAAACATTCGACTACACCCGATTTTCCAAGTTGACACATGTATTTCAGGCTAAAACTATTCGACTATACAATCTAGTAAGTTAGTTGATCAAGATAATTAGTCTTCTTGATCACCATAAAGGTCCTTACCATGTAAAGGTCCGAATATAACACATACGACAACAATCAACAAAGAGACCCGCAACCTTCGCCTCCTGGGTCCACTACGAAAGGCAACCGTCAGGGTTTCCCTCACGTGACGAGCGTCGAAGAACGAGCAAACCCATCCTCGACAACCTACTGGTTGTTCCTGAAAATAGCACACAGTTTTAGCATAAGCTCAGTATGACCTGTATGTCCCATAAATGGCCTAAAAAAACTAGTCCGTCTTGTACATTATCAAAACATATTAGACACTTATTTTTTTCTTTTGTCAATTAAACAAAAAAATACGATGATATCGTGTGCTGAAGTTCCGCGTTGGAGTAAACTTTTTACTCTGAAGTGACGTCACGAGCCCCCACTCCCTCTACACCTTTGACTCGTTTTGTCTTTGTGATTTGGCAAAGCAAGAAATACGTGTCCAATATTAATTTTATGACTAAGTAGAATCATTTTTTTTTTTTTTTCTAGAAATCGAATTAAGGCGATGATAGCTCAGTGGTAGTGACGTCGGATACCGAGACGAAGGTCCCGGGATCGAATCCTACAATGAGCTTGAGCTTTCGGTGAAGGAAAACATCGTGAGGAAACCATAGCACGGTGGTAGGGTACTTTGTAGTACCCATCTGGCTGGCTACCACCCTCAAGTTGAAAATCTGTCGCCAAGCACCTATCGGTGTGTTCCGACAGCTGCACTTGAGAGCCAGTTCCTTCTAGGCTTTGTGTGTGCACCACCTTCGGCCACATCATCACTTACCATGGTGAGATTGTGGTCAAACACAAGCCTATACATAATAATAATAAATAAAAAATCATCCCTATTGATAAGATTCTTTAAATTAAATAATATGCCAATTATGCCCGAAAAGGTCGACACAGTATTAGTTAGTATGGTGTTGTCAACACAAGATATTTCGTATACAGTCATTTATTGTATACCATATTCCGGGTTGACTCTGTACATCAAGGAAAAATCCCTTTAGAGTAGGATTCCGAGCAATCCAATTCCGTAGCTAGTAAGTGTTTTTGCACTCATTTATAACAGAACTGACCAATCACTGCATGTAAATGTTGAGCGTGTCCCTGATTTAGCCAATCAGAGCTCATTGTTTGCTCTACCAAATGCGATAACAGTGCTTCTCGGGACTGTATTTGGAAACCTGTAAAAGCCCGTGAAAGAGATTATTTTTACAAATGCTACTCTTAAAAGCTAGCTTAGCTTAGCTAGCTCTTACTCTAGCGGTTTTTCTGCGTTCCTGCGGTATCTAATGTTTCCCAAAGTAAACAATATTTTATGTAAGTAAATAAATACACGATACTTTTTGTCCCCGTTAATTTCAGATTACCTTAATAAAAAAAGTAATTTAAAAAAATTAAATCGGCTTCAAAATATCCAAAAAGTATGAAATAACTCTAATCTAGGGTTTCGTTTTTCCCGACCTTTTTCCATTCCCGGGACCCGGGAATGAAAAAAATGACTTCCCGGGAATTCCCGATTCCCGGGAAATTTTAAAAAGTTTTAGTTTTGTTATTTTAACGTATATAAAGTCAAGTATACCACGTAATTTAATTAAATTAGCAATTCATTTGTCTCAGAAGTAAATAATAGTGCATTTTGAGACGTGTGCAAAGTTGGTAATCACACACGAGACGGTACCTATTAAGCAAAGGAACCCGAGAGTGTAATGATCAATGCACACGCGAGTCATACGACGTTTTTCAACACACTTGTGAGGAAAAAAACAAACTTGTATCTTTTTTTACTAGATTTTTTGATAATAGTCAATGAGAACGTCAACAAAACAAACAATGGCACGCAAGTTCTTTTTTGACAGCAAAACTGTTTTAACCTTTTAAATTAAGAATGCTTCGTCTACGCACAATAGCATTGAGTTACAAGCTTAACATAATCGGGATTATACCTATCATAAAACTGTGCGGTAATGTAAATTAAATGCACTAGTACGTCATAAGCTACATTATGATACTAAAAACGGTGCAATAAATGTCAAATTACGAGCATGTGTTGATAAAAGAATTTACTAATTCACAAGGAACGAACTATGCTCGGAATTTCTCTACGAGACAGGGAAACGACGACATTCGTAGGAGAACAAAAATTACCGATATAGCTCGTAGTGATAGTAAGCTGATGTGATAGCTATGCGCAGGCCACATCGCTCGAAGACGACGTCGCTGGGCGCCGCTCTGGATGCAAGCGGCCCAAAATCGTTCGAAGTGGAAGTTAACAGTCCCCTATTAACTTCCACTTCGAACGATTTTGGGCCTCCCGGTGTTTGTTCAGCAGCGGACATCCTTAGGCTGATATGATGATGTGTTTTACTTGACTTTTGGTCGGTAAAAATAATAATACTTATTATTTAAAAAAATATGCATTTTCGGCAATTTTTATATTTTTTAATACAAAAGCGCTGATAGGCTTTATCTCCAAAAATATATATTAAAAAAAAATATTATTGTAACTTTCATTTTCTTCAAAATTACGCGCTTTCAGAGATTTTCACTACAATCGGCAGTTTAGAAACTACCCATAGCAACTATGTATGACCTGTAGTTTGAAATGATTATTTTTAATTTTTTACTTTTGTTTTTGTTGAGACACAAATAGGTAATGAAATTAAATTACGTATTTTACTTGACTTTTGATAGGTTACAAACAAACATGTTTTACGTGTATTTTCGGAGAACTTGAAATATTTCTAAGAAAAAAACGTTATGTCCACAAATACACACTTCCTACAGTTCCTTTCAGCAATTTCTCATAAGCTTGTAGTTCAGTTCGTTCGATTTCGGTGGATATCGACATTTGTTTTAAGAACGTATACAACATCTTTGTGGTTCAAAGGTTTTTCGTTAATTTTGACCAATATTTGTAGTGTTTTAGAGCATTCAATCTCATAAAGAAATTCCCGGGAATTCCCGGGAAATAGCAAAAAAAAAAACCGACTTCGGGAACGACGTATTTCGGGAATCGGGAATTCCCGGGACCCGGGAACGAAACCCTACTCTAATCTGACACTGATTTGAAGTCAGCGAAATATTTTCAATGGAATACGTCGTACTCTTTCGCTGACTAGATTCAGAGATTTAGTGTCAAATTAGAGTTATTTCATATTTTTTTGTTATTTTGAAGTAATTTTTTTTTTTTAAATTAGGAACTTTTTTATTTCGTCATTTTTAGTTTTTCCTATAAGCACAAGAATTTGACCAAAGTTTAGAGATGTTTTTCCTTTTCACTGCAAGTTGAAGTAAATGTAAACGTTTTTTTGAAGTCGAAAAATAGTAATAGTGAAACTACGAAATGAAAGCTAGTCATAAAGTATATTCAAGTTCAAAATACCATAATAAAATTGATCAAATACCATAATTAAATAAGAATAAAATAAAAAAATGCTCGTGTAAATAAACAAATTATACATTTTACGCTTATTCAATTAAATCATTTACAAACAGTAAATGTTTCAGTTGACATTAAATAATCTCAATTTCCTCGAACCGTTCTTACCTACATCATTGTGTTTATATGTTTTCCTTGCGTGTAAATATTTTACGTTTGTGTATTTATTACTTCACAGAAAGAGTACCTACTTATTGCTTTACTTTATTCTTTCTTTGGAATATTACGTAGCTTTACGTTTGCAACTCGACGATAAAATATAGAATAGCTTATGGTGCGTCCATGCTTGGCGAACCGAGCACGAGCCGAGCCTCGAACGAGCACACTGCGAGCACGATTCGCGTAGCGTGGATGGACTCGCGAGCCTCGAACGAGCGCGATTGTCAGTTTTTTTCACATACAAAAGGATTCGCATTGTGCTCGTTGAAGGCTCGTTGTAGGCTCGTTCGTGGCTCGCCTCGTGCTCGGTTCGCCAATCATGGACGCACCATTGTGCTTGAAATCATTCCAAGAAGGCACAGAGATAAAATTATTAGCATGATTTTTCACAATCACAGAGGTACATAATCTTAGCGAATCATTTTTAAGAACTTCAATACATTATTTAACTACAAGATAAATAAGTCGTGATATAAGAACCTAAAAAAAAAACATTTTTGAACGTATTCGTCGCAATCGCAAATTCAATTCTCCACCCAAATCACCACTCAAATCAGCTTCGTACTAGAGAAAATGGAATTCTGCTATCTTACTTTTACAGTCGTGCCTCAAAGGCCAAGTTAGAGTAAAGCTTCGAATCTAGGCTGTTCCAAATGCCAAGAGAGATGGATAAATGGCATATAAATCGCTACCGACACCTATCAGTGCCTCGCGTAAAATCGCTGATTGCGTTACGATGTCCCCCTACATTCGAATTTGCGTAGCGGGCGCGGAGCAATTTATCACTTAGACATAGGACTAACCGGCCTGTCGAGTTACACTGCAAATGATATATGGCCTCAACGCGCCTTACGCCTTATCCCGACATCTACTGATACTCTATTGACCCTAGACTTTGATCTCTGCTCTACGCTGTAATAAGTATTACAAGCTTCAATGAAATAAACTTACTCTTTGTCTCTCCGATGAAATAACAGGATCTTTCAGCCGTATGTACCCGTATATTAAACTGGTAAGGTACAGGCAATTTGAAATTAAAAATATGCCGTAGTAACCAATCTGCTGTAACAATATTCCACTTAAAGACATCCCGATCGGTATTCCAAGGGACATACACAAATTTGCCACTCCTACTCTGAATGTTCTCATTTCTTTTGTTGTAACGTCACCAATGTAGCTGAATACACCGACGCACACAGTTATCCATCCACCGGTTAGTGACGGGAAGAGATCCGAGAGGGCCGTGACCTCCAGTGGTAATTCATAGAAAAAATATGTGTTCAGAATGAAGCTCGTGCAGCACAACACTTCACCAACTATAGGTAGAAGTATGCACGCTTTTCTCTTCCCTGTTTTATCACTCCACGAACCGACGAACAATACAAGGATACATGGAAATGCCGTTTGGACAATGTTCTTCCAAGCCTGAACGGATGCCGTCAGCTTCTGTACCTCTGCTTCCTGCATCGTATAGTTCTCCGTCTGTCTTCTGTTCAAAGCCGAACACACCTCATCATCGTATCCTAAATTCACTCGACATGCTTTTTCTAAATTCAAATTTTGAACTGCGAGTCCTGAGAACACATTTGACATGATATAACATGCTATTATCGGCTCTACCGTAATATTTGCCCTGATCTGCATAAATTTCTGCCTGACACTTGACTTTTTGCTTCCAGATTCATCTTTCCCTGGTACTTCGGTGCCCGGCCCCGGTTTCTCCACCGCAGCACTTATTCCATTCATGATGTCCGAGTTGTAAGCCCTAACGTCAAATTTAATCAATCATGGTTACTAAAGGGTTGATAGTTTATCTAAAGCGGTCCATAACTGCTCGGTTTTGGGATGCCATATTTGAAAAGTCCTTAGCACACTGCACGATCACACCACACCATAACACTGCGGTCACTTAACGATTTATTGGCGAGTAGTTGTATAACAGTACACTGTGGTGACGAGTCGGAGAGCAGACTGAAGGATCCTCTTGTCTTATAGTTGATTGGACGGATACGCGTTCGAGTGGTGTCATTAGAGACAATTGGGCGGGCGTAGTGTCGGCACACGGCGGCGGAGTGCCGGAGCCCGCAGGACTGCCTGGAGCCGAGCTCCACAACCTTGCAATAAGCACGCGTTTATCCCATTACACCAATGTCTGTCATTACATCAAACAGTGGGTACGCGCGCGCTGCGATTAGTGCACGGTCAAGGTACGCTTTATTTGACGACCTACTCATTTCTTCACTTTCAGTTCCCTCTTCACGTTTGACTTATTTAACTTTAACTTTATTCAGGACATCATTAGCGTATCTATTAACTTTGTATTGAGTATGTTTCTTTACATCGTGAATATTTTCGAACTAAAAATTATTTGTCAGTGAGAAAAATAACTACCAAAGGATAATTCGTATTGTTAAGCGTCGAACCGTAGCTACTTTAGCTACAAATGTCTTCCAGCAGAATGGCGGTACGTAATAAAGGGGCAGCTAGGAAACATTACTCAATATGAATGGTTTCCTCTCACGGGCCCTTGCCAAAACTATTGGCTAACTACTTTTGCCCTGTCGAATGTTAGGTCCAAATTAAGAAGGGTACCGTGTGGTGAGCTCGGCTGTAGGTGTTATGTAAGTTTGTTTTCAAAGTGTTTGCTGGATACTCAGAGAATGGGAAAGAGTTCTTTAGAAGTTTATATTTATTTGCACCCTATTTCTAGGTGAAATGTTAGTTTCTCCTAAAAGACAAATATTGTGGAACTTATATTTATGGAACAGGACATACATTTTCTCATCAGCTAAAAAATTAAACGAAGTAATTTTATGAAGCCTACTTATTTGTAAGATTAATTATAATTTGAAGTAGGTACTTTCTCGTTCAGTCACCGGAGGAGATAAAATGAACCGTAATGCAATCAAAAAGCGTTATGTCACTCGCTCCTGTCCAAAATATGGGACATCAGATATAAAGTTTTATCACTCTGATTTATAACGACATTAAATTTGTGTGAAAATGATAGATTTTTACTTCTTTATTTTATTTTAATCATTAGGGAGCTAGCAAGGGGATGAAATATGTTTATAGGCGTTGTCCTACAGAAGGCACAAGCGACTGATAATCCACGCCATTTCAGAAAATATATTTATGAACTTGTGTTTGTGTCAACATCTTAAGTTTTCATCTTCTATGAAGCACATCATTCAAAGTCAAAGCCATTTTAGGCCCAAGAAGGGAACTTATGAAGGTCACATTTACTGAAGTTACCACTGGTTCGGAACTCGGCCTTCAACTGAGAAGAATCCGGCAAGAAACTCAGCAAAATCCATTTTTTTAATATTTTTTGAACAATCTGACTATGTTTAGCTTTTGTTTTTCCAAATAATCTATACATATAAAATGCTTTGTCCTGAATGACTGACGGATCAACGCACAGCCTAAACCGCTGATCGTAGAGACCTGAAATTTGGAGGGTGTGTTCTTTGTATGACGTAGGCATCCGATAAGAAAGGATTTTCCGAAATTCTACCCCTAAGGGGGTGAAAAACGGGGGCAAAGTTTGTATGGGACAAAGTGATTCCTTGGTCCGATCTACTTCAAATTTTGCATAAACATTCTTTAAAAGGATTTATGGAAGACATGTTTCATATTTTATTGAAACTCATCGCCCAACTGTTTAAAAAGGGGTAGAAAGTTATTTTAGGGATGATTTGCATCGAAATTGATATCAATACTCCTTAGTGCTTTTCATTTAAATATTCTTTGATAGGTATTTGACATTCCAATTTTAAAGAGTATTGCCACAAGTATTGCATTGCATCGTAGACGGAGAATTATAGTTAGACAAGCCAAGATACGCATATGTCAAAACGTGTATGTTTGAGCAGGACTAAGCGTATCTCGCGTAGGTATAGATTTTTATTGTTTGACCTCAGTGTCGATATTTGTTGATGAGATCAGTGAAACTGTGAAACCCTAATTGTATGTTATTTGTGACTTTGTATCAGACGTCGTCGTTTTTTTTCACTGATACATTAAGTAAATCAAAGGATTACTATACTCAAGGGTATTTTCTGTCAATATGATGCAAATTGTATAGTCTAAATAAAATATTTGTTTCGTTTAAATTCGATAAAAATCCAAATATATATGTAATTATGTGGAACTATCGCTATCTTCTTCGCTATACGCTGACAGCCTATCTACCTACAATTCTCTATCTACGCACTGCACCAAGCTTTCAACTCACATCTAACTATTTTATAAAATCGGATTGAGTTTTTAAACATTTTTGTTTGTCTGTTCCGATTCATAGCTGATGTTATAAGGAGTAACTTAGCTACTTTTATTTTTGAAAATAATTAGTATTCCGCGCAAAAAAAATCTAACCGTTCGCGGGTGTAACCGCGGGGGTCTGCTAGTTAACAATAAAAATGAAAACTATATCATGTTTATGGCCTATACGGAATTTCGTGACGTCCGCGTCGCAAAATGTTCAATTGTAAATCACTTTTGAGGTACCTATGTGCTGCTTGCCTCAGAGAAGAATTATAATCCTTTTCAACCATTTCAATATTTTTGATTTTTTACGTTTACCAATATAGTTAGATGTCCAAAAAATACTCCGTGACTTTTAATTCGTCTTAGAAACGCAACCCACATAATGTACCCAATAGGTAGCTACTAATAATTCATATTTTTTTTTTACATTTGTATTTTTTTTTATGTATTATTGGTACCTTTTCATTGGGTTTAAGTGGGCTGCGTTTCTAAGACAAGTAAAAAGTCACGGTGTATATAAAAATGTTACCTTGCTGAGTTTCTTGCCTGTTCTTCTCAGTTGAAGGCCGAGTTCCGAACTGGTGGTAACGTCAGTAGCGTTGACCTTCTTAAGTGCCCTACTGGGGCCTAAATTTAATAATTAGCTTTGACTTTGACTTTGACCCTCACGCATTATTGTAGTCTGTTATTATCTGATTTTTTACTTATTTGTTTTTTTCTCAGTAATGCTATGTGTGTATCGAAATAAATGTGATTCCCGCAAAAAACTAAATTATTCCATAGCCCTTGCATCCAGTCTGGTTTCTTGTTTCTTGGCTTCCCATAGTTCTTTGTTGATAGACAGAATAGGGTATTATTAATAATAATATCCTGGGATATCCTTCACACACCTAGACAAAGCAGAGCTTGTGCTATGGGAAACAAATAACTGATATACTACATATACCTACCTAGTACCTACCTACTTCTTGTAAATATTAACAATCTAAAGCAAAGCAAACGATGTGCTCGTCGCTCGCTTGATTAGCCGACACGGTATCCGGATGGGTAACCGCCGCCAATGTTTTTAACTTGACTGTTTTCCATGCTTCGGAAGGCACGTAAAGCTTTTGGTTAGTTATCACATTGTTGTCACTAAGCGAGATTTTCTAGGCGGCTTGAAACCTCCAACAGTATGTTGACCACTAGCCTACCTCCACCGATCCGCATTAATTATGCGCGGTGGAATATTTGCCCATTCCCTTTCACGCTCATTTGTGAGAAGAGGTCTGGGCTCAGCAGTGGGACAAATATTTACATCCTGACCAAATATATGCCCAAAATGGGAATCATCGAGGAAAAATCCCATTTTAATAATCCATTTCCGCAACTAGAAAGTGCTTGCACTGATTAATAGAAGTTTGCACTGATTAATAACAGTACCTACCGACCAATCACTGCACCTTAATATTCAGTGTGTCCTTGACTTAGCCAATCAGAGCGCATTGTCAGAGCGAGGCAGTAATTCACATCGGGGCAAAGGCTGCAACTTTACAAGTCGCAAGTCCGGCCCCATATGGAGTACTGCTGTCATCTGTGGATGGGGGCACCTAGATACCAGCTTGACCCTTTAGACTCGGTTCAACGAAGTGCCATCAGAATTGTCGATATTCCCGAGCACACAAGCGGTTTAGAGCCCCTCAGTCTGAGGAGAGACTTTACCTCCTATGTGTACCGCTTGTACAACGGACAATGTTCTGTAGACTTGTTTAAGTTGATGCCAACCTTCCACCATCGCAACTCTCGCCATCGACGGGGAGTCCATCCTCACACATTGAAACCAGAATTGTTCCGTACGGTGCGGGCTCAAAGGAGCCTCCTTCCGCGGACGCTCAGACTATGGAATGAGCTCCCCGCCGTCGTTTTCCCAATGGAGGGGGGAGAATGGATTTCCCAGCATGGGTTTCTTCAAAAGGAGTGTGAAGAGATTTCTGCGGGGTCGACAACGCAGGCTTGATACCCCTGATGTTGCGGGGGTCCATAGGCTTCGGTAACCGCTTACCATCAGGCGGTCCGTATGCTTGTTTGCCACCTAAGTAAACAGGTAAGAAAAAAAAAACGGTGGTGGAGAAGTAGCGGAAGTGATTTTAAACAAAATGTATGTCATTATGATTCATTGGGTTAACTGTTTGACGATGGGAATCGAACTCACGACATATGCGTGACCTACACACCATTTATGTCAATTTACAGGATACATTACGCACAATACTGAAAAAAGTATTTTCTCTCTTTTGATTCAATATAGCGGCTCACGTCTCAACGTTTAAATGCCCAGCGATTGGATCGGTTCGTTACAGTTATAGTACACCGAGTATAGAATAAACTAGATGCTGCGTTAGCGGAGGTGAGAGACAAAATCTGTCTGTGTTTTTTTTTTGCTTGGTTCTTCATTTCTACTATCAACATATCATCATCAAAATAATCACATGATAATCATTGATTGTAAGGTAAGTAGGTACATATAATTGATAGTAGATAGAGTGTACATTGAATTGTGTTGAAAGGTGCTTTACGGGGAACGCATTTGTAAAATGGTTTAAAAAGAAATCTCATTACAATATCTCTATTGTATAGAGTTTTTTTTTTAAATCATTTTACGAGTTCGTATGTAATGTGACTTTTTTGCCCACTGAATGGTCTCTCTAGAGCTACTCTCATCGATTTTTTCCAACCTCGGAAATATCCAAACCATCAAATCGCCGCCATACCGTCGCCGGCGGCGTTGCTGATCTTTACAAGAGGTGCCTCCTCTTGTAAAGATTTTTTGTCAAGTTACCATGTCTAAAGAAGCCCTTACGAATTGTTTAAACAAATTGTCAGCTATCAAGTTCCATTTATTTTGGCTCTATCTCATATCGAACGTAAACAACAATTACTGTTTCTCTTTTGTTCTATATTCTGTGGTAACAGTACGAGTTCTGTGCGACTCCCTACCTCTGCAAATTGCCTGTACGTGATCTTACTTGTTTATTAACCTCATACTGACATATTCTGTTACTTTTACGAAAGTTGCCTATATTTTATTTATTTACACAGCCTCGCAGAATCTATTTTAGTGAAAGACATGGTTCAATTGGATTAGCCCGAGGCGGATTGATACCGACGACCTTTAACGTATTGATTATTTGACCCTTATTTGCTTGGCACCCACACAGACGTTGATGACACGTTTTAGCATTTAGCATAACATAGGGTTTTAAATTACAAGTTTTTCATTAAAGATATCATATCAAAGGATGACATAATTATATCTTTTAGTTTACAGATAAAATAGCTGTAACTTACAGACGGACGAAACTATAACTCTCTTATTACATGAGATGGTTTAAGCAAAGTCTAGTAAAATCCAGGTTTTAAGATCGCCCCAGCTATATTAGATATATTAAAAACCTGTGTTTTGCTTGATTTGCTTTACAAAATCTCAATTCGGGTTCCTTTTTACGAAACTCTAAAATATACCTGCAGAACACATGTGTGGTTGTTTGTTACTCAATCTCACCGTAATGGCTGAACGGATTTTAATGTAATTTTTAACATGGATCACATGTAATAAAACATAGGTATTTTTATCATGGGACAATATTACCTCCCTCCAATGCAGACCTAGTAAATATAATATAATGTATATAGAAAGCCCGCGAACACATATCAGGATTACAAAGGGTTTACCCACAAATGTATTGCCTAACTGTGCTACCTGCGAGCGCCACGTTCGTGCTCGTGTAACGTTACTAAATTACAAACTTAGTACGTAGGGTTTCATTTTATTGAGCACTAGCTACCATCCGCGGTTTTTATGCTTTTAGAGATGCCTGAGAGACACTGCTAAGCTTTAAAAATGTTTTTATTTGTCGCAGGATATTTATATTTGAATTAAAGTGACGTGCACTCTTTTAATACTAGAAATACGCATAAACTTGTGACCTCTGCTTATAGACTCCAAAAAGTGCAAGGTTCATTTTTAGGACTGAGTATACAATTTTATAATAAGATCCCTAATAACATTTTAAATTTACCATCACATAAGTTTAAGGAATGTATTAAGGCCGCTTTAGTACAGAAGGCTTACAATATTACCGAATATTTAAATGATAAAAATGCTTGGGTGTAGCGCTCGCTCTGCAGGAAACATCTGATGTAATAAATTTAAGTTTGATTTTGAAAAGAGTAATTGCTGAGTTTATTGCCGGCTCTTCTTAGCAAAAGCAACCTTCCGAACCTTTCATTAGAGTATTAGAGTTTGACTATTCATAAGTGCCTGTGAAGGCCTATTTGAATGAATAAGTTATTTCATTTCATTTCATTTCAAAACTTTGTATATGGTATTAAAACCTGGTGAAATTCGTAAAAGAATAACCTGAGCTAAAGCAGACCAAAACTTGAGCAAGAGAGCGTAATTTGACCGAATAATGTCACCAGAGAATACGCCACACTACTCTGCCTCCCTAGACAAGATGGTTTGGATGGATGGTCGATATTGTTATCGTTAGTAAACAATCAACCTTTGTATGGGAGTGACATAAGAGATTGTTGAAAATCACGTGATATTTCGATTTGAAATGTCAATCCAATACAAAGGTTGATCGTTTACTAACGATGATCATTGTCGACAACCATCTTGTCTAGGGGCCCTGTTTATAGTATTTACTAATCAACTTCATAGCAATATATAGTGCCCTTATATTATATTGATACATATATACTAAACTATAGTAATATAATATGTAAATATTATGTAAGCAATGTAGCAATATAATATAATACCTTCGATAAAACCCTTATCCCATAACAACGGGGTGTTGACGACCCCTTAACCCCCAACTTCGTTGATTGGGTACTTAAGCACTCAATTTGCCGATTAGTTGTGTGCTCCGATAGAATTATTAGCAAGAGGGTTAATATTGGATTTGTGTAAGTAATTCTACTGCAAATGTAAGCAAATATTGGTGTGTTCGCGACAAAGTGAACATAATGTAATAAGCTATGCAAGGGTTGATATCGTCTTTATAATTTGTGTACGTACAAAGGTGGCGATACGATTGAACAAAAATATTTTTTTTTCTTTTTGTAATTTAAAATAAATAAAAAATAAATAGAATATCTCCACGACCCCACTACTCGTAGAATTCCCTGCGTTGTTCTGATCCCTTCCTTGGTTTATATATTTGAAATAATGATGACAGTTTATGTGATGCGATAATTAATGAGACCTTTTTGTATTTTTAACCGACTTCAAAAAAAGGAGGAGGTCCGCAATTCGGTTGTATTATTTTGTTTTTTTTTTTATGTTTGTTATCTCATAACTCCGTCATTTATCAACCGATTTGGAATTTTTTTTTTTTGTCTGAAAGGGTACACTTCCCGTTTGGTCCCATTGTCATCAGATCAGGATTTGATTACTTCTTAGTGTACTTTGAAGTCGGTTTAAGTTTTTTGTAAAACAGTCCAATTATTTGAAATCAATTCAAAGTAGAGTAGCTTCTCAGTAAAAAATATTTACACACGTGAGTGATTTACACAGGTGAGTCGAACAAATTATTGTAACACATCATAGACTCAAGACGACCTCATAGACAAGTCCTTACAACATAGTAGGGTCGGCATATCCATCAAGGAGGCCTGGCATCGTAAAGCATGTTTATGGTCTCGCAAATTGAAGGGGCAACCTCTTCCTTCCTGCGGCACTGGACAGCCCTAACTAACTATGACGTTTATGTATTTAACCGATGATCATAAAAACAGGAGGGTAATCAATCATACATGCATGTGGGTTAAATAGTAATAATTTACTTCCAAAAATATTTATTGCAATACACGTTCATTACAAAATATGGGATCATGTTCAATGATAAAATTATCAAACGACAACTGCCAGCTTGCGGAGATGCTTGCTGGTCGGCATCAGAGGCTTCGAGGATTTTGTTATTATAAACTGTATTTTTAATATTTGTTGCAAATACTTAGATCTACAATCAGCTGTGTGTCAAATAAAATGCAAAAAAAAAACTGTCAATTGATGACATTATTATTTTTTTTTTTTTTTATACCACTTAGGTGGCAAACAAGCATACGGCCAGCCTGATGGTAAGCGGTTACCGTAGCCTATGGACGCTTGCAACACCAGGGGTATCACGCGCGCGTTGCCGACCCTGCAGAAATCTCTTCACACCCTTTTTGAAGAACCCCAAGAATTATTTGTCGCGCTCCGCACTACGCTGAATAATTAAACTCATAATGTCAATAGAATAGCTATCTAATGCCCGGTTTTAATAATGTACGGACCATTATCGGTTAAGATTTATTAAAATTAAGACTTATATCTTTACTAATAATGAAGCAAATACCTCAAAGCATTGCATAGCAGACCCTCCCATATGGAAGTAGCTATCACAGGTAAAATTACCTTACGAAATGATCTATATGCCCAGTTAGCAATAAAAATCCTACCATTGGTAAGCAAAATAATTCGTTTTTGTTTATTGAAACTGGACATATAAAATTCAAAATATAAAATTACACTTTACTGATACTACTTCAATATGATTAATTCAATGATAAAAAGTCTGGCTAATTATGTATTAAAAAATCAAATCATTGTCTTTTCACGACACATCGTTAACCTATGACACAGGTCCTATGGAACTTGGCTAATGGCTGTGTTATTTTTATTCATAATGCTAGGTGTGTTGCCGTTTGTATACTGAATTTGAGACAGTTGTATGGTAAAGTATGTACTCTAAATTGAGTGACGCATAATCTTATTTTCCAATTACGACATACCTCTTTAGTTTTATGAGCATAGAATTGAACTATGTACGAAGGTTGGAACAATTGCCTACGTTTTGATGACCACGATATTTACGTGGGAGTGTGATATGGGTCGAGTTTATGACGCTTCTATGTGTTTTGGGTTGTTGTAATTAATCAGCCCTTATTCGGAAAGAGTGGCAATAGCACAGAGTTTAGTACATGGTAGGTTATGAAGAATTAAGCAATGGGCAATGGGCAGATATTCATCATATCAGCCTAAGGATGTCCACTGCTGAACATAGGCCTCTCCCATTAACTTCCACTGCGAACGGTTTTGGGCCGCTTGCATCCAGCGGCGCCCAGCGACTCTGACCAGGTCGTCCCACACGGCGCTTTCCAGTACGTGGTCGCCACTCGAGAACCTTCCTTCCCCATCGGTTATCGGTTCGCCGAGCGATGTGGCCTGCCCATTGCCACCAAAGAGAATATAACCAGTACGTATTGCCACTTCAGCTTACTAACTCTATAGATATTAAAAATCTGAAATAGTGAGCTGAACCTAATGAAATATCATCTGTGTGAAAAATTAAAGCTGAGTAAACCTCATTCAATTGAATAGAACTGATCAGTTCATAAACTTGTCAACGCCTGTATTTTAGTAGGTAATGGCCAATAATAGATTTGAGCAGGAACTACTCCGTATACGACTCGAGCCTCTCGAGTTTTACTGATACCTATTATCAATAGACCATAGCAAAAGTTTTCAACAACAAACATTGTTTTCAAACAATTTTCAACCCTTTTTAAGTAAAACTGGCTAAATGTGACTAAATTAAATTCAATAATTCTAAAGTAATTCCATTTATTTAATGCCATAGTTTAAATTATTAAGAACAGCTCCTGTAGTCGCAGATTTATGTCCAAGAGTCGAAAAAGTAAAGTTACAAAAAAGTAAATCAATTTAGATAAATGCGACCCCGAGTCTAACTTGCCAATCCCAATCGAGAACATCCGTTCAGGCAAGATTTCAATATCTAAATGGGAAGCACGGTCTGCATGAAACACTTAGCTGAATGGTATACAGGTTACCGGTGAAATGTTTACGTGAAAATTCAAACATATATTTTGAACTGTAACTGGACTGGAATCGAAACAGATTATGCTTTTTTTTGACATTGCTTAGGGCAGCTAAGCCATTTTATGCTGTGATCATGTTCTATGTTATCTCAGCACCATAGAGTGACATCGATAACAACATTACCTTGTGCAAAGCGTGAGCCAGTTTCCATATAGATGCATTCATAGATACTCGTATATCGTACAAAATTCAATTCAAAATTCAAAATCATTTATTCAAATAGACCTTCGCAGGCACTTATGACATGTCTGACTCTAATACTCTAATACCGGTTCGGAAGGTTGCATTTGCTGAGAAGAGCCGGCAATAAACTCAGCAATTATATACTCTTTTCAAAACAATAAGATTTACATTTTTGCTTTACCATTTTTGCGAAAGCTAGATAAAAAATAGATGTAAGAATTTAAATATAAACGAATAATTGTGGGAATCGCATCCACTGCCTGTTTTATTTTTTCTGCATATTGTCTACTTACCATAATATATTTATGTGACTTAAAATGTTTCCAACTTCGTAATGTATATCGTAAAATTTATAACACGGCCAAATATAATCTCCAGTATCGTTCCTCATAACTTACAATGTGAACGTACATCTATAATGCGGTCTACTTAGAAACACGAGATTCGCGCTTGCACATGAATAAATTCCCGGGATAAATTCACTGGGAGCCACTAAACTGATTATTGATTTAGTTGCAGCTTACCGATAAACTATGGATGTGCAAGAATATATTTTGAGAGGAAAACTCGGTTTACCATCTGTTTTACTAGCGAATGACATGAATAACTTGGTATTTACAGATTTTCTGATATTTTGGTGGATGGTAATTGACATAAGCTAATTTACTTATGCCGTGCCGACTTAGCCGTGGTTTTCCCAATGGAGTACAGCATGGGGTTCTTCAAAAGGGGCGTGAAGAGATTTCTGCAGGGTCGGCAACGCGCGCGTGATACCCCTGGTGTTGCAAGCGTCCATAGGCTACGGTAACCGCTTACCATCAGGCGGGCCGTATGCTTGTTTGCCACCTAAGTGGTATAAAAAAAAAAAAAAAAAAAACTTGGATTTTAGATAATTTAAAATTAATACCGGTCAGATTAAATTAAGACCGAAAACTCGTGTGTTCAAAACATATTTTGTTGAAAATATTAATAAAAAATTCTTCGTGAATACATTTTCCATGATGCTAAACTAATGTCTGACATTTCCAAGAAACTATATTTTGTTAAATTCTTGGAATGGAAATTGGAAAAAGTAGATCCGTTATATTTTCTGTTGGAACTCTATTCGAAGAAAGAAAATAAATGTATCTACGGCAAGTGATACAAAACTTAAACATTTGATTTTTACTTTGGATAGGCCTGTATTTGACCACAATCTCACCATGGTAAGTGATGATGTGGCCGAAGGTGGTAAGCACACAAAGCCTAGATGGAACTGGATCTCAAGTGCAGCTATCGGAACACACCGATAGGTGCTTGGCGACTGCTTTTCAACTTGTTAGCCAGCCAGATGTGTACTACAAAGTGCCCTACCACAGTGCAATATGGCATATTTTCGAAACCTATGTTGGGTTAGTCATGCTGAAAAACTTTTAATCTCGAAATCTCCACCCAGTAAAATACAATCTGGGGCCTGGGGATTGTATCAGTAAAATACAAAAAAATGAGACATTTGTAAAAAACATTACAATTTGGCACAAAACGATCCCAACTCTACTCAACATAAGTCTGGTGGTTGATAAATAAGTGTTGGTCGTTTTAATATAAAACAAACACAAAAACTTCATTAAATACTGTTTTTGATCAGATAATATTAAACTCATGTACTGGGCATACTCATTTCTGAGATATACCTAGTACCCATTGAATAATCCTATAGCTATATCATACACATGACTTGTTGCTCTCGCATCGATAGGACGCGACAGAGTTCTCCCGGGATTTATCAGGACACGGCGCGGGATTGTCTCTAACTGCATCCCAGACTCCTTGTTTTATAGACCCGAGTCCCGTTTATTATCAGTTATTTTATTTCGTAAATTGTAGTTTGTTTTTATTTAAATGATTAGGTTTTCGGTTAACCAAAAGTTCTCCGGTTTTTTTTTTATACGACTAAGTCGGTAAACAAGCATACGGCCCGCCTGATGGTATGCTGTTACCGTAGCCATATGGACGCTTGCAACACACGAAGCATCGCTCACGCGTAACCGACCTTCCCCCCTCCCCAATGAGCTCTGGCGACCTTACTCACGCGCAGGAACACAACTTTACACAACATAAAGTTATTTGGCTGCGGTATGCTGTAAGGTGGAGGTACTTCCCCAGTCGAGCTGCTCTTTGAGCGAATAAACACTATGCTCTACCTCTCTTAACACTATGCTCTCCTCTCTTTACCTCTTTGTACCTCTCTTTCTTCTTTTTATTACAATAAATTTTAAATATTGCTGATTTCTTGCCCGTTTTTCTCAGTTGAAGGCCGACTTACGGACTGGTGGTAACTTCAGTAGCTTTGACCTTCATAAGTGCCCTACTAGGGCCTAAATTGAATAAACGACTTTGACTTTGTTGCAATAAAAAAAAACTTGTATTGCTTTCTATTTGCTAATATCGCAAATGATGAAAATAAAACATACATAGGTAAGAGGAAACGCTGCCTGCTGAGAACTATCCCCCTTACTCATAAAGCGCTATTTAACTAATATACTGTTTAAATGGTCACGTAAATAATGTCACACTCTATTGTCATTGTCAAATAATGTGGCATTATTTACGTGACCCTTTAAACAGCATATTAGTTAAATAGCGCTTTATGAGTAAGGGGGTATGCCGTTATAGATAGTGCAGCGGCAGACTTGAGGAGGTTGTATTTGGTACACATTTGTTGCAAAGAAATATATTTTTAATACATTTAATTACATAAAAACTGTCTTTATATATTCAGACAACAAAACGAAAGTTTAATTGGAACCAGTTACCGTTGAGTAATTGTGAAACTCCGCGCGTGAAGTTGATTCGCTTATAAAGTTTCTCAGATTTTAATAGAATAAGAAAAGCAAACAGTGATGCCAACTTAGCTACTTTATAGCTAGATCTAGCTATTTTTTGGTGTTAGGCAGCTACAATTTAATGAAACTTGTAGCTAAATTTATTTAGCTACTTTTTCTAGCTACTTTTCAATACTTTCGAAAGTTCGTAATAGGGCACTGGGTCTCGATAGAAAAAGACGAAACGCGACGCTATTGGCCTAGATGTGGGTATAGGTCGGTGGCCGGGAATATGGAGTTTTCTTATGATACCTCTATTGTCAAAATACCTATCAAAATGCTGATATTTGGATCCAATTTGAACCTAAAGTACACGATTTGACAGGTATTTTGAACATAGAGGTATCGTAAGAAATCGCCTCATTTAAAACTAATGCTCGCTGTTTAATATATTGTGAAAATTAATTACCCTTGAAAAAAAAAAACCTATTTAATATACTGGTTTTTAATTCAATGTTATTGTTATCTACCTACTTAGAAACATTTAGCTACTTCTAGCAACTTTTTTGGGTATCAAAATCTGGCAATCTAGCTACTTTTTGCAAGATGTCTAGCTACTTAGTAAAGCTAGCAGTTGGCAACACTGAAAGCAAAGCCTGCTCGTACTAAGGCTTTGAGTCAACATTGATTCCGCGTAGTCTGAAACATCTTAACTTTAAAGCTTTGGAAGAAGGATTAGCGAACTATATAAAGTAAAATCTAAACAGGCTTTAGAGTAAAGTTAAGGTGTTCATAATCTTAGGGCTGTTTTATTTTATTATTACCTACAAGATTTTATTTTACTTGCCTTGTTAGTATGAGTCGAATCTTGCAACGGAATTTTAAAACGGTTATCCTCAACCGATTGAGTTGAAATTTTGCATAAACGTTCAGTTTGAATGACAGTGCATAGTTATAGGTATATAGTATAGTATATTGAATAAAATCTTGTTTGTATGTTTTTTTTATTATATTCATTTGTAGATTTTTAAGAATAGCGTTTATTCGCTCAAAGTTCAGCTCGACTAGGGAAGTACAGAATATCGCAGCCAAATAACTTGATGTGTTCCTGCGCATGAGTAAGGTCGCCAGTGCTCATTGGGGAGGGAAAGGGAGGGAACGCGTGAGTGATGCCTCGTGTGTTGCAATGCAAGCATTCACATGGCTTCGGTAACCGGTTACCATCAGATGCATATTTACCGACTTCGTTGCATAAAATCCATCATGTAATTTGATCGTAGAACCTTAATCATGGATAAAATGTCGATGTGTCTGAAATAAAAGTTAATTATCATTTGTTTAATGTAGAATGGGCTTACGTTTAGCCGTATAGGTACTGGTATATCACACTTACCCAGAAAATGCCTATTCACTCTGTCCTTGAAGACATCTAGGTTAAAGGAGTCAGAAAACATAGACCCCCAAAAGTGAATACATTAAAATGAACTGTATATCGAAATGTAACCTACGTCGTAGAGGTGCTACAGTCTACGAGTCTACGAAAATTCTGCAATTTTTCGTAGTATTAAGTAGCGTAACAAAAAACGTCACTCTCGATTCTCTGAAGGTTGTTACCTTAACTAGCTAACCCAAGATACTGATGGTGTCCACTAAAGAATTATTTACGATCGTCAAATCCAACTCAGCATTCAATTGTAGTTCATAATTCTATGGACTAAAGGTTCAAGTTTAAATGCGTAGCAAGAAGTGATATTGAAAAATTCTGAATGCTAGAGTGAGTTAGTTTGCTTCATTGGTATAAACCGTTTCGGAAATTCCAGATACTTTCGCAAATATTTACTTGAAAGTGTGTTGAGCAGAACAATCAGAAAAAAACTGGTTTAGGTAAACATTTATGAAATTGAAATGAAAAATAAGTGTTTAATAAATTAAACATTCAACTCTCTATCAAAATAAAGTTGATTGGAATTCTCGGATATCAAGATAATAAAATTATGACTAACTTTACAGTTGCAACAATACCGTGGGCCGGTACAATTTATATTAGCCCGACCCAATCCAATCGTAGAAATTGTCGTTTAACTTTTTCAATTTCACAGCGGAATTGGGCGGCTCACCTCTTATTAAAAACGAAACTGCGATAATGGAATGTTTCCACTTGAAATTAAAAACTTTATTGGCGTGTAAATCATCGGAATTGCTATAGATTTCGAGTGTACAAGATTTAGCGGGTGAATACCTGCGTCGGTGCCCTAAATTATCAACTTCTGTTCAAAGTTGCCGCAAAAGTTCAAAAACAAAAGTGATTCAACCTGCCGAGGCCAATAAAGATGGAAATACGTAATATTTGGGGATATTTTATTATACTTTGTGTAAAATGTGATTTCTCGCCTCTATTATACAATATACCATTTTAGGGAAAGTAAACTGGAGGCGACGATAAACCATGGGTCCTGTGTCAAAACTCCTAATCGGGCAGTTTTTATTCCCCACAGAATACATCAATTAGTAGCACATGCCACTAGCTTTAGATTTTAGGAGGTGGCGAGGGTAATCCCCGCAAGTTATATAGGCGCCGCGCCGGGGACCCCTCGCGGATGTAGAATAAAACTGGATACATCGAATTTACACGAAGACGGAGAAGTAATACTATTCCTTGGAGACCTGAGGCGAAATCCGATTGAGAAACGAGACATTACTAGAAATAGTGAGCTCAGAACAGCTGCTTGTAAAATTCTATACTTTACAGCGTCGCGATACTATCACAATTACTTCAATAAAACCCTGAAAATAGGGTCATTAGAACATTATATTTTCATCTATAGAACACTCAAATATACATTTCTAAGCATTGAAATCTAGCCGTTGATCTATAATAATAATAATTTATTCAGCTATACATATATTTTAATCAGCAATACATGACCACCACACAAGAGATTAACCCCCTTACTCATAAAGCGCTATTTAACTAATATACTGATTAAATGGTCACGTAAATAATGTCACATTATTTGACAATGACAATAGAGTGACGTTATTACGTGAAACAGTATATTAGTTAAATATTTTTTATGAGTAAGGGGGATAATAATTCATAATTAAATATGTATTTGTTTCACTTTATGTTGAATACTGTCTCCCAAGCTAGGCAAGAGCCTGTATTATGGGGGAGAGGATTCGGTCAACGGATTTACACTTATGTTTACAAAATCTGAGAAAGCAAAAGAATATTTCTTTTTTAATTCCTTTCAAAACAAAGTATTACAAACCTCACCTGGTTACGTTATTACAATACAAAAGTACCCTGACTTCAGCTATAAAAGAAAACTAATAAAGAAAACACTAAAAACGGAGGAGTCTCTTCATTTGGATTGTATGTCCAAAGTGGCAGGTTAAAGGCGACTTATTAAAACGGTCGCTTTAAAATATGTCACGTTAGGGCGCGGGCGGCGTATAAATAATGTCTAGTGGTTGGGCAGGGATGAGACCAGGGTGGTGTTACTGGATATGTACCGGTTCTTCGTACGTGTTATATAGATAAGCCTTCGAAAACTTTATGCTATTGAAGCTTTCAGTTCTGAATTATTATTTGAAATCGCTCTTTTGAATCCTCGTTAGGTATTACCATACTATTCAACTACTTTTTAAGTTTGTTCCTAAAAGGCTATGATAAAGCAGCAGCGAGACAAAATTGCATGGAAATTCTTTCTTATTCGCCCTAATGCATTGTACCTATGTCCTAACAGCATTTTGCAAATCAATTACCTCAATGAAGTACATTTTAAGTATTACAAAATAGTCCACAACATGAGTCCTGCAACGGCACTGCAACATTAATAAATAGTAATTTGTATTTAGATAATGTTAAAATACTTATAATATGTAGTCGTAATTTTCACGTAGATGGACTGAGTCGTCGACAGTAGGCATATAAATCATCGATAAGCTGGCAGCATACTTCCTAGGCTTAGGTCACGATTCAAGATCTCGGCAATTAATCCTTTAGTAATCGCCAGGTCAGGTCAAGTCCGCACAAATCCAACGGCGCTACAAGGTGACGCGAGTGCTACCAATGGCCAGGACCCTAGACCGCGTTTGAAATTTACACCACACCGCACCACACCGCTCCACGCCACACCACACCGTACCACGCCATACCACCGCTCCACTCTGCTCCCTACAACATTACATAAAATTCGATTCCACCCGAATTATGAGCGCTATCATCTACGTCTATTTTAATAATAACGGTCAGTAATTGAAAGTAGAAAGACTGCGCCGGAATGTCTGGGTTATTGAAATTTGGATGTGTTGAATGATGGTTGCTTCGCGGGGACACCGTGTTGTTCTGCAGCACTTATAGTTTTCGGAACACCCAGGTACGAAAATTGGAAGGAAATTTTCAAATGAGAGTATAGAGTGCATAAAGATAACTCTAAACATAATAAATATGGTATTTTGTTCGTTTTGTCATCGGCTCATAGTTGAGCGAGCGGGCGCGAGGCGCGAGCAAAGCGTCTCCGTTTCAGCTTGGGCAAAAATGCTTTCGTATGTCTATCCGGCGGATGTCTGGCTGTTATCCTCTACAGGTTTCTCAGCCCATTCTCGTGAATTTTTGTGAGCACGTCCGATAATTAGGTATATGGATTATTTTGAAGATTCAGTTTTTTGAAAAAAATATACAAAAATCCATGTAGGCTGAAATAAGGTTAACATTTATTCAGTTATAAGCTATGCAAAGACAGACTCACGGGGTCTATAGCTCACATAGCCACAAGTACCAAAATAATATAAAGAAATTTATAAATGTGAGGCCAAATACTTAACGGGGTTTTCAAAAGTCGTAAATATTAATTCAGAGTTTACAGTACAGACGTACATTGACAAAAATAAAAACCAGCCAAGTGCGAGTCAGACTCGCGCACCGAGGGTTCCGTACAAACCTGTAGGTATATAAGTAAATGGTAGTATAGACCTGAGTATTTGATATTAATTTCAATTTATGACGTATTAAAAAAAAACTACTTACTAGATCTCGTTCAAACCAATTTTCGGTGGAAGTTTCCACCGTAATGTACATCATATATTTTTTATATATTTATCATTTACACACATTTTACCACTTTGGAAGTGTCTCTCGCGCAAACTATTCAGTTTAGAAAAAAAATATATTAGAAACCTCAATATCATTTTTGAAGACCTATCCATAGACACCACACATTTATGGGTTTGATGAAAAAAAAAAATAGAGTTTCAGTTCTAAGTATGGGGAACCCCCAAAGTTTATTGTTTTTTTTCTATTTTTGTGTGAAAATCTTGATGCGGTTCACAGAATACATCTACTTACCAAGTTTCAACATTATAGTTCTTATAGTTTCGGAAATAAATGGCTGTGACATACGGACGGACAGACAGACAGACAGACAGACATGACGAATCTATAAGGGTTCCGTTTTTTGCCATTTGGCTACGGAACCCTAAAAAATCTTGTACACAATTTTGACTAAGAACTAGGTATCCTTGTATGTGTATATGTTTTCAATCAGACTTTTTCTACAATGGAAACAAAATTCAAATGCAAATGAAAGAGAAATATTAATATTTTCAACAACAATGCAAATATCACAGGAAACATCAACAAACGTGCATCCATAAATGTAATGTACCGCAGTAAATGTTAGTAAAGATACAAACTTTAATGCTGTTTGCAGGATAGCCGTGATACTGTAATGTGCAGCCGACTGAAAAACGAGCCGAGTCACTCGGCCCGCTACGCCTCGCGAACGTCAGGGTTCACACCTTACTGGTAAACTTTCAATTTAGTATCGCCAATTCTATAGTGGTAGTGCTGCGAATATTCAGTGAACGTATTAATCAGCTGAATTACAATTCCAGGATATTTTCGCTTGCTTTCCGCGATCCAACGGATCATATCATAAAAAAAAATAGTTATCATGTGAAGGAACATTTTCAAATGCTAAAACATAAAATCAATAAAATATTTCAACCCTATAACATATCTTAAGTGCACAACAGCGGGTCGTATCTTGTGGACGATACACTGGATGTTCCCCCGATGCAGAAAGAATGTGCAACACCGGCAATAACAAAGGAAAATATCACCTTCATCCTTCACTTTAGAGTCTAGAGTTCAATTTAGAAAAATAACAGGGTAAGCAATGCGAAGTACAATAGTGTAACCTCAAGCGAAAATCGTCCTGAGACGATGTAAGTAGACGGTATAAAAGGTCTAATTTCCTGTGAACTCGTGGACTCTTTAGCTGTTAATTGTAGCGTGGATAATGTTAAGTTTTTGCCGTTATCCAGTATAATTACTTTGAGTGACCAAGCTTAAGGCGAGTTCAGAGACCAGCGTTTTATGGAGTCTCGTTAAGGCTCTACGGCTTATTAATTTTTAAAATGAGGATAAAAGGAATCATTGCCAGTCTTAACTGTAATGTCGTAGGATAAAATAATGATTGTGTGATCTTATAAAAGTAGTTATAAAAATACGAACACAATAAGTAAATATAGGTAACATTTACTTATTGTGTTCGTATTATATCTCAAAATTCAAAATCATTTATTCAAATAGACCTTTGCAGGCACTTATGAAAAGTCTGACTCTAATACTCTAATACCGGTTCGGAAGGTTGCATTTGCTGAGAAGAGCCGGCAATAAACTCAGCAATAACTCTTTTCAAAACAAGCTTAGATTAATTACATAATCATTTACATTCTAATCACACTGACAACAATTGCGTGCCCCGGCACGGCACGAAATTACAAAGTAGACTGAATAAATAGTTAATAAGTAAATAAATAGCAAACCTAATCAGATCACCTGTTCACAAGTATGACGCGTGTGGTAGCCATCGCCCTCCTCGCTATATTGGAGGGAAGTGAGCGACCCGACACACGACGCCGCCGCAAGCAAAGGTCTGACTTATCTAACTAGCAAATAGCCCTAAACTAGGGTTTCGTTTTTCCCGACTTTTTTCCATTCCCGGGACCCGGGAATGAAAAAAATGATTTCCTGGGAATTTTGAAAAGTTGTTAGTTTTGTGTAATAATCAATGCACATTGCACATGCGTGTCATACGACGTTTTTTAATAAAAGACAATAGATAAAAGTCAAATAACAAAAATGGCGCGCAAGTATTTTTTTGACAGTGAAACTGTTTTATCCATGTAGACATATAAGAATTTATGCAACATATTTGTGTTTCAAAGGTTTTTCGTTAATTTTGACCAATATTTGCAGGTGTTTTAGAGCATTCAATCTCATAAAGAAATTCCCGGGAAATCCCGGGAAATCGCAAAAATAATTCCGACTTCGGGAATGATGATGTATATGAGGGACCCGGGAACGAAACCATACCCTAAACTCACCATGTTTTTCGAGTCGGTACATAGATTGAATGTGATCAAACTTTCGCTGCTTTTACTGTTTGTTGTGTACTTTTAGTGTACTAGTGTAGTAGTACAAGTGATGGCATAGTAGGTAGTAAAAAAATGGCACACACAAGATTTTTTAATCATCTCTCGTTTAATTATTTTTTACATCCTAATTATGAAAATTCATTTAATACAATATAATATAAATATTTAATATGTGGCTTAGCCATTTCGCTACCGTCACATGGGAGTAAGTTGAACTTTTTTGTTCTACAATAGTTCTTGTAGTATTGAAACGGCCAAGCAAGCCACGTATTTTCACTACGGTGTGTAGAGTTTGTGAAGTTAGGGCTTGTAGAGTAAGGGCATGTAGAGTTATAAGCTTGGCTCTACATGAGATCTGATAACTGTTTGACAGTGCGAGTTGGCAGATTTACTCTATGCTATACCACTTCATTCAAATGGCTTCTTGTCATAATTTAGAAATGTTAACCCTATCTCACATAAATTTGGGTTAGTTTTTCAACCAGATGTTGCATCAATCTCCGAGGTATGTCGACATATGATCGACACCATCACACGATATATTATTAGCAATATGTCGTTTAATGCCACATCCGGGTACGTGACTATTTGCGCAATAGCCCGGGCAAGCTCACTGTCCCGCAGATTTCCTGGATACCTCTGACTATAGGTGGGCGAAATGGCTATATTTTTTTAATTCATTGTACATTACACTATTTTTTACTAACTGTTGTTAACAATTGTTATGATATATATTATAAATTATACATATATACTAGCTGCCCGGCGCGACTTCGTTCGCGTGGTGCTATCCTACCCTGTGATGATACCCCACCCCACCCTACCTTACCCTACCCTACCCTACCCTACCCTATATGAATAATTTTCCTCGTTTTTGCAACATTTTTCACTGATGCTTCGCTCCTATTAGTCGCAGCGTGATGGTATATAGCCTAAAGCCTTCCTCGATAAATGGACTATCCAACACAAAATTAAGAAATTTTCATAAAAAAAAAGAATTTTTCAATTCGAACCAGTAGTTCCTGAGATTAGCGCGTTCAAACAAACAAACTCTTCAGCTTTATAATATTAGTATAGATATATTAAATTAACTTTTCTTACAAAATGTCAACCTTGCTCGATCATAATGTATGAAAAGTAAAAAATAGTATTTGAGAATTCAGTATTGGTCCCATAGTAAAAGTTGTTTAGAAAGACTAATCCAACATAGGTTTCGAAAATATGCCAACTCGACCTAGTACATAACATACATTAACTATCACTTACTTGGCAAAAAACCAGCTCGGTTTATTAATCGTAAATCAAACACAAGAAGTTCGCAATCAAAATAATAACAACAACATTGAAACTGTAATTTAACTATAATGCCCAATTCAAACAAAACAGTCGAACTAACCAAAAAAAATATATAATTTCAAACTATAACATTTTTACAATGAACGAACATCGCTCCACTATAAATAATGAATGAAATATGTTATTTTCAAATTATATAATTTTTGCAATAATTTATCATCACTCCACTATAAATTATGAATGAAATATGTTATTTTCAAATTACAACATTTTTGCAATGAACGAACTTCACTCCACTATAAATTATGAATGAAATATGTTATATTTTAGTTTAGGTAAAATTAGCCCCTATTTCTATTACCTGAAAGTTCATTTTTATTTTAGGTTAAATATTCGAATGAAGTATGCCACAAATTATTTGTCGTTTGACCTTGGGTTACGTCGAATAGCTCTGAACATTGCCATATGGGTACGCATTATTTTTTATAGCGTACTATTCAGTAATCTAGCGTACTAGCGTACTCTAATAGTATGACAAATACCTCAGTGGTGGTGCAACAAAAATCTAGTGGTATCAACATAAAAAATGCACACCATGTTTCGTTTTTCATATCGATTGTTTTTTTCATAATGTAATTCAGTGCCACTGAGTACTCAAATTCAATTTGCGTACTTTTTAGGTGGTGAGCGTATCGGGACATGCAATTCATCTGGCAGCACTGATTGCGGTCTTGTCATCGGTGAGACCGATATTTATTGATAGATGGCGCTGTAGTAAATATTAAAAATGGAAAGTTTACTTTTCTATTTGTTAGATGCCGATAAATATTATAGCAGTCGTGTTTGGATTTTTATAGTGTGTTGCCAGATTATAAAAATATATTAAAATATAAGTGTTGCTATATGTTATAACGCCCACCTTTACCTCTGACCGGGCTACAATATCGGATTGCACCTTCGGATTACAAATGGTCCCGTTTATGGGACATTTGTTGGCCCGCTTGTTGCAAATCTTCATATACAGTTGCTATCGTTAATAGAACAAGAAATATTATTTTGTCTTACATGTTTTCGTTAGTATACTTTGTTAGATATCGTCGGAGTAGGTATACGAAGGCGAAGGCATTTTTAAGGAGATGATAGCTCATGGTAGCGAATGCCGTGATAAAGGTTGCGGATTCCAATCCTACAATGAGCTTGAGCTTCAGTGAAGAAAAACATCGTGAGGAAACCATAGCACGGTGGTAGGCACATAGCATAGTACTTTGTACTACACACCTGACTGGCTTCCACCCTCAAGTTGAATATCTGTCACCAAACACCTATCGGTGTGTTCCGACAGTTGCACTTGAGAGCCAGTTTCTTTTAGGCTTTGTGTGCTTACCACCTTTGGCCGCTACATTATACTATACTAGTACAGTGGCCGGCAAACAACTTGAGCCATGACCTTGAGTGCGCAGTAGACGATTTTAAGGTGTCGTTGGTGGAAAGAGAGGTGCGCGGGGGCATTCTGTCGGCACGCGTCCACGCTATTGGCCGAGCATGAGTGTACATGCGCGAACTTACCCCCACTACATCGACTTTGGCTCAAGTTGTTTGCCGGCCTCTGTACTACTACTACTACTATACTATACTACGACTACTAATACTTAATGGTACCCGTTAGTTCTCGCGAGGGACGCGCGTCCTATTATAACAATTGATTTCATTGTTATATTTTTAACGGCGAGCGAAAGACTATGGTGAGATTGTAGGCAAACACAGTTCCGAATAAAACAAACTCAAAAAATATTCGAGGTGTAAGTTGAAATTGTGGTAATAAGGAGTTGTTTGTAATTCATCGACAGCTCTTTATTCAATTTACAATTATATAAATAGTATAATGATAAATGTTTCATTAGAATTTTTATAATAGGTAGTTTTAATGTAATTAATATATTGTACGTATTGTTAGATGTTTTGTGAATGGTGTTTTTAGGTAAGTACTTTTCAACACTACGCTTACCGGCATTTTAAAATTACTTAATTTTATGTTTTACTCTATAAGTGAATTTTGTAAATTCTTTTGAGAAATTAAATTCTTTAACCGTAGGTAGTAGTCGCGCAGTGTTCGAAACACAACCATCATACCACACACCACACTCCTGCGTCCGCAAAATAGATTTCTCTTCGCGTATATATTGACACCTATCCCCTTACTCATAAAGCGCTATTTAACTAATATACTGTTTAAATGGTCACGTAAATAATGTTACATTATAATGGCAATGACAATAGAGTGACGTTATTTACGTGACCCTTTAAACAGTATATTAGTTAAATAACGTTTTATGAGTAAGGGGGTTAATCGTTAAAGCTTAAATTTACAAGATATGCAACTTGGATACCTAATGATGCATATGAGGATGCCAGAGCTACGGTCAGACATAACATTGATTAAGTTTGACTTGGAAGCGTAATTGAGGCAATACCACAAACTGAACACTAATAATATAACTAATATAACTAAGATAATATTACTAATGATCATCGTAGCTAAGTTTGGACTTTGATCATTAGTAATATTATCTTGATCAATTAAATCCTAATCCTAACTAATATTATAAATGCGAACGTGAGTTTGTTGTTTGTTACGCTTTCCCGCCTCAACTAGTCAACGGATCATCATGAAATTTGACATGCAGATAGCCTATGGTATGGAGAAGGACTGAGGCTACTTTTTATCCAGAGAACGCGGGTAAACCCGCGGGGGACAGCTAGTCTAACATAAATTGGTAATCGAAAATAAACTACTGAGTAATGATTCATCGAGCTGAGCGAAGTATACACCCGATACTAATTGTCGACTTTGGGAGCCGTCTCTATGTCCCTTTAATGTGGTCGCGCGTATTACCAGGCTCCGCACGGCCGGCCCTGTTCCACTACATAAAACCAAGAGAAATCTAAATAAATTTGCACAGAACAAAACTGGTTAGTTAAGTTTAATAATAGCGCAGCATGTTCTTGGTGAAAAGGCTCATCCACAGATATAGATATACCTAGATAACGCAAGAGCACCTACTTCGCCAGGCTTCACTAGAATTGATTTGGTTTTTCACGTCGCTAAATAATGCTAGTGACGTCATAGTACGTAGTCAAAAAATGCCACGATTGTTGAGTTAGTTTTTCATCACTTTTTCAGCTTTTGTGTAACAGGTAATCGGTAAATGGTAGTTCTACATATGTATTAACAGTTCCATGGTCCAAATGTTTGCCAATGTGGTCAAGCGAGTGCACATCACTCGATGTCACAGGATGTTACATTATGTCATTCGCAATCAATTTTCGGGAGGCTGTGCTGCGATGCAATGCACGCTACATATAAATGTACTTTGGATGTTTCTATGTAAATATTTGCGATTTAAATCTGACGATCCGATTGCTATGGAAACGATTGACAGACTAACCATCGTTTTGCTAACTAATTAGCT
The DNA here is from genome assembly GCA_947623365.1 of Achlya flavicornis. Lineage (NCBI taxonomy): Eukaryota > Metazoa > Arthropoda > Insecta > Lepidoptera > Drepanidae > Achlya > Achlya flavicornis. The sequence goes on from OX392474.1 coordinate 3,669,341, forward strand.
AATAGAGTTGTGCTCAAAAGTTGTTTTTTTTTTTTTTTTTGGCTTCTTATAGTTTTTGTTATTTTTATAGAATTGTTTCCTTAATAAAAACTCATGATAAATGAGTATTTGCATATCTATAAGGCTCTAAAGATATTTTTTGACTTCAACGGGTCAATTGGCGTGGTTGATAAGGTCTATCAGGCCATTGGTTGCGGGTCCGATTCCCAACCACGATAGACATTGGTTTACATGAGCAAGTTACATATCTAATAAGTAAATATTTATAATCAAGTTCAAGTTCCTTAATTAGAATGAATTAGATATTATGACTACAATCTCGTAATAGGAAATGATGATGTGAAGAAAGGTGGTAAGCCCACAAAATCTATAAGGCACCACATTGCTGATATACAGAGCATAGGTGAATCGATGACGAACACGAATCGTGAGGCGTCAGCATCCGACACAGCGAATCTAATCGTATCGTCAGTCCATATCGCATCGGTGTCGTGTCATATAAAATACGAAAGCGTCCTATAAATACGAGATTGAAACATCTCGTAAGTGAATAGCAAATACATAATATACACCTTTTAATAGATTCTACTAGGATTCCAATCGACTACCTATATACCTTTGATGCTGATGCAATACCTCTCAAACAAGGTTATTCATTGTATATTTACCATGTTTCAGAAATATTTGGCTCAATAATAGAAAGAAAGAAAGAAAGAAAAAAACATTTATTTTGACACACACACAACATTACAGAATTACATAACACATACACTATAATAAATACATTAAATATATATACATATTCAGTAATATTGTGTGATGTCGAAAAAGGATTACGACTCAGTTTGACTCCAAGGTATGTACCACATACTGGTTTTCAGTCGAACCCTACCCGACATCACAAAAAACTGAGACACTAAAATAAACATAGAAAATTACATTAAAAAAAGGTACAAAATTCCAACTAACTAAAAATTAACAAACAAACAAATTACACAAAGAATAAAAAATATTTGGATTGACACCAACCTAAAATAATAAAAAACTAAAAACATCGTAAAAACACAGTAATTCCCAATAAATAATTAATAAACAAATTCTGTCATTTCATCGGTCATTCTAACAAAACAGCAGTAACCGAAGTTATTACAACTGCGTTTAGCCTGGAGGTTATCGGTTTTCTCATAAAAACCGATACATCGTAGCCTGTGGTTGCACTTACTCTCCCTGGCTCAATCACAATCCCTTGCTCCTTCGCTGCGTGAAAAAACTTACCTAGAAACATTTTTTTTTTAATTAGCTTATTTATATAATAGTCGAATAACCCAATTGTCAGACCCTAGAACCATAGTCAAGACGACCTTCCGGCTCCATCATCAGACTGATCTGATAACAATGCACACTGATAACAATATTATGATGACATAGAGTCAGCTCTATGTCATCATAATATTGCATTGTTATCCGATTTGATTGTTTGCCGTGTGGCTCCCGGCATAGATGCCGTGTGGCTCCCGGCATAGAATAGGGCCAACCCCGTCTAATCCTGTGGGTGTCGTAAAAGGCGACTAAGGGAATACACCATGGGACGGGCAGCAGCGTCCATCTGTAATACGTCAACACTACTGCGATCACCAACCCGCCTGCCAAGCGTGGTGATTACGGCAATACCCCTCTAATGATGAGTACAAAAACACAGCCACGGCCCCCAGTCCCCGGCGGCCCCGCTATCCCGGGCTACGGTAGCGGTCACGGTAACGGCGGGGCAGGGGGTGCTAAGAGTCTCCGGCAGAGATCCGGCTACCAACAACGACGACTGGACCTGGTAACATATAATGCACGGACTCTGAGGACTGACGAGAAGCTCATTGAGCTGGAGGAAGAAGTGGACAGGTTGCGCTGGGATATTATGGGTTTATCAGAGGTCCGAAGAGAGGGGGAGGACACGATAATCCTTAAATCCGGTAACCTGTTCTACTACCGAGAGGGTGATCACCTGTCACAGGGTGGTGTCGGGTTTATTGTCCGCAGGCCCCTCATCAAGAATATAGTGAGGATAGAGAGTGTCTCACCGAGAGTCGCATACCTGATACTCAGAATTACCAAACGGTATTCGCTGAAGGTCATCCAGGTATACGCTCCGACCTCATCACACCCAGATGACGAGATAGAGACATTGTATGAGGATATCTCACGAGCCATACATGCCTCTAAAACTCACTATATGGTATTGATGGGGGACTTTAACGCGAAGCTAGGCATTAGGAATAGCGATGAGCTGAGAGTGGGGCAGTTTGGAATTGGGCAGAGGAACCCTAGGGGGCAACGGTTGGCAGACTTCATGGAGTTGGAGGGACTCTTTATGATGAACTCCTTCTTCAAAAAGCGGCCGCACAGGAAATGGACCTGGAGTAGCCCCGATGGATCCACCAAAAACGAGATAGACTTTATCTTGACGACAAAGCGGCAAATCTTCAGTGATGTCTCTGTGATCAACAGGGTTAAGACCGGAAGCGATCACCGATTAGTAAGAGGCACACTGAACCTGAACATCCAGGTGGAGAGATGTCGTCTGGTAAAGTCTACGCTCCGACCTCAATCTGCATATATCCAAGATCCTGAAAGCTTTCAGCTCGAGCTTCATAATCGCTTCCAATGCCTAGATGATTGCGCGACGGTGGACGATACAAACAACAGGCTCGTGGAAACTGTCCATGCGGTAGGATCAAAGTTCTTTAAGACCCACCGCACGAATAGAACCCAAAAACTCTCGGATAAGACTCTCAAACTCATGAAGCGACGACGTGAAATGAAGTTGCAGTCTTCAGCTGATACAGCCGAATATCGGCAGGTAAATAGGCAGATCTCAAACGCAATGCGACACGATATACGCCTCTTTAATACTTCATGTATTGAAGAGGCAATAAAACAGAACAAAGGTTCTAAAGTGTTCGCAAGAGATTTGTCTATTGGTCAAAGCCAACTGACCAAGCTGAAGACCGATACCGGCAACATCATTACGTCAAAGCCTGAGATCTTGAGAGAAATCGAGAAGTTCTATGGACAGCTGTACACCTCGTCACAGAAACCAGATACATTACCGGTAAGTGACGTAAGAGCCAAGTTGACCCGACATTACACCGAAGATATCCCGGATGTCAGCCTGTACGAGATTAGAATGGCTCTGAAACAGCTTAAAAACAACAAGGCGGCGGGTGAAGACGGAATTACAACAGAGCTTCTGAAAGCGGGTGGTAAACCGGTATTTTTAGTCCTTCAGAAGCTATTTAATTCCGTCATACACGAAGGCACAACGCCAGAAGTATGGAGTGGAAGCATGGTGGTGCTCTTCTTCAAGAAAGGCGATAAGGCGCTATTGAAGAATTACCGCCCGATCTCCCTCCTAAGCCACGTTTATAAGCTGTTTTCGAGAGTCATTACGAATCGTCTCGCACGTAGGTTTGACGACTTCCAGCCTCCCGAACAAGCCGGTTTCCGTAAAGGCTTTAGTACCATAGACCACATACATACACTCCGCCAGATTATACAGAAGACTGAGGAGTATAATCGGCCATTATGCCTGGCGTATGTGGACTATGAGAAAACCTTTGATTCAGTCGAGACATGGGCGGTGTTACAGAGTCTACAGCGATGCCAAATTGACTATCGCTATATCGAGTGTTGAAGTGTTTGTACAGCAAAGCCACCATGTCAATCCGAGTCCAGGACGAGAGTACGGTACCAATCCAGTTGCAGAAGGGTGTAAGACAGGGTGACGTAATTTCCCCGAAACTCTTCACCACTGTAATGGAGGATGTATTCAAGCTCTTGGACTGGAAGGGATATGGCATCAACATCAATGGCGAACATATCACTCACCTTCGATTTGCCGATGATATAGTTATAATGGCGGAATCGCTGGAAGCTTTGAACATCATGCTCAATGACCTCAACAGAGTTTCCCAACAGGTAGGCCTAAAAATGAATATGGACAAGACAAAAATTATGTCAAATGTTCATATTCCGCCAATGCCGGTGATTGTTGGGAGCACTGTTCTCGAAGTTGTAGACGAGTATGTTTACCTCGGACAAATTGTCCAATTAGTAGTAGTAGGTCCAACTTCGACAAAGAGGTCAATCGAAGAATCCAACTCGGCTGGGCAGCGTTCGGGAAGCTAAGGCATATCTTCACGTCTAAAATACCTCAGAGTCTGAAGACAAAGGTCTTCAATCAGTGCGTGTTACCAGTGATGACATACGGGACAGAGACGTGGTCTTTCACTGCTGGCCGCATAAATAAGCTCAGAGTCACTCAGCGAGCTATGGAACGAGCTATGCTCGGAATTTCTCTACGTGACAGGGTCCGAAATGAGGACATTCGTAGGAGAACAAAAACGACGGACATAGCTCGTAGAGTTAGTAAGCTGAAGTGGCAATGGGCAGGCCACATCGCTCGAAGAGCCGATAACCGATGGGGAAGGAAGGTTCTCGAGTGGCGACCACGTACTGGAAAGCGCCGAGCGGGACGACCTCCCACCAGGGGGACCGACGACCTGGTCAGAGTGGCTGGGCACCGCTGGATGCAAGCGGCCCAGAACCATTCGAAGTGGAAATCAATGGGGGAGGCCTATGTTCAGCACAAGTTCAGTTCAATCGGAAACCTATAGCCCAGAGTATATAAATACTACGTACAACCTATAGTGGGTAATTTATAGTAGGTCAAGTGTAAATTGCAAGATTTACATACACACAGACATCGGGACAGTTGTAACTAAATAAAAGCTTGTTAAAAAGCTTACAATATCACAATATAATTAAACGACCCAATATTCAGCCATTCACTGAGTTTGTTTAATATTGCAATATAATTTCGAATTTATTTATTATTTCTATACAAAATAAATAAATTAAAAAGTAGTGATGCAGAAGCGATCCCTCCGAAATGAAATTACTTCGCAATGTAGCGATACATATACAGACAAACATACGTAACATGGGAATAATTTTACGGGCAAATGGACTTCCTAAAATTATATATATTTCATATTATTATGCACACGAGATAGAAATAATTAAATAAACACACAGGTATATCGTATTCGAATGATCATAAGGTGTATTTTTTAACTAAATTCAGTCTCCTTATCCAGCTCTTCGGCTTTCTTATATTAGTATAGGTTAGTACTCCGTTGAGCCAGTTACTTATTGATGTTCTTTTAAAAACATTGATGGACCAGGCTACGTGGAGTGTCTCATCGATAATTAATTCATCATCATCATTAGCCTATAATGTCCCACTGCTGAGCACAGGCCTCCTTTCACAAATGAGGGTGAAATGGAATGGGCAGATACTCCACCACGCATGCCCACTGCGGATTGGTGGACGTAGGCTAGTGGTCAACCTACTGTTGGAATTTTTCAAGCCGCCTAGGAGGCATCCAACTAGCTTGACGACTATCACAATTAAGTGATAACCGGGACCAACGGCATTACGTGCCTTCCGAAGCACGGAAACGCTCGATTTGAAATACCACTAGGCGGTCACCCATCCAGGTACCGACCACGACAGACGAAGCTTAACTTCGCCGATCGATTAAGAACGGCTAATCATGCTACACCACGAGCGCTTCTAATTAATTACTTATTAACAATATTGCATTATCAATAATTAAAAAGATTATCATAAAAAAATATGAAAAGATGATCAAAAATTATGCACATCATTAATATTTATGTAGTATAGTTATGAATACTGAAGAATAGTATTCATTTCGCAGCGCTGTAAAAATATATCTTTTACTCCTTATTCCTATGAATATCAGAATGACAACGTGTAAGTTTTATGTTGCTTTTGCTGAAAAGAAACTGAATGAAAATCAGCAATTATTTATAAAAGATTTCTTTGAATAGAACGAGCTTTACCAACTACATACAACGTTTGAAATTTAAATATTCATGTACAGTGGAGTAAGCTGCTTGTGCTAAAACGATTCTTATGGTATATTTACTAAGTGGTGATATTGTACTCCGTTTTTCCTGAGGGAATATCTTAAACTTGCCTGGTTATATTCTTAGACGACCTCATTTCTGGAGCACTCTAGCCTTTACCGCCGCCAATTTGAGCTGGAGGATTACAGGTTGACTGTACTCTGTAGTCCCATCGATGTGCCATCTGAGCTGCCTCGGCATTTTACCATAAAAGCAACCTTGCCGCAGTTATTTATGACCCATTCATCTGCATGTACTAGGGTTGGGTTTCTTCCCGGGAATAAACCCAACTTCGAGTAAATTTCCAATTTAGTGGGAAAGAACCCGGGAATTTTCCCATTGGGTGGGAAAATACTCAAATGGTCATATTTAGTAGATTTTGCGTATATAGCGAGAAATACCTTTACCAAATCGTTTGGATAACATTTAACATGATTTCTATTAGGGTCATACTCATATCATACAATAAAAAAACAATAAAAAAAAAAAGTTGCGTTGTTTTTAAAAAAATCGACGTTTTGGGGTGTAAGGGTTGTGGTGGACAGTCGGTGGACAGTCGGACAGACGGTCTCGTGCAGAAAGAGCACGTGTGCACATGTACGACTCTTATATAGCCCGTCCCGGGTCCCGAGGGAGGTGTTGCAAGCGTCCATAGGATACGGTAACCGCTTACCAACAGGCGGGCCGTATGCTTGTTTGCTACCTAGGTAGTATAAAAAAAAGTGTGATAACTTCCTCCAAGGTCCGCGTAGGTCCGCGCGTAGGTGATGTAGGTACATACAACAGCGAGTATGATTAAAATAACAATCAAAAGCATCAACAAATATTTTTTTTGAGGAACATAAAGCCATTTGAGTATTTTCCCGCCGTTTGGGAATTTTCCCGTATTTTTCCATTATTTTCCGTATTTTCCCGTATTTTTCTTTTCTTCCCAATATTTTTCTTTCCCTGCCCATCCCTAGCATGTACGTATTTAAATTTCTAATTTACAGCACATGGAATGTGTTCCAAAAGAATTTACATGAACAACGTTTTTAATGAAACGAGACAAACGGGCCTTATTTACTGGCCACTAAATATAAACTGTCTCGTCCTTTGTAATCGGCGGAACAAGCTATAAAAATGTAACTTGTTGGTACGTAAGTGAAAATTATATGGCTAATAATTTTGCTCAACGGAACTTTCTTACAATAGTATTAAAACTTGTTGTTATTTTGTTGATATTGATGTTACATACATAAGCGTCTACAGCCCTCTGGGTACCGATAATAATGCGCATCAATATTCATACTCAATACTACCACAGTCTATAAAACCATACAGTCGTCTGACGCCTATGATCTCGTGGAAAATGCCGACAAAGTCTAGACAGTATCGCGACGGCCATATAAAGTATGCTGTGTCCCGAGCTACTGACATCGTTTTGTTCGCAGGTCGGGCTCGGCATTCCCGCGTCTCACACCTCACACCCCGCACGATTGCCCTGTCTAGACATCTTCGTCGAACGACTGTGATACTACTAAGGTAGCAAATAAGCATACGGCCCGCCACTCCACACCCAGAAGGTGTTTGAAAGGTATCGGTGTCCTGGACACGAAAGGAATATTTACTACTACACCACTATTCCCCGCACAGTACCTTCTGTATCTCTGGCGACCTTACTGATCCTGAACACATCACCACATTGGGTGTGATCTTCAATAAGGTGGAGGTTTGGTTGTTCCGAATTTAAGCTATCTCTCTAAGCCCTCTAAATATGGCTGTGTGACAGAGAATGGCCAACTATTGGGCCAAAATCAGCACTGTTACTACCCTTGCCAATAAAATATACAATCAGATAAAAGCGCCTACAGAAATCTGTTGAGCAAACTTTCTATACAAACTAAATTAAATATTTCAGCAGATATTTAAGTAAGAAAGGAAACTGAGATAACAAGGGCTGAATACCAAAGTAAAGACAACAAATTGTCCCTCCAACTCGAGGACAGTGACGATGTTATCTTCTGCATTACCTACGCTACGTCGACAGATACGGATGGATTCCTCTAAGGCCGAATTTTAAGAGGGTCAAGCAACTTCATTATGTAACCAAACAATCACTAAACTCAAAATCAAAAAGCATTTATTAAATGAAGGCTTTGATAAGGCAATTATGAATGTTAATATTAATGACTCTACACTACATTCGTTACAGCAAAATCGACAAAAAAGTTAGGAATAGAAGAGGGCAATTTAATTTATTATGTACCTATATTTAAAGTTGTCCCACCAAAACATTTCCATGTAAAATGTTGCCATATGGCTCGCACTGTCAAAAAGTTATCAGATCTCATGTAGAGCCAAGCTTATAACTCCACACGCCCTAAACGGCCAAGCCACATATTTTGAGTACGGTGTGTAGATTTTCTGAAGTTAGGGCTTGTAGAGTTAGTTAATCTCGAATCGCGGGATAAGAAATTCTTTGAACCATGGCCACTGCCAACCGTCAGATAACTGATCAGTGCCTTCGGGAAACAGACACACCACACTATTATTTGGTATTCAAGCTGATAGGTAGGATGTAGGAATAGTATACAATCATGTCTGCTGCGGATCCTGGCTGTTCCTACGATATAGATACTAGCGTATTGACATTCTAATCGAGCTTAGACGTATCAATGCCAAGTGATCGGCGTACCATATCTTCCATCTACGTCACGTGTCACATTTACAGATATAGTAATAAGCAAGGTATAGTTATATATTTATGAAAAATAGCTGTCCCCCGTGGTTTCACCCGCGTTAAAAGTATAATTTATATTATACTCGGGGATAATGTAGCTTCCTATAAGTGAAAGAATTTTTCGAATCCGACTGATAGGTAGTTCCCACAGTTCCAGAGATTAGCAAGTTTAAATTATCTAAAAAAAACTCTTCCGCTTTATTATATTTGTAGAGATATAATAAAACGATGTAGAGTCATTTTTTTAACTTTCATAAGTGCCTTATCAGGGCCTTAATTTCATCAATCCTTTTTGATTTGATTTGATTTTATTATGGTGCGTCCATGCTAGGCGGAGCGAGCACGAGCCGAGGCTCGAACGAACCTACAACGAGCCTACAACGAGCACGATGCGAATCTTTTTGTTCGTAAAAAAACTGATTATCGCGCTCGTTCGAGGCTCGCAAGCCCGTCCACGCTACGCGAATCGTGCTCGCAGTGTGCTCGTTCGTTGCTCGGCTCATGCTCGGTTCGCACCAATAGCTCAGAGTATATTAATACTACGTACATACAAGTAATAGATAGATTGCCAATATTATCAGATTGTACGTAAATATAACTTTGCTGAGTTGCTTGCCGGTTACTCTTAGATACGTACAAACTAGACTCATATAAAAACAGACATACATACGTATACACAAAAAATTATGTCCAATCCAAGGTAGGAATCGAACCCACGAATTATGGCGTGGTAGAGCAGATCGAGAGCTTCAGATTTTAAACCATTCGTTGTCTTTACAACCGATCAAAATACCCTATAAATTTCAGGTCAAAATATACAAGTTACATAATATATCTCCATGTATATAGAGATAATTTTAAATAATTTGAATTCACGATTTATCAAACCATTTTAACTCGTCCGGGCCTTTAATCACGTGGCATTGCTCGAAATAGACATAATTCCCACTCGTTTAGAATAATAAGGAAGCACATTAGGATCATTTGAGGACACGCCGTCTTCGCAGTTTCCTTGGTAGTAGGCTAGCCATATTTTATACCTTTAAATTGGGACACTGGATAAATAAACAGGGACATTTGGTAAGATAACACCCCTTCTAAAATCTTCGCTTGACGGGCCAGTTGGCGCAGTGGAGTCTTAACCTATAGCGCCGCAGGTCGTGGGTTCGATTCCCACGCAGGACATACATTTGTGTGCATGAACATGTCTGTATGTCCTGAGTCTGGGTGTAATAATGTATATTAAGTATGTATTTACAAACAAAAGGTAGTATATGTATTATATCAGTTATCTGGTTTCCATAGTACAAGCTTAGCTGCTTAGTTTGGGATCAGATGACTGTGTGTGAGAAATGTCCCAGGATATTTATTATTATTATAACTACTTAGGGTTGGGTTTCTTCCCGGGAATAAACCCAACTTCGAGTAAATTTCCAATTTAGTGGGAAAGAACCCGGGAATTTTCCCATTGGGTGGGAAAATACTCAAATGGTCATATTTAGTAGATTTTTCGTATATAGCGAGAAATACCTTTACCAAATCGTTTGAATAACATTTAACATGATTTCTATTAGGGTCATTCTCATATCATACAATAAAAAAAAATAAAAAAATAAAGTTGCGTTGTTTTTAAAAAAAGCGACGTTTTGGGCTGTAAGGGTTATGGTGGACAGTCGGTGGACAGTCGGACAGACGATCTCGTGCAGAAAGAGCACGTGTGCACATGTACGACGCTTACATAGCCCGTCCCGGGTCCCGAGGGAGGTGTTGCAAGCGTCCATAGGATACGGTAACCGCTTACCAACAGGCGGGCCGTATGCTTGTTTGCTACCTAGGTAGTATAAAAAAATTGTGTGATAACTTCCTCCAAGGTCCGCGTAGGTCCGCGCGTAGGTGATGTAGGTACATACAACAGCGAGTATGATTAAAATAACAATCAAAAGCATCGACAATTTTTTTTTTTTGAGGAACATAAAGCCATTTGAGTATTTTCCCGCCGTTTGGGAATTTTCCCGTATTTTTCCATTCTTTTCCGTATTTTCCCGTATTTTTCTTTTCTTCCCAATATTTTTCTTTCCCTGCCCATCCCTATAACTACTTACTACACGTTTCTGGTCAGCGAATAACAAAATGTTTTCATTCGTGTATCCTTATTAGAATATCAAAAGTTAGTTAGCTACGTTCTATCTTTTTAGAAGCTTTTAGCTTTTATTTAGTTTCACCTGTCCGGTGACTGTAATCGAATCTTGTAAGTTAAATTTGACACACTTCCCAGTGTCCGATTGAGCTGAAATTTGGTATACATTAGTATATTGGATTACAATGCAAGTACAGCCTGCTATACGTACATTATAATGTATATTTAGACCACGTGTAACTTCCACGAATGCAAAAAACATTATTTTTATATTATCTTTTTGTGGTAAACGCGGTGGGATATATAATTAACTATATTACTAAATCATTCCTGTACATAATTATGATTGTATATCTGTTTGTTTAACTAAATAAATAAAAAAAAAATAAGCAATAAGTTTTAGTCACCATAAAAAGTTTGTATAAAAAAAGTTTTTTTTTATAAAAACTTGTTAACATTTTTTTCCTTACATTTATGTGGAAAACAAGTATATGACCAGCCCGATGGTAAGTGGCTACCGTGGCCTCCACACACTTGCAACATTTAAATTATAGGGGAATCTCAAAAAAATTAACCACAACAAATCTGGGAACCATTTAGGCGAATGATACCTGTGATTGGGACTTCGAGTGCCATAGGAAACGTAGTGGTAGACTGAGCACCTATCAGCATGATCCGGCATCTGTGGATGATCGAGGACCATGTGGCAACCACCTTCGGCTACATCATGCCTCACACTGGAGATTGTGGTCAAACATAGTAATAAAAACCGGCCAAGTGCGAGTCAGACTCACGCACCGAGGGTTCCGTACAAACCTGTAGGTATATAAGTAAATGGTAGTATAGACCTGAGTATTTGATATTAATTTCAATTTATGACGTATTATAAAAAAAACTACTTACTAGATCTCGTTCAAACCAATTTTCGGTGGAAGTTTGCACCGTAATGTACATCATATATTTTTTATAGATTTATCATTCTCTTATTTTAGAAGTTACAGGGGGGGACAGACATGACGAATCTATAAGGGTTCCGTTTTTTGCCATTTGGCTACGGAACCCTAAAAACGACTCAAAATTATGGTAATCCTACTTACTATATAGTGAATTTATATTCTATATATTTATGGACACAGCATACTCACCACTTGTGGCCTAATTCCATTAAGTAAGCAATTTTCATATCAAATTCAAGTGCTTGTTATACTTGTTACTTACGTGCTTTTATACAGTTTTCTTTAAAAATAATTCTGGATATCATGATCATCATCATCAGACCATTATATCCCACTGCTGAGCACTGGCCTTCTTTCACAAATAAGGGTGAAAAGGAATTGGCAGATACTCCACCACGCATTCCCAATAGGGCCGGGCTATTCCGTATCTTTGGTGGTAATCGTAACGAAAACAATCCAATGACGCGGTACGAAGATGACCATTCGGGTAGGATGAAATTCATTAATGGTGTTCGTGTAGTGGTCAACCTACTGTTGTTTTAGTTTTCAAGCCACCTAGGATGCCTCCAACTAGCCATAAGTGATTGGTACGCAACGGCTTTACGGGCCTTCCGAAACGGAAAACGCTCGAGTTGAAATACCAATAACTAGGCAATCCAGAACACTATCACGCCAACACTCCTAAATTCATTTTTTTTCTCTATGCTAACATTATATTAATATTATAGATATGGCAATACACGTGGCATATAGCACATGTTGAAAATAAAACGGTTTCGAGTTGAACTGGTGTCCTGTTGAATATTTATGAGAGGCAGTCGCAAGCTGCGCAGTGAGAGCGAAATAGCCAACTAAAAGTTTCAGGCACTGAACGATTCTAAAACGTCCGAGTGTGCACCGTACGTACCACTCAACAAAATTATTAACTTTTCAACGCATTATAGCTACTTCGTTATCATATTTTCTGAACGCTACATTTACTTTTACTGTATACATTGCAGAGCTGAGGCTTTTTAGACACAACTAGTAGGTATAATCTGTGTATTATTAATTTATTTATTATTTTAGTACTCGTAGAGTAGACCAAAGGTATACATTTTCTGGGATTTTATTTTTGTAATTTGGTGTCTAATTCTTTTTTTCTACTATTACGATCACAAAAGATCCTGAATCAAAAGTTCGCCATAACTCGTAAGTCGTAATGCAGACATTGGTATTTTTTTTTATACTACTAAGTCGTTAAACAAGCATACGGCCCGCCTGATGGTGAGCGGTTACCGTAGCCATATGGACGCCTGCAACACAAGAAGCATCGCTCACGCGTTACCGACCTTTCTCCCCTCCCCTATGAGCTCTGGCGACCTTACTCACGCGCAGGAACACAACTTTACACAACATAAAGTTATTTGGCTGCGGTATTCTGTAAGGCGGAGGTACTTCCCCAGTCGAGCTGCTCTTTGAGCGAATAAACGCTATGCTCTACCTCTCTCAATTAAAAAAGGAAGAGATTTTTTTAGCATATTGATAAGTAACAGAGATAGCAAGAAGCATACAGTCTGTAGCGTAAACGAGTAGGTATTAAATTGCAGCAATGCACACAATTGAATGTATTCCATATTCAAAAATCTGAACCATGTTCCCAAATTGGTAGGGCTCCCGCACATTATGGCCACCAGTCGCCGCCACTAAACTTGACCACCAGTGGTTTAGTCACTAGTCAGACCACTATACGCCGCCACCAGTGGCAGCCACTAGTGGCTGGTTGCAGCCACCAGTGGCTGTCACTTGCGGCTAAAATACATTGTTCATTTCCCTTCACTGAAGCCGGCGACTGTGGCCGTAGCCACAAGTAGCGAGCGCGTTCGACTCCCGCAGCTTGTGGCTCGGATGCCGCCACTCAAACACTCGGTAATGCGCCGCCGTATGTATGATATACAAAATGTATGGAGAATCGCGTCCGTAACTGGTGACGGCCACTAGTGGTTCTAATGATGTGTCTAAGAATGTGTCCTAAGAATAGCGACACTCATAGTTTGAACACTAGAAATAAACACAAACTTGCTGTACCTTTAACTCGGCTCAGCAAAGTCCTTAACTCTTTCAAGGGGCAATGTATACGTTTCTATAATAAAGTACCCAAAGAAATCCAAGAGCTACCTATACATAGATTCAAAAAGATAGTAAAACAGAAGTTATGCAAGAAGGGGTACTATAAAGTTTCTGATTTTGTAGATGACAAGAATGCATTTGAATGAATTGTTCGCTTCGCACGCTATTGTTATACAGGGTGATTGGAAGATGGGTGCAAAGCTGTAAGGCGATGATAGTATAGATCATTTAGACCCTTTTTAGCCATGGTTGTCTAAGACGAAGTGTGAAATTTTTTTTTTACCAATCTTTACTGTAACTAAAAACTGTTGACACACATGTTTAGTACATGTTTGTTTGAATTGCTTACAGATTATTTTAAATAAATAATATGAAAAAGAATTCACACATCATCCAAACTGGCTATAATTATCAATTAACGGATAAGTTTCGGAGTTTTGAGCCAAAAACCAGAAAATATTGGTAAAAAAAAAATTTCACACTTCGTCTTACACAACCATGGCTAAAAAGGGTCTAAATGATCTATACTATCATCGCCTTACAGCTTTGCACCCATCTTCCAATCACCCTATATATATGTTGTAAATTGTAATATTTATAAGTACACATTAAAAAAAAAAAAGAATACTTGCTGAGTTTCTTGCCGGAGTCTTCTCAGTTCAAGTTGTATTTGGAACCGGTGTAGAGTCATTTGTTAACATTCATAAGAGCCCTATAAGGGCCTAATTTGAATAAATGAATTTTGATTTTGATTTTGAATGTGGTCGACACATGTGCGAGGGCCCTTATGAAGTAAACTACCTTACTTTACTAAAATTGGTGGTCACGTATGAAACCGTAGGGCAGAAACCTGACTTGATATAATTTGACTCTAGAATTTACTTCAAATGTAAAATTTTATCTCACCAATAAATCAATGAGTTCTTTGAAGAGTTCCCATGAAAGCTCCGCACAGGAGTCACGTTCATTTGCTTACACAAGTCTAAGTATAAACTCTTGGCAGACGTAGTCATATATTTTCCTTGGCTCTGCAAACAAACGCGCCATCAGGGTCTAAAGTATTGGCAAATAAAACACGGCACACATTCCGAGATCGGACCGCATCTCAATCGGACTGTCGCTTTATTATTCCTTCGGGCTACAGATAATGTTTCAGATTTGAATTCGGCTTTTGATTGGATTCGTAAGTGTGTGAAGATTTAAATGATATTAAACCTTTATCTCATTATTTTGATATAGCTCTAGCTAGAGATTTCACTACCGCCTCCACTATTTCAGGATCTTGATCACTAATATATCAATGACAACCTGTCGCCCGTGGTTTCAACCGCGTTCCTGGAGTAAAAAGTCTAATATATAAAGACCTAAATACCTTCCCATGCCATCGGCTAACTGAGTGCCAATCATGTTTGGTTGTGCCATTTCAAAAAGGTAATTGTCACCAGTCTAATAATATGGACCTAAGTATACATTCATATTCATACGCGCATTTCGGTACATAATTTCCATCACCTGAAAAACGTTGCGTGTAAATCACCAACAGGAGCTAATATAACCCTTCTATTCGAGATGAAAGTTATGTTTGTAAACAGGACATGATTCAGAGCAGTCCCCGTCCGTGGCAAGAGTGGAAGGCAAAAAGCGTCATGTGGCTAGCAATATCGAGCCACACAAACATTTGCTGAAGCCAGTTGGTGTACAAATGCGAGGGATGTGTTTTCACAAGCTGTGCCGCGTTTAAACAGGCCGTGTGTACTTTTGAAAATATAAAAAAGTCTATATCTGACCGTCTCTACTCAATTTGCAGGAGGCTTATGAGTTTTTTATGGTGTTTGGTGGCATTTAGGTATGTTATGATTTTCAGAGACATAGTGAATGGCAATAGCGATTGAAGATCAATAACTGATGGCTTCAGTTTATAATAGTTAGTGTAATCGAATGTCCACATTTTTCAGACACGTATCACGGTCGTCTGACCCCAACCAAGCAGAACTTGCACTATGGAAACCAGATAAGATACATACTATTATACTATACCGGGTGGAGATTTCGAGATGGCATATTTTCGAAACCTATGTTGGGTTAGTCATTCTGAACAACTATTACTATGGCATAAACACTGAAATCTCGAAAAAAATAATACAAATTGATTTTTTTCATACATTATGATCGAGCTAGGTTCATCGTTAGTATTTTAGTTCTCCGTTGGGCCCAATGTAAAAGTTGCTCAGCATGACTAACCCAACCTATGTTTTAAAAATATGCTATCTCGAAATCACCACCCAGTAAACAAATATATATTTATACAGATATTTACCTACAGAACAAACAGACAACATTTGTTATCGATGGGAATCGAACCTACGACCACCCGACACGATACATTACGACCATTAGAATCACCAAACAAGAATTAAACAAAGAAAAGCGCCCTTTAAAACAGGCAAAGCACTTTTCCCCATAAGAAAGCCCTCTTAGCACCTCACATGATGTAAATAAATCACACCGCGAAACAATGGCGGTGTTGATGTCTCCGGGAATCATAAAAACACCATTACATCGCCGTTAGCGGCTCCTCACGATGCTGACTGAAGGTTGAACAGCTTCTTTAGCATATTAAATGTGTATACCTCGTTTAAATGGTTTGTATTCTCCATCAGTACCTCGAGTGTGAAGAATTGACGTTAATAATCGCTTACTAATGCGTTTGCGTTAACTATAAATTTGTATGGGAGAAATTAGTACCAGGAGTATTCCGGTAGAGGCGCTGTGCCAATTATTATAGAGAAGTGTCGTAAACGCAAACGCATTAGTAAGCGTTTACTCTTTACAATTCTTTCAATTCTTTACACTCGGGGTATACTGGAGTTGAATTTTTTATAAATGTTTTGTTTATTTACTTACCTACCAACTAATTACTATACAGGTTAGTAGACCACGTCAGGTCACCTTGTATCGTCTTATTTCAGACCAAGAAAAAATTAAAGATGGAACGGTCTGTGTTCTTTCTTATAAGGTGACACTCCGTCTTGTTTTTTTTTATGTCTATCTCTTATACGAATAAAAATAAAGTGCAGTCTGTGCGTCCATGCAACGCGAATCGAGCACGAGCCGAGCCACGAACGAGCCTACAACTAGCACGATGTGAATACCTTTGTTCATGAAAAAACTGACAATCGCGCTCGTTCGAGGCTCGCAAGCCCGTCCACGCTAAACGAACGAGCCCGATTGTCAGTTTTCGCGTGGCCAAGCCACATATGTTGACTAAGGTGTAGAGTTTGTGAAGTTAGGGCTTGTAGAGTAAGGGCATGTAGAGTTATAAGCTTGGCTCTACATGAGAGTCGTGCGCGAGTCAAACACTCATTCGAGGCTCCCAATACGTCCACGCTACGCGAATTCGTGCTCCACGTGTTCTCGGTTTGCGTAGCGTAGCCGCAAATTAAGAAAACTTGTAAAGAAAAAAAAGTTGGTGTCAGGCTCCTTTTACCCGATTAAGACGATATCCTGTAGGATTGATAACAACTTACGAAGTTCGTTACCACTCTCGTAAGACACTATAAACACTTGAGTTATATAGGTACGTATTGGTACTGGTTGTTCGACTCTGAAGATATGTGGGCGATCGCGCGATCGTTAGGAAAGAGTTTTTGCCCTTCGCCGAGAGATCCCGCCAAACTTCGACCCTAACTAACATATTTTCTTCAGTTTCTTACTATCGGTGTACAAAAGTCAACATGGAATCAATTTGCAAGTGAGACCGCCGCGTTTTCTATTTTTCATACGACTAAATTGAACAAGCTTACGGCCCACCTGATGGCAAGCGGTTACCGTACTATGCGTTTATGCCAATTTAGAGAACTCAATCAAATTAATATTTGAAAATCGATTCCAGGAAAGTAGCTATTGAATCGTCATCCCTGATCGTTACAACATAATATTGGAACAAGTGACAATAAATTGTTTTTTTTTTGTTATAACCTAATACCACTGCAATCGTGGATGTGTTTCGGCTCCATGTATTTTCACAGTCGCACCGCAATAAATAAGGACAGTGTACATGTGTGATTATTATTTATCGTTGTACCCACACCTATTTGTAGATAAATAGTTATTTATCAATTTATAGTATTAATGTAGAAGTTGGATCCAACATTATTACATTAAGGTTACCGTTGATCCTAAATCAACGGCGAACTAAACCTTCGTCACTGCCCACGGCGACCTTTGCCGGTCAATAAAATAATAAACAACCATTTAGGTATCCACTACGTTATATTTGTTGTTATAATCCAAAAACCAATCAATTTGAATCCCAAACAGAATGTAGTTAGTTACTAAAATACATTGTATAAACATAGCTTTGATACCTGGAGCATGATAAAAAAAAAACACTGAACATTTTCAATTAATTTTATTCCGATTTATTTGTATGTAAACCAATGAATATGCATAGGTTCATCACGTTAACTTATTGATACAAAAACAATTTGTAGAGTTTACGGGCTCGTCATTTATTCATTCCGGGTTGTGACAAAATCACGCGACAATTTGTAAAACTCTCGTAATTTATTTCGCAACCGAATGTTTAATATTTGTTTTCAGCCGTGTGCCATGTTTATTTTTTGAATTTCCATTCACCGGCAAAGTACGGTAAAATTGCGAAAATCAACGCGTTTCAGTGATGCATTAAAAAATCGCTCGATTTTCGTTGCCATTCGGTTTGACGCACGATATTGCAAAATATTATCTTCGCCAATACTTACCCTAACAGCAGTCATTTGCTTGTATTTATCTTTTGACTGTTGTCGCTTGTAATACAATCTGATATTTACTTACTTGTGGATAATTATAATTTGTTCCGAGAATATCGCAAGTAAATCTTTAGGGTAGTATTTATCTACTCTGAGCTTTAGGTATCTTAGTTCAAAATTTTGCCAATTCGAGGTCTAATACCTACAGCTCGTACAACCTACAGCAAAATGCTGAGTTGTCAACCTCATTTGTCAGAAATGCGGCGTAGTTTCCCTAATCTGTTTTAGCTTTTTTTTATTTTTAATATAATTTTTTAGTTTGATTTTAATTTATGTTTTTAATTTAAGCGTTTGTTTTATTGTTTTTATTATTTTAATTTTAAATATAGTTTTATGTAATGTGGGTCGATTTTTGATGAATAAATGTATTTTCTTTCTTGTCTTTCAATTTAATGTACTGGTACGGTATTTCGTTTTGGCTTACGACCTAACTGAATGTATCTCATAAAAGAACCAAACTTTTAATTCACAAAACATACCTTACAGCAAATCATATAAGGTGTACTTCCAACCGTCCCAAAAGTTTACCATCAACTACACTTTGTTCAAAAATGTAGCGTTGCATTGTGCAGCCGGGGATACAAATTTAAATTAAAAAACTTTCCCAAACAGTCACCGCAACAAGAAAATGAGTTCTGCAAGCAAACCCGCGGGCCGCTCAATGAATATGCCTTTGTTTAAATGAACCTTTAAAAATATATGAACAGAATAAATAGGTTCTTCTGGGCAAGTGTCTTTAGGCGATGACAGGTCAGTGTCGTGACGTGGAAGTCCTTAGCTTGAATCCTACAGTGAGTATGAGATTTCGATGAAAGAAAACACATCGTGAGGAAAATATTGCGTGGTGGAGGGGCACTTTGTATGTACTACCCACCTGCCTGCTACCGTCATTTGAAAATCTGTCGCCAAGCACCTCGGTGTTCGGACAGCTGCACTTGAGAGCCAGTTCCCAGGCTTTGAAAGCTTACCACCTACGGCCACAACATCACATACCATGGTGAGAAATAAAATCAAAAACAAAATCAAAAAGTCATTTATGCAATTTAGGTCCTGGTAAGTACCTACCTAAGGCACTTATGAACGTTACACACAGTTGAATTTACCACCAGTAAACCTTATAAAATAGTAAACCATATAAAAATCAATCTCCATCTTTAAAATCGTCAACATCGTAAAATCGTATATGGGTGGATCAGAAGCCAAACGCATGCCCTTTTATAAAAAATATGTAGGTACTTAGGTAGGTTCTATCCAAAATGCACTCGTATTGTGCGACTCCAAAGGATCTTCCCATCGCGGATGATCAGGCTGTGGCATGGTCGGCAATACGCGCGATACCAATCCTTGGTGCTGCAAGCGTCCATAGACTACCTACGGTAACCGCATCCCAGAAGGCGTGCCATATGCTTGTTTGCTAGCCTATTAGCATGAAAAAAGATAATTTGGCAATCTTTCGTGTCAACGATGACTAGAGATTATTCAGTCAATATAGTAGATTTCAAATAGCAAGAGCTCGGTGACACATGGTATTTAATTAGATTCCTCAATGGTACATGCATCCACTTCGATATAATAAATGAATTCTATGATAGAGCGAGGTTTCGTGAAATATTATGAGTACCTACTATTTCAGAGTAATCAAATAGTATTTCACTAGATAATTGGTAAAAAACCCTTGAACTTGACAACTCATTCTATGTCAAATAGAGTATACCTAATCATGGTATAATTGTTTCTTGTATCATGAGTATAATGACTCATATGCAAGTCATTTCCCTACAAAAGCTTGCAACAGAACACACAACGATATAACATAGAATCACAGAATTACAGCACTCATTTGTGTGACAGAATGTCATGCATAAATCCAAGAACTAATTCAAGAGTTCGAGAACAATAGTTGGAACGGGGGAAGCTTTTTATTGTGTTCTAGATGGTGTTTTGGTACTCGAACTGTCGAAGTTAGTCATTACCAAACTCACATAAAAACTGTAAACGGGTGTATCTAGCTGATTTTAGTTTGTACACGCGGCAAGGCGAAAGTTTAACTCGGGTTCGAAGGTTTAACACAATTAAATGCGTTGTTATATGTGATTTTGTTTGATTTGATTCCAATAGTAGTAGTAGTAGGTACCTACTATGTTTAAAAACACAATTTGCGAACGAAAATTGTGGTAGATTGTTTTTTTGCGCATAAACGTGTGGACCTAGAATAATGAATATTACAATGGACATTCACAGACAAAATACGTACCTACTTGAAATAAGTATCAAGAAAGTTCAAGAGACCATAAGACAATAAAATAAAAATTAGATTAGTTTTTCAACATGGTTACTAGAATACAGCTTATAGGATTAGGTTGACGCTAAGGGTTGACGTTTAATAAAAGTGTTAACAAATCTATGAAGCTGTATTTCACACTAATGTTCATTCGATTTCTTTTCCAATATTATATGCGTCATTCTCACGACAAGATATACTATAATAAAAGTATCCTTCTTACTCGATCTCTGTGTTCTTACTGCTGTTGACGGAGCAGAAAGGTGGGCAAGGGATCCTTCAATTAGTGCTTCCAGACGTTCCACTTTTGTCTGGACGTGCCGCTTTCCAGCTCTCTCAGGACGCCTCCCAGGACCTTGAGCGGGACGCCTCTTTACTTCAGCTAAGAAGGTAATATTAATTGACGCGGAACCCTATTGAAAAGAGGCTGTCGGCAAAGTTATATCTGTAGCAGTAGCTTAGTAGTAAAGTTATAGTAGTATCTAGCTGTTGCCCACAACCGAATTCGTTGCCCACAACGAATTCGGCTAATTCCTCTTTGTACTGGTGATTGAAGTGATTGTTGCACATTTCGAGAATCAAAGAGTGACATTATGTTACTTTTATCAGAAAAAAAAGCATGATTCCTAAGAGAATAGCGATTACAACGATTTTAAAGGGAAGATAGCTCAGTGGTAGTGACGTCGGATACCGAGACGAAGGTCCCGGGTTCGATCCTACAATGAGCTTGAGCTGTCGGTAAAGGAAAACATCGTGAGGAAACCATAGCTAAGTGGAAGGGTACTTTGTAGTACCCATCTAGCTGGCTACCACCCTCAAGTTGAAAATCTGTCGCCAAGCACCTATCAGTGTTTTCAGACGGCTGCACATGGGAGCCAGTTCCTTCTAGGCTTTGTGTACTTACCACCTTCGGCCACATCATCACTACATGTCCGTCCATACATATAACTTATGCGTCCATGTTCACACTAAACGTCGTTAAATACAGGACGTATAGTTTAAACGTCGTATGTCGTATCGTCACGTTTTAAGATGTTTCAAAGATTCCATGAAAAGTTTTAGTACAATGGCCAACATTTTACTAAAATTTGTATTTTATGGATAGTGGGTGGGGCACAGCCGCACAGGGTGGGGTGACTGTCTTGGTGCGGACCATGTGAAAGTGATTTATTGTAGGTATGTGTAAAGAACTTAGAACTCAGGATATAGTTGGAGGATAACCATAACCCACTAAGGATTTAGTTGCCGAACTCAAAACTAAGAAGAAGTGGCCACCGACATTAGCGATACCCGAATGTTTATGGATACTGTACCATCAATCTGTTAGCTAGAAACGAATCCAAGAGAGTTCAGAGTGGTACAATCTCGCATCCCTGTTTTCAATTATTCGTTTTTTTTAATGATATTTCGTATATTTTTCTCTTTGAATTCGTATCTTTTCGAGTATGACTGCTGGCAACAATAGAGGAATGTCAAATTGACACCATTTATTAAAAAAAAAAAAATTACAAGTGTCACGCAGCAAGTTGAAAACTTTCTCTGTGAAAATTATTAATGAAATTTCCATTGATTAATTGCAAAACCTGAATAAGTCGGTGCATGTTATAAGAAAGGACTCTCTCCCCATCGTTATTGCGAACTCTGACGTCGGTTCTGACCTCACAATAGGTTAGTATGACGATGTCCTGCGAACATTAACGTTTGGTTTTGGTATGACTTTTTATTTTTTCCGCGAGTTATTTCGAAAAATGACGACTTCTACTTCAGTTATGTTGAGCCCAATTGATGTACGAGGTATGAAAGTAGTAGACAAAGTGAAATTCTTGCGCATTATCCATGTTCCAGTACTTAAGGTTATGGAACAAAATCTATCAAAAATCACGAATATATGCAAATCTTACTTCCTGAAATTGGAAAAGTTCAAGCCTATACAAAACATTGAAAGTGATGAAAACATAACATTGAAGAAATACTTGCATTTGAACCCTGAAAAGGTTACAAAATGGATTGACATCTCGGAAGAACACAGAACTCTGCTCAAAGAATATGATGTCTCAGAGGCCAATTTTGATACCAAAGAAGTTCAACTTACATATGACAACTGGCGATTTGAAACAATTTTCAAAGCTGTGTTACCAGAAAATGAAGAAATTGTTAGTAGTTACTCTCAGATTGGACACATAATTCACCTTAATTTAAGAGAACATTTGCTGGAATACCGTCCACTCATCGGTCAAGTCTTCCTTGACAAAATTAAGACGTGCCGCACTGTAGTTAATAAGAGCAACATCATTGATAATACATATCGTAATTTTAGTATGGAAGTTATTGCCGGCAATGAAGATTTTTTCGTGACTGTTAAAGAGAACCAATGTATCTTCCAATTTGACTTCTCCAAAGTCTACTGGAATCCCAGACTTGGCAAAGAACATGAGAGAATATTAAGCTATTTAGAACCTGCTGATGTATTATTTGATGTATTCTGTGGAGTTGGACCATTTTCAATCCCAGCAGCAAAACGTAAAAGACTTGTTTTTGCAAATGATTTGAACCCAGAATCCTTCAAATGGTTGAATCATAATGCAAACAATAATAAAGTCAAACCAATGTTCTTTAATTCATACAATCTAGATGGTAAAGAGTTCATTTGCACCATATTCAAAAATTATATAATTGAATATTGTAAAGATAATACCAAGATACAGGATGGTGCTACCATTCACATAACAATGAACTTGCCAGCTATGGCGGTGGAGTTTTTGAAAAATTTTAATGGCTTGATCAAAGACACGGACCTCATTGATAAGTTTAACTGTAAAATTATAGTTTATGTATACTGCTTTGCAATTGGTGATGACCCCACAAGTGTAGCCAAGAAAATGATAATTGACAATATAGGCTGTGACATATCAGCAGATATTATAGATGTCTTGGATGTGAGAAATGTATCTCCAAAGAAAGAAATGATGCGAGTCATGTTTACGCTCACAAAGGATGTTTTGTTTGATGTGAAAAGTGAGTGTATTGAACCACCTTTGAAAAAACAGTGTATAGAGGATAAAAAATAATTTATGAGTCTCAGTTTTTGTCATGTTCAGAATAAAGAAATCATAAATATATTTATACAAAATGTGTATTAGAAATTTTAGTTCTGAATTGAAAATTATCATGTATTTTCTGATAGATCCTAGAAAATATGGAGATTTCAGATGTGAGCATTTTTAAAATTCTTTTATCTATAATTAAGTGTTACTTAAATGTTAAGTACAAAAGCTTTGTTTATTAGTATTTTCCTATTAATAAATGTTCACTGTTTGTTTTGTTTTTATATTTAATTGTTGTATATTAATAATAGCTCCCACCCACAGTTTTACACAAGTTGCTGATGGATTTTATGATTTTCTAGGATACAATGCTAAGGTTTTAATCCAGGAAAACTCATATAGATATTATATGAGTTTTATCTAAATCTGCTCTGCCATTATGGCACAATTGAGTAACAAACATATGCACATAATTTCATAATTATAACATTAGCATGGTAATCATCAGCCTATACAGTTACACTGCAGGACACAGGCCTCCACTTCTTTTTTCAAACC
This sequence comes from Achlya flavicornis, assembly GCA_947623365.1. Lineage (NCBI taxonomy): Eukaryota > Metazoa > Arthropoda > Insecta > Lepidoptera > Drepanidae > Achlya > Achlya flavicornis. Next base: position 3,693,947 of record OX392474.1, read on the forward strand.
TCCAGCATATGACAGGGAGGGCTAGGGGATGCTATGTTTTATCTCCATTATAATATAACATTGATTTATTTGAATCATTGTCATGTGTACAAAAATGATTAGATAATTTATTGTATTTCTTGATAAGATTATCTGAGGCTTAAATTTTACTGATATAAATTATTAAAATGTTAGAAAAATGTACATATCACAATAATATTGTATCAGTTTGCCTCTTTTTTTACCAGTCTTGTTTTACTCCCGGAACAAAGCTAAGTGGCTGGTGCCAGATTTTCAATGAGACTTGTAGCCAGCCAACCGTAGCCAGCAGTAGGTTACTAGTATTCTACCGAGCGACATATTAGAACATTTCAAGAATAAAATTACCATCAACTTTAAACAAGGTGCTTATCAACTGTTAAAACATGACTAACTTGGCGTGACTGAACGCGTAATACGTTGTTTCCTGCAATTTAAATAATTTAGTTTCGCCTGTGTATGTAATGAAGAGGTAATGTAATTAAATAAATTATAAGGCCCAATCAAAATGCTCCAATGATCTTACGTGTTCTTTTAGTTTTTCGCCTCCTGGCGTTGCTTGTGTTTACAAATTATTAATTACTTGCTAATTTTGACGAAAGTAGGTAAAATGGGATATTTGGTGTAAGTAATGGGATATTTTACCTCAATCTTACTATGGTAAGTGCTAGTGTAGCATAGGTGGTAAGCATTAAAAGCCTATAAGGGAATATTATGTTTATCATACTATAGGTTACCCACTACTGCCGTTATAGCTAGAGGGACAGGGATTGAATTGTTACAGATATTATGTAAATGGAAAGGATTATGAAGGAAGGAAAGGATTGTAAAACTGTATTAAATATAGATAATGAACCATGCTTAAAACCGCTTAATACCTGTTTTTGACTGTGATGAGTCTAAATAGTAATGTGGATTTTGCACTTTGTTACTGCTGAATTACAAAGTTTATGATTCATTTTATTACAGAGATATGAGATTTCATTACCGTACCACACATAGTTCATCGAGATATCTATGAACTTTCGATTATCAAGTAGGTACCTACTTGATTTTCAAACTTAGCTTATAAGTCAGATTTATAAGACCATTTGCATACCATTTGGTAAGAGTACCTAGGTAGATAAAATGTTTGCCTATGACAAAATTTACATTAGATCATAAGATCTAATAAAAAATATAGTTAAGAAATCAGGTTCCATAGTAAGTGACCTTAACCGTTGACGCGAACGAACAAACAGTCTGTTTCAATTTTGCTGTTATGTTTTGTACAAAGTGAATATTTATCACATAACGTTTTCCCGTTTCAGTGCAGTACACGTAATGCAGCCGAAGAGTGAGGTCGTTGATATGGATCTACCGGATTTTTCTGGTGCCCTGGAGGAGACTGAACAGGTTGGTTTCTTAATTTTATATTAGCTGGAGTTAGCGATGACCCATTCAGGCAAGGTCACTATGACTATAACGGATTTCAAAAATTGTTAGTATTTCAAAAGAAAAGGGTTCTTATAGATGGTCCTAGTAGAATGGGCCTGTCCATCTCTAGCGCAGATATTTCTGCTCCCAGAATTTGACACTACAGCAGCGGCCAGTTAGGTAGGTATGCCAATAAGTAACCTGCTCTTTATTTTCAGGTGCTCCGACAATGTTTCCAAGAGTACAGTTTAAACGAAGTATTCTTATCATTTAATGGTGGGAAAGACTGCACAGTGCTACTAGATATAACAATTAATATACTTCGCGACATATACAAAAGAGAAGATATAGGGAATGAACTAAAAACTGTTTATATACGGACAAATGGACCGTTTAAGGAAATAGAAGACTTTGTGGATACAGTAAAGACATATTATGGCGTGGAACTTGTGGTAACGGAGGGGGAAATGAAGGCCACGCTGCAGAGGCTACTGTCGGAGGATGATAGGTTAAAGGCATGCCTTATGGGCACTAGAAGTACGGATCCTTTTAGTGAAAATTTGAAGTTTATGCAGGTAATTTGATGGAGTATACATATTTTCTTCTGTACTCATTAGGTTCTCGATAACGTTGTTTGTGTTTTTAGATGCGTCCAGACGTTGTAGTGCTTGAGGAAAAGTCCTGAACATTATAATTTCCGAGTTCTAAAAGAAATCGCTTATCTGTATGGAATCATTCAAGACTGCGGAAATACCATTCGGAAATCAACCATTTACGTTGATTATTATGTGCACGCGCTGTCTCTTTCTCTCTTCTGTTTTAACTTTGGCTCTCTCACACAACTCCAAATAATAAAAAAAATATTTTTGTTTAGTTGACAGATCCCAGTTGGCCGCAAATAGTTCGGGTGTCACCCCTCCTCAAGTGGTCCTATCATCAGATATGGAGCTACGTGCATCAGCGGCAAGTGCCTTACTGCCATTTATACGACGAAGGGTAAGAACGATTCCCGTCCTTCATGCTATTATTATGTCAGAAAGTTGAAGCAGTCCAGGTCCTGATGGTAAGTGGGACCGTCGCATATGGACGACACCGTCGCATAAGAATTCGATAAATGAATTCCGTTAGCAATATTGCTTTGCTTCCTTTTTATTTTATTTTATTTATTTATTTATATCAGACAATGTCCATATTTGTTAGTATACAATTAATCTTAATCCTAATGTTAGTAATATAGTTATATTAGAAAGTATCACACTTTTTTTTTATGGTGTGGATGTGCATCCACCTCGCCCACATTGGTGAGTCACAGCGTTTTTACCCCCCAGCGCTACTTTTCAGAGGATAGCCAAATTGTCAGAGGTTTTTTTTTTTTAATTAAATTAAAAAAAAGTTTTACTATGAGACCAACTCTGAAATCTCGAGAACAGTTTTTCAAACATTTTGATTGTACAGCGTTGATCTTTAGTATGAAAAGTTATGTAATATTAATTTTATAGTTACTATTATTAAGTATGGCAACCCTTTGAAAAGTAAATCTGTATGTGAATACAATGAATTCTTACTGATACTTTCCATTTACCTTAAAGGTACACTTCAATAGGTAGCACACAAAACACACGGCCTAACCCATCACTATCATACAAGGATGTGAACGGAACAATATGTTACCACCCCGCGTGGCGGCTGGTCGACGGCTCGCTGGAACGCGCGGGTCGCGGGAAAGTACCTCACCAAGCAGTCAATGGACATGAAACACACAATAATCACGTCGACATTGGAATCAATACATGTATAAGTAACGGCCATTAGCGGCCTTGAAGTTTTAGTACGAATTTATACTATTTTTTCTGTTACGTCGAAACATAGATGTATAAGAAGTTCAGACGGAACACGGCGATAAATCTGCTTACAATATACACCACTCACTCATATATGCATAAAAACTCTGCTCAAATAGACAAGTGGCTTCAGTTTGCTAATGGCAGTGAACCGTCTGAACTTCTTTTACAACTGTGTTTCGAAAATAGTTTTTCTTATTTATATAGGGCTTCTGACTACAGTGTAAAGGTTTTTTTTAATACTGTAACGTAAATAGTTACCGATTATCTTTCGTTTTAATAAAAAAAATAGATATGATACAATTATTAGTAAAAAAAACTCAGTTAATCTCCCTGTGGTACCTACTTATGAAACTTACTTAAACTTACCTAAACTTAAATGTCACGCAATGTTTTAACATGTATTATGTTATATCGAAGCACTATGCAAGGATTATTGACTGTTATGAAACGAGTTACCCATTTTCGTTTTAATAAAAAAAAATGGTATAATACAGTAATTATTTAAAAAAAGAACTCAGTTTATCTCCCCGTGGTACACACGGCTACAGATCAAAGTATACATTTCTAGTATAAACTGACCTCCCATTGTACGGAAATCCTATACAATGCGAGATCAGATATTTATTTATTTATTTAAACTATTTCCTGCAAAATGTTCACATGTATTGGTGCCGATTCTGTTGTAAATCGCACAAAACTAATTTTAATCACATCTCATCTCTTTTTACAAAGAATATTGAAAAAAGATAGAATAACATTTAAAGCTGTCAAATTAATCTTTGCCATCTTATTTAGCGTGTATTTAGGCGTAACTGCGATAGATGGCGACTAAATTTATATTGAAAACAAGCATTGGAATAATTTGACAGGACTAAATTTCTTACATCCTTTTCTTATGTTATTAGTTAGAAAGAGACATAGTGAGATTAAAATTAGTTTAGTTGTAAACAACAGAATCAGGGCCATTATGTACTTATAGCGAAGCACTATGCAGGGATGTTTGAGTCATGCATGACTCGTTCAAACAATTGCGATATTAATTTAATAATTAAACTGAGTGATGTACAATTTACTCAACCTTGGCAACTTGTTGGAGTAACATGTTATTTATAGCCAGGTTTTTAGTTTATCAGAGTTATATAAACCCCGGTTGCGGTCCCGATTGGGCAGTCTGCCGAATCGAATGTCTCCTATATTCCGATTTTAGTCTTCCATTCGGAATGAGGTAATCGATACAAAATCACGGTAAATGAACCAGTGTTCATCGATCAGATGCAGTCATCTGATCGAATTTGTTAATAATTTTGTTAAAATATCCACGAAACATTATTAGTATTTATGTACCTATAAATTGTAAAAGTAAAGAAAACAGCTCTAAACAATGCTTGCAAATGTATTGGAGATTCTAAATAACTAACTCTTTTTCACAAACTTGTAAGATTACATCCCAGGAAGTATGGGCCTGGAACAAGTTTTATGATATGCGAAATCATGAATGACGACCTAGCGAAGCGGCCGCGAGTGATCAGCGGAATTTACCAACTGATAACCGATGGCTCTGATGGTGTCTCTCTTTTTTCGCAGTCAAACATTACTTTGGATGAAAGTACAAGCTTTTAGGCTACGCTTGCGTTGAAGTTGCGTTGGCCATTAAGGGCCCCCTTAAACAGCCACATTTGATATTATATTGGGTGTCTCGTTTTTCCCCGCTATGTCTGTCTCTTTTTAGTATGAGTTGTGTCATAGGTATTTATTTTGAATAAGCAAACAAATGAAAATTTTAAGATATTTTCAATACAGAGCAATTGCAAAATACAGGAATCACAATGCAAATTAGTTTTAGTACAAAATATTTTACAATGAATCTAATTTTAATTAGTGTCGCTCAGATATTTGTTATTTATTTTATCTTAATTCAATGTATATTTTAATTTGAAATGACATGGGATATAATTAGTGTAAAGCCTGTGATATTATTATCATGATTTTATTGTATGTAAGGGTGAACAAAACTGTTATTTCGGTTTGTTTTCAAACTAATTTTACTTAAAAAGCTTCACGATCTTTCTAAATAATTTCACAAATAAATTGTACTATTTTTATTTATATTCATTTCATCTATTATCACATAAAACGGTTGTGTTCGCACATTTTACTTAAATAAAGCACTATTTATCTTTTAAACTGTCTTTTATTATAAACCTTAAACAATATTTACAGATCCTTTAATTCTATAGCATATCACAAAGCAGTAAGTCTGAAAATTAATTGACATTTACGTGTTACTTTCGGTGTTGTTTGGTTTAACGTGTTTTCGTAGGAATTCTTGGAACATCGCTACATCCTCTGGTTTATCATCTGAAATAATTAATACTAATTTAGGACTAGCTGACCCCCACAGTTTCACCGCCGAAGGGTTGTTTTTGCACGGAACCCTAATTATTTTTGAAAGTCCCGTCAAAATCAGTCCAGCTGATATACATTTTGCGATCTCGAAAACGGTTGTAACGATTTCGATGAAATTTGCTATAAGGGGGTTTTTGGGGTCGAAAATAGATCTAGCTAGGTCTCGTCAACGCGTTTCTCTAAGATTTCAGGCCTAGGTAAGATCGGCAATTTCACTGCACCATGTACATAAGCGATTGCCCAGTGGAGTTAAAAATCCGTCTCGTAGGTCGGTCTAGAGTAATCTTTCTTTTATATTGTTAATTATTTGGAAAAAAAGCAAATCGTGGTCAGATTGTCCAAAAAATATTTTAAAAAATGTAACCTTGCTGAGTTTCTTACCGGATTCTTCTCAGTTGAAGGCCGCGTTCCGAACCGGTGGTAACTTCAGTAAATGTGACCTTCATAAGTGCCCTTCTGGGGCCTAAATTGAATAAATGGCTTTGACTTTGATGTAGTGTTTTTGATCTATTATTTTTGTACAAAGTTCGGTTAACTAGGTACTTTGAACACCGAAATTTATATTCGATCTGTTCTTGATTTTGAGATTGTGGATTGATTTTTTACATTACATTTCACTTAAATTGTGCTAAAATATACCAATATCTAGAAACACCTGTATGGTAAATGCTATATACTGGGTGGAGATTTCGAGATGGCATATTTTCGAAACCTATGTTGGATTAGTCATGCTGAACAACTTTTACTATGGGACCAACACTGAATTCTCAAAATTTTTTTTTTACTTTTCTTACATTATGATCGAGCAAGGTTGACATTTTGTAGGAAAAGTTAGAAAAAAATTGAAAATTCAGTATTGGTCCCATACTAAAAGTTGTTCAGCATGACTAATCCAACATAGGTTTCGAAAATATGCCATCTAGAAATCTCCACCTGTTATTATAGTTGTAATTTTTTTTTCATGTTTTAGTTAGAAAGCCATATGGTGCGGTCAAAACAATAGCACAGAGTAAGACTATAAATAATGACCTGAATCATGCATCCCCGCTTCGGTGCCCTCCTCGTCGCTAGAGCTCTCGTTGGCGGGGTGCTTCAGATACATATCACAGAATTCACGACCGGTCGGTACTTCATCTATCAGACTGCTTTTATTTACCACTGCATCGCCATCTACATTATAATAATAAGTGTTTTTAGCAGCTAGGAGTGCGCGTCTGTCTTTATAGAGACGAAAACAAGGTAGGTCCTAATTAAAAATTTACAAAGATAACGCGAGTAAAAGTCCGGGAGTGGGGGCACGTGACGTCACTTTTAAAAAGTGTAATCTAACGTGACGTCACGTTGAACTTCAACACTTGTTATTTTTTTTGACTAAAGAAAAAATGTGTCTAATATTTTTTGATAATGTAAAAGACGGACTAAATAGTTTTTTTTTGTCATCATGCCTTTTGTGAAAATCGCAAAACAGAGTGCAGCAGCCGTCAGTCGAACGCGCACGCTTGAATATTATGGAATCTGCTGAGCAAGGCATCTCTAGTGTTTTCGCGAGTTTCTTTTCTATTTTCTGTGGACACCTACAAAGAGCTTGAGCTTCCTATGAAGCAACACATGAGAGGAAATCATGGCACGGTTGTCGATTACTTTGTGGTACCCGTCTTTCTGGCTCCCACCCTAATTTTGGAAAGAATCATGGCGAGATCCATACATTGATTTGCACAAAAAAATAAAAAAAAATAGAGAGTATTGAATTTGATGTTGAGATTACATTACCAACAACATATTTTTTATCCCGGGGATCTAAACATATTTTAAATGCCTCATGTTATTCCTTACGCAGAAATCTTTTTGTACAAATCTCGCCATGACTCTTTGTCGCAAAGCACCGGCAATACGGTATGTTTTGGCATTTGCTCATGAGAGCCAGCTGCCTTCTCGGCTTTTTAAAGGTTTACCGGATTACCTAACAAGAATATTGTAAACTAGACATACCTTTATTACCCTTTTTCAATTCTTCTTGCTTCTGTTGTTCTTCTAATTTCTCTGCGCGCATTTTTAACCAATCTGCTTTGTATTCCCTAAAACACAATACAAAGTTGATATAAGTTTATTAATTTTCATATCAAATTAAACTTCAATTGTTACACATACTTTTCGTATTCTTCTGCAGCATCGTCCACCAGTTTGAAGAATTCATCTATACCCTGAAAAAGTCGAGGATTCTCTATTTATTTCTTAGTAAACCTCTCACTGTTTAGTTACATCTCTGCAGAATTAGATTAGGAACCATCATTATATAATCAAAAATATTGAGTTCGTCAGTCTGCTCAGTTTAAGTGTATTATGAACCAGTGGAGTGATTGTAACATTCATAAGTACCTTACGTATTTTTTTTTTTTTTTTTTTTTTTTTTTTTTTATACCACTTAGGTGGCAAACAAGCATACGGCCCGCCTGATGGTAAGCGGTTACCGTAGCCTATGGACGCTTGCAACACTAGGGGCATCACGCGCGCGTTGCCGACCCTGCAGAAATCTCTTCACACCCCTTTTGAAGAACCCCATGCTGTACTCCATTGGGAAAACCACGGCGGGGAGCTCATTCCACAGTCTGAGCGTCCGCGGAAGGAAGCTCCTTTGAGCCCGCACAGTACGAAACAATTCAGGTTTCAATATGTGAGGATGGACTCCCCGTCGATGGCGAGAGTTGCGATGGTAGAAAGTAGCCGTGAGCATCATCTTAAACAATTCTTCAGAACACCGTCCGTTGTACAAGCGGTAGAACACACATAAGGAGGCAAAGTCTCTCCTCAGACTGAGGGGCTCTAAACCGCTTGTGAGCTCGGGATCGTCGACAATTCTGATGGCACGTCGTTGAACCGAGTCTAAAGGATCAAGCTGGTATCCAGGTGCCCCCGCCCATAGATGACAGCAGTACTCCATATGAGGCCGGACTTGCGACTTGTAAAGTTGCAGCCTTTGCCCCGATGTGAAGTACTGCCTCGCTCTGTTGAGCAATCCGAGCTTTTTGGATGCCAGCTTAACCTTGTCTTCTAAGTGACTTCGGAACAAAACGTCGCTAGAAATGTCGACGCCAAGGATCCCGATGCTTTTGCTGATGTTCAGGGACGTGTTCTGGAACTGTGGAGCCACAGCAAATGGGGTTTTCTTAGCGGTGAACGCGCAGGCTTGAGTCTTAGTGGGGTTGAAATGGACTAGGTTTAGTCTGCCCCAATCGGAGACACTAGTTAGTGTACTCTCGATTTCAGACAACAGCCGTTCGCGGCTTTCCTCCACCTCGGAACGAGGGATATTAGCACGGCCCGTGTAATAAGCGTCCCCTGTACTGTCGTCTGCATAACAATGAACGCCGTCAATAGACAGCATATCATTGATATGCAGTAGGAACAGTGTTGGGGACAGCACAGAGCCTTGCGGGACGCCGGCATTTATGTCCATGCTGTCGGAGCAGCTACCGTCAACGACGGCTCTTATGCATCTGCTGGACAGAAAGCTGGCAACCCATTTGCATAATCCCTCGGGAAGCCCGTATGCTGGTAACTTCGTTAGAAGACCCCGGTGCCAGACCCGATCGAACGCCTTCGCCACATCTAGGCTTACTGCCAATGCCTCACCTTGACTCTCGATGGCGAGTGACCAACGGTGCGTGAGATACACAAGGAGGTCACCAGCTGAGCGACTGTGGCGAAAGCTATATTGTTGGTCGCTCAACAAATCGTGATCCTCCAGGTATCTCAAAAGCTGCGTGTTGATCACTCGCTCCATGACTTTGGAGAGAAGGGAGGTGATGGCGATAGGCCTGTAATTCGTCGGGTCTGATCTGTCACCCTTTTTGGGCACTGGGTGCACATGGGCAGTCTTCCACGAAGACGGGACTTCCTTTTTGGTGTAGGAAAGCGCGAAAAGGCGCGTTAGTACTGGACACAATTCAGGAGCACACCGCTTCAGCACCACTGCCGGTATGCCGTCTGGCCCACTCGACTTATGGATGTCCAGAGAAAGCAATTCCCGCCGGACCTCCCGTTGGGTAATGCTTATCTCTGGCATGGAGCTGTCACACCGCGGAATGGTAGGCGGTGTGGCGCCACCATCATCCAAAGTCGAGTTCGAGGCAAAGAGAGAGCCTAAAAGGTCAGCCTTCTCTTTAGCACTATGGGCCAAGTTCCCGTCCGGCTTACGTAGTGGTGGCAAGGACGACTGGCAAAAGTTTCCCTCAGCAGCTTTGGCAAGAGACCAGAAAGCGCGACTCCCAGAGGGAAGGCTAGTTAGTCTCTCACCAATTCTGCCGACGAAATCGAACTTTGCCCTGGCAATCATTCGCTTACTGGATCTCGAGGCAGCGTTAAATTTGCGTTTCGCATCAGAGATTTTAGGGTCCTGATTAGCTTGGGCCGTGGTCCAAGCCTCATACAAGGTCTGCTTATTATGTCTAGCATCCTTGCAGGGCCGATTAAACCACGGTCGTTTCTTCACCCCTGCAGCCACTAGCGGGTTTGGAATATAACATTCCATTCCCGCCAGTATCGCCTCAGCGACGGCAGCTGCACAGGTGTCAGGATCATCTGATGCGAAGCAAAGCTGTCTCCACGGGTACGATGCGTAGTATTCACGCAATCCATCCCAGTCTGCTGACTTATAGTGCCACACGCGACGACGCCCGGGTGACCGGAGCGTAACGGGCCGCGCACAAGGCACCTGCGTCCGGACGAGACAGTGGTCCGATGACCCAAGAGGCGCATCCACTGTCACTGTATAGTTGTCCGGTCGCGAAGTCAGCAGAAGGTCCAGTAAGGAACTAGTATGGCTCTCAATATCTGGGATTCTCGTAGGAGAAACAACCAGTTGTGAGAGGCCATAGGCCAGGGCAAAGTCGTGAGCAGTCCTCCCCGCGAAGTCAGTGGACCGAGAACTAAGCCACTCAACGTGGTGAGCGTTGAAGTCTCTAATATCACTAACTCCGCGGAGGGGTACTGCTCCAGTACTTTGTCAGTCGTCAATTGCAGGTGCTCAAATAACCGTTTTGTGTCCACGTCACCGCTATGGGACCTGTAAAGGCACGCATAAACTTTGGTGTGGCCACCGTGATCTACGCGCGCCCACAAAATCGACAGGTCCCTGTCTTCCAGGCCATGGAGACGGCGACAGCAAATATCCTCCCTGACGTACATACATACCCCGGCACGGCGCACAAAGTTGTGCTCCAGCTTGTACCCGGGGTAGTGTAGATACGATGTATCATCAGGGCAGGATATTTGCGTCTCCGTGAGAAATAGCAGAGTCGGCTGTGCAGTCTCAAGGTGTTGGTGGACTGCACTGATGTTAGAGTGAAGACCCCTGATGTTGCAGAAGTCCACAGATAATGTGGACGAGGTGGCCGCTGATGATCTCTGTTTCTTATTTTTCCTGGCCATTAATTATATTGAAAGGGTTTGAAGAGGTTGAGAGGAGTAACTGTGCCGGCAGCAGAAGGGACAAAGTGCAGTGCTATTCCCCGAGAGTGGTGGACAGGTGATGCGGTTTGTTGGTGCGGCAGTCGGAAGGGCCCCCGGTCCCCCCATGATACAGTCGGCCGGGTCCTCTCCGGTCTCCTCCTCCGGCACGACCAACTATACCATGGATTATGCGCGAGGCTGCGGGTCAGCCTCCCAGGGCGGAGATTAAGTAATCCCTGGGCTCGGGACCCCTACAACCTGCGGGCAGCCAGCGGGCAGCTGTTTCACCGGGTCTCCCTGACCGCCGCAACAACATGCCGCGCCTGCACAACACAACGGTGGTGCGACACCGCTGGTCCCCACACTGCCAGCACAGCGCTTCCTCATGGAGCTCTGGCGACCTTACTCACCGCAGGAACACAACACCACATTGAAGTGGTGTTATTTGGCTGCAATCTTCTGTAAGGTGGAGGTACTTCCCCAGTCGGGCTACTCCGAATTTCGAACGGGACAACCCGTTATGCCCTTCCTCTCTCAAAATTTATATATATAATATTTTACTTGTAGGTCATTATTAGATTATTATATACACCTATCTAGAGATTTATCTCTTAGATACTCTTGTTTAGACCTCTAAGCAAGAGTCACTTCCTGACAGCATGATTATTTGTGGAAAGTTTATTTTGTATTTAAAATTACATAATAAATATCCTGGGACATTCCTTACACACGGTCATCTGATCCCAAACTAAGCAGAGCTTGTACTATGGAAACCCGATAACTGATATAATACAAATACAAATTTTTTGTTTGTAAATACATACTTAATATACATCATTACACCAAATCAGGAGGTACAGACATGTTCATGTACACAAATGCATGTCCTGTGTGGGGATCGAACCCACAACCGCCCGTCAAAAAACAACGATAAGTCACAGACTGCTGAATACAAAACTCACACAAAATCCGGAATCTGCAAGGCTTTTGTCTATCTAGACCTACTGTTGTTTCAAAAATGCTTGTTTCCCTGCATAAATAATACAAAAACCTAATAATAAGCATTTTCAAAACCACTTACAGCACCAGTATGCGAACTAACACCGCAACACCTCAAGTCCGCATAGAATGTGTCAAGTGCGAGTGCCATCGACCGAGTCAGGTTTCCAATATAAGTGCTGCCACCTTCCGTCTCCCCTTCCCCGTCCGCGTCCAAAGCATCCTGGAACGCTTCGAAGTCGCGCATCCATTCCACTGCATACGCGTTGTCTACCACATCTGTCTGGAAATTAAAACAAGACGCAAATGGCGTAAATGTGAGGGGAAGAAGAATCTACATTCTAAATATGAAAAGCAAGATCCACGAAAAATACTCCTTGCTGAATTTCTTGCCGGAGTCTTCTCAGTTTAAGTGTATTCCAAACTAGTGGTAGATTCAACTGTATGTTCATAAGTGCCTTACCAGGGCCTAAACTGAATAAATAGTAGTGTGATACTAGTACTGACTAGTAGTAAAGTAACAGTATCGTTGGTTTGAATTTCGAATACAACAAGCTTGAGTTCATTGCATGGTGTTAGTGTAAAAGCACCCATTTCAGACTATTAACCCCATGGCATGGGTTGATAAAGTGATTAACACAATTATTTATTTATAGATGAGCAGCTTGTAAGCTGATGTGTCTATTACACACAGTGTTGAAAGTCACTCCGCACTTATACATAGTTAACTTTTCGAGTTTTTTGATCTTTGTCCAGATATCCAATTTGTTTTTAAAACTGTTTAATGAGGTAGCAGATACCACTTCCTAAGGAGAAAGTGGTGTGCGGATTATCTAATTGAGTGGATTATCTAACTAAAGGTGGTAAGCAAGCACACTCTCTTTGGTAACTGGATCTACAGTGCAGTTTTCAGGCCAGATTGTTACTACCAGATTCTAAACTTGAATTCAAAATGTAGACAGAAAATTTCCATTTATTAAAAACCATACCTTATTCATAACAACAATGAACGGCAGTCTTGTCTTATACAATATAGAGCAAGCGTACAGCATGTTGGACATGAAAGTGACAGGTGAGACGCTACGGACTGTGTCCATTACGTACACCACAACAGTGGGACATGTAGAGGCAAGGGCTTCTGTCACTATTGTGCCTGACGCTGACCATGTGAATACTTCAATTTGACCTGTTAAAATATAAATAAGAACATACTTTGATCGATTATGCAAAACTTTATATTCAGTTTCACTATAATCTACTGAACATAAGGATTTATGTGTTTTCAATTCACAAGGAAAGAACTCTATAGATTTAAGATGTATTTTCATAAACAAAGAATAGAAGGATTAAAGGTGTGGTACAATAAATCAGTACCACAGTGCAGTACAATAGAACAGTGCAACCTTTATGGATCACAGATACTCAGAATGTGTTTTGTGAACTGTAACCAATTAAGCAATTCTGATGTATGATTGTATTATTGATAAAACACTTACCAGGTGTATCAATAACACAGTACTTATGTTTTTTTCCTGCTTTCTCTATCAGGTCAACAACTTGTCCAAACTTGGTGGAGAACAAATTCAAAGCTGTCACAATCCCTCCATTAGGGCCCAGGCCATATTGTTTCATTACCTCTTTGTAGTTCACTGTGTCTCTTATATCTGGAATAGGTCATTGATTACTTTCATCCATAAGTATAGGTTTATTGAAGGAACAGCAAGATTTTGTTTGGCTGAATGGTAAAACATTTGAAAAAAAAAGAGCAATATAGTCGGATTGTCCAAAAAATATTTTAAAAATGTTACAATGCTGAGTTTCTTGCCAGATTCTTCTCAGTGGTACCAGTGGTAACTTCAGTAAATTTGAACTTAAGGGTCCTCACACACTATATTAGCAGCATCAGTGAAATTGGTTGTGGCTTTGGCAAGATACCGCTCGCTGGAAGCATGTCATCAGCAGGACTAGTGGCTTGTAGCAGCAAGCCGAGGCGTCAACTATTTTATCTAGTCATTGTAATTTTTTTTTTATACATAATATGATATAAAGGCCTCACTTGCATGGCAAGGTAAATGCAGAGGCGTAGCCATGCTGTTATAGTGAGCGGTGACCCTATAAGTGTCCTACTAGGGCCTAAATTGTTTTTTTTTAATTGGCTTTGGTGTAAACAATCTTATTTATACTTCAAAGGTAACAAACAAACAGACTGTCTTATGTCATGCTGGGCTGTTACCATAGTTTATTAAATGAATTGTTATCTTTATTAACAGTTAAATTAAATGCTTGAATAACTTGTCAACAACAGGCTTCCAAAGGCACTAGAACTTACCTATATTAGCAGGATACGACACTTCCCGGCACGCAGGATCCAAGTTGATTAAATACGGTCTCGAACCATCTACCACTCTGCCAGCAAGACGACGTGTGAACGAAGTCTTTCCTGCACCAGCCATACCTATTCAATAGCCGAAATTTAATAATTTTATCGTAAAATTCGAATCTTGTTTATATAAGGAAACTAACCTAAAATTATCAAACAAACTGGCTTTCTGGTTTCCTCCTCCATTGGTTCAGGTTTTGTTTCACTTGTAGCCATTGCGTATGCTATAAAATAGTTCAGTTGTAATAGAAACTATTGAAAATGTATGTTTTTATTCTAATTTCAAGTACAAAAACATGTAAGACCAGTGAAAAATGAAAACTTATTTTGACGTTTCTTTCGTAAGTTAGTAGAGGTGTGTGGTGTGTAACTCAGCTCAGCTCTGAACCAGAACAATGAATCAGAACAGACGGGTTAGAGCCGTTGAGCTACAGCTACGCAACAACAAAATGACTAGCTCAATCCTACTCCTATTGTATCTGCGACTCCCTCCATAGATTCTTCTTGTGATTCTAATCTACGAATTATTATTTTGTTCTAAAACATTTAAATAATTATTTAATTCAATAAATAAATATGTGACATAACTAGATAATATAAAAAACAAATAATTCCAACTCTAAAGTACCTCGGTGGAGTCGAACGAATCGCGGCAGCTCAGTCGGCTCGATTCGACGGGCGATACGCAGCGAGCGTGCACGCTTATCGTAGACTATAGGTACAAATTGAGCTGATCTGCGAGCTGAGTCATTGGATCGGCTCACACACGTGAGCTGTTATGCAGCTCGCGTATTTTTGATGAGTTAAACACCTCTTTTATTGGTTGGTTGTTTGACAGTGACAGCACGGTTTTTTTATTTATGGCAATATTATTTTATGAGAGCTTATTGCTGCGACAATTTCATAACACGATTCCATAGTAGCAAAATCGAAGTTGATTCCAAACTTACTTCAAGCCGATTCAACAAAGGCCAGGGGGCCTACCACAAGCTCTTAAAACAAGGTTAAAATAACCTTATTTGTCTTTTGTCCCTCATTGACATCCGGCGTCAAAACAAGACAAAACACAAATAAGGTTATTTTAACCTTGTTTTAAGAGCTTGTGGTAGGCCCCCTGGGGCGTAGCTGAGCGTTTTTAAAAAAAAATGACCGTCGTAAAAGTACGTTGTCCACTAACTTCAACAATAAATAACTCGCCAAATATAAACTTTTTATTTGTTATTTAAGTAATATTTATTAGAATAACTAATTGTGATTATGTTTATAGATTAAAAAATGCGCAATCTTGGCAAATATTTAAATAAAATAGAATTAAACTAGGATAAAACACCTGATTTTACCATGTCCACCCTATACCCGGCCAACTAAAACTAACGATTACTACCACAGAATTCCATTTAATGTGTAAATTTTACCAATGATTGCAAAGATAAATACTTAAAGGTACAAGTAAACATATAATTTAACACTTCATAGAAGAAAATAAACGAAATAAATCAATTTAATTCTTGTCCTCTAAAATCACGGGTGGCGGAAATTCCGGCTAAGTAACGTGGATTACTGGTACTTGTGAAATAAAAACATACCATATTACTATATTTTTAGACATCTTGCAACATTCTTAATGTAAACGTCAAAGAATATTCGAGAAATCTATTCATTTCTAGACGCTGTTCGTTACTTTATGTTCTCGAGGTGAGGTGTATAAAAAATAATTCCACCTAAGCAACACGTATTTTCGCGGGTCTGAATGGTTTTATTATCATTATATGCTTCTATATTTGTTTTATAATAATCAAATATTGATTAATTGTACAGTATAAGTTATTATTGAATGTATAACTAATAAAAATGTTGGTTTGATTAGCCCTTGCCAGTAATTCGTAACGACCATTATGTAACGTTATGTATATACGGATCGTAAATTGTTACGCAATGGAATTATAAGGCTATGTGTAGCTTTGAATTTGACTAGTTAGTGCCTGCATGTATGCTTGCATTATTTTTAAACAATCACGGCGTCGAATACATTGTTGTGTAAAAAAAAAATTTGGTAAGTTAGTATGTCTTTATGCGTGATCTTTGGTGCCTAATAAAAAACTGGATATTTAAAATATTTTCAAAATCCCGTACTAATAAAAAATAATTGATTTTGAAATGCCTATCTTATTGTCTTGATTAGTATGACACGTATAGAAATTAAATGTTATTTCAAATGATTTTCAGAATTATTATAATTTAGAATGTTATTATTTAATGCCGGCCGGGCTTTTAAAATTACATATTACTTATTTCGATATTTATTCTTTAGGGCCCAAGGATCTATTCCAACTTCTCTAAAAAGTTGCGTATCCTGTAATTTTTTTTTTGCTTCCAACTGGTTTTTTGCTTACGTTCATGTTTTCAATTTCTCGGATACCCTACGTCGTAAGGTGAGTGGGTAAAAACGTTTAGAGAAAACCTAAAAAAACTAGAAAAATATGCCACTTACAGCAAACAGCAGTTAGAAAGAGCTAAAAATGCGTGAAAAATATCAGTGAAGACTAGTAGGTTCTATTATTATAATGTTAAGACTATTAAGTAGAAGATTAGACTTAATAAAGACTATTAAAACTTAGTAGTTAGATTTGACATTTAATTTTGTCATATTAAACGCGCCCTAAGGAGTTCCTATACGTGACGCTTAGTTCCATTAACGTAATTGTCTCACGGTAAACAGATTACTTTTTTTAGATTATCTTAAAAAATACAGTAACCTAATACGTTTTAAGCAGTCTATTTAATTTTATATTTGTAACTTTATATTTCTTCAATAGATTAGATTATCAAATGTCGAACAGATATTGCGAAAAAGATATTTTCCGTGGTCACAATTTTCCAAAAGTTATGTAATGGAGCTTTCTAGGGCAAAAACTCGCAAACGGCTAGGAAAATTCCATTTTATGTTTTATTTTTAAGTAGAATGATGTTATATTGAATAAAGGCAATTAAAGAAATGCGAAAAATAATATTTTTATTTAACCAAAATTAAGAACGAAAATGTTACTAAATGGATTTAAATTTCCAGCTCACTTACACAAAAAACCATTTTTTATTGATTTAATTCTTATCCCCCTACATATATTATATAAAATAAGATAATTTATTAAACATACTACCCGATTCCGATTGTTTGAATGCAAATTGTTTACTATAAAAATAAGGTATTCCGCCTGCGTAACGGTCATTTATTTTGAAAACCGCTCAGCTACGTAAAACACGATATAATCATTTAAGTACGGACGGCCTGATGAGGGTTGAGAGTATGGCAGTACTATTATAGTACTGCCGTCTATGTCTACAAGTAGGGTTGGGTTTCTTCCCGGGAATAAACCCAACTTCGAGTAAATTTCCAATTTAGTGGGAAAGAACCCGGGAATTTTCCCATTGGGTGGGAAAATACTCAAATGGTCATATTTAGTAGATTTTGCGTATATAGCGAGAAATACCTTTACCAAATCGTTTGAATAACATTTAACATGATTTCTATTAGGGTCATACTCATATCATACAATAAAAAAACAATAAAAAAAAATGTTGCGTTATTTTTAAAAAAAGCGACGTTTTGGGCTGTAAGAGTTGTGGTGGACAGTCGGTGGACAGTCGGACAGACGGTCTCGTGCAGAAAGAGCACGTGTGCACATGTACGACGCTTACATAGCCCGTCCCGGGTCCCGAGGGAGGTGTTGCAAGCGTCCATAGGATACGGTAACCGCTTACCAACAGGCGGGCCGTATGCTTGTTTGCTACCTAGGGAGTATAAAAAAAATGTGTGATAACTTCCTCCAAGGTCCGCGTAGGTCCGCGCGTAGGTGATGTAGGTACATACAACAGCGAGTATGATTAAAATAACAATCAAAAGCATCAACAAATATATTTTTTGAGGAACATAAAGCCATTTGAGTATTTTCCCGCCGTTTGGGAATTTTCCCGTATTTTCCCGTATTTTTCTTTTCTTCCCAATATTTTTCTTTCCCTGCCCATCCCTATCTACAAGAGATGCTATAGTACTACTATAGTATCTCTTGTACTATAGTAGGTATCTCTTGTAGACATAGAAATAACATAAGTATCTTACTTGTGTTACTTATGTTATTTCTATGCTTGTAGAGCTATCTCTTATCTACTCGAGATTTATTTAGTCGACGAGTGCAAGTTTTTAGATTCGTGAATCACATTGTTTTGTACCAGTTTACTTACCATTTCATGCAATATTTTCGTCCGATGTTACAGGTGGGGAAGAAAAAATAAATAAAATAAAATCAATAATAATTAAAAGTAGGCACTTTATTTGTTATTGAATAAAACTAGTTATGTACAATCGACTTATATTCTATGACCATATTAATTATCTTTCTCGAGATTCAAAAACATGATCGGATAAAGATGGCCAAGCTTGGATATTCTCTTTTGTATTATTATCCTCAATGTGTCGGTGTATGTCGCGGGTGGCTTGCAAGTTGATGGAGCGCGCCAGTGAAGACCTGCAGGAGAGAAAATAGATAATAATAATTTTATAATCTGAAAATAAAATAAACTGTTTCTAAATAAAGCACTGGGGCCGAGTTGAAAGTCTCGTTATAATATCACACTCGAAATTTATCGAAAAACAGAGTAGACGATAGAGAGATAGATAATCACATCATCTAATAGACTCAATAATGTTCATTATTCAGCATATTTAAAAGAATTTCCCAACACATTATTTTACCTGTAGAATCACAGCTGAAAAGTGCAGGTGATGGAACATTATCTCTTGTGTAATTCCACAAGCAGTCCCGTAATACTTGTACAATCTGGAATAATAAATACAAATAATTAAGACTAGCATAGTTCGGAATATTTCAGAGACTATGAACGATTAAAAAACAAAAGAGTATGTAATTCAACAGCAAAATTTTCTTGACTTATAAGGCGGTGATAGCTCAGTGGTAGTGAGGTCGGACGAAGAGATCCAGGTTCGAATCCTACACTGAGCTTGAGCTTTTGGTGAAGGAAAACATAGCATGGTAGGAATAGGGTTCCAACAGGTGCACTTAAGAGCCAGTTCCTTCTAGTCTTATGTGCTTACCACCTTCGACCACATCATCACTTACCATGGTGAGATTGTGGTCAAACACAGGCCTATAAGCAGTAAAAAAAGCAAAAAGCTCGATTATCGCGAATTTGTTTACCTGTACTTTGAGCTCAATAAGTTAATAATATATCTGAATGTATATATACCTCGCTGGCAGTAAGCTCCGGTGCCAATTCCAGCATATGACTGAGCGGATGAGGCAGCAGCTGCCCAAGTGTCATTGTGCACAGAAGCTCTATGAGTGCAACTCTTTCACGTGCCATTTCCGCTGATTGGGTGTGCCGATCTGTCGGACAGTAAACTTTAATATAAATTTTGAATTTGGATTAAATTTCTTGGTTTCTTAGAGTCGTTACGCTCAAAGTATTCATGATTTACAAATGAATATTTTACTCTGTCCGGTAAAACTGATTTCATCCCCATTTTCATGTGGGAACACTATTCAAATACTCTCACAGGCATTGAATAGTGGTACTAATTCGAAATTTCATATAAAGGAGTTGTTTTCAGCAAAGATTTTCTCTACTTTAATGCTGATTTAAGACTGTATTTGGTATCATTTAAAAGTTTAAAAAGTCAGCATTTGGAAACTTCAATTGAATGTACTGGGCCATTTTTCGTATACGGCAAAGATGTTTATTAGTATGGACAGTGCAAATTTATTAATTTTTATATGAAAATGGCAAAATAGAAAGTTTCCACCTTTAAAATGACAACACGATCTGCAGCAAGTACGTGCAGTAAGTGCAGCAGCGTGGCGGCGGTGGCCCGCAGCAGCGCGGAGGCGAGGCAGAGCGCGGGGCGCGCGGCCGCGCTGATGTAACATGAGTGAGTATATATAAGTACAGACCTAGGTATGCCCTGGTGCGGTGCAGCAGCGTGGCGGCGGTGGCCCGCAGCAGCGCGGAGGCGAGGCAGAGCGCGGGGCGCGCGGCCGCGCTGATGTAACATGAGTGAGTATATATAAGTACAGACCTAGGTATGCCCTGGTGCGGTGCAGCAGCGTGGCGGCGGTGGCCCGCAGCAGCGCGGAGGCGAGGCAGAGCGCGGGGCGCGCGGCCGCGCTGATGTAACATGAGTGAGTATATATAAGTACAGACCTAGGTATGCCCTGGTGCGGTGCAGCAGCGTGGCGGCGGTGGCCCGCAGCAGCGCGGAGGCGAGGCAGAGCGCGGGGCGCGCGGCCGCGCTGATGTAACATGAGTGAGTATATATAAGTACAGACCTAGGTATGCCCTGGTGCGGTGCAGCAGCGTGGCGGCGGTGGCCCGCAGCAGCGCGGAGGCGAGGCAGAGCGCGGGGCGCGCGGCCGCGCTGATGTAACATGAGTGAGTATATATAAGTACAGACCTAGGTATGCCCTGGTGCGGTGCAGCAGCGTGGCGGCGGTGGCCCGCAGCAGCGCGGAGGCGAGGCAGAGCGCGGGGCGCGCGGCCGCGCTGATGTAACATGAGTGAGTATATATAAGTACAGACCTAGGTATGCCCTGGTGCGGTGCAGCAGCGTGGCGGCGGTGGCCCGCAGCAGCGCGGAGGCGAGGCAGAGCGCGGGGCGCGCGGCCGCGCTGATGTAACATGAGTGAGTATATATAAGTACAGACCTAGGTATGCCCTGGTGCGGTGCAGCAGCGTGGCGGCGGTGGCCCGCAGCAGCGCGGAGGCGAGGCAGAGCGCGGGGCGCGCGGCCGCGCTGATGTAACATGAGTGAGTATATATAAGTACAGACCTAGGTATGCCCTGGTGCGGTGCAGCAGCGTGGCGGCGGTGGCCCGCAGCAGCGCGGAGGCGAGGCAGAGCGCGGGGCGCGCGGCCGCGCTGATGTAACATGAGTGAGTATATATAAGTACAGACCTAGGTATGCCCTGGTGCGGTGCAGCAGCGTGGCGGCGGTGGCCCGCAGCAGCGCGGAGGCGAGGCAGAGCGCGGGGCGCGCGGCCGCGCTGATGTAACATGAGTGAGTATATATAAGTACAGACCTAGGTATGCCCTGGTGCGGTGCAGCAGCGTGGCGGCGGTGGCCCGCAGCAGCGCGGAGGCGAGGCAGAGCGCGGGGCGCGCGGCCGCGCTGATGTAACATGAGTGAGTATATATAAGTACAGACCTAGGTATGCCCTGGTGCGGTGCAGCAGCGTGGCGGCGGTGGCCCGCAGCAGCGCGGAGGCGAGGCAGAGCGCGGGGCGCGCGGCCGCGCTGATGTAACATGAGTGAGTATATATAAGTACAGACCTAGGTATGCCCTGGTGCGGTGCAGCAGCGTGGCGGCGGTGGCCCGCAGCAGCGCGGAGGCGAGGCAGAGCGCGGGGCGCGCGGCCGCGCTGATGTAACATGAGTGAGTATATATAAGTACAGACCTAGGTATGCCCTGGTGCGGTGCAGCAGCGTGGCGGCGGTGGCCCGCAGCAGCGCGGAGGCGAGGCAGAGCGCGGGGCGCGCGGCCGCGCTGATGTAACATGAGTGAGTATATATAAGTACAGACCTAGGTATGCCCTGGTGCGGTGCAGCAGCGTGGCGGCGGTGGCCCGCAGCAGCGCGGAGGCGAGGCAGAGCGCGGGGCGCGCGGCCGCGCTGATGTAACATGAGTGAGTATATATAAGTACAGACCTAGGTATGCCCTGGTGCGGTGCAGCAGCGTGGCGGCGGTGGCCCGCAGCAGCGCGGAGGCGAGGCAGAGCGCGGGGCGCGCGGCCGCGCTGATGTAACATGAGTGAGTATATATAAGTACAGACCTAGGTATGCCCTGGTGCGGTGCAGCAGCGTGGCGGCGGTGGCCCGCAGCAGCGCGGAGGCGAGGCAGAGCGCGGGGCGCGCGGCCGCGCTGATGTAACATGAGTGAGTATATATAAGTACAGACCTAGGTATGCCCTGGTGCGGTGCAGCAGCGTGGCGGCGGTGGCCCGCAGCAGCGCGGAGGCGAGGCAGAGCGCGGGGCGCGCGGCCGCGCTGATGTAACATGAGTGAGTATATATAAGTACAGACCTAGGTATGCCCTGGTGCGGTGCAGC
This sequence comes from Achlya flavicornis, assembly GCA_947623365.1. Classification (NCBI taxonomy): domain Eukaryota; kingdom Metazoa; phylum Arthropoda; class Insecta; order Lepidoptera; family Drepanidae; genus Achlya; species Achlya flavicornis. The sequence continues at coordinate 3,716,575 of OX392474.1, forward strand.
AGCGTGGCGGCGGTGGCCCGCAGCAGCGCGGAGGCGAGGCAGAGCGCGGGGCGCGCGGCCGCGCACCGTCTCAGCGCCGCTCGCGCCACGCAGCAGCTCTCCAGCGCGCCGCGCATGTACAGCTCGCGCTCTATACTCACTTGCTGAAATATACATTGTAGGAGAGGTAGAGCATAGCGCTTATTCGCTCAAAGAGCAGCTCGTCTGGAGATGTACCTCCAACTTACAGAATACCGCACCCAAATAACTTTGTTGTGTTAGTGAGTAAGATCGCCAGAGCTCATTGGGGAGAGAAAAGGGTCGGTAACGCATGCGTGATGCTTCGTGTGTTACCATATTATCGTATAAAATACACATTACCCAGCTGTATACATTATCATCATCAAAGTAGTCCTAGAGTCAAGACAGGCAACCCTTAATAAAGGAGGGTAGAGGTAAGAGAACAATAATAGTAGAAAATGAGTCTAGCGGCAAGCATTAAATAACAGTTGTAAATCCCTCCAGAAAGAGTGAAAATGAATAAATTGACCAATCACAATCAAGGAGCGCGACAACAATAATATTCAGAAATTACTAGTGAATTGTGCGAGCGAGCGTGGTATAGCATGATTAGCCGTTCTTAATCGATCGGCAAAGTTAAGCTACGTCTGTCGTGGTCGATACCTGAATGGGTGACCGTCTAGTGGTATTTCAAATCGAGCGTTTCCGTGCTTCGGAAGGCACGTAAAGCCGTTGGTCCCGGTTATCACTTAATTGTCATAGTCGTTAAGCTAGTTGGATGCCTCCTAGGCGGCTTGAAAAATTCCAACAGTAGTTTGACCACTAGCCTACCTCCACCAATCCGCAGTGGGCACGCGTGGTGGAGTATCGCCCAGTCCCTTTCACCCTCATTTGTGAAAGGAGGCCTGTGCTCAGCAGTGGGACATTTTAGGCTGATGATGATGATGATGTGCGAGCGAGCGACGATGTGCGAGAGGGATGCGCGGACATAAATATAGCCGAAAGCTTCGAGCGCGACACAGGCCTTTATGGTCAGTAGCGCCATCAAACTCCCACCACCACTGAAGCTTCATGGACATGAAATCACGTGGTCCCCAACGGTGAAATACCTGGGGATCATCATAGACGCCAGATTGACGATGAGGCCCCACGTGAGGACCGTCGTCAACAACACAAGAAGTGCCAGAGCCAAACTGCGTCCAGTGTTCAACTCTCCGGCCATCCCTCTGCGGGTGAAGCTCGGGGCGTACAAGACTTATATACGACTGACGTACGCAGCTCCTGGTTGGTACGCGCTCACAAAAGAATCCACCAAGCGGGGCCTGCGTGCACAGCAACGCCCCGAGGATGGTTAGAAACACCACGATCCAGAGGGACCTACGGATCGAGGACCTGGACGCTTTCATCTCCCGTCTCGCGAAGATGTTCGCACCTGGATCACATGCGGGATCTTGCCCCCCTGCACGCGCGACCGCCGGACCGTAAAGCTTTCCCGCTCGACCTATTCAGTGCCGACGTAGTTGACGACGATCACAACCCAACAGAAGCCGAGGCTGTGGGGCCTCCTGCGTAAGCCGCCGCCTGGGGCGTGGACCGCTCCTGCTGGGCCTCCGCTGGTGCCGCCAGCGGTCTCACCTGGTAGGGCGGTCCGCACGGGCGGTGCGAAAATCCCGGACATGACACCACTTGACAAACAGCCAAACCCAACTCCCCGTCCGTATTTACGGCAATTTTACCCCGGCAAGGAGGCTGTGGCTTCCTTCCGTGGTAACGACGCAGTCACACGCCGTGACGCCGTCACGCTGTCACATGCCTTGAACCCGGCTCCTCCGAGATGTCCAGCGCGTTCCGGCAGTCGCGGAACGTTGCTCGTTGATGATGGTCGCTGTATATGTGTAGGTGTGATCCCACATGTCATTGACAGCATTTTTGCTATATAAAAACATTTCACAATTTTAAAATGTAATATGTGTGTTTCTTGATATGACATATTAGACCTTATTGCGCGCGGTAGGCGATGTTATCGAGTTTGAAATCTGATAAAATGTTTATCAGTTTCAAACTCCGCACTGCAACTACAAGTCCGCGACTGTACACACACGCTCATACAAACGAAACTAAAGGAATGAAACAACTGTATTCTTAATCTGAGGTGCCGATTATTTTCCAAGTGCTTGCTCATCTCATCCTAAAACTACATAGAAAAACCATACCTTAGTAAAATCTTCATCAGGCCACGGCAGTCCATTGTACATGACATCAGGGGATACCAGTTCCACCAACAATAAGGACACAGCTGTCGCACCTTCCACAACACCACTGTTGCCGTCCTGTTAGATATAACAAGGGGGATCACATTTATTAACATAATAAACAGTAACGTTTTCAAAAGCCAAAAACTGGGAACAATTTCTTCTGCAAATGGTTAGAATCTTTTTTGAAAGTCATTAAAAATACAATGTCATATATCTTGCGACTTATCTCGGCCACGCGTTGAATACAACGTCCTCCTCCGTCAATTATCCTGAACCTTATGTGTCTTACTTAAGTCTATTTTTATTTGTCACAAAACATCACTTATAATGGTATTTTGTTTAGTTGACCTTTGTGGTTGCAGGTGAAAAGACATCTTTAAGGAGGCCCTTCATCGCCAACGCAACTTCAACGCAAGCATAGCCTAAAAGCTTATACTTTCATCACACGTAATGTTTGACTGCGAAAAAAGAGAGACAGCATCAGAGCCGTCGGTTATCAGTCGGTAAATTCCGCTGATCGGTCGCGATCGCTTCGCTAGGTCGTCATTCATGATTTCGCATATCATAAAACATGTTCCAGGAGTATACTTCTTGTGAAAAAATCTTACAAGTTTGTGAAAAAAAAGTTAGTTATTTAGAATCTCCAATACAAGCCAGGGGGCCTACCACAAGCTCTTAAAACAAGGTTAAAATAACCTTATTTGTCTTTTGTCCCTCTTTGACATCCGGCGTCAAAACAAGACAAAACACAAATAAGGTTATTTTAACCTTGTTTTAAGAGCTTGTGGTAGGCCCCCTGATATCTAGATGTTTTCTTTACTTTTTCAAATTATAGGTACATTAGATATGGCCAAAGTTCAAGTAAAATTTGTGCAAAAACACTGTTTTTCGGAGGAATTTGTTTCACCCTTTTTTTTATTATTGCCTAGATACACGACTAGATATAGTGCATAACATACCAATTTGTTTAAAACATCTAACGAAAAAGGTTTAAAAACGCCATCATCAGTACAGAGCTTTTGTATGAAAAGTATGGCGGATTGACTGCTCTTAAATGATTAGAAGATAAAAAACGAACAAATAACTTACCATACATGACATCAAAGCGCCCATAAGAAGTTCATTGTTGGTAGTAAATATAGGCGGTATATCGTTAGCACTTAGGTCGTTTTGCTTCCTCACGCCTTTACCAATGATGCCGGCGTGAAACACTGAAGTGTGACTCTGTGTGAGCTGTGTTATTGGTCCCTGGGGGAAGTAATATTATGTTCTATAAATGGTCCATAAATCATGTGATGCATATAAGGAGAGGGAGAGATTTCGTTGTCCGTAGGGCGGGATTTGGGGCTACATATACAACAAGTGATTTATGGAAGCTTTACTTCCTTTGGAGGACATTATACACATAAATCCATCCAACACATACAATGATGACAAATAGAGGTGTGAGTATCACACTGACAATTAATTTCGAAAATATCATGGGCTTCTCTAGTTTTTCCTCTGAGTTACTAAGTAGCAAAATCTCTTCTGCATTTTAAATTTGGTTTCGGAAATAATCATGGCGAGATATACACATCGATTTGTACAAAAAAAAACATTTTAGAGGGTTATGAAACTTTTGAATCACTTACAAATTTCAATGTTGAGATAAACTTACCAGCAACATGTTAATATAAATGAAATATTTTATAAGCCCCGCATAAACATAACGGTTTTGGTCGCGTTTCGACCATTATATACTACACAGGCATAGAATTTGCCTTTTTTTATCCCGGGGTTCCAATAATATTTTAAATGCCTCACACAAGCCGAGTTATTCCTTAGCATCGAGGAACAATCCCTTTAGAGTAGTAATACCGAGCAATCCGATTCCGAAACTAGTCAGTGATTTGTCACTGATTTTGAACATAAAGGACCAATCACTGCATCGTGTGTTCTCGACTTGGCCAATCAGAGCGCATACGTCCTTGACTTAGCCAATCAAAACGCATTGGCGATGGTGGGACATTGGCGGAATAAATTGCAATCAAAATCAACGTCATTGCGCTTGTTTAGGTTAATTGTTCGATGATCCTTAGACACACTAAGGTTCAAACGTTACGTCATTTCAACGCCTCTAAATTTTTTTTTTTTGTTTTGAATTACTTCCAATGTTGAGATTACAAACGGTTTTGGCCGCGAATAGTCGCGATTCGCAGGCGTGCCATAGAAATTCGCATTATTATCCCGGGATTATAAATTTTTTTTAAACGGCTCAAGTTATTCCTTAGACACAAAGGATCAATTCTAACGTCTCTAAAAATCTTTCATTTTTTTATACAAATCTCGCCATGATTCTTTCGCTTCTTGACGGTTTCCCGGTGAAAATCGTAAATATAAAGATGGTAGTGAATGTGACTAGTAGTAGTATAATATAACCGACATGCTTCTGATTAAGGTGTATGAGCAGGTCCCCCTGCGGCCACTCGGCGTCGGCATGCTGCGCGTACTGCGGGCGGCTGCCGAAGGCCGCCTCGTGGCGCAGCGTGCCCGCCTCCAGCAGCTCCCGCAGCGCCACCGCTCGCCCCAGCTTGCTGTGCACGCACAGCTTGCGTAGCAGCCGACATGCTGTCTGAACGCCGCGGAGCTTGTCCATTATGTCTATGGACAGGTTCAACTTACCTTCTGGTTTGTGTCATAGACTATCTTAGCTCAGACAGGGCTATCAAGTATAGATATTAAAAGATGCCAGCTGTTTGTGTACTAGTTGATGTATTTTTAGTTTTTTTTTTTTTTTTTTTTTATTCGACTTAGTCGGTAAACAAGCATACGGCCCGCCTGATGGTAAGCGGTTACCGTAGCCATATGGATGCTTGCAATGCACGAAGCGTGGCTCACGCGTTACCGACCTTTCCCCCCTCCCCAATGACCTCTGGCGACCTTACTCACGCGCAGGAACACAACTTTACACAACATGCAACTGCGGTATTCTGTAAGGTGGAGGTACTTCCCCAGTCGAGCTGCTCTTTGAGCGAATACACGCTATGCTCTACCTCTCTTAAATAAAAGTATAATATTTTTCCAAAAATTAAACCGCCTTCAAAGTAACAGAGAAAGAGCAAGACGTGTTCCATAGAAAATACCCAATTCTACCAAAATGTTTATGGTACCGTAGATATTTTCGCAAAATCTTTCGGTAAACAAAATTATCTGATTTTAAATTCAATTCTCACATAAAAAATGTCTTGAAAGCCAGAGCTTATTACAATAACCAGTTGAGTATATAATTGTTTATATTTGAAAAAAATTGCCAATATAGTCAGATTTTCCAAAAAAGCCTCAGTTGAAGGCCGACTTCCGGACCGGTGGTCACTTCAGTAGCTTTGACCTTTATAAGTGACCTACTAGGGCCTAAATTCATTAAATGGCCATGACTTTGACATGGGGCTGAGAAGATGCCCTAAGGGGGTCAGTACTGCTAGTCCGCCTCAGTTTACATATATTACAATACTTATCAATAATACGAACATTATTAGAAGATTATGATGATAAATGAGAGAGTCAATTTTTGTTCGATTAAAAAGTATATTGACTTACCTTTCTCATGTAAACAGCGGAAGAAATATTTGACAGTCGCTTGAACCACTTTCAGAATAACTTCAACGCTTGGCGGCGGCGATTTAGTTCCCGACATATCAACTCTGTCTAGTACCTAAAACAATGGCATATTGTTGGCTTTTTGAAAAGTAAATATACATCACAATTTTGCTGTGGAATGTGATGATGTGGTCTAAGCGCGAAAAGACTAAAAGGCAACTGACAATCATATTAAGATGCCAGAACACAATCTATCTGTATCATCGCCATGTCTTCTTTCACGGACAACATGGTGTGTAAAAGTGGGTGATGTTGTATGTATGTGAGGTTGAGGTTAGGTGGTTTGTGCGTGTATGAGGGTGTGATTGTGTGTATGCCCCTCGCGGTTAAAGTGTGTATGTGAGGGGTGTGTGTGTGTGTATGGGGGTGAGTTTGTGTGTATTTGAGGTGGTTTGTGTGTGTATGAGAGGGCGTGGTTACATGTAAGGTGGTTTGTGTGTGTATGAAAGGTGGTTTGTGTGTGTATGAGAGGGTGTGGTTGTATGTGAGGTGGTTTGTGTGTGTATGAGAGGGTGTGTGTATGAGAGGGTGAGGTGGGGTGAGTTTGTGTGTATTTGAGGTGGTTTGTGTGTGTATGAGAGGGCGTGGTTACATGTAAGGTGGTTTGTGTGTGTATGAAAGGGTGTGGTTGTATGTTAGGTGGTTTGTGTGTGTATGAGAGGGTGTGTTTGTATGTGAGGTGGTTTGTGTGTGTATGAGAGGGTGAGGTGGGGTGTGTGTGTGTGTGTGTGTGAGTGACCTCGGCGAGCGCGTGGCAAGTGGGCATCTCGGGCAGGTCGGAGCAGGTGGCGACGCGGCGCACGCGCAGGAGCGAGCTGCGCTCTCCGAGCGCGCCTCCCACCACGAACAGATTCGCTTCCACCGCGCGACCGATCGGACGGGAGCGCAGGTGCGATACTTGGTTCGAATTCTCCCATCTGGACAAAAAACAACATTTAATATCATTTATAATTCAAATAGGCGTTACTTATTGTGAACTCTAACACCGGTTTGGAAGACTAATTTTGCTTACGTGTGGCACTTCCTGGTAGGGCCATCAAAAAACCCTTAATTTTTTTGGGACCGACTAAATCTGATATTTCGCGATACATTTTGGGAGCGGACAGTACCACCATAGAATCATATACGCTTAAAATTGGGACGACAATATCTGGCCCGAAATTATTGACAGACTCGAACTCAAATTCACATGGCCATGCCACACAAAATAAACATTAATCTTTACCAAATGATAAAGAAATGTGTATAAATTGGATTGTTATTAGTATAATATTTACGAACCTCAACAACTTAATAATATTCATACAATAATGGTGCAAGTAGGTCTTCTGATCTTTTGGCCCGCTGCCTTCAATGAAGCACCTCTTTATCTCTGAATCTGATATAATGGCATCTCTCAGTGCATATTCAACTCCAGTATTTATGAAATTCTGGTATCTTTCTGTGTCCATATTGATGTCTGGTGAATCGGTTGGTGTGTGCATGGTTATTGTACCAGATATAATGCGGACTAGGAGTGCTAATGTGGAATCATCTCTGCAGTATTGTAGCATATAGCTTATTGTGCTCACAAATTCTGATGGGAGGTTGTAACCTGAAATATTATTTATTTTTTAGTCGATCATTTATGACGGCTTTCCCTAGATAGTGTAAACATATGGTTATATCAAAAAAAAACTGTATATGCAATCCAGCTCGAAGGACCATTAAATGTACGGGCCTAGTAGTAGTTAGCCCAGTACATTTGAATTGTAGTTGATGTTGGAGTGCGTAGATAAACCACTTGTGAAGTATCAAAGGTATATTGACTATATTCACAGTAAATGTTTGGTGATTCGTTCCTCTTGATGTTGTTGATGTAAGACGTTATAATGCACTGTAGTAAAATGTTAAGAATATCCGTGTATTTATGCTATTATTAGCGGGCGACAAAAGTAGGCAGATGGCAAAGTGCGAACACAGAAATAACAGCTTACTAATGTACTGTTTAGGTCCCATTTTTCAATCGATAAACCTCAGATAAGTTATGCCTTTAATAAGTCTATACATAAAAAACTAATTTAAAAAAAAAACTACTTCAACATACACTCATTTGCAGTCAGCGAAATATTTTCAATGGAATACGTCGTGATCTTTCGTTTTTCCTAATTGCACTAGAATTTGACCAAAGTTTTGAGATGTTTTCCTTTGACACCACACCCGTAGCTCGTATATTCTTACCGCTAGATACCACTTATCGGGCAATTGGAAAACCGGCCCTTAGAAGGGTTAATTAGTTGGTCATATAATGGTTAATTCCAGAAGGTCCTTACATATAATTACGAATATTATATACTTACTGACTAATATAAGTATTCTAGTGAGTGTATACTTTTCTAACTGATTGCCAGTTAATACTTTTTCCCTCACTAAGTTGATTTCTTCCGCTGTGCTCATCAAAAGTGGTAGATTCTTTTCGGGAAATAAACACTCGTACTCCAACTTTTGTAGCAAATATTCTGTAACAAAGTAACATAAGATATTTCTTTTTACCTATCAACAGAATATTTTACGAGTGATAAGTAAACACTATGTTTGTTGATCAACCATGCAAGATAATGGGAACTGACTTTGAAAATTAGGACATGAGGAATAGGCACAGCTACTGAAGATCGCAACCATTTCGGAAATCAGCACCAAAAATGTATAATAACTACCATATCATTTTCTGTAAAGGAACAAATGCTGACAAGTAGACGGCCCACCTGATGGTAAGTGATTACCGCCGTAGCCTATGGACATTTGCAATACCATGGCGATTGTCAATGTCTTGCCGACCATGAAGAGCTCTATTTCCGCCGCTTTTGAATACTAACTATACGTATACTAATCATATGTATACTAACTACATGTATACTAACTACATGTATACTAACTATATGTATACATCATATATGCATACTAACTACATGTATACTAATTACATGTATACTAACTACATGTATACTAACTACATGTATACTAACGACATGTATACTAACTACATGTATACAAACTACATGTATACTAACTACATGTATACTAACGACATGTATACTAACTACATGTATACTAACGACATGTATACTAACTACATGTATACAAACTACATGTATACTAACTACATGTATACTAACGACATGTATACTAACCCAGCAGCTGCCTGCAGAAGAGGTTGTTCTGCGCGTGCCGCAGCAGCAGCAGTAGACAGTGCACGTCGGCTCGCAGCAGCAGCGCCACCAGCGAGGCGGGCCCCACGCCCTCCCAAGCGGACGAGTTTCTTTGTGACGAGCACACTGCACACAGCCGCTCCATTGCCTCATCCGTTACTGGATCAATTAAATATACTTACTGCGGCTACTGTGATAATGATAAAAACACTACCTGTTCCCCGAGTTCCCGGGATATAAAGTACCCTATAATACTCGGGGATAATGTAGCTTCCAATATGTGAAAGATATTTCAAATCCTACTGGTAGTTCCTAAGATTAGCCCGTTTAAATAAACAAAAAAACTCTTCCGCTTTATTATTTTAGGAAAATAGATTTGGCGAGTAAAAAAAAATGAAAAATGTATGTCCAGTGATTGTCTAATAAACTGCATGTCAACTTATTTATGTTGAAAATATACTAGGTATGTAGTTGCATTATGAAAGGCACTTACAGTAGTACCCAACTGATATGGCGCGTCGTGAATCTTCGTTCACACAGAAAAGAAAGTATGGCCTGAAGATTAACGAAAGAATGCTTAAAACTTACAATCGACCTTAGATCACTACTATAAGGTTCATAATACACTGCAGCTGCAGCAGTTCCGTCTCACTATCAAGTCACACCCCTCCGCACACATGGCGGCAGCTGCCGACAAATAGCATTTCCCGCGCTTTGAAAATGTTTCTTCTGCGCAGGTACATCGGTAAGCCATATTAGTTGGGTACTACTGTACCGTTTTGTTGACAACCACTCTTAGATTTACAAAAACAGAGTTTTTTTTATTCAAATAAAAAAGCAGCAAATTTAGCTTTCAACCTAATTCTTTTGCGGTTTTTATTATTGAAATGTTATATAGTATATGTAGTTATATGCTATTCATTAAAAAAAATGTACTTACAAGTCTTTTCAATATCTTGTATGAGTGCCTTCAAAACTATATCAGATTTGGATGCCAAATTAAGTAAGTATGGAATAACTTCTCGTTTTTTCTCCAGTTTGCCATCTTCTCTAATTGCTTCCTGTAACAAAATAATTAAACTGAATTTAAATCTAAAGGGAAAATTCAGGAAAATAAAAAAAGTTGAAAATTAATGTTGTTTTCACGGAAATCTAAATTTGCCCATAACTTTTTATCGTGTTGACTCAGGACCTTGATTTTTATACACCTATAGACCTTAGTATCTAGTTTAAATTGCAACTTGCTAGTTCCACCCCTTCCTGAGAAAATCGGTGGTGACACACAGACAGACAAATGGACAAGCGAGTGATCTTATAAGGGTTCCTTTTATTACCTTTTGAGGTACGGAACCGTAAAAAGATGTTTAATGAAAAATTCATAGTGAAACCAGAAGGGTCTTCGCTAAGCTTTAAGAAGAAAATGAGCTCACCTGGAATAAATCAACAAGAGCTGCGCGAACATGGAACAACGCGGGGGGATGGTGGGCCAGATGTGCCAAGACAGCTCTCGCGGCGTCGGCGCCCAGCGCCAGCGCCCGGGGCGCCACCAGCGCCGGCTCCGCGCGCCCCACCCACCCCACTGCCCACGAGCATGCCCAACAACCTGGACAGCACACTACTTACTAACTATTCACATGCTAAAGAGATAAGTTTGTGGGACTAAAACACATACCATGAATGGAGGGACTTAGTTCTGTGTTAAATAGATAATGCACGTCCCTCCATCCTTTGTATGTGTACCCTTTTGGCATGCAAAGTACATAAACTCGCGTCATCTTTTGAGATCTATATCTGTAATACAATCGGTCAATGCAAGTACAAGCCACCATTTTCAATTTAAGTATTATTACCAAGCATCATGTCAATGCATTTTGCCCTTTCTTCTGAATTGAGTAAAGTCAAGTTTTGTGTCGTTATGTCCAATAGTACCCGAACAGGATCTGTGCTTTGTAGTGTTATATCTGAAAACATCAAAATAAATAAATACTGGTTGCACTCATATACCTATTATACTTCTTTCTCTATATAAAAAGAAAAAAGAAAATTAAGAGAAAATATTTATTTTCCACACACCTTAAAATTAACAACATAATATGAAAACATATAAAAAACGGGAATTTTGTGCAGACAATTTGGCCACCAGTGGGCTTAGTGTGAGTTTTTTAACGCACTCGATAAGGTTAACGTTAACTCTAATTTGTATGGCATTGTACTAGCGCCGCCTAGCGGCAATTGGCGGCGCCTGGTCCTGCGTTAAAAACTCGCACTAAGCCCTCAGCTCAGCATAATGTTGTGCACAGTCAGCAAACAGCGCTGATTTTCAACTGACTTATGGTGGACAAAAGCAATAGAAGTAAGCAACAGAAAGCTGGCTCACAAGAGACTGGTATACTATCTATAATCCTAATAATAATTATTATAAATCAACAGGTTTCAACAGAACTTGGCACTTAGATAGGATTCTGCTAGATGGAAGCTAGCATAATGAGACTTATAATTGGATACTTACTAGCTATATTAGCTTTCTTGGTAGCTATATCCATGATCAAGTTGATACACCACGGTGCTATGAACGGTGCCCATGACTGTCCCAGACCACACAGCTCTGGACCAATCATGCTGACACTTTCCAGTGAACCATTTGTACTTGGGTCGGGCTGAAACAAGAGCATAATTGTGTTACAGCAGAGTGTAACAGGTTTTCTTGAAGGGCAGACGGAGAGCAGCAAAACTGCAGAATAAAGTTCACAATGTTTATTATCTTCGTATTAATACAAACAATGTATTCCATTATAGCATGCAGAGACTAGAGAGAGTAACCATTAGTGCAGACACAAAATCAGTGATGAGCTCAACAGCGAGTACAGAATAATTAAATATTCTATTTGACTAATAATCTTTTATATTGATTTCTTAATAGGTATTTTGAATGTATAAAAACCAGCTAATAAAGCTGTTTCTATATTAATTTTTATTATTTGTTGTTAAAGTGGCAATAGAAATATGCATTCAACTTTCTACCTTTTGCGTTCCACTAACAGACAGATAGATGAACAGACAGCGGTGGCTTAGCAATAGCGGCCCGTTGGGACCCTTTGGGTAAGGAACCCTAAAAACTAACTTATGTTAATTTCTTCAAACCAATGAATCAATATAAACAAACAAAAACCAACACGAATAATACAATAACAATTTAAGAACATTCAACTCCTGTCTATCCTAATACTGTAGGTCTTTGATAAATAACCCCCCTTGGATCCTGAGCTCACAAGCGGTTTAGAGCCCCTCAGTCTGAGGAAAGACTTTGGCTCCTTATGTGTGTTCTACCACTTTTACAACGGACAGTGTTCTGAAGAATTGTTTAAGATGATGTCCACGGCTACCTTCCACCATCGCAACTCTCGCCATCAACAGGGAGTCCATTCTCACACATTGAAATAAGAATCGTTTCGAACTGTGCGGTCTCAAAGGAGCTTCCTTCCGCATACGCTCAGATTGTGGAATGAGCTCCCTGCCGTGGTTTTCCCAATGGGGTACAGCATGGGGTTCTTCAAAAAGGGTGTGAAGAGATTTCTGCAGGGTTGGCAACGCGCGAGTGACGCCCCTGGTGTTGCATAGGCTACGGTAACCGCTTACCATCAGGCGGGCTGTATGCTTGTTTGCTACCGTATCGTTTTTATACTACTTATGTATAAAAAAAGGAAAAAAAATACAAACTAAAGAAGAACATTTGGTCAATACAAATTACGGTTATTAAAATAGAAACCCTTTTCTGGCATAAACTGACCTCATAGTCTCCCTGTTTGAGTGCAGCGTTGACAGCATCATGGAAGACCATAGCGAAGTACTCCAATACAGCATCTCTCGCTGCTGGGAAGTTCTTCAGCAGGGTTAAGCCAATCTTCGTGAGCTCTGGGGCATTTTGTGCATTCCTCCTCGACACACCGTATATAAAACTATTGAGATCGGCAGACAATGGGGTGGTTTTACTCTGCGAAATCATTTTTGAGTTATATGTACCGTTGATTAATTTAATACAACGTAGTGATTATATACTCTTGGATAGTGTCAATTTTGTTGAAATTATAAACATTTGTACAATATAAATCTGCGACGTCTGAGATAAACAAACATTTACGGCGACGTCGGCGACGACGACATTATGACTAGGGTAGAGACACGAAAAACGTATCGATACTTTGTGGTATCGAGTATATTTCTATTCGATACTGATACTTTTTTTTTCAAGCCGCCTAGGAGGCATCCAACTAGCTTAACGACAATAACGGCCTAAGGCCGTTTTTTGCCGATATATTACTATACTCTTTGCCGTTTTCACACGAGACGATAACGACACAATTTTGTCGTGACGATAAACGACCGACGATAATTGGCAAACAGTCGTGTCGTCGTTCGTTTTCACACGAGGAACGATACCGCACCGTAACGACAGTTACGAATATTAATTTTAGCGACTAAACGTCCATCATGTGGCCAAATTTCAATGGCCGGCAACTGAACTTAGACTTTTTTTGAATTGACTTGATTTCTTTTTCCATGATAAAACCACTAGAAAGCTCTTACCAGTAAACAAACACCATTCAAAACAAACAGCGAGGTGACAAGAAGTGTCGTTATCGTTATCGTGCAGTTCGCCGTGTGAAAGTCCTGACGTTTTTCAATACATTTCGAAGGTCCGCTAAATCGCCACAGTAAAAAAATCGTCACGATCTAGCCGAACCAACGACATAGCCGAATTATCGTTCCTGTGTCGTGCAGTCATAGAACATTTATACTCTCACTGCGTGCAGTGCTGTGTCGTTATCGTTGCGTGTGAAAACGGTATATAGAAATGTATGGTCGGCTAAATCGTCACAGTTTTTTTACTGTGTGGTTACGGTGTCGTTATCGTCTCGTGTGAAAACGCACATAAGTGACCACCGGGACCAACGGCTTTACGTGCCTTCCGAAGCACAGAAACGGTCGATTTGAAATACCACTAGGCGGTCACCCATCCAGGTACCGACCACGACAGACGTAGCTTAACTTTGCCGATCGATTAAGAACGGCTAATCATGCTACACCACCAGCGCGTCATGTCCTGCCTACTGAAGTTAAATTGAATTGACGTTATTTAGTGACTGATATTAACCTATGCTCTATGCGCATTAGGCCCAAAGAAATGAGAAGTTTTCTTGTAGGTATTTAATTTTCTTTTCTTTAAGTCTCAATAGATGGCGTTAATATGACTGAAACGAACTATCTTGCTGTCAGTTCAATAAAAAAAAAAACTATGTAACTTCATGGGTGCGTTCAGTTACTACACATGTTATTGAACTGTTACTGAACGCTACGACGATCTTCGGGCGATCACACGGCGTAGTAACTGAACGCAGCCCATAACTATTTGGCTTTATACTGGTAATAGACGTTCCAATGGACTTTTTGGCGGGAACTTGCAGAGTGACGTAGCGTTTTCATTTCTATTTTCATAAATTTGTGTATTTTGAGTTTTATTGTGTATTTTTGGTGGTATTTTACCCAATAAAGATCATCCATGTGCACCAGTGAAGTGAAATGAAATGAATTATGTGTATCGTGACTTTTCAAGTTGTCTCAAAATGTCCGTGAAGAGTTTTAGTACAATGACCACCATTGTAGTAAAACATGACTTTTATGGACGGGGACTGACTGAGGACAATAATGTGAAGTGATTTATTGTGACTGGAAACTATAATATAACTCGACACTGGCAGAAATGAGCCTTAATTTGGGCTTGGTTGCCAAAATTAAAAATAAGAAGAAGATTTTTATTATTACGCAGGAGACACGGCCAAGGTACGTCCTGCCGTAGGAAAGTGTATAGTGCGGCAGCACCCTCATAATTATTACTAATGCCGGTTGGAAGCTTTCGCCGTCCTGCCCAAAGACTACAGTATATACTTAGAGAGTCCTGCCGCGCTGCACACGGCCCTGACCATCAGACGTCCGACAGTCGGATCTATTGAAAATGCGTGTTTGTGCAGTTGTGAATTGTACCAATAAGGGACGTCATACATTTCCAACTGGCGAACCACTAAGGTCACAGTGGATAAGAGCAACAAGGGTGGATGTCCAACGAATATCAAAACAATGATAGAAACAAATAATCCTTAAGCGTGACTTCCACAACAAAACAAACAACGGAAACAAACATCCACTCATACCAGTGTTGCCGCCTCTTATTACTAATTTTGGACGAAAAAAAACAGGCTGTTACCAAAAAGCAACGAAAATTAATTTTTGCTCCTCTGAAATTTGGTTTCATTTAATCATGTTCATGGTTGCCATTAATATCAATTAACACTTAATAGAAGAAATCTGTATATATATTTTTTTCAATTGTCGATTTTGAATTAAAAAGGATGGACACCGTCCGTTGTTGGCCTATGTGGCAACACTAAAGTTATGTGACAGCATATTTTGATTTGACAATTCAATTTGGTGATGACAGCGCCACCTAGTTATTTTGCAGCAACTCTTTAAATACCTACAAGAAAACTTCTCATTGCTATTCTTTATTCTATGATTAGGCCCTAAGAAAAGTACTCGATACCTTGAAGTATCGATACTTTTTTTAAGTAGGTTGCTTGGGCATATGTGATAATCGAAAACCGTAACTTACCGATACATTCTGTTGCTATAAAAACCGGTTATCTTGTAAAATTTCCTAGCAAAGAATAATAAAATATTTCTTAATCAGGCATGCTGCACAGTACTGCGCCACATAGTGATAAAACAAACAGCCAAGTGCGAGTCGGACTCACACACAAAGGGTTCCGTAAAGACGGAACGGAACGGAACGGAACGGAATAATATTAATAATTGCCCACTTTAATTTTTATTTTTATTAACCGACTTTAAAAAAAGATTAAGTTCTCAATTCAGTTGTATGTTATTTTGTGGTTTTTTTTCAATGTTTGTTACCTCATAACTCCGTCATTTTATTAACCGATTTGGAAAATTCTTTTTTTGTTTGGAAGGGTACATTTCCCGTTTGGTCCCATTGTCATCAGGTCAGGGTTTGATTACTTTTTAGTGAACTTTGAAGTTGGTATAAGTTTATGTAAAACAGTTTTCATTGAATTTTTATTATTTGTCGTTATAGTGGCAATAAAAATACACATTCTGTGAAAATGTCAACTGTGTTCCTATTACGGTTCATCAGATACAGCCCACTGACATACTGACGAACAGACAACGAAGGTTTAGTAATTTGATTGTGCCCGAAACGTAAGATTTCTAATACATTCTGCACATCATAATTTCAGCTTTTGACTGATGTGTTTTAAGAGTCCCGTATCTAATTCAGCTAATGGCTTTTTTCCCCCTGGTTAATGGTGGTGTACTCATAAAACCTAGGAGAAATCTCGCTCTCAAGTGCAGCTGCCGGAAAATAAAAAAACATTGGCGGTAGATTTTCAAAAAAAACCTTGGCGGTAAATTTTCAACTTGAGATCGGTAGCTAGCCAGTTGGATTCTAAACTTCTAATAAAGTACCCTACCATCGTACTATGATTGCCTCACGATGTTTTCCTTCGGCGAACGCTCAAACTCAATGCAGGATTCGAGCCAATCCGAGGCATGATCTTTGCCACGGTATTCTCATAACTAAGCTCTCATCAACTTAGGTTTTTATTCTTCCGGCATGATGATGATAAGTAATAGGCATTGCAAATCAATAGCGATAAATGTGTTGCCTATGTTTTGTATTTTCTGCCATTCGCTCCTAGAGCAAAGAAGTGGATATTTAAGAATATACAGTGGCCGTAGCTGACGAGCGCCTTAAATATATACAACTAATTCGACTTAAATATAGAAAAACTACTTCGACTCCTCGATTCTATTAATTGTAAAAATATAGTTATTATTTAAAAATATATATAAATTTGTATCTCGGCGGGGTTACTGGTGGATAGTTCGTGGATAGTTCCCTCCCTTCCTTGCTGCCCATACTCCTGTCAAAAACTAATTCTAGAGATCCGATACTAATTCTTTTCCATATAATTATTAAGGAATAGTATGAGGTGAGGATATTGGAAAGACTTCAATCAACAAACTAATGTATACTAAAAAGATATTGCTAATTGACCGTAATTCATGAAAAAGTTTGAAAAATTTTTCTTTTCTTTCTGCACTCCTCCTTATAAACTTTAACTATGCCAAATCTCACACCTCTGTGCGCGCAATATGCTAAAATAAGAGGGGTAAAAGATTTATCCTAACGTATTTCTACACTGGGCCGCAAAGCGTGGGCGCTCGTGAAAGGGTCGTATTCTACGAATAATAAGACTTATTATTCGTAGGTCGTATTTTGTTCACGTTTTGTGTTTTATGTATAATTTTACCCAGTTTTAAATCTTACTTTATGTTTCTTGCTCTTTTGTTTCACTTTATATGTGCTGTTAATAAATCTTTCTTATCTTACTTATTGAGATAAATTAAAAAAAAATGCATTTTTAATTATTTAATTATGAGAAGTATTGAAAACGCATATAAAACATAAAATTGAAAAATCAAAATTTGTTGTTATTTCTATTAATTAGCCAAAGATTAATTTATATATATGTTGTAAATCTGGGTGAGATTATCGCGTTGGCGACAAAACCCTTAAATAAAATAAAAAAATATTCGTCGTGCTCTTTCGCTGACTTCAAATCAGTGTCAGATTAGAATTATTTGTTTTTTTTTATACCACTAAGGTGGCAAACAAGTATATGGCCCGCCTGATGGAAATTTATGTATTTAGTAGGTAAGCAGTTACCGTAGCCTATGGACGCTTGCAACACCAGGGATATAACTCGCGCCATGCTGACCCTGAAGAAATCTCTTCACGCCCTTTTTGAAGAACCCCATGCTGTTCTCCATTGGGAAAACCAGGGCAATTTGATACTTTGTAGTGTACTTTGAAAGCGATTTTTTTCTTAAAAAGTTAATTTATTATATTTCGTACTATATCAAAAATATTCTTTCGAACTCGGAATAATGTAGCTTCTTATTAGTGAAAGAATTTTCGGAATCGAATCAATAGTTTTGGAGATCCATCCTACACCCAAATTAACAAACGCCATTTTTATTATTTTTTATTTATTTATGGGCTTGCGATTGGCTACTGACCCGCCCATAAGGGACGATGACGAAGCCTCAGACTATTCACTCTGGCCTTGAAATTTCCTAGATAGTAAGAGTGAGGAAACCTCCACGCCGGAAGCAAGTTCCACTCCCTTGCTGTCTGCATTATAAATGAGGATGCAAAACACTGTGTCCGTATTTTAGGTATGTCATCAACGTACGGGTAAAAAAAATCGGGCGCCTTGTGGTTATAATATTAACTAGCTATCTCCCGACGGTTTCACCCACGGTCCGAGTATAAAAATGAGCCTATATGTTCCATACCATAGGCTATCTGCATGCCAAATCTCATCGTGATCAGTTCAGCGGTTTAGGCGTGAAAGCGTAACAAACAAACAAACTAACATTCGCATTTATAATAATAACAAGGAGTGGTAATGATTAAGTATGGGTAGGAAGGATGTAGATGATTCTGGTTATTATAATTTTCCACTTTTTATGGTTCGCCTATTTGCCTAATAGGTATAGTATCATTATTTCCAAGAACTGGCTCCTTTTTCGACTGGTACAATAATGCAGACAGTATTTTTTTTTTAATACACGGATCCAATATACGAAATATATGTTAAAATTTGTCCCGAGACTCCTTTAAGCATTTTTATCCAGGACGTATATTTGGTACAATATTAGTCATATCACCAAAGTACAATCATTTTTAATTTTTAATTAAGGGTCAACAATCTTTATATACGATGATTTTAGTACCATTAAGTACCTTAATTAAACTTTTGTTTTTTTTTTAAATAAACAGATTTAAATTTAAATAAAAAAAAACCGTCTAATTTTATTGAATGGCTGCGTGATAAATATCCCAGAATATTTATTACTGTTTTTGTACGTGAAACAATTCTTGTCATAATTTTTTTTCAGATCGCTATTTTATTGAAAACTAATGTAAATATAACATTCAAGCCGTAGATAATATGATTACTAAGACGTTACTGTAACATATAATGAAATTAGTTTTTAGTAAATATATTATTAATAAAACCGGCCAAGTGCGAGTCAGACTCGCGCACCGAGGGTTCCGTACAAACCTGTAGGTATATAAGTAAATGGTAGTATAGACCTGAGTATTTGATATTAATTTCAATTTATGACCTATTAAAAAAAAACTACTTACTAGATCTCGTTCAAACCAATTTTCAGTGGAAGTTTGCACCGTAATGTACATCATATATTTTTTATAGATTTATCATTCTCTTATTTTAGAAGTTACAGGGGGGGGGACACACATTTTACCACTTTGGAAGTGTCTCTCGCGCAAACTATTCAGTTTAGAAAAAAATGATATTAGAAACCTCAATATCATTTTTGAAGACCTATCCATAGACACCCCACACTTATGGGTTTGATGAAAAAAAAAATTTGAGTTTCAGTTCTAAGTATGGGGAACCCCCAAAATTTATTGTTTTTTTTCTATTTTTGTGTAAAAATCTTAATGCGGTTCACAGAATACATCTACTTACCAAGTTTCAACATTATAGTTCTTATAGTTTCGGAAATAAATGGCTGTGACATACACGGACAGACAGACAGACAGACAGACAGACAGACAGACATGACGAATCTATAAGGGTTCCGTTTTTTGCCATTTGGCTACGGAACCCTAAAAACAGTAATGAATTAAAAAAAACAAAACAAATGCATAACACCTACATGAATGATCAATGACGCAGTTATATGACTAAACTGTGTAGCTATATAGATAGAGGGATGAAGTAAGCGAGGGGTTAGTGTGGAGAAATCAATAAAGTCTGCGCACGCGATCGGCGCACGCTCCTCCCGCTTGCACGTTGCTATAGGTGGTACCGTGGTACGGCCACGTGACGGAAACCAGACAGTTGTATATAGGACGCATATAGGTTTATGTAGGTTAGTTTTCAACATACATATGCGTAGCAACAACTTTTACTAAACTAAATATTAAAACTACATGAATCAGCTTGGTATGTATCCCTATTATAACATGTAGTGAACGAGTTAATTTTATATCGTTATATGTATCTATACAATTCCTCAGATTATCTCCTGTTCCATTAATCTTTTACTGGCTATTTGAAGCGGGGAGTTATATACCATGACTACTACGCCACCCGCTGGCTGTGGGTTTGGTTCCCAGACAGGACAGACGTTGGAGTGAATGAATATGTCTGTTTCTATTTGTTCTATGTGAGTATGTATCTTTATAAGAATTGATTTAAAATGAGTATATCAGCTATCAATTATTATAGTAGGCTGACCTCTCATGTACGGAAATCCTATACAATGCGAGATCAGCTTATACTGGAAACGTATAGCTTGATGTGTAGCCAAGTGTACAAACAACTTTGCTTAGTTTGGGTTGTGTGTGAAGAAATGTCGCAGAGTAAAATGCTTTTTACTTTAATCTAAATAATTATTCTAGATATGGCTAGACTAGAATATTTAGGATCCCCAAGAGAGCAAATGCACCAAAACATCGTACCTAAATAGGTATATAGTCTACGATAGCAATGAAACTAGGAATTAACAAAAGTCAGACCTACATAAGAATGAAAAATAATTAAGCCTAATGTACTTTTCATCTTAAAAACATTTATTCGTAAATCAACTGAGTGTATAATACTTAATTAGACTAAATACTCAAAGTACTTAATACACGAAGATTTCTAAAAGATAAAAACAAAAAAAAAAAACTTCATTAAATTATAAAAGCAATGAATACATGAAATTAATTATAAATAAAAAAGTTCGTTTAAATCGCCGCACGCAGGCGGCGTTCCTAAAAAGCTGGCGACGTTACCTCGTTGAATTGCTAGGCTAATGGGTTGCCCGAGGTAAGCGCCAGCTCTTTGGTCCCCTGTGGGATCAACTACGCTTCTGGACAGCTCCTTAACCAAACTGCGCGCCTCTGGACCCCAGCAACCCATTGTTTCGATCCCAAAAGGAATAAATACCTAAATAACCGTCTCCAAGAGTTACATATATCCTGCGCTTTCCTTCTTGTTTGCGCAAACATATAAGTATATTTAAATATGAGGACTTGTAATCACTCAAAAACAAATGTCATCATAGGTATATACATATCTTTCGTAAATGTTAGTATCACACCCTTATTGTGATCAACGCATGCGAAGCCAGTGGCAAAGCTAATAATCAATAAATCAATAGGTACAATAAGTTGAATGGTTTTCAAACTGCACCATTTACTGATAGTTGTCCATTTTAAAATCATTGTCATCATTTATAGCTAGTTACATTTATTCCTAAAATCCCAGTCGGAATCCTACCAGTAACCTAAGGTTAGTCTACCTACCTAACTAACATCTTTATAATTTGGAAGGTTCTTCTTACTTTTATAATTCGGTAGTACCTAGAGTGCTGGTTCCAGGAACTTGAGATAAATGCATGGACACAGCATTATTATGGAATAATGGTCAATTCACTTTATGAAGCATTACTTTGAATATATTATGCATTACCATTTATCCATGCGTTTTATCGATTTGTTGTGAACTTTAGCCTATAAGCACCATAGTTTTATATTTATATCGAACGATACAGGCTTGCGTTACTGGTTTACTACTACTTTACGATGCCAAGTGATGGTGTTGTTTGGGGTAACATACCTTCTTGAACAACAGGAATTGACAGTCTGTTAAGTGTATTTAGTAGTTTGGGATTTGGCTGGTTTATGTGATTGAACGGTTTAAACATACAAAATTAAGAAGGCTCTTTATTTCTGCTGGCGGCCGGGGAGTTTACTACTGGATACACACCTACCTACTTACCAAAGAGTACCTATAATAAAAAATTAAATTAATATTCAGAATTCTAAGAAAATTATATCCTAATATCAAGTTACTCCTACTACGTAGACCTTTACATTATTGTATTCCTTTGTATGTTTTTTTTAACTGATTGTAGACCTGTATTTGATCACAATCTCACCATGGTAAGTGATGATGTGGCCGAAGGTGGTAAGCACAAAAAACCTAAAAGGAACTGGCTCTCAAGTGCAGCTGTCGGAACCATAGATCTTGATGGTCGGAACACACCAATTACATAGTAGTAAAAAATAAATATACTCAATATATTTACGCCAATTATCTTCCAATGATGCAGATGTCTTAGTACTGAACGCAGTGCACCCTGTTATTAATTACAAATTATCATATCGCAGTAGGACTTATTTATCATACCTAAGTAAATAGAATTTAATGAAAATATAAACATTATAAATAATTAAATAGGTAGGTAGAATTATTTTCAGTTTATATAAACACGCGCCTGAAAAGAAATATCTTCGGAAGCATACCAGTAATAGGTATTCTCATAGTTTGTGGAATAAAAACAATTTGCGCGTGAACAGGGTGCCGCGGCAGGGCGGGCGCCGGTAGCGTCCGACGCGCCCCTCGCGATACGACGCAGGCGCGCGTCTCCAACCGACGCTCACAAGCTTGGATCGATGAGATAAACGCGCAACCCCGGTTTTCAAGTTAAATCAATACGAATTCTATCGATTTTTGTAGCCGCAGTCGCCGCATACCGAACTCGAGAGTCGCAAGCGGTGGGTGCGCGCATTGCTTTCATTTATATTTCGGGTAAAATTCAATAGTGATACAATGTTTACAAATTGGAGATTTTGTGCATAAGAAAATTAGAATGCGGTTCTTATTTTCGAGTATACATTATCGATTTATCGAATTATTGCCGGTTTATTAAGGTAAAGTTGAACTCTATTTTTAATTTTTGTAGCATAACGGAAATCAATTAAAACAATCTTTAACTACATTTTAATTCAGAAAAAATGTTTTAATATAATAAAAATAGACCATATTCTTTAAATAAAATGTTATGATTAAATATATTTATCAGAATCAATTTATTTTTGAATAGGTTTAAATTTAAGTAAAAAATATAAACGCTTGGGCACGTTGCTGCAGTGTTTTGTTTTGTTTGTTTGACGCTTCGCTCATGCGACGCGACGTAACTCGAATACTACAAAACGTAGCATAATGATATTTCTGTCCTGGTCTTTTACTTATAAGAGTGACAGTGACAGAAGAAAACAAACATTAAACTAATCTGATTGAAGGATGGAACTTTATTATCAATCAGTTCAGTCAGTTGCTTGCTTGAAAAGGTTAACTTTTACAACTTGTATGTAATGAAACTTTTATTAGATTTTGAGTAATTATAATGCACGCAAGTGATATCTCTGAGACTTTGAGTGTGCCAATGTGGAGCAGCAGAGACAGTGTTTCGAACATGTAGTATTCCAATAGTTGGTGCACTTATGTTTCGTAGCTATGGTAGGTACGATTTTCATTCCCAAACAAATCCCTATGTAAACAATAAAATAAGATTGAACAAATGTGAAATGGCAATTTAATATTTTCACAGATGCTCGTAGTCATATAGAGAAGAAAATGACGTCTACGGACACCTACCAGCTAAAATGGCACTCGCACAGCTCGCATCTAAACGTTTCCGTAGCGGCGTTGCTCCGCTCGGAACGTTTTACAGATGTCGTGCTGTGTACAATGGATGGGTCGCAGATACCTGCACACAAGTTCATCCTGAGCTCGTGCAGCGTGTACTTGAGCAACCTGTTCGAAGGGCAGCGGTCTGTGACACGCATGGGTGGCATGCTGTACGTAGTGCTACCTTCCGAAATATCTACAAAGGCGTTGAAGATTCTCGTTGAGTATATGTATAAAGGTTAGTAGAATAAAGTAAATTTCTTTTCTTTAATTGTAAATCCTTTGACTGTTTGACGATCCGTGCGGGCGATGAAAACAATAGAAATCAATTGTTATTTTTTAACCACAAGTCAAGGGATTAAAGCTCAGTTCAGCTATAGACTACAATTTGCTTCTCGTTCTCACTGCTAACATAATTTACAGGTGAAACAACTGTCTCAAATGAGGTACTAGATACTGTACTAAAGGCCGGTGAAGTTCTTAAAATACGAGGTCTCTGGAGACAGACAGATGAAGCAGGTGGAGACTCTACTCCTGCTGAGAAGACTACAGCACCTGCAACCGCTGTAGTTAACAAACAGGTTATTCAGAAGAAACCTGAAGATTCACAAACCCCTAAAATATTAGTAAAGAAAGATGATAAGTTGCTCAAAGCCTTCAATCCTGTCCAGCAGCAAGGCGGAGTTAATAGGTATATACTTTAATTGGTAATAAATAATCCTATGGTTAGTTTTTGATCAACATAATTTATTTATATTCTTAAAAATAAATATTGTAGAGAAATTCTTTGCCAACATCTATTTTAAGCAATAACTAATATTCAACAGGCCAATGTTCATTGGACCACCAAAGCTGGTATTCATAAAAACCAGTGAAGCAGGTGGTCAAGCCGCACTTAGACCTGGTGCACCAAAGGGTCAGACAATATTGGTTGCTCCAGCTCCTCAATCAGAGCCCACAGTTACCGCCAGTATTGTGGCACCAACACCTTCAACCACCATATCCATTTCAACCTCAACCGTTGCGGATGATTCACCCGATGAAGCACCACCACCAAGGATCTTGAGACGGCATGCAGCTGAACGGAAGTATGGAAAGAGACAAAAGACTGACACAACTGTGGAAAATGATGAAACTAAAGATAGTGATAACACTTCTGAAACATCAAGTGAGTATTCTGTAGATTAAAAATAAATATTTTATCTTTATAGGAAATAAAATTTTAGACATCCTCATTTCTTTATCCTTACTTAACCTATTGGTTCTCGCGAGGGACCCATCCTATTATAACAATTGATGTTATTGTTATATTTTTAAACTCAAGCCAAAGAATTAATATATTAATGTAAATGTGTGTTTGTTTATTACACTTCCACACCTTAACTACTCAACTGATCATGATGAAATTTGGTATTCCCAAGGCCAAGGGTATGGAGAAGGACACAGAATACTTTTTAAAACCACGAATGTGGTTGAAACTGCAAGGGATAGCTAGTCATGTTATACAGGGTGTGGCGTAAAGAGTAGTCAACCCATTACCTATGGGTGGGGGGAGTCATGACTGATCAGAAAATCAAAAATTATGTTTTAATTTTGGGCATTTTTTTAATTTCATTAAAATTAAAATTTGTATTAAAATTATGAATAATAAAAAAACCAAGCGAACCAACCCGCCAACGGTATGAAAACAAAAGTTTACATTTGATAGTGCATCTCTCCAAGAGTACTACTGAAAAAACAGACAATGAAAATACTTTTATTTGTGAAAATGGCATCGAAAAAAGTGACCAAGGGTGTAATTATTTATGAAATTTAAAAAATGCCCAAAATCTTGAAAACCAAGGCACTTTTACTAAACATAATTTTTTATTTTCTGATCAGTCTACTCTCTCACTACTCTTTACGCCACACCCTGTATAGGGTCTTAGAAAATTATTGAATGTCCTGAAAATTTATCAAAAAAACATTTTATTTCACAGAAAAGTCATCACACAGCAATGTAGAAATACAATCGGAGATCCAAGTGAAAGATGAGCCAGATTGGGATGCAAGTAGTATTGAAGAGGAGGAACGATCCATTGCTGAGATGTTTCAAGCTGAAATGAGTGTCAAATCTGAGCCAATGGATGAAGTTGATATTGAAGAAGACAGCTTAGTAAGTTCAATATTTATACAAGCTCTAACATAGATTTAACATGTTAGAGCTATATACAAGCTCTATTATACTCTATATAAATAAATTGTTGTAATTACATCTAGAGAAATGTAAAAAACATATAATAAAGAATGCATACAATATTCTTAGCCAGGGCTGGATTTTAGGTAATAAGCTAGTAGCCTGAAAAATTATATTTAGCCCGAAATTTACATTATCAAAAAATATTAGAATTTTTTTTTGTCAATTATCCTGGGAAATGATGAAATAAAGATTCAAAATATTTTTTTACTTATACCTTGTGTTTAAAAAGGCTAAACTACTCCATTCAATATTAATGCCTTGTCATGGTAGAGCTAAAAAAAACTAGCTACAATAGTATTTTTTTTTTACTCTGAATAGCTTTTGCAAAACTGTAGGTGCTTGACGACAGATGCTTCTAAATAAGGAAATCGTTCCCTGAGTATTTTTTATTAGTTAGCTTACCACCATGCTAAGGTTGGTAAGTAACAAGGTAACAACAACAAGTAATAAGGTTGGTAAGTGGTTGGTAAGGTTTTGAGAGAAGTAGAGCATAGCGTTTATTCGCTCAAAGAGCAGCTCGACTGGGGAAGTCCACCTTACAGAATACCGCAGCCAAATAACTTTATGTTGTGTAAAGTTGTGTTCCTGCGCATGAGTAAGGTCGCCAGAGCTCATAGGGGAGGGGGGAAAGGTCGGTAACGGTAACATATGGCTACGGTAACCGCTTACCATCAGGCGGGCCGTATGCTTGTTTACCGACTTAGTTGTATAAAAAAAAGGTTTCTTGTTTCACAATGTGGTAAGTGAGTGAAGTGGTCAGATGGTACAACGTGTGTAATGGTGCAGGTATACAGTCCACTGTCGTGCGAGCTGTGCGCGGAGGTGTTCACGTTGCCGGCGGCGTGGGTGCGGCACGTGCAGGCGCACGCCACCGGCGCCGACCACACGCACGCGCGCAAGCGCAAGTGCCGATCTGCTGTCAGTATACTATATACTATACTATACTACCTTTTTCTTCTTATTTTTAAGTTTGGCAACCAAGCCCAAATTAGGACTTATTTCTGCCAGTGTCGAGTTATATTATAGTTTCCAGTCACAATAAATCACTTCACATTGTAGTCCTCAGTCAGTCAACGTCCATAAAAGTCATGTTTTACTACAATGGTGGTCATTGTACTAAAACTCTTCACGGACTTTTTGGGACAACTTTAAAAGTCACGATACACATAATTCATTTAATTTCACTTCACTGGTGCACATGGATGATCTTTATTGGGTAAAATACCATCAAAAATACACAATAAAACTCAAAATACACAAATTTATGAAAATAAAAATGAAAACGCAATGTCACCCTGGAAGTTCCCACCAAAAAGTCTAGTTTTAAGTTTAACACCCAACCATTTTTCATTAGGACCTACTTTTCCAGTGTCGAGTTATATTATACTAGCTGTCCCCCGCGGTTTCACCCGCGTTCCCGGGATAAAAAGTAGCCTATGTCCTTCTCCATACCACAGGCTATCTGCATGCCAAATTTCATAATGATCCGTTGAGTAGTTGAGGCGTGAAGGCGTAAAAAACAAACAAATAAACTCACTTTCACATTTATAATATTAGTAAGGATTACAAATTGTAAATTAGAATAAATTACTTTCACATAATCTGCACTGTGTCGGTCACTGTCCATAGATATTTCACTTCACTGGTGCACATGTTATGAACTTTATTAGATAGAACACCACCGATGTGGTAAAAAAACCACAATAAAACTTAAAATACGCGAATTTATGAAAATAAAACTAAAACGCAATGTCACTTTGCAAGTTTCCGCCAAAAGGCTTATACCACCATAACCGGCAAAAAAACCTACAGGCAATACTTTTATTTTACTTTCATTTCTGGCGTACTATATTTTTCTTTTTACACTACTTAGATAGCAAGCAAGCTTACGGCCCGCCTGATGATAACCGGTTACTGTAACCTACGAAAACTTGCAACACCACTTGCCCACCCTAAAATGCCTATAATACCCTGTGTCTGAATTATAATCCTTTTAGATTTTAATATATTCAAAACTAGCTTTTCCTTTGGTTTCTAGACTATAATACTCGGGGATAATGTAGCTTCCAATTAGAGAAAAAAAAAAACAAATAAGACTGATAGTTTAAGAGATACAGTCAAATAAAAAACTCTTCAGCTTTATTATATTTTACATTATGCTATCTAAGTCGCTTTTCACATGTAAATACTGAAACGAGACCAGTTACATAGGCGGCTGTTGTATAGGCTTACATGTCGCTACTGGTTAGTAACGCATTACTTACACCGGCGACTGTACTCGTCATCAAGACAGAGACAAGAGAAATAGTAGACTAAGTTGTCGAAAAGTGATTACAATTACCGTGATTTGAGTAGACAAGTGGCTAGACGTGGTTCCACCTTCACCAATCTAACTGTCATTAACAGAGCGACGACACTGAAGAAACGATGGCGCTTCTCCGCTGCGATCTCTGTCAGAAACACTTCCCCAACCCAGCTGAGTGGGTGCGACATATACAAAGTACCCACACGGAGATAGGTTAGTGTTTACCACTTTTATTGTGTTACCAATATTTTACTATTTTAAGGGGTATATTTTAAATGGTTGTAGCTGGTGGGTGTTAAATTAGTTCTTAGTGCTTCTAGATATATTTTTTAACTTGGCCCTATTCATGGAGTGTTAAGATAAAAGTCGAATAAATTTAAAATTATTTAGTGTTGCACTTTGTCCACGACTGTGATCCGGCCCTGTTGATTTATCGTGTAAAATATAAGGGAATAGTTATAGCAATAGCTTTTTGGGCGCTATAAACTGTATGACAGACGGCACTCAACGCTTGATACAATCCGTGCATATAACAAAACATCGTGCTTTCGTCGCGCGCCCAAGTCCTAAAGTGAGAAACACATTATTAGACGACAATAAATAAATAAATGTAGGTCGCGAAGCACAATAACCTAGTCTTTATTTAAGTGCTTTACTAATCATTTCAAACTATATTTTAAAGTACCTAAATAAATTACCAAACAAAGAGATTTTGAAGATTACACACTTTTCGGGCGCCATTTTTTTTTTTTTTTTTTCTAATGTTATACTTGGTGGATACAACAAAACTATATTAAATGAAACCACGTAAAGTACTCATGTACACGATTAACTTTTACTATACATCAAATTTGCAGAAAAAAAATTACAGCTTTTCATACTCATACTCATTTCATAAAAGTTGATCGTATACATGATTACTTTACGTGGTTTCATTTAATGTCGTATTGTCGTATCCACCCCGTATAATAAATCAATCTAGCTGTTCTAGCACCATAGAATGCGTAAAATCATTGAATTAGTAATTTTTAATGATTATTGATTTGTCAAACATCGATCTCTTTTTGAAAATAACTCTTTAACGTGACGTATTAGGCCATAGACACTCTTGTAATTTTTTGTTCGTATGAGTGTCCCCAACCAGTAGGTCTCAAAGCGCGCCGGAATTTTCAAAAAAAAAATGGTGCCTGGTGCCTGGCTGATTTTAGAAAACACACTAAAATATAATGAATTTGTAGATACATAAGGGGCTATCCGTATAATACTAACGGGTGACTTTTGTGGCGTCAAATATCTTACATTTCGTTTGTAGGTGTATAACCATCTCAAGTGTCGATTTGGTGTAAACAACATCATAATCCAAAAGGTAATTTTTTGAACTCTTGTGTGGTTTTATACTAACATGTTTGTTTAGATTTTTATCATATTAATAATGCCCGTATCATTGTGGAGTCCCCTTTTTTGGGACCTAATATTTTTATATAACACGAGCTGCCGGAGCGACATTATTAACCATAGCCCAGCATAGCATTCCCTACCCTACATTAAAACTTTCCCTGGACTTCCACAAATATTACTTCCCGTTCTCGAGTTTTAGTGAGATTAACGAACAGCTATTAATTTATATAAGATTATATGGATAACCCCTAATGAGAATTTGTAATTTTATGTCTAATATACTAATTCTTTTTTACTAACATAGCTGAAATCTGATTGTTATGTATGTGGCTGATTCTCGACAAACGACGTAACATTTTATAAATAACTGTTTTATTTTTTAGCAATTTTAATACAATCCATTTTCAACTCCCATGCCTTGCTGTGTCCATTTTTATTTTCAACTGTTCTCAACCCTGCTACACTCATGATGATCACTTCAGTTATGTTTTGATGAAATTCTAAATTGCAATGCTTTGTGCTCTACCAGTACCCTCTATGATTTGCAAAGCATTGCATATAATTGTGATTGTCCGAATGAATCCTGTTCTAAATGTCGTTCGATGTCGATTGTCTAGAATTGGCCATATCAAACAACAGTGCTCCACCAAAACGTCACAATCGTTTCACAGAGGGCGCGCAAAACAAGATTTGCTCGCATTGCAAGAAATCATTCCCGTCGCACGCATCCATGCTAATACATATGCGTACACACACAGGTAACATATCTAACCACTAACGTACTAACCGACATTAGCTTGGCCAGAAAAATAAGATATACTGAACGGAACTCTATAGTTAAGGAAAAACCATCCGTCCGACTGTCTCATAGGCTTCTATGTTCTACTATATGTATTTCTGAGGTCCAAAAAAGTTTATTTTAATGTGGGAGATTTTTGAGGTGGATGCTCAGCATGAGGCGGAAATTTATTGTTTTCCTTCGTAGAAAAATATGGTTAAATATTTCAGTGATTCGCAAATCGCGACCGCATTGGTTCTTTAGCACATTGTGTTATGATGTTTTTCGTATAATATGAGCCATATTTGAACTTTAATGAATATACAATATTATAAACAAAAAGAATCAATTTCACAATATGCCAAAAGAACTAACTCGGTCGCTAATCATATCGTTCTACGAAGGTAAAAATCTTTAAAAAAAAGACCTTAAAAGCAAAAATATAATTTTAGAGTTAGAGTCACCTTTTTGAGACAGCGCGATATCATTTGGATATGGTTATAACTCTAATACGCAAAAAGCTGCAATTTGGATCTAATATAATCATATCCTGTACTGCCGGCTGGTGGTAGCGTATGGAAGCTTGGAACACCAGCGACTTTACGCGCAGGAACATAATAATCAGTTATTTGGCTGCACAATTTAATAATTAACATGAATTAATTCCTGTCTTTCCGCAATACGGTCGTATCATATTTTTCTGGTCAGGCTTTTATAGTTGTTGATGTTGAATAGAGGAAAATGGTTATAAAGTAGATTTGAATATCTTGGGAGATTGGTAAATTAGAAGATTGACAAATTAATAAACTGGTGCAATAGCTCTGCCTATTATTTTTAAATCGAGTGTGAGAATGTATTATTAATATCATAATTATTAATATTAGAATATCGAGTAATGAGCAGGCAGATTAAATATGCTCAAAATACCTGTCTAATCGTGTACTTAAAGTTCAAATTATCAACAATTTGACGGGTATTTCATATCAGAGCATATTTTGATTTGTCTGAAAAACGCTTATAACCGAATTTTCCAAAAACTATTTGAAAATAGTCGTTTTAAATATTATACTAAGCAGGCCCGGATCTATGGGGGGAGGCAAGCTGGCGGAGCGGTGCCACGCCACTACCAATTTTCTGCACCGGTTTGAAAAAATCGTAGATCCGGGGCTGCTACTTAGGTACCAAACAAGCATAGGTAGCCGGTAACAGCATTTTAATCGTGTTAGGTAAACTGGTAGGTGAAGCTATACGAGTGGTTCTGAATGTTATATAGCCATCAGCTTTTCGACTGCTATCTATAGTCTAATTTTAAGCTTAAAAAAAATATTTCAGGCGAGCGTCCATTCGTATGTGGCCTTTGCAACAAAGGTTTTAACGTGAAATCGAACCTACTGCGACACCTGCGAACGTTGCACGACCAGATCATCAGCCCCGCGCAGGTGGAGGACGAGCCGGACGAGGTCGCGGCCGGGCCCTCGCACGTCAAGAAGGAGTCCTGAGGACGCGGAGGGGGGGCAGGTTGGTTAACGCTTCCTATTCATATAGGGAACAGTCCCAGGATATTTATTTATATAAAAAAAAACTACTTCTAGATGACTATTGTTTTTCGATCGATATAAAATAGCAAAAAATAAAAAAAAATGTGTTTTTGCATTTGTCTTTTTACCCGACTGACCCGAAAGGAGGGTTATGTTTTTCGTGTGTATATATGTATGTACGTATGTATGTCTATTTCTTTGGCACGATCTGCAGCCTAAACGTCTTGATGGATTGAAACATATGAGGTGTCGTTAGATTCGTCTTAACTGTGGGAGTGTCATAGGGTATATTATTTTTGTATAGCGTCTACGAATAAAAAAGAGGGGGGGTATTAAAAACTGACTGCCATACCTTATAGCATTCAAGTTATATTCAAAATTCTATAGATTAAAGAGCTTGTTTTTCTTATTTCAGATAATTTTTGTTTTGCGCAGTCGAGTTTTTTGTTTCTTTTAATTCTATTACTGGCCCCCCATGTCACATTGGACGTTTGGCGAAAAACATGGTTGATGTATTTGCGACATTGAATTCGAAGACGTGAAAATCGGGCCTGTTTTTATATTATTGAGAGTACTCTGTTACGACTAGTACTTACATTGAAGTGCTAAGTTAAACATATGTGGTTGTATTGTTGTTTCAGGTAGAGGGCGCGGTAGGCGTTCAGCGTACATGACTGCAATGGTCGACGCTAACCGCCGCGCCAACGAGAAGAAGAAGCAAACCGAGGCTAACACGGCCAACACACAGCCGGCGCCGGCGCGCAAACAGAGCTACTCGCTCTTCCTCAAACAGCGCGCGGTTCTCTTCTCCGCCAAAAAGTGGAAACAGTGAAACTACGCAACCGACCGACTCGCTACTATTATTGAGTTCATTACTTTTATTCTCTTCGTTGAGTTAGTATCAAAAACGGTAGCGCAGTCGCGACTTGTCGATCGGTTCACTTACCTGCCCACCCTCCTTTAAAATATTCAAAATTGAATTGTTTTGAACATTGCATTTGGACATTATATTTGTATGTGTATTTTTCTATAATCCCCTAATTAATGGTTTATTTTGTTATGAACATCTAGTCACGTTTTTAAGGGCTAATGTGTAATTTTAACCATAACTCGCGAGTGATCGTAATATCTTTTCACTTGACACTCGATAGTTTAATCCCCTCGTATGTTTGTCAGTCGTATTTTTACTAGCGTTTGGTTGGTTACGAATAATTTAATGTTAGAATAAATGCATAATTCATGGTGGGGATCTAATTTTATTAGTTGTAAGATTTAATTAACTAAGACTTGCATAAATTAAGAATAAGTTTCATAGAGCTTTAAGTTCATCATTCCATTTTATTGTATCAGAAGTGATTATTTATTTTAAAAGTGATTTCTTTAGTTTATTTTATTGAATACTCATGTGAAACATGGACATGATTTGTACTATTTCATAATAGTATGTGGAAATAAACGTTTTAAAATTATACGATTGTTTTGAATGATAGCCATCATTATGTATGCAGACTTTACTACTGTCTGACAGTCTACTACCAACGAGACTGTATCTTGGAGATGCCATGATTGTGAACCTCCAAGCCTCCAATTGGGATGAAGCTAATCAGGTTCACTGTTCACCGATAAAAGGTCACCCTGATTCCGATTTTCAAAATAAATCCTCACTCATTGCCAACCAAATAAGACCAAATTAATTGGCATAACCAAAGACTAAACTACCAAAATCGATGTAGGTAACTACAACTAACTAACTCACTAACTATAACTATTGAAATAAGGTAAAAACCGTTTCAAATAAATTGGGTCTAGCGGTACTTTACGCCGCCGCAACTATACAAAGCACAAGTCCATTTGTTCAAGGAGTACTGCCAAATAACAGCTGGACGCCCTTGGCTTTATACACCGTCGTAGCACCCAACGCAAAACCGTTACAGAAACAAAAAAAAAACAATAATTATACCAAAATCTTTTTATTTTTCAGCGCATCAATACTTTTTATCACAATTTAAATTATTGTTACAATCTTACAATACACACGGTGTACGAAGGTGAGAGATACAACTAGCAGAAATTCAACATGGTAGGAGTAAAATGAATAAACATAATATGGAGATACAACATAAGACTTAAATTTAACTTAAAATTAGCTTTCGTCCTCTTCAATCTTAGGCGCCAAGTAGTAACGGATATGTCCAATATCCTGAATGCGGTATTCGACCACTAAGGGCACATCAGCAGACATAGATAGTTGGACCTGGCGGGAACAAGGATATATTTTAGCTATTATATGTTCTTTTCTTAATTGAGGAGCTGGTGAACATATGTGGACATGTCTCATTATTACTTTTTCACAGGAGTGGTAAAATATTAATTTGAAGTGGATAACAATGTATGGGGCATACCAGTTTCTGTATAAATTCGCATTTTTTTATACTTTGATTATAAAAAGCAAAAAAATAAATTTAAGAAATCTTCAATCTTGGACTAGTCCGCTTATGTTTGCCATTTCCTCAATCATAACCTCTAAAACTTAGGTATTACCACTGGAGGAAAGTTTTTTCTGCTTTTGGTTCAAAGTTCAATCTCACCATGGTAAGTGATGATGTGGCCGAAGGTGGTAAGCACGCAAAGACTAGAAGGAACTGGTTTTTAAGTGCAGCTATCGGAACCAAGGTACAGTGGCCGGCAAACAACTTGAGCCATGACCTTGAGTGCGCAGTAGACGATTTTAAGGTGTCGTTGGTGGAAAGAGAGGTGCGCGGGGGCATTCTGTCGGCACGCGTCCACGCTATTGGCCGAGCATGAGTGTACATGCGCGAACTTACCCCCACTACTAGACTTTGGCTCAACTTGTTTGCCGGCCTCTGTACTTGGCGACAGATTTTCAACTTGAAGATGGTAGCCTGCCAGATGGGTACTTCAAAGTACTCTACTATGGTTTCCTCACTATGTTTTCCTTCACCGAAAGCTCAGGCTAATTGTAGGATTCGAACCCGGGACCTTCGTCTCTGCATTCGACGTCTATACCACTGAGATATCATTACCTGTGGACTGAGTGAAGTGGCTTTGGTGAAGTAATTAAGGTACTGGCAAGCGAAAGTGAGTGTGACCGGCTCGTCCATCTCGATGACGACTGCCTCTTCCTCCTTATCAATAGACGCGGTCTGTGCCAGCTTGATGTTCGCTGAACCAATGTCACCAGTCGCTGAGAACTTTACACCTGGAACAAAGTTAATTTACTCAACACTTTTCCTAAACTATTTGAGGATATGTTTCTGATCATCAGCTTATAATGTCCCACTGCTGAGCACAGGCCTCCTTTCACAAATGAGGGCTAAAGGGAATGGGCAGATATTCCACCACGCATGCCCACTGCAGTCCGTTGGTATGCTAGGTGTTCAACCAACTGTACTATTACTGTGCCTGTTGGTTTGCCGGGACCAACCGCTTTAGGCGCCTTTCGAAGCACAGATGACAGATGTTAGCTATTTATTTCCAACATAACAAGAGGTAACAGGACATAATTATGCTTATCATGCAGCTGGAGTTATGTTTTCACAGAAAAGAAATTAACTGCCTCACCTTCTTTCGTGCAGGAAATGACCATAGATTCGCCAAATTGTGAAAGATCGCGACAAATTCTCGCGAACTCTGCGCTGGGCAGGCGAATGGTGCAACTGTATTCAGTCTCGGGAATGCCTGTAACATACATTTAATTATAAATGTCTTCTAGAAATTTTATTTTTTCAAATTAATTAGTAGGTATTAGTTATGGATAAGTGGTGTCTTTGTTTTAAGGGACACCACAAAATTATTACTTGCTTGTTAATCTAGGTTTTGAACTCTTTTTGCCAAGTTTAAGTTTAATTTATTATAATGTGTCGAGTAGCACTAACATCATGCAAAGCTTTTATTGAGCTAATAGTTATGTCGTGAGGAATCTCACCTAAATGTTCAAGATCCAAGTTCATGAGTTTCATCTCATAATCTGAGACCTTTTCTTGGTTAGGGCTCTCGAAAACAAACGTGACGGTGTCTGCATTGTCCTGCGCCTTCATTGTGACTGTGTCTTTGTCGCCCGCGCACTTCAAGATCTTTGACATGCTGGAATAATTGTATGTCATGTTTATAAGCGAAGAGATGTAGAGTAAGTTATTTATTTTTTAGAAAGGGACTTGAGTTTGTTATTCTTTTACACTGTTATGCAGACAAATAGGTGAGCACTCCCAACCAGGGGCTCTACCGCGTAACTTTGGTGGTAATCGTAACAATCAGGGCCCACGACTGGTCAAAGATATGCAATAGCTCGGCTGATGTATTATGTTATTCAAAGATAATTAATAGTAGTCCTGCCCCCCTAGAGAAGATGGTTGTCAACAATCGTCATTGTTAGTAAACGAACAACATTTGTATGGCATTGACATTTCAAATCGAAATATCACATGATTTTAAACAATATCTTATGTCAATCCCATACAAAGTTTGATTGTTTACTAACGAAAATGATTGTCAATAACAATCCTGTCTACTGGCCCTGTAAGTTTGACAACTATCAAGTCATGGCAGTCATCTAACACTATGTTGTTACTCAAAAACAATCATATAAAAATCTTGTACATAAAATAGTAGACATACCTTCCCAAATTCATCCCCATG
Source organism: Achlya flavicornis (assembly GCA_947623365.1). NCBI lineage: Eukaryota > Metazoa > Arthropoda > Insecta > Lepidoptera > Drepanidae > Achlya > Achlya flavicornis. The sequence continues at coordinate 3,753,210 of OX392474.1, forward strand.
GAGATATTCCTGTCGCATCTGTATTTGTCGAAGCCATCTGCACGGAGAGTAAGTGATACCAGGGACACATGGGAATTATCCATAGCCTGAAAGATGACAAATATGCTCATTGTATTTAGCCTTGAGCTATTGGCTACAATCTAGACCTCTTACTGTGAAGTCTAGAAGATAATCAGTTGTGTCTATGGTTACTCTTGCGGTCATTTTGGATTATACATGCATATATGCCTAGCATTACTCAATAAATAGGCTATCTAACATAACCCTATAGTCCCTGAGGATTGTGTATTCAAACATACTAACTCTTCCAGGTTATTAGCTTACTATTGGTTTGGAAATGTCATACAAACATTGGCCAGTATTACAGATAACAAAGAACAATGAGCTATAAACAGAAATATCATCAAGGATTAGGTTTTACCTGGTTAAGTTGGCTCTTTCATAACCCAGGCTTTAAGTTAACCGAGTATGCATACATTTACATCAATACTTTGAAGCTGGTATCTTGATAGCCTTTCATCCCTAATAGTAAACAAAATTGCTAAGCTAAGCCCAAATCATAATCTTTGAGCAATCACTTACTTTTGATGTCACTACTAACTAATGACACTAATGACTTGAATGAATCCGATCTGCCTTTGATGTGTCCCATATAAGTCTACCTTATTGAAATTGTTACATGTTTTGATAGATAGCTATTTGACTATATAGCCAGGTTGGGTAGTATACAGGATTAATCTTTGAATAATCATAAGGCAGTTACTCAAACAAATACTGTTATATCAATATTTATACTAACCTGTAATTGAATGCCATTGTCGTCGCAGTCAAATGTGGCTTGTGTGAGGAGATCTTTGATGGCTTCCAATACCTTCTTGAGAATGGAACTCCGGAGTAAACGTGCTTCAAACATGTTTAACTGTAATTGTAACGGAACAGTATAAAAGTACTTGATTTCAATTGAAATTACACCGAATGACCTGGAGATTATCTTACAACTCGCAAAAAACTGAAAAGCTAGTCAGAAATTTGCCAAATGAACATCCTCTAGCTTGGCAAAGTGCTCGATTCATTATCTCGTATTTTGTGGTTAAACTGAAATAATATAATACTTACATTTGTGAAGTTTAATTTAAGTAGACAGTAAAACACAGGAAGATGCTAAAAAGTAAGTGACCTCACAATACAAGACACAAAATTAGATGATTGGTATTGGATCAAAGAAAGAAAGAATATCAGATCAGCATCAGCCGGCAGGCAGCGGGAAAAAACGGCGCCAAATATCGTCTGTCTGTCTGTCACTGTCAGTCAGTACTGTCAATTGTTGTTTGTCTCATATGCCCAAAGGCAGGCAAAGGTCTGAGCCATACAGCCTTGTCTTATTTCAATTTTCTCGAGTTGTATAGTCACAAAATAAATCACTTCATATAGTCCGCACTGTCAGTCACCATCCTTAAAAGTCATGTTTAAGTACAATGGTGGTAAATTGTACAAAAACTTTACACGGACTTCTTGAGACAACTTAAAAAGTCACGATACACATAATTTATTTCATTTCACTTCACTGGTGCACATGGATGATCTTTATTGGGTAAAATACCACCAAATACACAATAAAACTCAAAATACACAAATTTATGAAAATAAAAATGAAAACGCAACGTCACTTTGCAAGTTCCCGCCATAAAGTCCTCAGTACTGTCAAATAATGTCATGTCAATTGTTGTTTAAAATATTCGCCAAAAGGCAGGCAATATAAATATGAGCTTACACAGCACACATTATGAGCACACAGCTTAGTGATATTTGAGTTTCCACTTTCCACGAGTTATAAGTTCTATAATTCTTTTCACATGGCATGAGTTCCGTGACACTTGTGATTCGAGTATCGCTAACAACTCTTCGTATGGCTCGTTGTTTGCCATTTCTTTAACATTTTACTTTTACTTTAAAGTTAACCTCTTACTTACGTTTGCAGTGATATCCAAAATCCATATGAAACAAACACTTAAAATAACTTCGACTTTGAGCACTTGAGTATATTGGTACCTTTAACTCGGCTCAGCAAAGTCCTTAACTATTTCAAGGGGCAATGTATACGTTTCTATAAGAAAGAACCCAAAGAAATCCAAGAGCTACCTATACATAGATTCAAAAAGATAGAACAACAGAAGTTATGCAAGAAAGGGTACTAGGTATAAAGTTTCTGATTTTGTAGATGACAGGAATGCATTTGAATGAATTGTTCGCTTCGCAGGCTATTGTTATATATATTTTGTAAATTGTAATATTTATAAGTACAGTCGAGGACATAAATATGTATACACTTTTTGAAATTCAAAAGCGATTTTCTCGCATGTTTAACATTTAAGTGTTAAGCTATTATACAAATCATAATAGTATATGTTAGAAGATTCTGCCTTTATAATATCTCATAATTTCAATCAGTAGTTTAAGAGGAAACCGTTGTTGAATTTTACTAATTGTATACATATTTATGTCCTCGACTGTACACATTTAAAAAAAAAAGAATACTTGCTGTGTTTCTTGCCGGAGTCTTCTCAGTTCAAGTTGTATTTGGAACCGATGTAGAGTCATTTGTTAACATTCACAAGAGCCCTATCAGGGCCTAACTTGAATAAATGAATTTTGATTTTGGAAGGGAAGCTAAGCCTTTTTTGTGAATTTTGAATTACATTTGAATAGGTTTCGACATGTAAACAAACCACAACAATACATCGCGCACTTCTGTTTGATCTCGAGTATATAAGTTACTCTATGCTGTTTGACATAAAGTTATTTCTAGTTATTGCTACTACATCGCTGTTGGCGCTAGCGTCATCGCGATAAGTGCATTCCAACGATCGGCGATCGATAAGCAAACAATCTCGTGCGTAATTCCATTTTCTTTTAACGTATAGCCATCGATGGCGCGATATTGCTTATCGCTAATTTTAAGGTAATCAGCCTGCCGGTGTAGCAACTGAACGCACCCATGGTGGGTGTCCAGCATGAGCCGGGAAATTTGATTTTTTTCAAGTTTTTATTGTGTTTTGCCTTCGTGGCACAATATGGCTAAATATTTCAGTGATTCGCGACCGAATCGGTTCATTTGGCATATTGTGGAATTGATACTATTGTGCCTTTTATTCATAATCTGAGGGGCTTCCAAACAAATATACAAAATCTCATAGGTGTATGTATGTTTGTCCACGCATATCTCCGAAACTTTTAATCGAATTGTGACCATTATTTTTTTATTGGCTTACATTTAATTCAACTTAGGGAACAGGGCAAGATTCATCAAAATCGATTCAGCAGTTTTCTAGATATGGAGTTTAAAAAAAAGTGTTCTTGTTAAATAAAGTTTTTTAAACAAAGCAAATACAAATTCAAAAGCGAATACCAGCGGGGCGATTACGTAACTAAATTTCAATCACTTTCGAATTGAAATCGGTTCAATATAGTGGTTTTCTGATAACTTTCCGATCTTCATTTCCGGATGATGATTTTTGAATTTTTATTTGCTTTTTTGACCTCACTTCCGTGTTCAGTGCACTCCATCTGTCTTTGGTTCTGTAATCTGAGGACTGGATAAGTACATCATTAATCAAAGTTTTGCATTTCGTTATTTACGAGTTCCTATGTACCTACAATTCAAATGCAAATTATTTATTCAAATCAGGCACTTATGAGGGTGTCTGACACTGATACCAGAAGGTTGCATTTTTATGCTGTGAAGAGCCGGCAATAAACTCTGAAATTCATTGACTTATATAATACTGCGTATGAAATGGCTAATTTCAAAACAACCTTAATTACATATCATTTACATTCTGATTTCAGAGCACTATCACTACAATTTCTACTATATATATAATATTTCTTCTCGGAGTACTTCATTGCAAATCTAGGTAATCATGTTTTATTTTATTTGGTTTTAATAATAATATCAACTGTTTTTTGAAGCTATGATGTCACAATATACGTATATACTATAATTATATTTATTTAATAAATATTTTGAATGATGTTTTTGGACAAATATTCCCAATGTTAAAAGTAATCAACAATATAAACTAGAAGTAGAAATTTGCTGCTTAATCTTAATAGAACTTAACAATTGCTCATAAATAAATTAAAAAATTAACATGAAAGTTGAACTACTTGATCTTGTGCAGGATAAGTTGGCAGTGTTAAATTATACTTGGCCACAATTTCTGGTGGCAAGAAACGGCCACCAAGATAATGCTTAGCATCTTTCAAGAAATCAGGCTTTGCACATAACTTTGGTGCTGAAAGTGATATGAGCATTGCTGGTTTTAGAGCTCTTCCATCTGATGGAGGTCCATTTTCTACATCCCATCCACTAGGTATATCCACACTGCAATAGAAATAACAAATTTATCTTCTGTAAAAATATTCATGGCACATTCAGAATAAAATTAGAAACCTTCCAATGAAAATATCAAAGTCCTTGCCAGAATATTTATTTTCAAGATTAGGCATAAAAAATATATTTACCTGCAAACTGGTAGCCCAGCATCAATCAAAGCATCTAAAGCTGGTTTTAAAGCATCTCTGACGGGTGGTTTAAAACTAAATCCAAAGAGTGCATCCACAAGCACCTTGTATTCATTCTGGAGGTTTTGTGACGGAGGCAGTGTGTCTACTATTTTAACACCAAACCTCTTGCACTGTTCAAACAGATTATCATACAATGGTTTAGGGGTACGTTTGGGATAGTGAATTGCAACAGTGTATCCAAATATTGCCATGTGCCTTGCTGCTACCAACCCATCTCCGCCATTGTTACCAGGACCACATATTATTAGTGCTGTTTGATGTCTGAAATTATAATATGAGAAGTACTCATTTGTTACAGCGTAAAAACAGTAGGTAGATAAGACAATCTTGTTTCCTCTTTAAAAATATAACTCATTTACGTAGATGGTGGAAAGGCTCTGGCAACCGCCGTAGCTACACTAAGGCCAGCCAACTCCATTAGTTGGTCAACACTGAATTTGTATTCATTGAATAAGTCTTGGTCAAGCGCCGCTGCTTCAGATTGCGTTAAATATTTTGTACTGCTACTACATTTTTTGACGCCGTTTGCCATCGCAGCTCCACCCCAAATATTAGTCACTCTCAACTGTAAGTGAATAAATAAGATAAATATTATCGTTCCATATGGAATAGAACTTCCTAGCATAGAAATATCATAAGACATATAAGATATCTCAATGCTTCCTAGTATGTTCCTAGTATTTTGAAAATAAAATCAGAAATCAGAATCTCAATCTCACCAAAAAAGCACTACCAATGATCTTGAAGAATAACATTTATAACAATTCAATTCTTTTCTTTTACATCACAATATTTGTTTGAAGAGTGTAGAAAGATGAGCTAGTATAGTGTATCATCTATGGAAAGATGTTCTTCTTCTTATTTTTAATTTTGGCAACCAAGCCCAAATTAGGGCTCATTTCTGCCAGTGTCGAGTTATATTATAGTTTCCAGTCACAATAAATCACTTCACATTAAAGTCCTCAGTCAGTCACCGTCCATAAAAGTCATGTTTTACTACAATGGTGGTCATTGTACTAAAACTCTTCACGGACATTTTGAGACAACTTGAAAAGTCACGATACACATAATTCATTTCATTTCACTTCACTAGTGCACATCGATGATCTTTATTGGGTAAAATACCACCAAAAATACACAATAAAACTCAAAATACACAAAGGAGATGGCATTTTTTGGCATTACAAATTATGGAAAGGTACAGAATTCGGAGCTATTTTAAAAAAAAGCGCTTATTTTATAATATTATCTATATTATAAAATAAGCGCTTTTTTAAGTAAGCGCCAGATTAACTTTATTATTGACAATGGGGATAAAATGTCGTTAAAAATTAGTAATTTGATTTGATTAGTAACAGTCGGCAGGCTGATTACCTTAAAATTTGCGATAAGCAAGCGATAAGCAATATCGCGCAGCTATCGCGCCATCGATGGCTATACGTCAAAAGAAAATGGAATTACGTACAAGATCATTTGCTTATCGATCGCCGATCGTTGGAATGCACTTATCGCGACGACGCTAGCGCCAATAGCGATGTAGTAGCAATAACTAGAAATAAGTTTATGTCAAACAGATGCAGTGTTGCCAACTTAACGGATTTCTCGTCATATCTAGCGGATTATGTTATAAAGAAACGGAAGAAATACTATTTTGACGGCTAACGGGTTTGTTGGCGGAATTACTTTGCCATATCCGAATGCAGAGGTTGAACGAGTGTTCAGTTTAATGAATGGCGTAAAAACAAAACTACGAAATCGAATGAAGACAGATATGGTTAATGCCATTCTTAATATACGAGCAGGGCTAAAGCGCAATGAAAAAACTTGTTACACATATGAGTTACCAGATAAAGTATTGAATCAAATTGGAACGACTCAAAGTTATAGCCAGCCGTCAACTTCTACTGCACCCGAAATTATTGAGACCCCAAATAGTGACGATGATTTAGACAACATAGAATTAGATTCATTTTAAAGACTGTTGCACTTTATTAAACTTTAATGAATATTTATATTTGGTTTTTTATTTAACCTTTGTACCATTTTACATTAGGTATTTTGACGAATTTTACTGACGAGAAAAAAACGAGATTTAACGGATTTTAACGGAATTTCGTAATAAAGTCGGCGGAATCTCAAAATTATTGTTGGCAACACTGAACAGATGTGCGCGATGTATTTTTTTGGTTTGTTTACATGTCGAAACCTATTCAAATGTAATTCAAAATTCACAAAAAATTATTAGCGACCCTTCCAATTTACTCAAGTGGTCAAAGTCGATGTAATTTTAAGTGTTTGTTTCATATGGATTTTGGATATCACTGCAAACGTAAGTAAGAGGTTAACTTTAAAGTAAACGTAAAATGTTAAAGAAATGGCAAACAACGAGCCATTAGAAGAGTTGTTAGATATCCTTGCTGAGTATCCCGCGTTAGCCAAAGGCTTGGCGCATGATGAAAAGAAACTGTTGACAGACAGTAGCATGATCTTGCCACTAAGTTAAACTCTTATGGGCCTGACCCATAAGAGTTTAACATCATCAAAATCTGGTGATAGATGAAAAAGGGTGAGCTTTCTTTAAGCATGGCATGCATACCATCAGTTTTCTTGTAAAGATGTTTTTTATTTGAATCATTAACTGTTTGCTTAATTCATTTATATATATAGGTGTACTATTATTTTTATAGTATTGGGCAGACCTGAAACATATATCGAAGTCAAGGCTAACGAAGCGAAGGTGGGATGCTTTGGGTACTGGTGGTGGACCGAGTAGTCAAGATGATTGTTCAGAAGTCTTAGCCATCATCGGGGAACAAGCAGTCTTTTGGGATATCCAGCACAGAGTTCCTATATTTGTAAGTTATTTATTAATCTCCATGTTTATACATGCATACTAGAATAATATATAACGGCGGAGAATCACCAGAAGGGTTTTTAGAAATGGTGACGTCAGCATTGCTGACGTCACCATTATCATTGTCAGAGTTATTCATACCCAAGGCAAACAAAACAAGGTTTTATCAAATAAATTAAACAGCAATAAAGCAAATAAATGTGTAATGACTCACCAGATTTACTTGAGTAGCGTGTTTACAATATTAGTTTTCACCTCGGCGTCTCCAACAAGAATGAGCGCACGTTTTTTAATTTTTAATAAACGGAAATCGGTTTTACAAAGCGGGGGCAAATATCCCGGTACGGCGCTGTGATTGGTCGGCGCTACCGGCCAATCACAGCCCACGCGCCATAATGCTCCCGCTTTGTTGATAATCAAATCAGTTACTCAAAAACTTAAATCATAATAATAAATCTACAAATGCATTGACAAATCATTCCTATTAAAAACATGAATTTAGAACTATTGTTTGAACATAACAGCCTAGTTTTAACATTAAATCACAACACGGATATCAACATGAAGTAATCAGATTCAATTACTATTTGTTATTTTAGCAATATCAAATAGCAATCCAATTCCATAACTACATTAAAAACTAAACAATTTAGATTCAATTAAAACATTAGATAATCATGAAAACAATAATTAAATACTAAAAATTGTCTCCGCGCCGATACGGCCATTCTGAGAGGCGGTGCGTGCTCTGCACCAGCCGTTATCTGAAACAAAGGATATTGATCTGAGATAGATACCCATATGATGTGCCATCACGGCAACATTTTGAGTGTGAAAATATGCAGTGTCCCAGTAAATCACTGGTACTGATTTGAATCAAGTGTTCAGGTATGCATGGATAAAGTCACATTATTTTACTATGTGCTTGCCTATGCACTGCACATAGGTTAGGCTACTGGAGGCTACTATATACTGTAGACTACGGTATTCTGTTTATAATGTCATTGGAAAATTTCTTATAAGGTTGGTGCTGTGCTCTGGGCGGTCATGTGCGCCGTGGTACACAGAGGCTCTAAGGAAATGAGGTTTAGGACGATGTTGTGCTCTAGGCGGTCTTGTACGCCGTGGTACACAAAGGCTCTAAAGTAAAATATTTGAACTCTCATATTCTTACGCAGACATACGAGGTTGTGCAATTATACAGGCTATCAGCAGATCCATTTTATTTCTCGTAGATTAGGATGATGCTGTGCTCTGGGCGGTCATGTGCGCCGTGGTACACAGAGGATCTAAGGGACTAGGATAAGGACGATGCTGTGCTCTGGGTGGTCTCTTACACCGTGGTACACCGAGGTTCTAAAAACAATTATTTGGAACAATAAATAATACAAATCGGTAATATGCATTTGCACCAATATAAATGACTTCATGTGGTACTTGTTGTGGATAGATGTTAACAAGAATTGTGAGTATTTTTACAATTTTTTGTAGGAATGCTATTTTTCAAGTGTTTCACATGATGTCATAATGAGTGTAATAATTGTATGTGTCAACTCACCAAATCATTCAATAATCGGCACGCGATGTCGAAGGCTGTGGTTCTGGCACTGCCGCAGTGTCATCAGGCACCTCGTCTGCTGTGTTGTTGGGCGACTGATTATCTTCATTCTCCGATACGGCTGCCTGCTCGCCCGGTTGGGGTGCACGTCGCAATTGGTCATGTGCAACCTTACGCGGCCGTCCTCGTCCAACCACTCGCCTCACCAGGTATCGGTCGTTTTCAAGGACTCTGTGAATCTCATAAGGTTCACTAAATTTTGGATCTAAAGATGTTTGATTACGGGGATTATTTTTGATCAACACATAATCTCCTCTTTGAAAATGACGTATTGCTGCTTTATTTTGATCATAACGTTGCTTGTTGTATTGTGCAGCGGTGGATATTTTCTGACGTACATGTCTCTCAAGGGTATCAAAGTCAATAGTTTCGTCTTCAAGTCTTACTAAATTTAGGAGCTCCGGTGGAACACAATGCTGTCTTCTGGTCAATAGGGTAAGTGGAGCAACTCCAGTGGTACGATGAGCTGTACAGTTCAATGCCAATTGAAGCGCATCCAGGGCTGTATGCCACAGTTCTGTCTCATAGTTTTTGATCATGATAAGAGCATTTTTTAACGTACCCATGACGCGTTCAACTTGACCGTTCGCTCGGCTAACTCCTGGTGATATTGCATGTATATTGATACCAAAGCGCTCGCTGTAATTTTTAAACTCTCCCAGAAACTCCCTGCCTCCATCGACGATAACTTGTACAGGGGTACCGAAAAGATGGATTGTACGTTTTAAAGCTGCCAAGCTACTGTGTTGGCTCTTGTTAGTAGCATAATCTAGTAATACATATTTTGTAAAGGCATCAATGGTAACTATGACATATTCTTGTTCTTCACGCGTACCTAGTTTACCAGTGATATCCATATGCACCACTTGAAACGGTGCAGTGGGCTTTTGTATAGGATGGAGTTGTGCTTGTACGGCACCCGACACGCCTTTTGATGAGCGACAAACTATACAGTTATCTACAAATCTTCTTACGATTGTACTCATTTTATCGAACCAATGAGACTCTTTTACCTTTTGTAAGGTTTTCTCCCACCCTGGATGTTTGAGTGCTGTATGGTAGGAGTTTATCAAACTCCATTGAAACGATTTAGGTACAACGGTGGCCCTTTGTGGTCCTAATACAGAATCATGCCATATTTTAGTGAGTACGCCTTCTTCTAGGACATATCCATCAACATTATTATCGGTGCTAAGACTATCAATTATTGGACGCAACGTGCAATCTCTACGCTGTTCAATCTTCAGCCATTCTAAATCACGTGACATGATGTTAACAGACGACTCAGTAGACGGATTTCTGCTGAAAAAGTCAGCGTGCTGAAGGCGTTCTCCCTTTCTATACTCGACCTCAAAATCGTAATTTTGTAGAAATGCCCACCAGCGATGGATTCGTGGTAACAGGTCCTTTTTGTGCTTTGATGCTTTAAGAGAGTTACAATCTGTAATTACCTTAAATTTTCTCCCGTATAGGTATTGGCGAAAATGTTTGATTGCTCTCACCACTGCCAGCGTCTCAAGCTCATAGGAGTGGTAGCGGCTTTCTGCATCGGTGGTGCGTGTACTCATGTACGCCACTGCGTGTTGGCGTCCATCCAACACCTGGACCAGCACCGCTCCGTAAGCCAGGCTGCTCGCGTCCGTGTAAAGCTCGATAGGTGCGTTTTCCTGAAATAGTGATAGGGTAGGCGCAGTAGTTAAATGTTTTATGATTAAATTGCGAGCCTCGTCATGTCTGTCGTTCCATTCCCATTTTATGCCTTGTTTAGTCAACTCATATAATGGTACCATAGTGCGAGAAAAATTGGGAATGAATCGTCTGAAGTAACCGGCAAGGCCATTAAATTGCCTAACCTGTTTTACTGTTGTTGGTATTGGTGCCTTCACCAAAGCCTCCACTTTCTTTGGGCTAGGACTTACTTGTCCCTCAGAGATAACATTGCCCAAATACTCGATGGAGCGTTTAAAGAAGGCAGTTTTATCAATATTTATAGAAAACCCAGCCCCTTGCAAAGCAATGAGTATTTGCTCGATGCGTGACAGACCCTCCGAAAAATCTTTACATTTACAGAGCACGTCATCTACGTATACCTGCGCAGCCGTGCCCAACAGAGCCCTGTTAATGCACCGTTGGTACACTGAGCAAGCGTTACTTAAACCGAATGGCATGGCGAGATACTCGTACAACCCATCGGGTGTTACAAATGCAGTTTTCTCAATTGACGTTTCTGATACAGGAATTTGGTGAAATCCGGCTGCCATGTCAAACGATGTATAAAAGAGTCCGTCAGCCAGTTGGTCAATTTGGTCAGATATGATTGGCAATGGATAGTGATCACGCAGAGTGTTTTTATTTAATTCACGGTAGTCTACGCACATACGATCATCACCGTTCTTCTTTTTCACAAGGATTATAGGACTTGAGTATGCGGATTTACTTTCTCTAATAATCTTATGTTCAAGTAATTCATTAATAATATCTTTGACTTTTTGTCGTTCGACCGGACTTAGCCTGTAAGGTCTACGTTCTACGAATTTATTTGGGTCCTTTAAACGTATTTCCAACTCTCCTGTATTTACTCGCGTAGTTGGATAACCACGAATAAACAAATGTGCATATTTATTTAACAAACATCGTAATTCGCATACTTGAGCCGGATCCGTTAAATCACAATCGAGTTTATCAAATATTTCATTATTAGATCGTAGGTGCATGACCACCGGTTTTAAAACTAATTTTGCACCACTAGAGGATACCACTACACTAAGATTCGTGTTATTGACAAGGTTCATTCCTATAAGAATGTCTGCAGAAATTTCATAATCAGGAACGATATAAAATTCGAGTTCTATACTTATTTTGTCGATAACACAAATTGCTACCAATGTAGTTAATGATACGACAGTAAATTGCCCAATGCCAGTTAAATAATTAACATTATCAATTCTTTTACCGGGCAGCTTAGCTGCAATAGACTCGCGTATAATCGAGCATTCGGCACCACTATCGAATATAGCATGCAACGTAAGCGTACCTATAGTTATCGGCATTGAAGTCAATTTAGGCGTGCCTACGCAATTAACATTTGAAGTTATCATTTGATTTCTTTTATAGCAAGTATCGAAGGTATGTCCCAATTTAGAGCAAAATGTGCAGGTAGGCCTCACATTTTGTGATGCTTCTTTATTATCATTACGCGGTTGATGCGCATCAGGCGTTTTATAACGACAATCTCGCGATGCGTGACCCGGTTTTTTACACAAACTACAAAACAACATGGGCTTGTCTGAGAATCTAGATCGTTTATTTGGGACTTGATGTCCGTTGGTAGAACTTGAATGCGATCGTTTAACCCGTATTGAAGATGCTACCGAGATAAGTTCAGGAACGGAGGTAGCACGCGCATTTATCAACTCGATTCTCAGACGTTCATCATTTATACAACCGATTACTGCCTCGACCGCGTCATCGTTTCCCAACTTGTCTTTTGTAACGCGTTTCCAAAGTACCCACGCTCGAGACAGAAACTCCGCAATATCCTTACTATTGTCATAATTGTGATCACGAAATCTAATAATATCACGAGAGTATCTGTTTTCTGGTTCAAATGTCATTATGAGGTTATCTTGGAGTTCCTGCCACGAGGAAGTAGTTACCAGCCAATTGTCTACCCACAACCTAGCCCGACCTTTAAGGAGACTACTAACTTTCATACGAACATCATAGTCGCTTAGGTTATAGTTCTGCATAGCTGTTGTAACATGTTGACACCACTCGCGAATGCCCACATTTGCGTCCGGATCGTATGACGGTAGAAAAACCTCGTTAATTTTAATTTTGTTTTCGGGATGCACCGCGATACGATCAGACACACGTTGCATCATTTGTACAAAAAACTCAGACGGTACTCCTCCGACAGTCAATGCCTCGCCGCTGGTAGGATGCGATCGTGGCAATTCAGAAAGACCGGCTGAAGTGGGTGTCAATCCCGCTTCTGATAACGGCGGAGAATCACCAGAAGGGTTTTTAGAAATGGTGACGTCAGCATTGCTGACGTCACCATTATCATTGTCAGAGTTATTCATACCCAAGGCAAACAAAACAAGGTTTTATCAAATAAATTAAACAGCAATAAAGCAAATAAATGTGTAATGACTCACCAGATTTACTTGAGTAGCGTGTTTACAATATTAGTTTTCACCTCGGCGTCTCCAACAAGAATGAGCGCACGTTTTTTAATTTTTAATAAACGGAAATCGGTTTTACAAAGCGGGGGCAAATATCCCGGTACGGCGCTGTGATTGGTCGGCGCTACCGGCCAATCACAGCCCACGCGCCATAATGCTCCCGCTTTGTTGATAATCAAATCAGTTACTCAAAAACTTAAATCATAATAATAAATCTACAAATGCATTGACAAATCATTCCTATTAAAAACATGAATTTAGAACTATTGTTTGAACATAACAGCCTAGTTTTAACATTAAATCACAACACGGATATCAACATGAAGTAATCAGATTCAATTACTATTTGTTATTTTAGCAATATCAAATAGCAATCCAATTCCATAACTACATTAAAAACTAAACAATTTAGATTCAATTAAAACATTAGATAATCATGAAAACAATAATTAAATACTAAAAATTGTCTCCGCGCCGATATATATTACATCATAGGTATTCAGGACATTCACGGACCACTCCGGTACAAGTTGTATCTAACAAAATAATTGTAACAGGTATGATATTAACAGGTTCAATGTATTCATAAGAATTATTGACTAATTTTATTAATGTATCATGGTAAGTTGAATAGCTATAGAAACTGATGACTAATGAATTATTGTTATAAAAAAATCCTGCTATAGTATTTTGTTAAAATATTCTCAATGTTGTTATGCTTTTTGCTCAATGTTGTTATAACAAGAGGACCATCATGCAGAGTTTGTAAGTATTGTAATATGAAAATAAAAACCTGCCAAACACTAACAACTATACTTTTACTTATTTACAGACACTTCCAGAGCCTGCAGTACCTGTTGACAGAAAAGTACAGCAGGAGCATCTCATCAGCACAATTCATAGCCAAAAGGGAGATATTAACAGACAGCCAGATATGGACCATAATTGTTCAGGATTATTAAATAACAATTTTGCAATTATTTTGTGTTTATTATAACCCTTACTAGATCACTTAAGTATTGAATAAACTACAACAAACAGCAAAAGTTACACTAGTTACTAAAACAAATAGGTATAATACAGCTAGTTCATTTTACAAATTAACATTATTAAATTAATGAACATTATTAATGCAATTCATTAATTAATAAACAGTATTAAATTATCAATACAAATAATAATAGTATTTATTGCCTATAATTAAATACATTTTATGTAAAAGTGAAAAATTTAATTAATAGAATATTAATATCTCTTTATTATAAGGCTACTTTGGCCCATAGATATATACCTTACAAATGAACAAAACATTAAAAACTTAAAACAAAAGCATTATAAAATATTATGACGGTACATACAAAAAATTCAAACTTTATTTCTAACATATAACTCTAATAATAATATTTGCACAATATGGTCCCATTGTTGTCATCCACTAGCAAGAAGGTGTATTTCATCAGCAGGACCCACATCTTACATTTGTGGTAGTATCTGTTGACTATGATCTCCGTGACTATCCACACTTTTATAATGCACAGCTGCAATTGGTGTTAAACGCCATGGCCTTGGATTCACCTGTAAAGTAAATTTTTGTAATATTAAAATCCTGGGACTTTCTTCACACATTTAGGAGCAGGAATTGTTAATAGATTATACTATAATGATAGTGGACTACATTCATATTCAAAGCTATTGTCACCTCTTTTACTGAATGACTGACTGCGGCTGTGTAGGTAGCTCATTCCCATAGGCTTGTATTAAGAGCCTGTAGGATAAAATAAGGGTGCTGTAAGCACCTGTAATATCACTGTCTTTTTTTTTAACGTAACTTTTTAACCATTATAAAAATTACCTAAAGCATAATAAACATGCATATAGGTACTTTACATTCTATGCTTACTTTTGTACTATTTCTCAATGGAGCTATGTAGGTATGGCCTAGGTTCAGAACACAAATCGAAGAAGAGTTCTTTCGACAGTCTATAGTGTGCTTTGAACTGAGCCTCCGAAAAATCCAAAGCTTTGACTTGGTGTCCAAGGTCACGACGCAACCGTGCTGTTATGAGGATATCATTCCTCCTCTCCTCAACCTCCAATCCACTCAGTTAAAAACTACTATATAGCACGAACCATGACTTTGAAAACAATCCCCACTTACTTCACTTCCACACTTTACTTACTTCTTATTCTTCTTCGCTTTTATGTTCAGTACGTAAATATGAACTAAAATCTAGATAATTTTAATAATAAATTGGTAGCAATCGATCAGCAGAGATTTACAATCAGAGAAAAGGTTGTCGCAATTTGACAGATAAAATTGCTTGCTTTCTGCTTTTCCGCTGCTATCAAAAACGATTCGTAATACCAAATTATTGTAAGTCTATACAGAATAATACAGATGAATGCACTTTTTAGTTTACCGATTGTCCCATAGAGGCAGCACTGATGCGTGTTTGCTATGGCTTATTTATCGCTGATTCATAATACGAATTTGCAATAAAACAGCAGATATTTAGCAATATCTGCTATCGCTTGGCTCTTGCAAGATTGGTAATCAGCCTGCCGGTACCAGTGTTTGTTTCTAAGGCCGTGGATACAAGGCTTTTTGCCTTGTCATATTTATTATGATAGTGTTGTCATTGAAAAATATACAATAAATTATTAATAAATTGATTTACATAATGTTTTGATTGCTAGTGCATAAAAATAAAATACAGTTTACGACGACGAGATATAGCTAAGAAATGGAATACAATTTGTTTATGTATTTCTTTTCAACTTAAAATGTTTCGATTTTGTTTAGAAATAGAAACTAGCAACACTAAAACCCATGAATATGTTTAGTTCAAGATGTCTCAAAAAGTCCATGAGGAGATTTAGTACAATGACAACCATTGTAGTAAAACATGACTGGGAACTATAATGTAACTTGACATTGGCAGAAATAAGTACTAATTTGGATGGTTGGACGAGCTGATTTTGTAAGTGTAACCGTAAAATGATAACTTAACATTTTCCCCGGCTATCATATAGTGTATTTTACGGGGCAGAATTAAATCTAGACATGAAGGAAGAAAAATATACTTTGTTTGTTTTTAGGGTTCCGTAGCCAAATGGCAAAAAACGGAACCCTTATAGATTCGTCATGTCTGTCTGTCTGTCTGTCTGTCTGTCTGTCTGTCTGTCTGTCCGTGTATGTCACAGCCATTTATTTCCGAAACTATAAGAACTATAATGTTGAAACTTGGTAAGTAGATGTATTCTGTGAACCGCATTAAGATTTTTACACAAAAATAGAAAAAAAACAATAAATTTTGGGGGTTCCCCATACTTAGAACTGAAACTCAAATTTTTTTTTTCCATCAAACCCATAAGTGTGGGGTGTCTATGGATAGGTCTTCAAAAATGATATTGAGGTTTCTAATATCATTTTTTTCTAAACTGAATAGTTTGCGCGAGAGACACTTCCAAAGTGGTAAAATGTGTGTCCCCCCCCCCTGTAACTTCTAAAATAAGAGAATGATAAATCTATAAAAAATATATGATGTACATTACGGTGCAAACTTCCACTGAAAATTGGTTTGAACGAGATCTAGTAAGTAGTTTTTTTTTAATAGGTCATAAATTGAAATTAATATCAAATACTCAGGTCTATACTACCATTTACTTATATACCTACAGGTTTGTACGGAACCCTCGGTGCGCGAGTCTGACTCGCACTTGGCCGGTTTTTTTTGATTGACAGCTCTCTAAGTGGCCGGGAAGCTATAAAGCAATACCTACTGTTGCAATTGCATTGTTAGACGTAGGACAGTAGGATGCTGTGCTCATATCATGTCAATCATCTGGTACTTGGCATGGGCACGGCATCAAGACAGCCTGTCTCCCCCTGCACCATTCTTTGATGATATTTTACTAATATATGATGATGATGAGCATGAATAAAATATTATGATTAACTAAATACAGATTTTTTATTGTAGCTACAATAATCCTGTCATCCTTAATTACCTACTTATCCTTAATAATATTATAAGCTTCGATTGTCGATAAGTAAGTTTGTAACTTTCCTGTGTAGTAGACTTAACCTATATGATCAGCGAGAACATCATTGAGCAAAACAAACTTCAACAAGTACCTAGTTATCCTTTTTCAAGTATAAAAGCATCATTTTACAAAGCATAATTGGTAATATGTTATGCATAAAATAAATATTTATGCATTAAAATAGTCATAGAGGTAAAAAACCGATTAAAGTTAAAGCATTGATGCACATAACCTCACTTTTACAAAAAATAAGATTTCTCTTTAACCCCATTGTATTTTTTTTTATTTTTTTTTTTTAATAAAACCTCATAATATTCGCTATCAAACCACGCCACTTTTATTTCTGTAGAAATTAAAAAAGTTTAATGCCAGCGTTCTATGGACTTCTGCCATTCTCCTTTATGAAAATAAAAATGCTACGTCACTCTGCAAGTTCCCGCCAAAAAGTCCTAGAAAGGTGTTATTATTCTCTCTTTATTGTTTATCAGATTTCTCCAATGCTCCAATGTATGATGAAAGAAAACAAAGTTTTTTTTTTGTCAGTGTGACCACTTTTCTACTAAAATCGTAATTAAAAACTACTAAAATCTACCTAAACATTTCCGTGGATTTTTTAGACAAAGTTTTGGAACTCACGACATACTCTTTGCTCCCAACTGTTTTATGAAAATGAAATGAAAACGCGAGGCCTTATTTGTTGTGAAATAGGTTTCAAATCCAGTAAGTAAATTTCTAAAATTATTTCCGCTATTTCTGTTTAGGTTTTCAAGATAAATCGCCAGCTCCACCACACGATCGCACCACATGTTATTGACTGTTACTGAACGCTACGATGATCGTCGGGCGATCACACGGCGTAGTGGGCTGTGTTCAGTAACTACACACCGTGTGACCGGTGCGATCGTCCGACGTCGTCCGACGATCGCACCCACAAACATCTGAATCGCACCTCATACTATTGAACTGTTACTGAACGCTACCATGATCGTCGGGCGATCACACGGCGTTGTTACTGAACGCAGCCCTTGATGTCAAGAGTTGTTTGTTTCATTTGACTTTGATCGGTTGTCAATTTTGGATTTTCACTTTATCCGTCACGAAAATGGCTGCGCTTAGGGTATTTAGTCGTAATTTGCCGTATTTACGACAACAATTTTCGGCATTACTAGGAAACACATCGCCCTCAGTGAAATTCATTTGTATAGTGGTTATTATCGGCCATATCCTGTCGTATTCTATCACGGCTTTTGAATCACTAAGTGTCACTCCAGGGTTTTTGTTGCCACCTTCTTTCCAATTGTGGTCAATTTTCACGTTTTGTTTTATTGAGTTACATTTGTGGGAGGTGATTATCGACATTGTGACCATTGGTTTGTGTGGAAAACTCATAGAACCATTATGGGGTCAAATGGAAATGATAAAGTTTTTCGTATTGACGAATGTGGGTGTTGCGTTTCTATCGACATTCTACTACTTGGTGTTGTATTCGTTTACGAAGTACACGCTCTACTTATTCCATGTACATGTGCATGGGCTAGCGGGATACCTGGCCGCGGTCAGCGTGGCTGTGAAGCAGATTATGCCAGATCATGTGTTAATAAAGACTCCTCTGGGTATGTAACTTTGTTTTGATGATGTGTATCCAATTGTTTATTTGTAAAATTAATGAGAGCAATGTTATATTTCGTGTTTAATCCTTTGACTGTTTGGCGATCAGCGTGGGTGAGGCAAACAATATAAATAAATTGTTATTTTGTAACCGCTAGTCAAGGGATTACATTTATCAATTTAGTTGGTGACCAAGATGCTAGGTACAGTTATTCTAGTCTGTTTGATTTTTTTCCTCAAATTCAATACATTCTTTATAGCATATTACAGTTGTTCATGCTTTCATGCACACTAAATCTGCTTTTAATGGCACATCCTCTACCCCACCTGCTCCCACACAGTACTTCATATTTATCCTAAAATAGGTTGCTGCATCTGTTTACTGTGTTCTAGAGATTGGGTCAGAGTAACCTTGAGGGTGGGTTATTATACAATTTTTTGTTTACTAGACATTTTGAACTTTGAGACACTAAGGCTGCATTCCGAATTAATGATATAATCGCTGTAATCGATTTGAGCGTGCTTAAACCCGTACCGAATTGAGTAATGACAGATTATGTTGTCCCGTGAAACGTCTTAGATGACGTCATGATATCCGCCATATTGCGCTCACACCGACCATGCCCTAAACTGATATCACGGTGAGGTGAGCGCTGTCAAAAGTGACGGTTAATTATTGTGTTTTCGGCAGAAATTCTAATAAGATTCTTGGTTTTCTATTTGGCAAAGATACTTTTTTTGATTTTATGAGAGAAAATAATAAAGAACGCTTCGCGAGTCAAATTAAAAAAGATCTAAGGAGTCCTAGCGCATTGTTAAATCAGATTTTAATTAAATTCTCAAATGTTCTGTATTGAATACTGTGAGCGCGATAACGGGCGTTCCGAATTGTTAACAGTTCTTAGCTGTCTATATCGTGATATCTAACTCGGTTCGCAAATTATTGCTGTGAGCACTGTGAGCGATATTATTTAATTCGGAATATAGCCTAATAGTGTTGAGTTATGAGACTTGGAAAATTATTTAAAACCGTATACAACTGTAAGGTCTTTGACATAAGATTTTTTTTTAAATTAAAACCATTACATTAATTGTAAGCACACAATGGAGCCATAATCAAAAAATAGCTAGATACTTAAGGTTGGTATGTTTTTTTTTTCAGGTAAACTGACAAACAGATCACTCCCTCTGCTGATTTTCATAGTGGCCATCATATTCTGGGCTATGGGTCTCCTTGAAAACACATATCCATGTATGTGGGGCTGTGGTACTATCATCTCTTGGATATATCTGAGGTTCTGGCAACAGCACAGTAGTGGCACTAAAGGAGATATGGCTGATAACTTTAGTTTTGACAAGTAAGTACTAGTCACTACTAATATACAGGTTGTTTTTTTTTTTCTAGCCAGTATGGACAAATTCTTTACTTCAGGTCTGAGAGAAAAATTCTGAAAGTAACCATGAGCAGAATTTTTAAGAAAACAAAAGTGGCATTAAAATTTATTTAAAAATATGTGTATTTTTGCAAATATGGATTTTTCATTACTCTGCCTCTACACAGAATGTGAGCAAAATTATTTATGACAGTCTTGGTCACAAGTTGCTAGAAGATATCTAAAATATCATTTTATATTTACCTTGACCTTTTTTTACAAAATCCATCATCCTGCATAAAGTTTGACGAGGTGGAGCAGATGTCACAGGGAACTCACTATGTTTAGTCATAAAGAATTGGCTCCTAGAATTCAGACAAGCAATAAGAGGTTAATTTTGATAACTTCTAGCAACTTGTGACCAAGATTATCTATACTAATATTATAAAGAGGAAAGATTTGATTGTTTGTTTGTTTGTTTGCATTGAATAGGCTCCGAAAGTACTGAACCGATTTGAAAAATTCTTTCACTGTTGGGAAGCTACACTATCCCCGGTTAACATAGGCTATATTATATTTTCAAAAAAATTAGGGATCCTTACTAAAACTGCAATAATGTAACCCAAGGTGTAAAAAAAATACCTAAAATATTCATTACATCGCGTGCGCTGCGAAAACTATTGATGATAGAATATAATAATGTACTACGACTTTGTAGTACACATTATTATTTACAAAAATTGTCGCGATACCATATGTCTAACTATTATAGTTATGCCACAATAAGTGTTTTTCTATTTTGAAAATTTAATTGAAATGCCGCCTTAGAAATGGCTCTCTATTTGTATCATGGTATTAATCCTTATCAAAATAAATTACTTCATATTCAAGACTGCTTCAATACCTTTATATAACTTTTTGAATTATTCAATTCGGACATTCCATTCAAAAGATATCACGAGTTTAAAAATATAAGTATTAGCAGAAAAATCACGTCACTGGGGTACGGGCCGTACGGGCGTCAATCTCTTTGCGTGTGGCTCAGTGTTTGTAAAAAACGGCTTGACCGATTCTTATGACATTTTGTGTATATAGGTCTGAGAATAGGACGTAAACTATTTTTCATACCCGTAGGGTAGAGTAAGGTAGGGTAGGGTAAGGTAGGGTAGGGTAAGGTAGGGTAGGGTAAGGTAGGGTAGGGTAGGGTAGGGTAGGGTAGGGTAGGGTAGGGTAGGGTAAGGTAGGGTAGGGTAGGGTAAGGTAGGGTGGGGTAGAGTAGGGTAGGGTAGCACCACAGGGTAGGGTAGCACCACAGGGTAGGGTAGCACCACGCGAACGAAGTCGCGCCGGGCAGCTAGTCATACATAATTTTGTTCATATTGTGACAGAAGCAGAATATCAAAAATAAAATGTTTGAAAAAAAATCATATCTACGAGAATACACATTTTTTTAATGCCATTCTTATTTTTAAATTCAGATCATGGTTTCTTTCAGCGTTTTTCTCTAAGACCTGTATATGTGATAGATATATTGACTTTCAAAACTGATTTCTTTAAGATTGTAACCTCATTTACTTTTCATCTTTATCATTATACATAATAGCAACAGCAACAAATATTGTACGGGGTACACCTTGTAGATATTAAAAGAGTTTAAATATGATAGAAACTGTTTATTACAAATTTGAAATATAATTAAAATGATAGTGAATTGAGAATAAGATTGCTATGCTATGCTATGCTGATGCTATGATAGTGAGTACGCGCCCGCCGCGGTATAGGTCGAAACGTGAACTAATTTAATTTATTGATGGATTTGTGAATGAAGCGTAAAATGCTGATGTTAGTATAATAATGCACGGTTGCACCGTACATGCTCCCGGGCGAGGGATGAGGAAAGCTGATGTTGATGGATGTGACTCTTATTTTAATTATAAGGTGATTCAACAATTTTGATTACAAGGTGATTCAACAAAATTTTTTAAAAACTAAACAAGGGTTAGTCACAATTGAAATTAATTTTGCTAATAATAGGCGACGTTGATTTGTTTAGAACACGCGCACTTTGTTGATTTAAACTCGCACCCGCGCACTGATTATCACTAGCACATGCACTGTTGTTGAGCTGCCCACGCGGCGAAGGCTCCGGCACCACAGGCCGGGCGGCGGTGTCAGTGAGGCCGGCGGCGATGAGGCCGGCAGGTGGCTGCGTGCCGTAGGAGCGTTTGCTCCGACGCACGCGACGCCACACCAAGTAAACGCCAACTGCTCCGAAGGCTCCAACCAAAAGATATATTACGGTGTATTGATGGAGGTCATGATAAGATACTGGTTCTATTTCCGCTTTTTCAGATTTAATTTGTGAAATTTCATTACTGATCTCTTTTAGATTTTTTTTTTGATTTTCCTGAATCTCCATCTGATCTGCTGGTGTTCCAAAACTATTTGGGGGAATTGTTATATTGATGATATTATTGATTGGAGCGATTTCCAGCTTAATTATTTCTTCTTGCGTCTCAATTTCGTTGTAGCGTGGATTATGGGCGTAAATAGTGAATGACTCTCCTTTGATGACACAGTCATTCCCGAGTGATAAAACACCTGCTGCGCTAATTTGCTCTACGGTAACTTGACTACCGCATATGATACGTAGCGGGCATTGGCCGCAACAAAAGAATAAATATGTATTTATTCGATCAAGTTCTTTCCAAACGTCAGTACAGATATCTGTGTTGATTTTGCATTTACTTGTTTCATCTTGGATACATAGGTTTTCATCTGTTTTAAGCTGATGAATTGGTCTATGCAATTGACACAATCTTGTTGTTTGGTCAAATTGGATACACATCTGCAAATCCGTTACTGACATAGGTATATACGAATCTTTCTGAATATTCATTGCTAGATAGTCGGCAATTGGTATGATGTTTACCATATTTGTTTTGATTGCTTGTGGTAGCGGAATAACTTGATAGATGTCGTAACTGTCTCGGGTTACAAGAGGAACCTTTATTTCAAAGATGAGGTATTGCTTTGTGACTTTTGCTCTGACCTTCAATAAATGATAAATATTTGATATGTCAAAGTTAATATTTTGAATCGGTAAAGACAAATCTTTTGATAGGTGTCCAGAAATAATGCTCAATTCATTCCTAAGCTGATTAGGTGGTAATAGATGAATGTCGAATTTACCATGAGATACATCTGTAATTGTATCGAGAAGGGTATTTTGAATGCTTTTCAGGTTGATCAAGATGCTGTTTGCTATAATTGATGACAAAGTAAATTCGCTCATATCTTCTACCTTCTGGACTTCTTGATTCAAAACATTGGTCGCTTTCTCTAAGCTGTTTAAATGTTTATTAAATGATTTGTGCTGCATGTTCATAGTAATTTCCATCCTTTTTAGGAAATTGTATTCTGCTTCAATTATTGTAGTCTGATTCTTCCACAGGTTCGCAAGATGATGCTGGTTTTGTCTCATAAGATCGATATCTATTTGATATTGTTTAGCGAAATTGTCGTCTAGAATTCCAAAGAGACTATTTCCAACGTTTCCTATTGCATTGATAAGACCGCGACGTAATCGAGTACGCGCGTTAAATTGCTGACGAAGTAACAGCTGATCGTAGTGTACGAGCTCGCCGTGACCGTGATTTAATTGTAATAGGACCGCGTCACATGATGTTTGTTGTTGTTGTCTCGCACATATGGTTCTCATATGACTGATATACTTCTGGAATAACTCTGAACTTTCCCAATAAGGGTCCATATTGTAGTATACTACAATCTTCCATTCGTCACGAATCATATGCATCTCTGATATTTTATCAAAGTAAAGGCTTTGATTTGTTTTGAAATTTGATATGTTGTAGGCACCTTGTGCTATAGGCATGAGAAATGAAAATAACATTAATGTTAATGTGATAAAATTGCAGAATTTGCTTTTTGTGCCTACTCGCTTTGATCTATTATGAGTTGCAGACGAACTATCTTCATTGCTTGAATTTTTGCTATTTTTCTGCCTGCTAAGTTCTTTGTGCTCTTCGTTGGTAACAGGTAGAATGGATACTTTTGTGATCGGTCTTTTGATAATACCGTTTTTTCGAGTCCATCTCTGCCGGGGTGGAGTTCAATTACTCTTCCTAACGCCCATTTTCCCGCGGGCAGGTTCGCATCATGTATAACGACGACACTGTCGAGTTTGATATTTGGTTGCTGAGTCTGCCACTTGCTTCTTACCGATAACTGACACATGTATTCGGATCTCCATCTCTTCCATATATCATGGAAGATCTTTTGTGCTAATTGCCATCTCGTTCGTCCATCTCGTTCAGTTTCAATGATTGTTAAAACTGGACCACTTGCTAAAAAGTGAGAAGGTGTTAAATAATCCATGTCATCAGGGTCTTCATTCAACGCACTCAGTGGTCTGGAGTTGAGGCACGCTTCAAGTTGTGAAAGTAGGGTGGAGAACTCTTCGAATGTGAGTTTTTGCTCACCGATGACTCTACGTAGATGGTATTTGAGACTCTTTACCGCGGCCTCCCAGAGTCCTCCAGCACTGGGCCATGACGGAGCGTTGAAGTGCCATTCGATGTCCATCTGACTGACATCTGATAAAAATTCTTTGCTAATGATGGCTTTTAAATCTATGCTTTCTTGCTTCAATAATCTGCTTGCTCCTACAAAATTTGTGCCATTATCACTGTAAATATGACTAGGCGCTCCTCGTCTTGCTGCCATTCTTCTTAATGCTGCTAAGAATGTTGAGGAAGAAAGATCGGACACCAGCTCCAAATGAACTGCTTTTGTTACCATGCATATAAATACTGCAATATAACCTTTCGTGCATTTAATGCCTCGACCTTTGCTTGATTTGACATCTATGTATCCAGTGAAATCCACACCCGTATGCTGAAATGGCCTTGATGGATTAACTCTGGACTCTGGTAGATCACCCATTAATTGATCTTGCTTAATAGGATTGTGCTTTCTGCATCGAACACAATTACGTAACCGCTTTTTAACTGCTCTATTTCCTCCAACAATCCAATATTTTTGTCGGAGCCATGCTAGTGTAACACGAGTACCGCCATGATACGTCATTCTGTGTGCATGGTCGATGAGTAAGTTTGTTAAATGGCTGCTGTGTGGTATGATGAGAGGATGGACCATGTTTTGGCTAATATGTGCATTTTTGAGTCGGCCTCCAACTCTTAGCATTCCCTCTTTATCGAGAAACGGATTTAAGCTATGTAACTTGCTTCTGGAACTAATTGTTCCGTGTTTTTGTAAGTGATCAATATCTTCGTAAAATTCATGCTGTATAATATGCTTGATAATTTTCTGTTGAGCCATTCTGAGCTCTTGTACTGTGAGATAAGATTGCTTGTTTTGCGATTTGATTCGCAATACCCATGCTAGTATGCGCGTCACTCGTGTAAAACTGCTGTGCTTGATAATAATGTTGCTTATGATATCATCATCTGTTACGTCACGCGGGTTTATAGTGACATTTGATTGTTTTGTATTCTTCTTTTCTTCCTCAGTGATGTAAACATGTTTTTCATCTTGATAGATAAATTTTGGTAACCAGGTTGGCCCATGCCACCACAGAGGATGTTGATACAGCTGCTCTGTTGTTATACCTCGGCTGGCACAGTCTGCTGGATTTTCAGATGACTTTACATAGTGCCAGCTGTTTGATGGTAAAGTCTCTATAATCTGAGTGACTCTGTTTGCTACGAATGACTTCCAGCGGCTCGGATCTCCTTGAAGCCATCCTAATACTGCTGTCGAATCGGACCAGCTGTATATTTTAACTTCATAATCACTTAAACATTCTTGTACCTTTTGTATTAGTTTTGAAAGTAAAAGGGCTGCGCTGAGTTCTAGACGGGGTAACGTAATGCTTTTGTTCGGTGGTACTAGTCTTGATTTTGCTGCAACTAATACAATCGTGCTAGTTTGATTTTGCTTACGTATTTTGCAATATACTACGGCAGCGTAAGCTTTCATAGACGCATCACTAAAGCCATGCAATTCTATGACGTCACCCTCACGAATTTGCAACCATCTTGGAATCTTAATTTTGCTAATATTATCTAAATCTTGCTTTATTTTTGACCAATCGCAAATTATATCGTAAGGAAGTTCATCGTCCCATTGTATATTGCATGTCCAAAGCCTTTGAAATAAGAGCTTTAGCTTAGTTGTTATTGGAGTGAGCCATCCTAATGGATCAAAAATCTTGGAGATATCTGATAAAAGAGAACGTTTTGTTTGTTTAGTAGCTGATAAATTAAATTTTAGATCAAATGTAAATTGATCTGTATGAGGATTCCAGCGCAATCCTAGAGCCTTAGTAGACTCCTGATGCTTGAAGTCGAATGTCTGTTCATTGCTATTTGCTGTACTAACGAGCTTCAATAAATCGGGTTCGTTTGAAGTCCATTTTCGAAGGTTAAACCCTCCTGATTTTAATAGATTTATCAAATCCGTCTGTAATTGTCTAGCCTTTGGGATGCTGTGAGCTCCTCCGAGAAGATCGTCCATGTAAAAATGCTCTTCTAGGAACTTTGCAGCTTGACTTTCTTTATACTTGTGACCTTCATCTCTTGCTAGTTGCTTTAATGTCATCATTGCTAAGAATGGTGCTGCTTTTGTACCGTAAGTCACGGTTGATAATTGATATTCACGAAGCGGCTCCCTTGGGGAAGACCTCCATATAATTTTTTGATATTGCTGA
Organism: Achlya flavicornis; assembly: GCA_947623365.1. NCBI lineage: Eukaryota > Metazoa > Arthropoda > Insecta > Lepidoptera > Drepanidae > Achlya > Achlya flavicornis. Next base: position 3,780,235 of record OX392474.1, read on the forward strand.
TCCTCCTCGTGGAGCAGAATCTGGCGAAACATCTTCTCAATATCAGCAGTGTAAGCGAATTGATATTGTCTCCACTTGAGAATTAATGATAACAAATCTTGTTGAAGATTTGGGCCACGGTACATGACGTCGTTTAAACTATGGCACGTGGACGTTTTTGCCGACGCATTAAAAACGACACGTAGTGCTGTTGTCGTGGAGTCGGCGCGGTGCACACAATGATGTGGTAAATAATAGCCTGATATCTGATTACCGGATGTTTCACGCATGTGGCCGCGGTCTATGTAGTCTTGCATAAATATTTTATAATCTTTCGCAATATTTTCATGTTTGATAAATTTTCTTTCTAATTGCCTAAATTGTGCTATTGCTGTAGGTTTAGATTCTCCCAAATTTTGTTTAGCATCTGTCTTTAAAGGTAATCTCACGATGTATCTTCCGTCATCTTGCCGCGTAGTCGATGACTTGTAATACTGCAAGCACTGATAGTCTTCTTCTGACAAGCTCGAATTATTGCTAATATCCTCTATTTCCCAAAATTTCTGGATATCCTCGACATTGTTTAATACGACGCTGCAATTAAACGACTTGATATCGCCGCTTAAAATCCAACCAAGTCGTGTTTGCTGTGCTATAGGGTGTGATTCATCTTCGGCCGATATGAATCCACCCAAAATGATCCTTTTGTAGACTTTAGACCCCAACAAAAGATCGACTGAACGACTAATATTGAAGTCCGGATCTGCTAACTGGACAGTTTCCAAGGACGGCCATGATGGTTTCTTGAATGATTGATTTGGTAAATTATTGATTAACCGTTTCATAACAAACATATCTGTAGTAAATTGATAGTTGTCATAGACTGATGAACATGTGGCTTTAATTGCGCCTTTACAATTGTTTTCTTTTTCTCCTATGCCGAAAATGACTCCCTTGTATTGCTGTCTTGGTAGTAGTAAAATTTGAGCGGCATTTTCGGTTATAAGAGATGCTTGCGAGCCCTGATCAATGAGTGCTCGCATTGTGTGATATGATCCGTCTGCTGCTTGTATTTTGATCAATGCTGTTGCGAGAAGAACTTCTTCTTCTTCTTCTACTTCATCGCTGTCACATTGGGCTACGTGTGTGCCACTTTTTCGTTGATCTGACCCTGCATTTGATCGCTTTACGAACGCGTCATGAATCAACGTATTATGTCGACCATTGCACTCGCGGCATCGTTTTTCCGATATGCAATTTTTTCCATTGTGGTCATGTAGGCAATTAATGCATAAATTTAATTTCGCAACTGTGTTCCGCTTTTCAAACGGATGTAACTTGAGAAAGCCGTCGCAATGAAATATGCCGTGTTCTTTTTTGCAGAATGGACATCCTGTTTTCGTTGCGAAATTTGGCGTTTGTGACTGATTTGATATATTTTGATTGCTGCTGAATGATTTATAAAAATGATTTTTCTTCACATATGATGCTGTTTCGCGTTGCTGTGTTGATTTAGATGAATCTTGTTTACGTTGAGATGACTCTAGTGACGTAAACTTGCTCTCCATAAAATCCAAGAGATCCTTCAGGGTAGGCAAGTCCCTAGGATTTGATAATGATTGTATGTAGTCATTATGTGTTTCAGAGTCAAACTTCTGCGATAATATATGTACGATGAGAGGGTCCCACGTAGAGATGTCCACACCTAAATTTTTGATTGCATACAGACACTCGTTGGTAGTGTCATGTATTTTCTTTATAATTGTTGCCGATTGTTGTGTCATAGTTGGTAAATTCATGAGAATATTTACGTGGGACGTGAAAATTAATTTTATGTTATTAAATCTATGGTTTAAAATATCCCAACAAACAGTATAATTTTCGGTGCTGATAAGTAAATGCTGGACTATTTTTTCAGCATCCCCTTTAAGTTTGCTTTTCAGGAATTGCATCTTCTGTGCATTTGACATTGATCGATTGTTGTGGATCGCTTCGTTAAATAAATCCTTGAATGAAACCCACTGATGATAGTTCCCACTGAATGAAGGAATATCCAACTTTGGTGTCGACTTTTCTCTGTGCGACTCCGACCACAATTTTCTGTTTATTGATGTTTTGATAGTGTTGTATTTCTCCTCATGTTTTGTAAAAGTTTGTTCGTACTCTAAATTGGGGACAATCGTTTCGTTATCGATCTCCCAATGTAGATTATCTATTGCAGACCATCTTGTTTGTAGGGTTTTCAATAAATCCTCAAACTCCCACTTTTCGTTAATGAGATCAAGGTTAATATTATTCATTGTTCTCACAAATGCTTTGAAGTTTGTATTTTGTTTTCGAAGCATCTCGTTGATTTTACTCGAACTGCCTCGAGATACCGTTGGTGCTAGTAATTGATCTCCTACGGGTGTCAATGGCCGCTGATGGTCGACAGGATTTACGAAACTTGTTGTTGCTAGTGGAGTTGCTGGTTTTAACAAGGGAGTTTTAGGCTTCTCATCGGCAAGAGGACCTAAATAATTTTGAAAATATGCTTGAGTTTCATTATAATAATTAAATGCTTGCTGAAAATAGTTATGCTTAAAATAATCGTGAGACATGTCATCAGATTCACGTAATTTGTCATGGTTAGATTGGAACTCTTTCCAATAAGAATTAAGGGTTTCCAATCTTCGTTTGATATGCTCAAGAGTCTTACGATCAGGACCATCCTTTTTGAAGTTTCGAAGGAGTGTTTGTACCCCTTCAATTATTTGATATTGCGTTGCTATTAGACCTTCCATAATTAATTTGCAAATTGAGATATTACAAAAGGAAAGATCTTACTTTTGATATTGTTACTGCTTGCTTGCTCTGCAGGTGATCTGGCACTAAGCCTGGTCTGAAGATGCTGGGTAGGGTCTGCTTGACCCTATTGCTGTTGATAATGCTATTGATATTGCTGTTGATAATGCTGTTGATAATTATTGCTGATAGTTTGGCGCCAAACGTGCTGATAATTGCCGAGCCTTGATGCTACGGCCTGCTACTGCTTGCTGAGGATGATCTTGTATGACTCTTGATTGCTAGTGCTTGATACTGATTGAGACTGTTCTCAAATTTGATATATTGATTATAAATAAAATTGAATTGATAATATGATAAATTAATGCTTTGCTAGTCCAATGGTGTAGAATCCAACTGGTGCTTGGTGAAACCACTAACACGAATTACTGTCACTTTCACGTTAACTGATCACTCGCGAAGTGGTCCCGCCCTGTTCGATAAGCTCGAAGGACCAAAAAGATGTACGGGGTACACCTTGTAGATATTAAAAGAGTTTAAATATGATAGAAACTGTTTATTACAAATTTGAAATATAATTAAAATGATAGTGAATTGAGAATAAGATTGCTATGCTATGCTATGCTGATGCTATGATAGTGAGTACGCGCCCGCCGCGGTATAGGTCGAAACGTGAACTAATTTAATTTATTGATGGATTTGTGAATGAAGCGTAAAATGCTGATGTTAGTATAATAATGCACGGTTGCACCGTACAAATATCTTGGATTGCATCTGAACCATTCTTTTATTCATCAACTTGATTGCGATCAGCTTGTAACTATAAACAAACTTTTTGTTTGATTGGAGAAAAACCAATGCTTATATGTTAGGCAATCTGAACCTAGTCTTATTCTGAAAAATATTATACCTATCTTTTAAAAGTGGCACCTCAACCACAATCTTTAGTTTGTTTATAAAGTTTTCTGCATGTATAATATTATTTAGATGTATGTACTTGTTGGTTGCAGTTTCTTCCCAACAGTCCTCCAGCCGGTGGTGCGCGGTATCCTGAGCCCGGCTCACCGGTGCCTCGTTCAGCTGGGGCTGTGCGCGCCGAGCCAGCGCCGCGTGCACCTGGCGCTCAGTCCCCGAGGAGTCACTATATCCATGCCAGGTGTTGAACCACAGGACATGGAGAGGCGACGGTGGGTATCTTAGTTTCTACCAGTACTGGTTTAATGGTGTGCTTCAGTTATTTTACTTGGAGGTTTAGCTTATGTAAAGAAATATCACACAATCATCTGATCCCAAACTAAGCATAGCTAGCTCTAGTACATATAGAAACCATCTGGTTAAGGCACTTGTCCGACCGCGGACGATGAACGAGGTTGGCGAGCAACGGGAAGCGAGTGTGTAGTTCCGATAGTTTTGTCGCTGGGTTGTAAGCGAGTGTGCGAGTGCGACGGGCGATTACTCGCGCCACTCGCTCGCGGCGGTAGAAAATGACTGCTAGTTGGTCTCTCGGCGTGAATCCTGACCACCAAGCGAGCATCGCTGAGCGAGAATTATTTTTCGAACGAGTCTCCGCCGGCAGTGTGAACAGTCAGCGATCAACTATTTATATTTACATCTCTTTTGTTTACACGGAATGTCATATTTCATGAACGAGAAAATAGCCGGTGGTTACTCGTTTACTAGTCGGCGGTGGGACAACTGCGTAAGTCTAGTATATCAGTTATCTAACTGACATACTATTTGTATAAATAACATACAGACTCAGAAGAAACAAAACATTTCGAAAGTTATGGTGGTCATTAAATTTTACTTACTAACTCCATTTCCCTAAATTGTCCCTATTGTGTAATATTTGTAAACTTATAACTGCACTAAAAGTACCTTTTTATAAAACATTATGCAAGTTCATTTTTTACATATTATTTACCTGTTACATTTCCTTAATCATTATAAATAGACCAGTATGGTCTACTTTATAAGTTCGAGGATATATATGACTTTATGTAAGTAATACCACAGTGTAATACAAGTGTGAAAACGGCATTGCAAATAGGCGGCAGTGAGAATCGGTGAACAGTCAGCCTGCTTGTATAAAGGACAAACTATCTGGTTGACATATCAATGTACAGCTCAATTTTGCATTCCTTATAATGTAAGCTGATATCCTATCCCTAATCTTATGGGTATAATAGTTTTCATTTTGTACAGATTCAAAATTACGAGTTAAACTTTTTATTGATTATAATATATCACATAGCTCTAAATGTAGAAACTTTAGTGTGGTAATTTACTTTGCAGACAAATCGCGCTCAAAGCGTTGAGCGAGAGGTTATCGAAGACATCCGAACAAACGCGACAAAAGAATCTATCGACAAAGGTGAATATGGATGCCGTGAGGAAAATTCAATCGTCACATGTTATACCACAATTCTCAAGTGGAGAAGGGGAATCTAGCCAAGGGCCACCGCCAGTACCCGCCGAAGCTACCCTAGTGGACATAGGGACGGAAACAACCCCTCCAACTACCAAGCATTCATGATCCTCAAAGAGTCAATTGTTATTTTTAACATAAGGCTGTTCACAGAACCAATGTGGTGTAGGTATGATTGTGTTACGAACAAGCCTGATTCTGTGAGCATAACAGTGGATATAAGTTACTTTGATATGTCTTTGCAGGCTGATGACTGATGTGTTCAGGTATATGACTCAATCAATTAGAATTAAATATACCCAAAAATATGCATTTGCAACATGGACAGGGTCTAAAATATTATAGGAGGAACATTCGTGATTTTAGTAACCTATATTTGGTGTTATGCTCTTGTTATAGTTCATTATGGCCCTTCTGGGCGGGGCGAAATTACAGCGTCGGTGTAAGGCATGGGCAATTTGGGCAATCGCCCTTAAGTTCATATTATGATGCTATCTTCATCCAAAAAGCATTGGAATGACGTAATTAGCTGTACACTACGGACCTGCTAAAATCTTGGGGTTATTAATACCAAAATTGAACAGTGATAAAGAGATTATAAACAAAATCTTAAGTAATTCATCACAAAGAAAACAAAATGTTCGACAGATTAGTTAGATAATATCATAAATAGCCATATGACTTACATCAGACTACTATTATGCATTTGAATTTAGTTTATAAGTGACAGTATTTCTGCAGAGACACTGAATTCATACAAAATAGTATTTGTTTTACTTTTTCTTTTATATAAAATAACAATTAAATATCCTTGCAGTTGTATGGTATGATGTATAATACATAAAAAGGTAAATATTTTGCAGGTTTAATGCATTTGTTGATTGTGTCATGTGGGGATGTGTGAATGTTGTGATGAGACCTTGTAAATATAATAATATTGATTAGTGTTAAATAAATAATATTCAATCACATTATATACTTGAATTTTAATTATTCTCTCAGAGTACACATTCTATTACATATTTAAAACTAAGCAATTTTGCTATAGTCTAACTAGGGAAGGAAGAAGTAAAACTTTAATTATAAAAATAGATCCGTTAGACATTCTGATACATGTTATAGGTTTATGGCCAGAGATTAACAACCGAAAATATAGTTACATTATTAACAAAATGTGGACAACCTTTAAGTTACTTTTCAAGTCTTCTACATCATAGAAATCAAGATATTCATAACTCCTGCCTCAATCATTAGAATTCATAATATTGATATAGTTGAATAGAATCAGATGTTAAATATATTTGAGAGAAATATACAAAAGCAAGTACCCAGTTATATGTAAATTTCGTTCTGGAAGCATTCAATACCATCTCTATTTTCCTATATAATAATTAACATAAAGCAAAATAGAGGCATGATTTGATGGCCGATATACGAACAAAAACCCTCACGTAAAACGGCCATAAAATGCCGCTAATTCAATATGTATTCGACATAGGTAACATATTCTAGAAGTATCCTTAGGTTCACTTATACAGTTTAAGGCAGAAATACTATGCATTACCACCGAAATAAATATATTTCTGCACTTAAATCTACAAAGGATTATTTACAACATCAAATCCAAACGTTCTCAAGTGTATAACCACTATAATTTATCATTAGTAGCAGTTTGTTCCCACCAATAAGAAGTATGACCCGTCTCGGCGGCATGGCCATCAGCCGGATTTTAATTTTGATTCCGTCGCTAAATATTAGATTTTCTTTTCCCTTGGTTCAAAAGTTAAAAGGGTTTTAAGGTGACCCGGTAGACCCTTCTAGTGAGGCCACCTCTTTATTTCAAGAACTAGGGCACATAATGGTGCCGATTCTGTTGTAAATCGCACTAAACTAATTTTAGTCACATCTCATCTCTTTCTTACAAACATTATTGAAAAAGGATAGAACATATTTAAAGCTGTCATATTAATCTTTGCCGTCTTATTTTGCGTGTATTTAGGCGTAACCGCGATAGATGGCGACTAAATTCATATTGAATACAAGCATTGGACTAATTTGACAGGACTAAATTTCTTACATCCTTTTCTTATGTTCTCTGTTAGAAAGAGACTTAGTGAGATTAAAATTAGTTTAGTTGTAAACAACAGAATCAGGGCCATTGACAAAAATACGCTAATATATAGCTAAGACTCTGAATTTAAATCCGGCAGACGGCCCTGCCATCTATTTTGGATGGCAGGGTATTTACGGGGAATAAATTCACATTAAACAATTTTCAACACAATTACAGATATATACTCTGAAAACATAAGACACTTTTTCAAAAAACGTCAACAATATTGTTGCCCATATTTAAATACCCCTAAATCCGCGCCTGTCAGTACATAACACTCAGTCCTTTATAGCAATAAACGCGAGAGAATATTCTCATATTCTAGTTGAACCACAATATTCCACTTTTAAAAGTTTTGCCCATAACACAAACCTAAATGAGTATCTGTCACACACTATTTTGTTGTGTCTCATTGCGGCGGCGGGTGATAATATCAGTGGCGTCGTCTATAGGGCTACCTATAGTAATGATGTTGGTTCTGAGTCGGCCAGGGCTGGACGCCCGCTGACGGCGCGTAGTTGCCTTCCGGCCAGCGCGGGCTCTCGCCCAAACCCGCCACACTGGCCGCTGCCACCGGCATTGGGGATACAGCTACGTTTGTTGACATGTTGCTACCTGGAATTTATGCTTTTAAGGTGAGTCGCCAGAATGTGGAAAGACATTTCTCTGATACATTCTAAAGCGTTAAAGGGATCTAAACATGAATATTTTTCTATGAGGCAAAAATGTGCTCGTACAGGCTTACATACATTTTATAGAAGTGTCCTTATACACATTTTAATTGTAACCATAACTTTTTTATTATGGGATAAAACTACTTATAATATTTGTAATGTCTTTGCCATTAAGAGTCACGGAAGGTTATACGACAGAACAACATAATACAGTAATGAATTGACAATAATGCAGAGATAAGTTTCGATAAGCAAGGCTAGGGGGATATAATATTCCATTTTATCTGTGGGTTGAAGTAGCAATACATACCAGTGTGCACGTAATTCGGTGGCGCGGAATATGGCGGCGCCGGCGTGTAGTAAGGAGGCGGCGGCACGCTCATCGAGTGCGGCACGCCCACCGACGACACGGCCAGCGCGCTTCCCACGCCCACTCCCACCCCCACCCCTGTCGGGGGCTAAAATAACACACTCACTTTTAGTCCGAGTGACTGACTGACGGACAACAGATTTGGGCTGCGCTAGACACAGAGATAGTCTGTTTTTTTTTATTCCGTGGACTAAATTCCATCTGTCTAACATTACAGATGGAACTGGACAGATCAAAGGCCACGGAATGAAACATTTGACTACCTATACGGTGTGGATACGAAAAAAATGAATTCACGTAAAGCACTCATAAGTACACATACAAATAGAGGGCCATCATCAAAATAGGAGAAAAATAAAAAAAAAACATACAAAAAAATGTACATGTTTCCTCCGCTAAAATGTATGACAAGCTGTATTTTTCGTGATTCGTGGTTTCATTTAATGCAAAATTGGTACTCGGTAAAAAATAAAATTGATGAAATTCCACCTTTATATGGATGGTTTTTTTATTTTCGAACCTTCGTCTCGGTATCCGACGTCACTATGCGAGCGAGGACGTGTGGTTTAGCTGACAAATAGGATCGCTTCGCTTCTTCGATCCTACCGTTGAGTAAAATAAGAAGGGATATAACTGACCGGGTAATAGTTGTAGTAGGCGTGCGAGTCGGTCTGGGCCTGGGCCTGGGTCTGGGTCTGGTGTTGGTGCTGGTCCTGTATGGGCACAGTGATGAGGTTGGTGCGCGCGCGCGCGTGCGCGTGTGCGTGCGGGTGCGCGTGCGCGTGCGTGTGCGCGCGCGGGTCGTTCGCCGCCGCCGGCATCTGTCACACAAACAACACTTGCAAGGTTGACAACGCGCTATGGTGACATTTAACCATCAGGTAGGCCGTATATTTTGCTACCTGACTAGTATAAAAAAAAATATTACAATACAATACAAAAAGTCTTTATTGTTTACAGTGTAAACAATAAACTCTGTTTTTGTAATCATATAAACTTTACACAACAATTACAAAAACAGAGTACAAAAATAACAAACAATAGACAAAAGTGAAAACAATTCAGGCGGCCTTATCGTTGAAGCGATTTCTTCCAGGCAACCTAGGGCAATAGGATAGATTTAAAATAGGTGGTGCAGTATATGAAATACCTACATTCATAAACTACTTAAATACAGCCAAAAACATAATATTATTATTATTTTACAACCTCCAGCCAAATTTTCAGGGGTCTTTTTAAAGGTCTACGAAAATCTCACTTTCGCAAATTACATACATTTACGTAAGCGACGCAGAACATTGTAACTTACAGTAATAGGCTTTACAACGGCGACAGTGTTCGAAGGCGCTTCCGGCTCAGGTTTATTTTCGCCCGCGCCCGAAGATACGTGCCTGTGGTTGATATGTGCTTGTAGATCTCTCTGTAATCATATATGAAACATTATATCCTGGGACTTTCTTCACACTGGGACTAGAAATGAAACCCAGACAACTTAAATACACAGCTAATGCTGCCCTGATTCTGTTGTTTACAACTAAACTAATTTCGTCTCAATATATCTCTTTCTAACAAAAAACATAAGATAAGGATGTAAGATAAGATGTAATTTAGTCGTGTCAAAATTAGTCCAATGTTTGTTTTCAACATAAATTTAGTCACCAACTAAATTGGTTACATCTATTTACCCGCAAATGTAAACGGCAAAATAAACAGCTTTCAATACATTCTATCCTTATTCAATAATTATTGTAAGAAAGAGATGTGATGTGATTAAAATTAGTTTAGTGCTTTTTACAACAGAATCACCACTATACTTGAAAATATTATACTGGGTGAAGATTTTTAAATAGCGCCTTTTGTAGGTACCTTAACTTTTACTATTAGAATCACAAAAAAAAAACAACATCCCACCCAAACCCACTTGTTGCTGAATAAAACAAATATGGTCCAAAGGCTAAAAAGAGACCAAGTTAATTAAGTTGGCACTGGCCACCGTTCTCGACACGTCAAAAATCACACAACGCATTAACATCTAGGCGACTGATTGCGAATCAAATTCTGAAAAAAAAAAAAAAAAAAAACAAAAAAGAAATTGAGATATCAGTATTTTTTTTCACAATGTATGTTGCTTTGTTTCTAAAAAAGGCTAAAAGTAAAAACCGCATTAAAATCTTTGCAGACATAACGTTTGATAACATGCAAGAAAGAATAAAGACATTAAATTACCTACCTGTGATAGATAAGTCCTCCTACAGCCAGTGTTGCCATATCGCGTCCCTGAATGGGTGCACATGAAAACTGTGCCTAAACCAGTCTGCTCCACTCTGAGTACCTGAAAACACGAGAGATATAATAAAAACAATGTCAATATATAAATGGTTCCACATTTCATTTAGTTCATAAGTACCTTTTCCCTACACCTTGGGCAGTGGGTATGTTCTGCCCTTGCACAGGATAAACAAAACACATGCTTACATGGTATCTGAAAGAAAATATTTAATTTATATTTTACTTACATTTATAATAATATTCTCATTATTATAGAAATAAAGAAACATTTATTGGACACAACAAAATAGCACAATACACAACAATACAATGATACACACAACAATATATTAAAAAAAACAGTAAAATTATGTGTACATATCTACAATGTTGCAACATTGTAGATATGTACTATGATGGGTCCAAAAGGCCCCAGCTCAGCATGTGCTGCAGATAACTACAATATTAAGATATTTTCAATCTCATTACTACTATAATATTAAATTACTATAATATTAAGATATTTTCAATCTCATTACTGGCTGTCACAAATCTCAGGACTCTTGCAAAGGCAAAGGTATTATTTTAAGTATTAATTTAGTTCATTGGAGTGTTGTCTTCTGAAGTACATTTGAACAATTATATTCTACAGCCATAATTATGATGGATTTATTTATAATTACTTACCATACGTCCATAAATAAGTATAGGTTTTGAGCAAATATCACAGCAGTAGATCATGGGGTTGAGGACCTTCTCCCCGATAAGTGTGGCTCGGTGACTCCAGTCTAGCCTGAGCATTGGCTCTGGCGGCCCACGCTGCAGCGTTGTGAACACGGGCGCTTCTAACTGAGATATGTCTGATGGTACTTCCACTGTAAGCAATTAATCAGATTGGTTCAATTAGAGTTTCAAGTGAAAGTATATGAAAATGTTAGAATAATTCTCAAGAATCACATAGAATAAAGAAAACTCTAGCACTTGACCTCAATTTACAAAAATTATGTAAAACAGGCATAGAAAGGGGAAATAGATATTACAGATTCAAAAATAACATACATTTATAGTATAAAAAAGGATTCACCATACATATTAATTAATGTGAATATAAACGAATGACATAGTATAAGACAACTGATAATAAAATAATAATATCAGTTGTGATAAAATGAAGATTGATAATAAGTAATACAGTTCAGACTTGTTTATTTGAGTTATCTTTCAAAACATGTTTGATTTCTAAGCTTTACCTTTTTAGTGCCTATTTAGTATTTTTAGTACCCTAGAATTGCCCACCCCAGGATGTTAGGTTCCCATCAGTATCACACACATACACATTGGCCATTGTGTTTAGCGGCCAGCCCCCCTCTCCCTTGAAAGTACATATCCCAATGACTACTCTATAAAGAGATGAAAGAAAAATGTTTACACAATTTTTTAAAGTTTTCATAAAGCTTTTTTTACTTTGAAAACTTTCTTGACATTTTTCCACACACACATACATTTTTCCATGAGTGTATTATGAATCTGTGTGGAGTGAGTAAATAGTAACTATCATAAGTGGCTTCAATTGAATAAATGGGTATTGAATTAGTATGATGTTTTATATTTAAATTTACCTATATAGACTGTTTTAAAAGTGGAGTTTGCATCCCATGGATGCCAATGAGAATCAGCTAATCTATATTGGAACTATTACCCCTTATTAATAAATAAGGTGTGTGTAAGTCTTGTATAATAATACCTAGGTTTTAAATATATCTGTCACTTTCTAATATCATATGAACAAAAAGAGCTGGGGCTATCAGGTATTTACCAAGGTACTGGGTTACAAGGTATTTAACAAGGTACCAGGTAGTTACAAGACTGATTTATTAATAAGGGGGTTAGAGATTTAAATTCATTTGTCAGAAAAGTATCAACACCCTATTCTTGCTTTCTTTGGAAATACCTCATGCTATTTGAGTAAAATTGCATTATTTACAAAGTCAATTGGATTCAAACTGGAACAACTGGTGTACACTCATTTTATTATGCAACCATTGTTACAAACAGACTCCATTTACCAGTCTCCTATTGATAAAGGCAGAACACAATAAGTTTCATTAACTGACTTTTGGATGCTCATTCCTCAGTAATGTGCATCATTTGAAAATAGATTTCTTGCTTGCTTAACTTACACTTTGCTGGCTCCGTTATCTCCGGTTCCTCTTTAACTTCTTCAATTACTGGTTCCTCCGGTTCTTGCGAAGTTTCTTCAATGGAGCATTCTTCCTCGTCACTGGACATCACCTTGAGAACCTTCTTGCCTCTACCTCTGCCCCTGCCCCTGCCACGGCCACGACCCCGGCCCTTACCTCTGCCCCTCGCATTTCTCTTCTCACTATTCATTTCTGAATAACTTAGTTGTCAACAAAACTAGCTTGGTTGGCTTCCTAACCTCACAAATAATACAATAATTGGTGTATTTGACACAAAGTAAACTATACACAATTATTACTTATCATAATTAATACAATGCTTTATGCGTAAAGTAATTTTACGTCGGTTTATTACAAATATCAGAGTAATTCTATTCTATGTGATTCTATGGAAATTTTACAAACACTCAAACAGAATTTCTCGATCAATGTTGCCATATGAATTTCATGTTCCGATACGTTTGCCACCTAAAACTAGTACGCACGCGGTCGCGAAATGACTTTCAAGTACCCAAAACTTAATTCTACTACTTATATAAAAACAAAACAATAGTTTTTCCAGTGAAACAAAGAATATTTGCTCGTATTCATTCAGTATGCCGTTCATTTCTTCTCACACCCAGCCGCACAGACGAAGAAAATGAAATATGTGGGAAATGAAATATATGTATCGTGACTCTTCAAGTTGTCTCAAAAAGTCCATGAAGAGTTTTAGTACATACAAAGACCACCATTGTAGTAAAACAACATTTATGGACGGTGACTGACTGAGGACTGCGAAAGTGATTTATTGTGACTTGAAATTATAATATAACTCGACACTGGCAGAAATAAGTACTAATTTGTATTTGGTTGCCAAACTTAAAACTAAGAAGAAGAAGGGTACTACACTTAGAGAATCCAATATAGTACTACATGAGTATGCTGCACGCCATTCGTACTAATGTGTACCCATATGGCAGCACTGTTCTCTATCTCTGTCTATCACACACGGAACATCATCATAGAAACGAATTTCGCTCATTTCGCTGTGTATATAAGTTGTAGATTGAGGATTAGGTATAGATTTGCTGTCAGCGAATGGCGAAGAAGAAAGCTACATACAATTAATACTGCCATATTTACACTTTTACCCCATTATGTGGGTAAACTGGTATTGGGTATTTTGGTTTTACTATACAATGTGTGGCAGGTGTGAATCCCATACATAGGTTGATCGTTTACTAACGATGACGATTGTCGACAACCATCTTGTCTAGGGGGATAGATGACACTGTTATAACTTCATAGAAGTCAAAATAAAACACGGGATTGATGAAGTATACTTTAATTAAGACGTTAAGAGACATAAGGACTAGAAGACTTTTTTTATGAGTTGTTGTGACGTTGTGATTTATCACGTTTTGACCGCAACCTGCTCAGGTATTGATCGTATAAGATTAAATATTCGGCCGGGGCGTGGTTAATAAGTAGTGAATTTAATACTTTATATGTTAATGTTAATAATGTCTTTGTACGTACAATAGCTTTTATTTTTTACGTACAATAGCATTGCCGAAAGTTGACGCCTATTGAAAGGACTCAATAATCAACGATGTTAACGCTCTACTGTGGTTTTGCGTAAAATAAAAATAAAAACGTCTGAATTACGGATTTGGGTTGAAGGTAGTGCGAAAAGCAATATCCGAATTCGGTCCGAGTTTTCTAGATCTGTATTTTCGCGGATTCGTATCGGACGTTAGGCGGAACCGCTCTAAGGCCTGTTACATATGATAGAAAATCGTAGTTTAGAAGGAGTTAGTTGACAAACAGACGGAAAGCAACTTCATTTTATAATATGTGGTGAAGACTGATTAGACAACTGATAGGTGAGACAATTATACCAAACTATCCTTTGCTTCAATATAAACTCCCGAAGTTTCATATTTAGAGTTACTCGGTTGAGCCTGTCGGATCTGAAAGAGAAAAAATATTTATTTACCTATATATCTGTTTTCTATTTATTTTATCTGAAATAGAAAATATGTATGCATATTATTATCCTCTTTATTATGTTTGGTGGTTTAAAAATTAGGCAAATGCCTACATATATTGCTTCCATGTATCATCGTCGTTATTTATAAGTTATTATTTCCAAAGTAATTATTTTTAATGTTTTATCAAACTTACGTATAAATATATAAAACAAATTACTAATGTAACTTACGTCGATTAAAACTACAAAAAATAAAACACGCTATTTAAAGTGGTAAAAATAATAAAATGCTGGTATCCCCATCAACTTATAATCCGACTATTTACGAATGACAGGTAGTACCATAGTTAACCACCCACAATAATAAGCCTCACACTTTGGTCGGTTAGAAAATTGCTTGCCATCAACGAGGTCAACGACACTGATTTTGACACTGATGTCAACAATAGAAACCTATACGCGAGATTGTCGTCCCTACAAAATATGCTTAGTCCTGCCAATCTTAGTGAACTACATTACATTGAATGTAATGTACAGTCTGGCAAGAAAGTATAGAAAATAATGGAGGCGCCAGCCACTGCCCTTTGTAATGGCAACTCCAAATGGCTTCTGTAGTTTTGATTTCAAAGAGAATATAACGCTACGCTTGTTATTTAATTTCCTTCAAAATCTAAATTATTCATTCAAAGTAACCATGCTATCTGAGGAAACTTTTAAATGGCTTATGCTTAACTATAATATCCCATTATTGTAATTTTAGCTGTAAGTTTCTCTTAAAAATCATAAAATTAACAAATATTTCTAAATTTTAAATGATATCCTGATATCCTATTATAAAAATTCATATTGGTTGGTATGACAGCTTGTAATATATCTGTTTGTTTTTGAAAACCATTATTGCCGAGTTTATTGCCAGCTCGCACGCCCGAACGTAAAAGCAACATTCCGAACGATGCATTCATAAGTGTCTTTGATACCCTATATCAATGAATATTTTATAAATGTGTACTTGTTTAAATAGTGTTACTTAATTTAATGTTGGCAAGTTAAATCTACCAATATACCACATATCAGCTGAATTAATCCAGTGGTTCTTCATTAATATTTCATATTTTATAGTGATAGTGAAATTAATTATGTGTAATAATTCATTTCACTTCACTGGTGCACATGGATTGATTTTTATAGGATAAAATACAAAGAAATTGGACTAAAGCAGATAAAATACCACTCAATAAAATTAAAAATTCACGAATTTATGAAAATAAAAACGAAAACGGAACGTCACTTGCAGGTTTTTTTTTTTTTTTTATACCCCTGAGGTGGCAAACAAGCATACGGCCCGGCCCGCCTGATGGTAAGCAGTTACCGTAGCCTATGGACCACAGAACAGAAAAAACTGTTTTTTCTGTTCTGTGCTATGGACGCTTGCAACACCGGGGGTATCACTCGCGCGTTGCCGACCCTGAAGAAACCTCTTCACGCCCTTTTTGAAGAACCCCATGCTGTACTCCATTGTGAAAACCACGGGGCGGGGAGCTCATTCCACAGCCCGAGCGTCCGCGGAAGAAAACTCCTTTTAGCCCGCACAGTTCGAAACAGTTCTGGTTACTGGATTCCCCGTCGATGGCGAGAGTTGCGATCGTGGAAGGTAGCCGTGGGCATCAAGTCAAACAATTCCTTAGAACACTCTCCGTTGTAAAAGCGCCCGCCAAAAGTTCCCGCCAAAAAGTCGATTTAAGTCTTTATTCCTTTTCAATCGCTAAATAACCCGAGTATAAAATAATAATCAGTCACTTGTATTAACTAGAGAAAGTTGTTGAGACAGATACGCTAAAACTATTTAACAATCATTTATTCATTAATTATTCACAATCTACTAATACAGCCTATATATAGGATAAGATAGTAGAATAGAAGGACATCACTATTATTTGTCCCCACCCTCCCTATACCTTACGCTTTGCTTACGCTCCTTTACACTGGTTGATGCGGATCACAGACTTAATAGAGAGCGGATGTTTTTAAATGAAGGAAATACCTATATTGAGAAATTCAATTTGTAGCGTATCTGTCTCAATTTTCTCTCGTTAATATTTAGGCAGGTTTAATTCCTAATATTTTCGCATTTTTAATTCGGTAACTGATTGTAGAATAAATTTATTGATTATATTCATACATATTAATGAATTTAAGTAGAATGGAGAACGATTTGATTGTCAACAAATACGCCGCATTAGCCGGTTTCTTTAATTTCAAAATACAGCAAAATTAAAACTGCTTCAAGAATCAAGACAATGAAGGACGATGGGTGAAAGAAAACAAGGCCTCAACGTAAGTACAGTCGACCCGCGGTAATCTGGCACATGAATAATCCGACATACCGATTTTTATTACATAAGTAAAACAAAATAAAATTGATGAATATAAATAAAACATGACCATTGTGTAATATTGTTAATTCTATGATAAATCTTGCTTGTATTATTTATCATTATAGGTGCGTTCGAATTGGAGTGATGTCGTTTTTAACAGTTTCAAAATGGGCATTTTTGTTTATGCATTCGAATTGGGAATTTTCAACAATTTTGCAACTTTTGCCACAAACGATTTTTCCCAAATCGAACGATTAGATACAAAAATGACATTTGCATGCTCTTCGTATCAGCTTGTCACTTGTCTCAATCTACCTTTTTCCTTCAGTCTGACAAATTCTCCTCTTGCCTGTTAGTATTTCTATCAAATTTTACAAAAAATTCAAATTTTCGCTTCCCGGAAGGAGAAGCTTTTTAAATATCAACTGGCAACTTTGGACTCGTTAGATAGGCGCGCTCGAAGGATAATTGACGATAGCGACCTAACGAGCAAGAAACTGCAAAACCTGGATCATCAACATCAGATTGCAAGTTTGACGGTATTTTACAGATTGTTCCACGGATAATGCGATAAAGAACTCCATAATCTTATCCCTCCATCCCCGTTCTTCTATCGGACCACTATGCGTCGGGGGGGTCTCCATCGCTTCATCATCGACATTCCATCTTGCCGTACCAAGCGTTTCGCTTCCTCTTACCTTATACACACGGCCAAGTTGTGGAATGCTCTCCCGGACAATGTGTTTCCAGACACTTATAACATGGGTTTATTCAAGGCCAGAGTGAACAGGCATCTTATGGGTACGCGTGGTCCACCCTAGACTACATCTCGCTTACCATCAGGCGGGATTGCGGTCAAGCGCAAACCTATATAATATAAAAAAAAAACTATTTCCGAGTAAAACTAATGGTGAACGAAAACAGTTCAAAACGTCAATAAAATTCTGCCCACAACTTTCCAAATCGAATGCCAGATGTGATAGTTTTTAGCATTTTTGACTGTTATTTTTGCTATGGTACCCCAATTCAAAGGCACCTTATGTTGTTTAATTTACCTCGGTGCATGTTGCATAGTGTCCATTTTATTTCCATGTATTTTCATGATTTGTCGGATTATAAGGTACTCCTTTTAGCACCACTCTATAGTAAAAAATTCGACACCAACTTGCAAAACATTATTCAAAAAATACAAAATCATTTATTCAAATAGACCTTCGCAGGCACTTATGAAAAGTCTGACTCTAATACTCTAATACCGGTTCGGAAGGTTGCATTTGCTGAGAAGAGCTGGCAATAAACTCAGCAATTACTCTTTTCAAAACAAGCTTAGATTCATTACATAATATTTACATTCAAATTGCACTGACAACAATTGCGTGCCATTGCGGCAAAACTACAAAGTAGACTGAATCTATATTTAATAAGTAAATAAATGGCAAACTTAAGCAGACCAGCCCCCACAAGCAGCACCTGTTAATTTGACGGATAATCGGATAATCTTTTTAGACAGGTTTACTTAGGTTGGCCGGCCCTTCCTGAGTCACTTACCTGGTGAAATAAGTTAAGATTTATCAGCCATAGGTAAATCTATTCGTAGTGGTTATCATTTTGGTGCACACATGGTTTTTAGACTATTATTTTGCTCTTTATGCCTTCTAATAATAATGTCTTTTTTTTGTATATATATCTGTGCTAACCTTCGATTTCTTGTGAAATCACCTTTAAGGGGTATTCCCCAGTGGGAAGGCCCTTATCATTTTACCACCGTGCTTTTGGAAGCACGGTGGTAAAAAAAAATGCCACTTGGTTTGTGATTGCAACCCCTTCCACAGATAAGGGCTTATCTGGAGGCTTCCAAGCTATATTTATCTTTATGCATTATTTTCATCTTGAATTGAATTAAAAATAAGTCATCATTGCATCAATACAATTAAGCTACCTACTACCACAACCACTCACATAATACCCACATACTAATTCCGCTTTCGCATAGGGGTCCTATCTACCTAGTAGCTAGTAGCTATCATCCTTAATTTGAAAATCTGTAGCCCTACACCCATCTGTGGTTTGTGTGCTTATCACATTGGGAACATTATCACTCAACAACATGGCCAGACGCAATTCAAGGTTAAAAAGACTTTCGATGATACAGAGATAGCTTTTTTTTTAATAGCGTGTGGAAATCCTCATAGGATACCCGACCGCCCAGGGGGGGAGCGGCCAGGTTACGCCAGACTTTTACCGGCTAAAGCCCGGTGGTCGCAACCTGCGCTACAGCGGGCTCTCGTGCAGATCGCGTACCTGCACGCCCCTCCACGCGCGGCGCTGTGATAGCCCGTCCCGGGGAATTGTGATACCTCCCCCCAGCACCCACGCGGTGCTATCGCACCACAGTATCGCACGATAAGAGTCGTGACCACAACGACCCATCGTCCTCCTCGGGGTCGCTTCTGAGCGTTCAGGGCCCCCATCCCGATTGCCCACGACCCCGAAGGTCCCCGTTTAGTCACCTTTTACGACAGGCAGCTACAACTAGGGCAGATAAACGTTACTAAACATCAACATCATCAAGTGCGAAAAGTCACGTACCTACTTTAGTTAGTTTGTGATAATAAAGTGCATTTATTTAGTTTACGTCAATCCTACGTCAACTGTACAACTATTAATATAGATAATAACAGCCTTACTAATAAAAAGTTACACGCGGTGTACACATCTGTTATAGGATAATTGCTACTAATAAAAACATTTTTGACACAAAGCCTGTATACACGTGTTTTAGTTACCTAGGAAATTTACACTGGGCTTACACGGGCCAGGACCCTTGTTTAATGTTTGTATAAGAACATTATGGCGGATTTCAATAGATCAGCTGTGTCTGACAATCAAGTGTTGTGTCCATTTACTACGGACCAGGCCAACCGCGCAACAAAATGACACCAACGCGCTGGCCCTAAAAAGTCATTTTAGGGCCAACGCGACTCAGTCGACTGCGGTCATACTGCGGTCCACGGAACAGTTCATTCGTTCATTGTTTGCTTATAAATGCCTAGTTGCGTAGTGAAAGGCTTGTGTTTTATACTGGAGTTATGGATAAAATAAAACAAAAATTTACAATTTATTTAATTTTGATAACTTTATGCAAAATGTTCCGGTAGGTGTATCCTTAGTTTTGAAGTCATTGGCACAGCCATTTGCTTCGTTTGTTGACGTAACATTTGTAATTTGACAATGACGTTCTTCTTTCTTCTTCTTTGGTTAAATGGCTACTGTAGCCATAAGCACAAGACAGTTTCGTTCAAAACCACCATTAGCTATTTGAAGCTTTTTAAAAGTAATTTTATTGTTTAATTATTAATATAAAAATAGTCTTAAGAAAAAGAAACCTGATTTTTATGATATGATTACTATTTTATATAATTATTTTTCAGTATCTTTTGGTGTTTACACATTTTTCCCCATATTTTCTCCCGTATTTTGAAGTTAGATAGTTTTAGTTTCAAAACGTTCCTAAAAAGTTGCCAGTCGTTTTTGTTTTAACAAATACATAACTATACAACGCTTACACACTGATTATTAGTAAAGGGAGTGTATAGCAACTGTGTAAGGCTTACACACTGCATAACTATACAGCTGTTAAACAACCGTGTTCCATATTTTTATTAGTAAGACGGTAAGAATATACCTATTATAGAGAAATTTATAGATATTTGCTCAGATCAGTTGTCTGAAACATAATAATGTTCTGCCCATGGGCGTACCCAGCTTCTGACCCGGGGGGGGGGGGGGGAAGGCAAATCAGATTTTTCTTAAGCCAGGTTCCCCGCGCTTGTTTTGTTTTGAAGTTTCCACTCCGTTTTAAACTGTATGATTTATTCAGATGCAAGCTTTAACATCATTTTCCAATCTTGTAGCATCAGGGTAAGAGTAAATATTAATAAGATCGTTTACATCGAATGCTGTATAATGATAAGGTGTTTATCAAGTCGAGGGGGCTCCGAAATTCATGAGGTCAATGTCGCCGTACGCGGCCCCTCATTTTCAAATGGATAAAATCTTGTTTTTCAACTTTTCCTTCAAACTTTTTTTTTTTTTTTATACCACTGGTGGCTAACAAGCCTACGTCCCGCCTGATGGTAAGCAGTTACCGTAGCCTATGGACGCTTGCAACACCAGGGGTATCACTCGCGCGTTGCCGACCCTGAAGAAACCTCTTCACATCCTTTTTGAAGAACCCCATGCTGTACTCCATTGGGAAAACCAAGGCGGGGAGCTCATTCCACAGTCCGAGCGTCCGCGGAAGAAAACTCCTTTTAGCCCGTACAGTTCGAAACAGTTCTGGTTTCAATGTGCGTGGATGGATTCCCCGTCGATGGCGAGAGTTGCGATGGTGGAAGGTAGCCGTGGGCATCAAGTCAAAAAATTCCTTAGAACACTCTCCGTTGTACAAGCGGTAGAACACACATAAGGAGGCAAAGTCTCTCCTCAGACTGAGGGGCTCTAAACCGCTTGTGAGCTCGGGATCGTCAACAATTCTGATGGCACGTCGCTGGACCGAGTCTAAAGGCCCAAGCTGGTATCCAGGTGCTCCCGCCCATAGATGTCAGCAGTACTCCATATGAGGCCGGACCTGCGACTTATAAAGTTGCAGCCTTTGCCCCGATGTGAAGTACTGCCTCGCTCTGTTGAGCACTCCAAGCTTTTTGGATGTCAGCTTAACCTTGTCTTCCAAATGACTTCGGAACAAAACGTCGTTAGAAATGTCGACGCCAAGGATCCCGATGCTTTGACTGATGTTCAAGGAAGTGTTCTGGAATTGTGGAGCCATAGACCATGGGGTTTTCTTAGCGGTGAACGCGCAGGCTTGGGTCTTAGTGGGGTTGAAACGGACTAGGTTTAGTCGACCCCAATCGGAGACACTAGTTAGTGTACTCTCGATTTCAGACACCAACCGTTCGCGGCTTTCCTCTACCTCGGAACGAGGGATATTTGCACGGCCCGTATAATGGGTGTCCCCTGTACTGTCGTCCGCATAGCAATGAATGCCGTCAATAGACAGCATATCATTGCTATGCAGAAGGAACAGGGTTGGGGACAGCACAGAGCCTTGCGGGACGCCGGCATTTATGCCCATGCTATCGGAGCAGCTACCGTCGACGACGGCTCTTATGCATCTGCTGGACAGAAAGCTGGCGATCCATTTGCATAATCCCTCGGGAAGCCCGTATGCTGGTAACTTCGTGAGAAGACCCCTGTGCCAGACCCGATCGAACGCCTTCGCCACATCTAGGCTCACTGCCAATGCCACACCGTGACTCTCAATGGCGAGTGACCAACGGTGCGTGAGATACACAAGGAGGGCACCAGCTGTGCGATTGTGGCGGAAGCCATATTGTCTGTCGCTCAACAACTCGTGATCCTCCAGGTATCTCAAAAGCTGCGTGTTGATCACATGTTCCATGACTTTAGAGAAAAGGGAGGTGATGGCGATAGGCCTGTAATTCGTCGGGTCTGATCTGTCGCCCTTTTTGGGCACTGGGTGCACGTGGGCAGTCTTCCACGAAGACGGGAAAACAGTGCCAACACAAAACAGTCCAAACTGCAAAACAGTGTTTTTATTGGCACTGATTTTACATTAAAAATTACATCAAGACTTTCTGAACAAAAGCAAGGGAGAGTTCGCTCAACTCTCAGTCAAGACTCTATCATTTTGTTGCACCGTTTCTATTTTGTGGGATCCCAAGACTTCTTGCTGATAGCTCCTTTCAACTCATTATAGTTTCGCTTTGAAGGTCTAAGAGATGAAAGGTCAATGCGTGACTTCGTCGCCGCGACAAGCCACTTGAGCTCGTTTTGATTTAGTTCCTTAGCCAGCCTATCTGATGTTGTTGGCTCCTTTCCTGTATCAATAAAATCCTTGATTTATCTAAAACCTTACCATTTATTGGCTATTCGCAGTCAGTATTGTGCAGTCACAGTCGGCTATCATTATTGTGTCTGGGTAATTTTATGAATATGATTCATGTGATTTACTGTAGCATCGCATTAATTAATGGTGATATGAATACAGTGCTAATTAAAGAATAGGGTATTGATCGTATCTATTGTACATTTCTTATTTTATCTGGATGTGGAATCACTTTTTCAATATCACCATTATAATAACTGCTAATCTAACTTTTTGTCCTCTTCGTTGATGACAACTTTTTTACTCACGTGTACCAGAGATTTCTCGCTACGCCATTTAAATGTGATGATAAATATTTACAAATACATAAATAAATATAGCTATATCAATACAAAAAATAACAAGCTATACCTGCTTCAAACAAGTGATTGTATGGTACCTATGTACTTATAACAATACATTTTAATGAGTTTGTAGGCGTCAAAAACGTGAGGAATATTTTAACTAATTTCAAGACATGTATTTAATGGAATTCAATCATATATTAGATCATTCAAGGTTCAAAATTAAACGACTTTATAATAATAACATCTAATATTCCGAATACGGCCAAATCATTCCGTGCTTAGTTTATGATATGCTACAACTGTGCGTGGGTTGGGTATTTGTATTGGAATACATTTTGGCGTTAGATTCCACATGATTCCAGTTGAGGTTATGATTACTAAAGTTGGTGCCAATAGGACGACTAATATACTTCCTATGAATAAAATACAAGTGCTGTGTGCAAACGGCTCCCGTTGGTTCTCGCGAGAGACGCGCGTCCTATTAGATGATGAAATCCATACTATACTATATACTATATATACTATATACTATAATATTATAAATGCGAAAGTAACGCTGTTTGTTTGTTTGTTTGTTACGCTTTCACGCCTTAACTACCCAACAGATCACGATGAAATTTGGCATGCACAATTGCACATAGCCTATGGTATGGAGAAGGACATAGGCTACATTTTATCCCGGGAACGCGGGTGAAACCGCGGGGGACAGCTTGTATAAAATAAATAGAAAATAAAATTGATGTCATTGTTATTTTTTTACCCGCGAGCCAAGGTATAAGACGCCTGAATATTATGTTACTTGATTACAGCTAATTGAAATGTTGCTATTTGATGCGTAAAGTAATTAATGAGGAAAATAATTGTTAAACCCTAAATAATTAATAATAAAAAACATCAAGCAGCAGTTTTTCAGGAATTTTAGATTGTACTAATATGTAGTACAGACGCTGTAAGTGGTTTAGTTTGAGTTAACTTTAACATCACCTAAACTCCTTTTGTTAGTCTTTCAAAACTACCCGTGTAGCCTGTAGTTTTGAGAATCTTCGTTATTTATTTAGGTAAGTATTTAACAAATCCCCCCCTTTCACCTCATTAGGGGTAGAATTCCCAAACACCTTAGTGAATGCCTACGTTGCCTACGAATGTAGGTAATGACTGAATCGTCATTTAATTCACTTCTAGCATACATGCTAGACCTAAAACCAAAATCGATGATGGAGTACACTCTGGAGTACATTTACAAATAAGAGGAGAGGGTGTAAAAAATCGTGGAGACAAAGCGGTAAGATCCATAATCTCTGAGATATTCTCGACGAAAATAGAATTCGGTCCTCATATATTTCATTTATTTCGCTTATCCTCCTAGATTATTCTGAATTTCTGATCAATAGAAATGGCGTGCAATTTTTCAAGTTCGTTCGCGTAATAGTACATTGTGTGTTATTACGCAACTCGTGCAGTTTACTGCGCTGAGGACGGGCAGTTGCTGGCAACGCAACGCGGTCATGGTCGGTTGTCGCACCGGCTGACGTCGAGGCCGAGAGGAGCTGGAAGTAAGGGTTAGCGATAATGAGACGAGGACACGCTCGTTTTGTCAACTCGCGATAGTTGCTTGGCTCTGTATTCTTCTTTATAGTTATAAATTGCTGGATTGGATATTATTGATTTTCTGTAGAAATAAGAAGGAATGTTGCAGGATAGGGTTTCGACAGAGTTTCGGTCTGGAGCGCGAGCAGCAGCAGAGATGTTTTTTGATCTTTTGAGACTAGATAAGTATTGCTTCCATCCACATGACCTTTTCAAAGGTTTTTTAATGCTTTTCAGTAATACATCTCTTTTACTGACGCTCAGATATCTTTATGAATGTATCATGCTATTCAGAAGGACTCTATACACTGACTGTTGGGAAATTGACTTGTAAAGGACTAGTCTTAGGTTTAAATATTGCATTACATGCATTGCAGTTAGATTTCAAGTCAGAACCAACAAACGTGGTATTGTGGTATTGTCTTAATTACGAAGAAAAAGCACTTGTCATTTTCCAGTTTCCAATTTTCTGGGTGTTGGGATACTCTGCGAATTGAGTTTGTGCGTGGATCTCTGTCAAGCAGTTAGATACTCATTTTAAAATGATAAGACGAATTGGCTATGACTGAAAACTGCATAAACTAGGAATCGCAATTATTTGGAATGTACTTATACGTACGATACTTGTGGTGCTAAGGCGGGCTTTTCGCTTAGAGTGCGCTGTTCTTTATTCAGGCCTTCTGCATTTATCTAATCTGATAAACAGTCTTGTGAGTAGGTACTTATTGAAAATATTGAAAACATCTATAATCTATTCCATTGTTTCTACTTCGCAAACAAAGTGATCTATTTAATTATTGTTGCAATTATTGTTTTCTATTCTAATCATTACTTTATCAATTTATCATGATCGATTCGAGTCTAAATCGGCTTAGCAGAAGCCATACCTACATCAAGTGGCAATTTGTGTTAATGGCTTCATATTAAGTTAATAACGTGAATTATAGATGCAGGTTATAATGTTATATTGATGCGGTGTCTCTGTTGTTTTGTTTTTAATGTTTTTGTATTGAAACCGTTTGTTTTTTAAAACTCATGGTCTCGGAACTCTCAATATAATTTTTCTTCTTAAACAAAAACTAGAAAACCCCAAGCGGTTTCACCCGCTTACGGTTTGAATTTTCTAGCTTGGAACACTAATTATTTTTCAAAAATAAAAGTAGCTAAGTTACTCCTCATAACATTAGCTATGAACCGGAGCAGACAGACAAAAGTGTTTAAAAACTCAATCTGATTTTATTCAATAAAAGTTGAACTCACATAAAAGCTTGGTGCCTGTGTTTGGTGCAATGTGCAACATCTTTAAAATTGGAATGTCAAATAAGTATAAAAGAATATTTAAATCAAAAGTACTACGGAGTATTGATATCAACTTCGATGCAAATCACCCCTAAAATAACTTTCTACCCCTTTTTGACCCCGTTAGGGGATGAGTTTCAATAAAATACGAAACACGTCTTCCATCAATTCTGTTAAGGAATGTTTATGCAAAATTTGAAGTAGATCGAACCAAGGAATCACGTTGTCCCATACAAACTTTGCCCCCGTTTTTCAACCCCTTAGGGGTAGAATTTCGGAAAATCCTTTCTTATTGGGTGCCTACGTCATACAAAGAACACACGCTCCAAGGTTCAGGGGGGCTAAAAAGGAAGCTAAAGCAATATTGCTACGCAATTAATTTTTTCGAATTCTCGGCAGATCCTAAGTGATTCCAATATTTTATGGTAAAATAGTTACTCATTATATACAATTCAATTCATTAAAAGATTTGGAATTGATGATTTGCATAAGATCTGCTGTAAATTCGAAATAATGAACTGCGTTAGCAATATTGCTTAGCTTCCTTTTTAGGGGGCCTTGTCTCTACGATCAGTGGTTTAGGCTGTGCGTTGATTCTAAGTCAGTCATTCAGGCCAAAGCATTTTATATATATAGATGAATTGTCTATCATTATTACTAACAATTTGATGATGTTGATTGATATGAAGAAGGGTCCGAAAATAAAATGCGTGGCACTGACGGATTCATTGTCTTACATTAACATTGTCATACGCAATGATATTATAATAAAAAGAGGTAGATATCGCACTAACGCAAGCTAATTGTTGCAGACAAATTCAGACAATTTTCGTACTTCTGCTTAGATATAGTTATATCTTTCTGTATCATACGTTCCGTATTATCCTTCGTATTCACCTAATTCAACAATAACTGAACGCCGCTTAGTATGAGGGTAGCTTATCTCTGTTATAATATCATCGGTCATACGTATTTCTAGCTATTGGTTCACCTCACGCTTCAATGCCACATTCCCATTTTTATTCTGTCTCATATTCTATTCCATTTTTAACGTATTCGTGGTATTGTTTAAGGGTACAGTCAGCCCACCAATTTTCAATACAATCGATGAATCTATGCCAAAATACAGTTTTAGGAATGTCGTTTTATTTTTCGTTAAGGGTGAATTTTTTCGATTAACATGTGACTGTCACATATTTTTTTGTTGCAGCAATAGAATGTGTGCAATAAGTAGGTACTGTATGTTTTACTGTGCGATTTGCTGAATCCTACTCCAATATCTGGAAGAGTCAGTGCAGTAAAACCACGTTCCACGAAATAATTTAAAGTTATTCGTCTAATAATTATCACAATAGCTACAAGGCAACTGTTGTCAATATTAAAACTCAGAATGATTGCCACGTGTGCTTAAAACTGAAGATGCAAAATTGTGCTGGTTTTCTGCTTCCGCGACTACAAAATGTGACACTCCGAACCCGATAGTAAGTAGTAATATAAAAATAAATATTGGCAAACATCACTGACTTCCCCGAACCATTTGAATTTTCGCAGTGACGTCTTTGCTTTCTCAGAACTATGTTTCTAGTAAAATTTTATGCGTAAATGTGAAATTGATAAATTGTTTTGCCAACAGTGTTTTTTTCTATCTATTTAGAGATCTAACTTAGCCTTAGGACCGACCTTTATGAATAAGTAAATATGGATTCTAGTTCACAGTTACTATCTCAATGTATAACAAGAAAGCAGAGTACCTACTCTGTTAGTCAACTTACATTGGATTTGACTCGAATATTAGAAAAAGACTAAAAATGTTTGAGGACTTTTTTGAAAGCTAGGTGCAAAGCTAAAAGCTAAGATTGCAATCATAATAATTTGTGGGGATTCACAAAATATTACTGGTAATATTTAAACTATGAAGAATGTATCTATCATCATCATCATCATCCTATAATGTCCCACTGCTGAGCACAGGCCTCCTTTCACAAATGAGGGTGAAAGGGACTGGGCGATACCTACTCCACCACGCGTGCTCACTGCGGATTGGTGGAGTTAGGCTAGTGGTCCACCTACTGTTGGAATTTTTCAAGCCGCCTAGGAGGCATCCAGCTAGCTTAACGACTATCACAATTAAGTGATAACCGGGACCAACGGCTTTACGTGCCTTCCGAAGCACAGATCGTATCTATCATAGTCAATCTCATATAAAACTAAATGTAAAAATGCCCAGAAAATACCAAGCACCTTGGTGAGGAGTACACACAAATAATAGAAACGACTTGCTTGTCTTACTCCTTGAGGACTGAGAACAGTTAAATCAAGACGATACTTTGTGACGAATTCATAACCTGAAATGAAAACTACCGATGTACATCCATTTTGATTTGTAGTTCTTAATTTACTTACACATATCCTCAGATTACTCGCGTATTTAATTTCTACCAACAGGTTTCTATTTATTCTGATTTCTGTGCTACCAACCTCTGCTTTTGAACAAGTTTCAATAAGTTAAACATTTTCATTAATGATTTGTTACAATGTGTCAAGTCCGTATTGTAAAGTATGGTGTTAGAAGGTGGTATAGATCGGAGGAACGGTGCAGTGCCCTCCTTTCACCTTCAACCAGCGGATGGGGCGCGCCTGTTGTCTGCGGGACCCTGAACTCGTTCGCGACCCGCACGACTCACTTATTGATATACCCATTAAGCATATACATTACATTCTCCGTACATAGTATACAATTGCTAAAGTTATTGTTTACTTGTTGGTTTGATCTCTGACGATTGTGTCTACGCATGATGCTCATTTTGTCAATGTGTATGTATAATATTTGTTTAGTCAAATTCTTATTTTAGTATTATAGGCAACAAGTAATAAAAACTATCTCTTTGCTTACATTAAAAAAAGTTCGCGCTTGACTCTCATAACCTTGAAAATACTCAATTTTCATGTAATGTTATTATTCCTACTAGTTTGAAATATTGTTAAAATATATTTGCTGTCTCGATGTCGCCGCCGGCGCGACAGTCTTCATGTAAAATATTTATTTATCGATGGTCTCATACTTAGATAATCAAAAATATCCTGGCGCCGCGGTTGTTATGGCTTACAATAAATATTATGAATATACCTGTCTTACAGAGGTGTGAATAACTCGGCAATGTTAAACATTAGCGCGACGGTAATTAAATATCCTTTAAACACGGCCAGTCAATCAATAGTGATGTCATTGTTGCTAAACATAAGTGATTAGATATACAATAAGTACCTCTGATTGGACGCATAAAGGCCGATTTGCACAGTTCCAGTGTTTCAACACAATTTTATTGTAACAAAGCTAGCCTTGCATGAATCTTATAATTTTCTTGGTACGTTATCATTGAAATGCTCTAATTAGAATTGCACTTCAAAACAATCGAAGACCTAAGTATAAGTTGGTAGTTATGAGAATATAAAAATGCACGCAACGGTGTATATAAAACTTAAATTAACTGATACGATAAAAATGTACATTGCAAATTATTATTGTACATTGTCCCTCGCTATCAAACATTCAGAATGTAATAAGGTAGAGAAAGACAAAAGCTTTCGACAACTGTTGAACACCTGTACAATTTCAGCTACTAAAGGGGTTAAAACAATAATAATATCATCGAAAAGAAAACCAGTTGAAACCGATTTCTGCAAGGACGTACGATTACTAAGGACAAAATCATTTAAATGCTTTCAGCACGGGCATGCCATAACAATTGATTGTTTATTCAACGTTAAAGTGCTAAATGAATTGGATTTAATTCTACTCTTGAGTGCTAGCCGCATTGACGAGGCAAGGTACAATTATTGAATACCTAACTTACTGTTTAACTTCGTGACCAAGTATAACTATAGCCTTTAAAACTAGAGCAGTAACCTATTCCCTTAATTTAAAATTCAAACTGACTCTGGGACATGCAAACATGGTGATTTACTCTGCACGAAACGGTACTCTACTGACATCTGATTTAATAATAAGAGCGTTGTTTTTTCCTCAAGAAAGATAGACAATAACATTAAGAGCAGTGATAATGTTAGAAATGTCTCGTGTCTTTTAACTAATGTAAAAGTTATTTGTGTTGAACATGTCCTGATATGGCTTGACATTGTGCAATTTCTGATGCAACATTTTCAACAATTTGCACCAATTCTCAATATCAAATTTATTTATTTTTGATTAAAATAGAGTTCTTATTATGGTAATCAATCACAGTTTTGTAGAATGCTGATGAATGACCTCTCAAATATATGATTAAAGCGATATGGTTTCGTTTGTTTGACACCTACATTTATCGGGTTTCTTCCAACCTTGTCCTAAATTGAAATTGTTCACCATAACACGAGAATTTCCATCTGTACCTACTGTTCTCTTAACGACCGATCTATTAATTTTGGTGTCAAATAGTATCTAATCAATGTAATTTTTGAACTGAGTTCTATGAGGTCCTTTCGGTTAGTTCTGAATTTATAATGATAATGGATGAAAAACATATATTCTAATCGACACTTGTAGAACGTTATCTTTTTATATATACTCTTAAAGACACCTTCACAATAAGCATTAATTCAGGCAGGCATAATACCTATATTATCTTTTATCAGGGGCACTTAAGTAGTACAAGTGGATTCGCTCTTTACAATCCGCATCCGAAATCGATAGTCCATTGTGGCATTGACCTACTCTGTTATTTCAGTTGTAATATTATTCAGTGTATCCGCGAATTTGTTTATTGTCGTCAAGCACGTTTTTTTAAATTTTCTTTTTGGGTTGTTATAAAATTTTGTTGCACATTCGTGCCTCAATAAGGAGTGATCGGACTTACTCAAGATTTCCTTGTAAATTTTATTGTAAAGTTTCTTAATTTTAATCGAGGAAGTTTTCTGATAGTTAATACTTGACAGGAACCTGGACTGATTTATTATGAAATATATCTCATTAATCACACAATTCCTGGTTCACTTGGGTTTGTTCTAGAAAGCTGTCGTTCCCTAATGTATTTTTTTTTTTTATAAAAGATTTTACTGATGGGCCGTGACGAGTCTCATACAATTTTATTAGATCCTTCAAATTTGTATAACTTGGAGTAATTTTGTTTCTCAATGTGATGTTCCTGCATGCTTTACGAGACGTTGACACTTTGACCTGGCATCATAGGTCATAAACCTCTTGATAGAGGGGTCCCTTATTTTGTTTTTTATCATCATGGATAACCCTATGAATCTATTGTTTATTGACCAATAGAAATTTTGGAAAAAAAAACTGAACTTTTGTTTGTATGATTGATGCTTATTTACTGAACTGTTGTGCCTCGGGATATCATATTAGTTGAGGAAGACCGAAGGAGTTTGGATAGACATAAACTTATAATTAATGAGTGATCATTGAGATAAGAGCTGTAATAGAAAATATAAGATGCTGTATCTACTAACTAATCCCGTTTCCCCATAAGGGCAAGATTGGTTTCACTATTGTATTCAAGTCAAGTATTTTTAGGGAAAATCGTCGTAATGATGTCTGTAAACTTTGTTCCATAGCAGTATTCTACAACTGTCATCTAATCTTTGAGATCCAGTCACTATTGGAATTTGATAGGTCTTCTTCGTGTATGTTCTTACCTATTTTGTATGTCACAGTTTCCTCTTCAGCAATCGTTTTAGTTTTGTTACCTAGGTTGTTCTAAATGTACCTCAATCCTTGACCCAAAACCTCGGGGCGTGGATGTGTGACAGTGTTCATGTAGTCAGCAGTTATTGGCATGTTTATGTGATGACTATTACTGTATGTGTGCTCTATAAATTCCTAATTTCCTACTGTTCTAGATTAGAAAATTCTATTTTTTTTGCTAACACAGAACACAGTAATACCATGCATTCATTAAATGTATCAATTTATGTTTATTCACATTTTTTCATTCATGGTTTTGTTACTTGCTGTTATTATAATGAATAGGTACCTATTCACTTACTTACGTAAAGGTGTGCACGTGAGATAACAAAAAAGTCGGCAAAAAATAATCATACTGTGTACTTATTTACATACGTAGAAGTCAAGAATTAAGTACCTAACTTACGGCTGATAGTTACAAACTTACCTATAGTATGATACTCTGTGCCTAACCCTATAGACTATAGACATACATCAGCGATTAATAATAACGAATAGACTGGATTTGAGACGCAAAAGCCAGCGACTTGCGAATAATACGAGCCAAATCGACCAGAAACTAGTTTCTCACATCTCAAATAAAACGTATGTTACAGAAATAACGTACTTATTTAATTTAGATCTCTATTAATTCAGTGGCGTGGATAGACCCGTTGGTTTCCGGCACGCCTCAGGTTTTGTCTATTAATTTTAAGCGCGGCGCCGATTGCTTAATACCTTTCGTAATTTTAATAACTGCTTATTTATGCTAAGTTTATTATGTTGGCCAGACATTTTTCCACTTCGTTTCTTGAAACTTGATTGTAGTTCAATTACGTAGTAACGTACGTTCCTCCGTAACTGCAAAATCTTAATGTCGTATTTTTTTGTGATCTCTTATTTTTAGTAAATCAGTATTTTTTCTTGGTAAATCATTAGGTCGCGCACTATCCTCCATCCATCCATAGAAACCTGATTCTGGTTGATCGATTATAAGCTCGTTATCGTATGTATCGTATTATCGTTTATGTGTTTTGAGCAAGGGGTAATATCTTTAAAAATTCTATATTGCCTGCCTTACGTCAACGTCCGTGTTAATCCCATATTCAAAGCGTAACCTGTTCTTTAATTAGGAAGAAGTTGCCGGGCTTAAAATTTGGTTTGGTAGACCGAGACATTAATTTAAATTTTAAATCAAAACTTGCTACCGGGCGCCATGTGAGGGAAATTGAGTGGGAGTCAATGCATCTAAGAACTGAATATCAAGCTAATAAAAACCGAATTGTATTTCGACTACGTTGATATGAATCATAGGCGTTAGGTGAGACATTACTCCGATATACCGAATTGTTACTCACAAATCATTGAGCACGGAAAGAATTCTTTCTGGTAATCCGACATGAATCTGTAGCGTGGCCAGCCTATAATAGTGAACAGAAAATATATCGCGATACCCCACTACACTTGCCTACATAAAGATGCTCAAGGTTAAATCAATATTGCGGATTGAACACCACGTGATGTGGCAAATATTATTATAACTAGATTATGCGACGACATGTCGAAGAGTTTCAGTTAACATTTTAAATTGAGGAAGTGTCTTATGTGGGCGAAAAACTTTCGACGTTTGTCGCTGTACTCGTCCACGTGGTTTTGGTCCTATGTTTTAGTGAATCATGAGTATGACTTTTATTGTATCATAGGTAATAAACTCATTGCAAGTTCACTAGAGAGTAGAGACAACTGTCGTATGAATTCCTTATAACGCTGAACGATGATAAATTTTATTGTCAAGGCTAATTATAGGATTTTGTTGCCTCGAAGGCTTTTCGTTTGCTAACAGGCCAGGGGTTCCCAAATATAAAATGGTACTTACCAATCCCTATTTAATTTCGCATATGTGATTACTTATCTATATATATAAAAATGAATTGCTGTTCGTTAGTCTCGCTAAAACTCGAGAACGGCTGGACCGATTTGGCTAATTTTGGGTTTGAACTATTCGTGGAAGTCCGGGGAAGGTTTAAATGAAGGGTAGGGTAGGGTATTACGCGAACGAAGTCGCGCCGGGCAGCTAGTATCACATAAATTTATGGTATTATTATTTTTCACAAATTGTGTCAATTCTAGGATCAGTTTAGGTCAGTTCCCCCTATGACCAACTAACGTACCTAACCCTCGAAACCTTAGTATAATCACAGTCTATTAAACCATACTGGCATAATTTCGATAATTACGAATTTCAAAGTTCAACAATACTTCCCGAGGTATGTCTGTCTGAGCAGTTTAATGTGGTCAACAATGAAGCTGACATTGGTCACCATACCGCCTTCCGGTGCGTAGTTCATGACACTGCGCACCGTTTTGTATAATTCCCACTCGGTGCTACATTCACAAGTGTTATATACGACATCCTATTTAAACTAGCTTAAACTATCATGAAGTTTAGCTGAAGTTTAGTTAGACTAAAAACAGCAATAGAAGAGAACAAATTGCTCCTTGTTTCATAATGTTTATCTGTTTTTTCGTGACGTTGACGGTGCGTCAGATAGTCTAAATAAAGAAGGTCTTCATCGACAAATGAAGCAAGATTTTTACAATTAGTTACTAACTAACCACTAATGTTGTTATTTAAAATATTTTTATTTTCTACTCGTGTACCTGACCCATCGCTCATACGGGCCATGCGGAAACATACCATAATAAATATTTTCTGTTGGACGAATCCAAAGTTAATAGCCTTTTAAAATTTATTTGCAACTGAATTATCGCCTGTACCGAATACTACCGATAGGTACTTTCTCGTGGACGATTAAACGCGGAAGATGGTCGACAAGGACACGTTGTTTCCTGATTAAAATAAACGAAAAGAAGGAATTCCGTAAACGCTTCGAATTATTTATATTTTTTCCGCGATAATTTTTTGATGGCCATGTTTTTTTTTATACCACTTAGTTGGTAAGCAAGCATACGGCCCGCCTGATGGTAAGCAGTTATCTTGGCCTTTGGACGCTTGCAACACCAGGGGTATCACTCCCGCGTTGCCAACCCTAATCTATATATATACAAATGAATCCCTATTTCTCTTGGTCACGCCATCACGCGTGAACGGCTCGACCGATTTAGCTAATTCTTTTTTGTTGTGTTTGTTACGTTAGGTAGGTTAGGTAGGGTAGGGTAGGTCAGGTAGGGTAGGGTAGGGTAGTAGGGTAGGGTATGGTAGTGGGGTAGGGTAGGGTATGGTAGTGGGGTAGGGTAGGTTAGGGTAAGGTAGAGTAGGGTAGTGGTAGGGTAGGGTAGGTTAGGGACACCACGCGAACGAAGTCGTGCCGGGCAGCTAGTTTATTATGTTTATTAGTAAAGTCTTTAGCACTGTATGTTTTTTTTGGGATTTTCTAATATCTTTCGTTAATCTGTCATATTATCTTTTCTGTGATTGACAGTTATTGATATAACCTCAATTAAAATTTTATCTTAAAAAAAAAATGATCTAATTAATTTAATGGATGATCGTCGTTGTTTTAGGTAGAACCACTAAAGGCCTTTAATGCTAATGCAATGATATTATCTCTAGGTGCGGAGTTGTGGACTGAATGTAGATTGTTCGCGTTTTTGACACGGTAAACAGATTGTCGACCTAGTTTTCAGCATTGTTTAGAGCACCAGCGCACGCGGCGCCTAGCCAAATCTATTTCGATTTTTATCTACGTGGTCGCGCGCGCGCAGTCTGCTTCATCTCAATTTTTCGCAATGTTTACAGTTTTAGCACGCGTTTCTTACAAGAAAACCAACATGCGTAAGATATTAATGTAGGTACATTGATAAAATACATTAGGTCGATTAAATTGGATCAATTGAGGCGAGGCGATTCGCACTCGGCTTTGTATCAGCATTGAATATAGAATACCATTTCCTTTGATTTGTAGGCTATAATGTCGACAGACGATATCAATTCAAGTGGCTCTTGCAGTACAGGTCTAATATGAATGTATGCATTTGGTAGCTAGTATATATTTCAGGCAGACTTAAGTCATGGGGTCACTTGGAGTCACTTTAGGGCCTTTGTTTGCGGCGCGGGCGGTGGTGGTGTGACCGGGTCGCCCACTTCCTTCCAATATGGCGAGGAGGGCGATGGCTGCCACACGCGTCACACTTGTGAACAGGTGCTGCCTGTGGGGGCTGGTCTGCTAAAGTTTGCCATCTACTTTGTAGTTTTTGCCGCCGGCTCTTTTCCGTGGTTGTCAGTGAGATCAGAATATAAATGTTTATGTAATGAATTTAAACTTGTTTTGAAAAGAGTAATTGCTGAGTTTATTGCCAGCTCTTCTCAGCAAATGAAACCTTCCGAACTGGTGTTAGAGTCAGACTATCAATAAGTGCCTGCATGCGAGTCTATTTGAATAAATAACTAACATAGGCTTAAGTGTTTATATTAACAAAAAAAATTTTTATTATAATATTTATGTTAGTTTGTAAGGTATATATCTATGGGCCCTAGTAGCCTGATAATAAACGAATTATTATTATGTCAGTCCTTTTCGGGTTTCTCAGCGTTATGCTGGTATTAAGGAACCAAGCACGGGCTTACGCCAAGTCACTTGGTTCCTGGTCTATTGTATTTTGTATCTGGGTAGTTGACGTTAGGAATCGCCTCACAATAGAGCAGGTATCTAAAATAACTGATTTCTGCAATGCTATATAAATAGTGTTTGGGATATTTATCTCCTTTAAGGCTATGGATAAAGTTTTAGGAATAACTCCGGTGGATGATAATATTATTGGTATTATAATAACACGGTTCTGATGCCACATCTGCTTTATTTCATCTGCTAATTGGGTATATTTGTGTACTTTTTCGCTATGTTTTTGTCTAAGGTTATTTGTATTCGGTACTGATATATCTATTAAGTATGTGATTTTAGACGATTTTATAGTAAGTGTTATGTCTGGTCTATTATTCAATGTTGTTTTATCTGTCACTATCTCTCTATCCCAGTATAATTTGGCACTACTATTTTCTAAGACGCTATCTGGTTTATATTTGTAGTAAGGTTCTATTTTTTCAATGAGTTGATAGTTTTTGGCCAACTGCATATGAATTTGTTTAGCTACATTATTGTGTCGTTCGGTATATTGTTTGCTAGCTAGAAAAGCACATCCACCTGTTATATGGTCTATTGTCTCCTGTTGTCTATGGCACAATCTATATATATCTGATGCTACGTTTGGGTCTTTTATTATGTATTTCTGGTAATTTCTAGTATTAATTATTTGATCCTGTATCGCCAGCATAAAGCCTTCAGTTTCTGCGTATATATTCCCTTTTACAAGCCACGTGTGTGAAGCTGTCGTGTCAATGTGATCCTGGTGTATTTGTTGTGGATATTTACCGTGTAGTGCTTTTGCTTTCCATTTTTGTTTCTTCACCTCATCTGTAACTATTGCATTCGTAGGATTATAATCATCATCGCTTAATTGTAAAGGGTTTCCTGAGGTGTTTATATATGAAATTGCTTTATGTAGCGGGCTGTCTATGGCTCTATCTTTAAAGTAGTTTCTAAGATTAACTACTTGGCTATAGTGTAGGTTCTTAATGTCTACAATTCCTCTACCTCCTTCTTTTCTCCTAAGTGTAAATCTTTCAACTGCTGAGTGAATGTGGTGTATGTTGTGTTTATTGCAAAAAAAAAAAAAAAAAAGCAACATATTATCTCTTTATTTAGCTTTTATCTTAAAAATATATTTTTTACAACATTACAATTAAAAATATTATTAAAAAACGTAATCCTATAAATAAATACGTTTTTTTTTTTTACAATACTTCTATAAAACTAATAATGTTATAAAAAACCTAATTCTAGTGTGCCGCCGGTAGCGGGGAAGGACCCAAGCTACCGGTGGTTAGGGCTGCAGAGAGAGGAATCTCCTGACGATGCGCGCCGTGTCCAGGAGTACCGCCTTCTGTATCTGACCCTTGATCCAGCCATCCAGCGAGAGCCTCTCAAGACAACATATTATTATTATTATTATAAATAATTTTTAATTTGTCTCTGAATCAGATTCTGTCGACGTTGGCAGGAAAAACGGAAGCACTAATAACTGTTTATGCTGTTATTAATCCTTGTAGCACAATAACTATGTTTACGTTTATATATAGATGAATAATGCGAGTTTATGTGCATGTTTTCATATTTTGTGATAGTTTTGGTTTGGGTGGTTTCCGGCTGTTTGGAACATTGCCCAATTTCATTTTAAATTTGCGTCAAATCCATTTGCGTCCACGGGCCTCCCGTTAGGTCATAAAAATAAAGTCATGTAAATCAATATTGAAAGGGCAGCCTGGCAATATGTTGCGATGAAAGATTTCTATTTTTGATTCCTAACATAATTTTCGATATCTCTGGGTTAGCCTTATCTTCCCTTTCTTGTTTTTTTTTGGCGTAAACGATTTTTTGCCGTCTAATTTAATTACCACTTTACCACGTGGTTTCTGAATAGATAGCAAAATCAAATAGGTAGGTAATTTAATTTGGTAAATATGAAACTTTGCTAGTAGGTATCTAAAGGTCAGGCATAGTACCGCAATAGTATGGGTTGGAATTTGGAACACAAACTAAGGGCAAGCTAAGAAGAATAAAAGCAAGAGGGTTTCTCACCTTGCCCATTTTTTTTTCAGATAATACAACCTGCGTACGGAATAGTTTGTTCTCCATACGACAACTACCTACCTCAAAACCATAGCTTCTAACCTCAAGACAAGACGGACTGTCCATCTATACAAATCCCAGGTAAATGGTCAATGTCTTATTTGAATAGTATTTTACACAGGCTAATCAAGGATAAAACTGTTTAATCTAATTTTTTTTATAACACTGAGGTGGCAAACAAGCATACGGCCCGCCTGATGGTAAGCAGTTACCGTAGCCTATGGACGCTTGCAACACCGGGGGTATCACTCGCGCGTTGCCGACCCTAAATATATTTATTTCGATCATGGATTTCATGATCATAGTGTCGATTCTGTGTTTAACCCATCGGTTTTTCGCAGAAAGCAGTTTAGTCGTGTTCGGTTTCACATTGTTAATTTCGGAATGATGTATGTGGTAAAACAAAAATAGTTACATTTCACCCGGATACGTGTATTCGAAATTAGGAGCGTGTCTCCTGCAAAGGTATACGGTGCCAAAGTTTCATAGATCGCGCTATTTCCGTGCAAAGAGAAAAGCGCTGACGCACGCGGCCGGTCAAAGCACTGCGTTCTGACGCTGCTCTGTCAAGTATCTATTGCATTTATTTCTGGATTAACTTCCACCGTTTTATTCTTTTATGCTTCCAACTAAAGTTTTTCATAACAACATAAATATTTTAATTGTGAAAATATCTATGGGAAATGTACATTTGTATGGTATGTATTTTCACCACACCGCCCGTCACATCGTAATGTATGTATGGCCAACTCTGGAAAATATCCGGTATAGCACGTCTGACGTCATACTGAAGATAAAGATGATGATGCATAATTACTAATGTAATACAGAATGCTATCTTCGATTATAACGTCGCAATTTACCGTTTTATTGCATTATGTTAACACCCAATATTGCAACGAGAATATTATTTAATTTTTTGGATGCCAATCGGATTGTTCAATGCCGATTGTAACCGTTCCAGTGGCCTTTTCACTATGCACCCTCATTTTCAACTGTGTCGTTTCGCCTGAAACTAAATACTTCGCAAAAACTCGGTCAGAATGCGCGCAGGTTCGGTCGCATTCGCATTGCTCATGCATATGCAACCTGCCACACAAATAGTCCTCTTATACCCTCACTTCATTAGGGTAGAACGATAATTATACGCTTGTACTTATACCCACAGCTATGTCCTATTAGAATAATACTCTTACTTTTGTATAGAGGTTATGGAGTTGCGATAAATTGAGCAAACACAGTAATTTTTATAATGACTGTCTGAAAGAGTTTCCACAAGTGTTGTAGTACTTTTTAGCAACGCTTTTCCGAGTTTAATTTCAAGAGACTTGAGATTTCATTTAAAATGGATTCCGATACGTTAAAGCATAAAAAGTGGAGTGGTTCGTTCAGTCCTTAGACCCGTAGTGGCTTAGATGCCATTGGCATATCTGGCTCGTTGTCTTTTTTATCATAGCGTTTTAGATATCCAGTTTGATTTAAATTATTTGCTTGGAATCGTGTCGACGGTTTGCGACGTGAAGTGGGAGGAACCAGTTAACTTAGGACAGGTGTGCCTCCCACTCACCCTTTGTCTGTGCTCCAGGCCGTAACGGAAGGCGTGACCCACTGGCTGTTTGAAATTGCACGCACAGACGATTATTATGACTTGTTTGTTGGCATTTACGACATTCCCCATATGCTAAGTTGTTTTTCCAAATCAGTCATCGCTGTGACAGCTCCTTCAAACACGCAACAACACCTTCCGACGGTCTCTTGTGTAACAACGACAAACATACAGTGCTTATGCTCCAACTGACTAATCTCTTCTTAAACTATCTCGTGACTTGACTTGTGCATTGGGATTGGCGTCGAATTTAATGATGTGCAAGTAAGGTCAGTCATCAATATTGTTTTTATTATCATCATCATCATCAGCCTATAATGTCCCACTCATGAGCACAGGCCTCCTTTCACAAATCAGGGTGAAAGGGAATGGGCAGATACTCTACCATGCGTGCCCACTGCGGATCGGTGGAGGTAGGCTAGTGGTCAACCTACTGCGGGAGTTTGCAAGCCGCCTAGTAGGCCTCCAACTAGCTTAACGATCATCACAATTAAGTGATAACCGGAACCAACTAACGGCTTTACGTGGCTTCCGAAGCACAGTAACGCTCGATTTGAAATAACACTAGCTAGGCGGTCACCCATCCAGGTACCGACCAGCTTAACTTGCCAATCGATTAAGAACGGCTTATCAGGCTACACCACGAGTGCTTCATTGTTTGTATGACTAGAAGCAATTCAGCGAGGAGAAACGGACGTCTATTAAACCTATTGCGTGATCGGATAAAGTTTTCCGTTTGCGTATCTGAAATTCTAAATGAAATTCGCAACCATTCCCACCAAAGCACCAACTTTTGTTCAGAGGCCGATTTTGTTCGATAGCCAGTAAAGCTTTGATAGTGCGTAGTAAGCTTAAATCTAGCCGAGGTCAATGGTTTGAAATAATTCCCAGAACGTTACAATCTGAATAAGTAAAGCTACAGTCACTAAGATTACTTCTTAACTAACAAGACACTCCTAAAATATTTGCACTAAGTACATTATACCTACCTTGTTTGTAAATAGTATCACGATCACGAGAATTCATTTTGTACTTAGATGAACGTGAATGCAAAGCAAGATGATTCCACAGAGCTTTGCTGGGCGGACATGCCTTACTTCATTCTCTGCTTCCTTACCTGGAAGCTATATTACGTACACACTGCTGAAGTAGTAGTGAGTGAAAGGAAGAATTCATCGATTTCATGTTTTTACTTTAGAATAATTACGAAACTCATTAGCAGCCGTTTTATATTCTGCGGCAGCCCAGATCACGCGGTCATAAATTTGAATAATGAGCGGAAGTTCGTTTAAATTTAAATTTCGATCATTTATTGTTCTCGGCTTTATTAGTATCTCTGTTGCGTAATTTTCAGGATATGGGATACGTCATTTTTATGTTCCGTGCTATATAACGAAGGAATAATGGTACTTTGAATCGTTTGAAGTGTCCTTCAGACACAATATATTTGTATCTGTTTGCCGAAGGGGTTCACGCAGGAAAAAGAATATATATACTGGATTTGCTATTATTACCAATGACACAGAATTTCTCGTTACGGAATATACGCATGACGTAAATCAGACTCCCTTCCTAACGTTTTCTGATACGTGGTCACGTCTCGTAATTGATAGTCGGTCGAGCAGACCTGGGACCGCCCAAGGTTGAGCCGGCTATGTAAATGTGTGAGTACAGATACCGGCGGCCGTGTACGAAACTATGTAACTCTACGAAAATTATAGAAGTGATCCATTTGAAGCGGGACTGCTTACCGGTAGCACTGGTCCGACCGGCCAGAAAGGCGCTGATCGCAGTTAGATAACGAGCTTATAGGCAATAGGTTTACGATAAAATTAAAGCTATTACTTGCCGCCAATTAAATTGTATAGGGATAATAGAGTCGATAACAACTCTCTTAAAAAGCTTATGCAAATTGTAATGCGAATTGATCATGGAATAATTAGTAGGAACTTATTGCAGGTAAAACTGTTAATCGACTTGTGCTTGACAACAATCTCACCATGGCACAGAGTACTATAAATTCTCTGTGACCATGGTGAGTGATTATTAAGTCTCTTTTAGCATAATCAAGTCACATCATAAAGTGAAACGCCTTTATAAGGCTTATACAGAAAGCATAAGATCATTTTAGGATTCGAATCCCCGATCTGCGCCTTGTCGCTTCCACTGAATAATACTATCGCCTTAAAAGATAGTCAAAGGCGAATGGCCGGTATTTTTTTTGCGGAAATGTATACGGCAAATGAACCCTGGCATCGATCCAACGTTGGACATGAACTCTATAATTTCTTCGAGTGCTAATTACCGGAGTTAGCAACCTCTAATTCTATTAGTTGTCCATTTTTGTTTCTGACTTGTATAGCAGTGCTATACCTATGCAATTGTAATAAGATTCGTTACATTATGCGTAGTCACGAAATTCGTGTCTAATGGGTGACTTATGTTGTATATCAACATGTTACACGTTAACGACAAAATCTAGAACATTCTTGTCATTACATGAATTTGTTATTTTTGCATGAACTATTTTTTTTAAACTATAATCTATTATTTTATTAAATGGAACGTATGAAATATTTTTAGATTTGAAACTTTATTGTTGTCTCATCTTTTTTGGGGGCCTAAAAAGGTATTTGAGCAATATTACTCAAAGGACCTTATTAAGCTGCTGATCTTATGGAATTTAACAAATCGAAATCTGCCACTTTTAATGGAAAAAGAAGGATTGACTATTAAAAAAAATATAGGATACGGAAAATGAATACTATAATCATTACAAACCCTTTTGTACCTTTCACTGTCATCTTATGTTTTATAAACAAAAGATTATAAATTAGAAAAAGATAGGTAGGTACGGCAGATATTTCGTGGAACTTTAAAAAAAAAATGGAATCTTTTTAGGGTTCC
The DNA here is from genome assembly GCA_947623365.1 of Achlya flavicornis. Lineage (NCBI taxonomy): Eukaryota > Metazoa > Arthropoda > Insecta > Lepidoptera > Drepanidae > Achlya > Achlya flavicornis. The sequence goes on from OX392474.1 coordinate 3,823,437, forward strand.
GTAGCCAAATGGCAAAAAACGGAACCCTTATAGATTCGTCATGTCTGTCTGTCCGTGTATGTCACAGCCATTTATTTCCGAAACTATAAGAACTATAATGTTGAAACTTGGTAAGTAGATGTATTCTGTGAACCGCATTAAGATTTTTACACAAAAATAGAAAAAAAACAATAAATTTTGGGGGTTCCCCATACTTAGAACTGAAACTCAATTTTTTTTTTCATCAAATCCATAAGTGTGGGGTGTCTATGGATAGGTCTTCAAAAATGATATTGAGGTTTCTAATATCATTTTTTTCTAAACTGAATAGTTTGCGCGAGAGACACTTCCAAAGTGGTAAAATGTGTGTCCCCCCCACCCCCTGGAACTTCTAAAATAAGAGAATGATAAATCTATAAAAAATATATGATGTACATTACGGTGAAAACTTCCACTGAAAATTGGTTTGAACGAGATCTAGTAAGTGGTTTTTTTTTAATAGGTCATAAATTGAAATTAATATCAAATACTCAGGTCTATACTACCATTTACTTATATACCTACAGGTTTGTACGGAACCCTCGGTGCGCGAGTCTGACTCGCACTTGGCCGGTTTTTATTTATCGTATGATTAAATTGTAGGTAGCTGTTGCTCCCTGGAACCAAGCAGATCAAATCTTAGGCATTCGACATTGAATCATTAATTAAAATGTCTGAAATCTGTATCTAATGCATTTTATTACCAACGTTAAACGTGTACTTACAATGTCAAGCCCACGTCAGCTTTGTATCGGTCATGCACGATTAAGCATTATCGATGGGTGTCGATGTCGACTGAAAAAAGGGTTGCTATTGACTCACCAAACTTTTTAATTAGGGAGTGTGCCTTATGTACCTATTAGGTATCCAACAGCTGTCATTTCCAAATTGTGACTAATCAAAAAAATACATCAGAACGGAGCCAGTGCAAATATTGGCAAAACATAGTCAAATACAATCATGTTTGGAAGCTGATTTGATAAGAATAGTTCTGCGTTAAAAACCCACGAAATTGAAAAGAATTATGTATAACCAGAGCGCCGAAATATTTTTACTAATAACTTTGACAAAAAAATACTGGCTGTTTGAAATAAGATTGTTCTCTGCCAGATAGACTTGTGGATGGATTGCATCAATCCCAACCCAAGGTTACAACTTACAATGTACTGTGCTCAAGAAACCACAAGGTGGTATGTTAGCGAGGATATTTATTTATACTCCCATACGTACGCCATCGATGGGCTACGGTCAAGGTTCAAGATACGGTCGACATTGGAACATTAAATCTCCAACTCATAAAACTAAGAGGTATAAGAGTAAAAAAACCAAAGATGTCAGGCCATGTGGCACGGTGTGATCTTTGTTGCCATGTGTCAGCTGTTTTTCCAACCAAAATAACGAACTGCGCAGCGGATGGATTCGAAACGGCATGTCTAAATATACTTACACCTTATACGCTCTCCACAGAATACGTCTATGCTCGGATGGTTATATTATACATACCATTATGTATGATTATGGAGAATACAAGCTATTCTGGGATCTATTTTATGATGAGAGAAAGATTTTTAATCTTTTGAAATAATTTAAATCTGTGTAGTAGGCCATAACAGTACAAGTTAGTTATTGCGCACCAGTTACTTTTCCGATAAGTATGCATTTAAATACATTAGCTTTATAATAATTCTCAATACTATTTGTTTCCTTCCTCGGCGGTTACTGCGTAGTAGCTGCTGTGGTTGATTAGTTATGTTTATTAATAACAAAATTGATAAAATAATACACCTAGACCAGACGGATTTATTGACTCCGTGTCAAACTAGCTATTATTTTTATCGCAAGTGTCTAGTTCTAATAGTAAATGTTATTCTAATATTGATTCTCGTTACGTTTACCCCTGTAACTGATACGACAATATGCTTCTCGAAGTTTACGACAACAAGAACAAGAAAGAGCTGAAGTTCAAATATAAATCCCAAAATTAGATGGGCGTTGACTTGACACACATTAATTTTCTCATGAGTTCAGAATGTGACCAAGCAACTACTGGCATGACTCGGACTAGTCGAATGCTACAGTTAACACGATAATCCTCAAAAATATTGTGATTCATATTTTGTGATAATCACGCATATTTCTAGTAGCTCAGTTACTCTGCCTCGAATCTCGAGTCCAGGGTGAATTCTCGGTAAGATCCACTCGGGCTTGTGATTACATACACTCGGCTAGCTAGCTAGACACATTGCGTCAGTTATTCCAGGCAACTTTCTTGAGAGAATGACCTGGCGAAGGTGCTGGCACTCCGCCAAAGTGACCACGTGGTTTCTATACGGAATCTATAGGTATGCCACTGCATGTACGACTCTGTCTCCAATTGCAAATGTTTACATAACTGCCTACTTTGTGATCGATGACTAACATTGTGTCTTTAGATGATGTTCGTCCTTATGTTTTTGTATCATATAACATCGCACAAAATACATAAAGTAATTAATTTTAAGCATTTATTTGTATACTTTGTTAAATAGTTTTTGTACAATTAAGAGTTATCTATCTAAAGTCTCGTTTGTACCTCTTAAAAAAATTAATTGTCCCCCAATTACTCCATAGAATGTTCAAATATTCTGCAAAATCGCCGGAAAGTTCCAGAAGTTTTGCCACTTTTTTATCTGGGCTACAGACGTTAATACGACACATGAGAATATATCTTTATTATTAGGGAAGCACATAGATCTCGATGGGGAAGCATGTGTGAATGCTGCCTGGATATTTGTCAGTTGTTACGTCATAACATTTGGGCTCTCGCGTGACTTTTTTTCTGGCGTTGGCGACATTTGCAAGACTCGCAAATATCTCGTGCACGTGCTAATAAATCTGAACGAAGTTAATCGCTTGATTTTTTTCTGCGTGTCATTTCTTGCCAATTTCTTCGTTCTAAAAGAGAACGCGTAATTTTCAAATAATATTGCCGAATTTTATAATAACTCCCATACTCCATGTATTGTAAAGATATTATGTTCAAGCACGATAAAGCGTTGAACTTCTGAGATTATTCCTCTTTGGTCGACTATAATATTGGTAAATTAGTTTTTTTTACAACTTAGTCGATTAACAAGCATATGGCCCGCCTGATGGTAAGCGGTTACGTACCCATATAGACGCTTGCAACACACGAAGCATCGCTCACGCGTTATCGACCTATCCCCCCTCCCCTATGAGCTCTGGCAACCTTACTCACGCGCAGGAACACAACTTTACACAAGATAAAGTTATTTGGCTGTGGTATTCTGTAAGGTGGAGGTACTTCCCCAGTCGAGCTGCTCTTTGAGCGAATAAACGCTATGCTCTACCTCTAAGTATTAAAATTTAATGGAAATTTTATTCATGATTTTTCCAGTCTAATGAACGTCGAAACATGTGGTTGATTAAAGTAAACTTACTTCTTAGAAAAATAGCATAATTACAGCATTAGCCGGTTTGGCCAATTCGTCAGTAGTAGACATGATGAAATAAGTGGCAAATGGACATTTGATATCACATGATAGTGTCAGTGCCAGCGTGGCTACCGCTATTCTGGTGGGTGGGCTTTGTCGTACCGCGGACATAAATTCATTAATGGTGTACATTACGATGTCCACTAGAATAGAAAGGCTGTAAAGGAGACGATTAAAAGGCGAGATGAGGATGAGGAGAAATGAAAGCAACGTGACTAAAAGAGTAATGAATATGAAAGTGGATGGATATGCAGGAAGAGGAAGACCGAAAAAGAGATGAATGAATTGTGTGAAAGATGAAATTAGTAAGAAAGGAGTGAATGCTGATATGACGGATAGAACAGACGAACGGAAGAAGCTTACATTTTGCGCCTACAACAAATGATTAAAAACAGGGCAGGCAGATGATGATGATGGTAACGATGTCCACCAGAGATACGCGGTAGCTCCGCAGTGCAGTGACATAGATGATATGTGAGTGAGTCATAAAGCTTCAATTAGTTGTAAAACAGCCCACAATACGCGTACTTATTGTTTATTCTGCTGGCACTTTTCAGACGTCCAATTTGAGTGTAAATTTAATTGGATTTCCATTAAAAATTTATTGGCAAGAGAACAATTGTATTTAAAGAACACGAAGGAATAAGTTTTATCTTTATTTGACAACATGATATCAATTTTGTAGTTATAGGTTACGGTAGGTATCTAGGTAGGTTCTGGGTATTGAACTTTATAATGTGAAATGTAGATCTTTGTTCTCATAAAACGAACATAAATCTCATGAACTACCTAAATGCGATACATTTCATGATTACCGTTGATAAATCTGTGCCTAAAGGAAGAGGAAATATTTGCCTCGATAAGATATAGTTTCATAGAAATATAAATTTTTGATGTTCTATTATAATAAATATGTACAACACATGTCTCCTTATCGCAATTTCTGTCAACAATATGTGAGCCAGCCAAACCGTAAGCTTGGAAAGCGGTGCAAATTAGAAACTTACGACTGTTGGGTGCTCGACACCTACTTTTGAATTTTGAAATTAGAACAACGAGTATGTTCCATTTGTTCATCTTAGGCAGTTATTTTGAAATAAGATTTTTTTGTATAGACTTTTCTGAGGCTTAGGTATCAGAGGTTTATCTAGCGATTGCAAAATCGGCCCATGGTAAAACTAATAAATTGAAAATATTATAAATTGCTAACTACGCGAGTGAAGAGTTATTTAGACGAATATTGCAAGGAATCCGACAAGGATGAATGTGTCCTCTGGTTTTTACATTTTTATTCTAGAAACTGCGAACGATTTCAAATCTATGATATAAATCCCTTCAAAATAGTAGTGACAAATCTCTTGTTACTTGTTTCATTCGATGTACATAAATATGTAAGTGCCGAGGCGTCGTGTGTCGTACGATCGCGTGATATATGTTTTTACTACATACGGACGTCAGGCGTCCATAAACATTGATAGTGGTTTAAATGTAAAGTATCTAATTATTGAAAGCGTCTAGTCCTTGTATCCATGTTGGTTATTTTGGGGTTTCCCCCTACGGCCTCCACCTCCCCTTCTAGCCGTCCCTTTCCACACTTACCAGCTCCTACTGGTTGAAGTCTATGATCCAGATACTTGTATAACCTCTTTTGGCTTCACCTGAAGCTCATACTTTTTATGCACTTGCATAGTTGCCTTTTAACTAAATATTTACATTACTGAGTTCCTTTAACTCATAACTTAATTCGTGTAATTATTTTTCATCAGTTTCTCTTTTCTATATTCTCTTTTCTAACGCGCCAACTCAATCTCGTCCTTTTTCCCAAAACAGGCAAAGGCTCGACCCATACAGCCTCTTCAATTGCTGTCATTATTCTCAAAATGCTAACATTCGGCCGTTCTGACTTATGTCGGTCCTCCGACATAAAACTCTTATCTTACTCTATATGGCCTAGAAAAAATAATCGTGATATTTGTAGCGACATCAATCAGTAACAAAAGAATTACACGCAGATAATTTTCCACATTTGCCATAAAGCTTTCGAAAACCTGGTCGAAGATCTTCATTTTCAAATAGGTCATCCAACCATATTACTCCATAGTATGTTTCGTTCGGCCATCCACCTGTACGAATGTCCTCATTCTAGCTATCGGATTCACTTTACTATAGAAACATAAGTCGTAATCTTCGAATCTCTCCTCTTTCGACTATGTCTTCCATTGTCACAATTACAATTGTCTTCCTTTTTGATTGAAAAGTTCTCTGCTGGAGCTGTTGACGAATTCATTTTACTTTACTGGAGCTATCAGCGAACTTGTGCGCCTGCATAGCTTTGTATAGTTTCTTGTCTCGACCTTTCGATTGAAGAGTTTGTTACTGGAGCTCCGGCGAGTTCTTTCGCCTTCGAAGCTTTTATACTGGAGCTCCGGCGAGTTCTTTCGCCTTCGAAGCTTTTATACTGGAGCTCCGGCGAGTTCTTTCGCCTTCGAAGCTTTTATACTAGTGCTCCGGCGAGTTCTTTCGCCTTCGAAGCTTTTATACTGGAGCCCCGGCGAGTTCTTTCGCCTTCGAAGCTTTTATACTGGAGCCCCGGCGAGTTCTTTCGCCTTCGAAGCCTTTATACTGGAGCCCCGGCGAGTTCTTTCGCCTTCGAAGCTTTTATACTGGAGCTCCGGCGAGTTCTTTCGCCTTCGAAGCTTTTATACTGGTGCTCCGGCGAGTTCTTTCGCCTTCGAAGCTTTTATACTGTAGCCCCGGCGAGTTCTTTCGCCTTCGAAGCTTTTATACTGGAGCTCCGGCGAGTTCTTTCGCCTTCGAAGCTTTTATACTGGTGCTCCGGCGAGTTCTTTCGCCTTCGAAGCTTTTATACTGTAGCCCCGGCGAGTTCTTTCGCCTTCGAAGCTTTTATACTGGAGCCCCGGCGAGTTCTTTCGCCTTCGAAGCTTTTATACTGGAGCCCCGGCGAGTTCTTTCGCCTTCGAAGCTTTTATACTGGAGCCCCGGCGAGTACTTTCGCCTTCGAAGCTTTTATACTCGAGCCCCGGCGAGTTCTTTCGCCTTCGAAGCTTTTATATTGGAGCCCCGGCGAGTTCATTCGCCTTCGAAGCTTTTATACTGGAGCCCCGGCGAGTTCTTTCGCCTTCGAAGCTTTTATACTGGAGCCCCGGCGAGTTCTTTCGCCTTCGAAGCTTTTATACTGGAGCCCCGGCGAGTTCTTTCGCCTTCGAAGCTTTTATACTGGAGCTCCGGCGAGTTCTTTCGCCTTTGAAGCTTTTATACTGGAGCTCCGGCGAGTTCTTTCGCCTTCGAAGCTTTTATACTGGTGCCCCGGCGAGTTCTTTCGCCTTCGAAGCTTTTCGTCTCAACCTTAAACAAAAGAAATTACAAGAGCAGTATTTGTTTCTAATAACGATTAAATAGATATTATTATTATTATACATTTGAGAACGTACATCTGACCATAAATTAAAATACAAGATATTGTTTTGTCTCTTTTTTTTTTTTTTTTTTTTTTATGACCTCTTCCATTATCATAACCTGGGAAATTCCTAATCAGTATCAGTTGACACCAATCAGATTAAGTTACTGTTTCGCTGACGAACATATATACTACCATATCCTCGCAATATGATCATACGAATACCTACTCTCAATCATTAGAATCTCTTATATGCCTTTTGACAGTAGTAATGTAAGTAAAACCAAGAGGATAAATAATTACATTATTTTAATTATTCAAGTTACATCACCGCCTGATAATAATAGTCAACCTAACAATTTAACTCATATTAGTACACTCAGAGATCCCCTTGAATTCAGGCTAGCTTAATGTAGATGATGACATAATCACAAAATTTTACTTAAACACTAAGTATGCGCAGGCCTATCCTATTTCATGTTTAGGTACGAACGCGCGCACGGTCTCTAAACGGACAATGCCGGAAGGATGCCACGCGCCCACTTCGATAAACCCGTGCATATTTATCCTATAGGTTTCTGTTTAAATATTTGTCAAGTACTGAAACTTCGTGAACAAACGTATTTGTTCTGTGCTAGTAAGCTAAAATTACGGTAAAAACATACTGAATCGTATTTGTTTATATAGAATAACTAAGATTAAACAACCACTACCGTTTTAAGGCAGGTAAAAAATCAATAAAACGTTATGGCAAAATTAAACCATTTTTATTTTTATGATGAAAAACATAATCTATCTTTTTTTTGGAAAATGTATACTCTTATAAAAAAAAGGACTTATTCGACTGGCAATAAGGTAGTAAAGATCCAATATTCCAGATAGTTTTATCTTCAATAAAATAGGCTACCCAGTAATAAGCTTCTGCTGACAAGACTCTCTATAAGTGAGATTCAAAGATTTTCATATGGCATCGTGCCTCCACCCAGATGGCCAGTCCGCCTTACTAAAGCATGACATCCTATATCACTCCGCTTGAGGGGCTCCTGAGCAAATCGCTCTCAGTTCGCACTGCGCACGGCTATCACCGCGACATACTCGCTGTAACTTCCATGTGTAATCATTGCGATTTCATCACTTTTAATTACCTAAACTTATTTTAGAAATATACGTTTCGGTGGTGACAGTTTTTATTTTTAAATCTTTTCCGGCCATGTTTTATGATAGGTTGCCACAACATGAAAATTTATTTTCCACATTTTTGTTAAGGATTATTAAAAGATGATATCGAATACCTACTGATTATTTTTAATAATTCTAACCTCCCGATTTGACAGGTATTTTGACCATAGAGGTCAAAATAATGAGAAAACTCCTCATTAAATATTATCTACAGTAATCAATAAAATTAATTTTATTGGTAATACAAGAGCTAACACAGATTACCAACCTAACTACTTATTGTCGAAACATTTGCATGTATTCGTTTATATTAATGTTAAGAAATACAACTTCAAAACGAGAGCTGTATAGAAAACAACTGCAATTGCAGGGGGTCTAATTTTTGTTCATAAATATTAAGTACTTATATGATGTAGGATTTATGCTTTGGGTACCCAAGGTATCCCAAATAACTATTTTGAAAGCAATAAGGCATCCACTTTTCCAATTTTAGAACTTTGAAAATAAAAACCGTTTTCTCAGAGATTTTTCGCCCCCAAAAATCCCCATATAGTAAATTTCATTGAAATCGTTAGAGCCGTTTTCAAGATATATCAAAACATACAAATATTGTACATTTAATGGTATAGGATATATATTATAAACACATATTGCTCGTATAATAGTACTTATGTACATGAAAAATTTCCGGACCGAAATTTATAAATTCCGCCATTTAGAGGAAAATGTTTTTTTTTTTTTTTTAAACTGCTACCCTGTGCAAACTACACAGACTGTCAAATACTGTCAATTCTGGCTTGTTTATTTCATGTTCCCATAGAGGCGACCATCCCTCTGGACGTTTTAAATTCTTTGGTGAGATTTGAATTTAAAATCAGTCATCCCGGTTACCGAAAGTGGTATTTTATTGCAGAAACATATGTACTCTGTTTCCAAGAATGACTTTCATCATGACTAATCTAAATTCGGAACAATTAATTTCTCTTTATTGCTTTGTATTGATTTAGTGGGCCTCTATTTTGTAGGTATTAAACATTTATGTATATATTTTCATAAATGTGAATTGAAGGTAAAATTAGACATTTATTTCCTTAGATAGGTAATTCCTATAATGATTCACGGTACAGAAACTATAAATTGTACGTACCTATTTAATATCTACCCGCAGCAATACGCCATAAGATAAAAGGCTATGAAAGTATGCAAAAAAAAAACAATTTGGCTGTCTCGACATTCGTCATTTCTTTTTTTTTTTTTTTTAGTAAATCTTTTATGACGACAGGTACTCATATTTGGTCGTAAAGCTCGATAGTCGTAACAACCGTTGATATTTTATTATAAAAGTATAATAAGAAAGAGCATATAATTTTTCTGAATTCATAAAATTGCGTCTTGTGCACAGAAAGCGGGTAGGTATTTGATATAGTACTTACCTACTGCTGGCACGTGTATTTTGTTTCTGAGAATTACAAAATACCCTAAACTCGACACGATTTTGTTTACTTTTGCGATCTTATGACCTTTGACCATTTTACCTACTGTGCCACACATGAATACTGTTACCAAACTATTATTATATAAGTATCTATAATAATATATATATTTTAATAGGTATGACTGGTTGATCTAAACGATATCATCGTAAACAGTTTTAACTGTATTAAATAATAGATATATATAATACGTTTCGTCATACTCGACTCTCATAGAAACTTATTTTCGTGAATATAGAGGTAGGTAGGTATACCTACCTAAGGCCCCGTCTTACTGTACAAATTCAGCCTTCCTACGATTTCATTTATGTATATTACCTACATGTTGACCCGAATTTCCTCGTCTATTAATATTTGTCTACTTACGCCACACTTGGAAATAGTTTTCTTTCTAAATGCTTTTCATAGTTATATTATCTTAGATACCTGTGATAATTAGGTGGGTGTGTCTAATTTCTTTAATTACCATAGAAACTTTCAATTTGTAGAGCAATTTAAAGGCATTACCATGTGAGCAATACATCAGAGCACTACTTAAAATTGAACACTACTTAAAATTGATAATACCTAATAGGTTCTTATACTATTCATTATTACAAACCAACTTTTTCGAATCAAAATTAAAGTAAACTAAATGCGTCACTATGACGAAATGTCACATTTAACATGAGATCATTCAAGTTCCATATATATGTAATTATTCTCCTCTTGAATAGTGGAACCGTATGGAAGTATATAACATAATTTTATTCATTTAATGAAGTTATAACTCTAAATTATTATTTTTATTTTTGACTAATACCTATTTAGTGCTTGGCCAATTAATATGACAATTAGGTATAGTTTGTCTTATTCATAATATACCGTGATCAACATGTTTCTATAATATTGAGCCAAGGTCAGGTCTTATTTTATCAGTGGATATTGCTGTGTGGATTGATCAGTGGGGACCAGACCACTAAAGGGGTCACCTCACCTATTTAAGACTTATAATGTGTACATCAATTTGTACATAAAGCTTTTGGTTTTCCAATAGAAGACAAATCAATCAATACATAAACACGTCTCCTATATTTATTTATTGGAAAGAGCCTTATATGAGTATAAAACATGATTTTGTATGTTTTACTTTATCCCTAAACTTGTTGCTTTAATAATGCATAGGTACTATAGTAACCATTCCTTATTGAATACAGATAAAATAAATTATATGGTTAGAACTTTCTTAGGTTTGTAGGTGACCTTTCTATTTGGTATTTGGTGGTGGTGATCATAATCTTGAAATCAATTTAAACTTCAGACTTATATTTAATGTTAGGTAGGTACTCTTAAAATTTAATATAATTTGCCATTGGTATATTATTTTGTTTTATTATTGTCCAAATTTGTGATGAGCTTAGTTGAATGTATACTTACTAAGTATAACATTTATTTTTATTTATCTTATTGTATGCCTATGCCTAAGAGGCACGAAATAGTTGAGCCTTAATAGTATATAATATCTGTACCTACGTCTGTACCTACCTATGCTTCACAATAAAATACTTTGACTTTGATAACTTATCACTGGCAGTATATCATTGCTTTACTCAAGAGATTTTTGTTGCTACAGGTACTGAATTAAGATGGAGGTTATAAAAAGACAAATATTCTGTACCTACTTGTCCTGTTTGTTATGTATACTTTTTTTTTAGCTATTTACTCTAATAAATACAACTGTATAACTACTTGCTTGAAACATAATTCTTGGAAATATAATAGCATCATAAATTGTATACCTACTATGAATAGGTATTCAAATAATATTTAAGTTAGTGTTTATATCACTTATCTGTTTTCTTTTGGATCATGTGTACCTGTTCTAAGGTGCCTATCTATTTAACTTTCTTTTTCTTTTTTTTTTTTTTTGTCTATATAATTAATAAATAAGTAAAAATAAATATCCTGGGACATTCCTCACACACGGTCATCTAATCCCAAACTAAGCAGTGCTATAACATGGTATAACTGTAGGTACCTGTGGTAACTATACCCTTTAACACTTTACAATATACAAATAGATTTATAAGATAGTAATGGTTCCATCAGTTGGCTGACCTTTATTTACCTATTTACAGACAAAACAAGATGTTGCTCTGTACATAAATTGTTAATTATGGGACTATGATTAATTCAGTGTAAAAACAGTAGTTGGACCACAAATTAGAAACTTATTAAAGTTAATTTTAACCTGACTCCTTATTATCTTTATTTGATTGACCTCATTACTCAGACAGGTAAGAAGATGACTCTCAAACATAGTTTAGTACTAAGACTGCTTTTCACATTTCCACTTTGATACAATATTATCAAATTGTGCAACTAAATTGGTATTATGGGTGCGCTGAGTTGTTAGATGATATCAACTGATAATTATTTTAGTATAATCTGACCTAATCACATTTCCTAAGAGTGTTTATATTTTAAAAGAAGGCAAACAGAATTCCTTCTAGGTAACTGATATTCTTCTATAAGTAGACCATTACCTAATTGGTAATTAGAAAATGAATGGCTTATTTTCAACTGAATTCATTAGTTTAGTCAGCATGCAACAAATAAGTGTATGCAGTTCTAATCTATCTACTGGTACTGATGTTGCTTATATACTATATAATAACTGAATAATCCTCCTTCCGGTTCAGTCGGGTAAAGATAATAAATTAATCAACAATGTAGTCACATATCAACAGTTAATCCATCACTTCTTCCTTTGCTAGGTACCCAGGTATTTCCCTTGTGCTATAGCATCAATGATAGTCATATTATCTAGATACCTAGTGGTATATTCACGGAAATCAATAGAAAACTTAGTTTGTAAGTTATGGATCTGTTTGATTCACCTAATATTTGTAAGTAGAAATATTAGGATCGGATTGTATCAGGCTCTCCCGATGCTGTATCGGAAGTATGGTGCATACTTAGATTCACTGAATAGTTCAACTTACCTATGAGATATATAATTGTGGGTTTGGCCCGCTTCTGATATGAAAGCGTCTAGTCCTTGTATCCATGTTGGTTATTTTGGGGTTTCCCCCTACGGCCTCCACCTCCCCTTCTAGCCGTCCCTTTCCACACTTACCAGCTCCTACTGGTTGAAGTCTATGATCCAGATACTTGTATAACCTCTTTTGGCTTCACCTGAAGCTCATACTTTTTATGCACTTGCATAGTTGCCTTTTAACTAAATATTTACATTACTGAGTTCCTTTAACTCATAACTTAATTCGTGTAATTATTTTTCATCAGTTTCTCTTTTCTATATTCTCTTCTTCTTCTTCTTCTTCTTTTTAATTTTGGCAACCAAGCCCAAATTAGGGCTCATTTCTGCCAGTGTCGAGTTATATTATAGTTTCCAGTCACAATAAATCACTTCACATTATAGTCCTCAGTCAGTCACCGTCCATAAAAGTCATGTTTTACTACAATGGTGGTCATTGTAGTAAAACTCTACACGGAAATTTTGAGACAACTTGAAAAGTCACGATACACATAATTCATTTCATTTCACTTCACTGGTGCACATGGATGATCTTTATTGAGTAAAATACCACCAAAAATACACAATAAAACTCAAAATACACAAATTTATGAAAATAAAAATGAAAATGCTATGTCACTCTGCAAGTTCCCGCCAAAAAGTCCTATATTCTCTTTTCTAACGCGCCAACTCAATCTCGTCCTTTTTCCCAAAACAGGCAAAGGCTCGACCCATACAGCCTCTTCAATTGCTGTCATTATTCTCAAAATGCTAACATTATTAATAAATATAAAACTGTCCCAGATAAAAAATAAAGAATACACGTGAGATTGCACAGAGGTGCGATGGTGGATTATTATGGTTAAACACAACCACAAAATTACCACCATGAGTGCTGATGAGTCCAAAGGCGTGCACCCAAAACTTAAAATCATACGACCTGTCAAGTGTAGCTGCCATAATACAAAGACAAAGCCTGTTCAAAATAAATGTTATTAAAAATATCATCTTTTTTGATTTATTAGGAATGTATACCCACGTTGTCGCAAATTATTCTTAACACCACACAACCAACACATTTTGTCTTGACACATTATAGCCTATTGTTTTTTATACCTATATTTAAGTTATTCATTGTGTGGTACCAAAATATTCCTAAGCGATTACCAAATTGTTTATATATTGAAGGAACTACGTTAAGTAGTATACTGTGCAGAATATACGCTTTTAGTGTTTACATCCAAAGTTGTTTTCGATTCCCGATGCCAAAATGCCCGAGAAAGTATTGACTAAATTTAGCCTCGGCACGTTTGTTTTGTTTATATACGCTTATGAAGCAAGGACGAAGATTGATTAAAAATATATTAATTACTCAGTGTGACCGCATTTTGTCACTTTGCGATACTTTCATAATGTATAGTTCAACTAGTTTATAGATTTTTCCTTTGTTATGAAATTCAGGTGCATCCAACTTGTCTACTAATAAATGGTTGTTAAATAACCCAAGGATAGCCTGTTGGACTATTATAACAAGCGGTAAGAAAAAGATAAGAATAAGAGAGTACATAGTACCTAATTACTCTAGTAACATTTCTGAATGGATTTTTTTTTCGATATCACAGCTGATCCTATGCAATCGATTTCGAATCTGTCTTTGTATTGACTGTTTTACCAAAACATTTTGAAATAAAATTTGATCTGCTGTAAATTCGGTAAATGAATTAGTAATACAAATTGTTTGAATGGCCTTTTTGACCCCCCAGGTCCTCAATAGAAAAACATTCTGTTTATCACTCAACGCTCGACTAATTCACACGATTTCTATTTGTTTTAGAATCTTCTTAGACCATACATAGATACTACAGTCTTATTTCAGTCAGCTATTAAATACAATGTTACGGCTGAAGGTGACTTTTGTATAAAATACACATTACACATACATTGCTATTTGCCATACACCTATTGGCTCCATGTTTTGAATTCATCTGAGAAATAAAGCAAATCGGAACTGACTTTTGAAGTTGGACCATTGTTTTGAAACTGAAAAGCAATGTGTTTATTATAAATATCCTTCAGATATTATTGAAATTCAACACACATGCAACAAACAGGATCTGCGTACAAAGTACCTACGTCGAGAAAAGGTATAATTGTCCTTAAAGAGGAGTTTAATTTATGACTTCATTATTCCACAAAGGGGAAGACAACAACATAGTGTACGATACGACACAGAAGTAAGTTTTAATAAGGCAAATATTTAATGTTTGTTGAATTAAGTAAACATATTTACAGGAACTAACAACCCATCCATAATACTTCCTTGGAATAAACTTGTACATTATGAGTTTTAGCCACAAGATATAGTACAGCAAGGCCACAGAAGGTGCGTACGTGATCCCACCAACGCACTCGATTACCAGTCCAGTATACTCTGGTATATGCGATGCTTGCATACGCGACAAATTCCGGCTCCTGATATCTTCTACGTCTAACTCTAATAGCTTTTGTTATTTAGTTACATAATTAGTGAAACATTCCACATTAGTTATTACATGCAGGTATTAATTGCGTAGTTTTTCCTTGTTCTTGCGTCTGGAATCATTGTGTGGTGGCCTGATTACAAAGAACTGTGCAGAACTAGGTACTTGTATTTTTAGTTTACTATTTGTTGCGGTTATTTTGATTCACACTAACGTTTTTTTTACTGAATTACGAGGAGGACTTATCCGATTTGGTGACACAAATACCTTACAAAGGAATTGACATTTATACAGTATGTTAGTACTAAAATAAAGGAAAATATTATTAGCTCACAGAATTTGTTTGTTCAAAAATGGAATCTTCAGAAGGTTTCTCTTTAATTTTAGAGCGGGTTGGTTATATGGAGATGTGGTGTAATTAGGGTGCTATAACTAGTATTAGGTATGTACCCTATCCCTTTCTGTATTTGTTAGTGGAACAAGATGAAATCCTATCCTAGTGGCCCAGTTTCATTCACCTGCTCTTATAGGGGTGTGGTGCATAAGGGTCGTTGGCCTCGTTACTAGCGAGGCTATTGACCTCACTCAGTCGTCAGCTGTTGCACACAGTTATGTGTATGTACGTATCTCGCGTTTGACCCAGTTCGCACACATAGACACATGTTGTCAACTTGTTAATATCATCTACGGCCTCACAACCTGAATTACATAAACATTTCCATTAATATGTTAATTAATAATAACTTACATTTGTGTGCATGAACAACGTCTGTTTGTTATGAGATTGTTGTAAGTATGGTATAAGTATCTAAACGCCCTAGACCCCCCCCTAAGTTCGAATCGAGGCTTTCACGTAAGGAAATGGTTGAATTTGACTTCCATTATCTGGAATTCTAAAATATTATAAGACGAGTCAGGGGATGGCTTAATTAATTCGTTTGCTATTCTTGTGGGCGTCCCATAAATTATAACAGAATACTATAAAATAGGAGTCAAAGTGAAGCCAAAAATGATGTTATTACCTACCAATTTCTTGCGCGTACCGCCTGCCCGTTCCGCCCAACACGAAACATTATTTAGTCCTGAGGAACTAAGCTACTCCTGTGAAAAACCTCCGATTCGAGTTTCATGCAAATTTCGATTGTAGATTATTTTATTTGAAGTAGATTTAGCTACGTCGTATTCAAGTCAGATAAGTATACCTAGTTTCTCCAAGATAAGGTGGAGGTTTTGTTGGTTGATTAGATAGATATAACTCTGTATTGTATTCCAACAAGTAGGTATAAAACAATAAAAATAACAATAAATTCTTAATATTAAAGATAGGTACTGTACAACAATGGGCGGTCTTATCGCTAAGAAGCGATTTCTTCTTCTTGTTACCTATATTATAATGCCACACGGCCTTATACAAAATATCACTTTGCATCTGTCTATCTGTCTGTTCACGATTCGACAATCGCTGTCATGTAACACTATACTGAACGATTTTCAGTAATAGTGAATGGCTTGGGTTTATAAATTGAACCATGAAGTGAATTCGGTAGAAAAGCAGTTATCGGAGGGGTATTTTCGTGTGCGCTGCGCTGGTAACATTGGATGAAAATTTTCTTGCCATTCATAAGTTTACAAAAAAGTCCGGGATAACATATACATATCTTCAAAGGATGGCCTACCATGAAAAATTAGTTCTTTGTGAAGTTGTTTTGGCCAACATGGTATTCATCCATCCAATTAATTCTCATTACACAAGACGTAGATTTAAAGTGCCTGTTACACCATGTGATTGAAATTAGGTTGAAAGACCGCTAGTTATTAATAATAGGTACTCGAAATGATAAGGTATTAATTAATAATTTTCCTTTTCAATATAATTGCCACAACAAACAATATGGACCTAATTTCAGATATGGAGGGTGTTATTATGCCTAAGGTGAATCATAAAGGAGTATTAACAATTACTTAACTAGCAGAAAAAGGTAACAAACGGATTGATGTAAATGCTTTTGATGGCTACAAGGATTGAGACACTATATTTTGTAGTGATAAAAGGAGAAAATAAACTGATAAGACAGATATGACACTATGTTTGGGAGTAGATATTCTCACTGAACGTAGCTATGCTAAAGACTTATTATTTGGTATGCTAGAATCAATGTGTGAAAATGGCAAAGAGAAGAGCAAAAGTAAGGAAACCATCAGTCAGATTAAAAACATATTCTGGCAATCACAATGATATCCGAATTAGAATGGTAAACTCGGTAAACGAGAAAACATATACACTAAATTGATTATAAGCCATGGATTACCGATTGAATATCCTTTGGATCGTGGTTAAAAAATAATAATGCCATCAATTGTTATTATAGGACGCGCGTCCCTCGCAAGAACCATCAGGTTCCCTAAGCACCAGCAGTCTGTGAAGTCTGTTCTCTGTTGGGAATATAAGGTTGTTATTTTGTAAACATTTGTTTGTTTCCCCTTCTCTTATCATTGTATTTTGTTATATCATCAAGATCATGCATATATCTACAAACTTCTTCTCTTTATTCTGAGTAAGATCTACGCGACCTAGAAAAGTTTACAAGAACACATCTGTCTGCTCAGCATTTGGCTCAGCGTTATAATTAAGTAGTTCATTTGCTTGCATATTATACATATACAAAGGTACCAAGATAATATTTTTAAAGTATCGATTAGTTTTACATTTATCAATATTTATTTTTGTACCTAAACAAAATATATTACAGAATTCTTCATAAGTAAATTATCCATGTAGTTTTTATACAAACTTAAACTGACATAAAATTTTAAAGGTAATCAATATTTATGATTTGATGGAAGATCTAATTTTATCTGTTATCCGCGAAGAACTTTATGATTTCTAATCTTCTAATTTCAACTGGGCTAATATTTGTAATTCGTAAATTATCACGCAATTGAATCTTAAATATTAAAACTATGCATTTAGAATTTCCTATTGCAAAATAGCTGAACTGAAAATAAGCATCGTCTGCATGTCTAGATGACGCGTCTGCATGCACAAGAGAAACTAATCATGGTCGAATTTAAACCTCTTGACCTGATCTTTTAAAACGCATGGTTCATAAAATAGATCGTTATAATTTTCAATAATGTCGTTTAGTTCTCTTAAATCCTGGCTTAATTAGTATTCAATTGTTACCAGCAAGGTACGACGCATTAAATAAAACCGGTATTGTAAGGCACAGAATTATTTCCATAAATAGACGGCTGTCTTGCTTGTCTGATATCGACTTATAGATTATATTCGAAATCATCAAGGTTATAATAATTAGAATTATAGATTTCGTTGCCGTGGGCAGATAAGTATTGACTGCCTTTGGAACATTTTTGTTCAATACTATAACCACATATATTATAATAAATTCATCTAATCCGACAATTACACTGTTACAAAGCAGGTGGTTCAAACCACTTGTTTAATGACCAGAAACTAAATTATGATCTTATCGTTCGTTACCATCACCCTTTACTAAAGCCTAACTTAATCATGTGTCTGTCAGTTACTGGTTTTAAAGTGGTTTTTGTTGCGTGGTTGTATTATACTGGTATGTAAGTAGTACTACAGCTACGTTATATTTCTATACATTTTCTATTGACTGTCTATTGCACAATCTATTTGTACTGTTGATACAGGACATGCTTTTCGCTTTAACCATCTCAAACTGTCTACACTCAAAGACGAAAATTCGTCCTGGAATAGTTCATTTATAATAATACCTGATCCTGGAATATGCACAATCTTGCATGCAGTCACGTTTTGTATGATGAAACAGTTACAAATCCGCGGTACAAGTTCAGTTGCGAATGTTATATGTTATCGTAAGTTGTTGCCAAGAGCTTTATACCCACCCGTGGCCCTCACTTATCTTTCCGCTTGTTTACATTTCATGAATATACCAACAAAACTTAACTGCGGAATATGTTTTATCTTTTGCACTGACTATCTTATCATACGCAAAATGTAAACCATTTGTTGTTTATTAGTCACATTATATTTGTGTTATAACATCGATTTTGTCACATTTATCGTTGTATATGATCAAGGACGTCCATATGTGTTTGGGATTTTATTCTCGTGTTAGGAATAATACCGTCTTAGTAGTTGTTTACATCGCCAATCGATTTGCTGCAAATTATTCGTCATTGTTTTCCAAATCATATGACCTTGTGTTTATAGTGTTATATAAGTCTACTAATCAATTACTAAATTCAGGTGATTGCGACTTATCAGCGTATACTTTGAATCATGGCTTGAATCATGGGTCTTTTTTGGCTTCTTTTAGCTGATTTCAAATTGAATTAGGTACCTATTCGTCAATTCGTTATTATTAAATTCTCAAGTCAATGCAATTTCTTATGATCCAATTTTCTCATGTCATAGCAAACAAAATGCTAGAATTTAATGCGAATTTATATATCGCTGCCTAAATAATATGGAACCGGTTGATATTAAAAGTTTAGGTATAAACATGAGGCACCAGGGTGTACGCAGCGCCGTGAAACAGCACCGCTAAAAACCACGTGATTAAACATCCATGTATAATAACAACTAAACGAACCGGAAAGCGAGTGGTTACATAACAACTGTAACCTTGACTCTTTAGGTGATCATTACACACACGTAATGGCCATTGTTGGTGGAAAGTCTAACATGAATATCACATTAATCTCTTACGGAGCTTTGTGGCTGGCTTTCATTAGATAGATGATTTGTTGAGAAAGCATGTCAAACAGCTCATAAAATGTATTTTTTTATACCACTGTAACGCAGCAAACAAGTATACGGCCTGCCTGATGGTAAGCGGTACCGTAGCCTATGGACGCTTGCAACACTAGGGGTATCATATCACTCGTTGCCTACCCTGCAGAAATTTCTTCACACCCTTTTTGAAGGACTCCATGTAAAGACTTCATGTGAGGACTCCATTTGGGGAAACCACGGCGAAGAGCTCATTTCACAACCTGAGCGTTCGCGGTAGGAAACTCCTTTACCACGCTAAAACCTAACCTCCCCGCACAGTACGAAACGGTCCAAAGTGTGAGGATGGACTCGCCATCGGTGGCGAGAGTTGCGATGGTAGAAGCTAGCCGTGGGCTTCAGGTCAAACAATTCTTCAGAACACTATGTATTATGAACCATATTAATAAACGTGTTTAATGTTTCCAGTTGAGTGATCACTGGAAATTTATTATTTACTAGAATCCGTCGTGCTTTTTTCCCCAGGGATTTCATGAAAAAGTATCTTACGTTTTATTCCAGAGCATCTATGTATGTCCCAAGCGTCACCGAAATCCCTTGAGTAATTATAGCATTACTGAGTTTCAAACATATACACAAAGTTTCGCATAGTATTAGTACCTAAGTAATAGAAAGATCAGAAAAAATACGTACCTAATTAATTCCTATATTATTCTAATCTATAAATCAATAAATGTGTGTAGTAAACCCGATGTAAGGGAATTAACTAGACTTGGATAAGCAGGTCATGGATGGCAAATAACATGAACGATGTTGCGTTGCGTATGAGCTCAACATAGTAGAAGCGTGACTTCCTCAAACATTTGTGGATTACAAATATACAAGATGGGTCTTCCTTTGTGAATTTTCGTGAAACGTGGATAACATAATTGATTCAACATTCTATCACTTTAACACAACCTTCGATTCTTGATGAATCAAAATCGATATTATGTCTCAGAAGCTGAATTTGGTTTTCGCGTAGGTGTTCCTAATTATTTTACTACACAGAAGGTTGCTAGCTGTCTAGTCTATGTCATACATATCTAGAAGTGAAGCTTTTTTTATTCCTATATTCATGTTTAGGATTCCGTACCCATGAGGTGCTAAAGCAACGCAACTGCCTATTTTAGGGTTGTACCTTTTCCATCTCACAATGATTATGGACGCTTATATGAAAAAATGTGGAGGGACAATAAAAACTACCGGATGGAAAGGACCATCAGGAAAAAGAAAAGTAGGCAGGCTGAAAATAATGGTGGGCTGACGACATAAAACAGCAGGGAACGACTGGCAGACTTTTGGCAAAAATAGAGAAGCTCGGAAGAAACTGGAGGAGGAGCCCATATCTAACAAAACTATATTAACATTTTATAGAAAATAATTAAAAACAGTACTAATAATATTTGCAATGTAACTTATGAATAAGGGAAATTAAGGCATTTTTTGTTTTTATTTATTTATTACATGAATAATAAAAAAAACTTTGAAACCCAAGGGGTTCTCAAGTCCTCATAAAATAAACCTAGAAAATGCCATATTTTTTCAAAGTGTTTTGTTCTGTCTTTTTTTTTTTTTTTTTATACGACTAAGTCGGTAAATAAGCATACGGCCCACCTGATGGTAAGCGGTTACCGTAGCCATATGGACGCTTGCAACACACGAAGCATCGCTCACGCGTTACCGACCTTTCTTCCCTCCCCAATGAGCTCTGGCGACCTTACTCACGCGCAGGAACATAACTTTACACAACATAAAGTAATTTGGCTGCGGTATTCTGTAAGGTGGAGGTACTTCCCCAGTCGAGCTGCTCTTTGAGCGAATAAACGCTATGCTCTACCTCTCTTCTCTAACGAAAACTCGTACATAAAGTAAGAACAGCTTCTTAATTTGGGTCTTATGTTAATCATATTATAATAGAATTTTCGGAGTAAAAATTGCTCAGCGAAGTTGAGTTAAGGTGCTATATTGGAAAAAAATGATATCTTTGTGTCCCTGTATCTTAATTAATACAAGGGTTGGGGTTCTGAGTTTTTATTATATGATTTTTGAGATCTTAATTGAGTTTGCCAATGAAGGAAAACACGTTTGATAGAAATTTTCTCGATAAAGTTTAATTCCAAAGTAGCCTCTAAATAAAAATCTTTTTTACTGTAACTCCGTCAAGCAGGCGAATTTTACAGTGAAATTTAATGCAAAAAATTGGTAATTCATTCTTCTTATGATGTGAAGAACAGATTTTCTATACATTGCATGGTTATTTTATAATGTAACTATGTACCTAACCACTTTTGTAGTGTGCAGTTATTTGATACCCCAGCGCAGCCGCGGTTTCACCCGCATGTAGCGTTTTAATTATTTTGCGCGAAACCCCTTATAAATTATCTGAAGTAAAAGAATCTTAAGTTATTCCTTATAACATCCGCTATCTACCAGTGAATGTCTCGTCTATATCGGTCCAGCCGTTTTGGAAATTAGCCGGAACAAACTAGTGTTTCACCCGGTTACAAATTGATATTTTGATATTACATATTCAATTTTATTTATTTGGATAAATAAAGTAGATTGTGTTCCTGCGCGTGAGTAAGGTAGCCAAAGCTCATTGGGGAGGGGGGAAAGGTCGGTAACGCATGAGCAATGCTACATGTGTTGCAACTATCCATTTGGCTACGGTAACCGCTTACCGTCAGGTGGGCCGTACGTATGCTTGTTTACCGACTTAGTCGTATAAAAAAAGATAAGACATAGAAAAGGTTAAGTACATCTATTCAA
Source organism: Achlya flavicornis (assembly GCA_947623365.1). Taxonomy (NCBI): domain Eukaryota; kingdom Metazoa; phylum Arthropoda; class Insecta; order Lepidoptera; family Drepanidae; genus Achlya; species Achlya flavicornis. Next base: position 3,846,090 of record OX392474.1, read on the forward strand.
CTCGCTACATTTGCAATATATCAATTTATTTAGTTAAATTTACCAAGAAGAGTATAAATAGGTATAGACAAACATAATTAATTTATTGTCTATAACATGAAACTTAAAAGGTAAATAAGTACCTACTTGCGTTGCAGCTATAAAATAATAATTTTAGGTATATTAGGCAGACAGGAGTAAGCATTTGCATTCTTTCTTCTTGCTTTTCGGCGGCAACGGAATAGCTATTCGTCGATAAATAATAAAACTTTTAAAATATATTATATATGTGATTTGGACATCTTATTAAATTATGTTGTTTTATTATATTACATTGATTATTAGATTCAATTTAAAATTGTTTTACATGCTATTCTGTAGCGAAATGTGTAGACCTTATTTTAAGATTCCACCTAAATTGTACGACATTTTCTGGCGAAGTAAACAATTTCATTTCATTTCAACCAAAAGTCCATTTATTTTATGTAGATTTTACAGTTGCCCTTTTTCAAATCCAAAATACTTTCCACTAATAGCGCAAGATACCTACGTACCACCGCTAGCGGCTAATATGAGTGAACGGAGCGTTGGAACATGACGTCACCTCGCGGTCACGTGACCGTTAGCGGGCCTCGATATTTAGGGGAATTTTAAATGTCTGTAAAATCATAACTACTTGGTTTTTTTGAACGAAACAAAAACTAATGTATTTGTATACGTAATTGCTCTACTGATACAAATTTTCAAGCGCTTTTGCATACCTATTAACATTCCTCAATTTTGTAGATGCTATAAATGAAATAAAATATTTATGATTCACAGGGAACAATCTCCACAAAAATAATCCGTAGTGAAAAGATCATGGTAGAACCCATAGAATAATTTTTGGCATCCTTGGTACCGCCCGCACCGCAGCCAGCCTATGATGTCGCAGATAATGTACCACCAAAAGCATCGCATTTTTTTTTGCGATTTCATATTTGGTACCGTAGTAAAAGTTGACCGTATACAGGAGTACTTTACGTGGTTTCATTTAATTTCGTATTGTCGTATCCACCCCGTATACCCTTTTCATTACCCGCAGCATATATACTTCATCATCATCATCATGATCAGCCTATAATGTCCCACTGCTGAGCACAGGCCTCCTTTCACAAATGAGAGTGAAAGGGAATGGGCAGATACTCCACCACGCGTGCCCACTGCGGATTGGTGGAGGTAGGCTAGTGGTCATCCAACTAGCTTAACGACTATCACAATTAAGTGATAACCGAGACCAACGGCTTTACGTGCCTTCCGAAGCACGGAAACGCTCGATATGAAATACCACTAGTACGGTCACCCATCCAGGTACCGACACGACAGACGTAGCTTAACTTTGCCGATCGATTAAGAACGGCTAATCATGCTACACCACGAGCGCTTCCTTATATATACTGATATATACTTACACAGTATAAACTCGTATTTACGTACAAATATGAGTAATTACTATAGCTTTTGGTTAAAAATCGTTTATAACAAGTGTAATAAAAAAATAAACTTTTACTGCTCTCCTATAAAATATACTTTGTAATTTAAACGATGGCGGTTCGGCTTTCGTGTTTCTGCCGGCGTCGCCCGAGTCCGGCCGAACGTATCTAGCGGTGGCGGGATTTTTTAAAACTTTGATAGTTCTCTAGGGGCGGTGCCCCCCGCGCGGCCGGCTAGGCCACGCCTTTCAAGGAACGATTTATTTCCACGGTGTCATCTTAACGTACTGTGATAGATTGGAGTTGGTTTTATTATTATTATATGGACAAAATCCTCCGTGCGCGAGACCGACTCGCACTTGGCCGGTCTTAGTCTTTTGTTATGTCACCTAGTTTTATTATCCGAGGTCATCAGAACATTATGTTGTTAGTATGTATATCATTATATTTTGTATTTCAATTCAATACACAATCTTTTAAAGGTGCATTGTTAACAGTTTTATAATAAAATACTGACACAAATGAAATAGTACAGCAATAGCAATTCTATGTACTTATATCTTTTAAATTGTTGAATTTATATAACCAACCCAAGATCAAGAAGACATTCTGTTTTGTTTAGCTTTTTTATCGATAACCCAAAGGTTTGTCTGATTAGCAAAAGTGTTTATTTGAATAGAATTAATTTAATTAATATGATAAAATTGTTATGTTGATCGTCTGGTTACACAATCTGTTTGTTTTTGTGCTCTAACATTAAAGTCGCTATCAGTTTGTTGCGCGTTAGTTCCAGGTTATCACCGGCACCCAACACTGGCGACTGGATGTTTGTGGCTTTGCGCAGGTCGGATCTTTGTTAGTTGATTTATAGTAGACAACCGAATCAAATGGTTGTAATCTTCACCACTTATGGTTAATTATTCCCATCGTTAGTTAGTACTGGCCTCTTCTTTCTCACGCCATGGTTAATGGTCCAAAGCTAATATCATCTTTAGCTGAACCATAATTTTGATCAATTAACTACGTTTGTTAATTATTTTCTTATCACAATGGTACAATTTCGAATGTTTACACATTTTTGCATTTCGTGTTTGCTGTTTCTTCCGACTTATCAGTTTCGCTCAGTTGACTTTTATATTCGCCGTCCAATCAACCTTGACCGAAATCGAAACGTGATCGAATTGAGGAACGATAACTTCGTAGTTTTTTTTTCTACTATGTTATAACAAAAACATGTTTACTCTTTAAAGATATATTTTTTCCTTCTAAGTGGATTCCTGCCGCGGGCGCGCAGTGCGATTCATTTCCTTTTATAATCGACGCTATTCAATAGTCAGTGTGTATGGGCTAAGACTTGATTTGAAATTTAAAAACATTTTACCATGGCACCATGGAACTTTCCACTCACCTATGGAATGAATTTGTATGTGTTTGGTTTGTGCCGACTGCGACGCACACATGCTAGCTTCCATGTAGATGGTTTTAAAGTAAGTTGTGTATTGACGATGACATCATGCGAGGCTCCTATCGTAAATCTGGTCAAACTTGTTAAGCCAGTTTGATAACAAGAAGCATGAAAATTTGTCGCTGGGGTTTATTATTCGATGTTGTATCTCTTTGAAGAAAAAATGCATTTTTGGATTCGGGTGCCAAAAATATACACAATACCTACTTAGCATAGTTCTCCGATCTCTGGCCGGACAGGTTTTAAGATACGTAGTTCGGAAGTTTTCATTTTGTGGCTGAACAATCCTCTTTTTTAGACCTCATAATTTTTATAATTGTCGAATATTATCTATACAATTTACCAGAAAAGAAACTCTGCTCTTCATTTATCAATTTTATCGAAATGTTTAGTCTGGGTTGGTACGGACTATAAATAAATGATAATGTGAGCATGTGACCATGTGACTTGTAATTACATCAACTGATGTACAAATAATGTATTACCTTTATTAGTTAACATTCAAGACTTTATTATAACCACGGTAAACCATTTTATTATATACCTTGAGTAAAATATATACATCAAAGATGTATACTGATCACTTTTCTCCGGTTGAGAGCTAGCTCGCCGACTTGTCCGGGTAAGGGTGCTAGCTAAGGCCAAATTTTGGGTCCGCACCATCATGTCCATTAAAAAAAAAAAAGTGATCACTGATGAATGAGTGTATGTAGTCTCTATAGTAATATTTACATATCGCCGGGGATCGCGCAAATCCGCGGAACTAGCATTGGATAGTTCCGCGTAGGTACAAATGTAGCCAATTTCAAGGTGTCAGTACAAACTTTTTACCATCCCCTGTAAACCTACATGTAGTGCAGATACGCACAGATTACGTAGGTATGGTGTGGTATGGTAGATTCGCGGATTTGCTCTATCCCCGAAGATATGCGCAATTGCACGTTTTATCTAAACGCAATGTCTCACCGCCTGTCGGTCCGTTAGTATGTACAATTGTACAATCCATATCTCCCGTTGGGAGCTTGCTTGCCGGCTTGTCCGTGTAAGGGTGATAAGGGTCAATTCAAATAATTAAAAAATACTACTAGGATAAGGGTACACTGTGTGTAGCGATCAGCGGTGTCAGCGGCTAGCTGTGGGCGAGACGATTAGCCAAACGTAGTTTTACGAGAAATAGTTATTGTTTGACGGGCCAGTTGGGCGCAGGTCGTGGGTTCGATTCCCACACAGGACATGCATTACATGCTTGCAAGGTTTTGATACTAATCATGCTTGTAGATCGATGGTACTACAAGCACGGATTTTGTTGCGGTTACCAACGGTTGCGGTTTGTCACAGAAGGTACCTCAGGAGTTTCTTTTCTTGAGAGAGGTTTTTAGCATCTCGCGGTGACAAGGGATCTATACAGTAAGTGTAGGAAGTCAAAGAGAAAAATAACTATGCGGTTGAAGCTGCGGGAATACTCTAGTGCAACAAAATGCTATATTGAATAGTATAAACGAATACTGTGCATCAGATAATGTGACATGTGTGTTTATAACATGACAATCAGTCCATTGAACTCGAAGATAAATGTTTTTTAGCCTACCGTTCATATAGAATTGGAGATTTTTGGGGATCTGAATTTCTGATGAACGCTGTCCTTGACCAAAGGCCTCGTGTAGAGGATATGCGCAGGTGAAAAACATTCGTAGCTGGATTTTTAAACTTTTTAATAATGTAACGGGAGTGTCTTTGGAGGGGATATAAAGCAAATAAAATAATTTACAAGACATTTTTATTATTTCATTGTTGTACATATTTTGTTCGATGGTTTTATCAGGAAAATCAGTAATTTAACTGCATGTTACTGAGTCCCATTTTTTTTTTAAAAAGATTCAATTATTTTTTGGGATCACAAAAATACGGACACTTTTCCCAAAATAATAATTAAGTATGCACCAAAGAAATAATCACGCCTGTCTGTCACAGGGCTGAACATTTTAACTGTAAGGCGCTGCGCAAAGGTGGACACTTTTGTGTCTTGTGTCGGACACAAGCTACCAATGAACATTTGATTTCTATAGAACCAGTATGAAATCAGCCCCTCCCAGCGCAGACATAAACTGTGTCCGATCGCCGCTAAAGGACACAGCAACTACGGTTTCCTGTGATGGTGTGCCGTGTCGGTAACAAAAAGTGTCTACGTTTGGGCAGCCCCTAATAGTGATATATTAGATAGCTAGTTGAAAATACGTCTTACTATACTAAAATGTCAGTTGAATAAATTGATTAAAGTAAATAAATCACTTTTAGGTTTAGATTTGTGTTGACCCACGCCCATTATGTAAGGTACCTATTTACGACCGGTTTTGTAGAATACCTACTAAGTGATTGGTATTGCTATTAACCGACTTCCGAAATGGAAGTAAGTATTTAAACTATCGAACATGTTACGTGTTTCTTTATACGTACCTTCTTGTTACGTAGTAGATAAATCTGTGCTTTACTAAAACGAGGTTTATTTGTTCTTTTGGAGAAGGAGATGTAACAAAGTTCGTCGAGTAGATTATGTGAATGTGTGGTGCTGAAATAAACAGTTTACACTATTTACAGTATTACACTATTATATATACCAGTTAATTCCGTAGTTGAACTACCGCGGTTGAACCGTATAGGTTGGTAGCGGATGATATAATTTATCATAGATAAGCAACAAGCAAAAAAATCGCGTATAGATAGTCCTATAATTGTATCTGGCCCGTTGGCCATTTATTATTTATTTATTATTGGTTGACAACGACTCTCCACCGGGCCATGTAAGTTTGTGTGATTATATTTCGATTTGACGTTTACTTCGATTCTGTCGGATATCTCACGACCACCTCTGTAGGTAGTTTTCATAATAAGTGACGAAGAAATTAATTCGCACATCCAATTTGAAGTCAGGTATATGACTTCAAATTGGATGTGCGAATATAATCACACATATACATACCTAAATATGTCTACAGTTACTTTGCTAAGAAAGCAAAGTAGGTACTTGTTTGGAAGATGCTATGTGTAATCGATGTTCACGAGTCTCATTTCACATATTTCAATTAGAATAACTCATTGTTTATTAAATATGTTATAATTAACCGTCTGTATGAATAAGTAGATATAAGTAAATAGCTAAATCGTGTTCACCACAAGCTTTAGTACCTAGTTGTTTATCACCCGCGCATTAACTGCCAGGCCTTTTTTCTGTGGTTAACCGCTGCAGACACGACCTAATTAAAAAATTGGCTGTTAGCATTATTTACATAATTTATTAAGTTCTACCTACATTATTAGCTGATGGGTCACCATATTCGATTCGTTTGCACGACGGACGGTCAAGCAACTCTAATAAGGTTGCAAACTTATCAATTTTCCCCGAGCAAAACTTAATATTTAAGTGTTTTTATTTTAATTGACGTCAATCCAGTTTTGATGCTATTTGTGTTCTTTACATATCTTCAAGATGTCTTCAAGTATTTTTCCAATGACAAAACCGTTGCGAATTATGAAATTCTATTTTATTTTTCCTTCGTCAGTGCCATTTGAAATTGTAATGTGTTTGCGATGATCGCAGGCTCTTTATTCAACGACAAGGGTTATGGTATTCAGATCAGATGTAAGTACCGACGTACCAACACTTACGGTGAGGTGATCGACACTTCTTCACCGCTCCGAGGCTCGCATGTTTTAAACATCTTTCAACTGAACAGCGCAAAAAGATCACATCAGCATTGCAAATATGTTTTTCCGTAACCTTGGTTTGGGTGACCGTATAATAAATACACTGGCAGTCGATAAAATCAACCTACCCTGCATTTGAAATAAGATATATCTTCCATTTAAATGTCTGTATTCTGGAATAATAACGAGCGTCAAACGGTTCTATGTTATTCTAGTAGAGTAATATGTCGCACATATTTATTATTACTAGGTTTATTAGGTACATTGATATGGAAAATTGAAGGTACAAAACGCCTCTCAAAAAAAATTGCAAGTTCTACTTTTTGTAATCATCTTTTTGTGGTTTTTGTTGACGTGTTTGAAATTTTTACGGTGTATACAGAATTTTGCTACGGGCAGAGTATGTTTAGTAAATTTTATGTATATGAACAGAATCAATGGATAATAGCCTCATATATTTTCATGTCTATTGTTATGTTGGAACTACATCTCAACCCGTGAAAATAACAATGCAGATATAGGCATTCTGTCACGCGCTTGCTGTATGATATTTTACACTTAAACTTAACTATACTAACATTATAGGTACTGCCGTAAATCAATGGTTCAGTAAATATAACTCGAGTCTTTGCAATTTTTCATATTCAGGATTTTTCTAACTAGCATTATTTTTTATTATTGTCAGTACCAGTAACAGTAATACTTTCAGCCCCAGCGTTCTCTTATTTTCCGTAACAACTCTCTGAAGTTATGCATTGCAGATGAAAATAAATAATAACTTTCAATTTTATATTGAGGTTATCTAGACGTTTTATCTCCGTTCTTCTTATTCACTAAATTATGTGATCGATTATGTATTCAGTTTCTAAAAGTATCTAAATTTATGTATCTCAAACACGATGTCTATTATTCTCCGAGTGGAACCAACAGCAAACATTTGTATACACATATATTTGCCTAAATGTTTTAGTGTTATTCCGCTAATAACTTAGCCAATTGTGAATTACGTAAACCGTAAACCAGCTTGTTGATAATGCCCATAACAGAGCGAGTCATCGTTTCGGAGAAAATCACAACCGATTCTCACAATTTGATAATTTTATTATGTTTGCATTAGGTTCCCGTCGATAACAACGTTATATTTGTTTCAATGACCGAAACGGACCTACCACCTGTTAAGGTTGCGGTTCTTGAGCTATTATTTTCGGATCTTAAAGAATATATTCAACAAGAAATACATCAAAATTTTATTCCTCAATCCGTCAAAGCCCTTTGTAAAGTTATCAGGTGCAACTGCGTACGTGACCCAACGTTAATACCAACCCGAAACCCAACACAAAGAAGTAACAAAAAATTGATCCACGGGAATGCCCTGGTGCAGTCCCTTTGCCTATAAATATAATAGATGCCTTTGTATGGATGTGGGATACATCTCTGGGTCATTTGATTATAGTCTTTAACTTAAAGGCTGTGAGGTTCTGAGTCAACTATCACGATGTGAGAGGGACCTACAAATAAATTTCAATGAATAGATTTACAGCCAGCTATAAAAGCTCCTTGGGGAAGAGTCCTCACACTTGATTATATTATATCTATAAGTAAATGCGTTGTGAAGCGAAATAATTTTAGAACTTCATTAATTTTAAAACTTTGATGCTAAAATTTGAAAACTTGTTCTAGGGTGTTTAATATGGAGGAAGATGAAGACCTTGATGCAATCGTTCGGAAAGTTTTAAGTAAAGGTAAGGATTTAAAGCATCACTTAATATCTGCACCTAGCCCAAAATAGTATGTAATGGACACGACAACTTAAATTACATTATTAGTTAAGAATAAATTAATTGTTGATCATAAATTCAAGACCAGGTTGACATTGGCGCTGACAACAAAGCCAAATACAGTTGTATGTAAAGTTATGTGGGCTTTTGTGCTGGCGCCAGTCGAACTAAAATGCGAGACAAAGGAAAAGGGTCCCCGATTGATAATACTGTGTAATAACTGTGTAATAAGTGGCCTTACGTCCTGTAAGTTAAGTAAACATTTTCTGTCAACTAAACGAAGTCAGTGAAACGAACGAAACCTAATTACGTGAGGATTCTTTAAACTTCCTCATATCAAGTTTCTTAACCCATTTTTTGCACATCCTCAAAAGCGAAAGTGTGCAAAATGAAGCCTCACAATTTTACAAAGGAAGCAAATATTGACCCTTGAGTATAACCCTTGGCTTCTGGTTGGTTTGTTTGTGATGTAACGACAATCACCGTGATGCTACTGTCGCTACTTATTGAAGATATTAATCATACATAACAGTGCAATTCATTACTTTCACTAAGATAATAGTAATCAAATTTTAAAATGATTGGCAAGCAATTTTATGCGCCACGTCAGGTCTCGTTCTAAGATACCTAATATTAGAATCACCATCATGACATGTTTTTTGATGATAAGGATTTAGCTCACAAGATTGTAATACCTTATCATTTTGTCATTCTGTTTGCTTGACTGATTAATAGGTAGGTAGCCCTTCTATAGGTATAGCTGATTCAACTCAATCGAAACTATTATCCAATTGATAGTCATCTCATCTCACCTCGATAAAGATGCTAATAAACGACGAAATTAAAATGCTGCAGTTGTAGTTGAGCTTGATTGTAATATAGCCAAGTTGAAACAAAACTCAAACACCATGGAGTGCTTAGTTATGGACCAGCAGTTGTATTCGTTGGGGTTATGTTATTGTTATTGTCAGTCACGTAGGCCAGCGAGGGAGAAGGCTAGTATGTGTGATAGAGACGGAGTACAATAGAAGAGTTATAACTGAATGTTCGAGTGGGACGGAGAAGTGGCGTGACAACAAACATGGCGGCGCCGCGCCGGTTGCCGGTTCGACCGGTTGGGCCGTACCACGTGCGTTTTGCGTCGTGCAGCCGTTCCTGTATTTTGTTTGTCAACAAATTCCCTGTGAAGGTCATCGATGGGAGGGTTAGGAAGACAAAGGACTTCCCATTGCGTAATATGAACTAACATATCATCGCAACCGAATGAAAATTAACGGTCCTTTAGAAACTTTAGAATTATTTATGGAAGGTGATGCAATAATTGCGCACTACTCTATTAGTTGTTTTGAAGTTTTTGTTTTTCTGAAACTCGATGCAGAACCAATATCGAGATCAATTTAATCTTGATGATGAGCCAGTTAAATAGGGAAAATGGATAACGATGTTGATATTTATAATTATAATAACAAGAAAGGAATCTAATAATCATTTGAAGATATATTATAGATTTTTTTTTTACAAATGTTTGTTGTTAAAAACAAGTTGTTCAATATTGATGATTGGAACAAAGCAGATGGTTTGGATTCTTACTTGAAAACAAAGGGTTAGACCCTTGAACTCTGCTGAAATCTCAACAGGAGAAATGATTTTAAATGATGCAATATTCTATCTAAACAATTAGGTGTTACATGAAGCTGATAGAAGGTCGAATGTCAGTCAGTAATGTCAGTACCTATGTAGATCATAGGTCTCTTGTTTGTTTAATATCTGGTGTTTATGTACTTGAATTAGGAGATATAATATACTATGCAGAGTTATACGACACGTTGTGAAAAAATAAACTACCTACAAAAAATATAAACACGTCAGCGGTGCGAGTGAGTACGCATGCGCGGGCGAGAGAGGCCACAACAACGACGCACAGTTTTGAGACCGGTAGATGATGGGTGCGGGGTGAGCCGGCTGCGGGGGGTGTATGTGCGCGCCGGGTCGGCTCCGTGCCCGCGGCTCGTCAACTCTTCAGTTGGATTTCAGAACATCGAACGGGCGGGCGTGTGTAGGATGGATCGCTAAAGACACCAGCAGTTTTTTTATTCCGCCTTCTAGCAGTGTTTGTTTATTACCTTCCGGCACATTTTCCGTAAATCCTTCTCGACCGTGGTGCTTTTATAATTATTATTTTGGCGTTTATTTTCTATTCTTGCATTTAACGTCGTTCCGATTTCACGTCGAGAAGGCGGCCGCACAAGTTTGAAAGCGGCTTTTCAAGAGTAGTACACCTACTCATTAAAATTATCAATATCGCTACATCAACGCAACAAGCAATCAAGATGGTGAAGAAGGTTTCAGAAGAGAGTGTAGATAGCGGTGAGTTACAAATTATTTTATTATTCATGTTATCTCATTGACCAGTTTTCACTGTATACATCCACTTCGACGTACCTATGTATGTAGTAAAATGTTGGCTGAATGTATCAACATTTGGCTGACCGGCTTTTTGAGCCTACTGCGTAGTCGAGCAATGTTGTTACACAGCTACCAATATGTATACTTACAAAGGAGTAGACATTGCAACAAGAACCTTCTAGAACTTTTATCGTTTAATCTTTCGATGCTTACATTCTGTTATTGCTTTGTAGATAGTCAACTCTATTTCCAGATTTTATTGCTGCCATGTTGAACTATTAGATAGGATTACTTATAAGATGACAAGATATTATGACACCACAGGATGATCAATGAAAATACGTTACAATCCTGCAAATTCATTCAATTATTCTTAAACACTGTACTAGCTAGATGATTCGATTCAAATGGTATTTTACTGATAAGTGTTGGTTCTATGCGTTACATCATTTTATTAGTCTTACGATTTCTTCTCCAATAATATGACTAAGTCCGACCATAACAAATGTCTTGCATTATTTATTGATAGATTTAAAATTTTGTTCGACTATTCTGATGAATCTTCCATGCCGTTGATTGATAATAGTAGGGTTAATGAAGAGCAGATCTATGTATTGCTGTCAATATTTACTTCTTGTCATATGTAACCATAAATATGTCATAAAACACTGACCATACTCAATACATTGCGATTTATGCCCACAAGTTTACGATCACAGAGTGACGCCAATATTGGTGGGCCTGCTTTTCTACTTACTACTGTACGTACATTTTATTGTTTTTCAATGTTACATTAGGTTGTCATTGTATGGTTTCATCTAAGAAACAATTCCGCTTTATTTACAATACCACCATTTATGCATCTTTATTTAAACATCTGTTAACCCTATTCAACCGTTTTAAATGTCAAAGTTCATGTTACTTGGAGCGAACGTTGACCGGTCACCCAACACGGTGTTTCGCAATTTGCAGTTTCGTAATATTAGCTGAACTCGAGTTTATTTTACCTTCAGTATTTGAGTTATACTACCTACCTACATGGATATTTTAATTTGTCTTATTAGATGAATAGTTTTTAGCAATAAAATCTTCTAAATGTAGTATATTTTAGTCTTGATGTCAATGTCATATGTTTCATGAGTTCTATAGAATAATAAAACCAAAGTTTTCCTCCGCCATCGTGTTTCATTCACTCAACAGGTAAAAACAAGAGTATGATTCAAGTGTGAAAACTGATTTCAGCACAATTTGGGAAGAACGTAATTTTATTACCCATATTGACTAAATATTGCTTGTATATTTCTTGTCCTCGATTATAATCTTCTCTTACTCCAACACAATTCATTGAAGAAGTCAATATCATTATTATATTTCCTATGATAAGCTTTGTTTTAAGATTCACTATCAGTTTTGATTTCAATTTGTCAATATCGCTGATATTCCTCAAGAATATCGAAATTCATGAAATAACAAGCCACAATTCACATTGTTTCAATGAATATACATGTCATATCTCGGTCTATGCATTGCAAAATGCTGCTTGTCTAAATCACCATATCATTATTGGCTGTTACGAATGTACAGTTTTAAAAACAAATTGGCTTGGAATGCGTTAATAATTGAATGCAATTTCATTACTCTCCACGGTTCCATTTAAACATGGCTGCTGAAGCGCGTCGCCCCACAACGTTCACGGCCAAGGTCACCTACTAAAACAAAAAGCGCGCTCAACTGGAGTTACTACATTTATATAACATTCTTGGAAATTATCATTATTTCATGACAACAAGTACAATTGCATGGACGTACATTTTAATACAATTTATTTTGCATTGGTCTGTTTGTACCACAGACCTGTCATTAATTTATGTTATGGACTCAATTCTCAGACGACATTGTAAACAAAAATTGCGAAAAATATCATTGATGCAATAGTTTTTTTATTATATCAGGTAACTTGTCCGCAAAAACTTTCGTGGTTCAGAAATAAAGTGATTTTTACTTGCGTGTTCACCTCTTCTCTACGGTAAACGTTTGATTCTGGTCTGGAGTAGAATTAGGTACAATTAAAGACTTAATATTGATGCTGGCATATTGGAGCTTTACCTTTAGCTCGTAATAGGTAATGCCTTTATAATAGAAATTCTTGCTTATGCGTTAAGAAATCAATTTCGATTTATGTTGATTAAAGTCAGTCAGTCGTGTCTATCGTTCAAGTAACAGAGTAACCTTGACCATGATTGACTTCATGCCCGGTCCGGCGTACCTAATATACCTACAACAACCCCACACTTCGCTCCCCTATTGCGCCTTAGTTTTGCGTATCGATTTCTGCCGCTTGCATCGGACCCCAAATATCACGCCAGCCAGACACCTACGTTACATAACATAACACACGAACTGCGTATTGTGATTCATGCTCCGTTACGTTCTATTCTTTCAGAGTCTAGTAGTTATATACTACTTACAATATGTACTTTAGAAACCACATTTACTGCTTTGATTTGAGTTCAGCCATGAATTAAGTTAACAGATATTTCAAATACGCTATTTATTCTATAAGTATTATCTGCTTTATAAAAGCGAAACGCAACATAGACATTTCACATGATAACCATTTCTGGTATAATTGCGTCATTCATATTTTTGGTCCTTACCAAATATGCTTTATTCAGCGATCAGATGTGCGTGACCAGAATTTTATTGACATTCGGATTATCATCATTAACCGACTGGGGCTGTATCAGTACGCAGTGAAAGTGGTTTAGTATGCACTTTAGTTAGCTTAGCTGTATGTAGTTTGAAACGCCCTAGTTGAAGTTTCACCGAGATTTTATCTGGTTTAGTTCGGCAGTGCTACCAGCCAGACTGAGTTGGCAATTTGTTCAACACCACAGATATACGTCTGCAGACTTTGATCTGTGCTCTTTGTGATAATGATGTATTAGTTTTATAAATAACTAGAGTTTGTTCACTATGTCGTCTATGTTGAAATAAACTCAAGTATACTTAACGCCTGGACAAAGAAATTAAGAATATATCTTGCTGCTTCTTTACTAGCTTACAAAGCGTTATTTCTTAGTCACAATAAAGATGATATAGGTACGTAGGGCCAGTACAGTTTCGTAATCATTTGTTGTAACTTTATAAGCAACTAAGCTTTATCGATACGAATAGATATTATATTTGCAAAAGAACAAATCAAGGTATTAATATCATTAATTACGTAAGACTGCGTAAGGTGTTGTTTTTAAGTAGTTCACTAAGTTTGCACTTATACCATTTGATGATAACAATGTTTACCATCTTATAGATAAATACAATTATAATCTTTATAAGCTATCTTTGAGAATGATAGTACCTTTTCATAATGTACAGGGTACAGGGATACCATGTTCGGTACTCGAGCTACATTATCGCGACAAGACAAAAGCAACGATCGTAATTAGAGAAAAGTTATTATCAGTGAACAGGGCATTTGCATAGTAATTAGAAAGTGTCTTGTTCCGAAGCAGCTTAAGGGTATAAAACAAAAGTATAATGGGCTTGCGATCGGAACACTAGAGAGCGTATTCGTGGCCAAGCGTCAATGCCAAACGACCAGATTAGAAAGTAGAAACCTCCAGGCTCAGGGCACAAATGTAGTGGTGACAATTTGAGTATTAGAATAAAACTAATAGTTAGCTCTCTAATCAACATTCCACCAATCAACAATTGGCAAATCATGCCACATGTCGAACGACTAGCACACACCCTCTCGCACACCTACCTACATAATTAATTCATACATGGATTTGCATTTGCCAGGTTAATTTACGGAATTGTGTTTACAATGACGAATGAAGTACTTAATTGTTTCAACTTTACCTAGATTTGGAAGTTCAGAAAATACCTACGTGCTTAATTTTAGTAATTTGTGTAACAATTGTTAAAAAAATTACAGTCTTTTGTTTAAGCAACTTGTCAGCTTCGCCTACAGTTTTGGGTCGTTCATTGTTTCTAGTGTGACCTCGCGTAAATTATTGGCGAAGTTCTGGCTAGAATAATTTCATAAGGTGTATTGGTCGTTAATTGTAAACTGTGATGGTGGCACATACCGCCGTCCTCGGTACTTTTTACATAACAACCACGTTGCGAACCGTGTGTGCCACGTGGAGCCGCAGCGGACGACGTGTCACGCGATACTCGAAGACAAGTGTTCGATTACTTTGCTAAGATCGTAAATAAAATCTATAACGCATTTACTTGATTCGGTTCCGTTTCGCGTGCATTAGATTTGGTGGCGATTCGTCTTATTTGCCCGTTATCTAGACTCTGAAATTTAACGATACCGTTATTTGGAACCGCTGATAACATATAAGTCGTGGCTTATTTTTGGCAATCAAGGTGAAATGTGGGCAGACTTTTCATGACACATCAAATTTTTGGTTTTACGGATCAGACAACCGATGATTCATTCTATCAAGATATTACAACTGAAAGTCTTCTGCACACTTTCCTCGTTTTTGTAACAATAATGGAAGGTAATATTTACAAACAAACGCACAATATCGTTGATATGTTCCGCTTCAATAATATTTCTATGAGAATATAGAACAATTCCGTATATAAACAGGAAGTCTGTGTCGAAACGGGTGATTGTGTACCTACCTATGTGGGCGTGCCTCTAGTCCGATTGTTACAATCATACGGTTATTGCGCATTTGCCTGTTGCCGTGCGTCCCGAGCTGAGGTCATCGCGTGCAATTAATACCTACTTAAGTTTCGCTTTTATCACTAAACTTAACGTATAGAACGCATAAACACGTATAATGCACGCAACGCTTACAGCGTCTATTGAACGTGCTCGGATTCACACCAGCTCGTAACGAGTCATCAATACGGAAGGAAGGAATGATTCCATCACCGTACGCATCACGTATTCACACATGACTTGACTTTGTCGTCTAAGCAGTCATTTTTATGGTTTGTCTACGTATACCTAGTTAAATAGCTGCTCGTCTCAGTAGCGACTACCAGATCATGCGCATTAAACGGCTTATCTCAGGACTTGAAAGAATATGAGCTTAGTACGTAATTCGCCTTTTAAACTGAAGTGGCAGCCGAATTGAGTACGAGGATTTGGCCAATTTACAAGCGGCCGCGTAAACTATTCGATTGATAACGGGTTCCCCTGTGCTTTGCTTATGAGCTCGTTAGCTTCTGTCTGCGCCAAGAGGCCGATCGCATAACGTGGGCGCGTACGCGCAGCGCTGGGTGCGGCCGCGCCGGTCGTTGAACCGGCTTTGTTTGCCAACTCAGCCTGCAGAGTCACGTCTCACGTCACAATTATAATATCAATGACGAGCGTCACACGTTCGTTCCCTTAAAATATCCATGTCTGAGTTCCTAGCTTGTTTCACAACTTCGCACTGTTTGACGATTAGACAATTTCTATTTACTCTCCAAATGCTGTTATCCAATTGTTACGTATTTTAAGGTGTTTAAACGTATGCAAATGTATAGAACATTTAAAATACAAACATGGTGAAAACTTGAAACAATGGCTTGACAGTTGGCAGTGTTGGCACCAAAAGCGAAGTGAGAGTCGTCCCGGTACAGTACAGACCCGCGTTATTGTACCGATGCGGCATACCTACGTAACGTTCTGCAATATTCATGCGCCCGACGAAACAAGGGACGTCGCTAATGCATTCACTGTGATGAGATTGTAGAATTGCGCCGTCATAGTGTCTCCGACGAGTCCCCCATAACATCTGGCTTTAGAGTTTCCATATTGTATAAACTAGTGGAAGAATGAATTCATCCCAAGCATTTAGTTCAAATTAGATCGGGTCATTCACGCTTAAATTGTTCCCGTAAGATTGTGGTTAGAATCAATTACTAGAGAAATTGATTGATGAACGTACATAAATAATGTATATTTTGAATTGTTCCAGGCGTCGGCCGCTGCAGCAGCCAGTCGGGCAGCGAGCGCGAGTCGGACGAGAGCCCGCGAGGCTCGGAGCCGTCCGCCCCGGTGCCAATACCCGACAGCGAGGACTTGCAGCGCCGCAAGGAAGAGGCGCGCAGGAAGCGCCGCAGGAAGAAGCGCTCAGGCAGCTCCGTTGTCACGTCATGTTTCCAAGGTAGGTTTCATTCATTTTAACCCTTTGGTTTTGAAGCTGGCTGAGGTAATTAGTGACTTGGTTAACTGATGATCTGTCATAAGTATGTAGATGAGTTTATTCGACAGTCTCATATTCTAATACCGTTATTGTTTTCATGAACAGACCTATACAAGCTGACGGGTGAGGTGTTAGGCGAGGGCGCATACGCTTCGGTACAGACGTGCGTGAACATATACACGGGGCAAGAGTTTGCTGTGAAGATCATCGATAAAGTGCCGGGGCACGCCCGCGCCAGGGTGTTCCGCGAGGTGGAGACCTTCCACTACTGCCAGGGACACCCGAACATAATCCAGCTCATTGAATTCTTTGAGGACACCGACAAGTTCTATCTTGTCTTCGAGAAGGTAAGACCATATATGAATAGCCGTTGACAACCCATGACTTTCTCATTTTCCGGTACAGCGTGCGGCACAGTTATCTCTGAATTTTATCGCGAAATGTCTGCACAAAAGAATATGAAGTGAACATATTTTTCCATTCAACATCTGCCTCGCTCCTGCTAAAGTTTAGGTCATCATCCGCAATAATTTCATTCATAATTCAAGTAGAGAAATAATTATTCACGCTTCGCTCGGATAGTTATGAATTCGTTATACCTACAAGAAAGCTGACACACGTTGAAAGTATTTTCATTTTTCCGTTCATTACTCATAGTCGTAGAATAATTTGTATATTGATCATTGTTGTTTCAAGTTTATTGTTATAGTTACATCAGTTTTATGATGCAATTTTGAACATAATAAATTTGAATGAAATATAGGTTGACTTAGAGTGAGTCAGCATTTTGTTGGTATTAATTCTCGTTCATAAGGATACTTCAAATTCAAACTTTATTACGTTCATGTGTAACAAGAAGATGACAAATGTTATTATATTATGGCACATCTTGAAATCCTGTTAGGGCACATCAAATAAATAAAAACATATCAAAACTAACATTATGTCAATAAAATAATTAATCAATTAAAATTAAGGATAGAGGATATCCGCTGTCTTATAGTAAAATAACGCAGAAAGTTAAATAATCCTATATAAACAATATATTCATTATATCTATATTATAGGTACCTAGTCCCTGCGTTTCGATGGTAGTGAAATAATCACACGCATTGTTTCAATGAGTCACATGTTGATGTACTTACTCCACATTTTAACAATAAATTTTAACAAGTCGTTTGTTGTTCGACACGCGGAAAATATTTGTTTTATTTGCACACTGTATGTTCGCACAATTTTACATTGAATATACCTACCTAACTCCTGTCATTATAACAATAATTACATATTTACATTGTTTCTGTTGCGGTTTTGGATCTAATTAGTCGTCCAATTTTAATCTATCAATTGTATTTTGAGGATAATCAATACTAATTTATTATATAACCTAAAGGTGGCCTAATTTAAAATTAGTAATATAGTCATGACTAGCTGACTACCGCGGTTACATTAGCATTTTTTTTGCGCGAAACCCTTATCCTTTTTCTAAAATAAAAGTAGCCCAACTTACTCGTTCAGCCATTTTGGAAATTAGCCCGAACAAACAGAGGCAACATTTTTATAAATTTGTTTTTTGAAGTACCTACCGTGTATAGTTTTTATTACTTTATAGATGTAGATGATATATTATTTCGTTGACTAGTGTGTGAATATCTAAACTACTTTTAAATCGGATAGTTCTATTAATAACCATGTTAGGAATAAACAAAGCGAGAATCGCTCTATCGTTTTGATATGGTATGTAGGTGATATGGTATTGTCATGGTATTGTATTGAATATGTTTATTAAATCACACGGTTTCGAAAGCTTATACACCTCATTCATATTTGTGTCTGTTTTTTTATGAATAACAACTATGGTTAGATTGTTAGTTATATGAAGAATTTATTATATTATTTCCAACAGATATGACAATATACATTTGCGATATTATATTACTATGTTTGTGTTCCTTTATTTTGTTTTGTCTGCTTAGACATATTTGTTGATAAACTATTGAACTTCTATTTTAGATATAGAAAACGTTCTATACAGAAAACATTTATAATACCTATCATCGCAAAATGAGACTTACTCTTTATACCCTATGGTCCATATAGAAAGCCAATCAAAGACAAATCCAAGATTAATACAATTAAATTTGGAACCTACACCTATGGCTTCAGGCTTATTTTCGATTAATACGTACTCTTGAGACATGTTTTGATACTCTTTCTATATTACGGGCCAGTTGGCTTGGTTGGTCAAGTTCCGGCTTTCGCGTCGCTATTTTATTAAGTCGTTTGTTCGTTTGTTTGTGAGCAGATCAACGGCGGTCAGCTCCTGTCGCGCATACAGGAGCATCACTACTTCTCCGAGCCGCAAGCGGCTGAGATCGTGCGAGAGATTGCGAACGCGTTACATTTCCTGCACGGAAAGGGCGTCGCCCATCGCGATCTCAAGCCGGAGAACATCCTATGCGTCTACACAGACAGGCTGTGCCCGGTCAAGATATGCGACTTTGATCTGGGCAGCGGGATCAGCTTTACCTCCAGTCTTGCCAGCCCACTGGCCACGCCGCAATTAATGACGCCGGTTAGTACAGTTTCTTGTTTACTAAACTTTACTAGGCTCTTTGATTCTTTGTTGTCACCTCGAGTTCTACTAAGACTTGCAAAAGAGAGAAGTGGTTTTAAAAACTCGACTGGGGTAGTACATCCACTTAATCCAAATAACTTGTTGTGTTCCTGCGTGCGAGTAAAGTTGCCAGAGCTCTTTGGGGAGGCGAAAAGTCGGTAACGCGTGATGTTTGCCCCGTGTGTTGCAAGCGTCTGTAGCATATCGCTAAGGCAACCGCTTACCATCAGGCAAGCCGTACGCTTGTTCACCGACATAGTCGTATAAAAATAACTGATCTGACGATGGGTCTCATGGGTCATATACAATAACTCTTAAGTAACAAATTTCAGGGCTATTGGTTTCTTTTCATTTTTAGGGTTCCGTAGCCAAATGGCAAAAAACGGAACCCTTATAGATTCGTCATGTCTGTCTGTCTGTCTGTCTGTCTGTCTGTCTGTCTGTCTGTCCGCCTGTATGTCACAGCCATTTATTTCCGAAACTATAAGAACTATAATGTTGAAACTTGGTAAGTAGATGTATTCTGTAAACCGCATTAAGATTTTCACACAAAAATAGAAAAAAAACAAAAAATTTTGGGGGTTACCCATACTTAGAACAGAAACTCAATTTTTTTTTTTCATCAAACCCATAAGTGTGGGGTGTCTATGGATAGGTCTTCAAAAATGATATTGAGGTTTCTAATATCATTTTTTTCTAAACTGAATAGTTTGCGCGAGAGACACTTCCAAAGTGGTAAAATGTGTGTCCCCCCCCCCTGTAACTTCTAAAATAAGAGAATGATAAATCTATAAAAAATATATGATGTACATTACGGTGGAAACTACCAACGAAAATTGGTTTGAACGAGATCTAGTAAGTAGTTTCTTTTTAATACGTCATAAATTGAAATTAATATCAAATACTCAGGTCTATACTACCATTTACTTATATACAGGTTTGTACGGAACCCTCGGTGCGCGAGTCTGACTCGCACTTGGCCGGTTTTTTTTTTGTCATAGCAATGACAAAAGTTCGCAACTCGAATTAAAATTCATGACGATACCGTGAATATATCGTCGAAATTAATTACCTACTATTGTCAGTAATTTCAGTACAGTAATGTCATAGTGTAATACCTTTTACAAGCGCTGGTCGCGCTCCATTTAGTATTCATGATTTAAATACCAGTTTTTTATACAACTTTATTTATTTTTATACAACTTAGTCGGTAAACAAACATACGGCCCGCTTGATGGTAAGCGGTTACCGTAGCCATATGGACGCTTGCAACACAAGAAGCATCGCTCAGGCGACCTTTCCCCCCTCCCCTTTGAGCTCTGGCGACCTTACTCACGCGCAGGAACACAACATTGCACAACATAAAGTTATTTGGCTGCGGTATTCTGTAAGGTGGAGGTACTTCCCCAGTCGAGCTGCTCTTTGAGCGAATAAACGCTATGCTCTACCTCTCTAGAAAGAAATGACGTAAGGCTGCTTTTCCACCAGAGATGTGCTATGCAGCTATGCTGCGAGGATGTAATAGCTAAGCTGTGAAACTATGTGACCGTTTCCACTGATACTAAGCTATGTAGCTGTGTGAGTAAGATGTGCTATGAAGATGCGCCGCCACAAAGTAGGTGCGCGAGGAAGATGCACAGCTCGAGCTATGCGATGTATCGATAGTAGGGAAGCGGCGAGGGCGACGCGCTGTGGGGAGACGCGCTCACGCATCCATACCACGCATTCTTCCATAAAAAACATATCTTAGTTGAATCTGTTTCCACCAAGCTAAGCTTTGTGCACCAATGAATATGATTGGTGCATACCAAACGCATCCACAGAAACGTAGCATAGCACATCTCTGGTGTAATAGCAGCCTAAGGACACCTTACAAATTATTCGTTGCAGTTTGTCTCGGGTTCTTTCAAACAATAATATGATATCATGTGGAAAAGACTTTAGAAATAAAACAGAAGCAATCCCGCTTTTAAACAGCTAATTAATATAATATATATAAATATATTAATATACATTTAAAGCACATTTATAGGTGAATGGAAAAATGTCACTGATAACAATTGGCATATCGAATTCGCAACAGCTGGCTCGGCCAACCATCAATATGTGACACGCCATATCACAAACAGCAATGCGTTTCGAATTTATAATCAAACATTTCATTTTATTACATTTGTATGACTGAGTCATGTGAAGAAATAACTTATGAGTTAAGGCAGCATACTGTACAAGTGAGCATGTAACTTTGCTTGCAATTTGATTAATAAAGATATATCAACGCAGAGTACCATCAAATTTGGAGGGTAGTTATTCATAGCGCAGAGTAAAATAAGTGATCGCGGATAATAATGTTATTGGTTCCGATTCTGTTGTTTACAACTAAACTAATTCAGTCTCACTATATCTCTTTCTAACAAAGAACATAAGAAATGGATGTAAGAAATTTAGTCCTGTCAAATTAGTCCAATGCTTGTTTTTGTTCAATATAAAAGTCCCCATCTATCGCGGTTAAGACTAATTTGACAGCTTTAATATGTTCTATCCTTTTTCAATAAGCTTTGTGAGAAAGAGATGTGAGGTGACTAAAATTAGTTTAGTCCGATTTGAAACAGAATCGGCACTATTTTCATATAAAATGCATGCTATTTGCATGTGGGCCTGATTGGAACTGCTGATAACGATTAGTGGTTATAAAGATACAGTTTCGATCATATTATATTACACAGATAAAATATAATTTATTGTTGTAACTTTCCATCATAATATGTATTATTATGATGTAGGTATTATTTTGCGTATTTTTATTATATGTTCGGGGTCTTGTAAACATTGCTAGCACTATATGCATTGCCTTTTCAAAAACAGATATCAATGAAACAATTAAAATAATAATAAATCTTAACAACACGTTTATAAAAACAATTTGCCTAGTATACATTATACTGTAGAATAGTACCTACTTAGTGCTAAAAGCTATTATGACAGTTTTTATACATATTACCTATCTAAAGAGATTAGGATTTATTTTTGGAATTTTATCATATCCTTCAAGGTTTGATCGGAAAGGTTAAATGATATTGGTTTATTCAGAGCTGCTCGGATGATAATATTATTTCGGGTCGTCTACCGAAACGAATGGCTTTCAGACCAATTCGGAATGATAGTATATCGATAGGAATGACTGCAGTTTTTAAAGACAGTGCTTAAGCCAGCATCAATAGCAAATGGGTCCTGATAAAATGACTAGATAATCTTCGCGGTTTCATAAAATTACGTTTATTCGTTGCAATATGTAAGGACATACCAATAAATACTCTTTCGCAAGGGCCAAAGATAATTATGAGACAAATACGTATGAAAACAGAAAATTTACCAACTCATTTCCAACGTCATAATAAGTTATATGTATGTCAATAACTAAAGATTCCAATATGTTTTGTCTACAGGTGGGTAGTGCAGAGTTTATGGCACCAGAAGTGGTGTCCCTATTCGCGGGCTCGGCGGCGAACCACTACGACAAGCGGTGCGACCTGTGGTCGCTCGGCGTCATCGCGTACATACTGCTGTGCGGGTACCCGCCCTTCCGCGCCGACTGCGGCGCCGACTGCGGCTGGGAGCGCGGGGAGAACTGCCGCGCTTGTCAGGACCTCCTCTTTACTTCTATACAGGTTCGTTTGCACTTACTTCTTCACAGTAGGGTGTTAATTGTTGCCTTAGACCAAGTTTGTTGCGGTTGTTAGATTTGTATCCGGCTCGAAGGACCACCTATTAAAATTGTTTTGCCAAATTAAGATGAACTTTTATTAATTTTGATAGTCGTTTTTGATTCCGTTTGAACTCGTGAGTATTACTAACATATAATGTGTGTTGTGTTGTGTCGTTACAGGAGGGAAGGTACTCGTTCCCGGAGGAGGAGTGGTCGCACATATCTAGCGAGGCGAAGGACCTGATCCGGCAGCTGCTGGTGCGCGAGGCGTCGCACCGGCTGAGCGCCGAGCGCGTGCTGCAGCACCCGTGGCTGCGGCGCGCCGACCCGCTCGCGCGCAACCGCTCCGCGCCCAACATCAAGCGGCACATGTCGGCCCGGAACCTCTCCGAGTTCGCCGAGTCCGCCATGGCCGTCAACCGCGTCATACAGCAGCACTTCTCCATGAACTACTCGTACATGGTGCGGCCGGCGGGCGCGCTGCGCTTCACCAAGAGCTGCTACCCCGGCCCCGAGGTGCAGGTGGAGGTGGAGGCGGAGGCGGAGGAGGAGCCGCCGCTGGGGCTGTCGCCGCCGGCCGACTCGGAGCTGCTGCGGCGGCGCACGCTGGCGGCGCCGCCGGTGCACTAGTGCACTAGTGCGCACGCCCCAGCTCGGCCCGGCCGCCCCTGTTCGCCCCGCCCCGCCCCGCCCCGCATCGCCCCGCCCCTGACCCGCCCCGCCCCGCCTCACATTCCGCCGAGCCCGCGCTCGGTGCCGACGGATAACTCCGCCAGTGATAAGGACCCGGCCCCGCCCGGCGCCCCGTAGACCAGTACGTGGATTACGTAACTTTCTTACAATGAAATTTAGATTGAAATTACCTCTGAATCGGTAGAAATATTACAAAATCGGAAATGATTCCATTTCTAATGAACCACTGTTTGTATTTTATAAGTAATATCAGAACGTAAAAAAGTTATCAGAAAACCGATATATTGAACTAATTTCAATTCGAAAATGATTGAAATTAAGTTACGTAATCGCCCCGCTGTAACGGTTTTATTTGAGCCTTTTAAAGATATATTTTTATGAATAAATAAAAACGACTGAATAGTTTTTATCGATATGTAGAGTATTTGTGAATTTACGTTGAAGCGGCCGCCAGCGCCGCCGCGGACCGGCGACGGTCGATAAATATCGTATTAAATCGAGATAGTTGTGCCGATCTGCATACTTTTTCGTCTATTGTAATGAGTATGGATAAAATTTATTATTTTTTGGATTTATAAAATCCACGATTATTCAAATTGAGCTTATGTATTTGTGTAAAAGCCTTTCGTTCGTGGCCTATCCTTTGCAATAAATAGAAATTATGTAATTTTCGATAGCGTTTTCGGATACTAGTCTGTTTATGTGATTGTTTTTGCATTTTTACCAACGATGGAAAAACCACATCTCATTAATTAAGGATGAATCAACCTAACGTTTTATATAAGAGAGTTAAGGGCAATATGTGACATTTTCGCTGAGATGTGCAAGTGTAATATAGTCGCGCGTTATTATTTCGAACATTACATAATATTATATGATAATTAAGAATAAAATTCGCTTGGTAATGTTTAATGAGAATATAGGGAGGCACACTTGTGATGAACTGATTGAATGAAATGTCATATATGACTCGAGTCGCGATGTATTGGTACATTTGTTAAGTGTTGCCTGGGGTTCCACGGAACTGCCATAACATTGTGATCAGTTTGAATACTTTTATATTACTGAAAGAACGAAGTGTTTAAATAATGTTAAGTGTAGACCTGCTAGAATCTAACCCTGCGTAGATCAGACCGTTGATTGGAGAAAGGTTCACTACCAAACTGTTCGGCTGTTGTTTTCATTTCACAAATTATTTGATTTATGACTAGAAATTATATATGATTCTTATCAATATTTTGTTTTTGTATTCTAGTGGCTTTATCCAATCAATACTAAACTTTACTTACGCAGTACTTTGTTAAAAAAATTGTTTTCGACTAAAATTATTGATTTGAACCGTCATGAAATACAGATGTTTGAATTTTTATTTTGCCTTTTTACTCAATAACCAAACCTGATATAGGTACCTACTTTCTAAATAACAGTTTTTTACTTAATATTGGATTTAAAGACAATCCTATACAGTTGTAAAAAAAATGAGAAAAATAGCCAATATTTTTTAATGTAACCAATTTTGTAATGTTTTTTAGTGTTGAGTTACTTGCCGGCTAGCCATTTCTTCTCAGTTAAAGATCGTCGTCGGCAGCTTAACAATTTAGTGTTTGTCCTTTATGCAAAAGAAGATTCCTAACTAACGCTTAGGAGACTCCTAACACAGAACCTCTAAAGAATTGGAGCATTTCATACAAATTAACAATTTATTTATTATGAGTTTTCTTATTTATCCTAAAGGCGATGATAGCTCGGTAGTAATGTCGAATGCCGAGACGAAGGTCCCGAGTTCGAATCCTACAATGAGTGTGGGCTTTCGGCGAAGCAAAACAGCGTCAAGAAGGGAACCAAGCACATGTGTGGTTACCACATTCGGCTACATCATCACTGACCAGTGAGATTGTGGTCAAACGCATGCCTATAGGTACTTAGTTAAAAAATAAAACCGGTCAAGTAAGAGTCGTAGTTGTACACGAAGGGTTCCGTAAAGACGTTTCTTGCACGGGGTCCCCTTTAATTTTTAATATTAAGGCAATAGAAATAGGTACACATTGTGTGTAAATTGCAAGTCTACATATTACCATTACGGTTCATTAGACACAGCCCACTGACAGATAGACGGACGGACGGATGGATACGGATATTTTTTTTTTTTTTTTTTTATACCACTTAGGTGGCAAACATGCATACGGCCCGCCTGATGGTAAGCGGTTACCGTAGCCTATGGACGCTTGCAACACCAGGGGTATCACGCGCGCGTTGCCGACCCTGCAGAAATCTCTTCACACCCCTTTTGAAGAACCCCATGCGGATATTAGCGTACAGAACCCTAAAAAGGACTAACCAATGGCAGCATGGCGTTAGGCAGGAATCCCCGCTTCCATTTGAAAATGAGCTACATAATATTATGGGCTGTTGAATACTTCTGTGAATGGTTTTTTAACTGGTACAGATCCAGATAGCATTTAGACTCCTATTAGTTGAATACCCACGCATGAGCAAGAGCCTTTTTTTTAACTAAAGTAGGTTGTGGTACTCTGATCCTTATTACGTAAGAGTGCGTAATTAGGGAAGGTCACATTACTAATGTAATGGCAGCTCGGTTCGGGCCGCTTGAACGGGACTAGAACGTATTGATTATATTCTCTTTGAACGGGACGAGACTGGGTGTGAAGCCCGAGCCACGTACGCATGATTTTTTTGTAAATTCAAATTAAAATGTATAATTGCATTTTCCATGTGTAACAAAGAAGATGACATCTTTGATGACATATTATAATAAGGCACAACATGAAACCGCACTAATGTGCGTTTTAACGGTATGAATAGAACTCATGACTTCTCCTATACGTAAATAAATACCTAATTCAAAATTCAAAAAATACGCATCCATTGGACCCAATCATATTTTTATATGCCTTTTGCGGTCAAAACCATGGGACCGTGGGGGTCCGAAGCTCGCCGTTTTGCTCGCACTTTGTCATCAAAATTGATCCGAGACCTCCGGAGACCAGCGTGCGGGGAGCTTTTTCCGCCAACGCATCAGCTTGGCTATCCAAAGAGGAAACGCTGCTAGCCTAAGTAGCCTATGGCCAGCCTTCTGGGAACCTTGCCGTTAATAGGAAGCAGCGGCAGGCTTGAGGTTTTTTTTTATATATACCTAAGTCGGTATAGATTGTATTTTGTACATATTTATTGTAAATAAAGATGACTATCTATATATTAAAAAAATATATGTGTAAGTCAAAGCTTTAAATATACATAATTACATCCAGACTCAAGACATACAGACATGTTTATGCACAAAAATGCATGTCCTGTCTGAGAATCGAAACCACGACCTGCGGCGCGTGGCCCGTCGTATAGGTATGTACGTGTTCGCAGTAGTTCGCACTATCGTACGCTGACGCTTTTTTACGTCGGGAGTAAAAGCGTCAGCGTGCGTACACGTAGTCTGTGACGTAGTCAAAGTATGAGAGTCAGTCAATCAGTGTTATACCTACTGAGTCGCTGACCAATTTTGATATCACACAACACTACTCATTGTTTTTAGGGTTCCGTAGCCAAATGGCAAAAAACGGAAACCTTATAGATTCCTCATGTCTGTCTGTCTGTCTGTCTGTCTGTCTGTCTGTCTGTCTGTCTGTCTGTCTGTCTGTCTGTCTGTCTGTCTGTCCGTCCGTATGTCACAGCCATTTATTTCCGAAACTATAAGAACTATAATGTTGAAACTTGGTAAGTAGATGTATTCTGTGAACCGCATTAAGATTTTCACACAAAAATAGAAAAAAAACAATAAATTTTGGGGGTTCCCCATACTTAGAACTGAAACTCAAAAAATTTTTTTTCATCAAACCCATAAGTGTGGGGTGTCTATGGATAGGTCTTCAAAAATGATATTGAGGTTTCTAATATCATTTTTTTCTAAACTGAATAGTTTGTGCGAGAGACACTTCCAAAGTGGTAAAATGTGTGCCCCCCCCCCCTGTAACTTCTAAAATAAGAGAATGATAAATCTATAAAAAATATATGATGTACATTACGGTGGAAACTTCCACCGAAAATTGGTTTGAACGAGATCTAGTAAGTAGTTTTTTTTTAATACGTCATAAATTGAAATTAATATCAAATACTCAGGTCTATACTACCATTTACTTATATACCTACAGGTTTGTACGGAACCCTCGGTGCGCGAGTCTGACTCGCACTTGGCCGGTTTTTTTTTTATGTGCTATTTGTTTCGTATACAGACGTATGAGTAGTACCCTGTGGTTTCGTATTTATATTATTTTTGTAGTGATGTGTGTATTTTTCAAAATAAATATATTTCATTTCATATTTCAATTACGTACGTAATAACGTGTGAGTACGTCATCAAGCTTTCGTTACAGATGATTTTTTGGCGAGAACATGAAGAGTGACGTAGCGTTTTCATTTTTATTTTCTTAAATTCGTGTATTTTGAGTTTTATTGCGTATTATCGGTGGTATTTTATCCAATAAAGACCATGTGCACGAGTGAAGTGAAATGAAATGAATTATGAGTATCGCACGTGTATCGTGACTTTTCAAGTTGTCTCAAGAAGTCCGTGAAAAGTTCTTGTTCAATTTGAAAAAACCAGCATTGTCCTAAAAAATGACTGTTATGGAGATGTCATGGAGTATTATCATAGAGTATTATGGACGGTGGGTGATTGACAGTGCGGACTATATGAAAGTGTTTTTTTTTGCGACTAAACAACTCAAGAAAACACAAATAGTACAAGGCTCAGACCTTTGCCTGCTTTTTGGATAATATAACAAACAGCAACAACAGCTTTCGTTACATTTATCACGTTATACAATTCCCTTACGAAGGTAAAATGTTACGTTAAAAAGCCTAAAAATATAATTATATTGTAAATTGAATCTCTTACACACATTGAATAGGCAGAATACTTTATTTATCTATTCGATTGATTATATACGCTAGTCATAATCGACTATACTAAGTAGACTTCACTAGTTGACGTGACATGTCAAAAATCAATCCAGAGGGCGCTCTAAATTGCTCGGCCACGTAAGTCAGGGTCGTATTTTTCTTCCTTGAATTATTTTAATTACATTATTTTGCATTCTGTGATAACATGTGAGAATGGTATAGAAATACAAAACCGTCTGTGAAGCCATTATTGTGAAATCATAGTTCCAACTGAGGTAAGTTGCCTGTCTATTTTACTATCTTCGCCCATCCGTCATCTTAATTGCGAATAAATGTGTTATAATTAAATATCCTTGTCGATATCAGCATTTTTATCACAATACAAACAAAACACTATATATTCGCTGTCAATACAATGTATATAACCGGGCGATTGACCAATTTTCAGAAATTAAACTTAGTTATATGTTTCCAGATTGACAAGCGATGTCGAACTTACCACCAAATCCGTACAATAATATGCCAGGGCCAGTCCCAGTGAATGCTAACGCCGGGACACAATTGAATCATAACCAACAGTATGGTCAAGTTCCCTTGAGCCAATTGCCGCCAGGGTTTGGAGGGCTGAAGCAGGATCCGAATTCAAATAGCCCTTTGCATGGACCCGTCTCCGTCCACAACAACATCGTTCAAAATGTGAACAACTATAATCAAAGTGCCAGTAGTTCACCGGCTTTCAACCAGCCTGGTTTCATGCCTATGCCACCAACAAGCATGCAGTCATCTCCGATGAGGCCACCATCTTCTGCAGCTCCAGGCCTCAATCCAATGGGCCAGGTTCCTTTGTCACAAGGAAGCCCTCGACCATCTAATACTAACCCTAATCCATCTTACCCTCCTAACTATCAGCCCCAACGCCAAATCAATGATAATGCACCACCTCTCATTCCTTCTAGTCAATACAACCAACCACTTGTGAATGGACCTCCTATGCCTGTTCCCAGTTCAGCAATGCCTCCCAATCAGTTCCCTGTGTCTAGTGCATACACTTCTGCTCCAGTTAATAGACAACCAGTCAGTGCTGCTGGATTTGTCCCAGGACCAATACCTCCTTTTGGCGGTGCTAGACCACCCGGCCCGATGACAAGTCAGCCTAATATACCATTCTCTGCAGCACCCCTTGGACCACCAAGAAGTAGTCCTTTGATGACTGGGCCACCTGCAAGTGGACCACAGTCATTTACTGGCCCTCCAGTGAGAAATGTGGGCCCTCCACAATCTAATGTGATTAATGGACCTCATCCTAGTCCACAAATGCACTCTGGACCAACTGGACCTTCAGGACCTTCAATGGGTCTTCTGAAAGGACATGCAATGGGTGTTTTGAATACACCAACAATGGGCCCACCAAGTGGTCCATCACAAACATATTCAGGGCAGCAGAATAATGGACCTTCAGGACCAAGTCCACCAAGACCACTTACTGGGCCAATGGGACCTTCAAATGCGATAAGTGGTCCACAAATTCCTACAATGGGACCACAGAGTTTACCCCCAATGGGAAATCAAATGGCTCCTCCATTGGGTGGGCCACATGGACCTCTTGGACCACCTGGACCATCTGGGCAGCCTGGACCTTCTGGACCGCCACAATTCGGACCCCCAAAGACAAATATGCAAAGCAGATATCCCCAAATGCCACAGGGTAATTATGCTAATCAGCAGCCACCTCAAATGCCACCACAGCCCAGCATGCCACAGTATCCTCAGCAATACAATGCTCATAATTTAAACCAACAAATGGGACAGCTAAGTGTGACGAAACAAGGGTTTGATCAACTTTGGGGCCATCAAATGGTGGATCTGCTGCAGTGCAAGCATATTCTCCCCAAGTACCCAGAGGATCCACCAGAAATAAGGCTTGGACATCAGTTTGCTGACTCACCAAATTGCAGTCCTGAGTAAGTCTTTGCTTCAATCAATTATGTTATTACACCTTAATTAGAAATCTGATATTGTAATGAAATATTTTAAATTCAAATAGTGCCTTATAAATATATGATGCCTTCACAGGCACTTATGTATAGTCAGATTCTAATGCACGGTTTGCAAAGTTGCTTTTGCTAAGAAGAGCCAGCAATCTCAACTCAGTTATTGAAAGTGCTATGTAAAATTTCGGTTGATTATTATTCATGCAAATTCTCATTTTACCCAATCCAATTACTTTTAACATTTGACTTACAAGACAAATGGAGAATTTTTGTATGTAATGGCTATTATTTAAACAGGTGCTATAAAACAATAGAGGCATCAGCACTTCCACAAATAAGTTATAATATGCAGTCATAAATAAATCAAATCAGCAATAAATGTGTACCGTTAGCATTGCATAACCATAGATATGATTAAACCTATGTTTTATGGAAGGTCAAAGTGTTTTAGTTTTCACTAAGTCTCTGGTATATGCAGATAGAGTCTCTGTGATAAGAATTATATTTTTATCAAATGTTTACTATTGATGTGTCATTGTGTTATCTCTTTCTATTGACATGTGAAAATATTTCCCTAAGAATATGTTGTTCTAATTAATAACTCACTCTATCTATGTATATATCAATATTTGAAGAGGAATCCTTGTTACCCTTTTTAGTGTGAATTTGGCATAGTTAAAGTATGTATGGAGTGGATTGTAATTAGTCTACCATGTTAAAATTAACATTATATACCTTTTGGATTACTGCCTTTAGTACAACTGTAACCAGAAATCATAAATTAACATAATTTATGGTTATGTTGTAATGCTATCCTAGATCATTTTCAGGTGAATCTTTTCTAACAATAACTGTGCCACACGGTTACAACCACACATAAATCTAAATAGATAATGCAAGTACCTCCATCCTCAAGCATCACTTTTTCCATACCTACCATAATGTCAGGAGAGCGCTTTAGTTAGGCTGGCATTAGAGTTATAACGTGAAAATGAACTGATCGTATTTGTCAGCTAAATATAACCCTCGTTACACATCTCTGGAGGACATACAGCCTTATGCGAGTTCCCAATCCGCGCGAAACAGTTTCAAAGCAAGAGCATTGCTCACTCTTTTTGCAGAGCTTTTGACACGCTAAGTACATACACTTGCGTTATCTATTCAGATTTATATCTGTGGTTACAACCATGTGAATTCTGAATTATACACACATGATCTTAATTTTCTGATATTTATTGCAGCATCTTCAGGTGTACTGTAAATCGTATTCCAGAGACAAACAGTTTACTGCAGAAGTCTAGATTGCCATTAGGTATATTGATACACCCATTCAAGGATCTCAATGTAAGTTCATTGATCTATTAATTTGAATATTATCACTATAAGCATAAGTACTACTATACTGCATACCCTACTTTGTGTAGAGTTTATTAGCATATAAACTGTGAAAATTATTGTCACTGAATAAAACAAGTGAATAACTAATGTTAGCTATATTAACTATAATTTTATTAATACCAATGATAATGAGGTGCTGTAGTTTTGATTTATATGCATCAAACAACTACTAGAAATATTGGATCCAACACTTAAAATACCACTAGGCAGTCACCCATCCAGATACCAACCACGACGGTGGTAGCTTAACTTGCCGATCGACTAAGAACGGCTTATCATGCTACACCACGAGCGCTTCCCGAAATTACATTACAACATCCTAATCTAAATAATTATTTCAGCATCTACCAGTGATACAGTGCACATCAATAGTCCGTTGCCGTTCCTGTCGCACTTACATCAACCCATTTGTATACTTCGTAGACGCCAAGCGGTGGAAATGCAATCTGTGCTATAGGGTCAATGACTGTAAGTACATTTTCATTACTCACAAGTTAAAAATAGAATCTGTTTATATTCGCATATACGGAGAAGCTATGAGCTATGACCTTTTGAGGTTTTTCAGAACTTGATTGATTTGATTTAGTTCTTGGAATCTGTGTGTGAAATAAGATATTATGTTATGTGATAGTTAACAGCTATTATATAATGTCCAACCCTTTATGGTGCAAGATTGTTTACCAATGTTATCGATATATTGGCACAAATGGTGTTCTCCACAGTAAGGTTTGTTAAATACGATAGATGATATTAGATAACTTTATTTTTCAACACACTCGCTCGTAGAGTGACAATTATTGCAAAATTGAAGTCTGTTTTTTTCCTCGCAAGTGTGTTGAAAAATGTCGTATGACACTCGTGTGCATTGATTTATTACACTCTCGGCTCCCTTATCGTGTTTGCCTGCGGCTCACGCGCTTAATACCGCCTGGAGTGTTAATAATCAAATTTGCACACATGTATCATAATGTAATATTATGAACGGCTGTGAGGTACTTAGTTTGTTCTAAATTTGTCTTTTACGGCCAAGTACGTCTGTAAATAATTCGTTAATTTCCGCGCAGTGGGCTTTCGCCGTGGGCGCGCAGTTATAATGGCAAGAATGTGTTTTTTGTTTAAAAAGATCATTGATGTTTTCCATAGAAACGGCAATTTCATAGGTACCTTATATCCTACGACGCATTAAGTATAGCTACGAAAACAAAATATGTGTCATATAAACGTAATCAGTACTTGGATATGGCTACCCACAGCGAAAAAGCAATAAAGACAATCTTTCATTCGCCACTTTAATACTGTTTACCAGTCGCATTCAATGTCAATGCATTCACTTTTATCTGCATTTTTAGGGTTCCGTAGCCAAATGGCAAAAAATGGAACCCTTATAGATTCGTCATGTCTGTCTGTCTGTCTGTCTGTCTGTCCGTGTATGTCACAGCCATTTATTTCCGAAACTATAAGAACTATAATGTTGAAACTTGGTAAGTAGATGTATTCTGTGAACCGCATTAAGATTTTTACACAAAAATAGAAAAAAAACAATAAATTTTGGGGGTTCCCCATACTTAGAACTGAAACCCAAATTTTTTTTTTCATCAAACCTATAAGTGTGGGGTGTCTATGGATAGGTCTTCAAAAATGATATTGAGGTTTCTAATATCATTTTTTTCTAAACTGAATAGTTTGCGCGAGAGACACTTCCAAAGTGGTAAAATGTGTGTCCCCCCCCCTGTAACTTCTAAAATAAGAGAATGATAAATCTATAAAAAATATATGATGTACATTACGGTGCTAACTTCCACTGAAAATTGGTTTGAACGAGATCTAGTAAGTAGTTTTTTTTAATAGGTCATAAATTGAAATTAATATCAAATACTCAGGTCTATACTACCATTTACTTATATACCTACAGGTTTGTACGGAACCCTCGGTGCGCGAGTCTGACTCGCACTTGGCCCGTTTTATTTAACTATTTTTCGTTGGCACACAGCATAAAACTACTACCGATAAGATAATGTATGAAAATTCGTTAGATGAAGAAAATATATAACTTTGTTGTCTTCCTGCGCGTGAGTAGGGTATCCAGAGCTCACTGGGGAGGGGGGAAGGGTCGGTAACGCGTGAATGATACTTGCAAGCGTATTGATCACCTTGTTTTTAGGGTTCCGTAGCCAAATGGCAAAAAACGGAACCCTTATAGATTCGTCATGTCTGTCTGTCTGTCTGTCTGTCTGTCTGTCTGTCTGTCTGTCTGTCTGTCCGTGTATGTCACAGCCATTTATTTCAGAAACTATAAGAACTATAATGTTGAAACTTGGTAAGTAGATGTATTCTATGAACCGCATTAAGATTTTCACACAAAAATGGAAAAAAAACAATAAATTTTGGGGGTTCCCCATACTTAGAACTGAAACTCAAAAAAATTTTTTTCATCAAACCCATAAGTGTGGGGTGTCTATGGATAGGTCTTCAAAAATGATATTGAGGTTTCTAATATCATTTTTTTCTAAACTGAATAGTTTGCGCGAGAGACACTTCCAAAGTGGTAAAATGTGTGTCCCCCCCCCTGTAACTTCTAAAATAAGAGAATGATAAATCTATAAAAAATATATGATGTACATTACGGTGCAAACTTCCACTGAAAATTGGTTTGAACGAGATCTAGTAAGTAGTTTTTTTTTAATAGGTCATAAATTGAAATTAATATCAAATACTCAGGTCTATACTACCATTTACTTATATACCTACAGGTTTGTACGGAACCCTCGGTGCGCGAGTCTGACTCGCACTTGGCCGGATTTTTTATTCTGCTATACATTATATTTGGTAAATAAGTTAAAATAAATTGTAGTGCCAGAAGAGTTCCAATACGACCCTGTAAGCAAGTCGTACGGCGACCCGTCCCGGCGGCCGGAGATCAAGTCGGCGACGATAGAGTTCATAGCGCCCGGCGAGTACATGCTGCGGCCGCCGCAGCCTGCCGTCTATCTCTTCCTGCTGGATGTATCGCAGCTTGCTAGGGATTCCGGATATTTGCAGGTATGTACCTTGCACTAATGGTCATCAGACATTAATAACATATAATGATATTTTTTATACCGGGAAATCTAGCATACTTTAAAGGTACGCATCAACTAGTCCGCCCCGGTCGCAACGCACTCACGGCACCCATCGGGTTTTGGTTTGATTTGTATGAATTAGTGTAGCACTGCGTCCACTATCGGTACTGTCTGCACCGAGCGTCGGCATATATGGTCAATTGGCCAGTCCGGCCGCAACGCCGCACGGCACGCATCGGATTTTAGTTTTCTTTGTTACGTTTGATGTTTAAGTTTAGGTTACGTTCTTCTTCATCTGCTAACAAGTAACTAAGAATGATATGTTCATCAAAATCGAATATTGTATAGAAGACGTCAACTCACAAAAATAACGAAGTTAAACTCAATGTAGTGCCGCGCGTGCGTTGTGGCCAGTTCGAGCCAATGAATGCATGCCTCCGGGAATTCCATTGAATGCGTTGCGTGCCGTGTGTGCGTTGCGGCCGGTGTGGAATAGTGGACGCGTACCTTAACATTAGCCAGAGGTTAAAAATAAAACGGCCAGCCATACATACATAACCAATGAAAATCGGTAAGGTAGATTTGTTGTTAAAAATGTAAAAACAATCAAACAGATGTGTCGCTTTTATAAAGTGATGAGTTGATGACGATGGTATCTGTGACGTGACTGGGTGTCGAACGTGTCCGCCTACAATCACGGCATGATTATTATCTCACTCACAGTTGAATTTAAAGTTATTTTAAGTATACTATAATAAATGTTCTCATGATATGGAAATAATTAAGCATTAATAAAACAACAGTAATGACATTATCATATCATAATTTTTTTTTTTTCATCAGATCATTTGCTTAATTCTTACAACAATCTAAACCTTTGAGGAAAGTTGAATACACAAATGCACAGGATGACGTCATGACCTTAAATATTTCGTTCGCATTTTGTGACGTTGTGTGATGCAACAAAGTCCAAATTTGACTAATCGGATTCGCTAGTATCAAGATATCGTTCTGTTCAAGTTTTTTGTTTGCATTACATTCTATTTTGACAGGCCCGGATCTATGTGGGGGCAAACCTGTCCTGTCCGGACGGCAGATTCAGGGGGCGCCAAAATCATATTATATGAAATATAATCTTGATTCACAAAGCGCCTAGCATCCAGCGCACCTTGTTCTATCGATTATTCATTTGATTTCAATAAGCCCAGTTGGTTTTTAAACACATTTTTTATAACTTATCTCAAAAGCTGGCGAAGGGGCGCCTCTACCAAGTTTCTGTCCGGTTTGAAAAAGTTGTAGATCCAGGGCTGTAGTAGGTAGGAACTTAATTTTTTTATAAATCAACAATATAGAAAAAATAATTAACATGTGCTTACAATCTCACTACGTTGAATACGTACTCACTACGTTGGCTTATTTACTTTTCTGGCAATTGACAAAAAAAGAAAAATATTAGAACCTCTTATAATTCTCCTTCAAGTCACTTTCATTATTGTAATCCTTATGGAGTCCTGCCTATACCTTTTATGGATTTAACTAGCTTTGCCCCGCGGTTTATATATAGCTTATAACGCGCTACCTAACGCAAAATCAATTTTACCATTTGATGTGTAATTTTTTTAATGTCTGAATTCTTACAAAAATATAAAAGAATTTTGTAATATCCACATTTATGATCGTAAACAAGAAATCGCACCGTATATTCAATTATTCAATTGCGATTTCTAAATGCTGTCTTTTTTACCTTTTAAATAATTCCTAAGTGCAAGACGAGAAAATCTTTAATGAAAACACCTCTTGTATGTAATTTCGCTATGCTGCCGCCCTGGTGTGTTTATATGAGTACTAGCGCGGGAGAAACCGTCCACGGGTAAAAAGTCCAATGTCCTTCTCCATACCATAGGCTATCTGCATGCCAAATTTCGTTATGATCGGTTGCGTATATGGGGATAGTAGGGATAGATATTGGTGCTGATTCTATTGTTTACAACTAAACTAATTTAGTCTCACTATGTCTCTTTCTAACAAAGAACATAAGAAAAGCGATCGCGATGCGCGATGCGGGACGTCGACACGGCTGACAGTTCGTCTGGACAATTGTCGCGACCGCATATTCGCACGGCGCAAGTCAAATTAGTCCGATGTTTGTTTTCAATATAAATCGCGGCCATCTATCGCGGTTGCGTCTAAATACCCACAAATACGGCAAAATATGTTCTATCCTTTTTCAATAATGTTCGTAAGAAAGAGATGTGGTTATGGTCCATGGCAGGTGGTATGTGATACACTGAAGGCCAACCTGGAGCACCTGCCGGGCGACGCGCGCACGCAGATCGGGTTCATATGCTACGACGCACACGTGCACTACTACTTGATGACCGACGGACTCACGCGACCCAAGGAGATGACCGTACTCGACATTGAAGGTAAGCTGCGCTTTACAAACTTGATTTTATATGGGCTATTTTCAAATCACTATTTAATCCTTTCGATCGCGGTTAAAAAGTAACAATGACATAGGACGCGCGTCTCACGCGAGAATCAACGGGTTAAAACAATAGTAATTTGAGAATTGCCCGTAAATAGTCTTAAATTGTTGGTGGTCAAGTGTGGTCCTGATTTTCTGTTTCATAAAAGAGTTGAATAAAAAGAAAAAGCGTGTTGTTCAAGAAGGACGTATCCCTAGTGTTGCAAGCGTCTATACAGAATGGATATTTTAGATGGGTCAGTAAAGGCGAACTACGTTAATGATTGAAGCCACGCGAATATAGTCTTAGGAGACTATTCAAAAATTTTAGAGTTATTGCATCTACAGAGTTTGAAATACTTTTAGCCGTTCTTAATCGATCGGCTAAGTTAAGCTACCTCTGTCGTGGTCGGTACCTGGATCGGTGACGTCCTAGTGGTATTTCAAATCGAGCGTTTCCGTGCTTCGGAAGGCAAGTAAAGCCGTTGGTTCCTGTTATCACTTAATTGTTATAGTCATTAAGCTTGTTGGATACCTACTAGGCGGCTTGAAAAATTCCAACGGTATGTTGACCACTAGTCTACCTCCACCAATCCACAGTGGGCACGCGTGGTGGAGTATCGTCCAGTCCCTTTCACCCTGATTTGTGTACAGGATGCCTGTGCTCAAGCAGTGGGACATTATAGGCTGATGATGATGAATAAATAAAGAGAGGTAGAGCATTGCGTTTATTCGCTCAAAGAGCAGCTCGACTGGGGAAGTACCTCCACCTTACAGAATACCGCAGACAAATAACTTTATGTTGTGTAAAGATGTGTTCCTGCGCGTGAGTAAGGTCGCCAGAGCTCATAGGGGAGGGGGAAAGGTCGGTAACGCGTGAGCGATGCTTCGTGTGTCGCAAGCGTCCATATGGCTACGGTAACCGCTTACCATCAGGCGGGCCGTATGCTTTTTTACCGACTTAGTCGTATAAAGAAAAAAAATGAATAATATAGTTTGTTGTGTGTGTGTCGTCAGATGTGTTCCTGCCGTCCCCGGAGTGCTTGCTGGTGAACCTGGGCGAGCGGCGCGAGTTGGTCAAGGAGTTGCTGTGCGTGCTCCCGCAGCGGTACTCCACTCCGGGCGCGCCCGCCTCCGCGCTCGGGGCTGCGCTACAGGCCGCCTATAAACTTATGGTACAGTATGAGGCATGAATGGTCAGCACAGATAGGCAGTAGTGGGGGCAAGCTCGCGCATCTACACTTTGGCCAATGACACGCAAGAATCCAATAGACGACGAGCATCGAGTGACGAACCAATCGTGTGCAGCTCGGCGCTCCCCCCTGCTTCATTCCGGCAAACAAACCGAATATTAACTACTGCGCAGGTGTCAATCTGTGCTCACGACTCGCGCCCCTTACTATACGTGCTTCTTCTTATTTTTAAGTTTGTCAAATCCCTTTTATTAGTGTTCGTGTAGCCTCATGTCCGAGGGTCGTGATTCGTGAACTCATTTTATTCCGTATAATGTCGCGCCAGTTGAGTCTTGTCCTTGGCGACTTATTTTTGCCAGTGGTGCTGATTCTTTTGTTCAAACTTAACAAAAATATAAGAAAAGGGTTTTTATATTTTTTTAATACCACTAAGGTGACAAACAAGCATACGGCCCGCCTGATGGTAAGCAGTTACCGTGCCTATGGACGCTTGCAACACCAGGGGTATCACTCGCGCGTTGCCGACCCTAACCTAACCTATCCTATCCTATGTAAGAAATGTATTCCTGTCAAATTAATCCAATTGCTTGTTTTAACATAAAAGAGATTACTCAGCCTTCATAATTTTTTGGGCTATGTGTGAATGAGCCGGCCAGAAGAAAATTTTGCTACATTATTGTTAGACCTGGGGGGCTAAAAAGGAAGCTAAAGCAACAGTTCTACGGAATTCATTCACGAATTCTCGGCAGATCCTACGTAATTCCAATTTTTTTCATGTTATTATTTAGTTAAACTTTCCCCAGAATAGTGAAATGATAAATTATTCTCTTTAACTTCCAGGCTCCCACCGGTGGTAGGATAACTGTATTCCAAACTTGTTTGCCCAATATCGGACCAGGAGCCCTACAGCCAAGGTAATTAATTTGCATCACTATGTATTTTACTATAATGAAAACTAT
Source organism: Achlya flavicornis (assembly GCA_947623365.1). Lineage (NCBI taxonomy): Eukaryota > Metazoa > Arthropoda > Insecta > Lepidoptera > Drepanidae > Achlya > Achlya flavicornis. The sequence continues at coordinate 3,886,056 of OX392474.1, forward strand.
TTTATAACAAACATTGGTTTTGTCACTCGTAGAGTATGTAGTCACTGAATACCATAAACTTGTATGAATATGAAAAACAGAATTGTATATCTTACGTGTAAGGGGCTAGGGTTGTAATAGTCAACACACATATTTACAAATCAATTGTATACTTGATCTTTTGTCAATAAGGTCGAGTTTGGATTGTCGCCCTCCTGTTACTGCGCTCCTCCCAGTACATTCTGCGTAAATTTTTGGGACTTGGGGACTCTTTGAGTATTTTTCAAGCTTTTATTTAGTTTCACCTGTCCGGTGTCTGTAAACGAATCTAGCAAGTTAAATTTGACCCACTTCCCAGTCTCCGATTGAGCTGAAATTTGGCACACAAGTTGGGTTTTCGTGGCAATGCACGATTACCTCAATGCCGCCATTTTTAATCCAATGTGTGCCGCAAAATAGCGATTTATAATTTCCACATTAACCCCTATGATATGGGTATCAAATGAAAAGGCTTGATGAGCGAAACACTGACCAAAAAAAAATCACCAAAAAAAGCTTGTTTAATAATGAAATTTTTAACAAAAACTTATTTACTCAGTAACTTTGCCTAATGCCTGTTCATGGATATTGCGCTTGAAGATATTAATAATTGTTTCATTTCAGAGAGGATCCAAACGCCCGTTCGTCTAAAGAGGTGGCCCACCTGAACCCGGCGACGGACTTCTACAAGCGGATAGCGCTGGACTGCAGCGGCGCTCAGATTGCCGTCGATCTCTTCCTATTGAACTCACAGTATTCAGACCTCGCTACGTTAAGTACGTTTCATATTATTTGTATACATACATCATAAATGGAGTGTTTATTAAGTTGATTTTATTATAGCGGTGCAAGGTGCCTATTAGAAATAAAAATCATAGATAAACATCGACACTGTCTCCTGCCTCAGGTTCGTGAAGTACATTTGTTAAAGTCTCGTACAACACGGCTGCCCAGTACTAACCCGACTCGTGGTCGTTCAAACTATGAACCCGCCGGGCTATTGAGTATCTTCGGTGGTAATCATAACGACCACCATTAATTATTTCATCCAATGACGTGCACGCGGTATGACGCGACGATGACCATTCGTGGGCCCTGATTGGATGAAATTCATTAATGGTGTTTGTTATGATTACCACCGAAATTACGCGGTAGAGCCCCCGGAGTTCGTGTCGCGCCTTCGCTGATACCGCACTCTCACTGTTTATACTCTAGTACTATCATTCTACTAATATTCTACCTCTTTATGATTAAATATATTAAGTAGGTGCATAACTCATAATAATTGCAGGTGGCATGAGTAAGTTCAGCGCGGGAACCGTGTACCACATTCCGCTGTTCCGTGCGGATCGATCGTGGCAGGCGGACCAGCTCGGCAGGATGTTCAGCCGGTACCTCACCAGGAAGATAGGCTTCGAGGCCGTCATGAGGGTGCGCTGTACCAGGTATGTTACTTATACTAGTTTTGAAAAGAGTAATTGCTGAGTTTATTGCCGGCTCTTCTCAGCAAATGCAACCTTCCGAACCGGTATTAGAGTATTAGAGTCAGACTTTTCATAAGTGCCTGCGAAGGTCTATTTGAATAAATGATTTTGAATTTTGAATTTTGAATTTTTATACTACATTATAGCGCAGTACCACAGCAGTATTAAATAAACCAAACGAATTACTATAGGGCTCTAAAATCGCCAGAAAATTTGTGATTCCATACTTTTTGGTTGGAATCCCATGGTATAATTAGATTGTATTCGCAAATATTTTAAACCCTGTTTTTTTTTTTTTTTTTTTTTTTTAAATTAAATGGGCTTGCGTTTGGCCACTGACCCGCCCATAAGGGGCGATGACGAAGCCTAAGATGAAACACGCTTACCCAGAAGAAACCTATTCACTATGGCCTTGATAGTTCCTAGATTGTAGGCGTCAGGATACAGACGCCGGAAGCAAGTTCCACTCCCTTGCTGTCCGCATTATAAATGAGGATGCAAAACGCTGTGTCCGTATTTTCGGTATGTCAACAACGTACGGGTGAAAATTTTCCCGGCGTCTTATAAAATATTCCTATATGACTACTAAACAGCTAAATAGCAATATTAAGAGCTGCTTTTCCCACAGGGGTATAGCGATCCACACTTTCCACGGGAACTTCTTCGTGCGGTCGACGGACCTGCTGTCGTTGCCGAACGTGTCTCCCGACGCCGGGTTCGGCATGCAGCTCACTATAGAGGAGTCGCTCGCCGACTTGCAGCAAGTCTGCTTCCAAGCGGCGTTGTTGTATACCAGCAGTAAAGGTGAGTTATATGAACATATTTGTGTAAAGTAAGGATTGAGGAATATACATTTATTTATTCAACTTTCATCAAGAATAATCATGCTAATAATATTATCTTTACATTCGCTTGGTTATTGTAATGTTGGCACATAAAGAAGCCATGTTTTATTACCAGCTGTGCCTCACGGTTCCACCCGTGTTATTGATATTATATGTATAACATTTCTGAATGGATTAAGAAATCGTTTTAGTGCTTTAAAATTGTTCAGTTTAATAATATAAATGAATATAGTATAGAGTGGTTGTTATATTGTGTCAGGTGAGAGGCGGATACGGGTGCACACACTAGCTCTCCCGACAGCGAGTACTTTGCCGGACGTGTTGCACTCCGCTGACCAATACTGTATCATCGGATTACTCAGCAAAATGGGTAAGCAACATTACATTATTACTAGCTGTTACCCGCGACTTCGTTCGCATTTATATGAAACCTACTTAAAGATTATTCTTTGAGACAAAAGATAGCGTATGCCCTTCCCCAGGATATAATCTATCTCCTTACCAAATTTCATTACGATCCGTTTCGCCGTTTAGTCGTGAAAAGGTAACAAACAAACAAACAGTGTTTTTCTTTCGCATTTATAATAGCGGTTTGCACTTTGAATTTAAAACCCATTGACATATTTAACGCCTGTCAAATGTTATCAAAACGGGTAAATCTGTACTAGCTTTCGCCCCGCAGTTTCCTCGGCGTTGCTGGGATGAAAAGTACCTTATGTCTTATTCAAAAACCTAAAGTAATATACCAAATTTCATGAAATAACGATTAGCTTTTATGGAGCTAAGTACACACAGCATTTACTATTTATTTTTATCGAAATACGGTTAAAAATGTCTTTCTTAATGACTTATCATAACCGTGACTACGAAAGTGAAAAGTCAAACCCATTTATTCAATTTAGGCCATAGTGAAGCTACTACCTGTTCGAAAGTAGGCCTTCAACTGAGAAGAATCCGGAAAGAAACTCAGCAAGGTTAAATTTGGACAATCTGACAAATATTGGGAATTTTTTCCAGATGTTTTTAAAAGTAAACGGTCTGTGTATTAATAATTAATTTCCATGTTGTAATTTCCAGCGGTGGACCGTTGTGTGACAGCATCAATGTCGGAGGCTCGGGAGGCTGTGATGAACGTAGCGGTGGACGCTCTGAGCGCACATCGACTGGCTCAGAACTTGCCCGTGGGAACACTCAGTGCGGCTCTACACGCGCCCATGTCGCTCAGGCTGCTGCCAATATATTTGCATGCACTGTTGAAACGGGTCAGTCAATTATATTATAATACGATGTTTGGTTTGTTATTTTTTTCAACACACTCGCTCGTAAAGTGTCAATTATTGCAAAATTGAAGTCTGTACTTTTCCACGCAAGTGTGTTGAAAAATGTCGTATGACACTTGTGTGCATTGATTTATTACACTCTCGGTTCCCTTATGTTAAACCGCCAGCTTAACACCGCCTGGAGTGGTAATAATAACGATGGTAATAACAACGACTGTACTTACAACGGCAGTAACAACAAAAACGGCGGTAACAACAACGGCGGTAACAACAACGACGTTAACAACAACGGCGTTAATAAAAACGACTGTAGTAAAAGCGACTTCTCTCAACTCTTCAAAGTTAATAGTAAGTGCGTTTTCACACGAGACGATAACGACACATTTTTGTCGCGACGATAAACGACCGACGATAATTGGCAAACGGTCATGTCGTCGTTCGTTTTCACACGAGGAACGATAACCGCACCGTAACGACAGTTACAGCGAGGTGACAAGAAGTGTCGTTATCGTTATCGTGCTGTTCGCCGTGTGAAAGTCCTGACGTTTTTCAATACATTTCGAAGGTCCGCTAAATCGCACAGTAAAAAAATCGTCACGATCTAGCCGAACCAACGACATAGCCGAATTATCGTTCCTGTGTCGTGCAGTGCTGTGTCGTTATCGTTGCGTGTGAAAACGGTACATAGAAATGTATGGTCGGCTAAATCGTCACAGTTTTTTTACTGTGTGGTTACGGTGTCGTTATCGTCTCGTGTGAAAACGCACTAATAGTCGTATATCGACAGATTGCGTTCCGCACGGGCACATCGACGCGCCTAGACGACCGAGTGGCGGACATGTGCGACCTCAAGTGCCACCCGCTGGGGCAGCTGTTGCGTCAAATCTACCCCGACCTGTACCCCGTGCACAACCTGCACGAATATGTGCCTGCTCCTACTCCATCATCTGTTCCCGCTGCGGCTGCTGCTGCTGCTGCTGCTGCTCCGGCCTCGAATCAACCCAGCTCCGACGACGAAGATGACTCTACGCCTGATCCGCCCAGGTTGCAGCTGTCTGCTGAGAGGTAACATACTTCTATATGCTGTCATTTTGTAGTCGTTTCGCCAGATAATTACGGAAGTCATAGTGCTGATTATGTTGCAAATCGCACTAAACAAATTTTTATCGCATTTTGCCTCTCATAAATATTGTTGTATGGATTATAAGCAAGTTCTTTCAAAGATGCACTCTTCGGACTATGAAGTGTAGAAGGAGAACAATCTCTTGAAGAAAAATGGTTGAAAAAGTGTCCATTGGCAAGTAGTAAATAACCGTTCCAAATTCCTCCAGAATGGCGTTAGAGTAGCATAGTACTGAGGAGAATTCAAAAGAGTAGATGGTGTGAAAATACGGTAGATCGACTGTGTATCTGGTAACACTGTACTCAGCGCATTTCACTCCGTAAACAACGGCTAACTTCATTTCATAGGCTGTTGCTATTGTAGCGTCACCATTTCACCTTTTACACTTTTGGGATGTATGGAGTTTACTTTACACTTTACTTCGGGCAAATTGATTGAAAAAAACCGGCCAAGTGCGAGTCGGGACTCGCAAACGGAGGGTTCCGTACAATATAAACTAACTCATTTTACTACGAAAACAAAATACGTTTATTGTATGAGCGCCCCCTTTATTTTTTTAACATTATTTCATTTTTATATATATTCTCTGAAAATTTCAGCTAGACGGACGGACAGCGGAGTTTTAGTAATTTATTTATTTATTTATTAAAGAACAGCCAAGCGCTACATATCTTACTTATATAGGTACTAAACAATTTGATTGTATGCTTACAAACGAATTATAGGCTATCACAACTTAAATCTTAATTATATATGTATAATTTAAATGTTATTGTAAAACTATATAAAGATAATATGAAAATAAATATAGTTATATTATAAATATACATGATTACCCATTTGTGTACGGAACCCTAAAAATAATAACGGTACGGTATGTAATGTGCAGTATAAACGTGGACGGCGCGTACCTACTGGACGAGGGCGAGAGAATGGTGATGTACGTGAGCCGCGGCGTGAGCGCCGCCTTCCTGTCGGAGGCGTTCGGCGCCACGGCGTTCAGCCAGCTCGCCGACGAGGCGCGCGCGCTGCCCCGTCTGCGCAACCCGGCCAGCGCCCTGCTGCACGCCTTCATCGACAAGCTCAACGACGATCGTCCGCATGCAGCCAGTTTACTCATATTGAGGTTGGTTTAACAATTTAAGTTTTTTTTTTTTTTTTTTTTTTTTTTTTTTTTTTTTTTTTTTTTTATACCACTTAGGTGGCAAACAAGCATACGGCCCGCCTGATGGTAAGCGGTTACCGTAGCCTATGGACGCTTGCAACATCAGGGGTATCACGCGCGCGTTGCCGACCCTGCAGAAATGTCTTCATACCCCTTTTGAAGACCCTCATGCTGTACTCCATTGGGAATACCACGGCGGGAAGCTCATTCCACAGTCTGAGCGTCCGCGCTTATTTTTTATTGTTATTCTCATAACAATTTACATTCACTTAAAATATGAGAACTTAAATAACAAATATAACCTAAGTTAAACATTTTATATGAAAACAGAGCGTGCTGATGCTATTTACATAAAAAAGTTGTCAACCGCACTGGCGAAACATTTAATTTTATTTGCTTTACACAATAACACTAAATACAACAATAGGTACAAAATAAAGGTATGTTAAAACTAAACTGAACTGTTTGCCTCTTGGCACATAGTTTTTTTTTTTTTACTTCCTCCATTTTTAAGGCGATGATAGCTCAGTGGTAGTGACGTCGGATACCGAGACGAAGGTCCCGGGTTCGAATCCTACGATGAGCTTGAGCTTTCGGTGAAGGAAATCATCGTGAGGAAACCATAGCACGGTGGTAAGGTACTTTTTAGTACCCGTCTGGTTGGCTACCACCCTCAAGTTTATTTTTATTTTCCGATTCATTTCCTGTATGGCACGGTCCATTAGTAAAGCTAAAGTGCCAGTTCCATTTTCGGCTTTGTATCCTAACCATGGTCACATCTCTGTAAGATTATCGTCAAGCACAAGCCTAATTCACGAAACTGTATGGTGGTGCGAGAACGTTTTTAGTGGCAAGGTTGGCTGGCACCTCCTATGTGGACCGAAGCAATTACCATCTCATTCCTTACTTGTCTCGTAAAAATAATACCTAACAAAAATGGTATTCATAATGCCCATTACCACCCCAAAATATCTCATCTCACTAATATTATAAACGCGAAAGTTTGGATGTTTGTGAGTTTGAATGTTTGTATCTCAATAATTTAACGGATTTGGGTGAGATTTGGCACACACACAGAATATGTTCTGGATTAAAACACAGAATACTTTTTATCCCGGGAAATCAATATATCCCTCGGGAACGCGGGTGAAACCGCGGGGCGCAACTAGTACTTCAATAATATTAATTTCACTTACAGAGACAACTCGCCATCGCGTCAACTATTCATCGAGAAACTAGTCGACGACAGAGTGGAGTCATCACTCTCCTACTACGAGTTCTTACAACACGTGAAGAGTCAAGTGAAATGAGTCAGTGTCAGTGATAAAGTGACCAAGTGTAAAGTGACGGTGTTAGTGCGAGGACGTTCACGATACGCGCTCACTTAATTAGTTGGGATTATACGACACTGCCACCTCCGTGATAAGATTTATATTCGCACTTCTGGTGTTTGAGGCCTGTATCATAAGAACGAGATCAAAACTCGTCTCGAGAGTAAATCGAAAATAAACCTAATATAGTTGGTGCAGGTTCCATATTCAAATGTTTTAATCTCAACACAAAACTTTACTTGACCATTGATAGAATCTAGAATACGGACCTGAGTTACGAATGAATGAAGATATTTTCTAAATTCAAATTTTATCGGTTGTATAAGATTAATTTATTTTAAAATTAGCATTGTACATAAATATTGCGTTAAATTTAGAAAGAAGTTTTTATTTGTCAAACATCAACAATAAGTAGGAAGCTGGTAGTATCTACACTAATAATACAAGTTGATGATAGAAAGGTAAAGAAATAGAAAGCAGTATGGAGGAAAATAGGGACCGCAGCTCAGCATAGTGTAGCACATATCTGGCCATTATTATGACTTTGTTGCCACATTGCAAGATTGAGTAATACTGACTGATAAAAATTGTAGACAGAAGCTGCTTTGCTTGCTGCATTTTGTAACCTTGCACAAATTGTTTTATACATCACCTCTTTTAAACTTAGGACTTACATCTTAATAAATACTCATGACCATTTTTATGCATGCAGAAAATTCGTATCAGTTGATTTGGCTTCATACAGTCACTTTAATCAAATATTGCCAGGGAACAAAATCTTAACATTATGAAAGTCAAAAGTCACATAATCCAGTGAATAAATTCCAAAAAGTACATTATAAGAAGAAATGAGGCTAATATTAAATATCTGAAAACAACAGTTTTCGACAGAAACTCACCCCAGAAGTGCAAGTTATTTGATAAATGTCGTGACAATAGTACTGTTAGTGGTGTCGTTTAGTTCTGGTGAGTTGGCTCGTTACAAACGTATGACGTCATTGTTTAATGACTTATGTAATTTACATGTTTAATAGATAATATGTTCGAATAGACATGAAATCTCTATTACAAACGGAACGATGTTTAAATTTACTGTTATATCAAATATATACCTAATGGGTGTAACAAAAAGGGTATAATACATCAGAAAGGGGTCAAGACTACATCAGGCACTGACTCAAAAAGTTTCAGCTCAAAATAAATTACTCAATTTTTTTTTAAATGAATTCATACCAGTTTTTAACCGACTTCAAAAAAAGGAGGAGGTTCTCTATTTGGTTGTATGTTTTTTTTTTTATTTTACCTCATAACTCCGTCATTTATTAACCGATTTGGAAAATTCTTTTTTTGACTGGAAGGGTACACTTCCCGTGGATTACTGTAGTGGATATACACTTTCCGTTACACCCTGTCTAATATTGCTGCAGAGGTCACAGAGAATGTTAAAATAGACATAAAAAGGAATTAAGTGAAACCAATGTTAGCATATTCACAATTATTGTTGAAAAGTCTTGAATGATGATGTGCATTTAATCACCACAGACCACTAACCCCCTTACTCATAAAGCGCTATTTTAATTTTAATTTAGTTTAAATGGTCACGTAAATAATGTCACATAATTTGACAATGACAATAGATTGACGTTATTTAGATGACCCTTTAAACAGTATATTAGTTAAATAACTTTTTATGAGTAAGGGGGTAAATGTTTCTCCCAGAGAAAAAATTGAATCCTATGAAGGCTTATAATGGTAATATTCGTTACCTTTATTCTTTGCGAAATGTTTGAGGATCCTATATCTGTTGCTACCTTTTGATCTCTAGCACTCTGAAATACAGTTCATAATAAAGCTAAACACATTATCAACACGTTCCATATTGTAATTGATGTTTCTATCAAACTCATGTGATCTACAAACACATTTTAAATTACAATGACGTCTGTATGTTACAGAAAAAATGTTATACCATGTTTTATTATGATTGCATGCAATATGTTAATAAGCGGAACAAAATCTACTGGAACAATGTGAAATGTGTCCAAAAATTTATTTTTAATGTTAAGTGAAATGATATATAAATTGTGTAACGGATTTTAAGTGGTTGGTGTTCGTAGTTTTTGTTCCGCGTCCATACAATGTGAGAAGTGTATATTGGTGAGTAAAGCGTGAATGTTATGAATTTTGTGTACAAAATGTTTCTATTATTTTTTTACATAACCTAAGGGTCAGTTCCCACCAAGACGCGACGCGACGCGACGTAGCGCAATAGCCGTACAATATACAACTTTGTGTACTACACAAAAAGGTACACATTTTAATGAGAGAATTCGTGACAAGTGACTCGCGACGCCCGAGGCATAATCGAATTCACTCACTAAATGTGAGCCTTTTTGGTTACTAAATAAAGTTTTATATTGTATTTCTATCATAAAAAGTGCGCGCCGCGTCGCGTCTCGTTGTGAGCTGGCCCTAAGGCGTGTCGGTGTTATGACGACGATGTTATTTATATCAATACAACTATCGTTTCCAAATGTTGCAATGAAAATACATTTATAATATTTTTTATTGCAATTTCGGTATTAGGTGTATCTGTAATTATTATTTTTTAATCTGTGTACGTATTTATCGGCACCTGATATTACTTCTATTGTAAATTGAATAGAATTATTTATGAAATTATAGATAGAATGTTTTATACTGAAATGAGCTCAGTTCAGATTTGTTTCACTTGTTGAACTATGTTCGCAATTTCGAGGCTTGAAGCTAAATTTTAAGGAACAAAAATAAGAAGCGAGTCGTATGTAAAATCGAATTTATCAAAGCTACTAACTTGTACTTTGTCTCGCTCACTCACATGGGCAACAATACATGCGCGCTACCTAATTAATAAAATGCAATGCCGAGTTCGATTCACATTTTGTGAGTTATGCCCCTATCCCGATCGTGCGCTAACCCATTAGGTCTCAAATTCATATGAAAAAGCAAGACCTGCGAGTTACGTGACGGCCAACTTGCGTCTACATGGGTTATCTTAATAACTTAGTGTTAGTTGCATATCTGGTGTTGACTTGACTATGGTGCTGATTCTGTTGTTTACAACTAAACTAATTTTAGTCTCACTATGTCTCTTTCTAACAAAGAACATAAGAAAAGGATGTAAGACATTTAGTTCTGTCAAATTAGTTCAATGCTTGTTTTCGAAAGGGATGTGATGTGCCTTAAATTAGTTAAGTTCGATTTACAACAGAATCGGCACGTAACCAACTAACTCTGACTTATTAAGATAACCCAGGTTGATGCAAGTGTCCCCAAGAAACATTCATTTAGATTGGGCTTCCAATAGATGATTTTAAATAACAAATACTGTATTATCCTCAATCATTATGAACATGTATGTATTGAAATCTAATAGTGAGCCAATTTTTTATACGGGCAAAATGCTGCCTTACCTCTAATAATTTGCACAGTTGTCATTAATGAAAATGGAGATTATGCGGACGCTCAGATAGAATGAGCTAGCACAATAAAAACCAGGGTTTATAATTATTTTAATTATTATATAAAAACCAAAGAAATAATTGCATCTCAAGAGGCCACTCGAGTTGACACAATATTAGATTTTATTCCACATGCTATGGGGCTTTGAGGCTAAAAATGCCTTTGAATTATGTTTCTCTGTTCTCTTTTAACTTCAACATTTAAAACATAAGTGTAGATAAAAAATCTACTTAAGTATTTTGCCAAATGCTCTTTCAAATAATAAAGTATTGTATCTGAACATGTCGCTAATGAAATAAGCAAATATAAATGGTTTTAGCTTTACAATAAATATTGTAACTCGCATCTATAGTCGTACCGTTTTATGGGATGGTCCATTCAAGATGTGCGGGGATGGAAGAGGTGTGAGGTGCTTTACAATGACAGCACCAGAGATGTGCGAGGAATGTATGAAATCAGCCAACAGGATACCTTCATAGCTTAGCTACCTCTCACATCTCTGGTGTAAAGTCACCCTGAAACTGCCTCAGTTGAACGTTATGCCTTTAACGTTACGTGTTGTCTGACTGATGTAGCAGTTTATAAAATGAAGTTGTATTAATTTATTGCCACTGTTAGCGGACTGAACTGAAGAGCCTTGTAACTTGTTTCAATATAACGAATCTAAAATCATACTTGTTTCTATTGGAATTAAATTCCATATATATACTCTTACACGTAGCGTATCAATTACGATAATTTTATTCGCTTGTCAACTGAAAATACTTATTACTATTATTACACATCATGGTGGAACTAAAGTAAACTAATGGGTCGAGGATATCCATATATGTAGAAGAATGTCATGTTAGTTACACCATTTATCAATAAGACTAAGATCTTTGATATGTTGCATTTGTCTCCACCTTGAATAGTAGAATAACGAAAAAAAGGGTAGAGTAATGTAGGACGGACGCCATGCAAAAGTCGCGCCGGGCAGATCGTCGTCTTATTCCTATTTAGGTTCCGACATTATCTACCAGAGTCAATAAAGACAGAGTATGTTTATCTTCATACAATGGTACCGAACGCGGCTTGTATGTGGGCGCGCCGCGTACGTACACGCCGTCGCACGCACACAAGGATGCGGCCCGAATTGAATCGGTCATTTCATTCTGAGATGGGGCTCTCTCATCACAGAGAAAAGAAATATAAATAGAGACACTATGCTAGCGGAGCCCGCGCGCCACACATGACATCAAATGGGCATATATCAACCAAAACACGCGTCAACGCTTCGTAGTATCCGCCATACTTAGCAGAGGTGCGTAGCTCCGCGAAAAATATTAATTATGTCGTGATGCGCTATTATTTCCTGTAGGAAACGAAGTGAGGAGTCGGAGTGTAACTCAAGGAGGGATTTCCTTTCATCGATGAGTCTACAAACCTTTATTTAATTGTGATATTTATAAAAATGTATTCGAGATTATGATAATTTTAGGTGTAAACGATAAACTCTGATACTACTGCAAAATTATACATTGAAGGCAATGTACTCACTTTATTTGTACGCAAGGTAGCGAGCGCAACTCCGCACGTAATGTATTGCGTTCTTTCACATTCGTCGTGAGTCTTGACCTGTCGTGACCCCAAAACACGTGCATCGATAGTTTTGTTCGATCAATATCGATAAAATACATCTTTTTATCACTGATTTGATTAAGGCAATAGTTGAAAGTTATATCAATATCCGCATTCATCTGTTAAAATTAAGCTTTCAAAACGACAATTTCGAAACAAATAAATTTTATTTCAAGGGCAATAAACCGTGTAAAAATAACTTTTTTTTTAATTTACTTCATCATGTTAAACGTTTTTTTTACAATTCAGTATTCTTTGCACAATTATTCTTATCGAACGTCAATTTTCTTACTGAATTTCTAAAAATATATCGACGAAATTAAAATATCGATAATTTTATTGATATTTTATCGATAACTTTCGCTGCATTAAGCGAATAGCAATAAGTGTTGCTACTCGACGCCAGTCGACGCAGCTATTACGCAATTATTAACATTATGTCTAATGCGTTTGAGTTCAAAATTGCGTTCCATGAAAATAAGGCCATCTAGTGCCGAGTGGCAGAACTTTTTCGTCGATTGAATCTAGTTAGTTTGTAGATTACAAAACGACGTAAATACTTTGTACGCTATTGAAAAATAAATTTTATGTTAACGTAAAAAGGTATATTTTCATATGTATGACCTGTGTGATTAAAGCTATTTTTGAGTAAAATAGAAACGACCAATCAAAAGGATTGTTTATTTGTAGTACAATATATGATTTAACATTTATTTGTGTGAGTTTGGCGACGCTGGTTCCGATACAAATTCTAACGCATCGCCCTTCCAGTGTATTCTCTTTTCCGTGTCTCTCATCACCATCTGTTTCATTAAAAATTAACGTAACTCATTATAAGTATAAATAATTTATTGAATAATAAACATAAAAACGTTCAACTCTTTTTAGTAACGGAAACATCACAGCATCTTTCGCATTTCAAGCAAGAGTGAAAGTCGTCAGGCTCATCTTCATGAGGCGGCCAGTGGTCTTTCGGCGAAAATTCGGTCCTCCGGAATTGCTCGCGGTCTATCATTCTCCAGAATAGAAGATATGCTCGTGCCCGCTTCAGTTTCTCGGATGATTCTACGACGGCGTCTATAGCGCGTTGGCACACAGGGTCCAAGTAGTACGGAGTGTTGAATTTAAGGTGCTGGATGTTGCAACGAAACACCTATCATTTGAGAGCTTTTATTAGTAAGAACCTACTTACTGCATAGTGGAAATGAGTTGTCACTACTTGTCGCCATGTCCACGAAGCGAAGGTTCTAAATATTCCCCCCTCCCCTCCAAGCAAATATTCGATGAACGATGAACAAGTAGGACCTGATCGACATAGAGGAAATCCTTTTAGAGTAGATACCACGCAATCAAAGTTTCTTGCCTGTTCTCAGTTAAAGGCCGATTTACGAACTGGTGGTAACTTCAGTAGCTTTGACCTTCATAAGTGCCCTACTAGGGCCTAAATTGAATAAATGGCTTTGATTTTGACTTTGAATCCAATTTCGCAACTCGTTTTTCCACTGATTAATAACAGTACCTACCGACCAATCACTGCATCTAAATGTTTATTGTGTCATTGACTTAGCCAATCAGCCCCCCTTACAAGATGGTTGTCGACAATAGTCATCGATACTAAACGATCATCCTTTGTATGGGATTGAAATAAGAGATTGTTAAAAATCACGTGATATTTCGATTTGAAATGTCAATCCCATACAAAGATTGATCGTTTACTAACGATGACGATTGTCGACAACCATCTTGTCTAGGCACCTACCAGAGCGCATTGTCTGTCGATGGTGGGGAATTGGAGGAATAGATTTCAATCGAAATGAACGTCATTGCGCTTCTGTGCGTTAATTGTTCGATGGCTTCGATGAATGCTGATATAGGATAAGATATATATGACTTAATTTGTAGATACCTCATGTCCACACATCTCCAGCATACAGTGATTAACGTAGTCCACACGCACGAGATCCACTCGAAAACCTAGTTTTTGTAGACGATCTGTAATAGCATGGCAATCAATGGCATTATTTATTTATTTATATATCGATGATGGTAACATACAAAGTATAGTAAGATGATTGTATGTATGCTGAAATTGATGAATTAAATTCCTTAGAGGCACGTTAGTACTATTATCTATTCTGTGGTAGAGGTATTAGATTAAGTAATTATGTTGGGTGCACTTACCTCTAAGGCCACGTATTTTTTGAGGCTTATGAATTCTACTGTGAAAGGAATCACAAGGGCCAAAGTGCATTATAACGGTATTGAATGCCATGCTACGTTACGTTGTGAGTAATATATATGTATACATATATATAGGTCCTGTACTTAATATAGGTAGGTATATTTCTAAATTTATTAGTAAGTAATTTATTTGTATTAAAACATATAATTCTAGTAAAAATAAAATAATTAACAAAGCTTGTGTCAAGCAAGAGGCTTTGCAACTATGTAGTTCGTAACAGACAACAAGGTTTGACAAGATGAGCGCTTTCTGACAACTTTCTGAAGGCCTTGTTTTTTTAAATGTAAAATGTATGTCTTTGACATTATATGGTATCCAAACGTTTTTAATGAAATATGTCCGGAATAGGCAAGGAGGTTAGATAGACGGCACAGAAGTGCCTGCGAGCGATAGGTCATATCTGACCAGATATAAATCATCAGAACTAGAAATAAGCTTACCATCACCGGGCAGTATGCTCTTCTAAAAATATGGTAGTATTCTTCAGACCTTTGTACGTATAATAAGGGATGGAGCTCAAGATGCTAAATAGTGCATCCGGTGCATCCCACGTGTTCCTGATAACGGTGGAATAGGTAATAATCTGCCGGTTTGCATGGGGATGGCCGTATGAAGGGGTACCTACTTAAGTAACTTCGAGATATTCTGATGGGATGTTAAGTGAACCCTAAAGGGGAGCTCCTTTAGGGTTCACTTATTCAAAAGACTGACGATTTGAAAGCCAACAAAACTCATGGACGATTTTTGAAAATACAAAAGAAAATCGTGACGTTGAAATACTCGAGCGCGTCAGATTAATGTACAGACGGTTCAGCTTGATGTCCTTGTCGTGTTGACCCAAAATCTGACAATTATGTGGAGGAGTTTCCTTAATCTCAAGGTTTGAAAAAATTTATAAGCTGCCCTAGACAAGCGATCCTATATAAAGGGTATACCATGTATGGTTAGGGTAATTTAACAATGTGCAAGGTTTGGCCCTTTATTATGCCGCGCTTGAGTAAATCCCAAAATCCCCGCTTGGGGACTACTACTTCTTCTTAGTCCTTCCAATTGATACCCAAACTACGCTAAGCAATATTATTTTCCTCATAACAAAAAAAAACTTACAGGTCTTGGTATAAAATAAATTTTATAACAAAAAATCATTATCCAAATTGCCTTTATTTGCTAAAAATGTTATAAAATTGAAATGGTAGGCATGTAATACATACTTCTGCCTTAATATAAAAATATATATAAATAAAATGTACCTATAAAAATAAAGAAATATTAAGTAAACATAGGTAAAAGAAAAGAAAATCTCATTCTTTCCCATTGAATTTCTTACTTTATTTGCGGCTATAGATATGAATGACCTATGACCAACCTATATTGAATTTAAATTCAGACTATAAAATAAGAGACTGATCCAAGACTTATACTATTGCGTACAATATTAGGTAGGTAGGTAGGTAGGTACATCGCAAATTCAAATACAATTTTTCGATGTAAGTAATCTCTTTCATCGAAAAATTATTTGAAATCCACTTTTCAGACATTGTTTTTATTAACGGAAAACTGTTTCGTAAAAGTTACTGATGCCTTAGTTGGCCAGTAATCTTTAGGTGCATACTTGCTTCTACAAAAGACCTCATCGTCTACCCATCTCCGGAATAGAAGGTAGTTGTGTGCGCGTCCGAATTTAGCTGACGATTTTAAGACTGCATCTATAGCGCGTTGGCACACGGGATCCTTGTCGTATGGAGTGTTGAATCGAAGGTTTTGGATATTGCACTGGAACACCTGCAAAATTATGGTTATGCAGTATTTCTATTTTGTCTTACGCTAAGGTTTACTAGCAAGCTAAGACTATTTATATAATTAAAAATACAATAGGTTTTTCTACAAAATCAATCCTTGAACTTTCTGTCTTAAAATGATATAAGTATTACATGATACCCGCTCATCTCCAGCATGCAGTAATTAATGTATGATACAGGAATGAGGTCCACACGAAAACCGATCTTCTGAAGACGATCTGCAAGTCATAACATTACTATTGTTAATGTTTTCTCACATTGCTCCAGCAGATATAAGTACGACGTACGAAAAGCGTAACGTCTGTGCATTGGCTGTTAAATAACCAATTTGAAGATTTACTGAGTGACACAAGGCTGAAAGGACAATGGGCATTCTGGCCCATTAGTGGTAACTAATGAAACTAAACTAAGGCCAATGAGACGAGATAAAGAATGTAAACAACCTTTGGCTTGCTGTATGTATACAGCATACAGGTATACGGAATAATTGTGTTTTTTTTTCATTTTTTTTATGGCTTTTTTATTTTTTTCAAATTTCAGCTCCGGTTTCCTCTCAGCGTTTTTCTCTAAGACCTCAAGAGTTGCCCTCACTGGCTTAAAAAATATATTCATCCGTATAATTACACCTTTTGGTACGGGATACTAATTACATAATAATATCTCCAATTATTTATTAAATCTTCAATACTCTATAACTTTTTTTCTAAATGCACCACAGTAATAAGCTTTCATATTTTTGTTGATATATAGGGTGACTGGTAATTAGAAACGATACTTAGACACATGATTGTACTCTTGATACCAAATAACTTTCCCAAAGAAACATTTTTATTATTTACTTAGCACATGAACCCATAATATTTAGTACCTAACAAGAATAAGAATACATCATCAGCTTTTATTTAATTTGGTTATTTATCCGTATTTGTTTCTTTGGGAAAATTGTTTGTTATCATGTGTCTAAGTATCGTTTACTGATTACCAGACACCCTATATTATTGCCTAATAGAAAACATACAAATTATTGCTGGCCGCCAATGGGATAAGTTCCATTCAAATTTGCCCATTTACCTTTTAGACTGCTCGCTCGCTGTGTATACATTAGTGAAAGCGGAACTCGGAACGTAGAACGCGGAACTCTAGAACTCTCTCTGTGGGATCGACGCCTAATAGGTAGAAGTCTGGCAAACGAAAGTTGAGCTTGGCTGTAATTGAAACTCTTTACATGGCAACATTATATAAATGTCAGTCTCATCACCCGGCATAAAAAGTGTCAACTAGTTTACCAGAACCAGTTTTGATACTAACCCTTCATTCATAGTCGCAAAGACCATAATCGCTTTATAGCTAAATCAGTGTTATAGGGTCCACCTTCTCATTTTTTCGGTCACCTTAATGTTTATCAACCCGTTCATGACGGGCCAGTTGGCGCGGTTGGTTAAGATGCCACATATCACGCTATATGTTAGTGAGCTTAATTTTGTTGTAGATATAATATAATATAATAAAAATAAAATGCTAAATATTTAAATATTAATTTATTATATTTCTTCATTAGTAATGTTACCTCTTACTTAGTATGTAATTTCCTGTGGTAATTTCAAACATAACTTAATATTTATATTATTTTTTTGTAAAGTATCAAAACAATTTATTCCTACTATATACTTAGTGTTACTACATAGTTTTTTAAAATTTCCTGCGCTTTTTCAGTTTCAACTTTCGTGTGCCAGACTATGTAACATAGAAATGCAAACATCTTTATTTCGAGAAAATACTAGCTGCCAAGATTAAAATAAATAAAAGAAAGCTTTTTCTAGCTGACTGTTTTTAGGGTTCCGTAGCCAAATGGCAAAAAACGGAACCCTTATAGATTCGTCATGTCTGTCTGTCCGTGTATGTCACAGCCATTTATTTCCGAAACTATAAGAACTATAATGTTGAAACTTGGTAAGTAGATGTATTCTGTGAACCGCATTAAGATTTTTACACAAAAATAGAAAAAAAACAATAAATTTTGGGGGTTCCCCATACTTAGAACTGAAACTCAAATTTTTTTTTTCATCAAACCCCTAAGTGTGGGGTGTCTATGGATAGGTCTTCAAAAATGATATTGAGGTTTCTAATATCATTTTTTTCTAAACTGAATAGTTTGCGCGAGAGACACTTCCAAAGTGGTAAAATGTGTGTCCCCCCCCCTGTAACTTCTAAAATAAGAGAATGATAAATCTATAAAAAATATATGATGTACATTACGGTGCAAACTTCCACTGAAAATTGGTTTGAACGAGATCTAGTAAGTAGTTTTTTTTTAATAGGTCATAAATTGAAATTAATATCAAATACTCAGGTCTGTAGGTATATAAGTAAATGGTAGTACATTTACTTATATACCTACAGGTTTGTACGGAACCCTCGGTGCGCGAGTCTGACTCGCACTTGGCCGGTTTTTTTTTTTCAAAATCTGTATATGCCGGTACCAATAACTCAAAAACTAAGGGCAGTCTCCTATGACAATATTCGCGTGGCTTCATCCACAGACATAAAGTATCACACATCAGGGCACTGCACTTCACCATCTTATTTTATGGTCAATAAGCGAAAAAGTATCAAAAATAACACGATATTTTAATTAAAATACATATGGTCAACTAAATCGACGATGCCATATTGTCGCTTAGTGTCATATTGTCGGATTGAGCCGTGAGCTAGGCATTTTGTTGTTGAGCTGGCTCAAACCCGGGTGATCTGATTCATTGAGCCGGTTCAGAGCTGAGGTACACACCTCTAGGTTTACAGTACTGGTGAGTTTGGATGTTTGTCCCTCAATCACGCTTCAACATCTGAACGGATTTGGATGTATTTGGCATACAGATTGAATACTTTTTATTAAGATACTTTTTATCCCGGGAAAACAATATATCCTTCGGGAACGTGGGTGAAACCGCGGGGCGGAAGCAAGTATACTTTAAGATCTGTGACAAGTGTCACCGACCCAAGCAAGGCATTATACATGCATTATACTTGCACCATACTTGCACATTCTATGAATTGCACCGAGCCGAGCACCGACCGAAGTTCACCGAACCGGACTCGTTGCATGTGAAAAGTTGTTTATCTACATACATAATAGTTAATTGAGTCTCGAATTATGTATTGTCGGGTAAAATGATAAATTACATTAAGAACTGACAAGTTTAATTAACTATATTACTTTATTCTCGAATAGAGCAGAGGAGAAGCAACATGTTTGTAATATTATTTGGATTTCTCCTAATACTATTTTATTTTTACGCAACTAGAAATCATAATTACTGGGATAAACGTAATGTGAAACACTGTTCACCTTGGCCGTTCTTCGGAAATCATGCGCAGAATATTTTCGGAAACAAAAGCATCACGGAAATTTCAGTGGACTTTTACAATGCGTTTCCGAAAGAGAAAGTGGTCGGCTACTATCGAGGAACTACTCCAGAATTGATCATACGTGATTTAGATTTAGCGCGAAAAATTTTGACGGTGGACTTCTCACATTTTCATCCTCGTGGACTCGGCAGAGATCCGAAGCGGGAACCTTTGTTGGCAAACCTGTTTTCAGTGGACGGCGACACATGGAGACTGCTGCGGCAGCGTCTCACGCCAGCATTTACGACCGCCAAGCTGAAGGCAATGTTCCCACTGGTAGTGCAGTGTGCAGAGAAGCTACAGAGCTTATGTGAGGAGCTGGTTTCTCGCGGCGGGGAATCTGATGTACGGCAGTTGATGGCGCGCTTTACCATAGAGTTCATTGGTGCCTGCGGCTTTGGCATACAGATGGACACCATCAACAATGAAAAATCCCTGTTCAGAGAATTAGGCAAGAACATCTTTCACCGCTCATTGAGAAATCTATGCCTAGTTGCACTATGGGAACTTGTTCCCGAACTCAGAAAATTTATTTATATATCTGATTCAAGAGTAGAGGCTGTTATAACAGAGTTATTCGATAAAATCCGCTCTCAAAGGAATGGAAAACCATCTGGACGTAATGACTTCATTGATTTACTATTTGAATTGGAAGCTAAAGGCACCATTGAGGGGGAATCAATAGAGAAAAGACAGCCAGATGGCAAACCGCTGATGGTAGAAATGGAAATGGATGTAAGATGCATGGTGGCGCAAGTCTTTGTATTTTTTGCAGCTGGCTTTGAAACATCATCTAATGCTACAAGCTATACATTGCATGAATTGGCATACCATCCAGAAATCCAGCATGAAATCCAAGAGGAAATAGATCAAGTACTTGAGAAATATGATAATAGACTGTGTTATGATTCAATAGCAGAAATGTCTTTACTGAGCATGGCTTTTAAAGAAGCTTTGAGAAAATTTCCATCACTTGGAGTATTGCATAGAGTATGTGCGAAAAAATATACAATACCCGAGTTAGGTATAAGGTTAGATCCGGGTGTGAAGATCATGATTCCGATCCAAGCCATACACATGGATGAGGAATATTTTGAGAACCCGTCAGAGTTCAGGCCACAAAGATTTGCACCAGAAGCTATAGCGCAGAGGCCTAGTTTCTCTTATTTACCATTTGGAGTTGGACCAAGAGCATGTATTGGTATGTAAAATTATCCCGACAGTATCATCTTTGTTTAGTGTGATAAATAATTCAATCCTAACTAATATTATAAATGCGAAAGTGCGTTTGTTTGTTTGTTTGTTACGCCTTCACGCGTCACCTACTCAACGGATCATCATGAAAGGCATGCAGATAGCCTATGGTATGGAGAAGGTCATAGGCTACTTTTTATCTTGGTGAAACTGCGGGGGACAGCTAGTAATATTATAAATGCGAAAGTGAGTTTGTTTGTCACATACCAGTAAATAATAGATGTTATTTCTAAGAAAGACAATATTGGCAGATGGTGTTTACTTTTGTATCTACTTACTTCAAGGCCAGTATACTATGCAAGGCAAAATTCTCTATATTGCAATATTATGTATCTATATATTTGAATTTATTATATATATATGTTTTAATTTATAGGTATGCGTCTAGGAGAGATGCAGTCCTTGGCAGGATTGGCAGCACTTATGCAGAAGTTCACAGTGGAGCCAGCGCCTACTTCACGGCAAAGAATCAATGTCGATCACACACATAATATTGTTCAAGGAGTTAAAAGTTTGCCACTGAAATTTAAGTTGAGAAAAAATAAAAATGCTTGATGTTTTCCCAACTATAATAAATAAAATCTGATTATATCAGGCATACTTTGACCCATAATACTGCAATTACATATAAATAATACAGGTCAATAATAAAAAATAATAATATACCTACGCATAAAAATTACACAAATTATCGACGGCTGCTGTTCAGTCACTTCTTATTTCTGTCCAAACGGATGGAAATCCAATGTCGCAGGACAGCCCTCAGTATATCATTGTTGGCGAGACTCAGCCTACTCCTAAAAGACGCGAGTACGAGTACGAATATTCGCATAAAAATCGGAAACCCTCGCCTCGAAGAACAGACTCGATGCACTGCAGTACCTCGGCAACTTCATAAGAACCCGGTAGGCATTATTGTACTGGACTCTTGATGGTCTTTCCAGTAAAGTTCGACCAAAGTTGGCATGTATACATACCCACGCAATATGCTCGGAATAAGGTGTCTTTCACATCTGAACAACAGTTAGCAAATCGGCGTGCAAGCTCCTGATGGCTAGGGCTCGCCGCTCTCGCTCAATATCCGCGTCATCTCTAAGCCTCTCCGTCAGTAAGTGACCTAGATATTTAAACTCTTTCACCATTTTGATGCCGGCGCCGTTCATGCTTACTTCCAGTACTCTATCCGGACCTTTTCCTGACTGAATACCATCATTTCGGTTTTAGTGACATTGTACTTTAAACCATGTGCAACAGCATATTGTTTACAGTTCGCGAGTAGCTTATTTAACCCCTTAACTGACGGGCTGAGGAGCACCATGTCGTTAGCATAGCTTAGGTTATTTACACAGAAGTTGCCCACATAACAACCTATACTGGCGCCCCGCAGCTCCCCGATCAGGTTGTTGATGTTAAATAGGTCAGGAGAAGTTATTATTATAAATATTGTATTGAATTCTAAAACTAAACTAAACTAAACTTGGATTTAACTTTAAACTGACACCCCATTGATATTAAAAAAAAAATTGCGTCCTCTGACATATGGACGCTAAGCTAAAAAAAAATTAACATTTCAATGGGCTACTTTTGATTGTGTTCAATTTGCGTAAATTATTGTAAGTATTATAAAGTGCGTCGCCTCGTTCGCATAGCTACTTATATTGTTGTTTGTTCTCTCGCGCCGGTATGGACCGATGTACTGCCATGATCCCATTCATTATCTGCACTGAATACATAACCAGACATAACTATTGTGAAGTAGGTTGGCATGTAGTAGGTAGATGCCTATACGAGATAGGTAACACAGATAACACTTTATTGTTACGCCACTGCTGAAGTAGTAGGTAGGTACCTACAGTATGAGGCACGAGTGTTGAGTACAGATAGGCAGTAGTGGGGGCAAGCTCGCGCATGTACTCTTTTGGCCAAATCACAGTAGCTAAATGACACGTAAGAATCCAATAGACGACGAGCATCGACTGACGAACCAATCGTGTGCAGCTCGGCGCTCCCCCCTTCTTCATTGCGCCAAACAGACCGAAAAATTTACTAGTGCGCACAGATGTCAATCTGTGCTCACGACTCGTGCCCCTTACTATACATCATCTTAAATGAGAGTGTTCAAAGGGCAGTGATCTCTAATAATACTAAGTATAGGAAAGAAAATTGAGGAATGCAAAAATGGGATATATAATTACCTACGTAACATCCTTCGTGAGATCTAGATAGCAGGCTTCGGAGTAAGTTATGAACGGGAAGCAGAAGAGTTGAGCTAAGGCAATTTTAATGATAGTTTTTTTACTGCCGCTGCAGACCTGACGAAAGCATACAACGCGCAACGGTCCATTATCAAGCTTATTTTTTACTCTCTCATAATAATCATATAACGATTTACCTGGCGACGCAAGCACACAATAGATAAAAGTACCAATTTACCAACATACGCAAGTGTCAGTGCACCTTGAACTGCCCACTATCATCACCTTAGTCTAGCTAGGTGGGATTGATTCAACCAAAAGCTTTGCTCCAATCCGGTCCATTCCATTCGGTGTGTGTGGTATACTTCAGATTTGATCTCTTTAGGGTGGCAATAGGTGGCGTGATCCGCGTGGTATATCTGTAGATCACTGATTTAGTGTAGACTATACTAGAAGACTTCAAGTGGTGAGGCGTCTTAATGGATTCCAACATCTGTAGCAGATAGACAGACAGACTAAGTAGGTACCTACGTAGTACGTGAGACTAGTTAAAAAAAGATAAACACCGAGATCCCGTACAGTATTAGCCCGATCAATTGGAACGTCATTAATATTACCTATATTCAAATAAAATAGGCGTAGCACGTCTAAAAAAAGATATACATTGGCATTTTTAACATTAACGGATGTTCTTTTTCGTATGAAACTGAAATAATTTGATGAGATAAGTTATTTAAATCGTCCTGAAGCTTTATACAGTCACGAAAATTGCCAATTTTGAGGAAAATCTTTTAATCGTCGGCGTAAATATCATTAATGTAAGCGCATTAAAATAATGGCCCCAAATGTGAACCCTGAGGTATACCTGATGATATGGAGATAAAATCAGATCTATAGCCTCCCACAACGACAGCTTGAGAGCGGTTATTAAGGTAGGAGTCGATCCAGAAGATCGCCATATTATGTATTCCGAGTCTATCAACTTTGCGAAGTAGAATGATGTGATCTATACGATCGAATGTTTATCCATATTTTTGTCCCATTTATTTTTCCTATCTTTGTAAGATAGATGTATGTAACATATCTATCCCTTACATATAGGAATGTGATTTGGCTATCATAGTGATGAGCAATCATGTAAAGTGTTGTTGGCAAGCGCAGCAATTCGTGTAACATTATCTTACTTTTATTCAAAGTAGAGTGCATATTATTATTATGTTCAAAACGTATTAAACAAGGTCGAATATTATTTGGAAGATCAAAGAGAACAATTGTTTTTTCACAAAGGATTACAATAATTGTAATTGATGGGAAGGTGGTCACGCGGGGTTTCATAAACTCTGGCAAAATGCATTCAAAGATCTTGATGCTCTATATGTTCTGGAATTGAAAGGTCATAGCAAAAGGGGTTTTCTTTATAGGGTGATTTCGTTTTCAGACACAAATCGTTCGCGGTTTTCCTTATGCTACAGAACGTGGAATATTCGCGGCTTAAGAAATGCACCATACAATCACACGATTCAATAAATAAAAACAGTAATCATCGACATCAATGGACATCACTAGAGTATCGCTAAAAATATCGACAATTGCCATTTCCCTAGTTGTATACGTGTAAGTCGGGCCCCCTTTACCTCAAGTCTGCCCCCGAAGAGTGCGATAGGGACATCTGCAACTCAGACCGATTTATTCACAAAAAAAAATACGAAATCGCCGTTTCAAAATATTGCTCTAGAGGCACTATTCAGGATGAAAACAGGGGATTACATTTGTATGGAAGAATCGCAGCCCGCGTCCAGAAATGTCCCAGGATATTTATTTATTTATTTATTTATTTATCTTGAAATTTTTCAAAACTTTCAAAATTATTGTTCTTTAATGATTTCATCACGTAGAGGACAAACACATAAGATTTCAGCAGTAAATAATCTTATTTTAGGGGTTTGCAAAGAAAACACGAGGGAAATGAAATAATATTAAGATGTCAAGGAGAGCTGGCGGAAGTCGTGACACCTGAGTTATGAAGTGAGATCACAAATAGCGACATTCTTGCTGCTTCATTACATTGTAGAGTAGGTACCTATGTGTCCGTCTACCTAGACTAGAACATACTAATAAATATCTTGTTATACTTTAAACCCATTGAATTTTGGTTAAACAATAACGATTGATTTCTATTATTATCCTGCCCGCGCGGATCGTGGAACAGTCAGCGGGACAGATTTATTGTTGTGTGATGAAATGATGTTTCCTTCTCTATAACCTATACCTGATTATAATGATTATTATTTGCGATTTTTCTTCAACAGCTGCTTACGTAATGCATTCTTCTGAACTGGGTTCCCTTCCCTTCCTTTTATACCTTTGAATTTAATAACTGTGTACATACATATCGCTGATAACTGTAGTTGCAGTTTTGCTCATGATTTTTCTTACACTCGAAAATCAATGATGAATTCATAAATTAGCAATAATCACAACTGAGCTATCATTTGCTTTGTGTAAAAAACTGAAAAAAAGAAATATTGCTAGTATCAGAATAAAATAAATAAATCCCTTTATTCCGATCAAAAACAGTAATTCGTGCGTATTGTAAACAAAGTAAGCGTCACTGTTGTACGAAAATAACTATGGAATGCCGGATATTGCAATACCGACCCGTCACGGGCTGCGGGATCGCCCGCGCAACTCGCAGGTGCTCGCAGCCTCCGCAACTCCTCAGTACGAGCTCGCACTACGGACGGCGCGTACGCATTCACCGAAGCTCCCGAACTTCTACAACATCGATATTAATTACGATAAAACTTTATAAAAGTGGAAAAATTAAGTGAATTTTTGTGCGCAGTGAGCAGTGGCATTGAGATTACTATTAATAAAAATATTCATAGTGATTTTGTAGATATGAAAGTCCTAACAGTCGAAGATAAAGTGGCGAGTGTTGGGAACGAGAATGAGCCGACGGTTGTGGTCGACACGCAGAAGTTAATCAAGGAGGAATTGAACAGGTAATTTATTAGAATGATTATAAAAAGAACTTGATAATAGAGCGGAATTATTATTTTGAAGAATATTAGGCCATACATTAATACCAATAATTGGACTATTTTACAAAAAACTTAAACCGACTTCAAAGTACATTAAAAAGTATTCAAATCCTGATTTGATGACAATGGGACCAAACGGGAAGTGTACCCTTCCAGACAGAAAAGTATTTTCCAAATCGGTTAATAAATGACGGAGTCATGAGGTAACAAACATAAAAAAAAAAAAAACATACAACCGAATTGAGAACCTCCTCCTTTTTTTGAAGTCGGTTCACAAGGGAAAGATGATTAAAAAAAATATTTCAAATAAAATAGTTACGAGGAAAAAAACAAAGAGACAACTTGAGAAACTAAAAACAAAATTAAAAAGTTTACTGTTGCGACGAGTTATACAATTAGCTGATGATAATATAAATATTTTAATTGATTCTAATGAAGCTATAATTGAGTTTTTAATTAAAAAAGATAGAATTATAGTAACATCAATAATGCCAAATGTGAAGGAATCAATAGCAACAAGATCGCTAGGTCAGCCAAACTTGGCGCTCGGCCAGAATGACACAAGCGCGTGGCATGCGATGTTTACGCACCCGATATGTCAGGTTGTTGTCGTTATTCGGGTCGGAATGCTGTTACTCCAATCGTATTTTCTTCAAGTTTCTTTGCAGCTTGTGCTCATTCTTTAGTGATGAATTTTTATTCGAATGATTTCTTTAATCTTGTCAAGTTTAAAACATTTGTAGAAGCATGATTCAGTGGCCGAGGTGTCCATCGAAAATGCCTTCAGAGATCATACGTTTTTAAAGTCAAGCTCATTCAAAATAGGTCCTGTTGGTTTATGAACATTACAATTGACTTTACCACGGACGGATTCATATTATACTCTGAAGTTCTGAGTCGTAGGTACTTGTTTGTTATAGATTGTATTCTATGAATTAAGTTTTATGCATTTTTATTCCTCGTGGTCCATATTTCCCAATAGGTCTCTCGAACACCTAAATCTGATTTCCAATATTTTTACAGAGGTTGTCCCCTTGGAGTATCCCGTGTGACCAATTCACTGTATGTCTGCGGAGCCCACTCGCTCCCCAGTGCGGTAAAGGCCCTCCATCCAGGGCTGATTGTCAGCGCTGCTCCTGAATTGCCACCTCCTCCTGAAGACTATGTGCCAAGGCATTTTGTGCCCTTACTGGATACACCTAACTCGGACATGCACCCTTACATGGAGAGGGTTGCTGATCTGATCAATGAGGTGAGGATTGCAGATTTCATTGAAGATATCCCAAATTATACAAAGTCTTTGTAAGTCGCTTATATAGTGGCAGTTCAATCCGAATATAAATTTTATTAAGGTTTATCAGAAATTCAGAGCCAGGCTTGAAATAACATACGACCAATAATTGGTTTTCTTAATTATTTTCTTCATAACTGATTATAAATTGTATTGTGCCAGGTTGTCACAAATGGTGAAGTGGTGCTGGTCCACTGTGTAGCTGGAATCTCCAGATCAGTCACATTATGTCTGGCATATCTGGTCAAATGGCAGAAAATGACCCTCAGAGATGCATACCACTATATGAAGCAAAGACGGTGAGAATTAATGCTGGTCACATCGGTACCTGTACATGATACCCCTGGAATTAAAGATCCGACCCTGATCATTTTAAAACAATAATGGGGATTAAAAATCTATGTTTTCTCTAAAATACTCATTTGCCAATGAAATGAAACTATTTTCAAAAAAACGCCTCCTCTTTAAATAATTTGTCTAAATCTTAATTTTCTTCTTCTCCAGCCCACAAATCCGACCAAACACCGGTTTTTTCAAACAAATGATCAAGTACGAGGAAAGACTTTTCGGCGAGGCCTCGGTCAAGATGGTGTACTGTGAAGCCATAGACAAGGAAATCCCAGATGTTTACGAACCTGATTACAGCGGCATGACTTGGTTCAGGCAACGGTATGGACCCATCGAGAGGGAGAGCTGAATATTGAGCAATATAGGGCTTATACATATTATGGAAGTGAGAAAGGGATGACTGTAATTATGGTACTGCTTGAAGAGTGATAGAGACGAATGCCTATCATTAATATAAGACTGAATGAATGAATGCTGTAGATATAAAAGTGTTAATTGAGCTTGTGAATGAAATCAAATGAACGGTCAGCTTTGCTATGTATAAGAAGAATCTTTTAATAGAGTATGTAAAAAGTAATCTTTAGCATGAAATTATATCTAAAATGAGTCTTTTAATATTCTGTGACAATTAGCTGAGTATTATTTATAATTATTAGCTATGTAAGCATTGTGATAATTTAACATATAGATTATGATTTAATGTTAAGTATATTTTCATTTAATAATGTATCATTATTAAAGTTACGGGACCAAAATAAATGAGCGATTAATTTTACTACATTGTTTCATTAATTTACCTGCGTTAAAACTACATATTTTAGTGTAGCCCTGAAAAATTATACAAATGAAACTGGATTTTAAAAAATGAGCTGTTACCTGTGTTACCTAATTGCAATTTGTAGTAGAGCAAATAGATTCATTGAAGCGATGTTGTTGGCCTCGTGGCATTGAAATTAGGGAATGCAAAACCGTGGCAAAATGAAAACCGGTTTTTTTTTCGGTTATGGAGAGGTAAAACCGGTTAACCGGTTTTAAAACCGGTTTTTTTAATGTTCGCTCGTTTTTTTTTTCACGTTATTTCTATAGCTCGAATTATAGGTAATAACCGTGCCTAAGATTTAAAAATCGCAAACTGAGGAATTATAGTCGGTTAAAGTTAATGAAGAGAGTATAAAAGAAAACTCAAATTTATCATCACCATCTGCCTGCCCTGTTCCCAACCATTTGTGGTCGGCGCAATATGTACGCTTCTTCCATTCGTCTATTCTATCCGTTATACCAACTTTCACTCCTTTCTTAATAATATCATTTTTCACACAATCCATCCATCTCTTTTTCATCAAATTGATGGAAATAATAGTTTATTTAACTATTTAAATTCATCTTCATCAGATACTCGTTTATATAGACTACACGGTTCCTTTACTTTTGATTATATTTTACAACGAATGAAATCATAAAAACATATCACGTTTGCTTGGTTTTTAATTGCTATGATATATGATGACTTTATGTTAAAAAATAGATCAGTAGAAGTACTTATATAAACATTTATTGAATTATGTTTCGTATGTTATAGTATTAATTTCACACGTAATATTATGAACATGTCATATAGTATCGCCACAGCAACTTGCGTGTACACAAAAACGTGATTATGATTATACGAATGTTTTACTTAGATAAATTGTTGTCGTGCAGATGGTTAAAAAATAACACCAATCAGTCAGCTTGCTGTTTGGCATACAAAAGAGCCTTCGTTGACAGTAGTTGCTCCGATAGCATGAAATTAATGCTGGCATCCCGCAAGGCTCTGGATTATCCCCAACACTGTTCCACCAGCATATTAATGATATACTCTCTATTGCTAGCATTCATTTCTATGCAGATGAAATTACAGGGGACGCTCATTACACGAGCCTTCCAAATATTCCTCGTTCTATATTGGAGAAAAGGCGCGAAGTACTTGTATTAAATCGAGAGTACACAAACTAGTGACTCCGATTGGGGTTGACTAAACCTAGTCTATTTCAACCCCACTAAGTCACACGCAAGCCTGCGCATTCACCGTTGCGAAAAGTCTACTTTCTGTGGCTCCTCATTTCTAGAACATGTCCCTCAACATCACGAAAAGCATTGGGATCCTTCGCCTTAATATTTGTAGCGACGTTCTGTTCCAAAATCATCTACAAGGTATACAAAAAAGTCCGGCCCAAGTGGAGTAATGCTGTCTTCTGTGGGCACCTGGATACCAGCTTTGGTATTTAGACTCAGTTCAGCGACGTGCTGTTATAATTGTCGACGATCCCGAGCTCACAAGTGTTTTAAAGCCCCTTAGTCTGAGGAGAGACTGCCTTCTTATGTGTGTTCTATTTCTTTTCCAACGGACTGTATTCTGAAGAATTGTTTGACCTGATGCCCAGTTACCGTCTACCATCGTACTGTGCGGTTTCAAAGAAGCTTCCTATCGCGGACGCTCAGGCTGTGGAATGAGCTCCCCGCTTCAAAAAGTTTGAGGGTTGGCAACGTGCGAATGATAACCGTTATGTTGCAAGCGTCCATAGGCTACGGTAACTGGTTATCATAAGGCTGGTCGTAAGCTTGTTTGCTGCCTAAGTATTGTAAAAAAAAGTTTAACGTATTTTATATCTATCATAAAAACAATCATTATTATAAGTTATTTTCTTACCAGCTCAACACAATACACATCAACACACTTCAGTTCATCACAAAAATACTCAATGCATTGCACTCAGTTTACAAAAAGGCGGCAAATCTTCCTTTGTTAGGTTTTTCAAACATTGAAAGAATAACCGAAAATAATCGAAAAACCGGTTTTGATGCCATGTAAAACCGGTTTTTTTGGTTGGTCAAAACCGTACCGAATAACCGGTTTTTCGGTTTTCGGTGAAACCGGTTTGCATTCCCTAATTGAAATGAGCCGGCTCGACGAAAATATACCAACCGATGGAGGGGAAGCGCATGAAACGGCTGTGATGGTGGGGGGAATCCAACAATGCTCGCTTCCGTGTTATGTTCTAGCCGTTGCCAAATTACTAATTTAATTATTTACTCATGAAGACAAGACAGGCGGTAATATTTATTTGAACTCATTTGCCTGAGATCAGGTTACTACAAAATTCACATTTGTATGTGCTTACATAAAGGAAATCACGAGTATTAGATTTAAATTTAATTTCTGGAACGCAATTTTGCTATAAGTCAGACAGGGCCACAGCCATCACATAAGTTTCATGAATAAGTGAAATAATCAGAAAGTTCTCAAATTAAATACTAGCTTTCCCACGCGCGATTTGTAGAAGTTAATTTCAAATCCTCAGTACATATCCTTGGGAAGGACGAAGCGTCAGTGGATGTGAACCGTCCCGATTATCTGAAACTAAAGAAGACCAAAGGCAGCTGCAGCTAGCAGTTATACAAAGTTTGCGAAACACCTTGTGATCGTAATCCTGATTACAGATGGCTGGGTTATACATGTAGATCCCAAGAGTTTTGTTTTTCGATAATTGTCTGGTTTCGGCATTTTCAGCATTATAAAATAAAATGGAGTATAGACGGTCGTGACAGTAACGCCTGGAAAAGATTGATCAGTATGTTCAGACAGCTGCACTTGAGAGCCAGTTCCTTCTAGGCTTTGTGTGCGCACCACTTTCAGCCACATCAGTTACCCTGGTGAGATTGCGGCCAAATCTTAGAGGTATCTTAACAATCAGCCTAATATCCAGTGTCATAGCCAACTAAATATATGCCAAAAATAGAAGTCTGCGAAGAAAATAGAAAATCTTATAACATCTAAAGCATCATAGCAAGCTGATTCAGCGCTTGTCTAGGCTCTGGAGCGACAGACGTGGATCAAAATAAAATGACATTCCAGTGGTCCGCGGAATACCTACTCGAATATACTTGCCACGATTATTTTCCACGTAACTCTCGGTTTTTTAATGGAATTGCTGGTTTTGGTTTAGTGCCAGTATTAATTACGTGTTGAAATGTCTGAATTTTACATCATTTGTTTACCGAGGTAATTGTCTTAATCCTCATGCGAATAAGGTTGTGAGTCGCGTGATTTGGATATGTTAACCAACACCTGGTCAGGGACCGGCGTGGGTTGGCAGAGATTCATGTTCCAAGTTCAATGGTTTCCTTAATTACCTAATGTACCTATTCGTGGACGTAATTAGTAAGCGTTTGGACAGGCTCAATCATTTTTTACGCACGATGATGACATGTTTTAAAATTAAACTTCTTGAAGTTTAGAAAAACATATTCTTAAAATAAAAGCATTCAATTCCGTACCTAAGATTACTTTTCTTATTAATATATGAACAGGCACGAGTGGTGAGCACAGATAGGCAGTAGTGGGGGCAAGCTCGCGCATGTACACTTTTGGCCAAATCACAGTAGCCAAATGACACGCAAGAATCCAATAGACGACGAGCATTGACTGACGAACCAATCGTGTGCAACTCGGCGCTACCCCCTTCTACATTCCGCCAAACAGACCGAAAAAAATTGTGCTCACGACTCCTGTTCTTTACTATAAGTAAGTACGAACTTAGCGATATAGCTAAGTATAATATTATTCTAATATTAACCGCATATGTTAAGAATGTCTTGTTATTTGTACCTATTGTTGACAATAGGCAGGTACTTGGCAAATAAAGCTAAACTGCCATTAGCCATGTAACATTAAAATGACATTTGGATTCATACCAAATGGTTATTTTGGCCTTGTGTTGTAGGTGACCCTATTTATGTTTTCGCCGCAAATGCCAAAATATTTAATAGCCATAAAACATCAAGAGCAAAACCGGAATACTTAGCAATCATATTTATTTACAGTGAAGAAAAACATAAAACGGACATCTTGAAAATGAAGCGAAGGGAAAACATCGAATTTCACAGTGATCTTAAGCTTTCCGAGGAGGAAAAAGTCGCGGAAACCAAAGCACCAATGTAGATTAGAGTACTTTATCGTAGTATTGTCAAGCGATGCAGATGTGCTCTGGCAGCTGCACTTGAGAGGCCCTTCTAGGCTTGTTTTGCTTACCACCTTCGGCTACATAATCAATAACAATGATATAATAATACAATCTTTGTAGTGAAGCACAAATTATAAGCAACGTCAAAATAATATGTATAGTAAAAGTATTGATAGGTATGTACCTAACTAAATAGAGGAGATACATCTCAGGTAGACGTCTACCTGAGATGTATCTCCTCTAGTTCTAGCGCATGGGCTAATTTAGTTATTAGCGCATGGTATCCTTATTTCCTAGCTTGAACCATTCAGCCTTGGTCTCGCTCTACCTTTACATTCCAGACTATTTCAATCCCACTTATAATATGAAACAACCTTCGAAACGAAAATAAAGCGAAAATATTTACGATTCCGTGAAACATATTCCGACCAAAATACTCGCGCAGATACGCAGTAAGTTTTAAACTAATCAATCTGATGTGTTACATGTTGACTATGCACTGTAAACATAGATACATTAATGTAATAGAAGATAAAATTATAATAAGAACAGAATAACGCGCGAAACCGTGATTAATACATGAAAAATGTGTGTTAACATCACTTAACATGTACGTAGTTTAAGTGTTAATTATGATTTCTTTTGAAAACATAGATTCTTGTTCATATTCTATGGTAAATAGTTATCTATTTTAGCGTAAGTCGTTTCTAGATCTATGATTCATTGTCAGACTATTTTTGAGTTTGTGTTTGTCTAGTTGCACGTGTATAGAAAAGCCTTGAAAGAGGAACAATGAATGTGTTACTAAGTAATTCATTGACATAAACATTGCTTTTTAGAACGAAAATAAACACTCATTATTAGTTCACTTAAAACAAAACACAACAATATAAACTAACATCTTTGCTATTCGATTTCATCTCAATTTAGTATGATACATTTATTTTAGTAATGAATAGTCATGATATTATTTGATTAATGGTGGAATAAAGCGTTTTTGCTTAGTAAATTTTTCAGTCCAAGTCGGCATATTTTTTTAAATTTATTCAAGTTCACCTAAAAATAAACATAAATACAAAAAATAACAAAAAGGCCACGTTGAATGCCAATGCTGCCAGCCTTCTTAGCACGTTTACACAGGGCAGCGATCTGGCACAACGTTTTTACTTGTACATATTTAGATTTATTTTATAAACAGGATTTCTTTAAGATGTAGAATATTTAAATGATGGTTATTATAAGTTAAAAGTGACTTTCAGTCGCAGTTTAATACAAAAAGTAGTAATAATAAGAAGACGAAGTGATAACAAAATCGGAGGTGTTATCGCTGATGAGATATCTTCTACAACACCTAGAATATTGTGTATATACCCAATATACACAGTATGCCAGTACCAAAACATCAACTAATCTATATTTATTATTAGATACTATTCTGTACTCCACAACTGCGCTATGGTTTTCATCCGCATTCCTGAGAAGAAAAGTACTATATGTATAGATATATAGTATAGTATAGAACCAGTGGAGTAGCTTGCCCCAGAAGGGCCCTGTATTAAAACTGTTGGGGGCACTTCTACCTGACTGCGGTGAAGCCCAAATGGAGGGTAAAGATGTTTACGATTTTTGCTTAGGCGCAGCGCATACAGCAAAATAACGTATAGTATATTTTTTTTATACCACCAATTTTAATTCTAAGCAGTACCTACACACACGACGGACAAAAAGTCTGAGAAAGAATAGTATGTACCCAAATCTCTATTTCTTCTTCATTTTCTGTATTGAAAGTACAAAATAATACATCGCAATTTCTGACGTGTATAGCATGTACGTCCCTAGCTAGAGTGTCGCCGATAGAATGATCGAAGATGTACGTTGTCGTGTGCTGTGAATCTTTGAAGAATCCGTGACGGTCTTTTTGGTGTGCCACAAACTCCTTTTCACAAAAAGTCTGTCGTCTGTGCTGCACCTTAGCTACAGATTTTCGGGGCGCCTGATACGGCGGCAATGAAAATCAGATCTGTCGTTACGGCACAAATATTCGCATAAGAATGGGGTCCTTCCGGTGAAGGTTATTTTATTATTTTCGAAAAAGAAAATGGACACAATTAGGCTGGAAATTGTAAAAAATCGGGACAGTTAACTATCCGAGTGTGTCGCACGGATACCTCAGTGGATTCCTTTCTATTTATAATAAACTTTTAGTAGTGTAGTCGACTCATTCCGGCTGTCGTAGTCACATTCCTCGCTCCTACAATTTACGAGCGTATTCCGTATAAAATGATGTTTGTTTTTTTGTTCTTTGATCCCGAAAAAGTTGTCCTTGTAGGACAATAAAGAACAAATGTAGGACGATTGAGGTAGAATAACTAGTTAAATTGAGCCAACTATATGAGGCCATTGAGAGTGACAATTTTAGAATGAACAAAAGATGTTTTTGCCAAGTTGAACATGTCTTTAAAATTATTAGGTTTGTTAAATTGCGCATGAGTCGTTTCTTTGTGTACTGTTTAATGTTAGGACGTAGGTATCTACTCAATTTCTGACTCCAAATAATGATATCCTGTATAACTTGAACAATTTCCGATGTCAAAATATCAAAATTAGAGAAAATAGTTCTAAAACAGCCTTCTGGGAACCTTGCCCTTGGTTAATCGGAAGCAGCGGCAGGCTTGAGGAAATTTTCTATAAATAGATTGTATTTTGTACATATTATTTGTTGTAAATAAAGGTATATTTCACTGTTCTAAAACAACGCTTATATTTTCGCCAAATAGCTACAAAAACGGATTTCCAGTAGAGTACATGTGATTTATCTTTCTTCCGTTGATAATAAATTAAATTAATTTTCAAGTGTTCAAAACATATGAATCTAACCACAGCGTCCGTAACATTCGGCGTAAATTAATTCTCTTTTGTTTATTGTAATTTAAGTTATCGAACGAGAATAATCTTCATTATAAGTGCACTATCGATTTATCTATATAACTGTAACAATAAATAAAATTGATGTGTCTGTTTTTTACTATGCATAAGCGTGTGTTGACCAAAATCTGCTGATGATGTTGCCGAGGGTGGTTAGCCCACAAAGTGTGCACACTATTACCTGTGCTATTACATTCTCATGACCATATCACAACATGAATTGTGTTGACGACAAACTATTATGTCACCGCGTGGAGAGGAAGTTATTCAGAATATTACTCATCAAATAAAAGTTGCCACTTACAATAATTCTCTCATTATTCTAGGAATGTACCAACGAGGAAACGGAGGTGGAAGATCAAAGCAAGACTGATGCAGCTGCGAATAGCAACATTGTTGCAAGTCATTTATCATCGGGAAGTGCTACTGTATTATATATATATGTCTCATAAGACAGGATAAATTGTAGGCTAGACATTTTTAGGTTACTAGTGTTTGCAAAGGGAAACGATGAGATGAGTAAGCCACATTATTTTGATACGTGTATTGCCTTCATGCATAGACATATAAAAAAAAAACAAGATGGAGTGTCATCTTATACGAAAGTGAAGCAAAAAATTTCCTACGTGTGCGTGAGTAAAATCACACAGCACAAATGGTACTGAGCCTTATTGTCACTTTCGTGAACGTCTCAATATGGAATGACAACCGATCGGCTTCCTATGGTGTATATGTGTGTGTGAGGCCATGTATTTACAAGACCGCCGGCTTCCTATTACTTGCGTCACTTAAGAACACAGACCGTTCCGTCCTTCATTTTTTCTTGGTCTGAGCCTTCATGTTTGTCTAACTGATTGCTTTCCAAAATGGTACTGCTGCAAGTGGCTAGTAAAAGTTATACAAGTACAAGAGTGATGGTACTTGGTCGCCATATTTCGTGAAAAGTGTATTACTAAGCTTAATATTGGTGTATCTTGTAAGATTATTTTTATATCTTGTCCAAATAAAAAAAATCGACATACATCATTCAATGCATTAACACGTGTGAAGCGAGACAAAAATATCAACGATGGATAGCGCGTCAATTATCCCACAATTTTCGTCGTGCTAGGGTTATAAAACAAAATATAAAGACATGTGCACACCTGCCCGACGACACGTAGCGTCGCCCGCGCCGCGGCGCCGTCGACATAAAGTGGCAGCCCTAATCGAGGTATCGGTATTCGTTGTGTTGGCTCCACGCCAGAATGACAGCGCGCGCCGGTATGCGCTGCTTATATCGCCATCGGTCGGAAATCTCTCACTGAAATGTTAATGGATGTGTTGAAATCGGAAGGGAATATTTGTTAAAGGTGCTGGCAGGTGGAATTAGCTGGAGAATAAAAGAGTAAGCATAGATTGGTCGGAGTTGAGTAAGAGAAGGAAATCATGTCACACATGACATCATTCCGTAAGGAGTCTCATGCGTAAAGATTTAGAGGAAGGAAACGCTACGAAAAACGTAGAGGACATACAACGGAGAGTGTAGAGGTTCCGCTACGAAAAACTTAGACGATTCGCTACGGGTTGGAAACGTAGCAGTTGCGCTTGTAAAAATTACGCGTCCATACTAACAGTATACGTCCAAAAGACAATTTTACAGGATTGTAACAGAACTAAAGACTTCCGCACACCGCGAGTTGCTATAAAAAGTCGCAGGCCCAAATGCGTTTATTAATCAATAAGATTTGTTGAAAAACACAAAGCCTTTTTAGGTTTCCGGACCTTAAAAGGAAAAAATCGGAACCCTTATAAGACCACTCTGGTGTCCGTCCATCCGTATGTCACAAAGGTTTTATTCATTATAAACTAACAGGTATAAGTAAACCACGCTTCTGAAACTTAAGCCTCTTTGACAGAAGTTCAATGGTCAGATTATTACGATATGTGAAACAAAAAAAATGTTGCTAGCGAAAACTCGGAATCAGATTATTATTGCACACACAAATACTGTGAGCCATATATTATCATACAAAGAGTTTTATTAATTCTAACACTTCAGTAAATGTATGAATCGGTCTCGGGTTGAGATTTATAACGTGAAAATAAACTGAACGTTATATTCGTGGTGTTAATGACCTTACTGTTATTTTGAGAGGAATTTGTAATCTTAGAGCATTTTTACACTGGCAGATAGTATACGTCTGGACTTTCATCTCTTGGAATAATATCTGCCGAATATAATGCTGTAACCAGCTTAGTTTGTTGGATTTAGTTAATGTTGACAGAGAAAAAAGTAATTTAATTTTTATCGACTTCAAAATACACTAAAAAGTATGAAATAACTCTAATCTGACACTGATTTGAAGTCAGCAAAAGAGCACGACTCACACACACATTGCAAATATTTACTATTAAAAATATTCGACTCGTATTTTTTCTTTCGTCAAAAAATAATGAAGATATCGTGTGTTGAAGTTGAAGTTCCGCGTGACGTGACGACACGTTAGAGTACACTTTTTACTCTAAAGTGACGTCACGAGCCCCCACTCCCGAACTTTGACTCGCTTTATCTCAATCAATTTTAAATGTTTTGGTAAAAAAAAACGTGTGTAACACTATGTCGGTAAATGTCGGTAAACAAGCTTACGGCCCGCCTGATGGCAAGCGGTTACCGTAGCCCATAGAGGTGAGTATGCCGTAGCCATATGGACGCTTGCAACACACGAGGCATCACTCACGCGTTACCGACCCGCGCCCCCTCCCCAATGAGCTCTGGCGACCTTACTCACGCGCAGGAACACAACAAAGTTATTTTTTATTTGGCTGCGGTATTCTGTAAGGTGGAGGTACTTCCCCAGTCGAGCTGCTCTTTGAGCGAATAAACGCTATGCTCCTCTCTTATTGAATTACATAAAGCACAGTATTAGCCCAGTAACTAAATACATATAATTGCTCATTTAATCATTTAAATGAGGTTATTGTTCTGGGGGCCTACCACAAGCTCTTAAAACAAGGTTAAAATAACCTTATTTTGCGTTTTCGTACCATGACATCCTTAAAAATAAGCTTATTATAGGCATAAAACAATATTGTTTTGTTAGCAGGTTTGATGACGTCACCTCTAATCGTTCATTCAAATCGTACCATGATGTGTCTTTTGACAACTAGCATTATGGTTTTTATGTCAATTGCATATATCAATCAAAATATAACATTATATACGCGACGAATTATCCAAATTTATGATAAAAATATCTATTATTATAGTGATATAAAGTCGTAGTAGTAGATCGTATTTATTTAACTTATCGAATTAATTGTGTATCTCTAGCCTTCTAGCTTTTGCCATCTAGCATTTCAAGATGGCAAATGAATATGAACTATTTGTGTTTTTGGAAGCAAATACCAAAGAAGCCAATAATAGATACACGAAAGCGACGTGGTATGCATCTATGCTACGTGAGGAATCAACACTTTCGCATGCAATGGACCAAAATGCCATTTGCTATCGAAACCATACGACCGTATGGGTTTGAAGCTCACCGCTTTGAGTGGCTCGCATATTGTCACCAAAATAATCGAGGCCTCGGGCGGGGAGCTTTTTCGCGCATTAGCTTGGCTAGCCTGTTGGGAAAATTGCCGATAATCTACGGCAGCCTAGAGGAAAATTTATATACGAGTGCTAGATTGTATTTCATTTATTTGTTG
The DNA here is from genome assembly GCA_947623365.1 of Achlya flavicornis. Classification (NCBI taxonomy): domain Eukaryota; kingdom Metazoa; phylum Arthropoda; class Insecta; order Lepidoptera; family Drepanidae; genus Achlya; species Achlya flavicornis. The sequence continues at coordinate 3,925,619 of OX392474.1, forward strand.
TAAATATTTAATATCGTATAGATTAAGCTTTACTGTGATTGTACTGTATTCATAAACGTTTATATACCTAAATACACATAATTTTTCATTGTATGACCTGCAACTACAGTAGCATTCCTGACAAAAGGTAATAAATAAAAATATGTGTTGATTCCTGTGGTAAATTCTTTATTTATATAATTTAAAGACAATAGGTACCTGCCTAGACTATAGGTATTAAGACTGAAGTGCCATACATAAATATAAACCTACCTAGGTATATATTTATGTATGAACTTTGTCTCAGTTTTTGTAATGACCAAGAAGTGCTCCATTGCTTTGCTAGTTGAGGATTAGGTACCTATTTCTCTCCAGCACATATCTTAGAGTAGTTACTTTGAATTCCGGCGAATTCTTCACTGCAAAATGAATAAAATAATACTTGAATTACTTCTGTTTGTAACCATGCCATATTAAATTTCATTCACTGAATATCACTATTGAACGGCGGCCCCTTGCCTTGTTTTCATATTGACCTAAGTAATATTAATTCAAGTAATATAAAAGTCGATATACATAAAATAAATATTTGTATTATTTCAAAATATGTAGTGCAACAGGGCACATTGAGTTTCAAAATTCGTGCGTCACAATTGACAAGTATTTTTTTTGTCCCGTTCCATCCTATAGGGCCATCATCTTCTCTCACAAAATAACCTTATTGCCAGACTGTTTTGTTTTCACCTTATAATAATATTACTTTGATTCGTACCATGAGCTCAATCGTTCAACATTGATATAACATTGCTAAGTGCCGAGAAAGAATGAATGATTTGTAAGAATTTGTCTATGGCTTGCTACAACCTGATAAAAGATAAAAAGAAATAACGATATATTAACTGTATAGTGCCATTTCTTTCACACGTTGGACCGAAATGATTTGAGGTTCTTCATCTTTTAGCAAAGTATTAAATTAAACTAATTGTAAAGTATAAGTAACTAAAAGAATAAAATATTTTCGAGTAATTTCTATAAAATGCATACAAATATTTTAAAATGTTATTATGAAGAGTAAGGAAATTAATTGAAAAAATATATAGACTGCCGACTCTAGATTATCAAATGAAATGAATCGGAACAAAATATTTACCTGTCATTCTTGTCATACTCAAATGTCTTATAAAGATATCCAAGATATTTAGTTATTATTTTATTAATACATTTGTTTATGTAATTTAATAACAAACAAAGTGCAATCAACATGGAAACATCTTAATAGTATATTCGACAGTAATATTCAGTGCATGAAATTTAAGATGTCATGGTTATAAACATTTGTAAGTTGCACAAATGTTGCAATTCATTTTGTAGAGTTGTAGCCGAAGAGTTCGCCAGAGATCCAGTCAGCAGGTAGAAATGGTTAAATACAAACAGACCAAAAATACCGCCTTCAATCGATATCTACAAGCGAAGGAGTACTCTCAAAAAAGTGTACGTAGATATGGAGAGGCTGGTCTAAAGTGAAGTCTAAGAACCTATAAACGCTGAAATAAAGTTTGAGTTTTTCTGTATCTGCAAGATTGTTTAATGCCATACTTATATTGTGTATAATTATCTTACTCTCATTAAACTTATGTGAATAAAGAATGTAGGTACATAATACTTTCGTGTTTTTATTCATTGTGTTATTGACGGGAATCCTACTGTAGTTGCAGGTCTTGGAATTAAACATATTATGTGTATGTAGGTATATAAATATTTGCCGCTGTTGTCGATCATCGACAAGGTTCCAGGTTCAAGCTCGTTATTGGCAGTGTTTCCTCTTTGGATAGCCAAGCTAATGCGTTGTCACAAAAAGCTCCCCACCAACCGGTTTGCCGAGGTTTTGATGATAATGTGTGAGCAAATCAGCGAGCTTCAGACCCCCACGGTTCTATCCACAGCCACAAAGGCTACAGAAAGTTAGGTCCAATGGATGTGTATTTTAGAATTTCCCGCACGGTTACATCTGCTCTGCAACAGTATAGCAGATTGTAGTGAGTTGAGTTTTCAATACAAATATATAATATATAATACTTAATTAATATTTTACTACATTAGATGGTTAAAATGATTATCTTTATAGATTATTATAAGTCTGTCGTCTGTCCGTCTGTTGACAATAATATATTCCATCCAGGCTAATGTAGGTTACGACCAATTCTAGAAAATTTGCCAGAGAATCTAGGTAGTTTGGATTCCAGGAACACAGGGACTACTCTGTGTACTAACACTGCAGGAAAGTTAACTTTATGGATTAATCTGGGGTTATTCGATGTACGTTGGTTATAATGAAAACAGGATATTAATAGTGGGTGGTACCTAAATGAAAAGTCACTAAATATATAAACACGATATTTAAAGCTCCGCTTTATCTAAATAAATCTTAAGGCTAAGGGTCGAGGGATCGATATTACTAACGTAGATGCATAGTTGTGTAGTGAACGACAAGTGCAATTAAAAACTTTATAAACAATCGGTTATATTATTTTGGGATGATACCTAATCTCGCAATCCCGATATATTCATTATATAAGTAAATAAATTCGATATAATTACTTTATATGACACTATAATAGATTTTTATAACATAAATTTGGAAAACAATGTTATTTTCAGCTTGTAAATACAACGTATATAAGATTGCTAAATTTGACATTAAAACAATAATGTTAATTGTCAAAAGCTTATAAAAAATAGCTCATGGTACGAATTGAATGAACCATTATGGTAAATAAACAAGGTTGTTTTCATGCATAAAATAAGCTTGTTTTAGGGACATCATGGTACGAAAAGAAGAATAAGGTTGTTTGAAAGAGCGAGAGAGTATGGATGAGTGACAGAGATGAGAATTGTTAAGAGAGAGAAAGTTGCTTAGGCCCATAGCGTTATTTCTTTTCATCTTTAATGAGCCCATAGACAAATTCTCAAAAATCATTCGTTCTTAGCAGCAATATAACAATCATATAACAATAGTGTTTGGTAGAGGTCATGGTACGAATATAAATAAGGTTATTATATGCTGGAAACAAAACAGTATTGCAATAAGGTTGTTTTGTAAAAGATGGGGGTAGGCCCCCTGATACCTAAATTACTTTACTAAACAGAAAAAAGGAAACAAAGTACGTAAGTACATTCATCATCATCATCATCAGCCCATAATGTCCCACTGCTGAGCACGGGCCTCCTTTCACAAATGAGGGTGAAATAAAATGGGCAGATACTCCACCACGAGTGCCCATTGCGGATTTGTGGAGGTAGGCTAGTGGTCAACCTACTGTTGGAATTTTTCAAGCCGCTTATATGTGATAACCGGAACCAACGGCTTTACGTGCCTTCCCAAGCACGATTTGAAATACCTCTAGGCGGTCACCCATCCAGGTACCGACCACGACATACGTAGCTTAACTTTGCCGATCGAATAAGAACAGCTAATCATGCTACACCACGAGCGCTTCGCCAACAATACGTACATTCACTGAGTTTTAATTCTGGAACAACGATTCAAATGCAATTGAGACCGATTGTTTTGAGTGCAGCTTCCTTTACTCGAATGTTTGCATCATAGTTAATAGCGGAAATTCTGTTTGATATCAACCGTGGAGATGCCTGCCTAGACGCTGAGTGATCGGCTGTTAATGCGTTTAGAATAAACAACATGTGCAAATTGACTGACATTAGATAGAGCTAAGGTGTTGCGTGAAAATCTTAGTATTTACTTACCTAAAAACTGTATGACGTATTATAACAACTGTACATGCAATTTTGTATGATGTAATATTCTGAAACGAATTTAAAAGAATGCAATGATTAATGTTTATTGCTAATATAGTACATAAATAGTATTTTCTGTGAGAGGTAGAGCATAAAAAAATTCTAAATCATTTATTCAAATAGATCTTCGCAGGCACTTATGAAGAGTCTGACTATAATACCGGTTCGGAAGGTTGCATTTGCTGATAATTAGTAGTGTGATAATAGATTAATTACATAATATTTGCATTCTAATCGCACTGATAACAATTGCGTGCACCGGAGCGGCGGCAAAACTACAATGTAAACTGAATCTATATTTAATAAGTAAATAAATGGCAAAATTAAGCAGTCCAGCCCCCACAAGCAGCACCTGTTCACAAGTATGACACGTGTGGCAGCCATCGCCCTCCTCGCCATAGGTATTGGAGGGAATTGAGCGACCCGTCACACGACGCCGCCGCAAGTAAAGGCCGCCTTAGAAAAAACAAAAAAATACTCAAAAAAAAAAACATTGCGTTTATTCACACATACCTAATACCAAAATATGGTGAATCTTGGCGTGTAAATAGCCAAATCACCGGTGTACTTGCGTACGGGAAATACTTTAGCACAGGCCTAAAAGTATGGCTGCCTTGTAATAATGAAATTTATGATGAAGTGATTAGAAAACGAGTAACACCACTGTGCAGTTATAAAAATCGCCCACTCACCTCTTACATCGAACCTGGAAGCCTCTCTTATCAGGGTAAAGTCATAATCCAGTTTTTGAAGACCACAAGGAATACGAGTGGATGCCGGCCGGCAATCTTCATCCGAATATATCTTCGGAATTCACAAGCAGAAGGGTAAGATTTCTTGGTGGCTAAATAACTTTATTATTTATGTTTTGTTTACGCAAGGTCTGCAAAGTATTAAGTTTGTAGATTTATTCATAATAGATAATGGACACTATAATATTTTTCTTCTGTTTTGTTTTTGATTTTGTATGTGACATCTGTAGATAACTAATGTATTTTTATTTTATCATATATATTTTTTCATACTGTAATATTTGCACGCCATCGTGGCAAACATGAAGGTCCTTATATAATATTAATATTTTAACATCAATTTACTAACCATGTTTCTGGCAAATAAATTATGTTTATCTTTACAATTTCCTTATGTGTAAGGTTTTTCGAAACAGCACCCTTATGGTGATTAGGGGAATACGGGTGACTCTACGGGGTGGAAAGCTAGTCTCTGTTTCTATAAATGCTGTAATTAATGTCCATTTCCTCGCTATTTTCAAATGACATGTGCCTGAGTAGAGTTCTTCGTATAAGCTGTTTAATTACAGGATATAAATTTCAGATTTCTAAGAGTTATTACAAAACAATCAAAACCAACTGGGACGGTTTACCAAATACCGGTTGATTGAGTAAACAACTGCATAACTTACGAAAATCGATTGATATTAAAATTCGAGAGTTTAATAATACGTAGTAAACGAAACAATATTTATTTTGATGCAAACATTCTCAATAATTCATAAATAAATCTGGGGCATTATGCTGCGCAAAAATATTTGTCACAGCACAGAAATACACTTTATATATCTTTGTTCGCTTTATTTTCAAAGGGATAAACAGATGTTCAGTGTCATCGTGTGAGTTTATTTTCAGATTATGATACTACTAGCTGTCTCCCGCGGTTTCACCCGCGTTCCAGGGATAAAAAGTAGCCTATGTCCATCTCCATACCATAGGCTATCTGAATACCAAATTTCATAGTGATCCGTTGAGTAGTTGAGGCGTGAAGGCAAACAAATAAACAAACAAACTCACTTTCGCATTTATAATATTAAGTTAGGATTTCAAAGTTTAGTATGCCCACTGCAGTGTTAATAAAAAGTCGCAGTAATTTGAGTTTATTTTAAGGTGACTAAAAATTAATTAATAAATATCACGATAGCCATTTTCGTACACGGCCATGTGATCCCAATCTAAGCAGAGCTTTTAATATGAAATCCAGATTACTGCATACTACCTACCTACTTATAAGAATACACAAGCATAGAACAAACTGATGCACAAAAATGTAAGTACCTACTAGGAAAAAATACTACTACAGTGGAACTACGCACAGCGGCGGATTTGCAGTCTTGGACGGTATAGGCCATGTAGTAAGTACCAGCCACCCCTTTCTCAGCACCCATCATATACTACCTACATAATGAATTTATTTTTTTTAAATTTTATTTTACTTTAATGGCACACCAACAGCTTATAGACAATACAATACACACATCACATACACATAAGTTTAAGACAAGCCTACTCACCAATAAAAGGTGTGAAACAACATTTATATCGATACTTAGCATAACATACAGATTATATACATAAAATTTATATAGATACGGATATTAAATTAACATTAATTAAAACACGGATTTAACAACAAGAAAGGAACAAGCTAGAAAATAATACAATAAAATTACTTATTTCAAAAACAGATTATTTTAAATTGTTTTTTTTTATTTATCCAATGTGTCAAGGGATGATGACATGGCCGCATGGAGCCTGGATGTTATTGCCAACTATTATCGAAATTTAGTTAACTATAATATCTGCTATTATATATAATTGCACGTAACATATACATATGTATAATCTCTATATTTTATACCTACATAAACTGTACGACAGTGATTTAGGAAGATTTTTAAGAGAGGTAGAGCATAGCGTTTATTCGCTCAAAGCAGCTCGACTGGGGAAGTACCTCCACCTTATAGAATACCGCAGCCAAATAACTTTATGTTGTGTAAAGTTGTGTTCCTGCGCGTGAGTAAGGTCGCCAGAGCTCATAGGGGAGGGGGGAAAGGTCGGTAACGCGTGAGCGATGCTTCGTGTGTTGCAAGCGTCCATATGGCTACGGTAACCGCTTACCATCAGGTGGGCCGTATGCTTGTTTACCGACTAAGTTGTTAAAAAAAAAAAAGATTATTGTTATAAGATGAGGTGCTGTGCGGCCCGTCATAATGTGCGCGAGCCTCAGTGAATTTTTGTTCCGATTTGCCGCCCCTAATATTTGGCCGCCCTAGGCCCGGGCCACAGAATAAATAATAGTACTAACGTACCCGGGCCTACTGGGCCTTAGGGCAAATCCGCCTCTGACTACGCATTTTCAGTTACATGAAACATCTTCACCGTAAATCAAAGGCTGATGATTTCTAACAAATATTTTCAGGGCCAGATGTTTTGTTTGCCATAATAAAATAACACGTCGATTTAGATCGTTACTATGAATTGAGTGCCAATAAAAATATATATGAACCTGGTGAGAGGGCAACTAGGATACCTCAAGTTCATTTTCAAGGTGAGGTCGGTACAAAAATAAACTCATCACACTTTCCCAAGTAGTGTAACAACTAGCAAATCACGAAATTTCCCATATCATTTTCTTTTGTTCATTGTTAGAGCTACTGCTGAACATAGGCCTTCCCCAATGGTTTCCACTTCGAACGGTTCTGGGCCGCTAGCATCCAGCGGCACCGAGCGACTGAACAGGTCGTCGGTCCACCTGGTGGGAGGTTGTCCCGCTCGGCGCTTTCCAGTACGTGGTCGCCACTCCAATTGTTATGGTACCTAATTATAAATGGGCTTGCGTTTGGCCACTGACCCGTCCATAAAGAACGATGGCGAAGCCTCAGGTGGAGGAGTAACGTAATGACGATGGTGGCCTAAATTACCTTGATTAGTATGTGAAATTTATCAGGAAATACAACTCTTACACACGCACACACACACAATGCACGCGACGGGATGAGAGGACGTTGGGTCCTGAATCACAGTTAACACAGTCAAATAATTTATTCTACTAACTTATGTCAATCTCAATAAATTATTCTTATTCTTAATAATAATTAATTACTCCATGTTTCGAAGAAGGCACACGCCACGTGCTTTGTATCAAGACAGGACAAATATAAACAGTTTATTAGGCTGCATTCCATTCGTATTCGGTCGGCTGATGCCGGTGACCCACTTACAGCTGTGTCCCGCTGGTATGCGACACATTCCGATCGTACCATGTCCACTATACACACTCTGGACAGGTCTGGAGCCTGCTTCTCGTCACTAAAACACAACGGCGAAGAAGGTCGAATTTAATATGTTATTTATTGCTTTTAATTGCTAGTTATTGGTTTTACGATTTTTGGTGTATTTTAAGTATCCTGACTACTATAGTACATATACTATACTATACTTCTACTTAATAATATTATAAATGCGAATGTGAGTTTGTTTGTTACGCTTTAACAGCTTCACTACTCAACCGATCACGATGGAATTTGGCACACAGATAGCCTATGGTATGGAGAAGGACATTGACTACTTTTTATCCCAGGAACGCGGGTGAAACTGTAGGGGACAGCTAGTATCAGATAAATGCCTGAAAAGCTCATCTTTTCAAACCAGATCCAGTAGTAAACCAATGCCAGAGGCCCCCTGTCAGTTTATGCAAGTTCCCTAGTCTAGTTCTACTACTAGACAATCAAGTTAGATTAGACTACATATAGCATTCAAGGCTTTCAAATCGGCTAACAATGACACCCCGAAAAATTGCGGTGGTTGAGGTTACAATAAAACCAATAACTACTTAGTTCTTTACAAACACTGCTACACTATAACCGCGCGTGTCAATCCGAACTCAGTAAATAAGCATAGAGCCCGCCTGATGGTAAGCAGTTACCGTAGCCATATGGACGCTTGCAACACACGAGGCATCACTCACGCGTTACCGATCCTTTCCCCTCTCCAATCAATTCTGGCGACCTTACTCACGCGCAGGAACACAACATTATAGTTATTTGACTAAGGTATTCTGTAAGGTGGAGGTAGAGCTGCTGTTTGAGCGAATAAACGCTATGCTCTACCTCTCTTTTACACACGCACAAAGGCCATATCCTTGTGTAGAAATATTGGAGGAGACGAATCACCGGGACGACATGAAGAAAGTAAACACGCCTCAATATAAAATTGTTATGATTACAAATATTAGTTTAGGAGATGATGTATTTGCAATGTGCTAGGAAAGTTTCTATTACTTGAAGGTCGAGAAGGTAATAAAAAGACGTATTGTTTGCTCCCAGACTAGCAAATTACTCACTGAAGTATTTCTTTGATTTTTGAGCGAAGGAAAACTACAGCGTTGTTTTTTTAATGGCGTGAATAACAAAGCTGTAAGAAAGTTATGTTTGTAAACAGAATTAGGTCCCAGGAATGTTTGGAACGGTCCATGGTTAGATATAGCTGAGTCTGTAGGCAGGGCTGCTAGGGTTGGCAGGTAGGAAGTTATTATTTCCTGCACTGTAGCATAATGAAAACATTTATGTAACGAGAAAGGTTTATTACGTGGTTTAGTGTTATAAAGTTTGCTACGTTTATAACTCTTGTCTAAATTTGAGTTTCATTAAATTAATGCAGTATAAAGGGGTTTATTCGTTGGTCGATTCCAGATCATTCATTATGGCTTATGGTAACAGGATTATAAGATTTTTTCCGGGAAGATGTGGCAACCTCAACACCAGACATGAGCGGATGATCAAAGGAAGCTCCAATGTGGCGCCACTGCGCCACACACCGTAAACAAAACATCGTTATAAAACCTCTTCGTTCGCAAACTTTGTAAATACTGCCCATTGCTAATCAAACATCACTAATAAATCTTTATTTCAAGTCAGTTCTACATGAATCATACCATACGTAACTCTTTAATTATGTTAGTACATACACTGTCAGTAGAGTATGTTAGTTAACTTGACAGCCAATTCCATATATGTGTGCTTCCTACCTTCGGCGACATCATGACTGATCTCGGTGAAATCGTGGACAAATATTCATAGTATACTTTACTAGCTTTTGCTCGCGGCTTCGCCCGCGTGGCCTATAGGAAACAAATGACATATTTTTCTACAATAATAAAAGAAAACAACTTCATACCGCTTCGAGGGTGGAATTATTAAAAACGCTGAGACACGTATAAATTAATTTTCAAACTTCGGCCTAAACACAAAAGACCCTGTCTTCGAAACTGACGGACTTTCATACAAACTTTCATCCCCTATTTTACCCCCTTTGGGGTAGAATTTCGAAAAACCCTTTCTTAGTAGGTATTCCTACCTACTCTTCGCACAGAGTATAGCCTCTAAATTTTATGTCTCTAGGACCAGCGGTTTAGGCTGTGCGTTGATATATCAGTCAGTCAGTCAGTCAGGGCTTTGAATTTTATATAAATAGATAGGAGCACCCTAATGTTGAAAATATAATAACCAGGCCTACCGGCATTCCAAGTTAGTTCCATAATCAGTTTTTCATATTGATGGATCAGACTTCTGCCTCTTATTACTTAATACTGTTATACAAATAACCTGTATAAAAATATCTATGAATAGTGCATGTTTTTTACCTGTTTTCTTCCAAAGTATTGTATGCCAGCCAAGTAACTCACGTGAGTGTTGCCAGACGAAACAGACGAATGTATCTCGTACTATCATTCCAATGTTTTGCTTTTCACATGTCAGTTACGCAAGTGTTTTTGAGAATGAGCTGTTGGTGACTAATGAGAACACTGCCGCGACAAAGTCTGTTTGTACTTTCATTGTGTAATGATGCGCGATGATTCTTGTGAGCTTTTTTTATTCTTATGGTAACTGGGTACCGTCGCTTATGGTATGGACACTAGCAATACTAAGGAGATTGCTAATGTGTTGCCAAATTTTAAGCTCTTCCTCGCAAGAAATCTCGTAGTAGGTACATACCCTTATCAATCTACTGAGATTTTCTATAGTGGCCACCTTCACCAACTGCTAGGACATAAAAGACGGCACAAGGTCGTAGTAGGTACAGGTCGGTTAACTAAAGCTGGCACGTTTCAACACATTTACACCGTCTCTCTCGCGCAAAGTCAAGCTTATGAGTATGAAGGAGACAGTTATTGTTTTGCTTTTGCTACTGCTCATAAATATAGAGTGGTCTATTTTTGCATTCGTCCATTAGACTTGACTGATTGCAAATTTATGAGTACTGTGAACGTGCCAGCTTTCGTTAACCGACCTGTACAGTAGTACCCAACTAATATTGCTTACCGATGTACCTGCGCAGAAGAAACATTTTCAAAGCGCGGGAAATGCTATTGGTCGGCAGCTGCCGCCATGTGTGCGGAGGGGCGTGACTTGCGAGTGAACTGACAGCTGCAGTGTATTATGTACCTTATAGTAGTGATCTAAGGTTGATTGTAAGTTTTAAGCATTCTTTCGTTAATCTTCGGGCCATACTTTCTTTTCTGTGCGAACGAAGATTCACGACGCGCCTTATCGGTTGGGTACTACCTTGGTACTTTTGGTACCTACATATTATGAAGAATAAATTATGCGTTGAATATAATAATATTAGATTAATTATTGTGTCAGTTGCTAAGAAGTCCGTGACATACAAACGTGGCATGTCCAATCTACGAACAGCACATGAAACATTACAATCAGCAGTATTTTATGTTTTGTCTGTGACCATTTAACTGGCGGTTGTCGTCGTTTATAACCTAGATGCGTCGATAAAGAATTTTTCAGCAATTTATTAGCCGCAGGTTGACCTATCTAGATCATGTGCATCTAATAATAATGTAGAATGTATGAAGAGTTTAAAATATTTTCATAATTCCTATATCATTTTAGTTTCACCCGCGTACGGTTTGTTTTTTTTTTTGCGCGGAATACTAATTATTATTCTGAAATAAAAATAGCATTACTTACTCCTTATAACATCAGCCATCTGCCAGTAAGTTCTTTTTAAATCGATCCTGCCATTACGGAGATTATCCGGAACAAACAGAAACAGACAGACTAAATAATATTTTTTTTTTGGTATAAGTACCGTATATGTAATAGTGTATAATATAGTTATAATAGTGTAATACATTTAGTAAAAAGCTGTAATTTTAACATAACATAAAGACATTTCAATTTTATTTATTTGTGTATATTTACCATACCACTTGTGTTTAGTTATGACCATGGTAAGTGACAATGTGGCAATTAATAGTGTAAATGTAGAGTTTAGTAAAAAAAAGACGTAGACTTAATTAGAATCCAAGATAAGGGCAGTCTCAAAGACGATGAACATTTCTATAATATGTAATTTACTTGATAACCTTTGCGTGCAATGTCACGGCAAAATGCTAGTTTATAAATGTATTTCTAGTAACTGCGTTGCATATGTTTTTTTATATACTTTAAATAAAACGACCCAATTCTGTTTAATATAATAAAAAATACATATAAAAGTCGTTTATTTGCGTTATGAATTGGAATCACGAACCTTCAAACCCATTTTTAGGGATCCTTAGTCAACAGGGAACCTTTATAGTATGACTATGTCCGAACGTCTGTCGAGTTCAACCACCATCAGTCATCCGAGCCTCTACAATTCAAAGTTTGTACTACAAAAACTAAACAACTATTTGATAAAAGCAAAACAAAACTCATAGACAGACAAAATAGATTTATTGACAAAAGATTTATGATCAAAAAAGATCATACTGGTTACTTATGTGTACCAGTGACAGTATAAACGAGTAGAAATGTAATACAATAATTCCTACATAATCTTTTCAATTGCATGTTTATACTATTGTAAAACGACCAGGGTATTACATCACGAAGATCTCTTATTAGAGACGTCGAGTCATAGTTGCTGGCGCGAAAATAAAAATAAGTTGTTGTATTCTTTTCAACATATAACACACCTGTCTCCACAATGAGATATGCACAACACTACAGATATTCATATGAGTGACGTCGATTGCCGTGATGAAGATAACGGGTTCTTTCTGTGAAGGAAAACATCGCAAAGGATCATGGCGAGATTTGTACAAAAAATTAAGATTTTTAGAGACGTTGGAATGACGTTAATTATAACGTAAAACGTGTCCTTCTCTAAAAATCTGATCCTTGGTGCCTAAGGAACAACTTGAGCCATTTAAAATATTTTTAGAACCCCGGGATAGAAATGCGAATTTCTATGGCAAGCCGGCGAATCACGACTATTTGCGACCAGAACCATTATGTTGTTGTTATGTTTTGCGGGGTTGCCGGTAATGTAATCTCAACATTGGAAGTGATTAAATACCCTCTAAAATGTTTTATTTTTTTGTACAAATCAATGTATAGAGCTCGCCATGATCTTTAAAAATACACTAAACGTGCCTACCATTCACTGTAACATCCATTTATCAAACTACCTTCTCAAGAATTCTCAATTCTTTCTCGTAAATACGATTATAAATTGTTCGGTAAATAAATGTCATGAATGGTCTGGAAATGTAGGCATTAGACAAAATGGAATACAGCTAAAGTATTAAGGTAATAAGTATCTTGGATCACGACTCGCTTGTGGCCAGGGCCTAAACCTTCAACCCAACTGTCCTAACAAGTCATATAATTCGTAAAATAAACTGTTGAATCATTTCAAACAGACATAAATAAGCGAAGAAGGTAAGACACTTCATGAACGTAAAGCATCCATAAAATAATGGAATAAAATTATACAAGCAAAGTGTAAACATTATAAAGGCTATCAAAAGTTCCAGGAATAAATTGGCTCGATCCAAGGAGGTGAATGCCATAAGGAGTGGCATCATTTTGTATTGGGTATTAGTCATCGGTGCAAGACCCCTGAAACGCATTCCTGGTGAAGCCTGGCACCGTGCCAGACCCAGGGCTGGCAATCAGGTGTTTAATAGTTATTTGGCATTTGGCTGCCAAATGTATTTATGATGCTCTTATGAAAAGTGAATCGTTAGATGCTGCGGGATTCCTTGTGTAGATTATTACATACTAGATTATGTAATGCGGTTTTTATCTTGCTGTTTTCACTTAATCATGTAGGTACGTATATTTACTTCATTGAAATCCTATTTTTTTCAATTTCCTCTCTAAATGTTGCTGTTTCTTTTTTAACATTTCTTAAATCCCAAAATACTCAATGAATTCCAGCACACATCCTATATTTTAATCATCAACACAATTTGGTAAGTTTAATCGTAAATCTTCTATATTTGTCACATGTCGTGTTTAAATCCGAGCGATTCGCGGGATTACTGTAGTGTTGTTCCAGAGACGTGCGATATTATTCATTGGTGCTCACATCTGTGGTGATGACGTCACGGTACTCGTCATCGGCGCCTAGTTCTTTTTAGATCTCGATAAATAATTTAGACGCGAGGAGCATACCAGCGCCACGCCCTCAATGTGTTCGAGAAATGAATTTGCTGTCAAATATAATTTGAAATATCAATCCTTTTTTGATGCACCTTACCAGGGCCTAAACCAAGCCTAAACTGAATAAATGACTTTTTGATTTTGATTGATGAACACTATTGAAAGTATTTTTTTTATACAACTTAGTCGATAAACAAGCATATGGCCTACCTGATGGTAAGCGGTTACCGTAGCCATATGGACGCTTGCAAAACAAGAAGCATCGCTCACGCGTTACAAACCTTTCCCCCCTCCCCTATGAGCTCTGGCGACCTTACTCACGCGCAGGAACACAACTTTGCACAACTTAAGTTATTTGCTGGCTACAGAAACAATAGCCCTAATTGCCTTCTAGGCTTTGTATAGTCCGACAACATATTAGCAATCCCGCTGGCATTGTATTCGGTTCACTAAAGTGTAGCATGACTTCATAGACACACAACCGCACAACGCATCGCTAATTTCTAACAATTACGGCATGGTATTACATAATTGAAAAGGTCATGCGTTCTCTCTCAATAGACTCGCTCCACTTCTCTCCACTCGCTCTCCATGTTAACTATAAAATAAACTAGCTGCCTCCCACGGTATTGGGATGAAAAGTAGCTTATATCACTCGGGAACAATGCAGATTAAAATGAGTGACAGAACTTTTAAAATCGGACAGGTGGTTCATTAGGCCTTTAGTTTATGGCACTGATTTAAAGAGGCAGTTGTAAATAGCGGTTTTGGTAAGTTAAAAATTATAAATGGCACGTTTAATAACTAGTTCAGCAGTTAAAACTAAGCAGTAAAGTAAACAAATATGAGTAATAAAAAATAATGAAATGGATCAGTGAATATATAATTGAGCAGGAAATAATTAAATGGGCGGTAAAAATTATTGAACGAGCGGTTACGTGTGGGCAGTAATAAATCGGAATTTGTCGGTAAGAAATCTCATTCTAAGCAATTCTATAAACAACGTGGTGGTAAAGTAGTTTTCGAGATATAGCGGTGTGACGGATGGACGGACAGACGGACGAAGTCGCACCATAAGGGTTCCTTTTTACCTTTTTGGTACGGGCAGTAATAAATCGGAATTTGTCGGTAAGAAATCTCATTCTAAGCAATTCTATAAACAATGAGGTGGTAAAGTAGTTTTCGAGATATAGCGGTGTGACGGACGGACAGACAGACGGACCAAGTCGCACCATAAGGGTTCCTTTTTACCTTTTAGGTACGGAACCCTAAAAACAGTACTTAAATAGCAATGAAAAATTAAATTACTTTTGCTTTGACTGAAGGAATTAAATAAAACAAATTGTATAATAATAATAGGAACTTTTATACGTAATTTAAACGATTACGTGGTTGTTCGCTTCCGCCACCCGCGCTAATAAGCTCCGCCCAACTAACGAAAATTTACCTCTCATTTCAATGAATTTGAGTTCGGGTGTCACCGCTCGCTATGATCTGCCGAACTATTTATCGAACCGCTCATTCCATCATTTTTACCGCTCATTCAGTTATTGACCTGCTCAATTATTTTTAGAATTGACATTGTATGATAAAATAACCGACTAATTGATTGTTTACTACTGTCCATGTTTTCCTGCATCAATAATTAATCAACCGCTATTAAATTAAATAACTGTTCAATATGTTTTTCAACTGATCATAATAACATCTCGAATATTTAAATAACAGCTCAAAAAATTAGTTCCCTTAGTTTATTAGGCCTTGCTGTCCCCCACGGTTTATCTCGCGTTCCCGAAAAGTAGCCTATAACACCCGGAGATAATGTAGGTTCCTATTAGTGAAAGAATATTTGTGACTTCAGAGATTAGTGCGATCAAAAAAGAAAACAAAAAACTCTTCAGTTTCATTGAATTAAGGATATAGATCAATGAACTCCATCTCATAAACGTTGGCAGTAATTAATATAAAGCTTTCAGTCAGTCAGTAAGGATTATGTATTATGAATGATAAATGTATTAGCAATGCTGCGCGCGCGCTGCATTCCCGTCAGACGTTGCACTCTTTGATGTTCCGTCTCGCTTAATATACGCAATTTATAGCTTCATTTATTTAAATATAAATTCAATTTAATGGTCCTGTAATTAATAAAGTATTTCTATATATACCTAAGAAAATACTTTAATGGGAAAATAACCATATGTGCAAAACGGGAAATCCCGCAGAAAACACAATGGTTTCTATCTAATATTTGAGAAAAAGCGGTGCAATAAAGCTACAGCTGGAATATAATGATACGTGACGACTTCCTATCTAAATAACAGCGTGGTACCAGCTAACTCATGTCCTCCAGCGATTCACCAAGTGTCAACTCGGTATAGTGAAAATGGTCCCATCATGTCATTTTATATTTAAACTCCTTTGTCTGCTTTGTCCCCAAAACTCACTCAATCCAGCGCGACCTCTTTAGAACTGATTCAATAACTGTAATTAGGTTTATGGAAACTGGATTTGTAATCATAACCACAAACTCTCGAGCCCAAGTGTTACCAATTCGTCTGAAGTTCACCCCGATGACTCAGTTGCATACATGATGCGTCGCTTGTTATAGAAACATTATACACCGTTTATATTTAGAGTTATTTTACGTGTTTATTTACGGTATGACTGATATAGAATTGGCTTACATTGCGATAGCATTGGTATTTGGCAGGATTATGAATTATACACGAGGTTCTTCAAAAAGGTTGACTGGTAGAGATCACTTTTAGTGATAAGGTCGCCCATTGTAACACTTTCGTTTTTATTTTGTTTTTACCCGACTGACCCGGAAGGAGGGTTGTTTTTCGAGTGTATATCCCCGACTACAATACCTTACAACATTCAAGTTATATTCAAAATTCTATAGATTAAAGAGCTGCTCATTGGGGAGGGGGGAAAGGTCGGTAACGCGTGAGCGATGCTTCGTGTGTTGCAAGCGTCCATATGGCTACGGTAACCGCTTACCATCAGGCGGGCCGTATGCTTGTTTACCGACTCAGTCGGATATAAAAAAAAAAAGCTTGTTTTTCTCTTTTCAGTTAATTTTTGTTTTACGCAGTCGGGATTTTTGTTTCTTTTCATAATTGTACATTGTAAATCATAGGTGGTGTAACAATAAACTGTTATCTATCTATCGTTCAATCCACCAAAACCAAAACCCGCACCCGAACAGATGTGATGGTAAACTTACGGCCGATTTCAATATTCAATCAATCTAAAAACAAATCTGTTAACAAGTTAATTAAGTATACTACAATAATAATAAACACTAGTCTAAACTAAACCTAACCTTTAATAATAAAACTGTTCTAAATCCGTGCCAGTGGGTAACGTTGCCTGAATACTGGCAGCATTGCCACGTTAAATGGCAATGCTAAGCTGATGACCGAAGTATAAGCCAGCATCCTGGGAACGTGTTGCCTCAACTAGGCGCGCTGCAATTACTTTATATATATTTTTTGCACTCGGTCCCCACTCCCCATGAACCCAACGTTTCGACCCCAAAAGGCGCAAATATGTATTCTTATCAAGGGTACTATATTTGCGCCTTTTAAGGTCCTCAGCTGATTCAGCAGCCGCGCCAGCCTTATTTTGAGTCAAAGGAAGATGAGGCGGCGCTAGGGTGTCCACCCAAGTGGCATCCCATGCCAAAGGCCGCTCCATGCTCCTAGGAACAAGAGTCATAGTCATGGATCGATATATGAATTCACAATCGCAAAATCTAGGACAGATCGTAAATACGAACCGGCAGTTAGTGGATGTCTTATTATGACTCTTATTTGCAGGAAGTAAAGTTTAAAACAAATTATTTGAAGTAAAATGTGAAATCGTGATTGTGATCGATACTGACACAGTTTCAGAATAGTATGCAGCATACCCGATTACAGCAACAAAGGAAATGGCGTTCTGTTTCTGTCAGTCCCGGGACTAAGTCCCCACTATTAGTACAAGTCTGTGAAGCTAATGGCTTCATTTATTTTTAATAATATAAGCTTGATTAAATTGCGATACTCGCCTATACTGACAGGAGACACCATATTTATATAACAAAACCATTAGTCAATGCCCATAAATAAATTTCATATAAAATATTATTATTCAGTATCAAAAGGGTCGTTAACACGATTTTTTATTGCTAATGACCAATAAATAAAACGGACCGTTTGTCACACTTTTTACATTTCAATGCTCTTTTTATCGTGGCGTCATTGTTTAACAATGTATCATTTTAAATTGTTTCAACTGAGCAATGATAGTCCTAATTCTATGAAACGTACAATGAAAATAATTGGACTGTTTTACAAAAAACTTAAACCGACTTCAAAGTACACGAAGATTATCAAATCCTGATCTGATGACAATGGGACCAAACGGGAAGTGTACCCTTCCAGACAAAAAAAGAATTTTCCAAATCGGTTCATAAATGACGGAGATATGAGGTAACAAACATAAAAAAAAAAAAAAAAAAACATACAACCGAATTGAGAACCTCCTCCTTTTTTTGAAGTCGGTTAAAAAAGTAGTTTATTTTTTATAATTAATTTGTGAATGCTGCCTGACTTTTTGACATTTTTCTGTTTTGTGATTTTTCAAAAACCAATGACGTCTTTTTTTAATTTGAAGTTATAGAATGTTAGTAGACCATGGTCTAGCGTTAAAACGATTAAAAGTCACCGTGTATACGCAGATAAAACGTTGTTAGTACAGCCCTTAGAAATTTAAACCAGTCCATTAAACTGTCAAAACGTAGCTGTGACAGCTCGAACTGCTGATAGTGCCGTCACGAAGGAAGGCCCTGTAAAAACAATGTCTGTCTGAAAATAGCCGAGTGTGGCTCGTAGACGCATTCTTGGGATGTTTGGCCGTCTCATGACGTAACTTTGGTGTTGTTGAGGTGGAGGTGATGACCGATGTGCCTATTCATCTGTCTGTTTATTAAATAAACGTGTTTTTGTTTGTCAGGTCGGTACGGGATCAAATTTAGGACATAAGTAAACAAAATAGATTTTTAGGAGTAGCTAAAATGTTCCCTGAATTTCCCAAAATTTTCTTTTTGTTAGAATATCACGGATATATTTAAAACCTGAGTTTTGCTATACTTGCTTCGTAACATGTATTGTAATAAGGATATGTGTAACTAGGCTGTGCTACTTACTTTCGCATTCATCATTTGAATATAGATCTGTTATGATGTGTGGTTATTCCATAACCAATAGGTAAATATTATTAAACAAACTCCAAGGGCCCGTAGCGCTCTTCTATATCTAAACGCCAGGCATTCATGCAACCCTTCATACTATATAATATAGGGAGAGACTTTAGGCAATTTTTTATCTCGTGAACGGGAGCTAGTTAGCTAGTTTTATAAAGGACTAGCTGTCCCCCGCGGTTTCACTCGCGTTCCCGGGATAAAAAGCCTATGTCCTTCTCCATACCATAGGCTATCTGCATGCTAACAAACAAACAAACTCACTTACGCATTTATAATATTAAGTTAGGATATTGAAGTTAGGATTAGGATATATATGATCAAAATGTTAAAGGCTTAAGCTATTTTGACAGTGTTTTAAATCTATAGCTAGAGCCTCAAATACCTAAATGAAAATGACTTTTTCTCACGTTCGAAGTATCAGTCGAGTTTTTATACTTTTCAGCCTTGAACGGTTGCACTGCAATGTTTATCTGACTTTGAGTTATTGAAAGTCAACTGAGATTT
Organism: Achlya flavicornis; assembly: GCA_947623365.1. Taxonomy (NCBI): domain Eukaryota; kingdom Metazoa; phylum Arthropoda; class Insecta; order Lepidoptera; family Drepanidae; genus Achlya; species Achlya flavicornis. The sequence goes on from OX392474.1 coordinate 3,945,409, forward strand.
TTCTAATGATAATATCTAAAAGTTTAAAAAAATTCTAGTACTTTTAGTTTCGCTTACAGCAATTATTTTTAAATTTATTAGGTATAAATCTTTTTATTTTTATTGTGTCGTTTCAGCTAAATGGAAATGTGTTAGTAAATGCTTATAGATGAGGAGTAGTAGTGCCAACATATTACTAAGTCACTGTTATGTCATTAGATGAAGGTGATTTTAGTGTGAATGTACGTGATTAAAATCTCGTAAATTAGCCAAAGTTCGTATGAACCAATGTTTACAATTGACTCGATAGTGTCTCCTGTAATGCCGAATAAACAGCTAAATGAAAACTTGTATATAAAATGTTTACGCAAAGAATCAAAATAAACATAAAGATCTAAAAAGAAACCCGGGCCGCTAGTCTATTCGACTTTGTTTAAAGTCACACTAAAAATAAAGTGCAGGAATGCACTCTAACACGGTGATTTCTTATAATAACTTATACTATCAACGCACAAAGTTTAATTTTGAGTAGCAAATCGATTATAATATGTAAATATTGACTGGGCAGCGGTCAGCCAGGGTTACATTAAATTTATGACTGTTCAACAACTAATCAATTTGGCTCTGCTAATGTTTGTTGGCTGTTACTTAGGCATGTTTATTGATGAAAGCTAGAAAATGTTCATGGGAAGAATGAGATGGCACCACCACTAAGGTGTTGCGTACAATAGGAAAGCGTCCCGAACAAAAACAAAATTCTAATTCTAATTAGCCCATCTCAGTTAGATTATAAAAAAATAATGGACACGTATTTTTTACTTTATCTTATCAATAAAAATTTACAAAGATATAGCGCGTCGAAGTTGGGGAATGGGAGCTCGTGTCGTGATGTTACTCGTTTATGTACCATGGCTTGACGTCACGCGGAACTTCATCACTCCATATCTTCGTAATTTTTTGTTTTATTGACAATAGAAAAAAATACGTGAATAATCTTTTTTGATAATTTAAATGAATGTAAATGACGAAAAATATAATTTTTCAAGCCACCAGCCTACTGCCACAACGCAACGTTATCGTGCTCCTATTAGTCGATAGATCGAAGTATCTTATGAAAATCCCAGGTCTTATACCCTGGAATTTTTCATATCAATGTGCCTTTCACATTAACCAATTCGGCCATTACAATATTCTTAAAAAAAACATCCACACAGGCATTCTAATCCTACCATTAATATGGAGAAATATTTCGGTCAGTGGGACGCGTCTTATTATGATTATAATGTATTTACTGAAAAACTGTAACAAGTAATGCAGGCTAGATTAATAATAAACAAGTGTATCCGAACGTAATCTTCGAATTAACGTGCTCTACATTTTTAATCTCGTTGGACTTGCGTTTGATACAACAGGGTTTTTAGCGTTTGCAAAAGAAACAAATTAAGGAAACAACATACATGTATAGGATTGAAAAACGGATTCATATTTTTTTTTTACAGTTTTTTTTAAATTTATTAGACACTCCAACAGTTTACATATTTACACATTCCTTAACATAATAATACACACAATTTAAAACCAGCTATATAAATCTATGACAGGCATGTACAAAACGTTCACAAAAAGACAATAACAATAAAGTTTCTCACCATGGTAAGTGATGATGTGGCCGAAGGTGGTAAGCACACAAAGCCTTGAAGGAACTGGCTCTCCAGTGCAGCTGTCGGAATAAACTGACAGCTGCTTGGTGACAGATTTTCAACTTGAGGGTGGTAGCCAGCCCACCTGGCTACATAGTACGCTACCACCGTGCTATGGTTTCCTCACGATGTTTTCCTTCACCGAAAGCTTAATAGTGTCGTTCTGTCCCAAATCGATAAGATACCGAGTTGTTGTCTCATTCCACACACCTAGCCCATTTAGGACCTGTCATATTTTATGCGCTGACAAATTTAAAAAGCTGTTTACAAGAAAATTTATGACAATAATTTATAAGGAATCACAAACTTTTGCCAACATTAAGGTACTTTAGAACTTTAATGAGTGTGGACACATCGCTTGCTATCATATAACTATCATCAAATTCCTACGCGGGCTATTTTTAAGAGCTGTATTTAAGAAAAAACTATTACAGCTGTATCTCGTAGGTATTAAATAATAAAAAAGTGGATATTTGTCTATTTCCCGGGGACAGCGCATCGGCCCGGTATTTGGCAGGGGTGCAAGGACGCCCAGATTCTACAATGTCGACTAGTGATCTTTAATTTGTTATGTGGTATCTTATGGTAAAATAGTGATCATAAATCAAAATAAAAGGGCGAGTTTTAGTGATGTGCTATGAATGAGTAAAAATTATTATTATTAATGCTCAAGTAAGTATAAAATGTTTTGGAATTCATGTGTGAACATATATGGAAATACTATAGGTTAAAATGTTTAAAAGGGGGATGATACCAATAGATTTGTAGGTAGATGTATGTATATTTTCTTTTCGAATTCAAAGCGATAAATTAGTTCTTTAATTTCAAATAAAAACTATTTATTGGTAAGGAATATATATATATATCGTTTTCAAAGGGCGCATGGGCGCAAATCACAATCAATCATCTTATCAATCTTTAATAAATGAATTCCATGATGCTAGGCGCTTAAAATTGATGTAGGCAATTAATGAATACGCAGTACCTAAATTCAAAATGGAGACCATCCACCTTAAAACAGGTTAAATCCAGAGTGCGGGTAATATCGTGATGTATAGTATAAAATTAGGCCTACCCACTCCCAGAAAGTGTAAACATTGTTCAACTAAACCCACTTTATTTATTTTTCGCGAATTCTTTATTTTACTATCACTAAACGTCGGATTAAATCTTTCAATACGGTTAAACCCGGAAAACGTATGGTGCTATTAACAGCTCTCTAGGTCCTAAAATTGTTCTTTTATTACTTTGTAATCTGCAAAAAATAACATGTAATCTGAATTAGTGTTGTTTAAACATCGCTGTAAAATCTATCGATAAACAGGGTAAGTGATTTTAATATTCGTAAAATATTTTTATACTGTTGTAGTGACACAATGTGTACGTGACAATATATACGAGCGCGCCTCCCCGGCTCGAGTAGTCGTCGTCACCCAACTTCTGTACATAGTTATAGTGTGTGCCTGGAAATATAATCACGAAGTTTTACCTACTAAAATATACTTTTTATTTTCCGAAACCGCATTACCCGTTAGTAGAGTCAGATCAAATAAAGTGAATAAATAATTGGTTTATCTAGTAGAATATCAACAAGTAAATAAAGAGAAAATTAACCAAACTGTTTTGAACGATTTTAATGCACCAAACATCAACATGACTACTGATAATATTTTGAAATTTGAAGTGGTCTTGGAAACGGAAATTTTTATGTAGTGTAATAGCAGCCGACCGAGAAGTATGGAAAAAGGAAAGGGGCCTCCCTTTCCTTTTGCCCAGCAGTGGAACAGTATAGGCTAAAAAAAAAAACTGTTGCTATTACGACGACATACCGATTTAACAAAATTATTTTAAATTTATCGTATGTGATAAAAGTATCGATAAGAATAAAAAAATTAGACATCACCAAACATTGGCAATGATATTTAGACAATAAACCGAACGACTTTTACTCGGCTATTAAAACTTTAGTAGCGATATTACATAATGTAACATGGCCTATCGTGTAGGTAGGTAAACGGAGAATCGGATTATTGGTCCGACTTGGTTCGCTCCTGCCATTAGCATGGTATAAGGATTGTGAAATACTGGCAACTAAAATACTTTTTTTTTTACTTTTTATACGTAGTACTATTAAATATTCTGTGCTTTTTATACGAAAACTTGGGTTGGACAAGATATTTGTTGAAATCGCCTAAAGGGTAAACATCAGTTACGAGGCGTTTTTTTTTTCGAGTTTTTATTATTTTTTACCGTCGTAGAACAATATGGATAGATGTTTCAGTGATTAGCGACAGTAGAAGTTAATTTGGCACATTGTGTTATGAATGTTTTTTCCGAAAATATGAGTCATATTTGAACATTTCTCACGGTTTCTGTAAAAACCGTAAAACTTACTATTTTGGGAAATGTACAAAAATAGTTAATCTTAATCAAAAAACATCAATTCTACAATAATGCAAAATGAACTGAATTTACTATGGTCGCGACTCACTGACATATCTATCTATATTGTCTAGGAAGGTAAAACAAAAACTCGAAAAAATTCTAATTTCCGGCCTCGTAACTGAGGTTTAACCAAACGCGTTTTGCAATTTTTTGGATCAGATGTTAAAAACGTAGTTATTATTATTTTCTCTTTGAAGAAAGTCTATCACAAGCTCCCGAGCTTTGCGTACCTCAGTGCAGGTATATAATTATACAGGTATATACTTCAGGGTATATCAATAAGGTTTTGATGTCTTTATCCACCATCACCGTACCAAATCTACCTGTGTCATTAACCGGAGGAAAATAATTATGAATTAACATAAAAATACCGGATATTAACAGGTAATAAAATATAAAAATAGATAAAACAGTGACCGATCATTTCCGTCATAGCTTGTTTCCACAGCACAAAGGGATATTGAGCGCCAACTACGTCATTTCACATAAATTTCAGTAAGAGACCTCCCACATCGTCACATGACGGCAGAGACTGTGTTAAGAATGCTTCACACTTGACGGTTTGGTTGTTTGTAGTATCTCTTGGTGCCGCGGTGTTGGCTACTGTTCAAACACGTTTCCATACCTTTGCGAAGTTTTGATGGGGAAATGTATGCTTGGAATTGACTTTGGAATATTATAAATGCAAAAGTAACTCTGTCTGTTACCTTTTCACAAGTAAACCTCTGATTCGCCATGAAATTTGATTCGCATGACGTCTTCGAGAAATTCTATTTTCTTATAGAAAATATTTCGACTTTAAAATAGTGTTAGAAAGGAGTTATTTCATACTTTTTAGTGTACCTACTTTGCAGGCCATTTTTTTTTAAAGTTTATTTATTTTTGAATTTTTAGTTTCAATGAATTCATATAGGTACTGAAATCATCTGCGTATATTTTCGAGTGTAAAGGCGTGATATTATGTTGTGTGATTGCGTAAGCAATGCATATTTCGCTACCTCAAGCGAATAAAGCCGTAAAGTGCGGTTACATCAAAATCGTTTTTTTTTTACATTTTTGTATCAAGGACGATCATATACAGGTCTCTGTTTTTTTTCATGAACATATCTAATATAGGAACAAAAATATTCAAAAAAGGCGTAATAGTTACTTCAAAAGTTAGTTTCAGAGTCGAGGCGAATAATGTTGTCTCAGTTTATAACGGTAACACATAAAAATCGTAAGATACGTAATACACTATTACTGCTTTATTCGCCGAAAATGTAAGGACAATTCTAGAAGTAAAGCGTCTAACAAGATACTGTTAACATATATTTTATCAACTTCTTCTTCAGTCGGTCCCTCATTCCTGAGGATCGTGGTCACTGGAATCCCTTAAACGGACAATCTGCCTCCATCGATTCCGGTCCGAAGTAGCCCTCACCACTTGGTAGAATTTAGAAGAGGAGGTGGCTTCTTTCACTTGGTCCGACCATCGTGTTGGCGAGCGGCCTCGTGTTCTCTTGCCTTCGGTATTGCCAACAATGACCAGCTTTTCAAGGCTGTCATCCCCTCTTCTCATTATATGGCCGAAATATGAAAGCACGCGTTGCAGACATGTGGTGGACAGTCGGGTCTTAATGCCAAGTTGGGAGAGAATAGATACATTTGTGCGTTTGGCCATCCATGATATTCGTAGCATTCGCCTCCAGCACCACATTTCGAATGCATCTATTCTCTGTCTCTCTCTTGCTCGGATTGTCCACGTCTCCACTCCATAGAGGAAGATCGGGAGTATTAAGGCTCTGACTAAACGAGCTTTTGTTTTGTAACTTATTCCCCGATTTTTCCAGATGTTTTCTAGGCGTGCCATAGCGTCTTTAGCCATCGCTATTCTGCGTTTTATCTCCGGTACACAGCTTCCTTCATTATTTATGCTTGAACCCAAATAGATGAAGCTGTCCACAGTGTCAATGCCCGGGATGTTCTGGACATCTAACAGCTTTCCCGCACGATCCACTACCATCAATTTGGTTTTCTGCCTGTTTATTGCTAGTCCTAGTTTCTGACTTTCTACCTCCAGCCTGTGCAGTATCTCCCTCATATCAGAAAAGGATGTAGTTAGGAGAACTGTATCATCTGCATACCGTAGGTTACAAATACGCTTTCCACCCACAGCAAAACCCTTATCCCAGTTTTCGAGAGTTTTGCGAATTATGTATTCACCGTATATGTTAAATAGCAGAGGAGAGAGAATGCATCCTTGTCTAACGCCCTTCTTAATGCAGAACACATTTGAACAGTTGGTGTCTAGTTTGACGAAAGAGCGGTTGTTTACATAGAGATTTCGGACTAGTTCAATAAGGTGTTGAGGTGTACCCATTTCACTCAGCACTCTCCACAGTTTATCCCATTGCACACAATCAAAAGCTTTGGTGTAGTCGATAAAACAAAGTATCACGGGGCTGTTGAATTCACGACTTTTTTCGATTATTTGGCGAACATTCAAAATTTGCTCCCTCGTGCCTTTGCCTTTACAAAACCTGCTTGTTCTTCTGGGATTTGGTGCTCAAGAAAATGTTTGAGTCTGCGGTTGATAATATACAGGAGTATTTTACTAACGTGTGGGATAAGTGCAAGTGTTCTGTAATTACCACAGTCTTTTGTAGATCCTTTCTTGTGTAGTGGAATAAAGATCGACTCCGTCCACTCTACAGGCCACCTCCTGGTCTTCCAGATGGAATTGCAGATCCTTAGTAACTGCTGTGTACCATTAGAGCCTATGTTTTTGAGTAGCTCGGCGGGAATCCCATCTTTTCCGGGAGATCTGCTGTCTTTAAGACAAGTAATAGCACATTCCACTTCCGACTGTAGTATATCGGGTTCCTGTTGTGTTGATTCTGGCTGAGCAATATTAACGGTAGGTTGGCCAGTGTCATACAGTTCCGTGCAGTACCGCTTCCATCTGTCCAAAACCTGATCCTTTTCCGTGAGGATATTACCAATTTCATCAGCAATAGTACAAGTTTTCACACTGCGGGATTTGGTTAGATGATTTACTTTGCGGAAAAGATCTCTAGTTTCATTTCTTGCAGAGTTCTTCTCAAGATCCGCACAGATGTTGTTGATGTGAGTATCGTAGTCTTTGCGACATCCTTTTTGGACCTGGGCGCTCAGTTGTTCGTATAGCTTCCGGTCTTCCTGCAGCATTAAGCCTTTTTCTTTCACTTCACGTCTTCGAGAAATAAGGTCAGCTGTTTCAGCAGAAATAAAAGGTTTCATGGTAGGTTTTGGGAGCATGTTCTCTTTAGCAGTCTGCACAATAATTTGCTGTAGATTTTGCCAAGCGCTGTCCTGGTCAGTGGTGTAATTTGCCGAACAGTCAGGTATTCTTTGTTTAATGGCATTTTGGAAACCCTGAAGGTAAACATGGCGCATGTCTAGAGTGCGTTCCTGTTTGTGGACATTCCTCAGACGAAGCCGTAATGTGGCTACTAGCAGTTGGTGATCGGTGCCACAGTCCGCCCCAGGGAGTGTAGTGGTGTTCATGACCGACGATCTCCAACGATTTTGAATGAGGATATAATCTATTTGATTTCTGAAACAGTCGCCAGGAGAGATCCAGGTGTACAAACGCCGTATGTGATGTCTGAAAACGGTGTTGGTAACCGTGAGGTTCTCTTCGTAACAGAACTGGAGCATGCGCTCGCCTCTTTCGTTCCTGGTACCAACTCCATACTTTCCAACAATCCGTCGTAGGTGTTCATCCTTCTCTGTTTGTCCAATCTTGGCATTGAAATCTCCTAGAACCACCGTAACCTCTCTTTTCGGTATGTCTTGTAGAGTCCTTCCCAAGGAACTATAAAAGCATTCAATATCATTTTCACTGGACTGTGCTGTGGGCGCGTACACCTGTATGATATTAAGTTTACAGGGAACTGTGTTAACTTTGATGGCAATAATACGATCATTGATGGGCTTGTAGCCAGTCACATATTTGTCAATGCTCTTTGGTACAACAAAAGCAACACCCCTTGCGCTCTCATCTTCAGGTCCTGAGAAATAGACCTTATTTGACTGGTCCGTTGAGAAGTAGCCGGTTCCTCTCCAATGTGTTTCACTGAGGCCCAGGATGTTAACTGCCTTCCGTTTCATTTCAGCTTCCACTATCTGGAGTTTGCCAGGTTGATTCAGGCCGCGTACATTCCATGTTCCAATACGGTGGGGCTTTCTAGCTGACTTTGGTCTAACAGTAACATTATTTCCATGTGTTGCCTGATCAGACACAATCACATGGCCGGTAGCACATTTCACACCACCATTCCCGGATTGGTGGCGCCGGGCGTCAGCCGGATCGCTCAACAGAACCAAATTGCATTCTTGTGACTCCATTGTGACTCTCATGGGAACTTAGTGCAGTGGTTTCCCGTTGCCTTCTGCACCAGACATTTTAAGAGTTATTTAGACCCTAAGGCCGCTGCAGCCTCTTCCAAACAGTTGCCCGAGTGGGTTTATAGATATACCGCTATTGCTCGGTCGCCAGAGCCTCGTTCGTTATCTAGCAGGGAGTACCACGGTTACCAGATGGTTCGCCGCCCTTCAGCGCGTGCAGGTGAGGATGACACTTGGGGCCGGAATGATGTTATGTCCGCTCTCCCCCTTACCCCCCAATAATAATTTTATCAACAGATACGTCAAATTTTGTACTAAAACAGTAGTATTCTGACATTACTCCTATATACCTTAACACGTTTTAGACGAAAAAAGACGCAAGAAGCTATTAATTTTTAAAGATGCACATTATGTCAAAAATAATGGTTTTTTGTAAATAAAAAAATACATAATCAACTTGCGACGTAGTAATACTAGTATTTATATACTCTGAGGTAATACACAATATATTCTTTGTAATTTTTTTCTGCATCCATTGGCACCATTTTTTGAATATCTCTCATATGGTACAGCTGTTAGAGCAGTTTTTCGGTTTTTATTTTTTGCCACAAATCTGAATTTTGCGAATACCGCTTTATTCGCTTGAGGTAGCGATTTATGCGATAGCAGTAATCGCGGTTGATTTGCTGTAATTTTTTGAAGAGTTCCATTGTCTGTCTCGCAAACTCATCATCAGATCTACCTATATGAAATTTATATGGGCCCATTTCGGAATAAACCCCTTTCGAACAAAAAAATAATTTTGCATATCCGTCTAGAGGAGTCAGTAAGGGGAGCTACCTTAAGGGTTGGAGCCACGCGAATATGGTCTTAAGTAACTGTCCTTTATTTTTTGAGTTATTGCAATTGGCATTTACACATTTTTGAAAAAAGGTACAGCGAGGAAACGGTAATTTTTGAAAAATATTTTATTTACTTATTCGATCCTGTTCCCGACAAGGATTTTAAAATTAAAATGTCAGAAATTGAAAAAAACTTTTCGAATACATTTGACGGAGTTAGTCCCGTACATACATAAAAAACTAAGTCGATGTCGATGACGACATAGAATCGTCCTCCCACGTGTAACAAAAAAAGTGTTTATCAAAACAACTTCATTCATTCAATCTTTCACGCAAAAATCAGTTAAGTGTATAGTCCCACTAAATATGTCAGGTGACGAGGCGGCTCGGCAACTATGAAAAAAAATTGGCAGTAATTCGCGACTTGACCGCTGCTAAACAAAATAAAAATAGCACTGATTTGCCGCGAAAACAGGTGCTTGCGCGTGCCTGTTTGTGATCATAGATAACGTAGGCGGTACGTGTCCATTGTCACTTGAACAACCGAAAAAAACATCAACTTACAAAGCTTTTTTAATATATTTTTGGGGAGTTCTTGACAAAAATACATAAATAATTAAAGAAGATTCGACAGTGCGCCTATTACTGATTAAAATAGGAAAATGTTCTAATGAAAGTAATTAGAATGAACATTAACGTCCTAAGAATAGATACCGGTTTTACTACTTATGACCAAGGTTAAACTATGACAACAAATTTTTTTAGCTACAGTAATGTCGTAACTTAAACAACATTGAGTACGCGAACCCGCAAAACATTAGTTCCATTGATGTCTGACGTTCGAACTTTATTATTATCCGAGCAAAAACACGTCGTTTTAGTTCCAATAAACTGCAAGAGATGAATGAAAGCAACGTTTAAATCACTACTGTACTGACTAATATCACCGGTATTAGATTAGCTAAAATTTTTTTAATGCTGGCAATATTTTTATGACACATAAGAACGCGTTTGAAATATAGCGGGAAGTATCAAGTTTAATTGTTTTTTTTTTATTTGTAAATAGAATGTGATCAAAGTAATGCAAAATAATTTTAATTGGGTTTATGGGTTAAGGCTGGCAGTAGTAGCCATGTTGCAAAGTATTTCTGTTCTCATGACTATTTCATTTTTATTGACCTATTGAGATAATCAATAAAGTAAATTGCAAATTCTATTCTGATAGCAGGTCAATGTTAACTAAACAGACTTCCAGTAGGATTAAAAATAAATATCGAGATACTTCCATGTCATTCAAATACAATTATATGTCCCAGGCTATTTATCATTATTATTTGCAATATGATTTAAAATGTATGGTATAAATTTACTGATTTTTTTTTGTGAAAAACCCAAATTTTTTTTTAAATTGTTCCATGCATTGTAAATTAGTTGTACACACAGATCTCAAGTTGTACATAATTTATATTTAGTCTAAGATTAATTTCTATAATTATCTGCTAATAGGTACTTATCAGGGTGATATTATCGCAAAGGCGACAAAACCTTTTAATAAATAATAAAATAATATACGGCATTATAAAATTCTCATCTTTACTAATGCATTGTATAGGTCCACATTAATCAATGTTATTAATCATTTATCAATTATACTTAAGTCCCCTTATTAATAAAGAAGGTTTAAGTCAAGTATAGTTATCAGGATTAAAATATATCCGTCACTTTTTAATGTCATATAAACAAAAAGGGATGAGGCTATCTTAATACATGGGTATTACAAGACTGTAAGGGAGCGAATGTTTTAAGTAATAGTTTCTCCCTCGCCAAGTTATTCAGGAACTACGTTTCATATATGAATGACTAATTTCAGTCAGTTTCAGATGATTATCAGCACTAGTTTACCTGCTGCCATCTACGTCACGGATTTGAAACTACTAATATAACATTTTTGTGTGAAAACTCTTCATGAGCATGCTGTATTTCATTGGATTCTTAGTTTGACTATTCTTCACTAGATGGCGTGAAAATTTTCATGAAATTTTCAATCGAAAATTCCTCTGAAATTTTCTAATACTATTTAGAAATATGACTGTTCATTTAGGTTTCTATCATATCATTTAAATCTGTGGTTGTACCCATATGCACCTAGAGCTAAGTAATTTGAACTTAGGTAAAAAAAGTAATGAACACGTGCAAACCAATTTCAGATATTCAGTATACTTATTTAACTTTCTCACGAGAAAAATTCTCGGCACAAATGGCTAGAGAACTGCAAACTAAGCCATAAACATTCAACTCTTATATCTTCATTAAGAGTAATTGCTTTAGCTTTTTTCAACGAATGGTTAACGTTACACAAAAAAAAAACGGTTTTTAAAATTTTTACAACGACGTATGTATGGTAGGTATTTAACTTAATTTGACATTGCGTTGTTTTAATATCTTTAATTTTTCTTTCTTTCGTCATTAAAGAATGACGAAAAAAGAAAAATTCTAACAATTCGTGTTAGCGATGGTTAGCGCCCTCTTAAGGCCTTATTAAATTATAAAATATAAGAAAAGAACAGGAAATATCCCAGTAACAAATAAAAATAAAGCATCGTTTTTGTTTTTTGTTCAATTACATGATTGCTTACAGAAACACGAATGTTTTACACCGTTAAACGACGGATAACGTTTAAAAATTCATAATAGGGACGCGCTTAAAAATACGGAAGCGGAAAAATCTGCATAATCGCACATCCCAAAAGAATTCATTATGTTGTCTGCATAAATAAATATATATTTGGATAACCCGGACCACCTAACAATGGACAATTTATTATTTAGATTCCGCATTTTCTCGGCGGGAATTTTTCATGTAAATTTTTGTGGTTTCCATTTTGCGGCGCGGCCTGCGACGGTGATTATGTCTTTGAACGTGGAAATTAATAAATTATTGTTGGGGCACGTCGTCTCATTGTATTTTATCCGGAAATATAAAAAGAGAAGTTCTTTTTCGGCTGCGTAAGAAATACCCGACTCTTACAATCAGAGTGATTATTAAAATTTGTACCATTTCTAGCTTTGAGAATTTGAAGGTTCATTAGTTTAAAATCACAGATTAATTGTGGTTTTCGTTAAAAAAAAAGCTGTCGGTCATTTGGTTCAGGCAGTATGCATTTTCAGTTTGAAAAATGAGTTTTTTTAGTAATCGTAATTATAACTTTCAGCACAAATATTTGAAAAAAATCTTATGGTGCGTCCATGCTACGCGAAGCGAGCACGAGCCGAGATCGCGATTTCAAGCTTGGACGTACTTAACGAGCCGTCAAAGAGCCTACAACGAGGGCGATCCGAATCCCTGTGTTCGTGAAAAAAATTACAATCGCAGTTCAGCACGTTACGAATGCTCGTTCGAGGCTCGCAAGCCCGTACACGCTACGCGAATCGTGCTCGCAGTGTGCTCGTTCGTGGCTCGGCTCGTGCTCGGTTCGCCAAGCATGGACGCATTGCATAGTTTCATTCAACAGCAATAAACAGTCGTAGAAAAAATAACAAAGCCATCTCCCACTACTCAGCAAATAAAATATAGTAGAACTGTGACGAGCAGGAAATTTAATTAAACGAACGTTGTCGTACTTAAACAAGGTTTTATTGGACCGGGACGAGCACTAAACCGGGCCGTCACTGCCTCCCGCTGTCCTTTATACAGGACATCGATTCTATTTGTTTTAATTATTTGTATACTTTCATTGGATACAGCTAAACTATTAATCGTGTCCCTTCGATATGACGACAACGTGACGGTAACGTGAAACTCGGCGACATTGAACGACTTATTAAGTGCTAGTTTAAACGTATAACCGATTGAAATAGACATCAAAAATACCTATATTGTACCGTTATTATTGAGTTTCTTGCCGGAGTCTTCTCAGTTCAAGTGTATTCAATATTATTTGGAAAAAAAGCCTAACATAATCAGATTGTCCGAAAAATATTAAAAAAATGTAACCTTGCTGAGTTTCTTGCCGGATTCTTCTCAGTTGAAGGCCAAGTACCGAACCGGTGATAACTTCAGTAAATGTGACCTTCATAAGTGCCTTCTGGAGCCTAAATTTAATAAATTGAAAAAAATATATAATAAGTTTATTTATTAAATTAAAAACAAAAACGCCCGTCTGACGTTAAACGAAACGATTTATCGATCGAACTTGCATAGGATTCTTTTTCGATCTTGATAATAAAATTACGTAATACGAAACACAATTTAATAACTGATGTCGTTGCGACAACGGTGTACTATTTTTACGTGAATGAGGCTTTGTTCGCCAGGAGCCCCTACTGGTTAATGACGTGAGATATGATAATGAAAACATCGAGAAATGAGCTGGAATAATTTTTCCTCAATTTGGTATAAATATAGAACATAACCATAATATAAGCGTACAATACAGTGCTCACGTCTGGCGCACCTGTATACGCTGGTCTGTTCCCAAGTAACTCGTTAACTCAAGGGTTCGCCTTCAGATAAACTGTGTAGAGTTACAAATACTTTAGACACGACTCTAACGTACGTACGTAACGTACGTAGCGAGAGCGCTATGTACGTTATTCGTTTAGTTCTGCTACGCAATTGATTTTGATGCGGTTTTTACCATCATTTAGAGAATTTCTTTCGGAAGGTTTATGTGTATGATGACCCGAGAAAAGACAGTAGTGGGTCGCTCAATATATGATATATTTGGTGTGAATGTTTGTATGTTAACCAAGTCGTACTAGCTGAAATTTGTTAAGTAACGTCATTCTTTTTGAAAAGTAAAAACAGTTTAAGGTCAATATATATTTTATATCTTCCACTTCTACTCCTATATCATAACTGTCTCTACGTGCCGTCGTTTTCGTATAGGGCGCTATTTGTCTCTACGTAGATTAGTGTAAGTGTACCCGGCGTACTACACCTGTGCCCGTCGAGGCCCTGCGCCGAACAACACGCGTCAGACTTCCCACGGTAAAGGGCTTCATATGGGTTTTTAGCTGGCAAGCTCTTGTTTCATTATTTTTAAATAGCAAATCGATAGCTAAAAGTATTAGGTAAGTCATTCGGTGGATTGATAGACGTAAAACGAAATGCATATGAGACTCAAATATGTAAAGAACGTATATCGGGTTATCTATCCAATTATATATAAGGGTATGTCAAGTAAGCAGCATGGCTTTCTCCAGCGTCGTTCGACGGTTACTAATTTGTCATGCTTTAGTGATTATGTTTTACATAATATGGATGGTGGTGGGCAGGTTGACGTGATCTACACTGATTTTGAAAAGGCTTTCGATCGTGTGGACCACGTCATCCTGCTAAACAAATTACATAGCTTAGGTATTCATGGCGATTTACTCCGTTGGACTGAGTCCTACCTTGCAAATCGTTCTCAGGCTGTAGTAGTTGGTGGGTTTAAGTCTGATTTCATCAATATACCAACTGGCGTTCCACAGGGCTCCCACCTGGGACCTCTTTTCTACAATGCGTATCTATTTGACATTGTAAGCTGTTTTGGGCATGCTGATCATTTAATGTATGCCAATGATAAAAAAATATTCATGAAAATTTGTAAATTAAGCGATTGTGACTCTTTGCAGTTCGATTTAAATGCTTTGAGTAGATATTACAATGAAAATCGTATCACTATTAACGTAAATAAATGTCAAATGATAACATATACTCGTAAAAAGATTCCCATAAAATTTGTATACCATTTCAATAATATTCCAATTACTAGAACTGATTCTGTTAAAGACTTGGGAGTGGTTTTTGATCATAAGCTTTTATTATCGGATCATACAGACTATATTACTGATAAAGCATACAAAAGCTTGGGGTTTGTTTTGCGTATATGTAAACCTTTCAGTAATATTAGCGTAATTAAAGCTGTTTATAATTCGTACGTACGCAGTATACTAGAATACGCGTGCCCAGTATGGTCGAGTCAATACAAAATTTATAGTGAACGTCTAGAACGTATTCAAAGAAAATTTGTCAACCATCTAAATTTCCGCCTTCGTATATCTTCTGAATCGTATTCTGAGAGCTGCAATCGTCACTGCCTCTTGACTCTTGAGGAGAGACGCAGTGTCTTAGACATGTGCTTTCTTTATGATATATTAAATGGACGCGTAGACAGCCCGGAGCTGTTGGCGGGAGTTGCATTCTGTACCCCGGGACGCCGAACGCGCCACACAAATCTGTTGCAAGTTCCGCGCTGCTCAACCAATTACGCCAGCAACTCTGTTCTCACACGTATTGCACATAAGTACAATACCGAATTTAGTAACATCGATCTCTTTTTACACTCAAAACATACGTTTAGGAATCACATTATAAAAATACTGAAGCAGGTACGCGTTTAACAATTCGCGTTTAAGAATTTGCACATTACGTAGGTACTTATTGTTCTTTTTCTCTTTTTTATTCTTTGTTTTTACATTTCATCAACATGTGTGGTCTTGCGTCAAGCATAAGATATTTATATAAATATTTTTAGAAATATATATCATTATAATTTGTTTTTTTTTTCTGAAATTTTGAATTTTTGGTAAATTTTTAAAGTGTGTTTGCAAAGTGGATTGTATAATTTCTTTGTACTTTTTTTTTTTTAAAAGGTCAATTTTATATAATATTTTTATTCTTTTTTTTTCTAGTCGGCTCATGTGTTATGCCTTACTAACTGTTAGTTTAAGGGAAACCTATTATTAGCCTTACTTTATTGGTTCTGTATTATTTACTAAAATGTGTAGATAACGCTGTTGGTTTTCTTAATAAATAAATAAATAAATATTCTAATGAAAGAATGTAACCATTAAGAGCACTCAGCTCACCATACTTTTCATACAAAAGCTCTGTACTTATGATGGCTCAGCTCTAAACATTGCTTGCAAATGTATTGGAGATTCTAAATAACTAACTTTTTTTTCACAAACTTTTAAGATTACATCACAGGAAGTATGGGTCTGGAACAAGTTTTATGATATGCGAAATCATGAATGACGACCTAGCGAAGCGGCCGCGAGTGATCAGCGGAATTTACCAACTGATAACCGATGGCTCTGATGGTGTCTCTCTTTTTTCGCAGTCAAACATTACGTTGGATGAAAGTACAAGCTTTTAGGCTACGCTTGCGTTGAAGTTGCGTTGGCCATGAAGGGCCCCCTTAAACAGGAAACATTAGGCGGTGTATGCAAGAAAGTGGGATGTAGAAAATTAATGTTCAAACTGTCCGATAGCCTTGAGCCTGGCAATAATCTTGGTCAATTTGTCTTTTGTCATTGGACTTAAAACCCTTTCATAATATCGAAAAATACCTTCTCAGGGTCCATAAATCTAACAAGCATGTAAGCATATATCATTCGTAGACGTTTCAATCGAGAACATTCCCATTAGCCGAGTTTCAAGCGTGTCAGTCGTGTTGAATGAAAACTTGAGCGTTGTTCAGATTTATTGCACCAAGTTGCTTTCGCGCCTCGCTCGTGTACGTACGCCCTTCGAAGTAGCTTAGTTATTATGGTTTGGAGGAGGCATACCGATGGTATCGATTGGAATCCATTGTTAACATATGGAGAAACCACGGGACGTAAGCTTGATGTTGATGAGTGTCTATGAATTTGGGCAAATACTTGAACCTACAGTCAATAGATTCTAAATGCAAATAATTAATGCTTCTAATCGTTCTAGACCTTGTAATTGTTATGCGCTGCATTAATTTTTCATGTCTTATCTATTATCCTTTTGAATAACTAGCGACAGGAATATTACATCTTTCCCGAAATTATTATCTTACTAAATAATGTTTTGTGTGTAAAGGTTCTTTTACAGAGGAGATTTAGAACACGAGAGAAGATTATATCTCAGCAAAATTAGAGACTCTTTCAAGGGACAATGTATACGCTTATATAACAAAGTACCCAAAGAAATTCAAGAACTATCTGTGTATAATAATGTGTATCTGTGTATTATAATGGGTAGGTAATATAAAGTCTCTGATTTTGTAGAAGACAAGAACGCATTTAAATGAATTGTTCGCTTGACATGCTATTTTAACAATTTAATATGGTAAAATGTATTTTGAGATTATAAAAAGAAACTCCTTGATTTCTTGCTGGAAGTCTATTCTCAGTTCAAGTGTATTACGAACCGGTGGTAGAATCAATTTGTAACGTTCATAAAAAGATTTATTAGTACAGTCAACATAAAAAACTTGTATTAAGAATGAAATTTTTATGTTAGTTGTTTTCTGTCTTAATAAAATTATACGAAATGTAACCACGGGCAAATAATTGCAACAATCTTCTTCCTCATAACTCGAATGTTAACCAAGCGAGCCTAGTCCCTGCTAAGGACAACGCGACCGCTCCGTTTACGTAAGTTACTAATTACTTGATCAACATTCCTCGGCCTCAAACACATAGCGTCGAACCCTTTGTAACCACTCACTTGTGCTCACCAGCTTTGTGCCGCAAGCTGTTAATTATCATGTAATTGCTGAACTTATTATTGAAGTTAAGATTTGGCCCGCGATTTCTCCCGTGTTTCACTGAAAAACATACTTTATAACCTTCCAGTTTATTCCTTCACCTAAAGCTATTGAAAAAAAACACATTTTTTTCGGAATAGAAATTTAGTTATACATATTAACTAAAAATCCTATTGATATACTGATAAATACCAATATTTTTGTACACGGCTACATATTGCTGCCATACCTGTTCCATTTCTTCAAGTACGAGATAAAACACCTTCAATTTCCAAACCCCAAGAGCCACAGACAAGAATGTCACGCCAATTTAATCTGCTCCCTTTTCAACCAAGGATTACTGGATATTTCCGCCACAGGAGTACATCGGCCCACGAAATACATACAAGTGTTGGATAAACCATGACCTTACCAACAAAAAATATTACATTCAAGGTTATTGCATTAAAATTTCACACGTTGTCTTAGTCTAGCAATATAAATCCTTTAAAAGGGATGGTTTGACGACGACCACTCTAAAGCTCTTATAAACTAGCCAACTAAGTTTGAAAATTAAATTCATATCGTAATTTTATTACAAAATTTTCTTTTTTTCTGTTTTGTCACGAAAATACTTCTTTTAATTCCTAACTTATAGTAATTAAGTATCCTTGTATAGTTTAACACAGCACCGGCTCATATCGTTTAAAAGTAACATCAGAATCTTGTCCGTAATACCCTTCTCAATTTTTTCAAGAGGTCTATGATTGGGGCGTACCTGGGCGCGACACTAGGGCCATAAATCGGAGCCACTCGCAACTGTCCTCCAACATCCAATATACGAGAGTTATAGGCTAGGAAATTAATTCTGTCGGCGCAAGTAGGGTTACGTGGGGTACTCGTGTGTCTCCAAATTTTGGTGGCAAATTGAAAAAACACAATATACGCATTCAAATAATTTTTCTTCAATGTTGTACCTGGATTGATTTAAAGGATATTATATTATAGATAGACTAGCTGTCCCCCGCGGTTTCACCCGCGTTCTCGGGATAAAAAGTTGCCTATGTCCTTCTCCATTCCATCAGGATCATCATGGCATTTGGCATGCAGACAGCCTTCTCTGCATGCCAAATGTCCTGATGATCCGTTGAGTAGTTGAAGTGTGAAGGCGTAATAAACAAACAAACTCACTTTCGCATTTATAATATTAGTTAGGATCAGGATATGAATTTAAAGGATAAATTCCATAACAATCAAAATACACGGATTTATAAAAAACATTACAAAATTAATCAAAAAAAAATTATTAAAGCATATTGCTCCAGTATACTTTTAATCAACTAGCTTACCCAAACTATTGTTATTAACTACGGTGCTAAAAATATTACTACAATAAGTTTTAAAGTACTCAATAATATCTGTCAAGTTGGCAACCCTAGTGAATACAACAAACGAAATTGATTTTTCTCATAAGCTGCTTAGATAGCAGAACCAGACGAAATAATAACTGTTTCGATGGTTTCTGTGTGACATTACCAATTGTGTCTATTTTTATTTAGTACTATTGATTCGTTTTGTCTCCGACACATCTCGACATCTCATATACTGGTATTTAAAAGCCAAAATGTATGAAATAAAGAAAATAAATATATAATTTAATCCATGACTTGCGGTTAAAAAATGATTTCTATTGTTTTCCTCGCTCGAAAACTATACTTCTCTTCTTCTTCGTCTTTCCTTTTTTCATCTCCTTTCCTAGAGATGTGCTACGGCTACGGCGTAGATGCACAGCATCGGCTACGTAGATTAGGTGCTACGTCGTAGTAGAGATAGAGCATGACTAATCCAACATAGGTTTCGAAAATATGCCATCTCGAAATCTCCACCCAGTATAATGTTTAAAATAGAAAAATATCTATCTGTTTATCAAAGAGATGGAGATCGGTGTGAGAAAACTAAAGCAAGTTAAAAAAAACAATTACTGTATCAACTCAAAATTTCGTTTCTTTCTCGAGATTTCGTTTAATAAACATGTTAGTTCGCACAAAAACGCACGCACATCATTCCAAACCATCCCATTTAAAACGTCTTGCAATTGTCCTTTAGAGGCATGTCTCTACTAACAGTCTGGGGACCATCCTTTCTTCATTGCAAAGCGTGTGCAAGGACGTGGAAAAATACAAGCCCGCCTTAAGAGCTGTCTAAAG
This sequence comes from Achlya flavicornis, assembly GCA_947623365.1. Taxonomy (NCBI): domain Eukaryota; kingdom Metazoa; phylum Arthropoda; class Insecta; order Lepidoptera; family Drepanidae; genus Achlya; species Achlya flavicornis. The sequence goes on from OX392474.1 coordinate 3,965,439, forward strand.
AGCTGTGGTCATTAGAAAGAGTAGCTTTTTGCTTCCAGCTAAGTAGTGATAGCTAGAATAGTGGTCTAGTCTAGTGTATATTTTTGCATACCTACGCAGTAGATTTGTAGGGTTTAGTTTGTACAGTCAGCAAAATAAGTAGGTCATTCAATTCATCAAAAGATTGGGAATTAATGAATTTCATAAGATATGCAGTAAATTATAAAAAAATAAACTGTTTTACAAAAAACTTAAACGGACTCCAAAGTACACTAAGAAGTAATCAAATTCTGGTCTTCTGACAATGGGACCAAACGGATAGTGTACACTTCCAAACAAAAAAAGAACTTCCCAAATCAGTTAATAAATGAGACGGAGTTATGAGGTAACAAACATTATAAAAAAACAACTAAATTGAGAACCTCCTCCTTTTTTTTAATTCTGTTAAAAAACAATTGCATTGTTGCAATAGCTTCCTTTTTAGGGGGCCTGGTCAGCTACTTCCGTTGCTGACTTTATATAGAGCGGTTAGTAAGTAAAATGCCTTTGCGAGAAATACTGACTAATGTACTACATAGTATTATTGTTATTTATTCTTATTTAAATGCGTTGTATTGTATTCCATATTTTGAAATGCCTGGTGAATGTCATTGAACTTGCGGATTTTTACGTTTCCGAACGTATCACAGCTCAAGGAATTTACCGTGTATGGTTTGATGTAATATGGTTTGGTATATTACTTTAAAATCATCAAGATAAGGTATTTTTTTATATGAAATGCTATAAAATAATCACACTTCTCAATCTCTCAGTAGTCATATTTTTTGTCATAATGCAGACGTTATGTTGTTAAGTGAACACCGTCACTTTTAGGTATTAGGAATACCGGAGGGGTCCAAAGTTAAAGCCAAAGTTAAAGTTAAAGTCAAAGTCATTTAATCAATTTAGGCCTTAGTAGAGCCTTTAGCACTTATGAAAGTCAAAGCTATTGAAGTTACCACCAGTTTGGAAGTCAGCCTTCAACTTGATTGCCAATATGCTGGCGATTTCAAATTGACTACCGTTCCGTTAACGTATCTTTTAACTACCCCATCTATATTGTAGTGAACATGCACTTAATGTGCATGTTGCAGATTCTAGGCCAAGATACCGTCTACACGAGTAGTGCGCTAATCTGCATTATATGACCGTTCGGGACTAGGTGTAGGGTTGTAAAGCTGTTCAATACATGTGGATACGTGCTTATGTACTATATAGGGAATTTAGCTGTTATTTACTTCAATATATTATATTGGTGTAGTGCAATGATTTAAATTGATTATAATTATAATCGGAATTATATGGAAAGCTTTGTGTATCATATCATTCAAATTCAAAAATTGTTTATTCAATATAGGCTCTAATAAGGCACTTACGAACGTTTCAATTGATTTTACCACCGGTTGCACACAGTGACCGCGGCGGGCAAGGAGAACGCACGTAGAACTCTGACCGCAGAACTGTAGACCGCTCGCAGTGGGATCGGCGACTTAGCGAAAATGATTGAGTGATTATAGTAGAAGGTAACTGTAGAATAATGAATGTGCGTTGAGTCTCTGGAAGGTCAACCATAGATTCATATTAGTCCTGTCTAAAATCAATAGTTGAACGTTTATCTTAGGCACCTCGATGTTAAAATAAACTTAAATTTTGTCGTTGACAGTGCATTATCAAAACTGACATGTGTTTCTTATGTCCATGCAAAGTGTCCATGCTTGGCGAACCGAGCACGAGCCGAGCCACGAACGAGCACACTACGGGCACGATTCGCGTAGCGTGAACGGGCTTGCGAGTCTCGAACGGGCATTTGTAGCGTGCTCGTTGTAGGCTCGTTAAGTACGTCCACGCTTGAAATCCCGAGCAACGAACGAATCCTGTTCTGTTGTTGGGGCTGTCCAACTTCTATGGCGTTACATGACTGACTGACTGGTTGATTACACGAAAAATACCGAAACTTGAATTTTAATAAGACTGACATTGAAGAAAAACAAGATACATGAGGTGACTTGATAGACGGAAACCAGACCCTGGAGTGTAACGACGACGATACAAGAACACAGACCTTTGCAAGACGTCCAAGACCGTTCACCGTTGTTGAAACATCATAATAAATAAAATATTCATTATCACTTTTATCTTTCACTGAACATACCATAGGTAACAAAGGTCTATGAATATCGGTAGCCCATAATAAAGCCGTTAGCCATTTCCCAGTCGAAGTACCTGGCCTTCGGGACCGCCCAAGCCATGTTGCAGGTTAGCTTATATATGTGTGTGTTGAAATAGATGTATAAAGGGATGGATTTTCGAAACGGTCAAATAATCAAGTAAGTATCTAATTATAGAGTCTTTCTATAATTTTATAGCAATTGAAGAAGGCCATAAAATACGTATTGCCTTATCAATTTCTAATGACTTATCAAACAGTGTTTTTGATAAAGAGATAAAATTTGACAAAAAGTAAATTTAGCGTAGCGAAAAATACCAAGTCTATGGAATTGAGTGTCACTTACTCTGATTTGTCCAAACATCGATTGTGTAGATACATCTATATTGTATCTTCAATATGCCACTAGAATTCCCTAGCTGCTCTGTAACTGACATTACGTCTCCAAAATGACATTCAACAAACAGACTGAGGGAAGAGGGCTGGCTCGGAGGAAAATATCAATCGCTTCAAATTGTGCCCTCCTGGGGGAGGACCTTGAATGCCAAACTCACAACTTACCTAATGATGCATTACTCTGATTCAGTGCTTGGTAAGCTGCCGATAATATTATCTACCTTGAATTTACTACATCTGACTTTCAACTCTAACCTTTTTCATTAAAATTGAAATTCCCATGTGAGTGCGATAATGGTTAAGACGTTTTTGAGTCGAGGGTCTGTCATAAGCAGGTTATGGATCGTTCCGTAACTATTCATTCTTATCGTAATGTCAAATCCAATTGCGAACGTTTCATTGCATTGATGTGTCGCCTCGTTGAGTATGTGAAGACAGGTAGTCTAGAGTTAATGCTTCGAAGCTGCTTTGAATGGGATTCGTGTTCAATAAGAATATACCATTTATATCAAGTTTTTTTTACATCACACCACAAAATATATATATCATAATACTAATATAACTGAGTGATTTATAATTTTTATGTTCTAAATCAAATGCAGTAGTTTCATGCGATTTTGTATTTTGTATTATGCATTATATAGATCACAGTTGCATATAAAGTAACCTAACATTGTATTCTCATCGCTAATACGTAAACTACCCTAGTATTCATGAATCACGGCGTGTGTAAAACTCGTGTTAGCCGCGCCGCAGTGGCGATGTTTGCGCCGATAAATTAGCCGCTTTATAGCTACGAGTGTGCTACGAGCGTGCTACGACCGCTACGGGCTACACTGTAGGCGTTGTATAACTACTTATAACATCGACGATGTAAGTTTGGATATATTTTCCAAAAGTTATAAAAGTGCTTAAATGTAACGTGAAATACACTAACCGCATTATTACAAAAGATGATAGTCATACAGTCACTTTCTAACGTCATATAATAAAAGAGACGAGGCTATCGTAAAACCTGGGTTTCTTTAAACCATGTTTTTCAACAAGGGGGTAAATTGAAAATGATTGCCTATTTATAAAAAAAATGTCTACCTTTGTAATTTTGAATCGGTAAATCGGTTTTATTAATGTTTTGTTCTTTAAATTGTATAGATATTGATTTATTTTACTTAAAAATGTTTTTCTTACCGCTTTATTATGGTTTTCGGTATCATAGTTGGCTTACAGAGTTACACTCAGAATTTTCGATAGATAATGCATTAATAAGTTACTTATCAATAAACATACAAAACATCTGGCTTTATAATCCAGACGACTATAATTTAAAACATCGTCTATATATACATAACAAGATCGAAGAGCAGAAACCGCTTAACGTCGTGAAATTCCGATGGATGGAACGCTAAAGGGGCAAACATCATCAAAGGGCTGTGTCTAACATAGCCGTCCCTTGATTGGGCACGTGCCCTAAACGCACCTGTGTCACCCTCCGCTAAGTGCGGACCCCAAACAAAGGACTGGTGTGGTGGAATTCAGGTGTTATTAGCGGTTTAATAGGGATATAAGAGTTTTATAATTTGCTGTGGAATTTTTGGTTTATATAATTTTATATGAAGTGGATGTTGCCGTAGTAGAATTAATTATGAAGAAACTAAAGGTTATAACTGTTATTATATGCGAACCTATATCGCATCTCATATCTTCTTTCGTAAATATACTATTTTTCTGTGTTTAAAATTTAAATATAAATTTTATTCCAAGTTTTGTTTTTATTTTAAAGCTTTTTGTTTTTTTTTAGACTACTAAGTCGGTAAACAAGCATACGGCCCGCCTGATGGTAAGCGACTACCGTAGCCATATGGACGCTTGCAACGCATGAAGCTAATCGCTCACGTTACCGACCTTTCCTCCCTCCCCAATGAGCTCTGGCAACAAAAAGAAAATAAAGAAAAGTGATATTTTATGCGTTTTAAAATTTCTTATTTATATGACAACAAATCGCTTTAGTTTATACCACAGTCTAAAGCTCTAAGCTATAAGTCGTCAGGTGCGTACTATTGTCGTCAGTGCCACTTGAATTCTTGATGCAAGGGATCCAGGTTTGAGCTTTTAGGATCGGGTCTCACGGACTAATCATGTGTGCATTTAGTTCTTACCCATTTACTTATACACTATTTGAATTTAAGGTTTAAACATATATTTTTATTACTGTGTAGTATGAAGAAATAAGGAATAGTGATTAGTGATTAAATATTAGTATACACAATTTCAGCCATATTTTAATTATTTATTTTCCGGCCCATAAAATATGTCTATACCAGAAATCATATTTGTCCGTTGTTGCGTGAATGAAAGTCAAACATACAAAGATATTTTAGGACTTATATTATTAATAAATAAGTAGGGATAGGAAGTAAAATGTGAAATATTTTGCGAGAAATATGCTGTGGAAATATGAATCGAAAATGATCAGCACAAACATTTAAGAATAATTTACTTACCATTACGAAGGACTATGTTGTTACACAATTTGTGTTTCCTTTTTTTTATAATTTATTCACAAATTCAATGTAAAATATACATGCGTGGAAAAATATAAACGTGGTGACAACGACACAGAAGTGTCCCATTTTTGTTAGCATTCATCACTTTTCACCCCCAATTTATTATGCAAGTAATTTGTGCTGAGGGTTGCTCTAATAAATCGCTGAATATGCGGTACTCTATGGTCCATTCGAGCTCATATATTCATAGAGTAATATAAATAAATATGATAGATAGAGAAAGTTGACCGACCAACATTCTATCAAAGTAAAATTTTAGCTACACGAAGAAGTAAAGTTTATTATTTTAAACAGTGTATTTCTTGTTTTTGAAAGTGAAGCACTAGATAAAATACTCGTATAGAAGATGCCTGCACATGAGCACAGGTTGATAGATCTTGTTTTCTATCTTCACATTTAAACATCAATGTTTGTATGATACATCGAACAATTAAGTAATCCATAGAAGCGCAATGATGTTCATTTTGTGTGAAATCTATGTCACCATTTTTCCACCATCGACTATGCACTCTGATTGGCTTAGTCAAGGACAAACTAAACTTTCAAACATTTATTAGATGCAGTTATTTGTCGGTCGGTACTGTTAATAATCAGTGCAAAAGCACATACTCAGATGAAATCCAAAGCACGTTTAGCATTGTCGTATGTATTTTATATTATAAATGTTACCTCCTTTTATTTCCTACTCTCTAACATTGTAAAAATGGTAGAACCTACGGTACACTGGCCCACGTTCACACTTTTATGGTAATTGTTTGGAACATTGCCGGTAAAATGCAGGTGTTTTGTATGTTCTGTTTCAATTCCAACCTTTAACGCCGCTTTGAATAATACAATAATGTTGAATTGTATTTGTTTACTGAAACAACGACGAGAAGCCTGTAAGTAGGTATACTGCTATCAGGGATTTTTCCTGTATTGATTCCTAGGTAAAACAATAATAAATCTATATAGTCCGTCGGTTAGATTATCAAAAAATATGAGATACGTATTTTTTGCTTTACCTAATCATTAAAAAACTGACAAAGTTAAAGCGAGTCAAGTTCGGGAGTGGGGGCTCGTGACGTCACTTTAGAGTAAAAAGTGTTCTCTAACATGACATCACGCGCAACTTCAACACACGATATCTTCGTAATTTTTTGTTTAATTGACAAAATAAAAAATACGTGTCTAATATTTTTTGATAATGTAAAAGACTGACTAAATAGTTTTTTTTTGTCATCTAGCTCATCTCATTATACATATAAATATCGCGCGGGTATTGCGTTATACATGAAATGAAACATAACTCTTCAACATTATATCTTCTCAAGAAATAGTTGGTAGTCTTAATTTTTTAATCTAGAAAAGTTCAATTAGGAAATAAGATGAAAATAAAATAAGAAAGAAAGTAAAAACACTTGTAATTTATAAGCGGGTGCTTTACCGCATTCGTTCTTATATTCAACAAGGTGTAAGAAGCTCTAAAGATGATTTTCTTTGCCACTGAAGAGGAAAATTATCTTGATCGGATAACAGCCTTCTAGTTTAATTAATTAAGGGTTTTAGAGCTTAAATAAATTTACGGGGGATAATAGTGTCAGAGAAGTAATGTAGAGAGTCTTGAATAGTTTATTTAAATGGATTTCACTAGTTATTAATTATTTCTTGCTTCCTTAATTTTAATGCTTTTCAAGTCATATTCTGCTTGGTCATAAAATTATTATTTTTGAGAGAGTTAGAGCATAGCGTTTATTCGCTCAAAGAGCAGCTCGACTGGGGAAGTACCTCCGCCTTACAGAATACCGCAGCCAAATAACTTTATGTTGTGTAAAGTTGTGTTCCTGCGCATGAGTAAGGTCGCCAGAGCTCATAGGGGAAGGGGGAAAGGTGGGTTACGCGTGAGCAATGCTTCTTGTGTTGCAAGCGTCCATATGGCTACGGTACCTAACCGCTTACTATCAGGCGGGCCGTATGCTTGTTTACCGATTTAGTTGTATAAAAAAATATATTATATCTGGGCAAGAGAAATAACTCAAATTGTTTTTCCATCATAGGATCATGCATAGATATAGAGTTTTCTACTACCGTACGGAAGCATGTAACTTGCCAAAACACAGGGTCTATATATTCATGGAAACGCGGCGATGTGTAGGAATGAATGGCAGACGCATAAATCTGTGTGCGTCGAACATTAAATGTGTCCTCACTTAGCCGAGGCGGTCGGTGCCAACAATGCGCTGTCCCCTGTACTACGCGCGGTGAAAACATCGGAAGTCACTTGCAATCTATTCAGGTCCATTGTGTCACGTCAGATTTAATTTTACTCATAAGAATCACATTTGGTGCTATATTACCAAAAGCTCCATAGTCCGTGCGTGTCCTTTAGATTGTCACTTCTTCGTCACCTTCAGATCTCCTCCGTCCTCCTTACTCCATAGTACCATTAGCTAACGATGACATTTCGATCGGTATGAACAATTTTATTTCTTTATGCTGAATATGTTTGACGTAGTCTTTATTTACGGAAATCATGTACCAATCGACTACCTCAACATGTTTGAAATTTGAATATAGAAGCAATTCGGTAAGACTAGGTACATACCAATCGATTCGTCAACCTCTGACAATTTGGAGTATTGGTTATCAACCCTATAGAAACTGAGAAGAAGAGAAGATTGAACGAGCGAGATAACCGTAATCTCAAATCAAAGTTTTCTTTTGAAATCATAAAGAAACAAGTTGAGTAAACAATGGAAACAGCCCGGCATCGTGCTAATACTTTCAGCAAATACTCTGACATCTATGAGACAAACCTCATACAAACGTGGGGTGGCTTAGACTGGGGTGACTTAAGACTTGTTGCGGTCTCCCTGCTTTCGCCATCGACTAATAATTGTATTTACAAACAAGTATAATACGAACCGTAACGCTAAAGGCCTAAGGTTTAATTTTGCACTTTAAATATGCAAAAAGCTTTTGTTGAAGGTGAAATATGATAATCGTCTCGTCTGATGATGGTATTCATAGTTCACGGGTATTGGAGGAAGGAAGCCTTAAGAAATGTGAGGGGTAATTAGTGTGCATTTCATAACGTCTGGAACTTACAGTGTTTCAGGGCTTTTTTTACTGTGTAGGCATAGGCCTGTGTTTGACCGCAATCTCACTATGGTAAGTGATGATGTGGCCGAAAGGTGGTAAACACACAAAACCTAGTAGGAAAATAAAGGTTACCTAGGTTTTGTGTTTTTTTTTTTTTTTTTTTTTTTTTATTATATAGGTTTGCGCTTGACCGCAATCCCGCCTGATGGTAAGCGAAGATGTAGTCTAGGGTGGACCGCGCGTACCCATAAGATGCCTGTTCACTCTGGCCTTGAATGAACCCATGTTATAAGGGTTTGGAAACACGTTGTCCGGGCACGCCATTGTTGTCAGTGCGATTAGAATGTAAATATTATGTAATGAAGTTTCATTACATAATATTTAATTCAGCACTCAGCAATTACTCTTTTTAAAACAAGCTTAGTTAAGCTTGTTTTAAGAAGAGTAATTGCTGAGTTTATTGGCAACTCTTCTCAGTAAACGCAACCTTCCGAACCGGTATTAGAGGCAGACTATTCATAAGTGCCTGCGAAGGTCTATTTGAAATAAATAATTTGAATTTCAAAGTTGCTTGACCTACCCCTTTAAGTGCCCCTTCTAGAGCCTCAAGTACTTAATTTGATTCACGTCATGAAATATCATAATATTGTGTTTTTACGCCCTTAAATTTTTCTACAATAAAAACAAAAATGTAATTTAATTAAAGAATAAGTACATATATGTTAGTAATACGACCGATAAATCACACTTTATATGGTTATAACGCAAAAAAATATTGAGTACGAAAATGCAAATGTTTCTGAAAATAAAGCGTATCATTCATCATATTTAATCCGATCACAACAATGGCGTCCGAACAAACTGTTGCGATTTATAAAAATACTTTTTTTATAAATTTAACATCTAAAGTAACCATAATATATGTATACCATTAACCATGAGTATACGTGGAGCACGGATTCGCGTAGCGTGGACGGACTTGCGAGCCTCGAACGAGCGTTCAGCTCTCGCTCGACTGCGATCCGCCGCGCCGGCCGATTGACAGATTTTTAAGAACACAGGGATTCACATCACGCTCGTGTTGTAGGTCAATTGTATGTCCACACGTAACATCGAACTACGAACGAATAGAGGCTCGGCTTGTGCTCGGTTCGCGTAGTATGGACGCACCATTATAAGGGTCACCGCTCACTATAACACGGCTAAGCCTCGGCATTTACCTTGCCATGCAAGTGAGGCCTTTAATTCTTATGCGTTAAATTAAATTTTACAATGACTAGATAAAATAGTTGACGCTTTTCGGCAAGCGCGTTTGCCGCTGCAAGCCATTCCTGCTGACCACACGCTTCCAGCGAGCAGTCCGCTCCCTTGCTACGTGACGCCAGTGGTTGGATTGAGTTGAGGCGGTGCCGCATGCCGGGCCGTTGCTGCAACGGAGCGGTGCTGACATAGTGAGCGATGTCCCTTATATTCCGTTTTAAATAGAAAGACTTGTATTTCATACAGAACGTTCTCTTTGATATACCGTTTAAAGAACATGAAGTTGATTGGATTTGCAAAAAAATATGTTGATACTAGAAGGTAGGAAATAAGTATACGGCCCGCTTGATGGTAAACGATGCATATAGTATCTTGCAATACCAGGTTGATATTTCAGTATAATATACAAACATCGAACAATTAACCCAAAGAAGAAGTTTGAAATCTATTCCGCCAATTTCCGTACGTATCAATTCTAGAAGATCTTCAGACGTATTTCTTTCGCCTTCATAAAAATATGTATTTTCTTTAATATCGGAAATACAGTACATTACGTAACTCCTTCAGGAACCCATAGGAATAGTCTTCCAACGACTACCCGCATTGCCGATATATCTTTGGCCTAGGACAGGGAAGCGCGGAGATTCATAACACTATTAGTATTATATCTAAAAAAACATATATTTTTAACCTTTTTAACCGACTTCAAAAAAAGGAGGAGGTTCTCAACTCGGTTGGTGGTCGTTTTTTTTTTTTTTTGTTGAATTTTAAGCTTGCTAAAAAATCAAGGGTGGTTTCGCGATGGCTATTAATAAATCACAGGGAAAAACTCTGAAATTTGCTAGAGTTTATTTGCGGCAGGACTGTTTCAGTTTTATGTAACATGCTCGCATATAAGCTCTCAATCTACCTGAACTTTTGTCAAATACCTATCACACGTAGTGGGGGGCAATAGCCATGAACAAAGCTCTATATTGTTACAATAATTCATAACTAGAAAAAAGAAATAATCTACGCAGACGAAGTCGCGGGCTAAAGCTAGTTCAAAAATAAAACATATGAATAACAATCAACATCTTTCCCTGTTCCCAGACCCGTGTAAGCCAGGTAATTCAATTACAACTCCTTCGAGCTGAGTACCTAACGGGCGAGGGGAAATACAAAAACTGAACTAAAAAGGCTTCATAACATAACTTATTGAGCTGAGGATATAAGCATGTATTGGTTACATTTAGCGGTTCCGAGCAGCTTTATACAAACTTCCGTTATGAGCGCGGCGCCTTTCCGTTGATTAGTGGGTAGCTTATGATTTTCAGTTTACTTCACTTTGAGTTAGAAACAGAAAGTTACCCTTGTTAGAGTTACTGCCAATTAACTGCTTAGCGGTAAAATATTTTATAAATAACTAGCTGCCCGGCGCGACTTCGTTCGCGTGGTGCTACCCTACCCTATGGTGCTACCCTACCCTACCCTACCCTGACAGCAAAATCCCCATTAACAAAATGATCCGCCATTTATTGAATTCATTTGTTACAAAAAATTTGATAAATGTACCGTTCGACCGATTTTGTGCAAACTTCACATAAACCATCTACTAAATAGTCCGAACAAAGCCTAAATATTTGGTTTGGATAGATGAGCCCGTTCTTGAGTTATAAAATTACAACGAAAAGTGGCATTTATTTTTATATATATAGATTTTAATGTATATAAACCACATGGTAGTATTGAATATGTGTAATTATTGTATTGTATATGTAAGAATACTACCAAAACTGTAAAATGTGTCAAGTTTGACACCACTGATAGTTCACTGCAACACAATTTTAATAGCAGACTCAGAACATACAGACATGTTCATGCACACAAATGCATGTCCTGTGTAGGAATCGAACCCACGACCAGCGGAGTGATAGGTAGAATATTAACCAACCGCGCTAACTGATCCGGCTGTTATTATATTCTTGGTTTTACCTTTTTTATTGTTTATGTTTGAAATATCAGCTTGTTAATTTAAGGGATAATAAAGGTGTACAATATGGCGGTAGTCACGCCACGGCATTTTTCATTGGTGGATTTATGCCTTTATAGTTTTACTGTGGTATTGGGTAACTGGCTCAATGCGGCGGTGTAACGATATTTATGACGTCATATATTACTTTATTTCGGTTATATTAAATGAAATGGGAGCCATGTTGTTTGAGGGTTTAAATTTAATTTTGGAATTATTTTAAAGAGATGCTCTCGAGTAACGAACACGCTCTGGAAACAGCCGCCACATAGGACGTCACATGAGCCACTGGGTTCAAGGGACATAAGAATAAGTGCTCGGCAATTTATATGTCTAGGATAAGTAAGATGACTATGTTGTTCCAACATAAAAATAAACAGCGTTAAGGCAACACCCTTATCTCTGAGCCACGTAAAGCAAAAATTAAGGTTACTGTAAATATTACAGGAAACATAGAATCACACAGCTTTTTGAAAATCATTGAAATTTCGTCACTAACAAAGTTATGCAGTCCGGTTTTTTATTTCATTTTAACAATAGAAATGACCCAACTCAAGGAAATGTACATCCAAGGAAGGTACGGAACCCGATTGAGTCTTACTTGACCGTTTTTAGGGTTCCGTACCCGAAAGGTGCCAAACCAGACCCTATTACCACGGTAAACCAGTATTTATATTACTCTACTATTACTAAGACTCCGCTGTCCGTCCGTCAACGTCAAACGCAAATGGCCGATTTTTTTATTTTAATAATGACATGAAATTCAAATATAATGCGATTCAAATAGGTGGCACCTTTATTGAAATTTCTATACAATTAAGTACTATATCCATGGTAGGTACTTATTAAAAACTCAATAGCACATTGTTAACAAATACAGTATCAGGTTCCAGATGTTATATAGATTTCAAACGTTTTTTCATTTCATCTTATCGCATTTAATTTGGTACAGTTCGCGAGGAGGGGCGACCATCAAAGGATATAATTATAGACACCCATTCAACTCTGTGGGGATGATGGACCCACAATGTAATATCTGGAGTAATTTTACGCCTATTAATATAAGTAACAACATAGGTATAATACGATATAATAAGTTCATTCGAAATTGTAATCTCGCAATTTCAAGCGTGGACGTACACACGGCTACAGATCAAGCTATACATTTTTAGTATAAGCGGACCTCCCATTGTACGGAAATCGTATACAATGCGAGTTCAGCTTATACTGGAAATGTATAGCTTGATCGGTAGCCGTGTGTACATAACGAGCCTTCAACGAGCCTACAACGAGCGCGATGCGAATCCCTGTGTTCGTGAAAAAACTGACAATCGGGCGGAGCGCAGTCGAGCACGCTACGAATTCTCGTTCGATGCTCGCAAGCCCGTCCACGCTACGCGAATCGTGCTCGCAGTGTGCTTTTCGTGGCTCGGCTCGTGCTCGGTTCGCCAAGCATGGACGCACCATTGGGTAATTCATTATAATAGGCCTAGGGTGTAAAGCCGTAGCTAGGACTCGACTCATTTCGGTGTCGATATTTTCTGAAATTGGTTCAAAAACGATAAAAAAAATTTTTTACCTTAATTACATGTTACTTAGGTGCATATGGGTACAATACAATATGATATGCTCTGGTACCAAAATGAGCAGTCACATATCTAAATATTAATCGAAAATTGCGAGGGATGATTGAATACCCATATTATATCTTCACCCTACCTTCGGGAATGCTATTATGCCCTCAGCAAAACATAAGCCATTTCAGCAAATTAAGCAAGAATGTTAAAAAAAAAAAACTCATCGACTCATAATATCTTAATCTCATAAATAGAACAATAATCCTCATCCAAACTACGTATAAAATGAAATCTACAACTTTGAAATTGAATTTCGCGCAATAATCACTTCTAATTGTACTCAGCTGAAGGGCGGAATTTGCATAATTTGTGCTCGCCCTGACCCCAAGGGAACATTTTATGTAGTCTGCATATATAAATACAAATGCGGACGACGAAGCGCCTTTTGATATGAACCACTATTGAGTTTGGAAAGTTATCATACAGTTTGTCGTGGCGGAATTTCGTGGCAGATTTTCCGGCGGAAAAGTTCGCTGGTTGTCGAAGTATACGAAAATACTTTTTGGGTATATGACAAACTTATCTTGCTCGAATGGAGAACTAAACAACTTTGAGCTTTTAGTTTTATTCTGTATTCTTTTATTGTCCTTTTATATCCTCCAATAATATAAACGCGTAAGTTTGTGCGAACGTGTCAATCAATTATATCCCGCAATCCGTTCAGTCATCCGTTTCTTATACCGCACTAAACATTAAAAATATCGGGTAAAACAGCGAGACGGAAGACAGTAATGTGTATTACTTGAAGTATTTTATGTCACATTATTTTGAATACAAGTCGTCACCCACGGTTACACCAGTTCCCGTTATAAAAAGCAGTCTTTGGACCTGTCCAAAGTCAATACCATAGAGAGAGGCTTAGACTATCTCCGTGCCAACCTTTGTGCCAACTTTGGTTGTACCGTGATTATACTCACATTTATAGTATTAATAGGATTACCAATTGAGAGAGGTAGAGCGTAGCCTTTATTCGCTCAAAGAGCAGCTCGACTGGGGTAGTACCTCCACCTTACAGAATACCGCAGCCAAATAACTTTGTGTTGTGTAAAGTTGTGTTCCTGCGCGTGAGTAAGGTCGCCAGAGCTCATAGGGGAGGGAGAAAGGTCGGTGACGCGTGAGCGATGCTTCGTGTGTTGCAAGCGTCCATATGGCTACGGTGACCGCTTACCATCAGGCGGGCCGTATGCTTGTTTACCGACTTAGTCGTATAAAAAAAAAAGCAAATAATTCCCCCTAGCCTCTAATTATCTGTGATCAGCTGTGATATAACAATGCAAACAAATATCATAGTGAGTGTGAACGGCTGTGCCTCGACGAATTAAGATGCAAGTAATAAGTGAAAAAAGGCCTGTATTGCGAATGGTGAGGCTTCAACAAAAGGTCCACCCTTATATTTGCGGTGTGCGCTATCGCTCCATCGACTGCCGGCGGTATTTGTGTTACTATCGGTTTATTTGATACGCCAATCATTGTTCATATGAAATTGATTATTAAAATCTGTGAAAAATCTCTTAAATAATTTAAAAGCAAAGAAATTACAAGCAAAGAAGTAACATCTAGAACACCATTTAATGGACAAATAATAGATTTATGGTTCCGAGTTGCTAAGTGTCATGAAGTATTCAAAACATGAAACTCTAAATATAGATTGTATTTTGTACATATTTGTTGTAAATAAAAATGAAACTCTTAATAAACATGTTTTACATTCATCATAATATTCAATTAATATTTTGGCTATTGGATTTTTCTTGGATCACTAATGTACCATAAATGAACGTGGTTTTGTCACTCTTATGATGCGTCCATGCTACGCTAACCGAGCACGTGCCGAGCACAGTGGAGCACGGATTTGCGTAGATTCTCGCGGTTCTACCGAAACTATAAAATGTCATAATTTTGACACCACTGAAAGCTCATGAAATGAAGCTCATTGGAATACAACTGTAATAGCAGACTTTGCCCCCAGTCCGTTCGTGGCTCAGGTTGTGCTCGGTTCGCGTAGCGTTGAAGCACCAATGTATTGTTAATGGAACTAATATTTTGTTGCCTATAATATACCGCAATAATTTATAGTTAAAATCTGGAAACAATAACCGAAGTTTTTTTCTGAAGTTAATATAAACAGTTGACAACGTAGTGTCATCAACGCGAGTGTTCTTTAAATCGTCGATTGTTTGACGTCGGCATTAAAACAGCGAAATGTCAATATTTGTCGGCAGCGTCGAGGGCGGAGGGCAGAGGGCTGTAATCCCTCCTTGCTTAGCAAATACTAGGAGATTCTGCCGATGTCTCCTCTTTGTAAATTCCCTTGAAGGCGCCTTTTGTTGTCAATCTCATTAATAAACATGAAAATTGTGGTAGAGAAACAAAGTACACCATTAGTATAGGAATTATAAGGGCGCTTGAGAACAAATGAAAAACATTGTCATGTCTTTTTCCCCATCGATTGATGGAAACATGTTATCATTATGTGCTGACAATTTGGAAGTACAACTATATCCAGTACAATATATAGGTAGCCATAGTATCATTATGTGTAATTACAGTTGCAGATTAGAGCCATATAGCTTTCGAGGGATGTATGTAACCCTTTATCTATACTGGGTGGAGATTTCGAGATGGCATATTTTCGAAACCTATGTTGGATTTGTCATGCTCAACAACTTTTACTATAAGACCAATAGTGAATAATTTTTTTTTTATTCTTCTTACAACATGATGTATGAAAATTATTATTTTTTTTTGAGATTTTATGGTTGGTCCCATAGTAAAACTTGTTCAGCATGCCTAACCGTAGGTTTCAAAAATATGCCATCTTGAAATCTCCACCTGTTATAATAGCACACTTGGGCCCCAGTCTATTATATACAGGGCTACCGTTTCTGTGGCCTCTAGCGAGTAAGGTCCTATCGCTGTCATTGAAAAAGTCGTTTTTTAGCATGGCAAGACCAATATAAACCAAATAAATAATTGTATTGATTTTACCTCAGTGTTGCGCACTAAAGACCCCGCAGTCCGACCAACACTGGTTGGTTTATCTGCCATAATTCATCAATTTACAACAATTCCTATTAATAATTCGTGATGAAAATCTCGCAAACAGAAGTGTCTGACATTTCTAGAGACCGACACTAACCTAGCGCCTCTCACGGATAATAGGGATGTTTCCTGGGTAAAAAAACAATAATTCTAATAAATGCGTCAGTTAGATTATCAAAAAATTTGGACACGTATTTTTTGTTTTACCAAATCATTAACAATTGACGAAGATAAAGCGCGACTAAGTTCGGGAGTGGGGGCTCGTGACGTCACTTGTTACTAAAAAGTGTACGGTGTGTGTGTACCGTGACGTCACGCGAAACTTCAACAAACCATATCCTCGTATTTTTTTGTTTGATTGACAAAAGAAAAAATACGTGTCTAATATTTTTTGATAATGTATATGACGGACTAAATAGATTTTTTCAGGAAAGTAGCCTATTCATGCGCGTTAGCCCCCATTGCTTTCTAGTCTGCTATTACCATAGGCTATTACAATTGTGTTTCTTATCAGTGTTGTCAAAGTTGACAGATTTGACAATTTTGGTACCTCGTCTACTAATTCAACTAATTCTACGGTTAGAACACCATTATGAATTTACTTGACTGTACAATGTTTATTTAAAATATCAGACCTCGCTACCAGGTGAACCGCCTGACTTCTTGTCATAATAATAACAACCAAAATAATTTTAAACTAAACTAAAAATTAAAACAGATCATATAACTTAAAACGGAGAAAGATGCCCGGGGTGTCCCGGTGTTCATGCGTCCATATGGCTACGGTAACCGCTTACCACCAGGTTGCCGTATGCTTGTTTGTCAACTTTATAGCATGAAAGAAAAAAACCTTTTTCAGCTATACACAACACAGCAGTGTCACATCTCTTTATGTACATTGTCAAAATACACCAAACAAACGATAACTCAAACACTTCCCGTAATATAACCACGAGCGTTTGTCCCAAAAAGAATAATAGAATACTTGTAAATAGGTAAAAAAAACATGCAAAGTACCTACCGGTGACCACGCACCGCTATCAATTTTCCCCCACATTTCATCGCATCCCGTTGGTCGTGTTATGCCATTGATGCTATATAGACTAGATGCACCATATTTCTTTGCTTATTACATGAATACTCAAAAAAGGAGTGTAACAGGCTTCATGTATGTATATGAGTTTCTTTGTTCTATCATAACATTTAAATGCCAGTACGTTCATGCTCAATTGTGTGCAGTATCTAAAACTACATAAATTTTGACTTAAGTATCAGCTATTGACGACTAATTTTAGGTTAAAATTGACAGCGCTATCCAGGTTGCAGTTACACCAACTCACGAAAGTGCTTGAATCATATTCTTTGCTTTCCTTATAACTTCATGTAATTTTTGTCTTCTTTTAGGCTTGCAGTTACAAGAAAACTTAGTCCTTGATTTGCTCCGTGCTATGCACTTTCTAGAAATTGTGTAAATGGTTTATTTATTCCCATAAACTACTTATCATACATAATAACATTTTACAGACAAGAAAAAGATTTTGACGGAAAATATCTCAGGTGCGAAAGGGCTATGGACTGACGAGCTCTAAAGGTGGCAGTACTAGGCTAGATGTGGGTGGCAAGGAACCAGAAGGAATAGCGGGTCCTCAGAGCTATATCTAGCTGTAGATTGAAAAAGATTGTTAATGATTTATTAGGTCAGAACTATGTAATCTTTATCTTTGTAACCAAATCACGTATCTAGCGTATCTTATATCGATGGTTAACACGTTATTTATCCCCTTATGTGACCTATTACTCACACTTCAGCACCACAACTCCTTTGTTCGACTGTTTGTGCCAACAGCTGATTTATGGCGGCGCGCGTCAAAGGTACCAGTGTACTAAATCATATTGCGAAAATCGTAAGTTTTTGCACGGGTATACAGATGAGATATCTACTAAAGGATGAGAGCTAAGAGCTTCAGTATTTTTCGGCTATTTGAATCAGTCTAAGCTGTGGTACATTGAGTTCCACTCTTGGACGTTGAACTTTGCGAATATTTTTGCCACATCCTGGCCGCATCTATCTTCCCGTCAGTCGCATGTCATTGGTCCACCTAGCAGGGGCGCGGATACCCCACTCATTTAAATAATTATTTATTTGCAGATAAAAGACGTAATCAAATAATTATTAATTTTAACGTTGCAACGGCGTATAATTCTGTATTTAATTATTCACTAACAAACAATAAAACAAAATTTACAATTCATAAATCTACAGTCCGTAACCAAATCCGTTAGCAAGCCACAAACGTGTACCCGTAAGTTAGCTCAGACACCCCGGCGCCTCCGCACATGCAGCCAAGTGGAAAACGTGAAATATGACGAGCACGCCACATTTAACCAGATAAGCGCCGCCAGAGGGCGCTGCCACCATCGCCCTCGTTATGGGATCATGGAGGTAATGTTGCGAGTAGTTGTTACCTATTAGGTTCTAGGACAAGGCTTTGTGATCTTGTATGGACGCTGATTTATGTCATCACTGTTAATTTTAGAAACCTGATATCAGGTAGGTGGCTATCCGTAGCCTATAAAATTTAGGAAAACGGTATTGCTTATGCGTTGCGAGAATATTTAAGCAATTGTTGCCAGTGAGACTAGAATGTACTCGGTATGAAGCTTGTTTTGAAAAGAGTTAGAGATTATTGCCGGCTCTTCTGAGCAAATGCCACCTTCCGAACCGGTATTAGAGTCATGTCAAAATGCGGAGTTCTATTTAATTAAAATAATTTTGCAACATCATTTAGGTACTGCATAATATAGTATTAAGTGTTTAACTGGTACGAATTAGTAGCCATCGCCGCCGCGCCGCCGCGCCGCGCGCCGTAGCATTGCCGTAGTCAGTTACTACTTAAAACTTCGATACGATCGACTATGATGTCCGCTGTTCATCTTCTGACGTTATCTTCACAATTGATTTCAGGCATTTTTCTATTGAAAGCTTCTGACTTATTGTTTCATATGCGTTGGAGTTAGTTCAATTATGTGGTTGCCTCCGCCAATAATTATCTTTATGCATTGGTTTCAAATCAAATCAAATCAAAATTCATTTATTCAAGTTGGCCCTTATAGGGCACTTATGAATGTTAACAAATGACTCTACACCGGTTCCAAATACAACTTGAACTGAGAAGACTCCGGCAAGAAACTCAGCAAGTATTCTTTTTTTTTTAAATGTGTACTTATAAATATTACAATTTACAAAATATATATAACAATAGCGTGCGAAGCGAACAATTCATTCAAATGCATTCTTGTCATCTACAAAATCAGAAACTTTATAGTACCCCTTCTTGCATAACTTCTGTTTTACTATCTTTTTGAATCTATGTATAGGTAGCTCTTGGATTTCTTTGGGTACTGGTATACTTGGTTTGGTAGAATAGAATTATTGAATCTGGTATGCGGAAACTTGTAGAAATCCAGTAATAGGGATGATTCCTAGGTAAAAAATTAATTAATTCGACGGCGATGTTCGTGGTGCTGCGAGATTGTTGTTCTCCAATGATGCCATTGCGGAAAATACAGCCGAGACATTAGCTGCTTTACATAACAAACATCCATCTTCAGCATCAACTCCCTGCCTGCCCGATCCACAAAATTTCTTTTCAGATTCACTAAATTGTACAGTTAATGATGTTTCCGCTGCCTTGTCAACCTTCCTGAATGGTTCTGCGTCCAGTTTTGATGGCCTCTCTCCACAACATCTCAAAGACCTCACTTGTGGTCGTTGTGGTGATGTCAGGAATACTCTTCTGGAAGATCTCACTGGCCTCATGAATTTAATGTTATCTGGAAGGGTTCCGAATGACATCGCAGCAATATTGTACGGTGCAAATCTCTGTGCTTTAAAAAAAAAAGATGGCGGGATAAGACCTATAGCTGTTGGCACCGTATACCGCCGCCTCGCTGCCAAGATTTGTTGCAGAGCCAACCGAGACATCATAAGAGATTTACTCCAGCCGATACAATTAGGGTTTGGCTCACGGGGCGGCTGCGAGGCTGCTAAGCATTCACTAAGAACCTTTCTAGATAACAAAGGTGGGGAAGTGCTGCTGAAGGTGGACATCAAAAATGCCTTCAACTCCGTTGACAGGGGTGCTCTTTTGACACAAGTAATTGAGAAAATTCCAAATTCGTTCAATTTTTTAAATCAATGTTATAGTAAACCATCTAATTTAGTTTATGTAGATAATTTAATTCATTCCGCTGTAGGGTGTCAACAGGGTGACCCCCTCGGGCCGGCCGTCTTTAGCTTAGCCATTCATCCAATCATAAAACGTCTGAAATCAAAATTCAACGTCTGGTATCTCGATGATGGGACCTTGGGAGGAGATGTTACCACTGTCTTAAATGATTTGGAACAGTTAATAAAAGATTTTCACAATATAGGCTTAGAACTAAATTTTTCAAAATGTGAACTATTTCTTACCGACACATGCTTAGCAAAAGATTTAGCATTTGAACATTTTAATTCTTTGGCCCCAAATATTAAACTTTTAGACAGTGGCTCGCTTCGCCTCCTAGGTTCCCCTATCCTTGACGAATCAGTATCCACCTTTGTCGAGGACAAAATACAAAATTTCAATAATGTGTCTGATCGCCTTCTACAAATTAATAAACACGCGGCTTTTACTATCATCAGATACTGCCTTTTTGTTCCAAAATTCGTGTATTCTCTTCGGTGTTGTCCACTTTGGAAGTACCCAAATTTATTACAAGGCTTGGATGATATCATTAGAGATACACTCATCTCCATTTTCAACATAAATCTGGACAGTCGAGGATGGTCACAAGCCTCCCTGCCTATTAGGCAAGGGGGCCTAGGCATTCGCAAAATTACTAGTGTATCATTGCCAGCCTTTTTGTCTTCGGTTCATAGCACAGATAACCTAATTAAGCGTATTTTGTTTATTTCATTACCAAACGTTGAGGTATCTTGCTGGACCGAGGCCAAAATTGCTTGGCAATTGGCCTGCCCGAATGTGGAACTGCCCAAAGTCCCTTCCTCGCAGAGGCTCTGGGATGGCCCCCTCTGTGAGCTGGTACGGAATCAATTATTAGAAACGTCAACCAGCTCCGCGGATAGGGCCCGTCTCACTGCTGTTAGTGCTTGGGAATCGGGACTTTGGTTGCAGGCCCACCCATCGTCACATATGGGGACACTTTTGGACTCCAACACTTTTAGAACTGCCGTTTGTTTGCGTTTGGGCTTACCCATTTATGCATCACATCGTTGTCAGTGCGGCACTGCTGTCGACCAACTCGGTCACCACGGACTGTCATGCAATAAAAGCGCTGGCAGATTTTCCAGACACGCCAGTCTGAATGATATCATCCGCCGGGCCCTTACCAGCGCCAACGTAACAGCTATTTTAGAACCCAATGGTCTGTTTCGTGACGATGGTAAGAGACCCGACGGAATGACACTTGTACCCTGGAAGTTGGGACGGCCTTTGGTATGGGATGCCACGTGTGTCGATACCTTAGCTCCGTCTCATCTTCCAGAGACAATAAATAGGGTTGGTGGCGCTGCCATGTCAGCAGAGAACCTCAAGCGGCGCAAATATAGTAATATAGATACGAGTTACATATTTGAGCCGTTTGGGGTTGAAACTCTGGGTCCGTGGGGGCCGAGCAGTCACCATCTTTTTCGCGAAATATCTAAACGCCTGGTCGAAGCATCTCGTGACCAGAATGCTGGCATATACTTCGGTCAGAGAATCAGCATTGGCATACAACGTGGCAATGCCGCCAGCATTCTGGGAACGTTGCCCTCTGACAACGATTTTTTCATTTAGTTTATTTCTTTTCATTTATATAGATTTTAAGGTTTTTGTTTTTATATGTGTAATTACAATACGTTCAGCAAATGTACATATATAATCTTTCTAATTTGTCCGTCAGTTAGATTATCAAAAAATATTTTTTGCTGCCTACAACAAATCATAAAAAAATTACAAATATAAAGCGAGTCAAAGTTCGGGAGCTCATGACGTCACATGAATAAAAAGTGTACTCTAACGTGATGTCACGCGGAACTTTAACACACGATGGTACTGATGATGATGATGGTGATACCGCCGTGGTTTTCCCAATGGGGTTCTTCGAAAAAGGGCCTTCTTCAGGGACGGCAACGCGCGATTGATACCCCTGGTGTTGCTAGCGTCCATTGGCTACGGTAACTGCTTACCATCAGGCGGGCCGTATACTTGATTGCCACCTTAGTTGTATAAAAAAACACGATATCTTCATATTTTTTTCTCTATTTGACAAAAGAAAAAAATACGTGTCTAGTAATTTTTGCTGAAGATAATGTAAAAGACGGACTAAATAGATTTTTTTGTCATCTAGCCCATAATATTACATTGCTCAGAATCAAGATTAGAATCGATTGACATGAGTTTATGACTTGTTATTTGGTGATAAAGGTGGTTTAAACAGTATTAAGTGCACTTTTAGTGTGAAAAGGTAATTTAAAATACATACAATTATATGGTATATTCGTTGTTATCAGGTATTTTGTATTTTCGCCTCAAAATCTCTATGAAAAAAGAGTATACTAAAAATAACGTTGTAAATTCTTTCGTATTGTTTTATAGACGTGTATCAGTTGTTTGTACAGCACGTAAGATACCAATAATCACACCAGTTTTTTCAGTCTCTGCTTCAATAAACCGGATATAATTAACATACATCGATAAATAATTGATTTGCAACTTCCTGAAACACGCGACACTATTAAATCTATTTTCCAACTCGGTTGACTAATTATTCCGTTTCCGACATGCCACAAAGCGACAGTTAGCTTTTTGCATCCATAATTATTCGAAGCCGTCAATGAATGGAAATTATCAGTATAAATTGTACCAAGAAAAGACCGGCCGTGCTAGGACTCTTCAAACGTTATATTTAATACCATGTCTCAACGCTAATAATATGAGTATTGCTGACAGCTATTTAAAGTAAATGTCTTTGGACAATGGTCTATGCTGACGATACGGGCTTTATTATTACAAGTCAATTTGATAGCTGAAATCCAGTTATTGGGTTTAATAATGTAATGGTGCGATTATGAGTGGAATGCGAGCCTCGAACGAGCGTTCGGCTCACGCTCGATTGCGCTCCGCACCGATTGTCAGTTGTTTCACGAACACAGGGATTCGCATCGCTCTCGTGTTGCTTAATGCTGTGTCGTGTTGCAATGTACTTACTTAAACTATAACCATTTCCATTTTTTATTGACATACTTTGAAACATATTTTTTTAACCTATTTATAATAATGACACCAATTACGAAATGGTATAATATTTCTCATGAACGGGCGTAGTTCCTTGGGTTAGGGTGTTTAAACATACAAATTTCATCTTTATAATATTACTAAAGAATCTAACCCATTATTTTTCATTTTATTTTAACTACTTAATTCGTTCTAGTAACGCAAAACACCACAACATACATCAAGTATGTCAAAGAAATTGATAGGCAATGGAGCGATTAAGTGAAATACTCATACAGTATGTAAACTTCACTTATTACAGCTTATTACAGTTGTGACGGCGTGTCATTATGGAAGTTAAAAGTGACAAAGTGTTCGGACGCGCCGCTCCCGTGCCGCCCCGCTCCTGTGCCGCCGACGGCTGCCAGAGTTCCCTCATTATTTATTTAAAACCCGATCCGATTGTCGTATGTACGTTGTTTATAGTTGGTCTAAGGTATAAGAAGCTGCTGCTGTGAAAATGGGTCAAAAAGGTTAAACACTGAAGGCTGAAGATCGTGACTGTGTGAAAAAAAAAAAAAAAAAGATTTTTTTATGAACAGTTATTCTTCTTCAATAGAATTATAATAATATTAATAATATTTATATAATTAAATTATAATAAAAACCATGGCAATCAATTATCATAATATTAAAGTATCAGGTTTGTATTAAAGCCCTATGGGCGTGCTGTTTGGATGGTTGAAATGACTTGTTAAAATTTCCCAATGTTTTAGCCCTTTTCCTGCGTTAATTTACAGTGCTGTCAAAAGACTGCGAGGGTTAGAATAAGAATTAAAGTCTCATCTTAATCAGATCAGCCGTTTTCATGATTTAGCTAATATTACAGTATCAGAAACGCATTCTCTCAGCGACCGCACTGTAACAATTGTCTATTTTTTTTTGTCTAACATATCTCACAAATAATATAAATTATTATTTACCATAACTACTAACCAATCAAACCTGGCGCTCTACCGTGTAGCTTTGGTGGTAATTGTAACGAAAACCATTAATGAATTTCATCCAATCAGGGCCCACGAATGGTCATCGTCGCGTCAGACCGCGTGCGCGTCATTGGATGAAATAATTAAAGGTTTTCGTTACGATTACCACCAAAGATACGCAATAGCCCGGCTGTAGGCGTCTTTTCTTTCATCCATTAAGTTATTAAGCGACCCCCTTACTCATAAAGCGCTCTCTATTGTCATTGTCAAAAAATGTGACATTATTTATGTGACCATTTAATCAGTATATTTGTTAAATAACGTTTAATGAGTAAGGGGGCGATTGTGTAAGGTACAGATAACGTGTATAACTGATGCATCCTGTAACTTGGCCCAATCTCCATAGCAGACGGAGTGCTTTTAAAACTTAACCCTTATTTTCTCACTTTGAGCACTTTAAGGGATTACAAGTGAAGTTCAGTCCTCAACAGCGGAAGAAAGCGTTTAATACCTGCGCTGGCGACGACTTAACTTCTCTTTTAGTAGTATAAATTATTTGAATACCTTCTAAGACGATGAAGAGATGCGAATTAGAAATAATTCGATTATAAACTTGTTTTACAGTGAAAACATGGAAGCCAAAACATTCCAATTGTTATAACTGTCTACTTTTGCCAACAGCTAGGTAATTCAAAGCGAAAAACTATTCATAGCAGCCTATCTTATCTTATACTTACTAAACTATAGATATAAGCACCAACATTCCCGATTTTTAGTCAGCATATCCAAGGGGGGAAAAGGGACAACCAAAGTCCAATCAATTGACTTATTTGACCTTTGTACCGTTCTTATAACAATCGCCGTAGGTAGGGGTAGTAAGACTAGCTCGATTCATCCTTTTCATAACTTGCCTGTCTGTTATCACCTCCAAAGAACCGAATACGACACTGCGTAGGCTTCACATGATTGGTAGAGCTAAGTGTCAAGTGTAGAGAAATTGTGACGGGGGTTATATTATAAAATTCAAAATTCAAATTCAAAAAGCATTTATTCAATTTAGGCCCTGATAAGGCGCTTATGAACGTTAACAAATGATTACTACTTATTTGTGTTTGTTATTTATGTTTCTCCTTACATAATATTTTCATATATGTAAGTATTGTGACGACACTTATATACAAATAGACACAAACGTATAATGACGGCGTTGCCAAAATAAAATAAATAGTTACCTTAATATTTCGAAACTATCAATAGTAACTATACCATATATCTAACATATAAAAAAGAAACAGCCACACCAACAATATTTATATAAACAAGTAATTTTTTTAAGACTCCAAAGCATGGTGAGTTTTTATGACAATTTTAAACTGCACTGATACAGTTTTCATCCCCTTTTTGTGTGCAACTAAAGGTTAGTGAGGAGATTAACGTTAACTGAAAAAATGCGGGTTTCAGTTAAGCCTAACCGCACCTGAGCGAGGGCGCGGGTTTATCTGTAAAAGCATTCCATACGGCCACAAAGGGAAAGTTGTCCCCGTGTTGCGAGCATTGTTTACGTGGACGCTGGAACGCGCCCATTTCCACTATAGAAAAGCTGGATGTGTCGGTGTGTCCGTAGGTACCTTTAATTTACCACGAAATACAATATAATACAATTTAGTTTACATTTCTCAATGACCAGATAAGCGGTATGTGGCTGTATTTTTAGTTTTTTCATATATTGTATTTTTTATTTAAATTCACAATCCCGCGTGATTGTAAGCGAAGATGTAGTCTAGAGTGGACCGCACCTACCTATAAGATGCCTGTTCACTCTGGCGTGGAATAAACCCATGTTATATGTGTCGGGAAACACGTTTTCCAGGAGAGAATTCCACAGCTTGCTTGTGCGTATAAGGAAAGGGAAACCGAAACGCATGTACGATGGAAACCCTCGAGACGCCTAGTGCTCCGATAAAAGAACGGGTATGGCAGGACAAGATTATGTAGTCCTTGATTGCATTCTCCGTGGAACAATCTGTAGAAAACTGTCAAACTTGCAACCTGACGCCGATGATCCAAGTCTTGCAGTTTCTTGCATTAGTTCGCTATCGTCAATTATCCTTCAAGCGCGTCTATCTAACGAGTCCGTGTAGAGTAAGTGGCGAGTTGATATTTGGCTGAGCCATCCCACAAATGAGAACAGTATCAGACGATCTTATCCAAGGTTTATCTGGCGACTCTTAGTCCGCAATCGAATTATATCTCTAAAATGTGTCTTTTATTGTATGTTTATCTTTATCTGGATAGACGGCTGTTGTATGTTTTGTTTGTGAAATTCCTTATCTTTACGTCCAGAAGATTCTCCTTTGGTAGAATTATTAGTTTCCTTTAATCGCTAAAAACACTACTTTATTTTTATAAAATACCTATTTGTATAATGTTAATTAAAGAGAGAGGAGAGGAGAGGCCTATGTCCAGCAGTGGACTTAAAAAAAGGCTGATGATGATGATGATGAATTAAATAAGTTATTACCTAAAGGGAATGCTATTTTAAATGTAAAATTAATCTAAATTATGATAGAGGCTTTAAGCGTCTATAAACCTACGTACCCCGTAGCTCTGTACATTGTTAAGAGACATTTCCAGTAATCGTAACGAGTTCGTATCAGTAGATCATTGGAGGCGTGTTTCGGGCACGAGAGGTTGGCGATAAATTCTACGCTTTGTCCTCATGCAGACTGGTGGAGGTTTTTTAGCAGCATTTTGTACAGCTCACCACCAGATACGTTTGAAATGAAATCATAGTTGACGCTGGCATCGTCTTTACAGTTATGTTTTAATTTAGGCAATTTTCAAGGTATGTATTTTATTTGTGAGGAAACACTCTTATTATAATCAGCTCAGAAATCAGAATAAATAGGCAAATGCAGGCTAGACAATATTAAGGCCAACTATAAGTCTATCATCGATAGAACTAGGTATCATATGAAAAATGTAGAAATAGGAGAAAAATAAACTATGAAATTCATTAAAAAAACTTTTATCTAATAAAAGTAATAGACGTCATAAGTACAGCCAGCGTCAAAAGTAGATAATCACTTTAGTACCCCTTCATAATAATCTATTTTCATTGAAGGTTTGTATGAAAACTGTGAATTGCCTTAAATGACGGTACCTACTTAAGTGATCGGCTACTTTTGTCGCTGACAGTACATAAAAATAAAATTGAGTTCACATTTTGGACGTGAAATAAAATCTCGAGCTGAATTTTCCCTCTACAAAATGCAACGTCACATTACGTTCCGTCTCACATTAGGTATTCACCCGTATCATTTATATTCTATATATTTATGCTGCGACTATTCTTGTATATAATATTGTACAATATCCTTATAATTTGAAGTGAGGTAAATTGTTATGGTGCTTTCATGCTACGCGAAGCGAGCACGAGCCGAGCCTCGAACGAACAGGATTCGTTCGTTGCTCGCGATTTCAAGCGTGGACGTACTTAACGAGCCTTCAACGAGCCTACAACGAGCGCGATGCGAATCCCTGTGTTCGTGAAAACACTGACAATTGGGCGGAGCGCAGTCGAGCACGCTACGAATGCTCGTTCGAGGCTCGCAAGCCCGTGCACGCTACGCGAATCGTGCACGCAGTGTGCTCGTTCGTGGCTCGGCTCGTGCTCAGTTCGCCAAGCATGGACGCACCATTAGGTTGAGTTACTACTTTGGTTTTATATTTTTATAATTATAAATTTTGTTTTTTGTTTTGTCTCAGTATTCAACGAAAACTACCTACACTTAATCCTTACTAATATTATAACCGCGTGTATGGATGTTTGTTACTCTTTCAAGCAAAAACTTCTAAATGGATTTTAATAAAATTTGGCACGCTGGTAGGATATATTCTGCATTAACACATAGGGTACTTTTTATCCCAGGAAAGTAATATCTTCCCCGGGTATGTGAGTGAAACCACGGGGCGCAACTAATTAGTAGCATAAAGCGTTTGATATTTACTGCTGAGGCTGTCTAGTGCGCCGGTAGGCTTATAGTATAATCGACAGTACCCTAACTTGGCTTAGGATCAGAATGAATGGCCGTGTGTGTAAATGTCTGAGGATATTTATATAAAAGAAATCAGGAATTTTGATTCTAATATGAGAGTTCTAATTTTTTTATGACCATACAATGAAACGAAAATAATTCAATGGAAACGAACAAACATTCTCGTTTCGTAACATTACATAGTAAGAAGGTCTCAAGTGACGGAGATCGGCATCAATCTTTTACATCACAAAGAGCCGCGCTCCTCTGGGAGCTCACAATAAAACTGCATTGGTGATGCATTCTTCCCTCGTACCTAGGGTTCACATCACACTCACATATTTTTACATTAGACAAGGTGTTAACGACCTTATGTAAACAGAGAGTAAGCAGACTTTGACAATGATTTATAGTAAGCAGGACATATTTTTTTATTAATTCGAGATTTATAATCTTTGCACGAAATTAGTGAGATTCATTGGGGCTTAAATACCTTCAAGAAATTAATATGAAAGAGTCGTAGAGGACTTAAATTCTTCATAATCTATATCTTCAAAGCGTCAGTGTTAATTTTTTTTTTTTTTTATTGGTTCTTTAAATAATGACTTCTAAACGTGGCATCCCTATTTTCTTTCGATTGTCCCGCGTTCACTGCACACGCCTTATACCCGGGAATTTATTAAAGACTTGAATATTTATGGAGATCAGTCTTGGATACTTTTATAGTGTAATGGGACTATTATATATCTATTAGATCTATTCCTTCATTTTGAAGACAAAATCTATCGCCGTTGTATGGAAACCTTAAATGTCAAGAACTTTACTATTATTACCTACGTTTTATGGTGCGTCCATGCTACGCGAATCGAGCACGAGCCGAGCCACGAACGAGCCTACAACGAGCACGATGCGAATCCCTTTGTTTGTGAAAAAACTGACAATCGCGCTCGTTCGAGGCTCGCAAGAAGCCCGTCCACGCTACGCGAATCGTGCTCGCAGTGTGCTCGTTCGTGGCTCGGCTCGTGTTCGGTTCGCCAAGCATGGACGCACCATACAATTTCAAGAACTTTACTATTATTACCTACGTCTTAGGTACTGAAGTTTGATCCAGCTCTTTTGACTGGAGAAATTATTAACATTAATTTAGTTTAAAATTTTATATTTTTCGTATTTTTTAATTTAATTATTATTATTAACAAATTAAATACCTAATAGTCGTCAATCTAATGGTCTTACTTGAAGGTAAGCAAACAAAATAGCTCTACCATAATTTTACACAATGTTAATAAGGATCGCTTCAAAGGATTTTATTCTCAAAGTGTGCTAGTGAAATGACAAATCTCGCTTTCAACGAACACATCTATACTTAAATGTGGCCAATAAAACATGGCAGCTAGCTGACACACGGGGAAAGCTTTAATGAAAACAAATGGAAAAGCAACGTTCAAAATAAACGAACTCATCGTATAAAGAAGTATACACAATGCTGACTGGCATGACGAGACACGACCGACGGCTTGACTGGCATGACGAGACTAATAAAAGATATGATTTTCGACAGATTCTCAATCAGTAATAGTACCAATTTTCCATGAATCACAAGATAAATGTAATAACGACAAATAAATATACTCAGAGAAAAACACAGAACTTGATGAGTCACGTAGATTTAATCCTTTGGAACATGTTCAAAGGAAGTCCAAGACTATCAGTTTAAAATGTATTTGTGATTACAAAACAGAATTATCATTGTTACAATGAGAACGATGAAACTGTGATAGAAACAATGATCAGTATCGCGATATGTCTTTTACTTATTTTTTCTTCAGCCGTCATGTCACATACTACATCTTACATATTTTGTCAAAAAGATGACAAGAAAAATGCCGGTCTCCTTGATTGCAAGTGGCCGCGGTCGTTAATGGACATTGACAATACTAGGGGAGTATCAATGAGTTACCTAAAAAACCTGGAAAGCAAGTGACTGTCAAGTGCAATATGTCGGACCATAGAGTCGTTAACAACTTTACGTTTTTGCGAAGCGTGAGCATTTTCCATATAGACATCTTCAAATATATATCGTACACTATAGTCTATTTCACATAAGATGAGTTGTGGCATTTCAAGGTTTTCTACCAATATCTACTGTAATTCCATTTAATTACTCTAAAATAGTACACCCAATATTTCATGAAACCTCACTGCATAATAGTATTTCCTTGTTATATTGAAATAGACATAAGCATTAAGAAATCCTTTTAATTTACAATGTGTCACCGAACCCATGCTATTTGAAATAGACTATAATTGATTTACATTGAGACAAAACAAGATTACTTGTCATTTGTTATCGGTAAAAGTATCTTCATTAAAAAACTAACTGATAGCACCAGATGTCTGAGTAATCTACATTATCAATATACTCAAATTCGCCGCAAGCTAGTTAATCCGTTTTTGGATAAAAACTTGGCTGAAAGCTTAAAAGAAAATATAAACTAGATAACTAATAAATATTTTCATACGCGCACGTCCTATCAAGGCATTTAGACCGTGCGTGCTCACGGATCGTACTTTAGTACAGTAACGTCGCTCTATTATAATATTCTAATTCTTTGGTCGGTCGGTCCCACCGGTTCGGTCTGGATTAATATATATTCGCTCGCTTTCACACTATACATCAAGGTGTCTCAATTATTGTCTATTATAGACCATCATAGTATAACTTACAGTCTTCATAGTATCACATTAATTCCTCCACTTAATTTTCAAATACAAAGCATTTAAAAGAAGTACTAAAAATATTTGATTTTGGAATGAAAAAAATGGCATGTATCAATTATTGTATTAAAATGTTGGTGTAAAATACCCCTAACGTGAGCTGAATGCGACGAGGCGACACCTTCACTGTCGCGGAGTTTTGACTCTCGACAAATTAAATCAATTAAAGGCCAGCCTCCGTTTTTTGTTCGACCAAATATCCCCCATTTGTACGTATTAACTCTGTTTTATTTTTACTGTTTAGCCTTTATGCTATGTTTTTGCGTCGTTTATTATGCAAATGTTTCCAATTAAGGTTTTGATGAGACTTACTTTTCACTTGCGGTATATTAGTAAAATCAAAAAACCTCAATTCGCAATTCAGTATTAGATTCGGCGTACTTAGAAAAAAAAGCTAATCTACAGTTTGATGCAACTTAATTATGATTGCGATAGTTTGTGTGGATGTGTGTATCTAATTCACGTCGTTAAAAGGCTCAGAAAGATTGTTAGATACCATAACATACCTTACTTACCACCATAACTCTTAATAGAATAGAACATATAAATACTGTCTGAAAGTTTTCAGATATTGATCATTATTGATGACAGTTATATAAAGATTTTCATCGATAATTAAATAAATAATTGTTCAGAATCGCGTTTGACATTACCGTAACATAACATAGGATATAAAAATCTTGAAACAAAACAAGGAACAAATAAAAATTCAATTGTGAAACGACGTGACAGTTGCCGTTTTCCTCGAGAGCTTTTTAAATGGAACAAGTAATCAATTGAGACTTGGAATGATTGTTTGCTCAACACAATTTGCGTGGGAAGTATTTGCAGTTGGAAACAATATTATATGTACTTATTGAAAAGTTGAAAGATTATGTAACTATGCTATTCGATTTTCGGAATGTAGTTGGCATCTAAACTCTCCATTAGAAAATTACATCAACTACGTCTTCTATGGTTTCTTTATCTTCTTCCGTATCCGATAGAGTCTAAAGCCATTTGACTTTAAAAAGTCGGCCAAGTGCGAGTCTGACACACACAAGGAAGGTTCTGTACAATATTAACTAAATCAACATTTCTATGAAAGAAATTATGCAAAATGCAAAGACGTTTCTTGACCCCTTGTCTTGCCTTTAATTTTAATTGTTATAACGGCAAAAGAAATACGTATTCTGTGAAAATTTCAGCTGTTTACCACCTGCGGTTCATAAGATACAGCCCCCTGACAGACGGACGGACGGACAGACTGACTGTTGGACGGATGGACGGACAGATGGATGCGGAGGCTTAGTAATAGGGTTATTTGGCGCCCTTTGGTTAAGGAATCCTAAAAACGATTATAAAGCAAACTACTAAATTCATTGCAATGCTAGGAACGTGTAGACCATTCATTTGGTTAAATTCTGGTCAATTTAGTTTATGAAATGGGAGAAATAATACATTTTACTCACGTCAAATAAATCCTTCGCTCAGTCTGTATTATTCCAACAGCAAACAAAAAAAAATGCAACAATAAACAATAATATCTTCGTCCGGCTATTTTTCGTTCACCTGTAAGCTCTTTTTGTCACAACTTTGCATATTCAAATAGGTGGAGCGCAGAGTAACTTTGCCCGTAAAACATTTTCGTGGCCTGTGCGGTGCTCGCACAAAAAAGGCCGAGGAGACCGCAGACAAAATCGTGGACAAAAAGTTGGGCTAAAACAAAGCACGGCGACGCGGTTTTGTTTTCTATTTTCCACTACAAAGTGCATTGTTTTTAATAAGTTCTCTAGGAATTTTGCTTTAGGGCGTGGCCAGACGCGCGTATTTAATGGTGCGTCCATTCTTGGAGAACCGAGCACGAGCCAAGCCACGAACGAGCGCGATTGTCAGTTTTTTCACGAACAATGGTATTCGCATCGTGCTCGTTGTAGGTTTGTTCGTGGCTCGGCTCGTGCTCGATTCGCGTAGCATGGACGCACCATTATGTATTATATCGTGTAATGTACCCCGAATTTTTCGAGTGGATAATAAAAGGAAGGCATACGGTTCCGAAAGACAAGCAGTGGTTGGTAAACGATTCGCAGGTACCAGTATAACCATGAATAAAGTGATCATCTGCGATGAAAAGCTCGGAAACAGTAAACATACAGTACTATTAACATTTCTGGAGACCTCACTCTACAATAGCGCCTCTCGCGGCGAATTCAATCATCCTCATTGCCATCAGCCCTCATTGTACCAAAGTTTCATTTTAAAACAGCTGAACTCTCCCATTCATAGTATAAGTGAAATGGGAATAAAGTATGCGAAAGGGCCGTATCGAAGTACAGCGGTGCACATACTGTAGTGAGTACTAATATTAGGAATATGATTTAATTCTAAGAATAAAAGAAACTTTTTATCATCAAATTATTTTATCGTTAATTTATTAACCAGCTATATCCTACAGGTTCACCCGCGTTCCCATAGTAAAAGTATCCTTGATTTATCTCAATTGTCCAAGTTAATTATGGAGTTTGAACGGTTGGCGATGGTTGTGACCTGGGCGTGACCTCATCAGATTGCAGCAAGACCTTGGAGACTCTGCGTTGGAACTTCTTAACAGCTTGATTCCACTTTAATGAGGTTGTTTCAGAGATACTTCGATAAAATAATTATATTGATACTTCAAGGGTACAAACTCAACTGCGGATGAAGGCAGTGGCGTGCATTCCATATAGGCAAATAAGCAATGCCTACCTCATAAGATTCAATAAAATAATATTTTGATTCAATTAAACTACATAATCATTTTAAATAAAAAATCTAACCTAACATTCAATACGAAATTTCAAACTTTGCCGCGCAGGCACACGCGAGTTCGCCTCTCAAATTCACGCACACTAAAACGATTTCGGCCTATTCATACACACACACCCACTTCTTTAAGATAATACGACGAAAGCATAAATCACGCTTTTGCTATGCGTAGCATACTGACATTTGACATTCGCAATTTATGGACCAAAAGTAACCTTACCTACTCTGTTGTAAGTAAAGTAGCCCATCCAAATTAAAAACACTACAGTTTACCAACATTAGAGGAACTCAAATATAACTTCGCAATTTATTTGTGTTGGTTTGTTTATGGTTTGGCTGGCATTGTATGCAATGTTGTTGTTATTTACTTTTATTCTATTGTGTTTTTGCGAAGTGTATCTGTGTGAAATGAAGAAATTGTGTGCTGAAAATGCAAAATGTATCAATAAATTAGTCCTTAAGTCAGTTTTAGTTTGTTGAAAATAGTAGGTAACTTCTGTAGACCAACTCCAAAACATTCATGGATTCAAAACAAAGGTAAATCTTAGAAACCTGTCTGGTCTGTTATTATCTATTTTGTTTGCTTATGAATCATACCAAATGTGTGTCGAATGATACGCTGACCTAAACAATTTTACGAATCTGGTCAAAAAACATTAGGTATCTATTTAACAGGCATATTTAGTCGTGTATGGCCATGATTTCTTCTGCCTACCTAGTCCGAAAACCAATGCACGCCACTGGATGAAGGGTGGTGTTCGAATGATCCTGCAGACGCAGCTGCAGTTTATACATATATCTGAATATGTTACAATGGAATCCGGGAGATTATGGTTGTGGGAAAACAAGTCTTGTATTCGTAATGATTTTCGCTTTTATAATACTGGTCACATTGACTTATATATTACTTATCACTAGGTAAGTTTTAATTTAAGACATAAGATTACAGTGAGGAATCCTTGGAAGTAACGTTCCCAGAAAAGTGCTTATAAGAAACACTACTTGAGTGGTAATACGGTGAAATTACTCGGAAGCCGTCAGAAATACATTCGTGGTCGAGGAGGAGGAGTTGGCTGGCAGCCATATCACATTTTCCGAACTTTTGTACAGAGGAAATATAGAATAAGTACTCTTAAGGTGGGCCTACGCTACGCGAGCTGAGCAGCTCTTCGCACTTGACTCGCGGCGGCGGCGTCAAGTGTGGATTTACAACATTCACTGTCCAAAAGCGAGATGAATCCTTTTGTTGGTCAAAAAACCAACAATTGGCGGAGCGCAGTCCAGCGCGAGCCGAACACTCGGTCTAGCTTCGACGCTCCCAAGTCCGTCTACGCTACGCGAATTCGTGCTCTGTTGGTCCTCGGCTCGTGTAGCGTAGACCCACCTTACTGGTGGCGCTTTTGTCTCGTTGTAGATAAGAAGCGGGTAGCGATACACTGTGAATTATATAATACCTACGTGTTTATTGTACATTTTCGATCTCATAGCATGAGTTGAAATTAAAGTCAACGACATGCCTTTTAAAAAAAATATATACGAACAGCCTCCAAAGTGTCTTTGTACACACGGCTACCGATTAAGCTATACATTTCCAGTATAAGCTGATCGCATTGTATACGATTTCAGTACAATGGGAGGTCAGCTTATACTAGAAATGTATAGCTTGATCTGTAGCCGTGTGTACTTTGAATTATGAAATAGTGTAGAAACGGTTCTACGGAGAAGTTTACATTCGTCTAATATAGAACCTCTTCCTTTTTTCGAAGTCGGATAATAACACAGGATAATAACTAAAATAGCTTTCCAATCGGGTAATTGGAATTTCTTTATAATATCCGTCATATACTGTATTTCAACAAGTACTGAAAACGTAGATTTGTAATTTTGTGTGAAAGTTATGTGCGGAACCCTAATATAGTGATACCCGAATGGCTTCAAATAATCCTTATTAATAAGAGCCAAATAGATATAATATTAAAATACACAGTACACAAAGTCAAACAGAATAAATAAGCTTGTGGTTGGTATTATAATGTTGGTACCTTTGACAACTACACCACAAAATATTTCAATGAAAGCAGAATTATAGAGTTCCCTTTGAATCATTTTGTATTTGCACTTTGTATTTAAATATACTTATTAAGTATTTATTTACATCTGAATTATTATTTAAAAGCTAGGAAACTTCGAAATGTAAGTAGGCGAATAAAATCCTATCTTACTAATTATTATAAATGCGAAAGTTTGTGAGTATTGATGTATGTTTGTTACTCTTTCACGCAAAAACTACTGAATGGATTTGGAAGAAATTTGACACCCAGATAGAATATGTTCTGGATTAACACGTAGAATACTTTTTATCTCGGGAAAATATACGATACCTCGGTAATGCGGGTGAAACCGCGCGGGACAGCAAGTATCTATTATTAGGCCATGCTAAGATGTCGTATTTGACAAGGGGTTGTCTCTCCTTGCCGCACTATATTTGTCTCTATTTGACTCATGAATGTATATTAGGAAGGCCCTATTTTAGTTTGGATAACATACAAGCAACCTTCTTTACACTATTTTTTATTCTCATTATAAAAATACGCTGAAATCCTAACTAATATTATAAATGCGAATGTGAGTTTGTTTGTGTGTTTGTTGCGCCTTCACGCCTCAACTACTAAACGGATCATCATGAAATTTAGCATGCAGATAGCCTATGGTATGGAGAAGGACATAGGTTACTTTTTATCCCGGGAACGCGGGTGAAACCGCGGGGGATAGCTAGTTAATTATAAGTATATACTTTGCCCTTGTAAAATCCAAAACAATCCCGTCAGAAATCTCGGATTTAAAAAATACAGTCGCCGACAAAAAGCATTGGCATAATCTCATTAATCTTGTCGTGACAACATAATTCAATGGCCCGTCTTTAGATTGAGATAAGCCGCAAGGGAAGCGAGAAAAATAGCAGAAAATAAAGGTCACTGAACTAGTGGTGCCGACGTGCCGACAGTCGTTTGCGATTGAGTGGACGACTGTACTGTGAGACGATTAATGTATAAGGCTGTGCGAGTCAATAAATCAGAGAGCCATTAACAACTATTGGAATCTAGTTGTAGGGTTGTTTTTCTTTAAAAAGATTCAATCCTTTGACCGCAAAGTCGAGGTAATAGTAAAATGGAAGTCAGTCCAACGCTAGAAGAAAAACAAGAGCTAGAAGTATTTTTGTAACAAAATAATCGTAAATCAACTTGTGCGAACAATCAAGCGCTCTGCTTTTCAGTACCTATTGAAACATCTATTGGATAATATCAGAAGAATATATTTTTTTATCAGCTTTAAAAATTCTCGACCGAGCATCCGCCATCCAATTTTCTCATTGGATACTGTTGATCCTAATTCATCAAGCCGTCGCATCTTTACATTATTACCTGACGAATATAAAAAGGTCCTTTCTTCTATCAACGTTGATTAAGAAGGATCCCTCTTCAAATTATCCGGGCTGTAGGGGCCAGTAATGCACCTTATTGGATTATCTAAAGCTTTGAAGTCTGTCCATCGCCTGAGACTCGTTTACGGCGCGTTAAAGGTACCTAATAAAAAGAAAGTAATTCTTTAAAGGGACTCTTATTAGGAGCGAAGGAAGAAAATTGTGAAAGTTAACTAAGTGGAGTACAGAGATAAAACTTTTGGGTGTGAAGATATTACAAATTCGGAGTATTTCGGAGTTTCTAATTATAGTGTTATCAATCAATATCAATATATCTATATATATAAAAATCAATGCCACTTTTCGTTGTAATTTTATAACTCAAGAACGGGCTCACCTATACAAACCAAATGTTTAGGCTTTGTTCGGACTATTTAGTAGATGGTTTATGTGAAGTTTGCACAAAATCGGTCGAGCGGTTCTTCATTTATCACATTTTTATTATTTCACTTTATACGTAGCGAAGCACGTACCGGGCCGCTAGTTGCATATAGAACATTTTCACGAGGCTGCCGCTGCTTCGCGTCATCGGCAAGGTTCCCACATTCCCAGGCTGGCAATAGTTTTTGTATAATTTTATTATTTAAACTGTGTAGTGTTTTATTGTTTAAAGTGTGAATTGTACTTGTGAGGCATTAGAATATTGGGTTTTTAATAAAATAACAAAAATACAAAACTATACGATAAAACAATAAATAAAAAATTATACGATATACATAATCCTACCTAACTAATATTATAAATGCGAAAGTAAGTTACGCCTTCACGCCTCAACTACTCAACAGATCATCATGAAATTAAGCATGCAGATAGCCTATGTTATGGAGAAGGACATAGACAACTTGTTGACCCGGGAACACGGGTGAAACCACGGGAGACAGCTAGTATACATATAAATCTTTAGATAAGATTTTATCTTACTAAAACATTTGACAATTAATTAATGAACACTCTGTGTCTTTAATTCAAAGCCTTAATTAATCCACTGAAGCATTCTAATTGGAATCGTTATGATAATTAATACAAGTAGGTATCCATGTCTTAAGTGTAACAAAGTGATATAATAATGTACTTGGTAGTGTTATGTAATTGGTTTTCATGCTCTGTGAACCAGGAGATGTTCACTGAAACTTATCATCTCATTAGATAGTAACATTAAAAATATGACTAACTCTCTTTTTTAACCGACTTCAAAAAAAGGAGGAGGTTCTCAATTCGGTTGTAAGTTTTTTTTTTTTTTTTATGTTTGTTACCTCATAACTCCGTCATTTATTAACCGATTTGGAAAATTCTTTTTTTGTCTGTCATCAGATCAGTATTTGATTACTTCTTAGTGTACTTTGAAGTCGGTTTAAGTTTTTTGTAAATCAGTCCAATTATTTACGATGAAGTTGGGAAACAAGCATTCGGCCCGCCGGATGGTAAGTGGTTACCGTAGCCTATGGACGCTTGGTTCTCACGCGTTACCTCCTAATGAGCTCTGGCGACCTTACTCTCGCGCAGGAACACAACATAAACTTATTTGGGTGCTTATTCTTGAGGCTGCTTTTCCACCAGATATGTGCTATGCAGCTATGCTGCGAGGATGTAATAGCTAAGCTGTGAAATTATGTGACCGTTTCCACTGATACTAAGCTATATAGCGGTGCGAGTAAGATATCCTATGAAGATGCATCGCCTCAAAGTAACTGCGCGAGGAAGATGCACACTCGCGACCATCCATAGCACACATCCATAGCACGCATCTATAGCACGCATCCATAGCCCGCATTCATAGCACGCATCCATAGCACGCATCCATAGCACACATCCATAGCACGCATCCTTCCATATAAAAAAACATATCTTAGTTGAATCCGTTTCCACCAGTGCTAAGCTATATGCACCAATTAATATGATTGGTGGATATCAAACGCATCCATAGCAACGTAGCATAGCACATCTCTGGTGGAAAAGCAGCCTTAAGGTCGAGCTGCTCTTTGAGCGAATAAACGCTAAGCTCTACCTATCTTGGTAGGTTTTTTAAAGCAGGTGGTCCATTTGATCGTGCCTTCTGTCGCCTATAGAGACTAGTAATACCAGGGGGATAAAGTAATAAAGTATCTCATTATTAATTTTTCAAAACTACCCGTCAACGGAGTTAGGCGGTGTTAAAGTTTGTGTGGACTTATTTTTGATTTACTTTAGACAAAAAAAGTTTTTGGATTTCTCTAAAATCGACCACTAACGGGGCAGAAAATGGGGTAATTATTTATTACTGCGTTTCTCTAAAGTTTGAATATATCGATTACTTTTTAGCCTTCCTCAGTTTCCTTTTTCGGAAATTCCATCCCTAAGGGGGTAAAGTAGGGGCCGCGGGTAAAACCGCGGGGCGGAAAACTAGTGGATCTACATAGTAACTAGGCAAGTAAATATTTGTTACCATATACCAAGCTCGTTCCAAAGCCTAACCATTCAGCATTCCAATCAAGTAAATTACCCGTTGCAGCAGGTAGGTGGGTAATATTGGTGGACAAACAGCGGGACAGCGGGACATCAGCTAACACCGGGACAGGTACAAACATGTTCCGCATTCCATCTCATCCAACTGGAACACAACAGATGCGCTTACCGTGATAATTGACAACACAAATCCTCAGTTGCGAATGTGTTTATAGCCACAGTATATGTGTAGTTGTGCTAGTAAATCAATTGAATTAAAACTGGTTTAAAGATATCTCTATTTTGAGAGGTGTAGGTTAGTACATCGAGATGAATTATTTTTGAAGATCGTATCAATAAGGTACCTATGGAAGGAGTACAAATACATATATACAAAAATAAGGAGAGAAGGATTTTTATTTGCTCTCCAGACTCGTATGAAAGTATGTTTTGTATGTTATTCTGAGTTTCTAAACTGTCACTAAAATCCGATTTTATTCGATATATAGGATTTAGATATTGTTAGGTTCTCCTCAAAGAGAATTTTTTTGGGAGCATATGGATTTGATGTTGTCATATTAA
Source organism: Achlya flavicornis (assembly GCA_947623365.1). NCBI lineage: Eukaryota > Metazoa > Arthropoda > Insecta > Lepidoptera > Drepanidae > Achlya > Achlya flavicornis. The sequence goes on from OX392474.1 coordinate 4,005,946, forward strand.
TGTCAATCATTCGAACTACGACTACCTAGTTTTAGTCCCATTCATTAATTCTTTTTAATTTCCTTTGGTGTTGACGAAAATCATGTCTAGGGGATATAAGATATGTATTTATAGTTCCAAGGCACAGTTTTCAGTTTTATTATGTATCTGACTCACTGATTCAGCTCACAAACATACTGTGGCAACATAGGGCCCGCATCACGTTTCCAATCCAATCTAAACACGCAAACACACAAACAACGAACGATCGTTTGCAAAGTATGGTTTTTGCTAATCAGCCATCTAACGATTCGGGTGCAACGAGCATTACAGGCGCACTCTGTGAGTTATTGCAAGCGCATGCTAATGTGCGCAACAATCTAAATGTAAATCTGGACGTAGCCACTAATTACAATCAAGTTTATTGTGTTTTGCTACTGTATTATGTGTGTACTAAGATGTACGCACCATGTTTAGTCTTTTTAATCTTGAATTTAAAGACCTGAGTAACTTTTTTTTTTTACTGTGTTTAGTCCTGTTTTTGACCACAATCTCACTATGGCAAGTGATGAAGTGGTCGAAGGTGGTAAGCACTCAAAGCCTAGAAGGAACTGGCTCTCAAGTGCAGCTGTCGGAACACACCGATAGGTGCTTGGCGACAGATTTTCAACTTGAGGGTGGTAGCCAGCCAGACGGGTACCACAAAGTACCCTACCGCCGTGCTATGGTTTCCTCACGATGTTTTCCTTCACCGAAAGCTCAAGCTCATTGTAGGATTCGAACCCGGGACCTTCGTCTCGGTATCCGACGTCACTACCCCTGAGATAGGTCAGGGGTAGTCATCGCCTTGATAAAACTTGATAAACTTATGTATTGTTCTGTATTCTCAATCTATTTATTCCTCTTCATTTGTATGATTAGTTTTGTTTTTGATTTGCTAACTGATTTTAAACTTTAGATGAAGGACAGTAGTAGAAAATTCTAAATCTATGTTTGAAACATAGAAATAAATATACCTAGAAAGAACGTTGCCATACTACACGAATATATAAAACAGGCCAACTTTTATAGGCTGCTGCGCGTAACAGCTACGTTTTACGCTCCCTCTGCGTCATTCTGCTTGTCATAGTGACGCTCATAATGATAATAGTTGTTGAAATATTCAAATTAAAATCGGGAGAAAGTTAAATATTGAACATTATTTTGCATTTTTATTAATTTTTATTTGAAATAGCCTCTAACAGTTAGAGGCTATTTTTATCGACGCGTGCACAGCTTTAACACTCTATCTGGATGTATCCTTAATCAAAGGTTTGAAACTACAAAAATGTGATCGTTTAAAATCACCTCGGCACAATATGACCCAGCTTCAGCGCCCGGTAGAGTTTCCACAATGTGTTATTATAGTGCTTAATGGGTCTTTAAGACCTCGACGCTCTTCAACTATTATTCTTTCCTAGACCGACTTTGTCTCAAAACTAATTAAAATATCCTGGAAATGGCATCAAAGAATAAAAGCACTTCATTAAAATGAATAAAGGAACAATATAAAACTCTTGTGGATTGTTAATACAATGTAGAGGTACATAAAGGTTTTATGGGGTATAAAACTCTCGTTTGTATGCACGGGAAGGCTCACCTCCGGTAGGTACATATTTATGACCGGACTGTTTGTACCATTGCAAGGAGGTAACTTATTGTTAACCTAAAAAAAATGCCTTGAATTTGAATTTTAAACTGCTACAATTTATTAGTGTCCGATGTTTTACAACCACTGCCGACTCTACAAGGTGAATCGAAAACATTTGACAAATTTTAAGGGAGGGTTCCATTACCGATATATATAAATTTTATGAGGTTTTAAACAAAATCAGAAACATTAAAAAATGTTTTTCTCTTTAGCTGTTCTTGGAACTGATACAAGCATAAAATATCGCTTTATACACCAGTCCAATAACATAATAATGTAATTATTAATAATCCGATATCACTTTTGTTTAAACATGTATCAAGCCGCAAATTATTTGTTTATACATAGCCTCTATGCGAACCCCGCACCGCGCACCGACAAAAGGAGTATTTTTTTATACACAATGACATTCAGACAAACTTTTTATTAATCTATATTATGAGTGTAAAGTCCTATTAAATTTTGTCAAATGATTTCAATTTCAGTTTAAGTAGAATGTTCAGTAAGTTTTTTCCCGCGAATAGGTATATTAAATATAACGCTTAGGTTAGTTAGTTAGTTAAGATATTGATCTCTTTTAAAGAGTAAAGAAACAAAACATTTTGTACTTGACGCCCAGTTTCCTTTTGTGCTTACCAGTTTCGGTTATCACGGTATTGTGTTCTGGCCTCCTATCCAATCCTATAATGTGAACAAAGAATCGTTTTGTTTTCCTTCGGTCGTTAATCTCCAGTTAAAAAAATTGTGCAATCCACTCTTGAACTGCACTTGAAAAATATTACCTGAAGTGGATGAAGTTACTCATAGGATATATTCCGCTTTACCACAACTTGCTAAATAAGAAACTTGGTCATTTCCAGGTAAAAGCCATATAAAAGTTTTGATAGAGTCATCTATACAGCAAGAGTATAAAAAGTTAGTTCATTTTCTTAGTATACTACTAAGTAGTAATAATCATGCATAGGAGAAAGAGCTATGCTGTGGCCTGTGATTGTAATTTATTCATTTTCGTAATATCGAGTCAAAGGAATCGAATAGAGGATGCGTAGAGAATTGGGTGGGGTGTTAGTACCAGCGATAAAAACATAAGGCTTACCATTTGATATTAAGTATCACGTCGTGAGACGAAATGAAATACTGATAGAGTTATGAATGATATTATAAATGTGAAAGTTTGGATTTTGTTACTCAAACACGCATAAACAGCTGAACAGATTTGAATGAAAGTTGGCATAAGATAGATGTTCTGAAGGGAAATCAGAACATCTATCTTATGCCAAATAAGAAACTTACGATGACAACTGTTTTCATCATGATTGTTGTCATCGTTAGTAAACAATCAACCTTTGTATGGGATCGTTTACTAACGATGACGATTGTCCACAACCATCTTATCTAGGGGGGCGCTGGTTTGACACGGTTGGTACATAATGCTACCACGTCAGAGGAATGAGCTATTCATTCAAGGCTGTCTAAATAAAATAATTACCATTATTTTTTTTATACACGTACAACTTTTTTTTTTACATACCTATTTTTTTTCCATTCATTCATCATAGACAAAAGATGTTGCCAACTGCTCTTCAAGTATTCGGCCCGTAGGTTATATTTTTAAAATTATGTCCAATGTTTTTTATTTTTGTTGTTGTACATTTTTATTGTTATTTTGATTGTTTAAATGTTTCTATTATCAATTGTTATTGCTTTTTTATCTATTTTCATTTTCTTACTTTGTTATTGATATTCTTTGTTTTCCTTTTTATTTTAGTTACGCTGTTCGTGACGTCACCTATGGCAGCGACTGAAAATCAGTGGTGTAGCCCTGTACCTGTACTGGGCTTGCAGTCTACAACTGAGTCGCTGTCCATTTTTGATGTCACACAACACAATTTATTATAACTTTTTTTTTTTTTTTTCTTTTTTACTGTTTTTTGTGTATGTCATTTGTAACAGTGTATGTAATTGTGTTGTGTTATTATCAAAATAAATGTATTTTCTTTCTTTCTTTCTTTCTTTACTAACTAGGTATATTTTAAATAAGATATGTATAGCAAAGTGTTCAATGATAGTACGAGTATACCTTTATGAAGTAGATTGCGTCTCGCGTTAGGGCTGTGCTCCACGGTTGCAATTCGCACGTATAATTCCAGTAATTTTCGAGATCATTGACCGGGAAAATATGAATTTGCTGGCGATAGTTCAAAGAGCTTAGAGAATTAACTTGACGAGTGCGTACTTATGTTAATATCAGCGTAAATGACTGCTTTACATTTACCTGAATTAAACTTGAGGGGTAGAAGATAAATAAATAGTTTCGAGCCATTTGCACTTTTCGTTGAAGAAAAACTCTTACATAAAATACAAGGATATAATATTTCTCTAGACTCAACTTTGAACATATCAATACAAAAAGTAGAGTTCCAAATTCAAAATTCAAAAGTTGAATGTTAATTTAATAGAATTAAGAAATATGTAAAAATACATGGATATTTCTCTAAAGATTCATCTTTTTGAATTTAGAACGTCAAAAGTTCTAAATTCAAATTGGAGTCCCGGCGCGCGTCATGTGACGTCACTGTAGCTCCCGTAGCTCCATTCAAAGTCGTTCACCGTTCAGTCATTATGAGTGAGTGACTGAGTGAGTCAGTGAGTCGCGTCAGGCACGTGCCGGTCGCGATTCCAACGGTTCGCCTGTTTCAACTGGCAAGCCGAATCTATTGTATGACGTGAATGTCCTTTGCATTTGATTTGCTTTGCTTTATATTTGATCGTGATAAGGTATTTAGGTTTTTGTTGGCTTATACAATTATTTAGTAAGATAAGTATTCTTTGTGTATTATTCTGTAATTTTTTCTATCAATGTCGAATGTTTTGTTGATGGAAATATTATTTTAAGAATCTGAGTCAGTAAACTCATAAAGAAAAAAAAAAAAATTAAATAAAAAAAAAGTATATAGCATAGTTCGTATGCCTGCTGTAAAAGCAAAAATCATCCAGCCAAACGAAATAAATTACTAGGCTCTTAGCATTGCAAAAGTCTATAGGCGGCAGTATCCTATCAGCATCGTGAAATAAAAAAAAAGTTCCAGTCCATCTGATCTGAGTAGAGCTCATAATTCGCGTAGCGTCAATTTTGTGCTTTTTTTTTATACTACGAAGTTGGTAAACAAGCATACGGCATAGTTTTTTCACGTACAGAGGGATTCGCATCGTGCTCGTTGTAGGTTCGTTCGTGGCTCGGCTCGTGCTCGATTCGCGTAGCATGGACGCACCATTAGAAATCACGTCGTCCATTGTCAGACACTTTGAACGGTGGAAACCCCTGTCACACCCTTAAAGTATTAAAAAAATATTATTCAACTTTCGTATTGTTTTTTTAGAATTTTGATCTGTAACTCTAAAACTGGGTCATTGATGTAGACTTTTTTGCATGATTTATTAAATTTCATGATTTAATCTACAAACTCTCCAAAATAACTATGTGTCTATCTCTTTTCGTTTGTTTAAAAAAAACATATTGAATATACCTCGCGCTCACACCTAGGGTAGACCTTTAATGTGTCTGACACGGCAAAGCCACCATCGAAAGTGTCTGACAACTGAGAAATCATCTTTTGATAGTTCGTCAAGTAACATATATAAATTTCGGCTTTTATAAAATGACGAAAGTTGAATAATATTTTTTATACTTTAAGGGTGTCAGACAGGGGGTTTCCACAGTTCAAAGTGTCTGACAATGGACGACGTGATTTCTAATATTAGTCCAAATAAAATATATAAAAACTGACCTTTATACTTTAACGAATTTGAGGTGCAATTTTTGACACCTTTGCTACCTGATAACTTCCAAAGCCACCGCGATCCAAACTTCATATTCGGGGATGGTTTTTATCTCTATTAGGGACATACACAGAGAAACTCTCAGGTTTTATAAAATGACGAAGGTCAGATCGTCGTGGGCTCTTCCTCTATAAGCTGTTACCGTAGCTATATAGACGCTCGCAACTCACGCGTTACCAACCCTTCCCAGTTTCCCAATGAACTCTAGCAACCTTACCCACGCGCAGGAACACAACATAAAGTTTTTTGGCTGCAGCATTCTGTAATATGGAGGTACTTCCCCCGTTGAGCTGCTCTTTGAACGAATTAACGCTATGCTCTAACTCTCTTTAATTGCAATGCATTTTATCGGTAAAATTTTCCTATCTCCTCTTTTCTCCACTTCAGTGGACAGGCAACCTTTCACTAAAACCTCAATTACGTTGCAACACTTGGTTTACTTCTGATATCTGATAACTTTGACACGTCATCACATCATCACAGAGCTTGTTAGACCGCCGCGTGCGCCGCACGTGCTATATGCCCAAGTGCTCTAATTGTTTATAATTCAAGCCCCTATTCGTCACCGTGTTATAAGTTTTTGAAGGGCGCGACTTGTACTCTAATTGGTGACGTAATTGTAGCCTGTAGGGATCGGGTATTGTTTAGTTCTGCTTATAATGTCTTTGGAGATGAATTAGTGCAGTTGTTAGAGAGTTTTCCCACGGTGTTACGATGTGTATTATTTGATTTGTAAGAAGCCGCTGACGCGTGTCGCAACAAGATGGCCACATTTTAGAAAAAAATGCTTTTTATAATACATGTAAGAAGATGAGAAGTAATACAGAAAATCGTCTTATGCTTAGCAAAACATGTAACTGAATTTTAAATTCAACATTTATTTTATAGTAAACATTATAAACTGTTATACGTCGGGATATTTAAAAATATGTTTTTATCTAGAAAAACCTGTAATTGGCTTATGTTAAGTTTATGTTATACCTGTTACCTTCTATGTGAGATATGCTGTTGGTTTTTTTAAATAAATAAAAAAAAATGTCTGCTTCCTACGTGTATACGCCCTAAGAAACTACAAAGACCTCATCAAGTGAATCAAAAAGGGATCTAATATGACTATCGTTTACGATAAACCTGTTTCCACTATTCCGTCGACCACAGCATTTCTTTGACGCCAAATAGGATTTTACAACGATTCACAAATCTGGCCGGCCATCTGTGCCCGAATCTTTGGTTGGGACATACAGATAAATAAAATGTGATGCAGAAGCGCCAACAAATATCCAATACGACGGGCCGGCGTGGTTGGTTTAGACTCTGGTTAAGATTCCACCTATCACACCGCAGCTCTTGGGATCGATTCCCACACAGGGCATGCATTTGTGTGCATGAACATGTCTGTATGTCCCGAGTCTGGGTGTAATTATGTATATTAAGTATGTATTTACAAACAAAAAGTAGTATATGTATTATATCAGCAGTTATCTGGTTTCCATAGTACAAGCTCTGCTTAGGTTGGGATCATATGACCGTGTGTGAGTAATGTCCCAGGATATTTATTTATTTATTATTATTTGTTTTAATACATCATGCGTTACACCTTGGCTCGCGGATGGTTTTACCATAACTACATAATAATATTAAAAAATATATAAAATTCCAGGAACTGCGAGTCATGTAGCGACATCTATCAGCCATGTATCTATCACACTAAGATAGTTCACACGCAGAATGATAGATGGCACCACAACATTCTGCATCGCGCTGATGAAGTTTATTCGACGATCTGCATATTTTACAACTGTTCAAGCACAGTCGGATGGCGCGGGGCGGTCCCCAGCCATGATCACGCAACCTGGCGGAAGATCAGCCCTTTCAAATGGACGTGTCATCCACCTTGCACCTCTATAGTAGTTCAAGAAAATGTAGTAACAGTTTCAAGTTTTTTCTGATATCATGCATAAAGATGAGACAAAAATAACCTTGTTTCAGGGTCGGTCCCAAACTAAAAGTTGTTCAATATGACGAGTTAACTGACAGGTCTTTTCTTACAGCATGTCCTACCTATAACTTTTTTATTATTTCGCGATGGTAATCACACGACTCGTCAGCTAAACAATCTGTAGTTCAAGCTAGCGGTGTGTATAAAATTCTAGGTCGTTAAAATTCAATTGTTGCTGGCCTCCCGGGGTCCGTCTCTAGACCCTCTATACATGTAATAAGTCCATTGAGAGTGCATAATTGCAAATCATTTGTGGGTTTTGTCGCTACTCCTGCGCCTGAGGGTGCAATCTATTATACGTATTATACTATAGAGCGGTGAAACGCAAATTTTGAATTAATCGATGGCTATACTTCATTATGCTGCCCTTTTTTGCGGACCGCAGGGTTTCCCTATTAATTGGATATGAATTTCCCATGAGTTTAGTGGAAGTAGATTATTAAAAGAAGTAAATTATAGTTCATTCACGTCTCGTTGTGTGTCTATCAACTTACCTATGAGTATATTCTGTTTTCTTATCATCGATCAGTACCTACCTATGTGAGTCACAAGAAAAAGTAAATAAGGTCGTAAGAAAAAAAACTCCTAGTCTATAATCATAAAATCTAGGTATAAAGATATTTATTCTGAAAGAAAGACTACATAGTCACTTACATGAGAACAATCTTACACGGACATTCTAAATATTTCCAAAAAGTAGCCTTTTTTTTTTTATACCTCTTAGGTGGCGAACAAGCTTACGGCCCGCCTGATGGTAAGCGGTTACCGTAGCCTATGGACGCTTGCAACACCAGGGGTATCACGCGCGCGTTGCCGACCCTAAAAGCCTAAAAGCCCTAAAAGCCTAGATTTGATTTGATCCACCTGAAAAGTCATTTACTTACACTTACTACATTTAATGAACGTCCCTTTGAAATAGGTTCATCCGTTTTGCCCGGACATACAAAAAGTCAAACAGTTAGTCATGTTTGGGTGTTGATCCCGTGTAAATAAACAAATGAAAGCCTATTTCGAAATCATAGAGACACTTTATTTGTTTGTATTGTTGGGATAGAGAAGCAAAAGTATATTTTCTAATCTAGACTTAAAAAAAAACTAATTTTCGTTTCTTCTACGAAACGATGACTCATCTGGCCCCCTTACTTCGGTCAATGTCACAAGATATCGGATGTAACTAAAAATACCAACCTAAATAATCTACTAGCTTTCCAATACGAGAACCTTATTTCCATTGCATTAACGCTGATTTTCAATTGTTTATTCCAGTTGTAGTGGATAATATCTTGGTGTGTGTAGGCAGTAAGAATTTCTAATAGGGTTGTCGCAAATGAGGGTCGATCGGGGATGGGCCATTGCTTTATAGTTTTATTTGATGGCTATATTCCACAGGCTATAAAACTATTAGGAAATTATTACGACTATTTACTGTTAATGTTTGTTTTTAGTTGTAATTGAATTTTCGATTATTTAATGCGAGTGCGAGATTTTGCAAATTATTAAAAATGAAATATCTATGGAATACTTAATTGGTTTACGCAGACCATAAAAACCTACTGATGTATTCATTTAAATAAATTCGCCACAAACTTTTTACTTTTGTTAACCCTCAGCTTACACGATGGGGTATGACTTCCAAACACAACTGACCACACGGGTAGTTTTTGGGTTACAGATTTTTAACTGGGTGTTTGTTACTGTTGCTAGCCAGGCGCTTACCATGTTTCCCACAAGTTCATGTAGGGCTATTCATGAATACGTAAAGTACCTAAGTTATTTTTATTAATGTATATGTCGGAGAATGAGATAGTTAGTCGAACTCAGTTGGATTATGATATTATCGTGGTACAAGGGTTGGGTGAAATAGTAGCAACACTGATTTGACTTTAACGTAAATAACAGATTTAATGAGGGTATGCGTAAGAATACTGAGTTGACTATAACGTGAATAACAAAGTTAATAAGGGGATGCATATTGCTTTTGGGACAGTTAGTTTTATCACAAGCTCTCGAGCTGTACTCATCTCAGTGCAATCATTGTTACACCCGGTTCTGAAGCCTATAATTATTTAAGACTGTATATGTGTGAAGTGAAGTGAAGAGATTATTTAATTGCAATATTACGACAATAAACACATTGGGCCCGTGAGGAGTTTGTTGCGTCGTTTCTTCTCCTCATACGGGACTTTTACGAAGCGATGGTATAACGTTGTTTTATTGCCTGCACTGCGCCCACTGAATCCTGATACCACTGAACCCTAATTGTGGTCTTTGTATCGCTTGGCTGTCGCTGACTCAGACATCAGAAGTGGGATAAAGACAGGCAATTAAAACCATACTTGAATTGTTTCTACATACTTTGAGGACTGCCACGTGCTTGAGAACCCCGAACACGTGTCCAATAGAGGCTTTTGCCAAGCGAGGGATGACGTCAAGAAGGAAGACTGAATAAAGTTTGGTGGCATCGTTTCTATAGCCAGAAACAGCCAAGTAATCGTGTAACTAAATGAATCATGAGATGCGCGTGCTTATACGCGACATGATAATAGCTAGATGGTGGTCATTCCATGCTGCGCGGTTGTCTGCGGTGCTTCGAGTGTGGGAAAAACAGGTCATGTGATCGTTCCTTTACTTCTAACATTATTTAATTTTCTAAGCTGGAACCAAATGCTGTGTTGTGTTAAATGTTACAGATATGGTGATGCTGGCTACTTTGCGAATAACTGCCCTCGTGTCTGCAACTTCACTGCAGTCAAAAGCAGTCGTGGCAACGGCAGCGCGGTTGGTAGCAACACCGGTGCAGTGAGCAACAGCAACAACCAGCGTCGGGTTGACCTGTGCTGTATTCGGCAACCCTACTGGATAGATGGCTATTTTCTGTGAGTCGATTTCACGTTGTTTACTAATGGATTACGAAGGTACCTGAGGTAAAAGTACCCATTGTTGTTGAGAATATAGTTGGTTAGCGTTTTAGTTGGATTTAAGTGCGTGTCCTCTTGAGTCTCAAATTATTATTTAGCGTTTTGGTCACGGAGATAATCACGGGTATAGTTATCGTTACGGAACTATTAGTGTTTAGCAGTCATAGAGATTATGGGAGCTAGATTATAGTCATAATCGGATAGTCAGATAAAATAGGCACCTAATGATTTGAGTTGTACTTGCTTATTAAAATACTAGCGTGATACTTAATAAGATGAGCCGCACCTAGGCTGCGTAGTTTAATATTCCAGTTTGTGTTGAAGCGTTAACAAGATGTGTTGTTAGTGTGACGTGACGGTATGCTTTATTTTTACCCTTGTTTAAGTTGTTACGCAAATGAGACTAGACTTTGATGCGGTACTCATCAATATTGTTTTAGCAAGATTATTGTAATTGATTTTATTATCGTGAAGTTGCGTTTTGATTTCGTGACGATTTCGGAATTGAAAAATGTAGGTAGAAATAAACTATGATGGTTTAAAGTATAGTGTAAGCAACAAACTAGGAGTTTAGTGAGTCCCTTGATAGCGATGTACTGTGCTGGTTCCTGTGCTGGTTGGTTTGTTTATGTCCCTGACATTTATTTTCATAGTGAAGGTCATGCAAGGTTATGTAATGCCTCAATGTTTCTAGGTCGTTAAAATCACACAATATTTTAATCTCTTACGTTATATAATCTCCCGATAGGTTTAAACTAATGCCAATTAGGTAGTGTAGTTCATTTTGGAGTGAAATTCTATCAGCCGTAGTAAAGTTGACCTTACTATTAGCTATTATGTAGACATAGCCTGATAGAAATTGGTATCTCTTCAGTAAACTTAAGTTGTCCGTGAAGTGAATCGATTAGTTCGCTACAATAGTGTTCGTTATTTAACTTGTCTCTCTTTCACTATTATATTTTGCTGTCACTGGTCAATTGATAGATAGTGCAAAGTGCTAACGCAAACTCGATAAAGCAAGATTAGAAAGAAAAAGAAGGCTAAAATGGTTCTGTTAGGGGTCTGAACGGTGAGTAGGCCATTTACACGGTGTTGTCTAAATGAGGCGAGGTGGCCATTTAGACGGTGTTATCTGACTAGGCTAGGTGGCCATCTGGAAGGATAGGTGAAGAGATTTCCGCAGAGTCGGCAGACGCGAGTGATACCCCTGGTGTTGCAAGTGTCCCTGGCTTTCAACTTTTAATGTTTAACACTTGTGATATTCCATTAGAAACCAATCCCAAGTACTTATTACCTACAGTAATCTTGTAAGAGAAACACTAAAATAATCATTATAATTTATTATATAGATATACCAACAGTTCACAAGAACACAAGTAATACTAATAATTAGATATTTACACAATCTACTACCTCATCTTGTATTATTTGTGAATAATTATCTTAATTACAATTCAATTTATATTGTATAGGCTGTGGTATAGGTTTTCAAATATTAATCCTTATCTTCCCACTTGCTTAACCATCCTGTGTGTATTCCAGGTCCACTCCAATTAAGATGACGACTCGCAGAGCCACCGCTCGTGATATGGAGGAAAAACTTAAGAAGGCCTTACAAGAACTCAAGGTCTCCCAGGATGACTGCACTAAGTTACTGCAGGAGCGAGAGGAAAGTGAGGAGGAAATAAAGAAAATTATAGACAAAAATAGTCAGTTGAAAAGTGAAATGGCTGAACTTCACCAACATTGTACGGAGGCTAATGATCGGCAAAACAAATTGCAGGAGCTATTGTTACAGTTCCATGAATGTAGTGACAACCATGAAATGGCCTTGACTCGCATTTCTGAACTTGAACTCAGCTTGAGCCGGGCCAATGGCATTATATCTAAGTATGAAATTGAAAAAAGTTGTCTTCAGGAAAAAAGCACACTTAGCCTGTTTGACGAACTTGTTGTGAGTTGTCCTGGTCATTTACCTACTTCTAGGCTTATTGAGACCATTGACTTGACAAAAGATGTATCAAGTACTAATGAACCGATTTTGATGAATAGTCATAATAGAATTAAAAAGTACATCAAAATAAATAAAATCATTACCAAAACCAGGAAACTCATAAAATGTAAACAAAGTTTCTCTAAAAATGTAAAACTTAGGAAAGAACGTGTAGGACTAATTACTCAATTAAAAACATGTAATAGTAGTTTGCAAAATATGAGGTTATTATATGACACTGATATGCTGCAGTTACAAGCAGATCTGAAGCACAAGGAGGACTTAATTAATGGTTTAGCATGCAGATATAACAGTGCTAAGAAGGAGATCAGCGAGCACATAGTCGCAGTCACAAACCTGGTGGACATGTGCAAAAATCATGAAGAACGGTTTGATTCCCTAACATTGAAAAAGATATGCCATTGTCATAATATAACTAATGTTGATCCTTGTGTTGATGTCTCTTCTCCGGGCGCTCCGAGTGCACCGGGCGCTCCGAGTGCTTCGGGTGCTCCTGGCGCTTCGGGTGCTCCGGGCGCTCCGGGTGCTCCGGGCGCTCCGGGTGCTCCGGGCGCTCCGAGTACTTCGGCTGCTCTGGGTGCTCCGGGCGCTCCGAGTACTTCGGCTGCTCTGGGTGCTCCGGGCGCTCCGAGTACTTCGGCTGCTCTGGGTGCTCCGGGCGCTCCTTGGAAGCCTTAGGTGGTAAACTGAGCTCCGCTGCTTTTGCAGTCAGCAAAATAAGGCAACTGACGGACATTAATACAGCCAGATTAATTTATTTTGCATATTTTCATAGTCTTATGTCTTACGGCCTTTTGCTGTGGGGCTCTGCCGCAGACTTGGAATCAATTTTTGTATTACAAAAAAGGGCAATTCGCGCCATCTACTGTTTGGGTTCTCGCGAATCTCTACGAAATGTATTTCCGGATATTAATATATTAACTTTGCCCTCTCAGTACATTTTTGAAAATATTATGTATGTCCGCAAGAACATTAATTTGTTTCCAGTCAATAGTGACTATCATGATAGAAACACTAGAAACAAAGACAAAATAACTGTACCTAGATTTAGATTAGCTAAAGTAAATAAGTCCTTTCTTGGGAATTGTATCCAATTTTACAATAAAATTCCTCATAGCGTGACCAGTATGTCCTTTTTTAAATTTAAGGAACATATTAAAAAGCGGCTGTTGAGTAGGGCTTATTATAAAGTGTCTCATTATATTGACGACAAGGATGTATGGAAGTAGCTTCTCTCTGCACTTGCCTCACTGAGCAGCTAGTTCAAGGTCCATTTTAATTCAAAGTATGCTATTATTATTATAAGTTATGTTTTTAGGTTACAGATTATATTACTTATTGTAATTAAATTAATACAATTCAATGTTCTTCATTTATTTATTTTGATATAAATGCATCGATATATTATGTCTGTCTAATTGTTATATTTTTATTTTTATTTTGTGATATTTAGTCTAAACTTGTCAATAGTCACAGTGATAACAAATTGTGTGTTTAGTGTTTCCCTTTAGTAATTTTTTATTTTTAAGGCAGACTTAAGTAAGTCATGCTCACTTTAAGGCCTTTGCTTGCGGCGGCGTCGTGTGACGGGTCGCTCACTTCCCTCCAATATGGCGAGGAGGGCGATGGCTGCCACACGCGTCATACTTGTGAACAGGTGCTGCTTGTGGGGGCTGGTCTGCTTAAGTTTGCTATTGATTTACTTATTAAATATTTATTCAGTCTACTTTGTAATTTTGCCGCCGCGACGGGGCACGCAATTGTTTTCAGTGCGATTAGAATGTAAATATTATGTAATGAATCTAAGCCTGTTTTGAAAAGAGGAATTGCTGAGTTTATTGCCGGCTCTTCTCAGCAAATGCAACCTTCCGAACCGGTATTAGAGTATTAGAGTCAGACTTTTCATAAGTGCCTGCGAAGGTCTATTTGAATAAATGATTTTGAATTTTGAATTTTGAATTGAAATTTTGTCCAAAGGCTGCGGTAACCGGCTAGCATCCGGGAGGCCGTATGCTTTTTGCCAGAATTTGTGGTGATCTAGAAGAGATTTCTGCAGAGTCGGTACGCACGCGTGTGATACCCCTGGTGTTATACGCGTCCAAGGGCTGCGGTAACCGGCTACCATCCGGGAGGCCGTATGCTCTTTGCCAGATTTAGTAGTAATCTAGAAGGCGTGAAGGCCTGTCTAAATGAGGCGAGGTGGTCATTTAGGCGGAGCTGTCCAGAAGGCGTGGTGGTAACCTGGAAGGCGTGGAGGCCATTGGAGGCGACTTACACTATTAACGGCGCGGTGGCTGTTTCCAAAACACGATACAGTGCGGAGATCATAGATTTTCTTGAGAAGTCCGTGAATATTCTGTAAGCAATAGCTTTGGGCGATGTAGTAAAGTCTATTCGTGCCTAGAAGACTATAAAGTTAAAACTGTCTCCCTTAGGTAAGTGCGTAGGTAGTAAACGTGCTTGGTGGAGCTGTAGGGCTGTTGATCTTAGTAATCGTTACATTTGGATTGTCTAAACTGAGCTTACTGCTTACCTGTGTTGACTTTAGTGTGTCTTGAATTGATAAGTTAAGAGATTGGAACTGTATCATTGGTTAGTATGAGTAAGCGTTAGTGTAATGATTAAACTGAAGCGATTAATAGCAAAAATGGCTATCAAGTTTAGGCAGGAATGGCCGAGCGAAATTATCAGTTACTGTGCTGGACTTCTTTGGTTTCAGGTACATCTGGTAGAGTTTTTCACACGAGGACGTGTGATTCGCAGGATGGCCGTGTCGGAGAATGAGATAGTTAGTCGAACTCAGTTGGATTATGATATTATCGTGGTACAAGGGTTGGGTGAAATAGTAGCAACACTGATTTGACTTTAACGTAAATAACAGATTTAATGAGGGTATGCGTAAGAATACTGAGTTGACTATAACGTGAATAACAAAGTTAATAAGGGGATGCATATTGCTTTTGGGACAGTTAGTTTTATCACAAGCTCTCGAGCTGTACTCATCTCAGTGCAATCATTGTTACACCCGGTTCTTAAGCCTATAATTATTTAAGACTGTATATGTGTGAAGTGAAGTGAAGAGATTATTTAATTGTAATATTACGACAATAAACACATTGGGCCCGTGAGGAGTTTGTTGCGTCGTTTCTTCTCCTCATACGGGACTTTTACGAAGCGATGGTATAACGTTGTTTTATTGCCTGCACTGCGCCCACTGAATCCTGATACCACTGAACCCTAATTGTGGTCTTTGTATCGCTTGGCTGTCGCTGACTCCGACATATATAACAGGTGGAAATTTCGACATGGCATATTTTCGAAACCTATGTGGGGTTCCAATTCTCAAATTTTGTTTTTTACTTTTCTTACACAACATTGCTCGTTCATAATGTATGAAAAGTATTTTTTTTTTGAGATTTAAGTATTGGTCCCATAGTAAAAGTTGTTCAGCATGACTAACCCAACATAGGTTTCGAAAATATGCCATATTAAAGATTAATAGCTTTGCAAGGTTTGAAATAAATGACTGAATAACTGAGTGTCAAAGACGGTATAGGGGCAAAATGACACCAACAAACATGCGAGGGTGTAAAAAAAGTAACATAATTGCACTAAAGCCGGTATAACACCCTTATATAGCTTGTCAGGGGTGGCCCACAGCCGGCAATTATCCAGGGGTTTCGCTAATTCTTCACGTGCTTAACCTCATTTGTCTGGCTTATTTAACTACTTGCTAGTTAGATATAAGAATTAGAATACTGCTGACTGGCAACCTTTGATACATAAAATGTTGAATATGCGCTTTCTTGTTTTGGCTTTATACTTTTATATTGTTTTGTTTTTTTTTATGTGTATAGGCCTGTGATTGACCGCAATCTCACCATGGTAAGTGATGATGTGTCCGAAGGTGGTAAGCACACAAAGCCTGGAAGGAACTGGCTCTCAAGTGCAGGTGTTAGAATACTTATACTGAACTGATAGGTGCTTGGCGATAGATTTTCAACTTGAGGGTGGTAGCCAGCCAGGTGGGTACTACAAAGTACCCTGCTATGGTTTCCTTCACCGAAAGCTCAAGCTCATTGTACGATTCGAATCCGGGACTTTAATCTCGGCATCCGACACTACCACTGAGTTATCAACGCCTTCTTTCCCAATAATTTGTGCCTCTTTGTGCTTCGATTGAAATGCATATTCAGATCTTTTGCAAAAGAGATATGAATAGCTTAGATTTAAGTAGACAGGAGACTAGGCGGATAATAAAAATCATTATTTTCTATTGGAATCAATATTTAATTTATACTCTGATATACATATATCAGAGTATATTTTAGGCACATGCCTATTATACATACAAATTAAGACGACCACAACAGTTAAAAAACATATTTGACCATTCCATTCTTGACCTTCAATTCTCAAACCATACGGTTTTCAAAATTCGGCAACCAAAACTAAAACGACACATTGTCAATTAGCAATGTAAGTAAAACCATCGCGTCGCGCCCTCGCGGCTTATCTCTGATAATATCTTCATCCGTACTGCGCAGGGGCGGGTAATTGGGCCCCTGATGCCGGACAGATAGGACCGTCTGCTCCATCGGACCCCTGATTGAATACATGCATATTTCTGTATTGCAAAGATATTTCAGCGTCTGAAGATCGTTATTTAAATTTGTAGATGCCTGTAGCCTTTTGTGGAATTGAAGTCAAAGTCATTAATTAGTTGAGGCACTTATGAAGGTCAAAGTTAAGTTACCATCCTTACCATCAGGCGGGCCGTATGCTTGATTGCCAACTTAGTGCTATAAAAAAAAATTTGGAAGTCGGGCTTAGGAGTGCCACATAAAAAAACAAAAATAGGTATTACTTTGTAAAATACTAGCTGTTAGTGGCCGGGTCGCCCGGGTGAAATTTCGGCTACATTATTGGAGATTTCCTAGGGATCCCTATATTTTCTAAAATAATATTTAGCCTATGTTACTCAGTGATAATTAGCTTTCTTCTGGTTAAAGAATTTTTAAAATTGGGCCAATAGTTATTGATTTTATTAATTGTAAACAAAAATACAAAAATCCAAATCTTCTCTTTATTATTAGTGTAGATGTCGATGTAGATGTAGACTGCCTAATGCCAGCTATCCATCCTCTATTTGTTGCTGACACAAACTTTCTCCCTGAAGATAAGTGTACAAAGTTTCAACTCAATCGGATAAACGATAAGTTTGAATATAATAGATATTATCTGTCTATTTTAGGTATATATTTCAATATTCAGTCTTACTGTGTGGGCCTGTCTGTTATTTTAACAAAAATGCCATTTTGACTCGATCTCTTTACAACACGATTGCCATCGAGCCACGTTGTCTAAATGAATAATGGTTTTCGACACTAGACTACACTTGACTACCAAAACTGTATAATCCGTCAATTTTGACACCACTGATAGTTCATTGGAACTCAATAATTGTAATAGCAGACTGGGGCCCCTGCCTTAATTATTTTGTTTTAAGCCATTGTAACTATTATGGCTGCTTCAACTCAAAGAACATATAATCAAACGAATTAATTGTTAAATAAGCCACTATAAGCATCAAAGTAAATTAATTAAGTACTTCCTATTCATGTCCCATTGTAATTACCGTTGCAAAAAGACACCTTTTCAATCACATCCCTTTGAGGCATGAAACAATTTTGCTTACCACTAATGACGTCACGATGACATAGTGTTCCGGATAGGGTTGCCACTCTGTAATTACCCGGAATCAGGGTAATTTTGGGCGTTGAGTACAGCTAGCTTTTTGCTCGTTAGTCTTGTTGTATGGAGCCAGTGTCAGAGGTAAGCTGGTAGCGGAGCAGTAGGATTGTCGGAGCCAAAGCGTCGGACTGTATTCATATATTACAAATGATAAAGATTGTGGGACTGTGTATGTTTGCTAGCTCCGGTATGTATCAGTTTGCATGAAACTTAACAATTAGATAGGTCCTGGAATATGTTTTATCTGAGGAAAATAAAAGATTCCTAAGAAACAACGGAGTCAAAGTCAGTTGAATATAAAGCAATGAGAGCCATATTTATTTCTGAAAGATTCACCAACATAAATTGCTCGGAACTTTTTACTTTGAAATGTATATTATTACCATTTTTTTAAATTTGTTACGTCCCTCAAAAACTCCAACTAACTACATCTTATAATAATCTTCATCCGATATTTCCCGCCAACTCTAGCACCCCAACAATATGCTTCATTGCTCTAGAAAACGCCGCGTCATCTCTGCTCAGATTGCCGGTAAACGGCCATCCCGTGTGAAAGGGCTTTACTGCCGGATAACTGAAAGTCGATACAGCGAGTGATATAGTGGATTTAAGGAGCTGTGCCTGTGATGGTATTAATTTAATCTTTATAAGATCTTTTAACGGCAACTTTATCGCTTTTAGCTCTATTGGTCAGAAAGTTTTGCGGTATGATATTTTTAGTTGATTGAAAGTCGTCAACTTTAATCTTGTCTTGCGGTTAAAAAATAACGATTGATTTCTTTTGTTTTCCTCGCCTGCGCGGATCGCCAAACAGTCAAAGGAAGCATACCGTTTATTCGCTCAAAGAGGAGCTCGACTGGGGAAGTACCTGCAACAGCCAAATAACTATATTTTGTTTTACTGTGCGTCGCCAGAACAGGGGAGGGGTAAAGGTCGACAACGCGTGAGTGATGCCTCGTCTGTTACAAGCATCCATATGGCTACGCTAACCGCTTACCATCAGGCAAGCCGTATTCTAGTTTACCAACTTCGTCGTATAAAAAAAAGAAAAGTAAATTTTAGCGTTCTTAAATAAAATTATGGAACTTTTTACATTAGGATATTTTTTTTTTTCAAAAAAACAAGTAGGCACTATATATTTATTGTGTATTAATATTATTTTTAAAACTTTTTGTAACTATATGTTGGTTCCTTATCAATAGATAAAGGACACTTTCATTAAGGAACTATAAATGAACAGCTATATAACGTTTTAAATACATAAATCTATTGCCATGCATCTTATGCGCGAATCCCAAATTACGTCCCAAAGACCCTTGAAATTGACGTAATAAATTAAAATACCCGAAAAAAACATTAAAAATTCAAAATGGAGACCACCTTAATCCACATAACAATAATTAAGCTAACCCATTTTCTTGTTTCCAAATTAGCGTACAACATTATCGGTAAAGGATTGGCAAATATGAGAGATGTTCCGTGACGTCACAGGCAGGGGTCTCAAACAATGAGACAATTAGACAATAACCTCATCCGGTGAATAGCTTAATCTAGAAGCAAATGCTGTTAACATTTTCCTTATTCTTTGTTGTTGGGTGTGCAGACGAGCGGGTGAAACGCTGTGTTATACGTGAATTAAACCATGGTCATAATTTTGATATTGCATATTGTGATTTGTAAAATTTTATGATGTATTTTTATTTTATAGTCTAGTCAAGAGCATTAACATAAATACGTTTTAAGATTCCAAGTGAAACGTATGGCAGTGTTAGTGGCAGTATATCAATTAGTGTACGTACATTCATTTTGAATATGGGAACGCATGTATTTTAATTCTCGTGATTGTATGACACAAATTAGGTATATTGGGGGTCGAGTGAATCTACCAGTAAACTAAATCAATAAATCTAGTTTGCTTTCTTAGTAGGTATATAATGATAACTTATGTTTTCAATAGCGCTGGAAAACAAAAGCGAAACAAATTAAAACCGCAAGTGTGCAACGGCTCTCGGCCCATTGTTAAGGGCACAGTGTCTCCGCGACCTGCTTTTCTCGGAAATCTCAGTAAGCGTCATTTGCACTTTTCTCGCGGTGAGAAAACATCGCAGGGAAATGAAAAATGAAATTTCACGAGCAGCTCTCTACCACAATAGTCATTGTGAATGTTTAGGGGTATTTTTACTTATAATAATTTTATTCTTAAGCAGACATTTTCCGGGATTTTCTTTTGAAATTGTATTTAAAAAAGTATTTCTTGGTGTTTTTCTTATCTGCAGCTGTTTCTTTATTTAGCAATCAACGTTAAACTATTATAAATAGAGCGTAGGTATATCAACTCTCTATTTGAAGCTCTTTACTTAAATATTTGGGATATGTTCCATTAAACATGTCAGTTTCATGCAAATCACTTCCGAGGCGAAAAAGTATTTTAGTAATTTTGCGTGACTCCGATTTTTGCGGTGGATAATTCGTGTAAAATAAAATAAAACTGAAGCTAAACTTCTTAACGCATGTTCGGTTTAGGGACCAAAAGTGCAATTATTGTAATGCAAACGCAAAATGCAAAATGATAGCGCTGAATTGCTGCGTCTTTCGAATTTACTTATCTATCGTTTTTGAAGACATTTTTTTTTTTTTTTATATCTCTGTAGGCAAACAAGCATACGGCCCGCTTGATAGTAAGCAGTTACCGTAGCCTATGGACGCTTGCAACACCGGGGGTATCACTCGCGCGTTGCCGACCCATATGACCTATATCTATATCATCATGGCCCTATCATTATGGCCGAAGGGATCACATAACGTCTAGAACTTTCATGGGCTGTCATTTGCAGTTACCGATCACACAGGTAGGTGATTTTCGACAAAAAAAGCCGATATGATGCGCTGAGCTGTCATCACAGCGCTGTATTTTCCATAATTTACGAGACACTTGTCCATCAAAACTTTGTCCATTATTAAGGTACAAAAGACTGAATTTTCTTGGAACTGGTTACAAAACAGTCTCAATAGGAAATGGGAAGCGAAGCATTATTAACCATTGACAGTGCTGTGGGGTGGATCGGAAAGCAGAGTCATGTCCGATGTCTTAGTAGGGAGGCACCCCAAATGTCTGCTTGACTTGTCATCACAGTTAGTTTTTAAATAAAAGAATAATCTATTTGGGTTGTAGATAAAGCTTGCGTTGAAAGCAATAGCGACTCGTTCTTTTAATTATGTGCTAAATTTGAATATTGATTAATAAATAATGAATTATGGGGTAATGTTATAGATTAGGTACATTGTTTTATACAAAAACATAAGAATTTTAAATGTTTTCCAATGTAGAGGTTACATCACCAATTGTATCTAAATTTACATGAAATAAATTATAAAATCAAAACAAAATAAAATAAAAATACTTTTTGTTTGTTTTTTTGTTTTTCTTCCGGCGTTCTTATATTTTGGTGTGCCCTAATGTCATTTCTAATCAGGCACCAAAGATTAATTGTAAGCCGTTAACTTAATTCTCTAGAAATACTTTTTGTGATAAAAATCATCACTTTTTTTTTTTACTTTGTCATGTTACCTAAAGTGTACTAGGATCGTTAATCCCTAAATAGATACCTAGTCTTTACATAACAAATTATATCGAACTACAAACTATACTAAACTATAGGTACTGTAATGTTGCAAAGAAAGAAAATACTACTATGAAAATATTACATAATAAAGAACTTGGAAAAAAAAAATACAAAGTAATTTTTATATTGGGATATGTCGTAAATATAGTCGCTTAGCATTTAGTTGCAACGATAAGGGTCGCAATACAGTGACAATAGAAAAACGAGTTTTTTTTATTGGTGTAGCCAATTTTTTTATTTTTTTTATAATTTAAGTGAGAGACTGATGCCTGAGATAGGTTTCTACAAACCTAAATTACAGGTCACCAGGTCCCATCCCACGTTAAATATGAGCAAGTTATGTCAAATTAAATTGTACATATTTTTTATTGTATAATTATTAGTTCGTATTACGATAGCCAATCATAGTTAATAATAGGTGTATCCGATTGCGTACAACACATAAATTGTTACATGCCATTGCACGTTATTTATGCAGTGGCTGGATTCTCAGACGCATAAATACTACACTGAGACTTGATTCCGCCATTACTATTGGTTAAAGATCATGTTTGAATCGAGAGTATTAATTATATTTACTGCTATGATTGGTTTACATTTTAACCTCATTTATCAATATTTGTTGAAAATTTAAAACATAGATCATATTTAGAAATAAAGCAAGGATACAGAGAGAGAACAGTTGTAGGCCGACTTACAAACGTCATAATGGCGTCATAATAGCGATTCCTTTATGACGCCATAATGACGCTATTGTGTTAGTAGAGTACCAATACTGTAAAATATCAAAATTTCTACACCACTGAAAGTCATTGGAACAAAATTGTACAGTAATACCCAAAATACCCAACTGATATGGCTTACCGATGTACCAGCGCAGAAGATACATTTTCAAAGCGTGACTTGCGAGTGAGACGGAACTAACAGCTGCAGTGTATTATGAACCTAATAGTAGTGATCTAAGGTTGATTGTAAGTTTTAAGCATTCTTCGGGCCATACTTTCTTTTCTGTACGAACGAAGATTCACGACGCGCCTTTTCAGTTGTGTACTACACTTGGGCCCCTGACTGTAACTTCAGTAGCTTTGACCTTCATAATGCTTTGACTTTGACTTTGATACTTTTAATTACGAAAAAATAACAAGAATAAACGGGATCGATTGTTTTTTTTACTATTGGTAGAGGTATCTTCACTGGTGAACAATTTAGTAAGCTTTTTTTAATTGTTAGATCATTTTATCTTTGATGAAGCAGCCACACAAATGTCAGTGAGTCGATTCTCGATTCGATTTTGTTTCGACTTTGTGATCGATTAGCTTGTGACATAACAAAGTAAGAGTTTATTCACGATCCAATGCGCGCCTGAATTAAGTTGGAGCTACATTTTGCGATTCAATTTATGTATTATCGTAAAACTTGACATGTTTCTGTAATAATTTAATTACAATTCGTAATTATTGTTTTATTGACGTGCCATTACATTTTAACAGTTATCGACTGTTTTTGCGATGTTGACTTATGTTGTGGAAGTATAAAATTGAGATTCGAATTACTATAGACTCCGCCACGCAGCTTCACACGTATTTCCGAAGAAATAAAAGTGTCCACGCCATGTTATTGGCTATTTGCGTTTGGTTATTTATTATTTACTTATTTCTTGACCCAGACAATAAAAAGTTAAATAAAGATTCTGACTTATATTATGATCAGGATATTATACCAAAAGGAAACTATAAAAGGTTGGTGCTAACCCAAAAAGTTTTTGCGTAAAACTAATGCCTCGAAACTTTCCTTCACCGACAAAAAACACCTTTCGGGGTCCATTGAAAGCCTTATCACTGTCTATAGACGGGTTCTGACGCACATCTGGTGATTGATATTAATGGTGGGCCGTGTGCACGAGGCCTTATCTCGGCTTTGTGTCGCGTAACATAAATCCGTCCCCGGGCTGCCTATTCAAAAACTGGGTCGAAGATGGATATAGTTTGAAAGTTTTAAATAGAACTGTTTGGAGTAAATATTCGCCCTGAGTTGGGGTAGAGGTTTTAGGTCTTACAATAGCGATGTGAGAGCGCAGCTGTGAGAGCCACTAAGACGCAAAGTGCTTAAAAAATGTTGTGTGTAAGTATATGCACGTAAGGTACATTTTTAAAGAGCAGTTAGTACCCGCGGCCGCTCAGATTGTTAAATGAGCTTCCCGCCGTGGTTTTCCCAATGGAGTATAGCATTGGGGTTCTTCAAGAAGGGTGTGAAGAGATTTCTTCACGGTCGGCAACGCGCGAGTGTTACCCCTGGTGTTGCAAGCGTCCATAGGCTACGGTAACCGCTTACCATCAGGCGGGCCGTATGCTTGTATGCTACCCTTAGGCGTAAACAAAAAAAGTTATCTATCTCATTTAAATAAATGCGATGAAGAGTATTAAATATCCTGGGACATTCCTCACACACGGTCATCTGATCCCAAACTAAGCAGAGCTTGTATTATGGAAACCAGATTAGATATACTTACATTTACTACTTTTTGTTTGTAAATATATAATTAATTTACATTATTACTACACCCAGACTTAGGACATACAGACATGTTCATGCACACTATTTTAGTACTATTTTTTTACGATGCTCGATGTTTTTTATTGTTTTTTTTTGAAATACTGTACGATATTCAGTTTCATAATATTAAAATAATTTTACGTAACTGAAACGTTCAGATCTAGAGCTTCCTTTCTCAGACATTTTGGGCAATATATTAGTGTGGTAGACCGCGGAGGCGTTTCCGATACATAGTGATAAATTTCACGCAGTCCCGGCCAGAGGCAACTAAAACGGCGTCCGGTCGATCCTTTGCCGAATGTTTGATGCACTACTATTGAAAGAATTATTAATTTTTGGATTAGATTTTACAAAAATATTGCCTTGAAACTCTTTGCTGCAGAGGCGAAATAAGGGTCTTGTTTTGTAGTTCTGTTTTTTTTTTTTTACATTTGTATTGGATTGTAAACTGTAGATGCAAAGTGTATGCTACAAAATGCTACAAATGCGATTTGCGATACATTTTTTTTGTGGTTATACATATAATAGATTAATGCTATCGTTACGAAATATATCTGTTTACTATAATTAATACAATTTACAAAATTGTATATTACGCTATTTATAAAATTATAACTAGTATTAGGAACAAATATTGATGATTAAGTGAAGTTTTAAATAGCAAGTGATTTTCGGAAAATCATTTCTGAACTATGATAAGAAGTCCATTATTGAGTGGTTATAAATCAGTGGTAATATAGTTATGATATTATTTGCAATTTTTAAGTTTCGACTGATGTTTTAAACTTCGTGATGTCGGGATTGATGTTGTAGGCTTTCGTACGTAGAAATTCTACGACTTTCGTAGATTATATTTTAGAACTAGAATAATTTTTAAGATTAGACCAGAGCCGAGTACTACACCTTATAACAAAACTTGGTATTTTGTTTCGCATTGCAAGACTTGCTACGAGTATGGCTGCGGCTACGAAGAACCCGTAGCACGTTCTACGACTATAACTAAAAGAACTATTGAATAAAATTTTGATGTGCTTTGGAAACAATTCATGGATAATTTTTAACCGACTTTAAAAAAAATGAGGAGGTTCTCAATTCGGTTGTATCTTTTATTTTTTTTGATTTTTTATGTTTGTTACCTCATAACTCCGTCATTTATGAACCGATTTGGAAAATTCTTTTTTTGTCTGGAAGGGTACACTTCCCGTTTGGTCCCATTGTCATCAGATCAGGATTTGATTACTTCTTCGTGTACTTTGAAGTCGGTTTAAGTTTTTTGTAAAACAGTCCAATTATGTCAATAGAAAATGCAAGAGGCCTTTGAGTGCTGCTGTTAGAAAAAGCTTCGATTCATTATCCGTTTTTTACCAGATTAATTGTGTATAATAATAATAGTGCATAGTATTTGTAATATTGAAGTTTTCCAACAAATATTCCGCAATATTTTTTCCCCTATCCATATTTTATTCTACTCCTTGATATCAGCTCTTAACATTGGGCGTCGACTTGGCGCCACTGCGATTCCTTTGACCCTGTTTTATTACAATCTTTTATTTGTATTCATTCAGTGTTCACTATAATCTTGTATTGCTGCTAGTTGCCACAAATCTTGTTAAACTGAATTAATGATGCAGGGGAAGTAAATCTGAAAGCCAAATGGTTATTTATTAAGGATTTAATTGCAACGATTACTTAAATAATGGCAGCTATTGAAGCTGTAGTGATTCGATAGTATAACATGCTGCTTTTAGCCGCGTCCATCTTCAAAAAACAGAAGAAAAAAGATGAGGCTAAATGCGTGCCAAATTTCAGCGCGACAGGTTTTAGGTTCAGTCGTGAAGAAGTAACACACGCAGTGTGAAAAGTTACAAGAGAATATATACTTAGCATGGTTTTAGTTAGCATTAGCAAGGTTAAGGCGATGATGTCTCAGTGGTAGTGACGTTGAATGCTGAGACGAAGGGTTCGAATCCTTCAATGAGCTTGAGCTTTCGATGAAGATGACGTGAGGAAACCTGGGTGATAAGCCTAATTCCGGTTGAGAGCTTGCTCTCCGACATTTCCGTATAAGGATGACAAGGCCAATCTATAAAAAAAAACTTGAGAAAACCATAGTACCTATAGTACCAACCTCAAGTAGAAAGTTTGTCACCAAGCGCCTATCGGTTTGTTTCGGCAGCTGCACTTGAGAGCCAGTTCCTTCTAGGATTCGTGCGCTTAACACCTTCGGCCACATCATACCATGTTGAGATGATGGTCAAACACAGGCCTATACATAGTAAAAAATAAGGTGTTAAGGTATTTTATATAACTCCTACACTGTAGAAAACACCTTTATAAGAATAAAGCATAATTAAAATAAATAAAGCATAAAGTATAATATAATATATTTATTATATAAGAAAGTAATTGGGTACAAAACACAGGCGATCCGTGCAAGGATCGGCCCAGGAACCGCAATTAGTGGTGTAACGACGCGGACAAACTAATGAGTCGGAAGTTTTGTGCCGCCCACTAATTACTGACCGTTGGAACTTGGCCCAATGATGGACCAAATAACGACTTGAAAGGTACAGTTGATTATTATTTTTGTATAAGGGCAGTAAGGAAATGTATTGGTTTAATGAAGGACCATAAATTAGGAAAACTTAAAGTGAAATCTTAGAAATCATAAAAGAAAATATTTCACTATTTAACACTGACATATGAGTATTTTATTTATTTAATCAAAAGGAACGTATCTATAACTCAATATTTTTTATGATGATTAGAAAATACTACCACTTGATAAAACAAACCATCCAAATTAAAAGAAATTCCCCTATAACTTAAACCAAACGCTATGAAAATAATTTCACAAAAGTTATCGAAATATTTCACAGAGTTTCCAGACCGTATTATGCTGGTGCAACAAAATAGAAGCAAATAGCCGAGGTCCATAATCCAATCTCTGCACCCTTGCAGACCACATCTCGGTTATTTCAATTAGATTTAGGGTTATCTTGTAACCAGTATCTCTCGTCCCTCTAAGGGCGGTTGTGGACGCGTCCGTGATCTTTCTACTTGATAAACTCGGGTGATGTTTAGTATTATTTATGTCAGAGTTTTGATAAAGGAACCCGCCTTAATAGGAATGTATGAAGATTAAGATATGCCTGTTATTTTTCTAAACTACTATAATTAAAGATAAATTTATAGTTCTTTCTCGTTCTCTACACATAATTTGCGACGTACCTACTGTCTAACGTCAAACTTTTGATTTTGTTTCTTAATCTTTGAAATGTTTTAAACCTACTTACTTTGTATAAAATTATGGTTTTAATGTTTTTTTTTTGTTCTGTCGTGATCTTGTAAAAAAAGTAAGTTAGACCCGACACCTTTGACCTGGATGTATTCAAGGCCAGAGTGAATAGGCTTTTTCTGGGTAAGCGTGCTACATCCTCTGCCTCACCATAACTCCTCATGGGGTAAGTCGAAGGTCAAACGCAGGCCTATTCAACATTTAAAAAAAATCTAAGACTAATACAACATGACCATCCTTCTAACCAGTTATCCAATTAACTACACGAAACTTAATAGCACAAAACAAACAGAACTACAATTTGTATTAACTCTTGACATAATCAGCGAAGTTTAACATAAAGGCTAACAGCAGGAGCGTTGTAAAGTTATTTACACCCGGTTGCTTGGAAGGAATTTCGTCTTTGAGAGGCAAAGGCGACGTGTTTTATTATTTCCTGTCCAACGTTCCTTGGTTCCTTGCAACGTGAACATTTTATATAAAGCCCTAAAACGAGTAGATTGCTGCAGTTTTGTTGATGAATTTCAGAAAGGTGCTTTTGAAATGTTGGGAATACTTTGAGCTTTGAACATTATGGAGCAGTTACTGATATGTTTAGTAGAAAACCTAGAACGCCTATAAATTTGAAGTAGTCTGGTAACAAATTGTTAGTTTTGATATTGTATTTTAACTACCAACTGTTATTCAACTAAGAATAATTCATTATATAATTCATTGTACTCTTAATGTAACTGGAGTGAACAATAAATCAGGCTGCATAGACATTGGTTACTGTCAGATTTAAGCTGGAGTGGACTAGTTTTGTGGTAAGACACCTATCTGGCTTTTTGATTTATTAGGTATCTTGTTGTATGTATACCTTTACTTAAGTACTTTAAGTAAATTTTCATTGTGTCTAATTCCATGTATTTGCATTTATTATGGTTAAGTTAAAACTAATTTTGCATTGTTCTGTCCTAGATGAAGTAAATAGTTGGTATTATTATAATATTTAATAGAATATACCAATCTTTTGTAATTTTCTAAGCTGCCGTTCCATGTAATGTGACGGGTACACGTCCTCATAAATTTACCTTTGTCAAATTGAAAAATGTAACACGCCGCGCTTGGAGGGTTAAAATTGTTCCTTTGACAGGGTAACGGTGCAACTTTTGGCTTACCACAAGTATGTGACCTCATTTTATTGTCGGCATAAAGCCCCTGTTTTAAAAAACCTCAAAATTTCATCTGATAACAAAAAATCATGCGTGTCATCAGATTATTGCGATGATAGCTAAGTGGTAGAGACGTCGGATGACGAGACGAAGGTCCCGGGTTCGAAACCTAGTGGTAGTACGGTGTTAGGGTACCTACTTTGTAGTACACCCCTGGCTGGCTACCACCTTCAAGTTGAAAATCCGTCGCCAGCACCTATCGGTGAGTACCAACAGCTGCACTCGAGAGCCAGTTCCTTCTACGCTTTTACGTGCATACCATCTTCGGCCACATAATCACTTAGTAACAAAAAGTAAAAAAAAGATGTAAAGTACTTTACAGATATTATGGAAACATATGTTTCTGTCCGAAGGTTGACAAGCATAATAAATGACTACAGTCGTCTGAGGGCATTAAAAATACCGAATGCCGTTTTTTGACCTTTAAATATCCTAAAAGATATCTACAATAGAGTCTGTAACTACACAGTACGACTATACACAATACGATTAGCGTGTCGTCAATTTTGTTCGCAAGTTTGCCCATTCAATCGAACTTTCAAAATTAAAATATCTGCAGCGTTTCAGTATTTGACCATTAAACATATAATAGCCTATATCACTTACGAACCTCTCCTCCCAAAACACAAATCCCTACAGATTGAACAGTCAAAGTCATGTGGTAGACGTGATACATCATATTTAGCGTTATGTGACGATCGATCAGGTGCATGTCACATCGGCCATTACTCAATTAAGATCTATGATTGATGCTGTAGGGGACATTTTAGTCTATAGATATTGTAATAAGACTTAATATACCTTGGTATTTATGTTTAGTTTTGGGTTTGATAATTTTGATCCAAGTTTTATAAAAAATCATGGGTTTATGGAAACCAGTACTTACATGAAATATATTCTTATAGTAACACTTATTCCCAGATATAAAACAAACTATGCATACATTTTTTATTCTGGTTGGGAAACGAACCCGCGACCTGCGGCAAGTTTTTTCGTAGACTTCGTAGACGGTGCTACGACAATACTAGTTATTTTACGATTTTAGCTTCGAAATATTAATAAAAGTTTTTTTTTCTTTGGCAATCATCTTTTGTAACATTTCTGCCAGCGTCAACGGAAAAAAAAAGAAAAATATAAATGTAATTCTACTACCATTTTGTTGCCAGTTTACAATACCATTTTGTTTAATTTTAATCGGCTAAGATCAACCATACTAAAAATAAATCAACGAACATCCATTCATTAACGTTATTAAACTTACTTCATTTCTTAATGAAAACCTAAAAGCCAGGTGAAGAAAAAACCTTAAAAGTGATAATAAACGGGACTG
Organism: Achlya flavicornis; assembly: GCA_947623365.1. Lineage (NCBI taxonomy): Eukaryota > Metazoa > Arthropoda > Insecta > Lepidoptera > Drepanidae > Achlya > Achlya flavicornis. Next base: position 4,036,158 of record OX392474.1, read on the forward strand.
AGGCAGTGTCCCGTCTGGCTGCATCCATCTTATCTTGTTTTAATCTCTTCAACGCCTGTCAAGAATGTTCCAACTCTTGACTGTAAGTAGCAAAGACGCTTCGTCTATGCTAAATGCATGCTGTAGTTGAAACAGCGTTCAGCGGACCAGCAACACAGCTGAGAAAAACTCTATTAACCTAATTGCTCTTAATTTTTTTTTTTTTTTTTTTTTTTTTTTTTATTAATACAAAACTAGTTTTTACTACTTTCATATTGTAAAAAATCCATAAAAACATTCTACCTATTTATTTTATAATTATAATTGCTAACTGACTCCTTGAACCTGAGATTTGATCTGAGAGTTAGTATCATCTAATTTTGTTATATTTTAAATGGATTAAACAAACATTATTGCCAATCATAACTTCGTAAAACTAGCTCATGTTTTTTAAAGGTAGGGTAAGGTATCAAACAAGAATACGGCCCGCCTGACCGTAAGCAGTTAGCCTATGGTGAAATCTATTCACACTCTTCATAAGTACCAAATTACGTAGGTGGTACAAAAAACGCTCCCGTTCCCCGTTCAACTCATCACTAAAGCAATAACCCAACGTTGCAGAAAGGAGAATCTCGGCAAAGTAAATATTTGGCGAAGTAATTAGCGAGTTGCAAGAACACGCCGGCTGGTTAAATGGCGGCCTCCCGTCCCGGCTTCGCTCGTGCCCCATGAGACTGTACCTCATTCTAGAACATGGTAACATGTCAAGCTTGTGTGTCTTGAGAATTATTCCAAATAGATGTTAATTTGTATGATTAGTGAAGATACTAGAAGAGGTTGGCTCATGGTTAAAAATATAACAATGACATCAATTGTTATAATAGGACGCGCGTCCCTCGCGAGAAACAACGGGTTAAATGTGAAGTTTAGAAGTGGGCCCGCGATATGGCCTTCGTTTTCTTTCTTTCTATTCTCATATAATTCTACAAGTAAGATTTAATTTGGTACTTTCTTTTATATGTACTTAAATTAATAGAGTAAAGTTTACATATCGAGATAAGAAGTAACTAAGTAGATGCTTTTAACAATCATAACTTAAAATTTCAGAGATTGAACATTTCGAAACTCAGCCAAAATCTGAATTCATTGACAACGTCAAAAAGTGCAACCGAATCCAAATCAATTTGACACGGTCCAATTCAACCAACTAGCAATGTCTCCTACAATCCAGTCATTGGAAAAGTTAGATCATTATACAGTTGTTACTGGAAACGTGGATAACTCCGTATTGAGACTGCAAATATTTGATCAAACTCGCTCATCCGTCCCGGCACAAAAGGTGTGGCGATTGGCTCAATTTGCAAAGGGCACGAGCAGGGGCGATGCTCGCTAGATAAACTGTTGTGATTATTATATTATATGATTGTGGAAAAAATAACTTTGTTAGCGACAAGCGTGTGAGGGAGCGATAAATGAGATCTGTTCGGTTAATAGGGGAGAGCGGGGCTAAAAGTTACCCGGGTATGTTGTTCCGATGGAAATAACTCCACAAGGAAAAGAGATAAATATATTTAGTTAATACGTCGTTACTTGGGCCGTTGCTGCGCACCGACGGCATCCAACTTAGTCGGGCCAGTGACATCCGGTATATTGGAAACTGAGCATGTACGTCGCTGATCAACGTAAGTAAATATTTTCGTGTTTGATATTTTTGGTATATCTAGCGAATTTAAATAATTTTCGATTAGTTCTTTGGTATTGTTATTCAAAAATATATCGAATATCATGATATACTGTGCTAAAACTGTGTAAGTCTCGTAACCTAACCTAGATGTTGTAATTTTGAACACATGTGTTTTTGGGGCTAGATGTTCCCTTCTTTGGGGGCAAGTTGTGACCTCGGAACAACTTACCCCAGTTCATTTGTATGATATTGTAAAGAAACTAATATAACAGATATTGAAGTTTCAGGGATGGAACCTAGTATAGACAAATCCAAGAATGCACATGAAACTGTAAGCATTACTGAAGTACGGCAAATCTTGGGTCAGCCAGAGCCATCATAAGTTATTTTGGCTGGAACTACTCGTGTTATACAAGAACTTGTAAAAGTTGATCCTTTTTCCCCAAAAGCAATTCGTTCCTTTCTAAAGGCACCATCACGGAGTAGAACTTCATAGCAAATCCGCAATTTTAACAGACACAAGCCTAAGAAACAAGCCTTGGCAAAAGAGCAAGAATAAAGCATGAATAGTAAGCATTGATAATGAAGAAGTAAGAAAAAATTAAAGAAAAGGGAATAGTAGAAGAAATCACGGGGATAAAATGAAAGGGAACGCTGAAAGGAAAAGGGATAATCCATTAAATGATAATAACGTTACATATATTGTTTTAGTCTGCTGTGACCGTTACTCTAGCTCACGTTCTAATGAAGAATGGGTCCATTTTCAAAGATGTAAGAACTGGAACCGTTCCAGATGTTAACATATCTTTGTCTGACTTGCGGTTCTGATGAATCTTGTGATGATTTACAAGTATAATATTATTGATGACTTTCTGATATGATTGAAGAATAGATAATTTCAAAGCTGATTAGCCACTTAAGCTATTATATTAGATATATTGACTAGTTTTGTGATAATTAATATTTCAATCTTTAAGTACAAATTATAAATGTTAAAACGTAAAATTATTTAATTAATAATAAGTCAATTTTCGAAAAACAACTAACCATCCGTAAGATATTGTTTATGAGTCCTTAAATACATACTTAGTTAAATCAAATATTGTTTATTTTTATTTAACACCTTCCATAGATCTCGTAACAACTTGCCCCACCCTTTTAACAACTTGCCCCAAACTGGGGTAAGTTGTTACTTTCCGACTTAAGGTATGGTATGATTAATTATAAAAAAATCTTACAAAATACAACCTCTAAAACTGTATTTATAGCAAGGTTAGATGTATAACTAAATTTTAATGTCTTAATACTTATGCTAGAATTAAGTTTTCTTACCAAATTTTGAGGTTGTTTAAAAATCGGAACTTTTGGCCCCGCTCTCCCCTACATATAATATGAAGACAGGGAAGATTTTGTAACGTTAGTAATCGTAATTCTTTTATTCTTCGTTGTAGAATGATATAGTACGTCAGTCAAAAAAAATTCAAAATTCAAAATCATTTATTCAAATAGACCTTCGCAGGCACTTATGAAAAGTCTGACTCTAATACCGGTTCGGAAGGTTGCATTTGCTGAGAAGAGCCGGCAATAAACTCAGCAATTACTCTTTTCAAAACAAGCTTAGATTCATTACATAATCTTTCAGTATCTTTCATATCGGATTTTGCAGTCAATTGGCGGAACTTACCGTTCTTATGAGAACGAGGGTGAAGCCATGAGGCGCATTTTAGGGTTTTTTTTTAGTAATTTATTTAGTCACACATTCAGCTGCTATTAGGTAATAAAATATGTCTGTTAAAAACTCCCATAGTTGTAAAGTTATTAAAACTCAGACGATCTTTTAGTTCATCCAGACATTTTTATTGAAAGCCACATCTTCAAGCCATTAAGTCGGGTGTTACGAGGCATTATCAAGTATGGAATTTTATTTGCCGTCTCACCTATAAACTTATTGTTGATTCTTTCGCTCTCAAAATTTTACTGTCACTTAAAATCTTTGAGTACTGATACCTCTATGCTTAAAATACTCGTTTCTGAAGTTATGAATTTGAAAATTTATTATGTTCAGTTTACTCCTTATTAATTACTAGCTCTCCCCTGCGGTTTCACACGCGTTCCTGGGATAAAAAGCATATGTCCTACTCCATACCATAGGCTATGCCAAATTTCATGATGATCCGTTGAGTAGTTGAGGCGTGAAGGCCAAACCAACTCACTTTCACATTATAATGATAGTTAGGAATAGGATTAGAAAGAGTGTTATTCAGACCGAAATAGCTTAGGTTAGTTTTGCTCTCCACTGACTATTTTCTAAATAAAGCCACCACATGTTGTACCTTCTTCATAAGGTACCATTATCTACAGGTTTTCTAATCTACATTTATAGCAGTTTCCAGAAGCAGAAACCTCAATAACATAAGTCTTTTCAAAGTAAACAATTGAGTTTAAAACATTATAGGTAGCTACTACAGTTCTGTACACTACAAAGTCATATCCAAGTACGTAATACACGGAACTTTTACAGACCCCTCATAACCCATTAAGTGTTATTATAGCATAGTATACGTTCATATATCTGATAATCCAATTACATTTCGTATACGTGACGTTTCTTATAAAAGTCTAGAAGCGTTGACAGTAAGGCCTATAAGACAACCGACTATAATCAGCCGGACAAAAGTCTTGGGAAATAGATGATAAAGACATGTAATGTAATTAGAATTAAATAACGCTTCCCATGAATCAAGTATAACCGGCACTCACCAACTCGATCCATTTTTTATCGGCGGTAAATCGGAGAGAAGTTACATACCTACATACGAGTGAACAACGTTTTGTCTGTGTAAGATTATACAAGCCATCTGTACTTTCTGGTACCTACATAAAAAAAACGCGCTGAACGCCGACGGCAGCTTTCAGACATTCATTGCTTTCAACGTACACGTAGAATAGGAAAACTATTTTTATCTGAGATTTTAGTCTATCGGTCGTAGTCGCACACAAAGTGACCGATTTTACTCATTCATATACCTATGTTAGATCTAAGTGAACGCTAAGTTTATTTCTTTGCTCGCACCATGATTTTATTGTATTGAAGACTTGACGATCGTTAAAATGACGACTGTTCAAGAAAACTAGCATTACGATTGTACTTTTTTTTTTTTATAATAAAGTTTATTGAATTGTTGTTTGAGAATATGTTACCTACATAACGTCATAAGTAGGAATAAATTGTAATATATAGAAGGAAAGCTACATTTTACAAAAAACATTAATGTCCTAAGATGATTTGTAAGGGTACAAAAATATGGGGAAACTTATCATGGCAGGAATCAAATGAAAATTCTTGTACCCAAGTTATATTAGCTCATTTGTGAGCCTCTTTGTTTCCATTCGTAATTGAAACGGTTTTCTGAATTCATTTCAAAAAGTTCCGTAGCAGAGTGAAAGTCAGTTAAAGACTTTAAATATTAACTGTTCCGAAAAGTGAACAACAAATCGCCCGAAGCATCTTTACAAAGTTAATATCACTTTAAGAGTTTCGGTAATTCGCTAACTAGCTACGGATATACCTTTGATCCTTGTACGAGACTAATCAAGTCACGGAGGAGGCAACAATTTAGCAGTTTTATTCGAAAGCCATTCGTCTTAAGGAATTTAATTATTTTAGGGGAGACGACATGGAAAAAAGTCCCCCGAATAGCAAAGCAGGATGGTCCGTTTTTCAGTGCACTGCACTTCAAAGAAAGGTTTTAGGGAGTACTAAAAAAAGGAAACAAAAATCAAGTTATTTTAAAAAAAAGTTTTTAAATTAAATACTTACCTTTTTTAATTCAATAAACTTGAAATCAAAAATTTGGTAGATTTAAAACTACTTACTTACCTACTTAACTAATATATACAATCCCCAAGGTCATACTTATACATATACATACATAAGTATGTATATGTATGTACATACATATACATACTTATAATACTTACCTATGTTTTGATAATTAGGATCTTAATGTAATTCGGTAGTTATTGTAGCTATAATGTGTATATTATTTATCTATAAGTAATGTTGAAAAAGTTAATTCTTGATTATTTTCACCAAAGAAATTTCATTGAGTACGATTGGTCAATCAATTGTTGACCAGTCTGTTGTCTGCCGAATTTTCAAAACTTTACCTTGCATTGAGAATCATGCCGTGATGACTCTGCTTTTCCGAGTTACAGATATTCTTGATTCTCATCTGAAATTAAATAATATAATACAAAATTGTATATTATTATATTTCTTGGACATTTTCGCAGTTCATTTTCAAGGTATAGCGAGTCCAAATTGCTTGCAAATTGATACGAGCGGGGTTTGCTCGGAAACAATTAGAGTTTCGACAAGGGCCTTCGTAATGATGCAATAATCCCCCTTACAATTTAGGGATATGATGCGGTGGGACCTTTGGTTTGCTACATTTTTAAGGGGTTCCGTGAATGTGTAGGAAACGGATGTGCTTGTTCTTGTATCGTAGCTATTCGTAGCGTTATTAAAGGTATGGTCTGGAGTTGTATCGAATATGTTTCTATTTGTTGCCTGATATACTTTTATATCTAGGTGTCTCACCATTTAAGCCGATATTAGTGTCTGAATAAAAAATTGCATGAATTATCGTCATTTGACCATTTCCTTCGTATTTTAAAACTCATTTACCACTCTCGGTCCAATCATCATGTTTTAATTAACTAAGCTCAATTGTACAGGTTCAATGTGTTTTTTTTCCATAATATTTACAACTTTATTTGAAAATCGGTAGTATTTTGTTATGTTGAATGCATTCAGATCTGATTCAGATTTTAATAATAATACCTTGAACGATTTAACCTCTAAATCTAGAATAATAATATAATTTAGAGGCTAAATCGTTCAAGTATAATGGTGCGTCCATGCTTAGCGAACCGAGCACGAGCCGAGCCTCGGACGAGCACACTGCGAGCACGATTCGCGAGCCTCGAACGAGCGCAATTGTCAGTTTTTTCATGTACAAAGGGATTCGCATCGTGCTCGTTGTAGGCTCGTTGTATGCTCTTTCGTGGCTCGGCTCGTGCTCGGTTCGCCATGCATGGACGCACCATAATATTTTAAACTAAAGCCTATCTCAGTACAAATGGTAATAGTAGAAATATTTAAAAATATAAACATCATACATACGGTTGGTACGCTCCCCACTCCTGTCTCACACACGACACATTGTCGCACTACCCCCCGGGCAGATAAATGACAACCGACATAGAATAAATATCTATTTTTAAATAATACGCGTTTAATAATACCTACCAAGGTGTTTAGAAATGACTCGTCAGTGTATAATTAGATTTTTTTTAAGCGTGTTATTTTATTACGAGGCCAAATATTAAATCTAATAATAGTAAACTATTTGCACCTTATTACAGAACATGGTTTAAAGGAAAACCAGGTTTTAAAATAGCCTCGTCCCTTTTTATTATATGACGTTAGAAAGTGACCAAATGACAGTAAAACCTGGCTTTACTTTAAACCATGTTTTGTAATAAGGGGGTTTAAGTCTTTTTCTATTAACACAAATATTAAAGAAAAAATAAATTTACGCTCATCCTACATATTTTTAAGAGTTGCCAGCACATTAGCACCATCAACTTGTGTCCCAAGAGAATTAAAATAAAAAATAATGCTACAAAATATCATGCATCTGAACATGCATCTAATCAAATATTTTATTATTATGACGTGTGGTTCCATGGTGTAACGGTTAGCACTCTGGACTCTGAATCCAGCGATCCGAGTTCAAATCTCGGTGGAACCTGACTTTTTAATGTTGGTTTTTATAATAAGCTGTATTACCTACGTATACTATAATGGGTGGAGATTTCGAGATGTCATATTTTCGAAACCTATCTTGGGTTAGTCATGCTGAACAACTTTTACTTATGGAACCAACACTGAAATCTCAAAAAAAAAAATTACTTTTCATACATTATGATCGAGCAAGGTTGACGTTTAAGAAAAGTAAAAAATAATAATTGAGAATTCACTATTGGTCCCAAGTAAAAGTTGTTCAGCATGGCAAACCCAACATAGGATTCGAAAATATGCCATCTCGGAATCTCCACCTGTTATCCTACCTATGAGTAAAGATTTTATTGCTATGAATTTATAAAAACAAAAAATTTACACTAATAAGGTAGTAAACAAGCATAAGGCCCACCTGATGGCTACCGTAGCCTATAGACGCTATCAACACCAGGGTGCCGACCCTAAAATAGTTTTTTGTGTCTTTCAAATCAGTGGACCGTCTGTATTTTTTTCACGTTAGTCCTTGTCAAGTATGATGAGCCAGGATTTGGTGCGCCTGCTACACTCCACTATAATCTTTGACACTCACAAAGGCCGGATATGGCGGAAATTTTTCAAAAGTTCGCTCTTTCCTGCTTGTTGATTGTATGCATCCAAGTGAAAGAGCATTTTTCTGTCCGCGTCCTACCCTCAAAAGAATATGGAAATATATATTTTAATACAAGCTTTTTATAGTGGCTGTAATTTTCCGTGATAATACTTAGATATACTACCAAAGAATCATGGCGAGATCCATACATTGATTTTTTCAAAAAAATAATACAAGTTTTTTAGAGAGTTTTGAATGACTTCCAATGTTGAGATTACATTACCAGCAATATATTAATATACTTGAAATATTTTATAAAAACTTAACCCCCGCAAAACCTTACAACAACATAATGGTTTTGGTCGCGATTCGCCGGCATTGCATAGAATATCGCATTTTTATCCCGGGGATCAAAAATATTTTTAATGACTCAAGTTATTCCTTAGGCACCAAGGATCAATAATAACGTCATTGCAACGTCTCTAAAAATGTTTATTGTTTTGTACAAATCTCGCCATGATTCTTTCAGCTCAATCAGACACTGTGAAGTGTGTCAAATTTAACTTGCAAGATTCGATTACAGACACCGGACAATGGAAACTAAATAAAAGCTTGTAACGACCTTTTAGCCTTATCGTTTTTAATAAAATTGCAGTAAGTTCTCTTGCTACGATCGTCGTTTTCAAGGATTTGTTTATTCATTCACTGATTATTATTTACTAACTTCGTGTGAGAGGTCGCTCACTTCCCTCCTATATGGCGAGGAGGGCGATGGCTGCTACACGCGTCATACTTGTGAACAGGTGCTGCTTGTGGGGGCTGGTCTGCTTAAGTTTGCTAAATATACCTATATCCGGGGCAATGCCGGGGCATAAACTATATGTAACCTTAGAATTTAAAAAGTTATAGTATGTAACTTCTGGGATTGTATATATGACAGGATATTGTTATACCTACGAGAGTAGATTTGTTATAGATTTGCCATTTTGTTTTCACTCCTAACTTTGATTTCTAAAGATCAGAAGCGATTCGTTAACGATGCACCCACGTAAGTCGATCCTGATCTCGTTATATCAATCTTCGTGACAACTTAATGGATTACATAAAACGTCTTCGAGGGGAGGCCAAGATGGCATGAGGAAACAAAAAACTTCGTCCTTTTATGCTATTGATATGGGGTACACAACTGTATGGGTATATTTTTTTATCCATGTGTAGGGTTCAGTGGCGTAGCGGAGCTTGCCCAGGACGGGCAATGTTGGGGACCCTTCTACCAGACTGCGGCGAAACCAAATGGAAGGTAAAATTTTTAATAGGTAAGTAATTATTGCTTACACACCCCTGTAGCCCGGGAGTCCCGTATAATTGATACGGCGATAGCTACGCCCGTGGTAGGCTTATATAAGACAAATCTCAGCAGTCTTCAAAAAAGCACTCAGAAGTGAACAGTGTGTGTGTGCAGCACTACAGTAGGTACAGCACTGATGCACTTAGCGTCAGGACTAGGACTATTTAAAGAAAAACATCCTTAAAAAAACACTCAATAAGTAAGTATTGTAAAAAAAAACACTCATTTAATTTATTTATCTACACCCATGATATAAATTCTCTATAACAGTTCCTGAAACAGTTAGCTTATTGCCAACGTTAAAAAACTGGTTGTCATAGTAACCATTATATCATCCAAAACAGTGTTATGATGTTGTACTGAATTTCATTATACAACTCCTTTTTTTTTTTTGCATTTTTTTTTAAAAGAACATTTTCATGCAGGCGCGATACACTATCACAGCGCCGTAATAAAAAAAAAAACTAAGAGGGTATTCGAATTCACGTCGTATGCCGCCATTTTGGTACGATATTAGAATTGCAGAAATTTATTACTTTATTGTTTACAAAAATGATCATGGGTGTAGATAAAGTCTTGTATGCAACTGTACATAATTAGGAATTAAAACCCTCATGTGATACTATTATCACACTCGCTTCGCTTCGTGTGATAAACCCACATTCGTGTTTTAATACCCCTTATTATACGACAGTTGCATAAATAACTATTAGTTGCATGGCACACATGAATGAATAATAATAATTTCAAACATACAACAAACAAATTATAATTAATACAGATGAGTCTTAATTCGTTCTTAAATCAAAAACACAACTTTTTAAAGGAGAAAGAAGTTTAAATTACGCATGAAGTAATTATGTCCATCCGTCAACCGACGCACAATTTTTGCCTCTTATTGATGATGGAATTCGATTTTGAATTGATAGTCGGGTGACAATTATGTACTTGGTTATTACATGGTTATTACAGTTTAATATTGTATGACTTCTACTGGTCCAATCATAGATCGAGATCTATGGGTTCAATCGTCTATAGAGTGTCTAGACTCTAGAGCAATTAAATATAATATACAGACCTATATAATATAGACCTTTATAATTAGTAAATCAGAAATTCATCAAGATTTTTAAGACTATATTATGTTTGTAAATAATTAATTGTGAAAAAAACATTATAAAATATAAGAAAAATTCGTATAAAGGCATTACAAGTAAACTTGAATCTCAAATTCTTCTCAGTCGTACACTCCTGGCTGAGTGGTCGTGGTTATGGATCGTCTGATGAGTTTGTTGCGGCTTTTGCGAGACTTCTCCATCTTTCTCTATTCGCGGCACTGCGTGTACATTCACTGAGGGAACAACTTGTTGTTGATTTTATGAGATCTGTCCATCTTGTGGGTGATCGGCCGCGGGAACGTTGACCTTCTACTCTTCCTTGTACCACTAATCGTTCCAATGAGCTTTCGTTGCGGATGATATGTCCAAACATCTTAAGAATTCGCACTTGCACAATCGACGAAAGTCTTTGTTTGATGCGAAGCTCTTTCAGGATGGAAACGTTAGTGCGGTGAGCAGTCCATTTTATCCTGAGCAAGCGCCTCCAGCACCACATTTCAAGGGCGTCAATCTTTTTCCGACATTTTTGATGGATCGTCCATGTCTCAGCTCCATACAGGAAAATAGGAAATATTAAGCATCTCATTAGGCGAACCTTGGTGTTTTTAGTTACGCGGCGATCTTTCCATATCTTCGTGAGCTTTTCCACGGCAGATCGTGTCACAGCACACCGTCTTCTAATTTCTTCTTCGCAACTTCCAGTATTTGTGATTGTAGATCCCAGGTAGATGTAACTCTGGACAACTTCGCAATTAGCTATTTCACGTAGGTCAGGGCGATTGTTAGTTTTACGATCCACCACCATCATTTTGGTTTTATCGCGGTTTATGGTGAGGCCAAAGTCGGAACTCGTTGTTTCCAGAAGCGAAAGAAACCCTTCTATGTCTGTTTGTGACGTCGTAAGGAGAGTAGTATCGTCCGCATATCTCAGGTTTGATATCAACCGACCTCCAATTGATACACCCTTTTCCCAGTCTTCCAAAACTATCCGCATTATGTATTCAGTATAGATATTAAACAAGAGAGGGGAGAGAATACATCCCTGTCGAACACCAGCCTGAGCCCAATACAATATAAAATACCACCATCATAAATCTTTAGAACTAAATTCAATCTGAAGCTGTACATTTTGTATGTAATCTTGTATAGGGTCGGTATTTGCATATGAACGTGTTGGCGCCACGTCGCCGCCGCATCGCGTTGCAATCCCGGACGTTTTTCCACTTCCCGGGATTTATTAGAATGGAACCCCGGAGTCCGGGCTAAAAGTGTGGGCGGTACCCCCGGCTGTGCGTTTGCTGAAATGAATGCTAGAATAATGATTGCCTAAATATATGCAAAAGACTTGCTCTTTAACTTCAAGTTAATTAAATACATAGGTATTTGCATAAGTATAAATTGTTTGTTCCGGAATGTACAATAGAATAGACTAGAATATTTCTTTATTTAGTTTGTTTAATTAATTAACGACTCAGCTAAAACACGATTAAACTAATTTTGGGGTATATTGCATTAGAGTAAACTAATATTATTTAAAGAAGTGCTCGTGAAACATATAAGCCGTTCTTAATCGATCGACAAGTTAAGCTACCACCGTCTTGGTAACCTGGATGGGTGACCGCCTAGTGGTATTTCAAATCGAGCGTTTCCGTGCTTCGGAAGGTATTTTTGAAAGGAGGCCTGTGCTCAGCTGTGGGACATTATAGGCTGCTGATGATGATTATGATGAATATTATGTAATGAATAATTGTTTTGTATGGTTTATCATCCAAATAGTTGCCCCATCTTCCGATCCTCCACTTTCAGCATCCACCCGCACCCGCCCACCCAGCCAAAATGTTCCTGCAGGTAAGAAACCCCAGTGAAACATTCATATGGTTTTTAAAACAGTGGCGCAGGGACTAAAGAACCGTTTATTATGTATGAACCCTGTCTGTCATGCGAGATGAAATTCAAATGAGCACAAATATTTTTTTATACGTTTGATGTTAACCCTCTAAAGCTTGGGAATATATTTATTTAAAGATGCGTAGCTAAGCTACCTCTTGACTACACATAATGGTTAAAAAGGACGTAAAGATGACCGTTTTTATATAAATAAATATTTACTATACTTTTCCGATCGTACCGCATCGTTTGACGAATGTTTTTATAGACTTATTTATAATAATAATAATAATAATAATCATTTATTTTCTCCCACATATACATAAAAGAACAAATTTTAAAATTATAACAGGTAAGTACATTTAACTGTGGGAGACAGGAGCTCAAACTAGGTTTCCCTGTGCTATGAGTCTCCTGGCTCCCCCTCTTGGTAGGGTCTAGTTATAGTTTGAATTAAACATTTTACATGAGAAAACAAAAGAATAAAAATAAGAAAAACGATATTTATTCAGTTATGATTGGGTTGGAGAAATGACGAATGTTTGTTTACAATACAGAGTCGATATGTTCAGGGTCAAAAGTAGCTGATAACTTTAGTACCCTATCACATGATATGCAATTCACAGTTTTCATTAGCACAGGGCTGTATTTTATGAACCGTAATAGTTCAGAGTATATAAATACTACGTACAATGTACAAGTAATAGGTAGACAATTTTCACAGCATAGCGATAAAAATGAAATAAAATTGAAATAAATTAAAGGGGGTCCCCAGTCCCCACCCCATAGAAGAAACGTCTTCTAAATTATAATTGTATTATGAATTGATTACCAATCGAGCTCCATAGAACGGAAAAACATAGTCAATATGTATAGCTGTTATAAAACTTAACCTACCCTGTACCTAGACACCATTTAATCCAAGTGTAAAACAGCTCCACCAACAATTCTCTTCGGTCATTAATATCGAAAATTAATTTGTTATCGTGAAGTGTCTACACGAAGTTCGGGACGATCTCGCCGATTCAATGACTATTGAACAAAGTTGCCGACTCGGCATTAACATAAAACATCAAAACTCGCATTAAAGTGTCCAAATTCGCCCAGGCTCCCCTTAAAATATTCCCCCTTGCCCCTGTCTGCTGTGCTCATTGAAGCGCGGGGACACTTGCCTACTGAGTGGTACAAGTTATAACATCATAAAGGTTTGTAATGGCTAGAACGCATATAATATGATATTGAGCTCTCGGAAAATATCGTAGGAGGAAGAGGTATAAATCCCTAGCATCAATTAGTCGTCAATCCAAATGACTTCGGCATCTAAAGAATATACTTTGATGACAAAAGGAGTACTTACAGTAGAATAATGTATTGACCATTATTAGTATTTCTTTAGATAGCGTCACACTGTGAAACACATTAATTCACCTTCAGTGCCTATACCTCGCTTAATGCTATAACTTGAACCAAACATATAACAATGGCTATATTTTATTCAGCTACATCGAAATACTTGAACAATATAATAATTATCATTTATCGTTGCAGGTTTTATGTGGTGGAAGGAACCGGAGGGAAAAACGAGCCCGTGAAGTCATGAAAATTATGCGTATCTGTTGAAACGCGTGAAAAATAACAGCCCTTTTACTATAATAGATAAGGCAAAGGCAAAGCCATGCTAGTTGTATTATACAAAAAGTCACATTTAAATTCGTCTGTATAATGTTTCTATTTTCTCCTGTATACCATTCATCGAGCAAGGTTGATCTTTTGCATGAAGTGTTTGGCGGTTTCAGAATTTTTCTCATCTTCTTTTTTTATACAGGCAGCAAACATTAGCATACGGGCCACCTGATGGTAAGCGATTGCCGTAGCCTATGGAAGCTTGCAACGCCAGGGGTATCTCGCGCATTACTGACTCTGCAAAAATCTCTTCACACCCCTTTTGAAGAATTGTTATCTTTAAATAAATGATGAACTTAAATCAGGTTTTGAAAAGTTGCCATCTATGGCACCATCCATCCCGTATAGCCAAATGTAATTTAAGAAAATCACGCTATATAAGGTGAAAATATACGTAACATCCGTTAAACCGTCAATATAACCATATTACACAAACTACGAGTAACATAAAATGTTATCAGCGAGTGAATCTACTGTTTGATTGCCAAGCTTCAGACAGTTTGCTATGAATGGCTCATTAAACTGCATTTAACCGTGCGTTGCGTTCTCCTCATACGTCTGCAGTGAGGAAGGTCTGTGCAAGTGATCTCAGACAATGTCTCATCAAGTCCGGATTAAAGGATTACATGTGGTATACCTTACAATTTTTATGGGATAAGTTTTTTTTTTTAGTTTTCCTTATATTATAGCTTATTTTTATGAAGAACTAGTTGCGCCCAGCTGTTTCACCCGCATACCCTAGGGATATCCTACACTACCGTTAATTTTCCGTAAGTACCTTCTCCGGAGTAGGTATTAGAAAATTTATAAAGATATGGTTGAAATCGGTAAAGTCGTTGTCAAGTTTTTGAGAGAGGTAGAGCATAGCGGTTATTCGCTCAAAGAGCAGCTCGACTGGGGAAGTACCTCCGCCTTACAGAATACTGCAGCCAAATAACTTTATGTTGTGTAAAGTTGTGTTCCTGCGCGTGAGTAAGGTCGCCAGAGCTCATAGGGGAGGGGAGAAAGGTCGGTAACGCGTGAGCGATGCTGCGTGTTTTGCAAGCGTCCATATGGCTACGGTAACCGCTTACCATCAGGCGGACCGTACGCTTGTTAAAGTTATGGTTTTACCAAGGGAAATAGCGATTCATTTTTATATATAGAGATTACGTAAGTATTTAGTAGGTTTTTATTAAAAAAAATATTATTACCCCTAGTTACGTTCTGATCGTCGTTTTCACGCATCGAACAATTAACCCAAAGAAGCGCAATGACGTTCATTTTGGTTGAAATATATTCCGCCAATTTCCTTCAATCACCCCAAAAGATTAGAAAAAGTCCACACATACCCAAAACTTTTCGGCTGTGGAACAATAAAATTCTTTCCTTCCTTCATCATTGATGAGTGCGCAAAGTGGCTTCAAGCCCCCGCGCCCTCGCCCGCGCCCGTCTTCCGCGGAAGTGCACACGTCTCTCGTCACATGGTCCCTTTGTCTCGCTCCTGTCTCGACGTGAGGGACATCCTTCCGTGAGGGAGCGTCAACTGTAGGATTTGTTGCGCTTTGTAGGATTCAACATATTCTGAGGGAGTGTTGCTTGTAGGAGATTGAACTGTGATTTATATTTTTTAACAGCTGATTAGTTTTTCTTGATTTCTATGTACTAATTTTGATTAGATGCTTTTGTGTGTTTAATCAAAGTTAATTGTGTATAAAGATTTTTGTTTCACTTTCATTGAGTACCATCCACAGTATTACGAGGTATTACTGTGGATCACAGTATGGAGTTATGGATATTGAAATGCTAGTGCCTCAAGCTACCTGGTCAAAAAATATAAATTACTCCAAGGGGTCAATGAAAAAAATTATGTTTCACTAATTTTTTAAAAGCAAAATGTCGGGATGATTTATTCTATCATTACAAAGGGGGCACAAAACGCAATCTATCTACAAAATGACAACGAATTGTCCCAAATGTTGACTGGTTTAGCAAAACAGCGCTCCATGTCAATCAGCATTATACCAAGGGGGGTGTAAAGTGCAATGTCGTGTTGAGACGTACCACCATCCCATAGTTTTGTATATTCGTCAAAAATACCGCTAAATACTCTTTTAGGCATTGATTTTGGAACAGATGCTTTTGGTTGTACTAAAAACTTTTTGTTAACTAAGTAGTAGAATGTTTTCTGTTAGGTTAGGTCATCTATCATTTTAAAGATAAGCCACCAACAACTCTACCATACTGGCATTTCATCTCAAACCTTTTATCTCCACTAAATAATAAATCAAGAGCCAAGACCCTTGAAAGAAGTTCAGAAACTTATTAAAAATTCTTGAACCCGAAGAGCACTCACTAAGATTAGGAAAAAATATATCGCGAGTTCTGGCTGAGACGTAAACATAAAGTTTTCGACACCCACTAGGCATTAAAAGGTTTTTAAATTTATTCACCCTTCGATTTTGGGAGTTTCTTAGCGAAGTTTGTGGAAATTCGAGCGATTAAACTGAACGGAGCACTGAAGTTAAGGGGTAGATTTGCATAACGATCGACCTACCGAGTGTATTGTATCGTCTACCAGGAAGTTAGGTCTTGGAAGATTGGCGAGAACTTATTTTAATTAAGTGATAAGTATTGGTTCAGCTAGGTGAAACAGCTCCAAGAAATTATGACATGATGCGGCCAAAGATGCTAAACACACAAGCCTAGAAAATAACACTTCTATTGAACAAATGTTCAACAATACATTGATATCAATAGTCATAGGGGATATCCGTAAGGCGAAGAATGAGCTTGAGCTTTTGGCTTAGGAAAGAATCGTGAGGAAACATTGTACGATGGAAGGGTACCCGCCTAGCTTGCTGCATGTGTTCCTTCTGCCACATCACTTACAATTGTGGTCAAATACATAAAAAAGCCCGTATCTAAATATAATAAAAGCTAATTTCTTCACACACAATGTATTGAATCAATATCTGACATCAGAAACTCATAATATAACCTCAGCCACCCCATCAAGGCTGCATCACATCGCATAGTTCACGCATCACTACCCTGATGAGACGCTGTAAATCAACAGATCCTCGGAAACGAGTAAGTACATCACTAGCGGAACGGGTGTGTTAAAAGCACAATTTGTTACGTCTATTGTGCGGTCGTACATTGTTAGCTGGTTGTTTTGTTAGATCTCATGTTACAAAAGAAAGATAAAGAAAGTTATGAGTGCTATCTGTGTTGACGTCCGCTATTCTTAGCACAGTACGTTGTAACTTGGATTGCTTTTACTGTTGATAGATTTGCTCGTTTGAAAGCAAACATCGTGGTAAAATATTTTTGTGTTTTGCGATAAATGAATTAATTGTTTGATTCGTTGTCCGTTTGTTTTGAGTTAGGGTCAATACGTATCACTAATTACGTAGTTATAAGACTATAAAGCCTAAAAACTATAAATTTTACAGGAATCTCCTAAGAAAGTATTTTCCATAGTATCACCATGGTAAATGGCCAAGTGGCGAGAGGTTAGTAAGGACACGAAGTATAAAAAGAAAGGGCTTTCAAACACATCTGCCGGACGGTGCAGATAAGTTACGGCCGCGCGTGTTTGGATAATATTCCAGGATATTATTATGTAATACCTATTTAGAAAATGATTAAATTGTAATTTTCCGAAGAAACGTAATCAAGCTTAGTTAGGTGTGTATACAGATTTATCGAAATTGTCATAATACACATTGAGTAAATGGTCCCTATATGGAAATACGAATGAGTACCTAGTTGGACTTTTTGGCGGGAACTTGCAGAGTGACGTTGCGTTTTCATTTTTATTTTCATAAATTTGTGCATTTTCTTTTTTTTTTATACAACTTAGTCGTTAATCAAGCATACGGCCCGCCTGATGTTAAGCGGTTACCGTAGCCATATGGACGCTTGCGATACAAGAAGCATCGCTCACGCGTTACCGACCTTTCCCTCCTCCCCTATGAGCTCTGGCGACCTTACTGACGCGCAGGAACACAACTTTACACAACATAATATTATTTGGCTGCGGTATTCTATCTCGGTGGAGGTACTTCCCCAGTCGAGCTGCTCTTTGAGCGAATAAACGCTATGCTGTACCTCTCTAATTTTTGAGTTTTATTGTGTATTTTTGGTGGTATTTTACCCAATAAAGATCATCCATGTGCACCAGTGAAGTGAAATGAAATGAATTATGTGTATCGTGAATTTTCAAGTTGTCTCAATCCGTGAAGAATTTTGGTACAATGACCACCATTGTAGTAAAACATGACTTTTATGGACGTTGAGTGACTAAGGACTATAATTTGAAGTGATTTCTTCTTATTTTTAAGTTTGGCAACCAAGCCCAAATTAGGGCTCATTTCTGCCAGTGTCGCGTTATATTATAGTTTCCATTCACATTATATCACTTCACATTATAGTCCTCAGTCAGTCACCGTCCATAAAAGTCATGTTTTACTACAATGGTGGTCATTGTACTAAAACTCTTCACGGACTTTTTGAGACAACTTGAAAAGTCACGATACACATAATTCATTTCATTTAAATTCACTGGTGCACATAGATGATCTTTATTGGGTAAAATACCACCAAAAATACACAATGAAACTCAAAATACACAAATTTATGAAATTAAAAATGAAAACGCTACGTCCCTCTGCAAGCTCCCGCCAAAAAGTCTTGAAGTGATTTATTGTGACTGGAAACTATAATATAACTCGACACTGGCAGAAATGAGCCCTAATTTAGGCTTGGTTGCCAAACATAAGGACTACTATGTCAAAAGTTATGAGTGATCATAAATTAAAAAAAAAAAATATATATATACGCGTCGACTTGTAAACCTCCTCCGTTTTTTCGTCGGTTAAAAATAAGAAGAAGAGTAGACTTCTTGGCGGGAACTTGCAGAGTGACGTAGCATTTTCATTTTTATTTTCATAAATTTGTGTATTTTGAGTTTTATTGTGTATTTTGTAACGATGCGACCTCTCCTATTTCTATTATTGCTTCTGGTCACAAATCTTTATTCTAATTTTTAAATTTTCATATGATCAATTTTCTAATTCCAATTTTCAAATTTTTGAAATCTCATATGAAGAATGTCCATCAGACATTCAGTCTATTCGATCAGTTCTGAGACAAAACTTAAATTGTGCGGTCATGTCTTTACAAGTAAAATAAAACAAATCAGAATATATTTATTGCATAAAGAGAAATAAGTTACCAATGTGTACAATACTTATGTATGTATAGCCGTATGTACAATGTGATAATATCCAGTGCACTTATAGTATAAATAATTAACATACTACTAGAACCCAGCTGGGGTAAGTTCCTTCGTTTCATATCTCCGCTTCCTTGTATCCCAAATTGTTGTCTCAGTATTCATATCTATTATATTCTTTCTTACAAGTGTTTTATATCGTATTTTCATTGTTACAGTTCTTTATTTTACTCAATAAACTATATGGAAGACAGTCTATAAGTTTTATTTTTCTTCAACATCTACTATTTTGAATGCTCCGGTCGTAGGCTGATAGTAAGGCAGATAGCCAAAGCCTACGTGCGTGACTGATTATTAGAATTCCTATTAGACAACATAATTCTCAAAATTCAAAAAACCCATTATGACGGTCACTGATTATTAGAATTCCTATTAGACAACATAATTCTCAAAATTCAAAAAACCCATTATGTCGGTCACTGATTATTAGAATTCCTATTAGACAACATAATTCTCAAAATTCTAAAAACCCATTATGTCGGTCACTGATTATTAGAATTCCTATTAGACAACATAATTCTCAAAATTCAAAAAACCCATTATGACGGTCACTGATTATTAGAATTCCTATTAGACAACATAATTCTCAAAATTCAAAAAAACCGTTTACCATTATGCCGGTCACTGATTATTAGAATTCCTATTAGACAACTTAATTTCTTTACTATTTTAATATTATAATTGTAAATACATTTGATTATCAATTTGAAACTATCATTGAAAATTTCAATTCTTAACTATTTTAATGTTAATATAATTAACTTTAATTTAATTAATTTAAAATATTTTATTCTTTTCACCACATCTTATTTTGGAACTCCATCATAACGTTTCACGTAATTTTATTGTATATTAATTATTATTTACCTCTTAGAGAGGTTATTAACTTCTACTTACATGCAATTATCTTTCAGTATAGAGCGGTAGGAATACTCTTTAAATAAGCCCCATTCCATATCTGGTATTTTAAACACATATCTTCAACCTCTGAATAGTGCGGTACCAACACTTAAAATAAGCCCATGGTAGTGCGGTACCAACACTTTAAATAAGCCTGTGGTTATTTTATTAGCATTAAAATGCTTACTATTAATTATTACTAATTTAGTAATTACCTAATAGTAATTACTACTATCTACCTTATTTATTGTGCTAAACACAATTACCTAGTACTTTAACAGTACATTATTTTGTGCAGTGTGCACTTGTGTATAGATTATCATTATCATCCATCATATAACCTTAATGCAGCAGATGGTAACTGCCTAAATAAGCTTATACCAATTTATAGTTAGATTTCTTGAGCAGCTTTCTAATGAATATAAAGCGTCTCTTTTTGTGCAGCGTCTTAACTCCACAAATATGGAATTAAGACTGCAAAGTGATATGATGTATGAATGAGGAATTTGAATCTTTATGAATGGCGAAACTAACTATATGTATATAAACATTATAAATAACATTCCATCTCTAAATTAATCACTCGCATAATCATTTTTCTAACATTTTATTTTAAATTATTGTCTTCCTTATTATTATCTTCCAACTTTTGATTTATTAATTTGAAATTATTTTACATTTACCAATTAAATTTTTACTTTTGCATCAATTAGTTAAACATTTTCAAATACTTTTGTCTACTCGGAGATAGATTTGATTTAAACAATTGCCTTCTTTTATTAATACTTTCAATTGTTTTTTTAGTCACATCGTTATCAAGGGTTTTACCTTCACTAAATTATACCAAACATTATTTTATTTCGAAGATACATAAAAAAAATCTCTTCAAGATTTTTTTTACCACGGTGCCCCGGGTATTGTAACGATGCGACCTCTCCTATTTCTATTATTGCTTCTGGTCACAAATCTTTATTCTAATTTTTAAATTTTCATATGATCAATTTTCTAATTCCAATTTTCAAATTTTTGAAATCTCGAAGAATGTCCATCAGACATTCAGTCTATTCGATCAGTTCTGAGACAAAACTTAAATTGTGCGGTCATGTCTTTACAAGTGAAATAAAACAAATCAGAATATATTTATTGCATAAAGTGAAATAAGTTACCAATGTGTACAATACTTGATATATAGCCGTGTGTACAATGTGACAATATCCAGTGCACTTATAGTATAAATAATTAACATACTACTAGAACCCAGCTGGGTTCTTTATTTTACTCAATAAACTATATGGAAGACAGTCTATAAGTTTCATTTTTCTTCAACATCTACTATTTTGAATGCTCCGGTCGTAGGCTGATAGTTAGCTGATAGCCAAAGCCTACGTGCGTGACAATTTTTGGTGGTATTTTACCCAATAAAGATCATCCATGTGCACCAGTGAAGTGAAATGAAATGAATTATGTGTATCGTGAATTGTCAAGTTGTCTCAATCCGTGAAGAATTACAATGACCACCATTGTAGTAAAACATGAATTTATGGACGTTGACTCACTGAGGACTATAATTTGAAGTGATTTATTGTGAATGGAAACTATATAATATAACTCGACACTGGCAGAAGTGAGCCCTGATTTAGGCTTGGTTGCCAAACATAAAAATAAGAAGAAGAGTACCTAGTCAGAAAATTCCTAAAAATACCTCACAGTTTTCCACTGAAATATCTGTACTATTAGTGTAAAACCTCATAGCGCTCACGGCACAGCTGCCGTGTTCTTCACAAGACTGAAGGGCTCCTCAAGTAAGTGCCCGCCAATTAGAGCGGACCCTTGTAACAGTATTCCTTAGCGGAAAGGGTTTTTAAATGGTGGTATGTTATGAGCAGTTCTGTAACTTTGTTTCGTTTCACTTGTCGCTGACAACTTTTTTGATCTTTAACTGAAGTTGCAGAAGTGCGTTTCAGTTAAAAGGGTGAAACTTGAAAGCGAAAGAAGATAGTTAATTAAATAACTGCTTATAAATATTTGCGAGGGACGCTAGAGAGAAATAAAGCCCTCCGATGACAGAAACGTCTCCATATTATTTAGGTATGGAGGGAGGTATGAATCAGCTTAAAATATGGGCACTTTGTAGTATCTACCTGGCTGGCTATCATCCTTATAATGGTGCGTCCACGCTACGCGAACCGAGCACGAGACAAGTCTCTATTCGTTTGTTGCTCGCGATGACAAGTGTGGACGTACAACGAACCTACAACATGCGATGCGAATTTTGTTTTCGTCAAAAAAAAAAAATCGGTGGAGCGCAGTCGAGCGCGAGCCGAACGCTTATACGAGCCTCGCGAGTCCATCAACACTACGCGAATCCGAGCTCCACGTGTGCTCGGCTCGTGCTCGGTTCGCGTAGCGTGTACGCACCGCACCATAAGACTTTATAATATGGTAAATATTTACTCAACGGTGGGTAAATTAAATTCATAAATTAATTTAGTAATGCAGCAAAATGAATCTCGAATGAGCAATTCAAAACAGTGATAAGTCATTAATGTATAATTTCCATTTGAGTCTTAGTGAATTCTGTAATAGGGTCAAATTTGAAATGCCGCGCGTAACACCTTCATCTTTATGACGGGTTTCTTTAATAGAATCCAATGGGAACTGGCGAAACTGTAGCGCGTGCCTCAAGTCATAAGCGTAAGCGACTACAATATTACTTTATTAAGACCTTCAAAGTATTTATTTATATAATAATCTTCAAAATGTACATTACAGCTTATAACCAAGTATGAATTAGTATGTCTTCATGAATCGTTGAAATGAGCACTCGTAAAGCTAGTTTATTTGGAGATTAATCGAATGTATTTATTGTACCTAGCTTATATTATTTAAAATATTTTCATAGATTTTACATTTGATTATAGTACTATAAACATTTTAACAACATTGGCACTACATGACGGAGAAAAGGATCATTATTGAAAAATCAAGAAAATTGAAAAAACGACGGAAATTTTGTATAAAATTAATAAATAAATAGAGAGCGAATTCTGTTGTGGGATACCGGACAGAAACGAAACTTAGATATAATCACTACTGTGTCTGCAACGCCGCGATAAGAAACTCCGTTTCAATAATCTTTGAGAAGGCAAAACTCCAAATCGCCTAAATTTGTAAAAAAAACTATCTTGCCCTGTCACTCTTAGCTTGTAGCACAGTATCACCGAAGTACCGTCGGAACGTGGTCTCAATTATTAAACAATGCAATCGTCTGACGCGGCCGGCGGCGGGCGGCGCAACCCTAGCTTTAATACTTGAATACCTAGTATCTGGGTCAGGGTACGTGGAATGTTACAGTGTCCTGTTGCTTTACTGTAGCTACAAATTATTTACTGACTTTATCATCGGTGAACACGGGTCGGTATTCGACCTTCAGTTTCGTAGATTTTTTGTCGAAGGGTCTTAGGTTTTGCTGGGTTTATCTGTAGACTTTTTTTTACTGTGTATAGGCCTTTGTTTAACCACAATCTCACCATGATAAGTGATGATGTGGCCGAAGATGATAAGCACACAAAGCCTAGAAGGAACTGGCTCTCAAGGACAGCTGTCTGAACACACCGATACCAGCCAGGTGGGTACTACAAAGTACCTTACCACCGTGCTATGGTTTCCTCACGATGTTTTCCTTCACCGAAAGCTGAAGCTTATTAAAGGATTCAAACCCGGGACCTTCGTCTCGGTATCCGACGTCATTAACCACTGAGCTTTCATCGCCTTAAGACTCATACCTCTGAGAAAGTTCAGAAATATTTTTTTCATACTACATGTATGTTTCCTATCCTAGACTGCTAGACTGCTTTGTTTACCTAAATTTTGCCTAATCTTAAAAAAAAAGTGTCTAAGCTCTATAGATCCTTATTCCCCATTTTCACTAGCGCTTCGCTTTAGACATTCCTAATTCATTTCACATTGTTAGCCCACGCACATTGTTGCGTCATGACAACTCAGGCTATGTAAGCACCTGGAGTAAAATATTTCATTTAATTTCAAGTCAAACCAAGGTAAGCAACTTAGATCGACGCAAGCCTTATACAATAAGTTTTTTTGACATAGGTTAGATTTAGGGCCGATTTTTCAATAAACTAGCTCGTTCGTAAGTAAGTGCTTCCATTCATTCAACTAATTCAGTGATCATCAAATATATTTAAATATCTACCTACTACCTGCTACCTATTCCAAAACTAAGCAGAGCTTGTACTATGGAAACCAGATAACTTATATGCACTACTTAATGTTTGTAAATACATACTTAAGTAATATTCATAATTAAACCCAGACTCAGGACATCCAGACATGTTCATGAACACATGCGTGATAGATGTAATTTTAATCAAACACGCTTGGCCCGTCTTTTGATGTCCACTATGCGTATTGTTCAGATGCGAATCCTAAAAAATTTCGGACATGTCACCCGTAAACAACTTCTATGGAGAGGTTGGTCATCCAAGGTCGAGTTGAAGGCAAACGTTCACGTTGTCGGTCTCCAAACAGGTGGCTAGACCTCATAAAATCTGCCACGCAATGTACGATAACCGAATGTTCCCGAAACGCCACAAACAGACAAAAATGGAGGAAAATTGCAAATGCAGCGGTCATGCGCGAAAGGGACAATCCATGACCAAGACCACTCTGCCAAGAGTGCACGACTAAGAAGAAGAATGCGTACGCAATCGCATTTTTTTTGTTTTTATCGATATGTAAAACACTTTCAATCAACGAGACGCGGTGCTCATGACTTCATCCTAGTTGATCACTTACGTTAGCCAATACGAAAATGGCTGTTTGACAGTTCATCGTTGAGCACTTTGCATCGTGAACTTCATTATGAGCTGATAGTTGAGATACGCAATAGAGCCGCTAAGCGGTATCCTAGCTGTTAATTTGAAATTAGAACTTGTACGTAGTATTTATATACTCTGAGGTAGAACTGATTTTTAACCGACTTCAAAAAATGGAGGAGGTTCTCAATTCGGTTGTATGTTTTTTATGTGTTCATTGAAAAATCGGCTCTAAGTCTAACATGTCAAAAACACTTATTTTATAAGGCTCACTTGCGTCGATCTATGTTGCTTACCTTGGTACACTTCCCGTTTGGTCCCATTGTCATCAGATCAGGATTTGATTACTTCTTAGTGTACTTTGAAGTCAATTTAAGTTTTTTGTAAAACAGTCCAATTATTTATAGACTTATCAAAGGTTAAGCTTATCCTCCAGATAAGCTAAAAAGGAAACTAAAGCAAAATTGCTACGCAATTATTTTTTTTGAATTCTCTGCATTGTGTGTTCCGACAGCTGCACTTGAGAGCCAGTTTCTAGGCTTTGTGTGCTCACCACCTTTGGCCACATCTTCACTTACCATGGTGAGATAGTGGTCAAACACAGGCCTATAAAGATAAAATAATAATTAATATGGGCATAAGCTGTTTTTTCTGTTCTGTGGGCCCGATGTGTGTCTTAATTGTTTTGTTTATATAAAATTTAAACTGATAGTACGGTCATGCAGGAGTTATTTGAGGCATGGTAAACAAACTAATACAGAAACACGATAAAATGTTCAAGTACTTTAATTAAAATTGTTTAAATCACTACCTTATTATAATATTTCCTTAATTAAACAATACAATACAGCATCTATTTGGTTCATAAATCTATATACATCTAATAATGTTTTTAAAACATACTTTCTTTAAGCACTTCTATTTTATTTATTTTTAGCTTTAAAACGTATCGTGACGCTAATTCACTAAAACTTGGAATGTGTTTCAGTCAAAATCTCAGATTATTCAGTTCACGAGTATAATAATTCACGATTACGATCGCGTTTGTGTTGCTACAAATTTGTATTGTATGGGACGAGAGGCGCTCTGTGCCAACTCCTATTGAGAAATTCGTAAACGCAAACGTCGATTCTTTACTCTCGGGTTGTTTATTTTTACAACTTACTAAAGCTACATCTTTGGGAATTAACACGTCTTCGGTGAACATATTATAATATCAAAATCTATAAAGTTTACTTGCAACTTTTCATCAGCTTGCCCAAAAACGGTATAAGGAAATTTTAATTAACGACTGAACTAATTTACTTTATCAAACTGTTTTATACCCTCTTATTTGGTTATTTAATTGCAGTTACTATGTTGTAACGACTTCATTACAAATGCATGTTATTGACTAGAATTAACCAATAGAAAATAATCAAACTATGCACAACTGTTGATAGCAAAGCTATATTATTCAAAACATTCCGTTCAGTTGGGGAAACAGCGTCTTTCTACGACCGTAGCACAATCGACCCTCCCCATTTCTCTGAATATTCTCGATAAATTAGCCAACATATTCGAGTCATTGTTCCTACACAACCAAAGATTCAAAATATTCTCAGTCGGGGAACAAGTATTTGAGAAATAATAGTAATACGATGAAATCTTCAACTTTTCAGCGAGTAACCTCCAATCATTGCCTTTTGCACTCTGCGAATCTAAAAGCTTGCACAAAATAACTCTATCGGATTTCGTCAAAGTATTCGTTCTATAGTTATTGTCCACACTGAAATTACTCCTAAAACTATAGTTTCTGTAAACAAATTCATATCTACCTTCCTTTTTAGTTAAAGACGAATAATTGAATGGATTTTCTAATATATTAACTTTATCTACGCTCGAACAACTGTACCGTTTGCAATTGAAATTTGAATTTAAATCGTTAGTCTTAAGATTGAAATTGACAGAGTTGGCCTGTTTCTGCTTTTGATAAACAGACATATCGAGTTCGAGACAATTTATAGAATCTGTTTGCTGGAGTACGAAAATACAATGCAGTGATGTGACTGTCATGTTCCAAACTTGAGGATATTGTAATTCTTGATATTTGCCACCGGATTGTATCTTCCATCCTGCTCCTACGTCTCTTATATTGAAGCACAAGTCAGAACAATTCTCCTGGAAGTAAATTGTCTTCGGATCGCAGAGTAATGAACCACCGCACCTCCTCTCGTTTTCAACACAATCATAAAACCCGAACGGTGAATCGTTGAAAGTATGAACTTTGAGAGTATAGTAACTGTCATCCATTCTTTTAGATATAAAGACAGCGATCTTCAACAACTTAGCGTCTAGACCACTAAAACTCCTGCCGACTAAAACAAAGTCGCTTAGAAATTCGCACACGAGGTAAACTTTGGATGGATCGACTTGAGCAAATATGGGCGTTCCAGGGGTTTCTTGGCCTAAAGTCAAAACTTTTCTCCACTCTCTAGAGTTGATCTCTTCAGGCTTCTGAAGTATGGAGAGCAGCCAGCTGGTGTTCTTTAGGGATGCGCAATGTGGGAAAGTGAGGACCACTCCTTTACGGAAGTGGTAATTTTTCGGTCCACATCTAATGACTGGACTAAGTTGGGTTTCACCTGTTCAAAAAAATTTTAGTTTTTAGACAAAACTCTCATAAAATTAAAGGAGAAATGAAATTATGGGAGAAAGTAGATGAAGAAAAATCATTATTTATTTGTGTACCTAATACATTAAGAAAAAACAGAATAAGATCTCAGTGTTACTTTAAGAATACCAACGAACAAAGCCTTCACCAAAATAAATCGTTACACAACAAGCCGAAAGTTCCAGGTCAAAACTTGGGCCGACATTTGAGATTTAGGTCGCGACTCCACCGCGCTCGGTTAATCCTATTTCAGGCAGACGGAACCCAACTAACAATATACAGGTTTAATATTAACACAAGTAACTTGGACGGTGTTATTTGCTACAGGTGTTTTAGGAGGGATTGTTGGACAAAGTAGTTACGTTACGGTTTCAAGGGGAAAAAAGCTGCTTAATAAAGCTTTGTTAGTAAGGATTATAGTTAAGTAAGACAGATTTCATTTAATTTTGCGACATTTGGTTCTCAGTTTGGGCCAAAAAGAATCTTGGGAATTTGAAATTATATGTAATTAAGTTAGAACTTTATTTTGCTGCAAGTACAAGAGCCAAAAAAGGTACAGCCCCAAGCACGATATAGAAAAAATCGACGCTCAATATTTCCTGAAATAACTTCCATGAAAATATAAGGAAACGGAATGACATTTAGAACTCGGCTGCATCTATTGTTATTCTTACAAACTGGGTCATCAGACCTATTGGGAATACACAATAGAACGTTTCCCTTACCTTCTTGCAAAACTGGTTTATTCCAGTCTTCGTCTGCTACCTCCAACGAGAATAGTTCCTCCCCTTTATCAACTACTCCATCTGGTACAAACAAGCTCACTCCGCATTTATCCAGATTCAACCAGTTACCGTCGCTTGTTACAATTTTCGATGTGGCTGTCTCTAAATGTGCATTTGGAAGGTATTTGGAATCGACTGACGCGTTGTTTTTTAGTGAGGGTGACATTTCTACACTTTCATTGCCATAGGACGAGCCAGCTGAAAGGAAAATATCTCCCTGATATGTTTGCTTTTGTTCAAATGTCCCGTGCGGCTATCTTTAGGGCTGATTTTTCAATGGCAAGATAAGGCTGGTATCTAGCTGTTGATTTGAAATTGGAGCAGTTGTTTAAGACTTATCTGAGGAACAAGTCTTCCGAGCTTTATCTAGCGACTGAAAAATGGACCTAAGTGATGCTATTGAAAATCATGCAACTAATTTCGTTAAATCATAACAATGTGTAATTGTTTTAATAAAAAATATAAACTATTAGGGTGATTAGGAAACTACAACATAAAACCCAAAACGTAAACATTTTCGAACAACAACACATTTTACTGTTTTCTAGTATTACAAATGAAAGCATTCCAAGCCATATAACAGCAATGTAAGGTGCACATTGGAACTCACAGCTCAAAAAGCAGCTGGAGTCAGATCGGTCTGACTCCACGCTGTCCTTGCAAGCGTAATTCCTGTCGCTGCCGATTCGATCGGTTCTTACCTCGTGGTCTATCGGCGACATGTAACTGGAAAGAGATTATTCATTAGATAGTTAATTATGAGTTATAGTAATATATACGGATTTTTAGCATACTGTGATTTTGAATAACCTCTAATTAAGTATGTCACTACTAGCTGTCCACTGCGGTTTCATCTACGTTTCCTGGATGAAAACTAGCCCTCGAGGAATATGTAGGTTCCTATTATGTACTTTAATTTTTGAAATAGGATTAGTATCTTTGGAGACGTGTATGTAGGAGCATTCAAATTTACAAACATACCTCTTTATGATATTTTTATAGATAACTATGAATTTACTTCGCGAAAGCTTAAATCGTACAGTTAGTTATAAAATGAATACAACAAATCTGCGTTATATACATCTTCACTCTCAAAAACTCAAATTCTACCAAAATATGCACCTATTACTTCCCGCAGTTTTTTTGGCCGATTTCAAACAGTACCTAATTACAAACTCAGATTACCATCATCGACTCATTGGAGTAAATAGGGTACTACAAAAAGTTTACTTTATGAGCAAAAGTTATAAAAAAAAATATGAGCGCAGTTTACTATAGCGATAATAGGGACCATCCATTACAGCACTTCAAGAAACACATTATCTTACCTATTTGCTAGCTGGGGTACTTCATACAGATGTTCATGGCGCGTATTTGTAGACGTACTCATATGTCTATGCGTCCTTCTAGAGTCTATGGTCTGAAACTCTTCGTGTATCGTTAGATCCGGCTGATTCGTTAACGTCCTTTTTATAACGTTCCCTAAATAGTTAGAACCTGAAGAAAGAAATGGAAAATTAAAAATAGTTCTTTTAAAAAAAAAAAAGTTTGTTGGTGGTCCTTTTTACCTGAAGGCGGCTTCACATAAGGTGATGTTTCTGATAGTTTAAACTTCATATATTTAATACCCAATACAATAACAACAATAAATATTAGGAAAGCAATTGACAATGCTATGAATAGTGGCCAATATGATGAACCTGAAAAAAAACAATTTATAAAATTAAAAAGGTCATCACATTATTAATCATACAAATAGTGTAAGATTTCTTATTTTTAAAACCAACCATCATGTATGAGTTCAGATTTTGAAGTTCTAACGCATAGAGGACATTGTGCCACTTGGTAATCCTTGCCAAGACACGCGGCACTAGAGAGACACCGACGTCTCCTCGAATGAAGACAGTCCGAGTCACATCTCGACCACTCCGACCATTGAGACCAGCGTCCTGAAAATATGCACTGCGATACAGAACACTACAACTATATGAATAAAGTTTTATTTAGTTTGTAGCGGATATTTCATGATGTGATCACGTTAAATTCTCAAATCAAAAGCACGGGCTCCGGTAAGTAATTGTCAGATTGTCTTTATTTTAAAGTATTTGATACTAAACATATTCTATATCACTCGGTTATTTCTTAAGCCTGTAAATAGGAAATACTGTGGTGACTCACCTAATAGTATATCTGATGAATCATCAGCCAACTCATCTAAGCCATCCACGTAAATATCTGAAACAAAATATATTACACACACTAGATAAAAAATATTTAAAGAGATGTCCCACAAAAATTGCCTCGTAGTTAGGTAATACCATAGATTTAGGAGATTTCGCTACGTTAACGGTAATACTCAATCGGATCAAGTATAATATTATCTTCCAATCGTATTATTCGATTAAATCTGAAAGAGGTTAGTAATCCTATATCAGAACTTTTATCGTACTCGTACTCGCCTTTAAAAAAACACTGGAACATTGATTCTGAAGTCGTATAAAACAATTGCAAAGAATTTCATATTTTTATACCGGGATTATAAATGCTTCTAGTCATTCCGCTTCAAGTACCTCATTCGAACTTTTCTAACATTCAAATTAACATTATTGTTTTAGACTTCTAAATTAAAGTCCTACAGGTCGGTTAACTAAAGCTGGCACGTTTCAACACATTTACACCGTCTCTCTCGCGCAAAGTCAAGCTTATGAGTATGAAGGAGACAGTTATTGTTTTGCTTTTGCTACTGCTCATAAATATAGAGTGGTCTATTTTTGCATTCGTCCATTAGACTTGACTGATTGCAAATTTACGATTACTGTGAACGTGCCAGCTTTCGTTAACCGACCTGTACTTACCCAAGTCCACACAGTCCATACAGTCTTGAGTCCTCTGCACATTAGGCCCAACACAAGGCTGGCCACCGTTCAGAGGCCTCGGCGCTGTACAAGACCGCTCTCGCCTCCTCCCGGTACGACCTTCCCTTGAATGCTCCTCGCAGTAACAGTCTGACCAGGCTGTCCAGGTGCTCCAACCTCCGTTTACTATTTTATACACAAATACAGGTCTGTAGAGTTCGGTTTACAACAGTTTTTGAACTTGGTCTATAGCCAATATGGAATAGCAGTGGATATTCTTAGACTAAATATGATAAGAACACAGCGAAGTGGTACATTATAGTTTTATTTAAAAATAATAGCAAAAACTTTAATTCAAGAAATTAAAGCTAGTTTAAAAGATGGACTATTCAGAGATTTATAATTGGATTTACTCTATCAATCGAAAATTTGAGATACAACAAATAATGTTGTCGTTAAATAAAGAAAATAGGTACACCCAATAAATCCACAGCAAATGAAATTTATTTCTACTCACCGAAAACTGTTAGCAAGGCAGGTTCAGATATTCGTTTCCCTGCTAAATTCTCAGCGACACATGTGTAGTTCGCCATGTCCTGGAAATTGTATTTCAATAGAATTCCATTCTACATGTGTGAATATTCTTATTTTCCATTATTTCGCTTATATGAAACAATTTTAAGCAACGATATGTATGGTAATATAGGAATTGTTCTAGATTTCAATACTAAGTTTTATTTTCTGTCTTAGAACAACAAGAGATAAATGCGAATTTACGATATCTTGATTACCTTTCTAGGCATTGTTGTACCATGGTGGCATTCTAGTCAAATAAAAGCCATAGTAAATTAAATATTTAATATTCAATATTTACATGTTTACAAAATCCATTAGATTTTACAATTTGCATCAGTCCAAAATACGCAACACAATTTTTCCGTCTTTGAATAAAGAGATCTTCATAGCAAACAATACTTTGCGAATAACACTTAAATCATCATTAAAGCATACTTACCAAGAGAGTAGCCTGCTTAATGAGCAAGTCCCCTTCCTTAGATATCTGTACATTGTCGTCGACAACGACCGGGGCACCATTCTTGAGCCAATATAGTTGTGCGAATGGCGCGGCCGGTGGTGGCTCGCAACGTAATGTCACTGGCGTATATTGTTTGACTAATTGCGACGATGGTGCCACTGAGAAATGTTTCTTTATATCTAGAAGAGATTATCGTGTTACAGCTATGATGTGGTAGAAAGGTCCCACTTTTTAGGAAATTATCGATAACTATTAGATGATCTATGGGGATTGTCAATTTGTTGCCAACCTTTATATAACTTAGAGAACCTCTGGCTCAAATGCAACTGCCGGCATGCAACGCAGGTAATTGGCGACAGATTTTCAACTTAACGTTTACTTATTAGTTTGGACATGTAGAAATATAGTTAGATAGCTACTGCCCTTATCTTAATCATATAAGAATTACTTACAAGCAAGTTCAATAGTAGCAGGCTGGCTCCGAATTTGGCCACGGCTGGTCCAAGCAAAGCAGGAACACTGGTACTTATCACTACCGAAGTACTCTTCCACTTGTTCCCTCGTCACTTTGTATTCGCCCTCTATAATCCTAACGCCAGTTTGAGGGTCGACAAACTCGAAGTTGGTCGCTTGGGTTTTGATGCCATTACATTTGAAAAAGACCTTAAAATAAATGTTAATAATGATTTGGGTGGTTGGAAAAATCCGCTTTATGTATTTGCATTGTCTACGTTAATTTAAGAATAACCTATTATTATTGGAACAAGATAAATTGTAATGTTTACTTACTGTTGGTATACATATAAAACAATTATAAAAAGGTATATTGATATAGGTAATTTTTGATCATTGTTCTATACTTATTGAAGAAGCATGTCTCAATAAATATTTACAATTTCTTAATTTTAATTGACCATATCAAATCTCAAGGCATAGCAATTAGAACATTAACTTGTAAATGAAAATCAATAACTTTAATTTGTAAATGAAAATCAAAACATTAACTTTTAATTTATAATTAAGTTTGATTTACATAGAGTAACAATTCAATAAGTCACAAAATCTGTAAATAAGGATTATTTTTGCTTTTCTTATGATGTTCAAATAGTTTAAGATATATGCTTCTCCTCATAAGAACTAATATTATGGTAGTGGTACATAATAATATAAAAATCGGCAAATATATAAAATAGTATTACTCACTTCCAAAGCATTAGCCGCCCGACATTTCAGAATAGCCGGTTTATTTTTAACAACATAAGTATTTTCTGGTTCCAAAAGAAACACTGGTAAATTATCTTTCGCTGTATGTAAAGGAATCTTATCATCAGTCAATACATCCTGATTTATATTGCTCCTGACTGTTGCCAAATCAGGAGAATCTTTGTAGTTGGTTTCTTTGTTATCGTAGTCGTAATCTAAGTAGGTTTCATCGTCATCTTCCTCATCTTCATGATCTTCGGTGAAGACTGGTGGTAGGTAGTAGTCTTTCACTTGGGTCTGATGATTGGATAGATAGTCTAAGGGTTTGTTCTCTTTAGACTCAATGTTTTCGATGTCATCTGTACGGTGAGTTTCTACAAAATAGATATACCAGTTTATTTTTTATATCTCATAAGAAATTTTCATTTTAGCTACTCTATGGATTGTGAAAACTATTTTACTTTGTGTCTGTGTTCTTGTTGTGTAAAGAAAAATGCTATTTTTAGGTATTCGTGTGTAGGTTTCAAGGCCAGCGATATCATTAATTTTTTTATATTTAGTTTGGCACTTTTGTGAACAATTTAGTTTATTTTTGTTACTTTGCATCACTTTTATATGCCTACTGAATTCCTATTTTCTAACTATGTATTGGCTTTGATTTCAGTAATAAATGGTAGGTACTTACTTTTCGCAGTTTTCTGTCCTTTCACATATAACGCCAATAGTATGTGTATAATGCAAATGATCCAAAAATTCACATCCATTTATAAACGTATGTTTTTGCAACTTATTTAAAAAAACACCAACTGATCTATGACTACCATTGTGTTCCATAACTGCTTTAAAATATATATTTGTAAACTCCCTTACATCATCACAGAATCTAAGTCACTTCTGTTCACTGCACGGATTTAAAGAAAGCGAAAAAAATTGAAGGCATTTTTCACATATATATTTCACCCGTATCGTAAAAGTTTACGACGCATGCGTTAAAAGCTACAATAGGTGTTAACGCGACAACGTTTCACATACAACTGGAATTCGGTTGATGAAAGTTTGCTTTCCACCCCCTGCATTAAAATGCGCATGCCCGAAACTTTTTAAGTACTTTGTATTTTGTTTACTTGCAAAGTTCTCTAAGTTAAAACGTAACCGCTTCATTGTTTTGTGGGGTATTGGATAAAAACGAAAGACGTATATTAATCTTATATTTTATATAATTATATTTTTCAGTGATCTTGTGCAGTCCCTGCGAATAGTTGATCGGAACTTCGGCATCCTGTTTAATGTAAAATTTGAATCGATGGACTCTTCCACTACCGCTGCCATTTTGATTTTAATTGTACTTTTAACGAAATTTACAACTGAAAACATACAAATTAAAATACCGATGTGCGATAATTGATTGAATAATATATGTTCTTATTTAATAAATATAACTATAACCCATGGTAATTTACAATAAACTGCTTAAATAAGTATTTATTTTATCGATGATACGAAGGCAACTAAAAGCTGATTATGTGTATATTACTGCACCTAAGTCTTTATAAGTAATCAAGGAATATTTATGTATTTTTAGGAGTTCACTGTTTTTGCACTAATAAACTGTCTGTAGTAGATTCTACTCGCAAACAACACGGTTGGGGATAAATTGTTGGATAGAAGGGGGTTTGCTTTTAATATTTGATGTATATATGTGTATGTAATACAGATAACATAATAATAAGATTATAACATATGTTGAGGATACCAATTTATCAGAGGCCTTCTAGTCTTCTTGTCTGATCCATCATCAGCCTATAATGTTCCACTGCTGAGCTCAGGCCTCCTTTCACTAATCAGGGTGAAATGGAATGGGCAGATACTCCACCACGCGTGCCCACTACAGCGAGGTGGAGGTAGGCTAGTGGTCAACCTACTGTTGGTGTATTCAAGCCGCCTGGAAGGCCTCCAACTAGCTTAACGAGTGATAACCGGGACCAACGGCTTTACGTGCCTTCCTACGCACGGAAACGCTCGATTTGAAATACCACTAGGAGGTCACCCATCCAGGTACCGACCACGACGGTGGTAGCTTAACTTGCCGATCGATTAAGAACGGCTAATCATGCTACACCACGAGCGCTCCTTATTAGCTAATTAATAGTATCTTTGATTAATTTTGTTTTTTATTGTTGTAGTCCTACTTATTCAATTAAAATATGCTATGTTTACCTTTAAGGGTCATTTAAAATGCCCATAAATAACTGCTGTTGCTTCACTTTGACCATAAATAGAAATGGATGATCAATGTATACATTTTTTCTTTCTTCCGATGCAGTTGGGTAAACTGTTGCTACTGAAATTGTTAAAGTGAGATTGTTAATAATAACCATTGACATATTATTACTTATAAATGGTGTAGTCGTATATATGTAATGTAATAGTAGTCGATGGTAAAAGACTTGAACTAGTGGATAAGGCATTTTTTCTCGGCGTCACATTAGATAGTAAAATACAATGGGGTCCTCATATAGAAAGATAGCTAGTAAATTGAGAAAAAGCTAAAATATGAAAAGACCTTCCACGACTAAAAAAAAAAAGCCTTCTGAGTTTCTTGCCGGAGTCTTCTCAGTTTAAGTGTATTTCGAACCGGTGGTAAATTCAACTGTGTGTAACGTTCATAAGTGCCTTACCAGGGCCTAAATTGAATTAATCCTTTTTTGATTTGATTTTGATTTGTGGTGCATGTAAAAACTACATAGGTATTGGTGTAATAATATTTATCGTAATATTTTTATTAATTTGTTTTTATTTCATAGCTGGGCGTTATAGAAGAAAAATATGGTATTACATAGCAACCTAAACTATTTAGCTCCTATGTGCGTTTTGTTTTTACCAACATCAACATATTCTCTCAAAAAAAAGCGTGTGAGCGATGGAATTCAGTGAATGAATGATTGTTTTACGAAAATCTTTTAAGTTTTAGCAATAACTTTATTAATCATAGTATAGTATGCCAAAATGATGCCAAAGTATATTTGACCGAGCGAGCGAAGCGTTTCAGTTTGGACTAAAATGCTTTCGTATGTCTGTCAACTTGTCTGATTCTTATGAAATTTTGGGAGCAAGTTCGGTAACTATATGGAATTATGTTGTCGAGTGGGATTTAAGGAAATTTAAAAAAATAGCTCATATAAATGAACACATCATGACCAACTTACCTGAGACAGCTGCCGCCTCTGTGCCAAACTCAGACACCTCTATGATAGCGTTCTGGATACTATTTG
Source organism: Achlya flavicornis (assembly GCA_947623365.1). NCBI lineage: Eukaryota > Metazoa > Arthropoda > Insecta > Lepidoptera > Drepanidae > Achlya > Achlya flavicornis. The sequence continues at coordinate 4,073,075 of OX392474.1, forward strand.
TAACTGTGAGGGATGGTCCATATACTATGTCAGGTAGAGCCTTTGAATCTTCAAAAATAGCACGAACACCTATCTTGAGAAATTATTGAATTTACCAAAATATTTCTCTCTATTGTGATTTGATGTTTGTGTCACAGAGCAACTAAACGTGATTGAAGCGTTTGGTAACGTAATTTTTCTCAGTACCCGAGTGTATAGAATTGACGTAAGTACTAACGCGCTTGCGTTCACGACATTTCTCCATAGGAATTGGCACAGCGCCTCTAGCGGCATACTCATGGAACTAATTTCTGCCATACTAATTTATAGATAACTCAAACGCGATAGTATGCGTTTAAACATTAATTCGGGGGTTCATAATACTCGGGGTAGGTACAGTTCCACCTATCAGTACATGCACATGGGACATGTATTTGTGTGCATGGACATGTTTGCATGTCCTGAGTCTGGTTTTACTTAATTATGGTAGTATTTATTTAGAAACAAAGTAGTAGATACTATGTAGTATATCGTATATAGTGCTACAAGCTCTGCTTAGTTTGGGATCAGATAACCGTGTGTAAAGATGTCCCACGGTAGGTATCTAATTATTTTTATTTAAATATTAGTCTGTGGTTTTGCATTTATATTTACGGAAGATGTTTTGTAAATTCGGGACTGCAAAATAACCTATTTGAACTCACCTTCTTATACAATACCTTGAGATCTAAATCTGTTTGCACTTTGAATTTAGGCATTGTGAGATTCACTAAGGCCTTCCTCATTTTCCCCATTTCTGAATTTAGCAATTGCGGAACAACATTCAGTTCTTCTAGGAGACTTTTCAGACCGCGGTTTTGGTATGGGAGGACGATCACGAATGACGCGTGCTCGTTTTTATATGGCAGCTGTATAATCTAATACAGATAAAAGAGGAACGGTCACAATATTTTCATTTCAACAATTTGTTTTTCATTAGGTTATGTAATTTTAAATTTTTGATGAAGTAAAATCCACTTCTGTCAAGTTTGCAGGTTTATTGTAGGTCCAGGCAGAGAAGTCCATGCTACGCGAACCGAGTACACGTGGAACACGAAGTCGCGTAGCGTGGACGGACTTGCGAGCCTCGGACGAGCGTTCGGCTCGCACTCAACTGCGCTCCGACGATTGTCAGTTTTTTGACGTCGTACACACGGCTACAGATCAAGCTATAACACAGATAAGCTCGCATTGTATAGGACTTCCGTACAATGGGAGGTCAGCTTATACTAGAAATGTATAGCTTGATCTGTTGCCGTGTGTACGTCCACATTTGACATCGCAAGCTACGAACGAATTCTGTTCGTTCGTGGCTCGGCTCGTGCTCTGTTCGCGGAGCGTGGACGCACTATTTGCTGCGATCACAAAAGACCTAGTCTGGCCGCAGTAATAACAAGCTCTGGAAGAACTTTCAGTATCAAAATTACGCTACTAGAGAGTGCTTGATATGGAAATTTCAAATATTAAATAGGTGTATGTATATATTTAAGTAAGATATGAAAACTTTTTTTTTTTTTTTTTAATTAAATGCGCGTTTGGCCACTGACCCGCCCATAAGGGGCGATGACGAAGCCTAAGATGAAACACGCTTACCCAGAAGAAACCTATTCACTCTGGCCTTGAAAGTTCCTAGAACTTAACTTAAACTCACCTGAGCATTTAGAAGATTGCTCATGTAATAGTTGAATGATCCTTTTTGGTGCATCATTAGAACTGTTCGTTGCCCACGCGGGGAGACGAAAGTACCAGTTTTAACACTAGGAAATGGATACTTCCAATTCCCCTAAAAAAAAAATGAAAAACCAGCTTAGTCATTTATTATTATTACATAATTGTGTACACTCCGCCCGGGGCTTTGCTTTGCCTATTTTTGATGACATAGGGTCTGGATGGTGATTATCAGAAATCTAAACATATTTAAAAATATAAATACTACTAATTTTACGTAAGCATAGCATAGGAGGGGGTATTAAGAGCTTTGTTTACTTTTGCTGACAAGGGGGGGTTAAAGCTACAACAAATTTGCTTCCGAAATACTTGCATGGCCCCTAACGTAGCCAAAGCTCCTTGGGGAGCGAAAGGGTCGGTAATGCGTGATTGCCCCAGTGTTGCAAGCGTCCTTCTTCTTATACAGTAACCGCTTACCACCAGATGGGCCTGAGCTTTATTGCCAACTACGTAGTATAAAAAAAACCGACATACTCACGTTAAAATATATGGCATTGACGATAATAAGTGAGGTCTCTCCTGATATATCTGATGGTGAAATGATATTCGAGAATATATTGTTCGTTTGTTTTGACACCTAAACGAAAAACAATAATTTTGGCCATTTTACACTATTACTGTAGTTATTTTAACTAAAATGCTATTTAAATGGTCACGCAAAATACACACATTCCTAGACAATGACATGAAGGTGATTCAAGTATGCCAACACCAAAAGCAACGCCATAGTTAGGTAGGTTTAAATATACAACAATTTAATTTCTTGAATTTATTATTTGCTAGCTCTTTACTCTTGATGAAATCAAAATGTACAGGAGATATTTTCTGTGAGAGAGCGGAGGGCCCTCGGAGAGCCTTTGACTGATGAAACATTGTTGTGTTGTTTATAACTATGTTATGAATAAATGTTTCTGTTTTCTATATCTAAATGCTTATAATTTATTTATTAAAAACATACCCAAGAATTGATAGTCGCTGCGCTTTTCTTAGGATAAGAAAAATCAGCTTTTTCACAGCTCGATTCAAAAATTTCAAGGGCATCGTGCACGAACGGTTTCTTGAGCATACTTTCAGTAGAAACGTATAGGCAAGAGGCCAAGTCTAGAGTCACTCCGGGAAAATTTTTCAACCTATGAATGGTCCTGTCAAATGCTGCCTTAATCTAGAGGAGTTAAGGTTTCTATTTCATTACTAAATCCTGTCTTCTGTAGTTTTCAATTAGTAAAAATAACTGCTTCATCTCGCAAATATCAAAGAGGCTCTATATGCTTACCATCTTCAGCTACATCTTCACTTAATTAATTGTCATTTTATAACCCGCAAAGATTATGCTAAAACCTATACTATTTGTTCCTTTATCTAATCAATACCTGGGAGGCTAACTTCATAATCAACTTTGCACGGTGTTCAAAAAAAAGTTAAAGCAAATTTCTTTCGAAAACATTCGACCCGTTTACGAGATCTTAATCATACAGAAGACAACCAATCTGCTTGATAAGACTGTAAATATAGATAAATGTACCGATATATTGAAAGCAAGTTCGTTTGCCTACAATCTATAAGTAAAAATGATGGTCAAAACCAAGCCACAAAGAACTTTAATCCATCATTACTTACCTGTCGTTTTTCTGAAACACCTATAGCAGCATAGAGTTCTCTGAGAGCCTTCCCTGAAGCACCTAATGCTAATTTACCGAGAGGTAGTAACGCAGATAACGGTGAGCATACCATGTTCTGTTCTGGTGCTGCTAATGCTGCTTCCTACGTCATGGGAAAAATATTATTTTGTAGTTTAATATAAAGAAGTACGGACTTAATATCATAGAATGTCACTTAATGTCATAAAAGAAGGCACACTATACCAGGCAACCCCTTACAAGGCGTCTGGGACCATCTGCGGTAGGTTACACCGCCAGAGTACTCGCCCCTTGTACTCAAGAGAAAATGTGAGTCGCACCGTGATCATTCACTAACATTTGTCCAGAATAGTACCGGAGCTGTCAAAGTCGCTCACCACACGCACCCCAGCATGCCGGCACAAGCACGAGCTCAAGCGTAAAACGCAAGCGCAAGCACAAACACACGCCTTGTTGGTGCTAACGGATTCAATCCCCGCTCGGGACGCCAGAGAGGCTGGCTTCCGTTTCTCCAGAATGGTCCCAGAGCTGTCATGCTCGCTCACCTCTCGAATACGTATCCACGCATCTACCCAATGCCTACAGCTGGGTTGGCGGAAAACTAATCCAACGGGTAGCCCTCTACTTTCTACCCAGGAAAGTACCAGAGATGCAGTTCACTCACAGGAGCTAACATGCTTGAGGGTTACTCACGAACCCCGCGTCTGACCACCAGGTGGCCCTTTCCCTTAGGCCGGTAACTTCAGACACTTGTTGGAAATGGGCAGGCCACATCGCTCAAAGAGCCGATAACCGATGGGGAATAAAGGTTCTTGAGTGGCGATCACGTACTGGAAATCGCCGAGTGGGTGGACCTCCCACCAGGTGGACCGACGACCTGGTCAGAGTTGCTGGGCGCCACTGGATGCAAGCGGCCCAGAACCGTTGGATTTGGAAATCAATGGGGGAACCCTATGTTCAGCAGTGGATATCCATGGGCTGATGATGATGATGAAATCATATACTACGTACAAGTAAAAGTTTGTTATATAGTATAGAAATATACATGTAAAGATACATTAACACTTCTTTCAGCCATGTTAAAAAAGAAAAAAATTACCAAAGCAAACTTTCTCTTCAAGTCTCCATTCATGTCCAGAGCAGTAATGCTGCTCATCATATCACCAATGTTTCTCCTGCTTATTTTACCATTTTCTTCACTATCATCACCAGTTACTTTGTATGAGATTGTTAGTAACATGACACATACAACTGTTGAAGATATACCCATTTTTGTGGAGGAACCTAAGGGTCAACACCGAAAAACAATACACGTAGTTCGATCATCGTTTTGAAATATTACCCAATAGAATAACGGCAAAACTGACGAGACGTACCTACATCATACGACATACAGTCTCGTCAGTTATGCTGCAAAAACATTTGTTTTTTGCTGACAATGCTGGCATAGATTCATTTCTTACTTCATAATTGTACCTATGCCAAAGTAAGGCTTACTAATCCTATATGGATCGTATAGGATTAGTAAGCCTTAATTCACTAACTACTCGATTGATTAGACTGTAATTTGTCTGTACCTACTGCAGAAATTGCTCCACAACTCAACTTAGGTATAAATATCAATAGCCTGTTTACTTTATTATCCGGCTCGAAGGATCATTTATTTCTAGGTGAAAGCAATAAGAGATTGTTGGCTGTTGTATCCGATTTCGATGAGACTTTCACTGGAAGGTTCAGTATTTTATATGCACTCGTTTTCGTACACCCTCTCAGAGCAATCGAAATTGACAACAACATATTTTTGAACATATGAAACAAACCTACTTTACATAAATAATATTTTAGTATAATAATCAACTTACCAACCAAAGTTATTTTCATTGTGATCAAATTATTTATGTTTAGTAAAGCCCTTGTGAATGAAATTGTTCCAACCGATTATTTGACAAGATAATCGAATTAATTTCCAACGCTTCACACATCATTATTTTATAATTGCATGACGAATCAAAAATTGCATCAGTACAGACTAAACGCAGTGTGTTTGCCCCTGTTCTATGCTACATACTCAAACCTTGTAGGAACTAAGACATATTGGTCATGTAATCACCCTGCTCATGTTGGAGTTGGACAATTAAGTAGGTACTACGTATATATAACAGACGACTAAGAGATCTACGTATCTATTCATAAACTAAACTTCCATAAACGGAATGAAGTGGCAACGGGCAGGCCACATCTCGCTCGAAGAGCCGATAACCGAAGGGGAAGAAAGTTTCTCGAGTAGCGACCACGTATTGAAAAGCGTCGAGGGGGAGGCCTATGTTCAGCAGTGTACATCCATGGGCATGGGCATAATAATGATGGTGATGAAATGGATGAAAAACAAAAATAGCCTTTGGACAGCTCGTCGGGAACCATCGTGAACGGAATCGACATTTTTGTATCCGTTTCCGATATCGAATTCGAGTGTTTTAAAATAGAATAGCCCTGCTTATATCACCATTTCTGTTTTCTTTGCGTTGTAAATTAAATTGTGCTCATTTGCATACTTTACACAGATTAATAAGTGATAAAGCCGGTCAATAGAAATAGTTTTGAATGATTAAATATTTTTTTAATGTAACCTACCCGTTATCAGGTTGACAAATAAATGTTCAAAGTGTACAACGCCATCTATTGAGATGTAAAGAAACGAAAAATTTATGTCTGCAATAAAAAGGCTCATTCGGAATGCACTCTGCGTTCCAGTTCCGTTCCAGGCCGAGTAGAGTATCTAGGATCTAGCCACCACACGTAAAATAAGTAATTGCGACAAACTCTAGAAATATATAAATAAATCATTTTGCGTTTTAGTAGATTATATTTTGATTACATACGTGTTACATTTTTATCAATAAATAAGAAAATATAGGCAATCCAAAACAAATAAAATCGGTTAGTCGAATCGCTCGATACCGAGCGCAGCGCTACCCTATTCTTCGTAGTTTTAAGTTTGGCAATCCATCCAAATTAGGACTTATTTCTGCCAGTGTCGAGTTATATAATAATTTCCAGTCACACTAAATAACTTTCACATATAGTCCTCAGACAGTCACCATCCATAAAAGTCATGTTTTACAACAATGGTGGTCATTGTATGTACTATAACTCTTCACGGACTTTTTGAGACCATATGCACTATCCCTAAGTCGTCTGGGGTACGTTTATGTAAGCCGACATATTTTTGCTGAATAAAAATAATACTAGCGAGGGTTCGCTGAGCAGTCATAGTTCTAAATCAATGCTAGCTGTCAAATTCAATTGACATCTTGTGAATAACTATCAGTTCTACTCAAAATTGTATCGTAATCTCCATAAAGTTAGGATTTCGCTTGTGATCTCGAAATTATTACACAGTAAAAATGGACCGGAACATGAAAAATCAATTTTCCGATGCAAAACCACTAACAACAGTTAATCTGACAGTAGTGAGTTGTTGTAGCAACCTTTTTAAGTCGTTAAATTTTATCCTATCCGGAGAAAACTTACACCAGCGGACGCCCGTGAAGGGGGAGATTAAATTTTAGTCCGTTTAGGTTTCTCACCAGTAGATATCAAATCCGACGTTTTAAAATAGCCCTGCTGGTAAACCAAAGCCTCTCCACAATCGTGCGTATCACGGCGTGAAATCGCGAATTATGGTAAAACTTCCAGTTTCACGTTCGCAGAGGTTCGCGCCTGAGGGTCTACTACGAAAAACGATATAAGATAGTCCGATCATCGTTGTCAAACATTAACCAATAGAATTGCTGCAAAACTGTCGAGACGTAAATTTTGTGCAATTCTATTGGCTACTTGATTGACAACGACGATCGGACTATCGTGTATCGTTTTTCGTAGTATAGGCCCTGGTTCACGCGTATGTTTGACGTATAGTTAAATATAAAGGTTAATTTACTTAAACGCACCCCTGTGGTGGGTGGCGCACCTCTACCTATCTATTGACTATTTCGATTCGAATCATTTAGTTTGTGATTCGAATCCACCACAGATTACTTAGAGATACTACGTATGAATGAATGTGGTTCATACGTAAGTGGTACATACGTACATAAGTGGATTCCACTTAGATAGAATCACGATAGAATCGAAAGGACTTTTTGGCGGGAACTTGCAGAGTGACGTAGCATTTTCATTTTTATTTTCATAAATTTGTGTATTTTGAGTTTTATTGTGTATTTTTGTGGTATTTTACCCAATAAAGATCATCCATGTGTAGGGATGGGCAGGGAAAGAAAAATATTGGGAAGAAAAGAAAAACACGGGAAAATACGGGAAAGAATGGAAAAATACGGGAAAATTCCCAAACGGCGGGAAAATACTCAAATGGCTTTATGTTCCTCAAAAAAAATATTTGTTGATGCTTTTGATTGTTATTTTAATCATACTCGCTGTTGTATGTACCTACATCACCTACGCGCGGACCTACGCGGACCTTGGAGGAAGCTATCACACATTTTTTTTATACTACCTAGGTAGCAAACAAGCATACGGCCCGCCTGTTGGTAAGCGGTTACCGTATCCTATGGACGCTTGCAACACCTCCCTCGGGACCCGGGACGGGCTATATAAGCGTCGTACATGTGCACACGTGCTCTTTCTGCACGAGACCGTCTGTCCGACTGTCCACCACAACCCTTACACCCCAAAACGCCGCTTTTTTTAAAAACAAGGCAAAAAATTTTTTTTATTGTTTTGTTATTGTATGATATGAGTATGACCCTAATAGAAATCATGTTAAATGTTATTCAAACGATTTGGTAAAGGTATTTCTCGCTATATACGCAAAATCTACTAAATATGACCATTTGAGTATTTTCCCACCCAATGGGAAAATTCCCGGGTTCTTTCCCACTAAATTGGAAATTTACTCGAAGTTGGGTTTATTCCCGGGAAGAAACCCAACCCTATCCATGTGCACCAGTGAAGTGAAATGACATGAATTAATGTGTATCGTGACTTTTCAAGTTGTCTCAAAATGTCCGTGAAGAGTTTTAGTACAATGACCACCATTGTAGTAAAACATGACTTTTATGGATGGTGACTGACTGAGGACTATAATGAGAAGTGATTTATTGTGACTGAAAACTATAATATAACTCGACACTGGCAGAAATGAGCCCTAATTTGGGCTTGGTTGCCAAAATTAAAAATAAGAAGAAGAATGAGAAGTGATTTATTGTGACTGGAAACTATAATATAACTCGACACTGGCAGAAATGAGGCCTAATTTGGGCTTGGTTGCCAAAATTAAAAATAAGAAGAAGAAGAAGATAGAATCGAAAGATTTTTATTCATAGTTTTATCTTTATCCAAAGAGTATAGTAACTATTTATCCAAGGATGCGGTTTTATCTCAAAACTTTGGAACATTAAAATTAAATTAAAACCGTATTTATTTACCCACGCAGGTTGTGGTTTAATTAAAATTAAAAGTTATCTATTTAGAAATAAGTGTTCGCTGCTGTTCCTTTGACTGAATTATCGATCGTATAGAGCCAATAAGAGGCAACCAAACAATGATTCCGAATGAGATTTTCGCTGAAGATTTGATGAGCACTGTGATACGCTTTGGCTTATACATAGGGGCAGCTTTCCAACTGTTCTGTTTAATGGCCTGCGTCACACTTAATGATGGACAAAGTGAACCACATCCGCATGAAAAGGTACATAATTTCTTTAGACCGGCTGGTGGATAACACTTTATTTACGACCTGTTTTCTGTCAGAAGTAGGTACCTTCACTTTCGTCACTGTTGTGGTTTGCTTTATCTAAGACTTTACCTACATAATAAGTATATACCTATAGGATTTTGATCCAGTAGGAACTGCTATCATTTACATAGTCACTCATATGTTCAAATTGTAATTATTTTCAGACATACACTGACAGTGATGAATGTAGTTCCGAGCAGTCATCACCAGGGCACCGGGCAACCATGTCTAGGGCTCGACGGCATGACAAGAAGAAAAGACGTTAGCTTAGACATAGGATATGGAGGTGAACCACTTACTCATAAATCTATGTAATGTTGTAAACTCATAAATGTTGTATTGTGTAGGTACTTTAGATTAATATTGTAGTCTTTGTAAGTAATCAATTGATGTAATTACCATAGAAATAGTAAAATAATGTACAGTAGTACCCAACTGATATGGCGCATCATGAATCTTTGTTCGCACCAAAAAGAAAGTATGGCCCGAAGATTAATGAAAGAATGCTTAAAACTTACAATCAACCTTAGATCACTACTATAAGGTTCATAATACACTGCAGCTGTTAGTTCCGTCTCACTCGCAAATCAAGGCCCTCCGCAAACAATGGCGGCAGCTGCCGACCAATAGCATTTCCCGCGCTTTGAAAATATACCTTTGCGCAGGTTTTTTCAAATTCAAATTCAAAATCATTTAGACCTTCGCAGGCACTTATGAAAGTCTGACTCTAATACCGGTTCGGAAGGTTGCATTTGCTGAGAAGAGCCGGCAATAAACTCAACAATTACTCTTTTCAAAACAGGCTCAGATTCATTACATAATATTTACATTCAGTGTGATACTGAAAACAATTGCGTGCCCTGGCGCGGCGGCAAAATTACAAAGTAGACTGAATAAATATTTAATAAGTAAATAAATAGCAAACACAGGTACAGGTACATCGGTAAGTCATATTAGTTGGGTTAACTGTAATCTGTAGTATTTTGAATATTACTCAGTACTTATGTTGGACTATCTGTATTAGCTTTATGAAAAAAAAAAAACTTTTCAACCCAGTATGACATAATGATTTCTTTTATAAACAATTTTATGTAATTAGCAAATGCTGCCGTCTAAATAATTGATAAAAGCCTGGCAGTTAATATGGCAACTATATTGAATGCATGAAATAATATTTACTATACAATGTTACTGTTCTGGACCTTTTATAAATCTATGTATTTTATATAATTTTTAATTATTTACTCTTATTTATTTATGATGTTTATTGACATGTGTATTTAATTTTATTTATTACTTTTCTATTGAAGTATTATTGATACCTGCTGTTCTCAAGTAACATAAAGGCATCCTTACTTAGGAAGGATTTTGTAGTTTTAAGAATGTTGTTGTAAATTAATAATCTTATTGTATTTATATATTTCCTAGTTTAAATTAAAAAGCAAAACTTTTTAGAAAGCGTTTAATTGTTACATGGACTAGAAATCTTACAGCATTACAATTTATTGCTTGCATATTACAAATAATGAATAAAAATCTTGTATAAAATTATTCAACATTTTGTACAAATTTTAAGCACAATGTAAGTACAATAACAACATTTAGGCACTGATTGTTCGTAAGTACAATAACAACATTTAGGCACTTATTGTTCATAAGTACAATAACAATATATAGGCACTGATTGTTCATAAGTACAATAACAACATTTAGGCACTGATTGTTCGTAAGTATAATAACAACATTTAGGCACTGATTGTTCATAAGTACAATAACAATATATAGGCACTGATTGTTCATAAGTACAATAACAACATTTAGGCACTGTTCTTTTACTTACAATTAATAAAATAGCACCTGATGTAAAATTTATAGAAATATTGATATTTTTTTAAATAGACACTTATTCTTACTTAATTTATTTGTATTCCTTTTATACTTTCTTTATGGCACTCAACTGGCATATTTATTTTAATACAAACAAATAACTAAAACAGCTATTATTATATCATTTCATATTCTTAAATTTTATAAACATTGTGACAGAAAAATAATACTAACGATACAAAGTACACAGACTGCCAATTTTTTTTAATTATCACAAATTAAGGATGGAAGTCTACAACAAACTTTTAAGACCTCCATAATATCCTCCATAATATGATATTATCAATGCGGCAATTGCAGTGGCTATATAGTGCTTTCTTTAAATATATACATTTTCGTTGTAATAAAATAAAAATAAGTCCTAATAAATAAGTACTTTCCTGAAAATCTTTGGATTATTACTAGATTGCACATGGAGACTTATTTATCTCATAAAACTAAGAGAGCATCAAACATGTTCATATTGAAGAACATTAAAAGCACTTATAAAAACAAAATGTTGCTTCATACACTTTAAATATAGCACAAAAATCATAAGCCTTTATATAAAATATTTAGAAATTGTATAACGAGTAATATACTAGATGAACATTATGTAATAACACATATTAAAATTATATTATTGACAACAAAAAATATTAAATACATTACATATGCCTACAAAGTATTGCTTAAAAATGAACAAAATATCACGAATCTAATAACACAGGGGTAGGGTAATGCAAAAAACTCAATGCCTTTGTTTAAGTTAAATGCAATTTGCGAAGCTACTAAATTTATAAGCTTGTGGTTAGATTAATTTGTGCGCTTTCAAAGCTTGGACCAAGTCGCTTCCAGGTAAAAACTGTTTGAATGCTTCCAATTTCTTGAAACATATCGTTATGCAACACTTGTCCTTCTCACTACTCACACCTGCCTCATTCCTATTGCTTTTAGTACAACAATCACCTAAATTTATGTGACTACACGAACATTCAAGACTGTCTATTATAGACGGCGCAGCTTCTTCATCATGAACTGTATAAATGCCTAAATCTTCTAAATTCGAATTTTTGTGCCTTCTGTGATAGTGCAAAAATGTGTTGTGGTTCGTATCAGTCGCTCTACCACAGCCGGAAGCACATTTCATAGCTGCATGATCACATTTACAATCAACACATGAGCAAGTATCCACGGTGCAGCCCTGCGGCTTCTTATCGGATTCAGTGCGGCCACAACTGTTTCTACATTCCCCTTGAGAAGGATCGCAACGGCAATCTGCACATTTACAGATTCCGGTGTCAGCTGCCAATTGTTTCAAAGCATTCCTCTTAGCTATCTCTTTTCCGAAAATATTCTCAGTCCTTACGACATACATATCCGACGGTGGTTCATTATCGAACAACAATGTATCTTCTAATGCTAAATCAGTGTTGAAAAGGACAGAGTTTGTGGGATTTATTTCGATTTCTTGGAGCACCTTACTTGGCGGAGGAGTATTCAAAGATCTTTCACCGTCGGAAGCAAGTAAGAGATCAATCTCTGAATCAGGAAATTTAATTCGTTTCTCTATGTAGGTTTCTAATTTATTAGAGTCATTTATGTACGATTCAAGTTTATCGGACTCGTTTATGAATGAATCCAGTTTAGAGTCATTTGGGTACGAGTCTATTTCTCTAGTTTCATCTATAAATGATGTTAGTTTACTTGTTTGACCTATGTAATCAAGTTTGGAATCTAAGTTTGTGACTATTTCACTATCGTTAAAGACTTTATCGCCGATATCCAATATGTTAGGTGTATCTAAAGTGAAAGATCCTTGGGTCATTATATTTGCAGTAGGTATAATCTCCGAATTCAAATCTATGTAGCTTTGCATGTGTGTAGGGACGAATGTTGCGAGATGAAAAATACTTTCTGGTGCTGTCTCTTTGATACTGACTGGTGTTTCAGATATCGAAGCCGCTAAAGCGCTGACGTCGATCCATGGCGCCTGTACTTCAATTTCATTGGCTAAGGCTAATTGAATCGCTTTAGATTTAACTTCAACTTTACCTGTTGTATCAATACTCGTGGTCGCTAGCGGGCCTATTGGTTGAATGTCGCTGATTTCGACCCAAGAAATAATATTGGGATCTTTTTTGTCAGTTTTATCGACAGGGAAAGGTGAGAGTGTTATGCTAGTCAAGTCGTAATCTACAGCTATGTTATTGTTGTCGTTTAGTTTGTTGTTATTAGTAGCATTATCGAAAAGCAGGTCTGTTATATCAACATTATTAGCGGCTGTTATATCTTCAAGACTACCATCAGTTGAGTTTGATTCAGTGGTGATCCTACCAAAGGATTCGAGGAGGCTGTCCCAGTTCATGTAATCATTTGTTGTCCTAGCAGGTTGCGGGTTGGGTAACTGGGTAACTTGTATGGTAACACATTCGGCTTCAATCTGTAATTTATATTTATTTAGATTTAGTTTGTGTTTGTAAAGTTTTAATGTATCTCACTTTCGAGTCATCCTGTTAATAACATATCTAAAATTGTATTTTTTTAATTTAAATTGTTATCATTCTAATCAAAACTTTAATAGTTACTTAGATTATTTAGTATGACAGGAGTTTAAAGAATAAAACATTCAGTTGGAAAATAAACTTTAATGTTTAGAAATTAAACTACAGTCGAGGAACATACATAAAACCAAAAATGAAATAACATTTTTAGGTCTAGTTCTTTAGGGTGTCTTTACTAGGGAAAATTGAACCCAACAGAATTCATAAAAACAAGTTACAAAAATAAGCCACAAATACTAACTTATCTAAACTAGCATAGCTAGCATAACTAGCATGCCTTATCATAGGCATGCTTTGGAATGCAATAGACAATTTCTTTTCTAGTCCATATAATTCACTGTGTTCAGTATACGGTACAGATATGCGTCGTCAATCTTCTTTCGCGCAGACACGTAAAAATTATAAACTAAAACACCCAAAACATCTAATTTTATTACTTGTCAACCTTATGCAATGTGCATAAGGTGAAATTTATTCATTTATGGCCACAGTAAATATGTTTTAATATGGATTGGCATTGAAGTTAAATACTAAAAACGTATTTTTTTTGTTAGTGCTCAATGTTCTACGCGTAAGTATAATTTTATGCTAGCGCGGCTGGCAGCCATCGCGATTACAATATTAACAATTCACATACAAACACTAACAAGCCTTTTGGTTTTAAACACCTTCACAGAACATTCACAAAAGCATACAAATACAACAACGACGACTAATAATATTAGAAAGAATTAACACTGACTCCAAATTCTGTGTATATTTAGTGGCTAAGAAAAATATAAACTAGTGTATTTATTTTAAATTATATTCTAGCATACTAAAATTGAGTTATAGGTCAACTCAACACAAAACTCATGAACTTCACATCCGAATGATTGAGAGGGAATAGGAGAAGGGGCCCAGTCTAACCTGGTGTTTCTTAGCGTGGGCCCTGAGGCTGGTGGGCGTGGAGAAGAGGCGGCCGCAGCCTGGCGCCGCGCACGCGTGCGGCCGCGACCCCGAGTGAGTGCGCCCGTGGGCCTTCAGGTGGTGCGACGCCGTGAACGACTTGCCGCACCCTTCTGTTCTGCATCTGCGTTATTGGACATTAACGCCTGTATTATCATAGAACAACATCAAAACTCAAGATAAATCGTGTTAATCGAAAATAAACCTAACGTCATTGGTGCAGGTTCCAAATTAAATTGTTTGAGCATTTATTGACGTTCTAGAATTCGGACCTTAAAGAGTCATTCTGCTCCGAGTATTTGTATGAACCCAACGTAAATTTGCAGGATTCTTTGGCATAGTAAGCGGCACGAGTCGTGAGCACACTTAAACATCAAAGTTATTAGAGTTCAGGCATTTAAATTAATTTATTGAAGTGTAAATGTTAAATGAAGTCACATGAATTTATTTAATTTACATTTTAACAACATTAACTTTAATAACTTAACTCTTAAGAACTTTTAAACCTTATGTTCAAAAGTGTGCTCACGACTCGTGCCGCTTACTATAGGTAGTTACAAAGCAGAAGCTTAGAGGCGTGGTTCCTCTACAAGTTTTGTTGTAGCGGCAGGGCTACTTCACTCACTCAAGGACGCTCGATAAGTGCCTACCGCTTGGTGGACTGCCCGTAGTGCAAGTAACAGAGGGCCGCCGTAAGCCAATGCGAGAACTTATACGCATTATGCAATACGCATGGCACAACTTAATTTTATTCAATTTTAACCTACTTTTACATTTCGTTGGTTTGTTTTATTCATAAAAATAGCATATTATTTAAATTATTCATGCGATTTAATTATTTTCAATAATAATTTTACCTTAACAGTGATTTATATATATAGTGAATTATCCATTATTATATAAGCTAAAATACTTTTTATTCCTAATATGAATACACAAATAATTGTAATCATACAAAAATATTGAAGTTCAGTCTTTTTATTTATATTTTATAATCTTCGTTCGACCATAACAGCGTTTTCTTAGGAGACAGTGCGACTTGAAAGACTCGCGGTAGGCTAAGATATTGGTAGATTGTTAGATGTAGGCAGGTGTCCAGCTAAGAATTCATACAACCCTATCGCTACACGTGTCGCGTTCAAGGGCGAGCGGCGCGGGTGCGTTTGATTTAACCGACTCACCGGTACAGAGCGAAGCAATATGAATATTAGCGTCACGGCAATTGCTTTAAAAAAAATAGCGTAACTTGGCTGAAGAAAGAGAGGTATCTGTTACAACTTTGATCTGTGGTAGCGGGGTCTAAGTGTGTGTGAGCACTAAACTATGGCCAATGCTAAGAAGTCATATTTGACAAGAGGGTGTCTCTCCTTGCCGCACTATGTTTGTTGTTTTTGACACACGGATGTATATAATTAGGCTGTCAAAAGTGACCTTTTAGGAAGGCCCTATTTCAGATTGTGTAATCTTCTTGGTCGCCTCATGACCCGTCATGATGATTCACTATATCTGCTACCAAAATTGTATTTTACCTCGATTTTTCTCTACTCAATATGAAATCGAACGACTCAACTTTTTCAATGGCAAATAACCAAACTTATACCAAATGCTAGGTGGAACGGTCCCAAAACAAACAGTAAGTATCTACTCCAATTGTTATACTAAATTAGTATACATTGTATATCACATTCGTATAAATTAGTATATAATTAGTAGTGAAACATTCACAACCCTTTTTCCAACAACAAAGTTTGGAGATACTTATTCAATAATTAACAAACTAATGAACAACCCCAATTATAAAAAGTATTTACGAAATATATGCCAAATTCTTATTTGGCATTCATTTAACCACATGTAACATGATTTTGCATGTAATAATAAATATTATTCACAGACCAAAAATGAAACAACTATTTTTAGTAACATGTCTGTTTCAAGATTTTCGTTATTTGCTGCCATATTTTTTGAGAGTTGACATTGTGCGAGTGTTGCAAATTGTACAAATCTGACTAATATCTATTTTTAATTTGACTCACTTGTAGGGCCTTTCTTGTGTATGTGTCCGAATATGCTTCTTCAAATCACTGAGAGTTGTGAAGAATTTTGTACATTTCTCAGCTTTACAGTTGAACGTGTCGCCACTGTGCAGTCTTTGGTGTGCTCTTAACCTAGAAAACACAGGAACCAATGTCAAAACATATTGTTATTTTTGTTTAGTTCTTCCCGTGTACTTTCCGATTTAATTCATTAACAGAAAGCTGATAATTTTAACTAAAGTTTTATCTTCATCAGAGGAATTCATACATAGTACATTAGTACAGTTACATCATCATCTGCCTGCCCTGTTCCCAATCAATTGGGGTCGGCGCAATATGTACGCTTCTTCCATTCGTCTCTTCTATCCGTCATACTAGTATCCACTCCTTTCTTACCCATATAATCTTTCACACAACTTCGGTCTTCCTCTTCCCGTATATCCATCCACTTTCATATTCATAACTTTTTTAGATTAGTACAGTTACTTTTACATTAGTACAGTTACAAATATTTAGAATTTTTGGCAATCCTAAGTGTAAGTTTGTTTGTTTGTATGAATAATATTTACTGAATCACGTCATTATGACCGACCTTGGGCTCTACCGCTTAACTTTGGTGGTAATCATAACGAAAACCATTAATGAATTTCATCCAATCAGGGCCCAAGAATGGTCATCGTCGCGTCATACCGCGTGCGCGTCATTGGATGATATAATTAATGGTGTTCGTTACGATTACCACCAAAGTTACGCGGTAGAGCCCCAGGTTTGGATGAAAGTTGGCACATACCTGAATAAATCATACTTTTGATTAAAACAGTATACTTTTATCCGTGAAAAACATTAGATACCTCGGGAACGCGGTTATGTAATAAGATAAGATTCAGTTCAGATCATCAATTTTGATCGCTCTTTTTTTGTAAACAAGACTGTAAATTAAATGAACAGTGATGTAATATAGCAATTGGAAGAGCTCCAGGAAAAATAAATTAAGGTTTAAGTCACGAGGTTTTGTTTGAAATCCACTGATTTATAGGAAATATAAATCAAAGATGTAGATTTATCTTTAGGCGTTGCAGTTTTCACGACTATTGTTAGTTTAGTGACATTTTTATGTAGTAAATATGAAGTGTATGCAGCAAAAAGATAACGTTTTCACTCTGTATATGTTTATCTTTACAGTCCACTACAAGTCAACAACATAGTATCTGATTTTAACATAATTTAACTGGTATTTCAAAGAGAAATGAACATGAAAAGCAATGGCAAATAAACATTGTTATCTGTATATATTGTTTGTTGTGTTATGTTGTAATTATTTTAGCCTACACACTCATTTAACAAATTACATTTTTAACCGACTTCAAAAAAAGGAGGAGGTTCTCAATTCGGTTGTAGGTACGTTTTTTTTATTTATTTTTTATATATGTTTGTTACCTCATAACTCCGCCATTTGTGAACCGATTTGGAAAATTCTTTTTTTGTCTGGAAGGGTACACTTCCCGTTTGGTCCCATTGTCATCAGATCAGGATTTGATTACTTCTGAGTGTAGTTTGAAGTAGGTTTAAGTTTTTTTGTAAAACAGTCCAATTATGTAGTAGCCAGTTGGTATTGGGAAAATGTATGTAAGTATTATCTTGCTAGATGTATGAAGTTGTATCACTGACCTGTAAAGTGTGTTAAAAGCTTTTCTGCATCCAGCTGTATTGCAAGCAAATGGTCTGGCCTTTGTATGGGCTCTTAGGTGAATTTTCAGACTGTATGAAGTGAGAAATGCTTTTTCGCATGATTGCATTGTACATTTAAACCTGTATTCACCTGTAATAATTAAATGTATGTTTTAGTATATTGATATATTATTCATCATGTTCTATACTACAAATGCTTTTTTGGCCAATTTTTGAAACAAGTTTACTATGGATACAATCTCTACATTCTCGCCTCAGTGCTTGATTGTCATTTACATTATCTACTCAAAACATGTTGAGGGGTATGTATGTATACCTAAGAAATGCTTTTGTATGTGTAAAGTCTGTATTAATTAGTGTCAAAATACAGTAAGATTACATGGTAGACAGACACACAGGTAGGTTGGATCAAGCAACAACCTCATATGCAGAAATAATAGCAAAATCCTCACAGACACTCAAGAGTTACAAGCTTTAAAAATATTGGTAAGAGGAGCATCAAATCATGATGAAACTAAATTCGCATCATATCATTGGCAGAACTCCAGATTTATGCAAGATAAATGTGCATTGTTTAATTTAGAGCAGTTTTTGTATAGGAGAAGCCAAGGTAAACTGAAACTAGCTATTCTCTGACTATCAGGATGGTTTTTGTATTCTAGAGATGGAATAGATAAGCAATAATAGGTACTAATTGAAATCAAGAAAAGAATGCATACTGCATAGAATCTACTTATAGTACTATATATAGTAATGTGACATAGTTATATAAGCATATGGAGATGCAAGGTGGATGACACCTCCATTTAATAAGGACAATCTCGTGTCTGGGGGACAGCGGTCTGACTGTACATGTTGGACAGTTTAATATAAAATATATATGCAGATCGCCGACAAAATATAGTGAGCGCGATGCAGGATGTTGTGGCGCCATCTATCTTTCTGTGTGTGAACTATCTCAGTATAAACTTTTTTTTAACACAATTGCAAGAGTTGAGTTAATATTGGAGCAGTTAAGATGAGTTAACATTGCAAGATTGAGATAACATTACAACATTTACAACAGTTGAGATGAGTTAGCATTACAACAGTTGGGATGAGTGGACATTACAAGGATTGAGTTAACATTACAAGATCTCAACTTCTGCAATGTTGCCTGATAAGATATCAAAATTCAATCAACTGAACTACCCAATCTAAGATTATTATTATTTAAAGTGTCATATAGTTTATTATGAGATTTTCATTTTATATCAATACCCAAGTTTTATTCTCAACTTATAATAATTATTAATATTATAAAGCTGAAGAGTTAGTTTGTTTGAACGCGCTAATCTCAGGAACTACTGGTTCGAATTGAAATTTTTTTTTTGTTTTGGATAGTAGCGACTTATATGAGCGAAGCATCTGTGATGTTTTTGCAAAAACGGGGAACATTATTCATATAGGGTAGGGTAGGGTGGGGTGGGGTATCACCACAGGGTAGGGTAGCACCACGCGAACTAAGTCGCGCCGGGCAGCTAGTAAATCATAAATTTGGTATTATACAATGCTTTTTGTTACAAAGATTTAGTATTGTCAAAACCCAATCAGAGAGTTAATAAAAATATTCAAAGAAATAGGTATGGTAACATATTACCTTTATGAGTTTTCATGTGTGTCCGCAGGTTTCCAACAGTGCTGTAAGTGCGTTCACACCCCTCATATTCACATTTATACCTCGAGTTAGGATTGTCCTCCATTTTCCTTTTGTTCTTCTCCATGAGAGACTTTGTGATATTAGCATTTGACTTTGGCATAACTGATGATGTGTCATTGTTACTGTTGCAAATAAGAAATACCATATAAGATACCAGTAAAAGATATGTCAAACTAAAATGTTCATAGTAATTGTTTATTTATTTGTTATTACTTTTTATAATTAGTTACACCATTTTGCTTCTTCACAAAAACTAGCAATTTTAATGAATTTTAAACGTAAAGATTAAGTAGGTAACATAATACAACTGCAGAGGTACCTGAATAGGTACTGCAATAGGTTAGACACTACCTATAATATTCATGTCTTCATCTGAATATAAATATGAACTATTATTGTAAGCAAATTTTAACAAATGTAATAATCAACATACCTCTCGTTTGTCTCCTGAATATGCACTCATTGGTGAATACAAAATTAGGATAATCTCATCACATCATGATGGTAATGTACCAAAATAGAATGCCCAAATACGATACTCCGCGAAGAAGACCACTTATATACAAAAGCACGAGTGTAAAAGAGATAGAAAACTATTGACAAACAGCTGATTGAATAATGAACACCACAAAAGCGGCGCCAATACGCAATATTTCAAAACTTTTTTTATTGGCGAGTTTAATTCATGTTTAATCATAGGCATTAAGTATATTATTTAGTACACTCACAATAACAGTCCACTATTTAACTACAATGTATTTGTCCTTGGATATTGTTTCGCTTTTCGACGTCGCATTTCACACCGCCTTGGAAGACTTTTTATAATTGATATCCACTTGGGATTTTACAATTTATTAGACAGATTCTCTCTAATTTGTATCTTTTAATGTAAACTAAGATAAAGTTTCTTGTAGAAAATATAAGATTGTAAGAAATACTAATGTAATATTTAGATGAGCCGCTGTCAACGAGCCATGCGGCCATGTTTCAGAATAGTGTTGTTCTTGTATGCACTGTACGTCCAACTGTCAAAACCATACCAATAGCCTAAAAACCGGTAAAACGTCTGACTCAGTCGTGCTACGTCACATCTCAAGCAGATGGCGCTAATTTCAAATAGTTATAGAGAGAGCTACCGCTATAGATGGTAAAGTAGGCGCCCACTCTGAGGACTCCCGGCTGAACTCCCGTTACAATGAACACCACTTGTTGTCTGCGCGGGCAGTGCGTCGACCGCACGCCCTTCCACTCACGCGAATGTGTCATCTTCACATTCGGACAAAAATTCGCGTATAAAGTGTGTCGCACTAATAAATTAATATTATTTCTAGTTCAATTATAACGGTTCAATTTATAAAATGTGTTCAACGAGTTTATACCTTTATTTTAACTTGGTGAGTCTATCGAAAATCATAATATTTTTTTATAAAAATGGTAACATAAGTTAATTACTTAGTATTGAGGTCACACAAATATTTAAATATTAGGCTTGAAAAATATTTGTTACACAGAAAAATATCGCAAAATTGATTCTACTTTATACTTAGTAAGTATCCAATTAAATATGAATTTCTGTTGATGTTATTTTATTATGATTTGCTTAAAATTATACGATACAACTTATAAACCTCGTAAAGTTGTTCTTGTATATTTTGCTAAATTCCTTTTAATGGGTTAGTAATATCAGTAAAGTAAGTACATATACAAATTTCATAGTAATAAACCTACCTACTTTTTATATGTTTTTTTATAATTTGAATTTAAACAGACCTTAAATGAGTCTGAGTTTTGTGTGTTTTTATAGATAAGGTTATCATTCATGTTTTTTGTAGAAAACTTTACTCACTTATTCCATGGTTGACTGACTCATTGGCTATGCATTCAGAGCGAATGAACCGCTCAGGGAGATAGGTAAAAAAAAGCTTAGAACAGTAGGTGAGGTTTATCTTCAGTTTACTGTTACCTACGGCACCCATTTGCCGTCTATGCGCATTAACGTGTCATTAGTTGAAGGTTGCTGACCGACAACATGTTCTATCTACCAAACATAGCGATCATTTACATAAGGAAAATACAAATCTTTTAACAGCAAAGAATTTCTTAAAAAATACCTAATTTCATATTTTTTATTATTCTCGTAAATTGTTATTGCTTTTTGTTATGATCTGATTTCATCTGAACGTTACTACAAATTCCAAAAAAAAAATAGGAGTTAAATTTATTTAAAACCATTTCACAAACAAGTCGGGCCAAATATTTCACATACATATATTAGCGCATACAATATGAGTTTTAATTGTTAATATTCACATATATTTCAAGTATGTTATGTATTCCCCAAAGTAACAATTCTATAAAAAATTTCATAAATGTAAAATAAGTGATTCAATTTAGAAAGTTTCGTTTAAGTATGTCGGTTCCTGCTAGATTTATACCTCCATAAAGATAACAGTGAAAATTGTAAACTATACTGGAACCTTGAGCGATCTTTCGTTTATACATAGTTTAGATACCTTAACATGGTCACAACCACTTGGAAAATGGGCATCAAAATGTAATTCAAGAACGTGATGTACATACAATGGACCCAAGGGGCCGCTTAGCACTTTCGCTGCTTTTTCTTTATTCAAATTTCACTTTTGAATTGATTCCTAGCGTCCACTGAGACTTGATAATCCGCAGTAATAATAGAATAACCTATCCCAGTGGAAAAGACATTGCGTCAAATGAAATGATTGCGCATAGCTAATGCAAGAAAATAAAAGTGTGACATAATAATAATCGCAAGGATTTGCAATCATTACAATAATTTATTCTTCATTCAGATATAATAATCTGCCTTTTAAAACTTTAAAAAGTGTCATATTTAAAGGGCACAAGAAGTTATTAATTTCAAATTTAATAAAGTTAGTAAAAATAAAAATCATGGAATGAAACCTGATATGAATACACACCTGATACCGGCATATATTTTCGAACAACAGTTCAATGACATGTTATTCACATTATGACCCAGAAATCTGACACTGGCACTTTCTTCTTGAGGGTCTTTTCAATTCACCGCACATGACTTGGTTACCCTTTCATTTCCTACAGAACAAACAACGGATATGAGTGACTACGATGCAAGTTTGCAACATTGTGCTAATTTGGAAACCACATTTAGATGTAACTATGCAACTAAAATAAGTCTCAAGTTCAGACGCATCGCAAATGGCTATTTTACTCATGAAATCGTCTTTAGAGAATTTCAAAGTTGCACTGCTACTGCAATCCAGTTACCAAACAATCAAACGCTGAGCCTATTAGGAGCTTAACCCTGAAATCTTTGTACGAAATGACCTAAATATGTCAAGTCTCGCTTGTCATTATTTACCCAGTTTAACTACCATGGATTTAATACAATGCTGCTTAACTTCGGTCGTCATTTGAAATTTTTTGTACAACCTCAGCAATAAAAGTAGTAGATTTGAACAAGAAAAAGGACGGGTTTTGGTTGTCAAAGATGGACCGAGGTAGTGGTTACGGGATCTGTGTCATTCGGCCACGGCACACATACCGTCCTGACGGCGATTCACGCGCATTCGAAAAATTCGTGCAACTACCAATATTATTTTAAAAGATATACATATTCCATGCTTTCAGGTAGTTTGGTACTTTTCACGACTTTTACGACGAAATACATGGTTTTTGCAATATATCGAGGTGCATTCGGTGATCTTTTGAGATCAAAATTAATAATTATTTTATTTGAAACATCGAATTTGGTCAAAACGTAAACTTATTTCGATAGATATATTTATTTCGATAGGTACCTAATAAATTAAGTAGGTACCAGTAAAGTATTCCCCTTTTTGATTTTTAACGTATTGAAGAAAAATTCGTTATAATTTCAAAATGGGGACTATCCACCTTTGTTAATCATAATGTGCTTTATAAAAACTAAATCTCTTTATATAAAAATAAATCCCTATTTCCCTTGCTCACGCCATAACTTGAGAAACACTTTACCGATTTCATCCTTCTTTTTTTAAAGGTTTCCGTAAGAACCTTCTCCAGAGTATAAGAACTACTCTGGAGAAGGATCTTACGGAAACAAAATTAAGAGAATTGCGTAGAAAATTTAGGAAACTTAACGGCATGCAGGGTTAGTGTAGGGTAGGATATTACTCGGGTAGATTAATAAAAAAGTTTGGCATGGAGAAAAGAAAACTCTGAGTTTATTTTAACTTTCATTTAAACTATGTTTCAGGCACTAATAGCTTGCTGTGTGGCTGCAGAATGCGGTCCAAGATTGAAATTTGCTTGGGGTGATGCACTGCAAGGAACAGATTGTCCCGGTCCAGACGGTGCTCCATATCCAAGGTAAAAATGTAATTTTAACTTATCGGTTTTAGAATTACCGGTTTTCGTAAAGTTTAAAGGCCATGGCCTAGAATTAAAAAATTGGCGCCAATTCGGACTTTTAGCCGGGAACTTGCAAAGACTAGTGATTATGCGTTTTCGTTTTATTTTCATAAACTCGTGTATTGTGAGTTTGATTGCATACCTATTAGGTATCGGTGTTGTTTTATACAATAAAATTCAATCCATATGCACCAGTGAAGTGAACTGAAATTAATTACATGTATCGTAACTTTTCACGTTGTCTCAAAAGCTCTGCAAAAAGGTTCAGTAGGTACAATGACCACCACTATACTGCCTTCATATTCATAGTTCACTCACAAACCATTATTTACTTTTTTTACAATCAAATTGAAAATACTTTAAGTATGGTTTAATGACCTTTGCCTATCCTTTCGTGGATGAAAAATCTACTATACTTCTATTGGGATTTGAATTGGCCCCAATAGTATTGGCAAATTGATTTTGATTACAATTATGCATAAGTAGGGTATTTGTAGGTAAATACTAGGTACATACCTATACTTAGGTGACTAAACTAAGGAATTACCTAGATACTTCGTACCTACTTCGAAGTTACTGGTGGTAATATATAGGTACATAGTATAGTTGGTATAGTTATCCGGTAAATATAGGCAATTAGCTGCTATTTATTATGTATCCACTGCGAAATGTAGGTCTATATAAAACTTTATATTAAGTTCAATAGTATACCAGTATGTATGTATTTACCTCACATTTACCTCAATGCGCTACCAGTCCGCCCGGCCAAGTTCTTGCATATTTTTTAGTAGGTAGTAGGTTGGTGGTACCTAAGTTGCACATAGAAATCGAGCTTTTTATTATGTCTAGTCTCCGCTCATATCCAAATTGTATCCAGATCGTTTCAACCGTTTCAACCTGTTTGAGGCACTGACATCCAAATACGAAGTATTCCCATTTGCGCACCGATTTTTTGAGCACCGATCCTATTCCCTTTTCAGCACCGATGCAAATTTTGGATCGGTGCTCAAATGGGAACAAAAATTAAATTTGTAGGTAATCATTCCCTTTTGAGCACCGACGGTTTTGTAGCTTCTAGTGTTGTGGTGTTTAAATAAAGCGTATCGATAAAAATTAACAGTTATATTATAAAAAGTAAAAATTATTATCATTAGAGCACCCATTTTTAGAGCATTAAAACTATTCCGCTTTGAGCACTGATCAATATGTTAAGTTGGTTGTCAATTGCTGAACAAAATATATTTACTGTTGTTGATATTTACCTAGGTACTGACTAATTTTGAAACATAATGTACTCTCCATTTTACTTATATTTAATATCTGTCAGTAAGTATATTTTTATTCAGCAATTGACAACCAACAAAACATATTGATCAGTGATCAAAGCGGAATAGTTTTGATGATCTGAAAATGGGTGCTCTAACGATAATACTTTTTACTTATTAATAAAACTGTTAATTTTTATCGATACGTTTAATTAAACACCACGACACTAGAAGCTACAAAACTGTTGGTTTGTTGGAAAAGGGAATAGGATCGGTGCTCAAAAATCGGTGCGCAAATGGGAATACTAATAATACATGTTAGGAACAGCATGGGGTTCTTCAAAAAGGGTGTGAAAAGATTTCTGCAGGGTCGGCAACGCGCGAGTATTGCAAGTGTCCATAGGCTACGGTAACCGCTTACCATCAGGCGGGCCGTATGCTTGTTTGCTACCTCAGTTGTATAAAAAAAAAATACCTAGGTACCTACCTACCTAATTAACTTTGGTACTAATTGGCTATTTTCTTTTTGCTAATATGATTAGATAAGTAAGTCGTCACACAAATGTTAACACTCAACAAAGCTAAAATAACCTACGTTGTTGATCGTTAATTTAAAGCAACCAACTACAATTAAATAGATACCTGCGTACCTAGTGCTATCGCAGTTAATCATAGCTCTCCGTCACAGGTATTATCATCTATCAACGTCGTACATTAACCTCGTAGGCGATCGACGGGCAATGCGACCGGTTTTATTAATAAATTGGGCAATACGCGCTTCTCCGGGCGGAGCAGTGTTGTTACGAGCGAGACAAAGATGCTAGACCCCGCTCTAGGCTCTAACCATTCGGCTCTGTCCGGTTGGCATTCGGGCGAGTTCGGGCATTGACGCGTTCTCAGTTTCGTGCCCTTACCAGTCAGAGTACACACACGATATCGGGAAGTGTTCGGTGTTGATTGTTTGCAGTGAATATTAGCATTATTATTACGAATTGTTCAGTGCATTATACTGTAATGCTAATAAGTAACTGTAGAATAGTTAACTAGTATTGTAAACATGTCGACAAATGACAAACCTAGCACTAATGACCAAAATGTGTCGGAGGAAAATACTACATGTAAAGACGTAGATAGACAGGAATATGATGCACGATTGCGTGAATTGTATGAGCAGCGCGCGTCGAACACTCATTTGTTGACACCTGAGAAATATGTGCAAATTATCCAACAGATGAAAGGGGCGAGTGGTAGGAAAAAAACCCCTACTGACTATCGTCATTTGAAGAAATATCAGGTCGTCAATACGCCGGAGGGGGATCGGCTTTTCTCTGTTCAAAGACCGGGAGAAAAAAGGCGGCAGATGTTCGTGACTATGGATGAAACATATGATATAATACGCGAGTACCATCTCAAATTAAACCATGGTGGCCGAACTCGAATGATGATCGACTTGAAACGAAAATATAGAAATGTTACAACCCAAAGTGTTTTATTGTATTTGTCTATGTGTGGGCTATGTAAGAATAAAATAATTAAACGTGGAAAATCGGGAACTAATTCAAATCTTTCTGCTGAAGATACTTTCGCAGGTTTTGAAAATGACGACCCTCTCGGAGATTTTGAAACAACGACGTCAGAAGCTGAGCCAGAAATCACAACCCCATCGAGTAAACCGGTGGTAAAAAAATATCCTGAGCTGTATTCACGAGGCCAAGTCGATATATTAGGAGTTACGAATGATTCGGACGAGGAATTTAAATTTTTGATGGTGTACAGGAATTTTATCACAAAATTTATTCATTTAAAAGCCATGAAAGCTATATGTGTGAACGAAGCCGTCGATGCTTTATTGGAGATTTTCCTTGTATTCGGCGCTCCAAATATTTTGCAATCCAAAAACGGCAAAGCAGTGCTAAAGCCCATATGTAGACGTTTAACGGCATTGTGCCCGGAAATAAAAGTTGTCAGGTCAGATTCGACTTTTTCCAAAAATGATTTCAATGGAAAATCCAATGAAGACATACTGAAGAGGTTGAATAATTGGTTAGCCAAGACCCAGCATATAAAATGGCAAGATGGAGTAAAATATATTCAGTATTCATTGAATACTACGTTCCACGAGGTGATGTGTAAGACACCGAGTGAATTAGTTTTTGGTGTCAACCCTAGTATGGGTATTGCGTCGTTTATGCATAAATCCATCTACGAGGATTTGCTGACCGAAAATGATTTAGAATTAGCTTTTGACCAAAAAGAAACATCATCAAAAACGCAGAAACTATTAAAATTGGAGGAATCCTTGGTACTGCCGACAAATTTTATAAAGGAAGAAGAATCTGTTGATGATAACGATGACGATATGGAAATGGACCTTTAGATTGTAATAAATCTTATAATTACAGTAACTGTAAATAATTTACGGGTTTTATTCACTTACTAGTTTCCCCCCGTGGTTTCCCACGCGTTCCCAAGGGATCTAAAGATTTCCCGGGATCAAAAGTATCCAATTTGCTATTTTAAGGTTATGATCTATAGTCTTCAAGAAGATTAAATATCACGTTCCCTTTTGCTATTATTATATTTGTAATATTCTCATATAGCTGTCTCTTGTAAAACTTACTGTTGAAGAAACAGTAATATCATTATGTACCATAGATTTCATATCTCTAGATCATTAGATTTACTATAAATATTTATGGAGCCTTACTGTGCCTCTACTGATGGCTTCAAATCAAGCTAAGATTAACCTTGTACCTATCAAACTGTAGTTAGGTACTATGTGGTATGTACAATAGAAATACCGTTAATTCAAACACAAAATGCCTTCGTCCTCATATCTCGTGAGAATTTTCCCACCAAACTGTGAGTTCGCTGAGTAATTTCCTTTCCACGATTACACAGCACAATTACAGCTACAAATATAATCGTGATTATGTATGTCTGCTGTGCCTGCTACAAAGCAAAATGGGAACAGTAGAGAATGGAAGATCAATTTTCCTTTGTCTGTGTTTCTGCGCTAGATTTTATGCTATCAAGAAATGTATTTATAGCTAATTTTATGTAATGTTGTGTAGGTGTTTGGTTAGTTGGGTAGTTAGAATTTAGTAAAGGGAAAGGCTTACCTATTATTTTTTTCTTTTATGTCTATTTTGTTTTGTTGTGAACTGCAGTCTCTACCACAAAGAACAACATTTTTGGCTGCTTTCGCTGGATAATTAAGGGTAGTGTATTGAGAGAGATCGAATACTCTCGTTCGTCATCAGTTGGCTGATTATATTGGAATCGGTTGTGTAGGCTAGTTACACTATGCCGTTTCATTCTAGCGAAAGAGATGGCCATTTTGTTTGGGTGCTTACCTAAAAATCAATTTAAATTGTAACGAAATTTTATAGAGTTTTGAATGTCTTCCAATGTAAGAATTACAAGTACATTAAGTACTCGTAATTCTTACATTAAGAAGGAACTAAAAACATGTTAGTATGCATGAAATCCTTCATAATTTTATTATTAAAATAACTATGTCTGCCTGATTGTAAAGTACCTCTTCACAAACCTTTGAATTGATCGCGATACAATTTTTCACGCAGATAGCTTATGGTATGGAGAGAGATATAAGTTAGTTTTTATCCCGGTAACGTGGGTGATACTGCGGATAGTTATTTATGCACCCCGTGTAGATAATTAAAATAAAATCCACAAAAAATTGCAGTTGTTGGTCCGCGGTTCTCAAAATATGAATCTAAAAATATATTTTTTTACTAATCTCAACACGATTCTTTCACTTTAACTTATATTTAGCCTGTCTGAAATTAGTACTTACAAAGCGTGACCTATAGAAATAGTAATCGTTGCGATTGTGACCTAACGGTTCTCAAACAAAAGCCATAGACGGCATCAGACTATAAGCCATTACCATCGACAGGCACGTGCCTCACCTTACAATATAAATAATAATAATAATAATATAATAATAATAAGCTTTATTTAATAATAAGCTTTTATAAATATCCTAGGACTAGCTTTCCGCCACGGCTCAACCGCGTTCTTCTAATTTACTCTTTATAGAGATTGTATTAGGTACGGGAAACTTTTTAGCGTACTTACCCCAACGATACTCAAGTAATATTTTCACCAAATTTCAAATCTGAATTGAATGATATGAAATAATGCAATGAAAGGAAATGAAATGAAATAATGAAGTGGAGTAAAAGAAAGAAAAAAATAAAGAAATCATTTATTTTGACATACACACAACATTACAGAATTATATATCACATATACTATAATAAATACATTAAATATATTATACATATTCAGTAATATTGTGTGATGTCGAAAAAGGATTACGACTCAGTTTGACTCCAAGGTATGTGGTACATATCTTGAGAGTACTAAAATGAAATGAAATAAAGGTCTATAGGTCTAGAAAGGTTATCTGCCAGTCAGTCAGAATTAGTAAACAATAACTTTCCTGCGCGGTTTTACTTGAGTTTCCGAGATATTTTCTTCACCGGGATAAAAAGTACCCTTTATACCTAACGTGAATTTGTTAAAGAATATTTTTCAAAAATTTTTGAATTACATAGGATCTGCTGAGAATTCGGTAAAATGATTTGGATTCAGCAATATTGCTGAAGTCGCAGAAACCTGGATCATCGGCGTCAGGTTGCAAGTTTGACGGTATTTTACAGATTGTTCCACGGAGAATGCGATAAAGAACTCCATAATCTTGTCCCTCCATCCCCTTTCTTCTATCGGACCACTAGGCGTCGGGGGGGTCTCCATCGCTTCGTCGTCGACATTCCATCTTGCCGTACCAAGCGTTTCGCTTCCTCTTACCTTATACGCACGGCCAAGTTGTGGAATGCTCTCCCGGACAACGTGTTTCCAGACACTTATAACATGGGTTTATTCAAGGCCAGAGTGAACAGGCATCTTATGGGTACGCGCGGTCCACCCTAGACTACATCTTCGCTTACCATCAGGCGGGATTGCGGTCAAGCGCAAACCTATATAATATAAAAAAAAAAAAAAAAAAAAAGTCGCCTTAATAAGCGTGCCAATTTTCATCCAAATCCGTTCAGCTAATACGGAACTGAGTGGCAAACACAAACACATGCATGGTATTAGTAGGAAGTAGGACTGTTACGGTGAATATGAATTTTACTTTTAGATCATGGGTTTCCCACAAAGTTTTCACCGAACGCTTTTTATATAATAAGATGAAAAGTCATGATAATACGCAACATATGGCGCTAGCTTTCTAAACACTGCGGTTTGATCAATGCGTTCATCGTCAAGCATTCATTTCCTACTTTTATATGAATCGTTCTTAGATAAAGTTGGTCGGAAGCTTTGTTCAGATCCAGCTTAAACCAGTATTCGTAACATTCCAGGCACCTAGTGAATCGAGCTGTGAAGAGTGGACCGTGGGGTCAGTCTCGGCAGGGGCGAGCTGCGAAGACCGCCGACCCGGCGCTCATGCGGCGGGCGCTTCTCGAGGCACATGCTGGTTACTCAGAGGGCCCTGCTCGACCTGATGGCAATAGAACTGGTATGTTTTAATTGGAAGTTTTAGCTCTTATTTCTGACACAAGGGGTTCATTTTTTTTGATGAGGTTTATGCTTGTAGCTTGGGAAAGTTGGATATTCAATCAGGGTTGGGTGTTATTAAAATTTTGGGAAGATTATTATAATTCATACATAATATTCATAATTTTCATGTTTTTATTTGTTATGTCGAAGTTATGATTGAGAATACTGATAAAAATAAATAAATTTGCTAATTTACTGGTAGAAATTGAAACCGATAAGTTACCGATACGAGATTTTTCTGGTCAATAACCATGACACAAAACACCACAAACAACTGGCTATGTATCGAGAATAACTGGTTAACCGCAGATTTCTTTCTAGTTTCTATTTATTCTTTGAATTTAGCATGAAGTCGAGATGAGCAATTTGAAATTTGTTGAGGTGTGACTCAGTGTGAAGTGTGCTCAACATGTCGATTAAACAAAAAGTGAAAGTACCTTGTTCTTGTCGTGATAAAATTACCAATACGGTGCTTATCTACTCATGTGCAATTGTGTCGTTGCTAGTGTGTGTAAACATCCATTCATGGTATTCCAATAATATTTTCAAAAATGCTTTTCTTTTTTGAATTCCATAATTGGGAAATTGAAGTGATTTTTTTTTGTCATAAATCGAAAGATCATGTATAAGTTATTATACAAAACTATTTTTAGTTTTATTTTTTTCGTTGTTATTAAAAAGTTATAACCAATAGAAAATATTTTTTTGAACTGTGTACCGAAAACGAACCGACATGAACCGAGCTACCCCGAGGAGGGCGCGTGACGTCACAATGTTAATTGTTACTCACCATTACATACAAATGATACAATTTTTTTACGTTTTCATCAATTAAATCTTGTTATTATCGTCAATATATTTATAAATTTATCACAGAAAGTAAATTTTAAAGGTTACCGTCTTTATTTCGTACCATCGTGTACAAATAATTCACAAATAACTCCCCAAAAAATGTTTTTAAATTTGCTACAAAATGTCTAAAAGTTGAAACCATAGAAACATAGGGCAACGTGCCTCTAATCAGATGGATAGTAGGATAGCCCAATTCACCAAAGCATGAAACTTTAGGGACTACTGAGCAAATAATCACGTAATCTTGTGTATAGTTTTAAATAATTTGCTGGCCGGTAAGACGCCATGTTTTATTAAAATTTCATTTCCCTTCATAATTTTTTCATTGCCACCATTTTCATCTATTTAGTTGTTTTTCCGATTTCTCTCAAAATGGATATTTGAGAGGACCTTGGAACCTCATAACATTTATCTCTTCACAAAATTCAAAAAGTGGCCGCCATATTGAACTATCTAGTTATTGTCCCGATTGCTCTCAAAATGGATATTTGAAAGACCCTTGGGCCACATAACATGAATCTTTGCTCAAAATTTAAAATAATGTCCGCCATTTTGAATAATTTAGTTACTGGTCCGCATAGATTCATGTTATGTGGCCTAAGGGTCTCTCAAATATCTATTTTGAGAGCAATCGGACCAGTAACTAAATAATTCAAAATGGCGGACACTTTTTAAATTTTGAGCAAATATTCATGTTATGTGGTCCAAGGTTCTCTCAAATATCCATTCTGAGAGCAATCGGACCAATAACTAAATAATTCAAAATGGCGGACAATATTTTTAATTTTGAGCAAAGATTCATGTTATGTGGCCCAAGGGTCTCTCAAATATCCATTTTGAGAGCAATCGGAACAATAACTAGATAGTTCAATATGGCGGCCACTTTTTGAATTTTGTGAAATATTCATTTTATGAGGTCCAAGGACCTCTCAAATATAAATTTTGAGAGTACTCGGACCAATAACTGAATAGTTCAAAATGGCGCAATTTTTTATTCTTGTTTAAGAGAGGAGAGAGAGCCACGGGGTAGAGCGTAGCGTTTATTCGCTCAAAGAGCAGATCGACTAAACTAAATAATAACTTTATGTTGTGTAAAGTTGTGTTCCTGCGCGTGTGTAAGGTCACCAGAGCTCATAGGGGAGGGGGGAAAAGTCGGTAACGCGTGAGCGATGCGTCCATATCGCTGCGGTAACCGCTTACCATCAGGCGGGCCGTAAGCTTGTTTACCGACTTAGTCGTATAAAAAAAAATGTGACTCGTAACATTTCACTTTTAATATTGTATGTGATCAATAATAAAAATTGCTAACCGCATCTATTTTCCCAATTTATGGGAAACTTTTATGATCTTAAGTCGATGATAGCTCAGTGGTAATGACGTCGGACACTGAGACGAAGGTCCCGGGTTCGAATCCTACAATGAGCTTGAGCTTTCGGTGAAGGAAAACAACGTGAGGAAATCATAGCACGGTGGAAGAGTAATTTGTAATACCCAATACCCATCTGGCTGGCTACCACCTGTCGGTGTGTTCCGACAGCTGCACTTGAGAGCCAGTTCCTTGTAGGCTTTGTGTGCTTACCAACGGCCACATCATCACCAAAATGTCATGTCATTTGTCATGTCAATCCCAAATTAAGCAGAGCTTGTACTATGGAAACAGATAACTGATATAATATAAATACCTAAAACTTTTTGTTTGTAAATACATACTTAACATACATAATTACACCCAGACTTAGGACATACAGACATGTTCATGCACACAAATGTACGTCCTGTGTGGGAATCGAACCCACGACCTGCGAGCTGCGGTGCGATAGATGGAATCTTAACCAACTGTATTGTAGAAACCGTTCGACCGTGTACTCACGTAGAGTTACTTTAACATTGTGACGTTTCAAGCAGGGCGCCAAGCCAGCCGACCCGTTTTGAGTCACGTGATCATTTTTCAAATTTGGTCCATTTTAAATAATTTATAATAAATTGATAATAAATATATTTTGGTTTTTTTGAATTGACTTTCAAAATTGTTCTAATAAAGTTTTAAAATACATAATAAAAAATGTTTTTTTTTTTTTTTCAATAACCCAATTAGGTTTCCGAACCAAAACTTAAAAAAGGAACCCTTTGGGTTCCACTCCATTCGTCTGTCTGTATGTCACCGTGGTATATTTCAGCAACCACTCCAAAATAGATTTTTATTTTCATGTTGTTGCATAGTTTTGGACTTTTGAAGTTTTGGAGGAAAAATTACAAAAAAAATACCATTACCTTGCCTTAATTAGGTACAGTATTACCCAACTGATAAGGCGCGTCGTGAATCTTCGTTCGCACAGAAAATAAACTATGGCCCGAAGATTAACAACTTAACTTAACCTTAGATCACTACTAAAAGGTTTACAATACACTGCAGCTGTTAGTTCAGTCTCACTCGCAATCACGCCCCTCCGCACACATGGCGGCAGCTGCCGACCAATAGCATTTCCCGCGTTTTGAAAATGTTTCTTCAGCGCAGGTACATCGGTAAGCCATATTAGTTGGGTACTACTTACATTATCTCCGAAGTTCGCAATACGAAATATCTGAAATAATTATATTTGATGGATGGATACACATTGATGTAGGTAAATATACCAAATTTCCAAATCATCAATATTTCTTTACATACAAACAGCTGAGCATGTTCGTGTAATGCCATGATACACTTGCAGGTCGCGCCACAAGCGTCCCGGGCGTGTTCTCTTCGGCGACGAGCTCGTGCGGCAGTTCCCGCATCTGCAGGACTCGGTACAACACCACAGCGCCCATGTACGGCGTCTCCTTGACCTCCGGACAACCTGTCACCATCGTGCAGAAGTTCCCCGATCTATTGCAGCAAGTTGTCTTTGAAGTTTGCGAGTGAGTTTTCTTATTGATGTAATACATTTCCATCCCACGCAAAGCTAGAACCGGGCAAAATTTAGTTTCTAGACCCTGCGGCTTCAGCTGGGCGGGCATCTGCTGTCAATCAGTTAGTTCACTTACAGAATGGACATTTGAGACGGATCAGTAAGGGCTTTTTATTGCTAGCCAGATATTGCTATCGACTTACAGATTTAAAAGAAATCCTAAGAAAATTTATGGATTTGTGACCCAAACCTAACATGGCCCCTTAGAGCCTTTTGATCCTTGTCAAAGACAGGATCAATTGAGCTAATTTTTTTTTTCGAAATCAGTATAACACCATATTCGCGTGTCTGAACCCTTAATATTACTGCCATTACTGACACGACTCTAATTTCCATAATGTATAGCAGACAGATAGATAAGAAAAGAAATGAAAAGGATGAAAGCAATCAGATGGATAACCTAGTCTTTGACCATAATCTGACCATGGTAAGGGTAAGGGATGGTGTGACTGAAGGTGGTAAGCATACAAGGTCTTGGAGTGAAATACAAGAGCTAAAATACACCAGTAGATTCTTGGCGACAAGTTATAGCGGGAAATCAGACCAGAGAGACTACTATGCTATGGTTTCTAGTCGATATTTTCCTCCACTGAAAGTCCCAGCTAATTGTAGGCCTTGAATCCACGATATTCGTCAATACCAATGGGATATCATCGCCTTAACATCCGTAATGAGGGCGCCACTTGTAGTTTATTCGACAACTCGTAGTAAACTCAGTATCGACAATTTGTTCCTGGGTTTTCAGCAGCAACTACACCATCACGACTAACGTTTCGAATGTAATTTAAAATTGAAACTAAATGCTTTTTAATATGATTCATCTGTTTTAATATCCAGTATTGATTTTGTAGATGAAAGTAATCATTTATTGTCTAATTGTAAGGCAATAAGATCAATTTTTCTATGGCATTGTTAAACGTCACCCGGGATTTAGGTGGGTTACTCTTTAATTTTACTAATTTGAACTTTTTCTTTTCAGGTCCAGTGAATGTTCGTTGATCCGTGGTACGTGCACGCAGACTTACGTCCCGTACTTATTCTTAGTGTTACCGTTAGGTCCTGTGACTCTTACTGGCCAGGACTATGTATTAGTTGAATCTGGGTGCGTCTGCAGGCCAGATCCTTTGACATAGTCTTCAAATGGCTAACAATGGGCTTTTAGAAAATGGGAATTTATTAATTGCATTTATTTTATGAGTAATGAAGGGTGAAAATGATGTATTTTGGGAGAAGAGAGGTACTGCATTTAAAATACGTTTTATAATTCCGTCCAACGAAATAATTTTAAATATTAATTTAGTTCTGTAAACTAGGGTCTCCTAATAGGTAAATTATGACAGCCTTACTATGTGCGAATGAGACGAACATAGTGCGGTAAACAGAGACAGCCTCTAGTTAAATATGGTTTCTTAATTTGGCCTTAGTCTTTAAACTCGTGGTAGGACCATGAAAGTCATTTTGCATTTATTGGGGAAAAATATCACATTCCATTATATTAGAGATATTATCACAATCTATTGGTATTAAAGGGTGCATTTATTGATATTACTGTAAAATTGCCGATAAATCACTTTTTATAGGTTAGATTTGCCGGCCATTTTGTTGTTCTTAAAAATCTATAGACTGAGTATTTTTGTTAATTTTATTATAAATATTTATTCTTCGTCCGCCAGTTATCGGTGCGAATATTTATCACAATTAATTTATGTGAAATAAATGTAAATTAATTTATTATTTAATAATGTTAATTTTACGATTCGACACTCTGTTACGTTAAGTTATGAACAACGAATGTATCAAAGATTAAATAAAATTTATGATAAAATGCTGTTTGTTTTTAAAAGTGAAATAAAAGAACATAGTAGTTATTTTAAATAATTTTAATTTATAAAATTACACACTTAATCTATCGAGATAGCGAGTAAATTCGGATGTATTCGTTGATTTCGATGATTATTTGTCAGTATTTTACCAACTAAGTAAGATTTTGATTTATAGGAATGGCGAGAATAAAAGGAATAATAATCTCCTTTTTTGAAGTCGATTAAAAATAACAATGAAATTATTCTAAGAGATAAATATTTCATCATTAATTTTCTTTACTTAAAACGAGTCACGGAGAATCTAAATAAAATTAAACATAAGAACTACCTACGACTATTTAGGATACAGTTATAATGTTCCTAAACTTGACCAGAACAGCTACCTTATGGTAAATACGAAACATAACAATAGTTTAGTTTTTTTTTAGAACTGGTACTTTTACAGACATAGTTTAGTGTTGTCTCCTTACATTAGAAGCGCTGTAATTTCATATTTTGGAACTCTTAGTATAAGTTATTTTTTTATTTTTTTGATGATGCAATTATTTGACAACGATGATCAGACTATCGTGATTCGTAGGTAGAACCTCTGATCAAGTTTAAAAAACATAATTATATAACATTTTGCCTATTCTTACCTACGGCGCTCAAACTTGGTCCTTGACAGAACAGCAGAGGTCCGCCCTCGGAGTTTGCCAGCGTGCCATGGAGCGTAGTATATTGGGAGTCAAACTTACAGACCGCATAAAAAACACTATACTACGATCCAAAACACAAATCGCTGATGTGTCTTTTAAGGCGGCTAAGTTGAAGTGGGACTGGGCTGGACACGTGTGCCGCATGCCGAATGATATGTGGGCGAAAATTACCACAGAGTGGACCCCACAAAATGTTAAGCGGTGCCGTGGCAGACCTCGCCGGAGATGGCGGGACGAATTAGACAATTTCAAAAATAACTGGTTCAGCGTTGCAGCCGACCGAGAAGTATGGAAAAAGGAAAGGGAGGCTTTTGCCCAGCAGTGGGACAGTATAGGCTAATAATAATAATTTGATTATTGTTCGTAACGGTAGTACTGTTGTGGTGTTGGCTGCGGCCGCTGCGGCGCGTGTTGTGCGAGCTGCGCCTGCTGTGCGTGTTGTGCGTGTTGGTGTTGTGCGTGCGGTGCGAACTGCGCTTGTTGTGCGTGTTGCGCGTGCGCCTGTTGTAGTTGAGGCTGGAGCGTCTGGGGCTTGGGCGTGGGGACCTTCACCACGATGTCGGTCGGTTGTCGTGAAACCTGAGGGGAATTGTTTATATTATGAGATGAGGGTAATATGACAAACTGGCAGGAGTATTGCCAATGTGTTGGCGAAACTGAAGAGGTATTTTTTCGATGCGTATTTGTAAAACGAACATAATTATATAGGTCCCATTGTCGATTTCTGATAGGCTGGTAATTTGGATTATTAATAGATTATAATTTGGGAAACGATGTAGACGTCTGTTTCCATGCAAAAATATCAAGATAAAATAATTTTGTGACAAATACGTTATGGACATCTGATAAATTACCAAAATGATCTTTTGAGTATCATCTACATCTACCAGCTATTGAGAACGAGTTATTACCTATAGTAGTAATACTTATAGGAATTCCTTGGTCATACAATCCTCGCCAATGTTTGCGGTCAAACGCAAATCTATTGGAACAAACATTTGCAGGGACATTTGACAATTCTCACCTCAGCCTTGAAGCCCTCCTTAGGATCAGCGGTGTAAGTAACAGTTCTGATGAAGCCGTCGCTGTCGACGACGGAATACGAGCCCTTGATGACGTCACCATCACGCTGCTCCTTGCGGTTCTGGTAGTTGGTGTACTGGTCATCGTTTACGTCGAAACCGAACTGGTATGATGGGCTGGGCTGAAACAGTTGACATTCCTTGGTTAGGAGCTTAAACATCTACGCATATAGGTATAGGCGAAATGGCTGTCTAAAATTAATTATTTTTTTTAATCAAGTGTGAGTTAAAAATCAAACATAGTTTGGCAAAATCCCTACCATAATACTTCTAGCAATATTTCT
This sequence comes from Achlya flavicornis, assembly GCA_947623365.1. NCBI lineage: Eukaryota > Metazoa > Arthropoda > Insecta > Lepidoptera > Drepanidae > Achlya > Achlya flavicornis. Next base: position 4,111,969 of record OX392474.1, read on the forward strand.
ATGTACTGCGATGAATTAAAAGGTTCGTCAGTTTTAATGAACTACAACCTTCTTGTTGGTATAATAAAAACTTTTTAACAAAAAAATAAACCACCGAAAAAACTGAAAAGCAAAAAATAATTTTGAATATAACTTGAATTTTATAAGGTTTTGCAGTCGGGGACAAACCAATAACATAAGCTATTACGACAATACGACATTAAATGAAACCACGTAAAGTACTTATGTATACGATCAACTTTTACTATGGGACCGGGGGCTCTACCGCGTAACTTTGGTGTTAATCGTAACGAACACCATTAATTATTTCATCCAACATTCAAGTAGCCCTAGCTTTAAATTCGAAAAAATGAATTGCGTTAGCAATATTGCTTAGCTTCCTTTTTAGACAAATCTACGTAGGTTATTGATTTGTCCCCGACTGCAAAACCTTATAAAGTTCAAGTTATATTCAAAATTATTTTTTGCTTTTCAGTGGTTAATTTTTTTGTTATAAAGTTTTTATTTTATATTTTTTTGTGGCTATACTCTACTAATTACTACATGTTTAATTTTTGATTTCTTTTGATGTAATACACAACTTAGCATTAAAATCTGTGAGTGAACAATAAATCATCCCTATTTTCCCACCTTTAGGGTAGGTATTTTTTATCCATATTAATACGGGACCACCTTCGAGGTAGACCCTATCCATTAAAAAAAGAATTATCAAAATCGGACTTTTCTGTCAAAAGTTATGCCTAATCATACATAAAAAAAAAAAAAATATACGCGTCGTCATGTAAACCTCCTCCGTTTTTTCGTCGGTTAAAAATGGATTTTTGCAATCTGGTGCAAGCGAAAACCGTTTTTTTTTTTGAAATTTAAATTATGTGTTAATAAGACAACACAAGTGTGTTAATAAGATATCACAATAAATTTAAGGTACCTATTGCATTAAAATATAAGCGAATTTCTAATGGGGGCACTAAAACCGTAACTCATTTCACTGTGAATTCAAAATTATTACTATCTTAGAGTAAAAGACTTCAACGACATTCTCCCAACACCTTTACTTCAAAAGAAAGTTGTACTCCATAAAACCATTCTAAGCCGACTATAGATACCTACTCTACTTACAGAATACTGCCTGTATAGGCAGGCACGTATAGGTACAGTCGGAGCGAGTTTACGAGTGAAAGTTGCGCAGTCGCTATAGTGCGGACACTGCGCACCAGCGGTTAATCTGATCCATCCGCATTATTGTAGGAACATTGTATCGGTCGCGTGAGACAAAACATGGCATAATAATTCCGCATATAAAATTACTTGGTTACGTAGATTATGATACAGTCGATCAGACACTTTGATATCAAAATCTAGCGATCGGTTTAATTGAAGAATTTTTTGCTCCTAATATTTGTTATTTCAAACCCAAAATGTTTTATTAAAATTGACTCATTTAGATATGAGCCAGTAGTTGAGTCAATTGTAGATAACGTTCGTAAATAAACTTTGAGTTTGAAAGATATGGTTCTCAGGCTAACCAGGCCTAAAATTACAGAGGTAGAGCGTAGAGTTTATTCGCTCAAAGAACAGGTCGACCGGGGAAGTACCTCCACCTTACAGAATAACACAGCCAAATAAGTTAATGTTGTTCTTGCGCGTGTGTAAGCTCGCCTGAGCTCATTTAGGAGGGGGGAGAGTCGGTAACGCGTGAGGAAAGCTTCGTGTGTTGCCAGCGTCCATACCGACTTCGTCGTAGGTATAAAACAAAAATATCAAGCGATCTTAACAATATGGCAAAAAGTAGTAGATTGACAGAGCTGCAGTACTTAATTAAAATTAATCTGAAACCCGAAGAAACAGCAGCTAGATTAATTGAGTCCTAATTAATAAATTGACTTGAAATAAAGCAAGTCGTGGAAATTGTGTAATATACTCACGTCATAATCTTCCTTGGGCTGTTGCTGTTCCTGCTGGTACTGCGGTTGTGCTTGCGGTCTGTACTGAGGTTGAGCTTGCGCCTGGTACTGCGGCTGAGCTTGGTACTGCGGCTGCGCCTGGTACTGCTGCGGCTGGTACTGACCCTCGTTTTGGACTGAGTATGCTTGCTGGTGATCATTAATATTTTATTGAGTGATTTATAATGAGTGTAATAAGCCCCGCAAAATACTAATGCGCCTTGCCGCCATTTTGGTGATGTCATATTCACGTCAGCCCCGGACAGTTAAGCTTAAGTTAGCTGATTTATATTTTAGTTTTATAATCCATCCATGTGTCAAAAAGAGACAAACATAGTGCGGCAAGGAGAGACACATATCTCAGTATGAAATGGGATTACGATAAGATTATCATCTTATCATAAGTTCCAAAGATGTGTGGTGTCATGAATACACATGCTGCTTTAAAATAAAAAATCTAAGGCCATTTGAGTCTTAGATCCACATCCACCAGTTTCAATCTTTACGATATTAACATTAGGTACGATAAATCTAAAATCAAAACCTTAAGAAATAGATATCCAATCGTCTGATGTTGTCACCGAATTAAACTTGGTAGGTAGGGTTGGGTTTCTTCCCGGGAATAAACCCAACTTCGAGTAAATTTCCAATTTAGTGGGAAAGAACCCGGGAATTTTCCCATTGGGTGGGAAAATACTCAAATGGTCATATTTAGTAGATTTTGCGTATATAGCGAGAAATACCTTTACCAAATCGTTTGAATAACATTTAACATGATTTCTATTAGGGTCATACTCATATCATACAATAAAAAAAACATAAAAAAAATTTTTTTGCGTTGTTTTTTAAAAAAGCGACGTTTTGGGGTGTAAGGGTTGTGGTGGACAGTCGGTGGACAGTCGGACAGACGGTCTCGTGCAGAAAGAGCACGTGCACATGTACGACGCTTATATAGCCCGTCCCGGGTCCCGAGGGAGGTGTTGCAAGCGTCCATAGGATACGGTAACCGATTACCAACAGGCGGGCCGTATGCTTGTTTGCTACCTAGGTAATTTAAAAAAAATTTGTGATAACTTCCTCCAAGTTCCGCGTAGGTCCGCGCGTAGGTGATGTAGGTACATACAACAGCGAGTATGATTAAAATAACAATCAAAAGCATCAACAAATATGTTTTTTGAGGAACATAAAGCCATTTGAGTATTTTCCCGCTGTTTCGGAATTTTCCCGTATTTTTCCATTCTTTTCCGTATTTTCCCGTATTTTTCTTTTCTTCCCAATATTTTTCTTTCCCTGCCCATCCCTATTGGTAGGTAATACAGTAAAAAAAAACTATACTAACTTGTGGGCGGGGGGCAGCTACGGGGGCGGGATGTGCTGATCTAGGGATGACTTGAGTTTGGTCTTGAGCACCATGTTGCTGACCGATATATTCTCTTAGTAGATGGGGGGGGATGCCTTCTGCCTGCTGACAATTAGAGATAATGTAATGTTAGATGGATCCCGTAAGGCGAGACAACTTTAACAGTAATATCAGTGACTTTATGGCAGGTCTAAAGCTAATCATAAAACGTTTTCGTAAGTGCTTTTGACCAGTCCAATATAATTAACTGAGAGAGATTATCTACCTAAATTAAATGAACGAGCCTTAGCGACATTAAACTGAACATTGTATAGTCATAGGAAACGTTATCATTGGAAACAGGGTTGCCAACATGTAGATAAACCCGTGGGTGCTCATGCCCATTTGATGAATCGTTTAAAACAATAAACAATAGATAAAATACATAACCTTTTTGTAGAACTGCTTGCACGACAAAAAGGTGATGCTTTTTATAAATGTACGAAATATATGTAAAAATATATATTTGTAACATCCAAAAGTGCACGCCTCAAACGCTCATGTGATATTTTAAAATAATCATTTTATCAAATAAATAGAACCGCGTTTTCTTTTCGAAATCAGTCTGGGCCACTCTGGGCATTCAGTTGTGCGTGGTATGTATAGGTATATACTTAGTTAATCTAAGAAGCCTAGTAGGTAGAATTCTTGCCCTCGAGTGGCTGAGGTTGTAGATATTTGCTGAACACTATCAACTATTTGACTTTCATGGGTGTTGGAACCCCCGAGCAACAACTGAGAAGGCACCCCTGTATATTGAAAGATGTTATAATCTGTATTTCTTCGTTACTTCCCGCATTCTTCAATTTGGATCAATTATATGGATAAGGCTATGGGAGCAACGATAATGGAGGAATGATTTACGGTTATGTGGGAAATAATAGCTATTTCTATTATATATTATTATCTTTATTGCTGCCAAAAGTCTGGTTGTTGTGTCTTTGCAGTTTTAATTTAGTGAACTAGGAATAATATTTACGCCGATAAATAATTTGCTATAATGCTTATATTCAAACTTTCGTATTCATTCACCAGGAATATTAAAGGTTGCCTCAAAAATTATTGAATTTCTAGGGTATCAGATTCCCCAAGGATTACTCCTTGGGGAATCTGATGATGAAACTACCCTAGCCCAATTAGCTCTCAAACAAGCTCTATGAAACAAAAAGGATATATAGAACTGACCACGATATCCGTCGCGTGACGCCACTTAGTCTCGTCTCATAGAGCAGACCGCACCGATGATGGATCCGCGAATAGTGGTCGCTCATGAAAATCCCACAAAGTCCCCAGCAACGCCCTGAGTTATGTTTCGCGCCCTACTGCGTGGGACACCATGCAGTCAGGTCCTAGATCAGGGTAGAGCGAGATTGTCCTTTGGCGCCCTTTGGTCGACGAGTCGACTGCATCACATTTTCGCTCGATATTTATGTCCCCATTTGGCATTTTGGAGCCCCCTGCCCACCAGGCGCTTAGATCGATCACTCGATCGATCGATCGACCTACAACTTATCCGGTTGAGAGCCCTTAGAACTCACCGAAATTGTCCACATAAGGGTGTTAATGCCATCTATGTTTTACACCTTTTAGTCAAGTAAAAAAAAAGAGGCATTCCTTATACAGTAGTATGTAATGATGAAACATCCAGCAAATTCTGTACCAAAAACTCATTCTGCATGCCAATATTAGTTACAGTATGACTTCCCGTTCACAATTTAAAGTCTAGCCAACCAAAACCGCTCCACTAATCCTCAATCATAGTTACATAAACGTAACGGCCTAAGATCTTGTTTCAAGTAACTAGCCCAAATAAAACGCTTCGTCGGCATTACGAAACGTTACCTGTAACGATGTAATACTGGTCTACTCCGCTGGTTACGTTTCGGACGATTTGCTGTTGCTGTGGTAGTCTTTCAGTACAGTCATGTGCACGTATAAGATCGATGTTTGATGCATTTTCCGCTCTGCTACCACCAAATTGGTGTAGTGTTATATTCGAAGTGATAGGCAATTATGCTTTGTTTTATTACAGTTTTTGAATTTGTTGCTCGACTGCTTTATTTTTTTTTCTTTTTACTTGTTATAGTCATCAAAGTATAAGTTTTTTTTAGATCGGATTTAGGCCACTGCATGTAGCGAATATTCTTGCAGGGATGAACGACCTCTTCAATATGCCCAACTTAGAATAAGGCGTCAAATTCCAAATGACAAAAAAAACATCACGGTCTTGCTCTATCAAAATGGTAGATATTTTTATGCGATATCAAAAATGGTTGAGAATAAAAACCAAACGTTAAACATTTTGGTTAGTACCTACTACCTACTACTCCTGCAACTATATCCCTGGTTAAACCTGACAGTCTGTATATAACCCTTACTAAATCAATTCATTCTGCAGATGCTTTTCGATGATATTCATAAAATAGCATAGTATATTCTTCCGAATTCTGTATTAAATACTGCACGGTTGGAGAACTTAAGAAAAAACTCGAAAAATGGCTCAAAAACCTATCATATAATGAAATCGAACTGTTACTGAGAGTAATCAGGTAAATCTCGTGCATTCTTAATTCTTTCATTCATAGCCTGCATTAGTCTCTTGCATTCTTACACACACCCCAACAAACACGCACAGCATACATACACACACCCCAACAAACACGCACAGCATACATACTTACACACACCCCCACATCATATCAAACCACCTTATTGACATTGTTTTGCAAACTTGGCGAATAAATGGTTACCTACAGGACAGGCTTAGCCTAGTGTAGGAGCCATGGCAATCAACCTTCATAATAAGCCAACAATCTCTCACACACACATACACAGTACACTTCACATTTATTTTATTTCTTTGTTTAATATTTTGATAAATTTCGCATTGTTTTTCTTTTTATTTGAGTTCTTTTGTAATTGTTTTGTTTTGTTGTGATGAGATTAATAAATATATTTCTATTCTATTCTATTTCTATATTGGAAAGTTCAAGATAAATTACTTTGATAAAACTTAATTAATTTCGAGCCTAAAGCATAATGTCACCTATGATTAACATATCGTGACTTTAGGCTTTATAATCACAACGGCATATAACTATGACATTATATTGAGTGAATGGAATGACGCAACTGATTTGGAAACAATGCATTCGATACGTTAATGGTTTAATTATTCAGGTGAAGGTAAAGGTTTTTAACATAGCGGTTTGGTTTTAAAGCGCAAGTTTGGGATGGGAACATACCTAAATGAAAAATTGTGTAACGAACGCAGCGAATTCTATCTATTTAAACTGGGGAAGTACCTCCACCTTACAGAATACCGCAGCCAAATAACTTTATGTTGCGTAAAGTTGTGTTCCTGCGCGTCAGTAAGGTCGCCAGAGCTCAATGGGGAGGGGGGAAAGGTCGGTAACGCGTGAGCGATGCTTCGTGTGTTGCAAGCGTCCATGTGGCTACGGTAACCGCTTACCATCAGGTGGGCCGTATGTATATTTATCGCTTTAATCGTTATCTAAATGATAATTTAATTTCAATAATATTTCCATCCCATAACTATTAGTATGAGTTAAACGGCTTGCATACATAGTTAATAAACTAGACGATTAATGATTAACATTAATTATCGGTCAAGCACTCGCGAAGTAAGTAGATAGTCATTGAAGCAACAATGTAGTTTAACGACACTATAATTATGGGAACAATAATTTCCTTCTTAATTTAAAATACTGACTTGTTGTTGATGTTGGTACTGCGGCGCTGCCAAAACACATCCCGCCAATCCCAGAACAGCCAACGTGACACACTGACTAATCATGATGCACGCACTTTAAAAAAACTTTTTGAAAAAAATAAACTTCAAAAAAAGAACCACAGCCCACTCGCGTAAGTAGATTACGTATCGTGCAATGCGTGTAAGCTACTCTCACTTTATATAGATACACCCCTTCTAGCTCGTGGGTGGTTGAGCGGGAGTTGGTGTACACGCAAAATATTGTAGTGTGTGTTCGAAAATTTGGAGCATCACTTTTTGAAATGTGTTCTTGGCTTTTGTTGACTTTAGTATGTGGTGTAACAGGGTATTAAAAGTAATTAATTAGATTTATGTGTCTGTGTTAATTAGTTAATTAATTAAGTGAAAAAGGGGTATAAGACTTTGAGTAAGTAATCATAATTATTCAGCCTTAAAAATATCCTAATAGTAACTATCTAGGAACTTAGGTTTCTGCCATGATTTTTTACAACCAGGCGGCAGATCTTGTCTATGGATCAAGCAACAGGAATATGGCATTTGTAATACCGTTTCAGTTTACTCGGTCTGTGACCTATTGTTGTAATTCGTTCTTTTCAATAACCTAATTTAAGGGCTCTATAACTGCCACGTAGAGAAATGCAGAGCATAATCTGATTCAAGCACATTTGTAAAACAGGAATCGTTATTAAAACTTTGTATCGATCTCTTCATAGTGTTATACCTACAGAGCTATTTATAATAAATTCATTCAAATATTGAAATCCAAAATTATAAAAAAAAAAATCGAAATGTTATGACTAGTATTATTGCGGAGATTCCGTACATTTGAATCAGTGAAAAAACTATTAAATTCAAATGCAATAAGTAATCCTGTATTTAATTCAGGCTTTATTAAGTTACTTGCGAACGTTACAATTGATTCTACCACCCGGTTCGTAATATACTTGAACTAACGAAATCGATTCTATTAGTGATTTTTATTTTTTCCATAAATACGATATTTTTGCTTTTAATTACTTTTAACTGTCTAACGAGGCACATCTATTCTAAGATGCTTATTACGGCCATTCTCCGATTAGCAAGTTTTGCGTGTCCGGGCTTGCATAGTCCATAATATTATCATATTCAATCACGCATTTTTTTTTTATATGTTAGATAGCATCCGTATCTAGCTGTAAACAAAAACATTGGCTTCTATTTTAAGTAGTTTAAGACTAAATTAATTTACTATGTTCAAAGAACGTCTGTTCTCTAATTACCGTGGCGTGTCCGCACACCAACTTAATGTTAAAACTTGTTTGTAATTTTTATTACGTACAGATTTACTTTGATTCATTCATCGTTTTAAACTATATTAAGCAACGTGTATCGCATAACAAAATATCGACTCAATATAACCAGTCTATAAATAATTATCATAAAGTAACCGCATGTCCAATCGAAAGTTATAATTGCCGTGACATTTTCTTTTGTCGGGTGCACATCCCTAAATAACAGTATTTGGCACATCACTACCGTACGCGTCGCGTCTCCTCAGTGTATGCCGCGGCCCATCAGCAGTTGCACGTCTCTAACGTTAGTGTACCACCAATGAAGCACGAGAGTATATAATTACCGTAGCCTTGGTTAAAAACTTTTCTAATTACCGTTGTACTTATTTTAATACTTGATTTTTTAAGTTAGACCAAAGTTGATCATGTAAATGGAGACAGTATTTTGGCCTCCGTACGTTGTAATAAGCTAGTATTTGTTAACTGTGTTGGTTTTAGAAATTTTTAAGAAAATCTATAGTTTTCTAATTATCGTATACTAATTACCATCTGTTTATAATTACCGTTGTATGAAAAATTGTATATTAATAAAAACTTTTTTTTTTTTTATACTACTTAGGTAGCTAACAAGCATACGGCCCGCCTGATGGTAAGCGGTTACCGTAGCCTATGGACGCTTGCAACACCAGGAGCGTTGCCGACCCTGCAGAAATCTCTTCACACCATTGAATAATTACACATTCAATGCTTCACACCTTTTTTGAAGAACCCCATGCTGTACTCCATTGGGAAAACCACGGCAGGGAGCTCATTCCACAATCGGAGCGTACGCGGAAGGAAGCTCCTTTGAGACCGCACAGTTCGAAACAACTCTGGTTTCAATGTGTGAGGATGGACTCCCTGTCGATGGCGAGAGTTGCGATGGTAGAAGGTAGCCGTGGGAATCATCTTAAACAATTCTTCAGAACACTGTCCGTTGTACAAGCGGTAGAACACACATAAGGAGGCAAAGTCTCACCTCAGACTGAGGGGCTCTAAACCGCTTGTGAGCTCGGGATCGTCGACAATTCTAGCGGCACGTCGCTGAACCGTGTCTAGAGGCCCAAGCTGGTATCCAGGTGCCCCCGCCCACAGATTACAACAGTACTCCATATGAGGCCGGACTTGTGACTTATAAAGTTGCAGCCTTTGCCCCGATGTGAAGTACTGCTTCGCTTTGTTGAGCACTCCGAGCTTTATGGATGCCAGCTTAACATTGTCTTCTAAGTGACTACGGAACAAAACGTCACTAGAAATGTCGACTCCAAGGATCCCGATGCTTTGACTGATGTTCAAGGACGTGTTCTGGAATTGTGGAGCCACAGCAAATGGGGTTTTCTTAGCGGTGAACGCGCAGGCTTGAGTCTTGGTGGGGTTGAAATGGACTAGATTTAGTCGACCCCAATCGGAGACACTAGTTAGTGGTTTAAACAAATGGTAAAAATATTACCAATTAAGATAATGTTTAATTTATTTAGTTTGTTTTACCTGATGTCTAATTTTTAATAAATTATAGCAAAGATAAAGTGTCTTTTATACTATTGGTTATGGTTATGAGGGACATCGTTAATTCTATTGCTTTAATTATATGTGTACAAATTAATAATGTGTGATATTATCATTACATTAAGTATATCATATTTTACATAGACTTGATGATATTTTCTAATTACCGTTGCATTAAATATTAAACTTTTCTAATTACCATACTTATAAATTTTTTAAGTCTCATTAACTAGAAAACCACCATTAATTGTTAAATGCCTCATTAATTATTGAATTCGTATCTTTGATGTGTTTCGTATTTTAATATGTTTAAGTCAAATCAGTGAAAAATAAAAAAGGTTACGGTAATTAGGCAAAGAACGCCGAATTGGAGAATGACCGATTAAGCATAATCATCTCTATCATGAAAATTAATTATTTTAACAGTACCATTAAGCCTATTACAACACTGAAACTTTATTTATTCTTATTCTTGTAACTATAATTTTGTATAAAATTAACTAAAAACTAAATTAAAATTAACTAAAACACTGAAACAATGTTAATATTATGCACATTTGCAATCTTTTAGATGAATTTATGCATCTACTATAATTACAGATTCCTCGAATGCAGTTGCCGTTACGGCTTCGGCCTTGCCAACCTTTTATAATGCCAGTGTGCGGCTCTCAGGCTTTGATGCGCAAATATTGCATTCACTTACTAATCGATAACTATTGTAATCGATTATTGTCTGATTATTAAGTAAAGTCTAAAATTGCGTGAAACTGCGTTTAGTACAGCATACTACCACAATTATTGTGATTCTTGGATTTCATGGATTTTTATCTGTTCTTTTATTATAAGCTTTTATTTAGTTTCGCCTGTCCGATGTTTTTATCGAATCTTGTAAGTTAAATTTGACCCACTTCCCAGTGGCCGATAGAGCTGTGGTATACATTAGTATATTGGATGACAATGCAAGTACAGATAACAAAAAGTACAGTTACCATAAAAAGCTTGTATTTTTTTGTTGTTATTTAAAAACATAAAATACGTGCAACGTATGAATTAGCTTCAATAATTGGCGAACTAGTGTACCTACAGTTTCTTTGGTTCTCGTTTCATCTTTTTATGATTATAATTATCAATCTTATCACACTCTACTGCAGTACAGAGGCAAGAGTCTGTCCTAACTATGAGAGCATTTTAGACCTAGTCACAGAACAATAAAATGTGTACTATATGACTTTCGTTGTCTCATACACTTAGGTACAATCCTCAATGTGCTAAAAAAGACAAATTTAGTGGTGTAGAGACGCCCTATTTTCAAATATGACTTAGCTTGGCTTTAGCTTGGGCGTGTGTGATTCAGTGATGCAAATTGATACTGACTGCCTACTGACATTCAAAAGCAACTATTTCGTAACTCCGTTCACAAGAGTTATTTATAGCTATAGTAGCTGCACACTTAGCAAAGAAATTAAAAGCTATTATACAGCTGCAGGGGATACCCTTTCTAAGACTAGTGTCCCTGATAGAGTCATTGGATAGCGCTATTATAATGCGCAGTTATCTTACTAGAGCATCTGGTCTTACGTAGGGTTACCAATCTGTTCGAATTTATCCGGACATATCCAGCTTTTATACGTTCTTTACAGAATTCTTTTATAAAAAATAGTTTATACAATCATCAAAATATTTATTTTTAAAAATGTGGTGATTTCTTTTAAAAGTATAAAACACAGAGGTCAAGGTACATACGGGCCATTTATATGAACCATTTCACTCATTTATTCATAATCGTGAGAAAACCTGAAGCAATAGATGTCAAACTCATTTGTTTTTTCCAGTCGATTTTATTTGATGGGACATTTTTGATAGTGTTTTTTGAATTTCGGAATGGTAACCCTAGTCTTGCGTGTCTTATTAGATAGTTGTTACTAGTGCTTGGAAAAAGAATTATTAAATACATTTTTGTTGCGTGCCAATTGGATCCTGAAAGCTTTGCAAACACAAACTAAAATTTTGGGGAAAATTTTGGCCTGTGTCTTGTAGGCGTCCATATGAGTACGGAAACTGCTTGCCATTAGGCGGGCCGTAGGCTTGACTTCAGAGCATAAATAGAGGCAGAAATATATATATAATACATCCTGAATTTCTAGCCGTTTCAATTTAAGGCTGGATTCCGAACTGGCGGTAGCTTTAATAGCTTGATTTTTTTACAAATACTTTTTGGCTCTGACTTTGTTTCAGGGATTATACAAAAAAGACAGCATTTAGTTATCGTTGTAAAATGATATAATGTGATCATTTAAATTCAAACCGTGAGAAGTCATCCCAGGAAATATTACGTGTTTTAATGCCTAGTTAGGCTTATATAACGTAAAGACATAAATACTTCAGGTTAGCTCATTATTTTATAATTTTGAGTACCCTGACTACATAACAGTCTTGGCGTAGTGCGTAATAAAACATCGTAGCTATCTGCATGATATAATTCAGAGCTCTTAAACTATCCCGTAGAGGAATCGAATAAATGTCTTTCAAAACTGAATATATTTGAAAAGCAGCATTAAAATTTACAAGTTTCGATTTATTTTACTGCCCCGTAGTTTTATGAAGGAACTTATTGTTTTCTCGCGATGAAAAGTCTTAAGAGCAGGCATCCCGCTATACTTTTCATACAAAAACTCTGTACTTATTATAGCGATGTTAAACATTTTTGGTTTGATGTTTTAAGCAAATATGTATCTTGTGCACTATATCTAGGCCTGCATATATTTGGACAAAAATAAAATAAATGAAACATATTCAGTAAAGCCTCCGAAAAACAGCGTTTTTGCCTAAATTTTACCAGAATTTTGGCCATATCTAATGTACCTATAAATTTTAAAAAGTAAATAACCGACGGCTCTGACGCTGTCTCTCTTTTTTCGCAGTCAAACATGACGTTGGATGAAAGTACAAGCTTTTAGGCTATGTTTGCGTTGAAGTTGTGTTGGCCATGCCCCCTTAAGTTCCTGAGTATGATGTTCCAAATTGCATACAATTTCGTTCAACCATAACAGTTTAATTGGGTACCAAACTATCTACGAAGCTTCCTTATATCTCTCCAGTTTGTTTATCTTGATGGGCCAGTTGGCGGATGCCACCTATCGCGCTGCAGGTCGTGGCTTCGATTCCCATTTCCACCCAGGACATGCATTTGTGTGCATGAACATGTCTGTCTGTCCTGATTCTGGGTGTAATTATGTATATTAAGTATTTATTTACAAACAAAAAGTTGATGTAAGTATATCAGTTATCTGGTTTCCATAATACAAGCTCTGCTTAGTTTGGGATCAGATGATCGTGTGTGAGGAATATCCCAGGATATTATTATTATATTACTGTGATACATATTCGATTTCTGATGCTCTTTTCACAGTAGTTATGTATTTGACGAAGCGTTTAAATTTGTTTTCTGATTTATTGTGACAAGTCATACGGGTGGACTCTCAAGCATAAGTTATAGTCCCACCAACAGATTCTGTACAAGCGAGGGGGGCGCCACCATCGACAATATTGGCTGATAATTTCGAATGAGAGACTTTTCCAATGTTGACCACCTGAATAGATATTTTGGAGGCCACTTAGTAGAAAATAAATAAAATACGAGAACAGAATTATTTAGATCCAGATTTACCTTTCAATCAAAACATACAATATCATCTGATAAAAGTGACTCAACTTGAATTATTACAACATAGATTGATAAGAATTGCTTTGATTTGAATCAAGAGGCTTTCACTTTTAAATTAACATAGGCACAGAATATAATGTATACAGACTTGTCTTATATGATAACTTGTACTGTTGTAAAAACGTTTTGTAAATTGCCTGAAATTAGATCTAACTCTTTACATAAGTTAAAATGATTTGACTACTTAGTTTTCAATGCCAAATTATATTTGATAATTTACATAGATATACGAAAATATGAACCCTTTTACTCGAAGTTAAATAATCCAAAAGCTGTGTAAAAATGACGTACCATCGGGTGATAATATGGTAACATTATTAACCCAGGTTGACGCCAGTGGGCCTTATATGCCTACCTTAAGGCAATGATAGCTCAGTGTTAGTGACGTCGTATACCGAGAAGAAGGTCCCAGGTTCGAATCCTACAATGAGTTTGATCTTTCGGTGAAGGAAAACATCGTGAGGAAACCATAGCACGGTCGTAGGGTACTTTGTAGTACCCATCTGGCTGGCTACCACTCTAAGTTAAAAACACCGCCAAGCTTATCGGGGTGTTCCGACAGCTGCACTTGAGAGCCAGTTCCTTCCTAGGCCTTGTGTGCTCACCACCTTCGGCCAAACCATCACGTACCATGGTGAGATTGTGGTCAAACACAGGCCTATACACTCTAGAAGAAGTACAGACTTCTTGTAGATTAGGTTTTTTTTTTAATTTTTTAAAATGGCTGGAAATCTAAGAATCTTAGAAGATAAGCGACTAGAATAGCAATTGTACGGCCAACAGATGTTTAATTTAAGGTTGGCATTTAAGTTCTAGTACGCAGTTTATCAAAGGTTCAAATCGATAATTGGCTGCACCAAGAATTGCAACATTCTGTGAATCTTCTCGCATAATAACATACAATTTGCTCGGATCACTGAGCACTGTTTAGGGTAATGACCTAATAAAATGGAGCTACAGACCATGTCATCTGAAGGCAACAGCTGGACCAACCAAGATGTTAAAAGGACACTAGATTGCAATATTACAAATAATATCAAAATTTGGGAGCCAAAAAAAAAACAAAGAGCATGTTCGGAGACAAAAAAGATACATCTTCGTGTAGTCATAATGATGATATTAAACTTATACCCCCTTACTCATAAAGCGCTATTTAACTAATATACTGTTTAAATGGTCACGTGCATAATGGTGCGTCCATGCTTGGCGAACCGAGCACGAGCCGAGCCACGAACGAGCACACTGCGAGCACGATTCGCGTAGCGTGGACTGGCTTGCGAACCTCGAACGAGCATTCGTAGCGTGCTTGAATGCGCTCCGCCCGATTGTCAGTTTTTTCACGAACACAGGGATTCGCATAGCGCTCGTTGTAGGCTCGTTAAGTACGTCCACGCTTGAAATCGCGAGCAACGAACGAATCCTGTTCGTTCGAGGCTCGGCTCGTGGTCGCTTCGCGTAGCATGGACGCACCATTATGTCACATTATTTGACAGTGACGTTGTGACCCTTTAAACAGTAGGTATATTAGTTAAATAACGTTTTATAAGTAAGGAGGTTAATTTTTAATGTGGAAACATGTTAACATTAAATATTGATTATCATATCAATTTCGCAACTCGTCTAAGTTTAAACCGATAACTAAGACTAGTGATAATTAGATCCGGTCCTATATTTCGGTCGCGGTGACACAACATGTTCCACACGTATTTAAGTATAATATCGAGTGCGCCAACTCTTTTGACCGGCTTTTTATGACATGTAATGGAACTGATAACCGGTCAGTTTATACCATTCGCTTGCAGTCATACGTTTATGCCGTTTAGGTACAGGTATGATAAATTCTTTCCACCTTATGGCCCAATTCCTAGTCGATTTTTTGTCGAGATCGATCGAATCGAGATATTTATATCAATAGTTCCTTGAACGGCACTATTTTGCAGTAATCAAAAAGAGCTTTTATTTAATAATTATTCTATTTGATTGTGACGAAGGTCACGGATTCGAATCCTACAATAAGCTTGAAATTCTGGAGAATGAAAACATCGTGAGGAAACCATAGCACGATCTTTGGGTAGGTAAATATCCTGGACCATTCCTCACACACGGTCATCTGATCCCAAACTATATAAGCAGAGCTTGTACTATGGAAACCAAATAACTGATATAATACATATACTACTTTTTGTTTGTAAAAACATACTTAATATACATAATTACACCCAGACTCAGGACATACAGACATATTCATGCACACAAATGCATGTCCTGTGCGGGAATCGAACCCACGACCTGCGGCGCAATAGGTGGAATCTCTTAACCAACTGTGCCAACTGGCCCGTCAAACTTAGGTACTTCATAGAACCGCCTGCCTGGATATCACAAAAAATCTCCAGCCTAGCATCTATTGGTATTTGGGGGCCAGTTCCTTTATAGGTTGAATACGCTTACCACCCTCGACCATGCGTTCACTACCATTGATTGTTACATATAGTATAATGTGAAGAATCTTTGCAACATCATAATTACCTTTTACTTTAATTATTACTTATGTTCCTTTTAACTTGTGAAAGTATGAAGTTAGCTCACAACCAAGTAATCGTTGATTTGCCATTAGTATTTAAACTAATTAGATACTGAAACTTCCGTTTTGCTTTTTAATCGCATGATTAATGAAGAACTTGTCTTTTATATGTTTTGTTAGATACGAAATTAATTTGCTAAGATCTACCTTGGTCTGCAGTCTTAGGTCATAGAGAGGCACACAGAGTTAGAAACCAAGAGTAGTTTAGTAACTATTGATCCATCAGACCGACCGACGTGGTCTTGTACCCCATTACGTCCTAAGGAAAACACGGAATTGTTTCAATTTCGACCATAGTCGAAGATGATTGATATTGCAGTCGCTTTCTTCTTTACCCATTCTCGCTGGTACTTTCTTTCTTACCTTCAAACATCGAGGAACAATCCCTTAGAGTAGTAATACCGAGCAATCCGATTCCGAAACTAGTCAGTGATTTGTCACTGATTTTGAACAGTAAGGACCAATCACTGCATCTTCATCATTCTTGATTTGGCCAATTAGAGCGCATGAGTCCTTGTCTTAGCAAATCAACGTCATTGCGATTCTTTGGGTTAATTGTTTTATGCCTTCAAATCTTGAAAGAGAAGATTTGCTATCGCAAAAAGCTAGATATGAAATCAATGTTCGCAATTTTTCTTGTAATCAGCTTGAAGCAAGTTTTGGTGACATTGAGTTTACGTAACACCTACTTGTTTTAAGAATGTAGCGTTCGCACGTAACTTATTTTGCGTAACTATGATTTACAAAATCAGTTCGCATAAAGTTGATTGGGATGCTTGCACTTGATTCTTAAATGTGGTTAATTATAGAAGTGGTAGTTTTAATTGATACGCATCTTTATATAATACTTACGTCCAATCTTTGGTGAAGAGTTAGCACTATTACACTTGCCTTCTTCAGAGGTGAGAGATGTGCAGATTTATATTGACTCTAGGATATTTTGTTTTCTCCTATAAGGAAATTAAGTATTATATGAATGAAACATGACAAGCTCCATACATTTATTCGAAAAAAGGTTTTCTAAAGACTTTCAATGTTTGTTACACGAAATACTCTTTCTTGATCTCGTTTCGACCGTGGCATCGTAAATAAACACTCAGAAAATCATATTTTTATTACGAAATTCAATAAATATTATAAATGTCTTGCAGTATTCCCGAGGTACAAATAAATAAATAATAATAATATCCTGGGACATTCCTCACACACAGTCATCTGATCCCAAACTAAGCAGAGCTTGTACTATGGAAACCAGATAACTGTTATAATACATATACTACTTTTTTGTTTGTAAATACATACTTAATATACAGTCGAGGACATAAATATGTATACAATTAGTAAATTTCAACAACGGTTTCCTCTTAAACTACTGATTGAAATTATGTGATATTATAAAGGCAGAATCTTCTAACATATGCTATTAGGATTTGTGAAATAGTTTAACACTTAAACGATAAACATGCGAGAAAATCGCTTTTGAATTTCAAAAAGTGTATACATATTTATGTCCTCGACTGTACATAATTACACCCAGACACAGAACATACAGACATGTGCATGCACACAAATGCATGTCCTGTGTGGAAATCGAACCCACGACCTGCAGCGAACCGCGCCAGCTGGCCCGTCTATCTACAAGGAATCACACTCTAGTAACACTGCACCAATTTCCTAATTCTTTTGCCTGCCATTAGATCTTATATTTTCCATCAACTTTTGTAATTATTATCCAAATCAAATTAACATGCTCCAAATACACACTTCAATAACTTCGCAACACACGCGCAAATCAAAGAGCCCTCGTAAAAAACCTCGCAAATTATGTCATACCTCCAAAGCTAGTGACAGTGGACAACTTACGTGGTATTTTGCAACGTCTTTGCTCAAGAGATCGGGTGTGGCTGGCAGGTTCACTGGAGCGGATAACAGCTATAGCGTAGGTTATATTACATGACCATAATGTATGAGAAGTATGTAATGAGAGTAATGCAATTATTGTTGACGCTTGCTCTATTGTTGATGCAACTGCAGCTATGGGTGCAGTAAAGGCGACAGGGGTATAATTTTCAATTCTGACCCTCTTACTCATAAAGCTCAGTATAATGAGCACGTTAAAAACGACAACTTATTTATTTGAGGTAAGTCGGCTTTCAATTGTTTTGATTCTTATTCTCATTTTCAAATGTTGTTTTTTTTTTTGGAGTAAGCGAATATTTATTATAAGCGAATTGGCTCTCCAGTACAGCTAAGATTCAAACTGTCGACCTTAGTCAAAGCGTTCGACGTAACAACTACTAAGCAATCAGTCTTAAAAATAATATATTTTTATCGGTCGAAGCTATAAATTAAAAAAACAATGTGGAAATCTTAAGAAATTACAGAATCACGTAAATACTTATCCATTTGCGAATTGTAATCTACAATTCAGGCACGTATCAGGAAGTCTTATCTTATTTTAGAATGCAATTCTGTTTTAAAATTCTCCAACCGCTCCGACTCCGCCGATAAAATAAAACAATAGTAAAACTTAAGTAGGTCTAATTGCTAAGTAGTACAAGGATTAAATCTATGATTATGAGTAAATAAATAATGTAGGTATAACTTTGGAATGAGGTTTTATGAGGCGTATTTGTTCCCAACGTGGTGTCTGACGCCCCATTTGTAGTTGGCGTTTTTGTCTGTTTTGACGAAAGTGTGGACAGGGCCGGTCACGCCGCTGGTGCCTCTGTGGTCATGGTCTCTATCGTCGTGGTCGTGGTTGTAGTCATCGTGGTCACGTTTCGGCCGCTGCCTTTGTTCCTCCACCGGTCTCACTGGTAAGCGAGGGAAATTGACTTGAGTTTGTTGCCCCCGTTTTATGGTGGGAAAATTTGATTTTGATAGGCAATATTTTACTCGATTGTAGAAAGTTATTGAGCCATCTAAGTACCAATATGGCAATTTTTTTTTTATTTAAATTCAAAACATGCTTACATTTTTCTAAAATAAAACTCACTTGGTATCCGAAGTTGTGGAGGTCCTGGTGCAAATCTGGTGACCCTCAAAGGTGCCCTAGGGATTGAGTAATAGGGAATAGACCACCCTGACGTCATAACCACGGCACATGCCAGAAATATCTGTAAAAAGTAAAACGTCAATGTGCTGTATTTTTTTGATTCAAGAATTCTTCTTTCCTGCTTTGCATAATTGATATAGATGCTATAAGAATGGTTACGAACAATGAACTATTACTACGAACTAAGTGGGCTGATTATGATAAAATTATGTGTTGATTACGTGAAAGCTGACGAGCTTTGTTTGTTTAAATAACCACTAAAAGAGGCTTTATAATTATACTACTCCACCTCGACATGCTGGCTGGTTGCGCGGTGTCGAAATAAAGAAAAATATACAATTTATTTTTCAGTGGCAAATGGCCTTTCAATCATATTTTTTTTCTAATTTCAGCCAGTCATTTTATTTATTTTTAATGATGTTTATTTATTCGCAAAATATTGAACAATGTCTTTTTAACTTTGTTTTAAGAAAAAAACTTACCAAAATGTTTTTATCCATGACTACAAAACAAACTCATGGGTCTTGTTTGTAAATTGAGATAGTAATGACAGCCACTGTGTCGATCTGTCCTCTTATAAACAAGAAAGAAAAGTAATTCAAAACACTTTCTACTGGTCGATTTAACGCTTGGCCGGGTAAACGATGCGGTTCAGATGACACAAAACGAAAAACAATAGGGTCTCTTCCGACTCTACATCCGTCGTAATCGACTAAAATCGTAATTAGCACGCATATCGATTATGTATTTAATGAAAAGCGAAACGATGGAAATTTTGTGCATAGCAGTTGGATGAACTTATCGAATGGAATAGTCATTTTTAACGGCTTTTAAGTTGGCACATACACTCTATTTTTGGGAAGATGGTTAATGTTATAAACGTAAAACGACACAAAATAAATAAGGAGACAATTAGCACGCTGTTGGGATGCTTTGTAGTAGGTCCTCGAGTCTAGTAAAAAAAATGGCCGGAAACTTTAAAATGTTGAGAGCCAATTCACAGATTACAGAACGATACGCTTTTGAATTTGTATTTGCTTTGTTTAAACAAAGTTTATTAAAAAGAAAGTGTTTTTTGTTAAATAAAGTTTGCTAACCAAAGCTTTTTTAGCCTCCCTCCCGTGTTCCGCGCGCTCTATCTGCCTTGTTCTGTAATCTGAAAGCCAATTATAAACTTTACTTACTATATATAGCGCAGAACTGAGTAGGTTCCTGCGGCAGTGGAGTGGTGCAGGAGGATGTGTTTTCATTACGTCAAATGACAGAAGAGAACTAAAATGAACTCGATTGTATACTGAGATAGTTCTGATACGTCACATATCTAACCCTCCCGCACCGCTCCACTAGCGTAGGAACCTGCAGTGTCAGCTACGTCACATACTACTGGCACTGTAAAGCTAGTTTGAAGCTACGAATGAACATTAACAGTAAAAAAAGAAAGCCTTTATAATATTTTATTCACCAACTTATCTTGCATGAAAGATTACACAGATTAAATTCATTTCTTACGCTTCCAACAATAAAACTGAAAGCGAAGTTATGAATTATGCAATTGTATGTCACTGAGCATAATTCATACTTACATTTTGGATGTTACATTATACTTACATCTTTCTATTAGTAAGTATTGTATAAACAGACATATTATATCGACGGGGAGTCCATCCTCACACATTGAAACCAGAATTGTTTCGAGCTGTGCGGGCTAAAAGGAGTTTTCTTCCGCGGTCGCTCGGACTGTGGAATGAGCTCCCCGCCGTGGCGCACCCAATGGAGTACAGCATGGGGTTCCTCAAAAAGGGTGTGAAGAGATTCCTTCAGGGTCGGCAACGCACGATTGATTCCCCTGGTGTTGCAAGCGTCCATAGCGTACTAAGTAAAACAGTTGCAGGTGGTGGTATAAAAAAGAGGTGCATTATCAAATATAGGCTTCATGAAAACTGTGCCAAAGTTTTGAAGCCATTAGTCAAAGTGACTGCAAATGTCCCAAGGCATTGCCTCCGACCACATACGTCAGGTGGCCCATCATGCCTCTATGGAGATGTTGGAAGGAATAAGCTTCCTTTGATCACTCGATACCTTAAGAAAAAAAAAAAAACAATCGGAAAGTAAGCAAGGGGAGACGTGTAAGATGTGGTAAGGAAAGAGCATCAACTACACTCTGAGAGTAAGTATGACAGCACTAATATTATGGCGAATACACTAAGCGAATGAAGGTCTTCACTCTTCAAACTCACGGTTGAACTTAGTATGTACCCCCATTATACTCCCCCTATTCTTCTAGCTGGGACAGTAGAGTCAGTAAATTATCGTAGCTATTCTTATTCTAGTGCATCTGTATTTTCTTGTAGGATTATAGTACTTGTAGGAGTTATACTCACAGCAAGAGATAAGATAACCATGTTGACCCTATTATCTTATAGCTTATATCTTGCACCAAGAGCTTGCATATTGTCTGTACGCTGATCGTGCGCAGCGTGTCGCCTATCCGATCCGCTTGTGCCAAACTGACATACTTTCCAACTGGCAAAGTGCGTTTCACAATACTTTATTGCCAATTGTAGCCTAATTTATGTTTAAGTATCAATGATCTAACTGTAATTAAAAAACCACTTTAATTAATAATAAAGTAATTTATTGGCATAAAACGCTTTTGAAAATTCTTTCACTAATTGGACATTTTTCGGAGTAAATATTATATCTATATCATAGAAATAATACATACCTAGAAAGAACGTCGCCATACTACCCGAATATATAAAACAGGCCAACTTTTATAGGCTGCCGCGCGTAACAGCTACGTTTTACGCTCCCTCTGCGTCATTCTGCTTGTCATAGTGACGTTCATAAAGATAGCAGTTGTTGAAATATTCCAATTAAAATCGGGAGAAATTTAAATATTGATCATTATTTTGCATTTTTAGTTATTTTTATTTGATTTACGCCCTAACAGTTAGAGCGTATTTTTATCGACGCGTGCACAGCTGCGACACTCTATCTGGATGTATTCTTAATCAAAGATCTATATATATAAAATTCAAAGTCCTGACTGAATGACTGACTTATATATCAACGCACAGCCTAAACCGCTGGTTCTAGAGGCATGAAATTTGGAGAGTGTATTCTTTGTGAAGAGTCGGTATCCACTAAGAAAGGGTTTGTCGAAATTCCACCCCTAAGGAAGTAAAATAGGGGATGAAAGTTTGTATGAAAATCCGTCAGTTTCGAAGATAGGGTATTCAAATTTTGTGTTTAGGCTGAAGATTGAAAATTAATTTATACGTGTCTCAGCGTTTTTAATAATTCCACCCTCGAAACGGGATGAAGTAGTTTTGTTTTCTTTTATTGTTGGAGAAAAATATGTCATTTGTTTTCTGTAGGCCACGCGGGCGAAGCCGCGAGCAGAAGCTAGTCTAAGTATATATTATAAGCCTCGTAACTATATTTGCGTATAGCAAACACACCAAGTAGGTAGTTATATAGATAAGTGGTATAGATATCATACCTTACGACCTTAGCCACATAATCACTTCACAACAAAAGCCTTTCCCAAAGTAGGTATTCATGATATTAAGTAATTATTTTCTCTGCCCCGTTCCGATGTTTGAAAAATACTCAGAGAGGGTTTCATGTTTCTTTTTAAAGTAGATGCAAACAACGAGATCTGAAAAATTCGATTGAAATATGATCATTGATTTTACTTTATGCAATCCATAAGTCAGCGTAACAGCTTGAAATTGTTTTTTTATAATCAGTAATCTTTTATAGCACATTTCCGCAAGGAATGTTACTGGCGATGAATATAAAATTAAATAAAAAGTTGGTGGTACACTGCGTAATGCGAACTTACTAAGTATTATAGTCACAAGTAGGTAGATATTGTAAGTAAGTATGATATTGTAGATCAATCCAGAAGAAAGGTCTTTCATGGAGTAAAGTTGCTTTGACTCGAGAACCGACAGACGGTCACACAAACAAACGAACGCGAAAACTATAAGGGTACCTTGCTATTACGCTTAATCCTAAAAGGGATAAAAGGAGGAACCTTGCTTGGTTTAATTTTTAAGAAGTATTTTATTTAAATATAATTGGACTGTTTTACAAAAAACTTAAACTGACTTCAAAGTACACTGAGAAGTAATCAAATCCTGATCTGATGACAATGGGACCGAACGGGAAGTGTACCCTTCCAGACAAAAAAAGAATTTTCGAAATCGGTTAATAAATGATGGAGTTATGAGGTAACAAACATAAAAAAAAAAAACATCCGAATTGAGAACCTCCTCCTTTTTTTGAAGTCGGCTAAAAAATAATTACTGTTTAACGATTGACTCTTTACTCTAAATCTTGTGGTGTAGAGTTCTGTTCTTGGTGTGTAGAGAACCTAAGTCAGAGATTCAATAATTACGTGATATTACGTAAAAATCAGCCACTACTCATTACACGGCTGCTGCCCCTGATTTCCTTTGTTTTCTGTCGATACGGATTTTAAGTGATCTGTTATGAAGCTCCGGTGGTACTTGCTTCTTATTTTTCCAATAAGATTTGTAATGTTTAAATGTAAATAACTGGAAATGAAAAATGAAAATGGATTAAGAAACTACTGAGCTTACCCAATGAGGAAGGCAAGCAAGGCTCAAAAAAGCCTAGTCAGTAAAAGACATATCTTTTTTTATCTATCCTTGACACTTACATAACAATATAACATTATACATTACATTATCATTTCACTTAAAATATCTAAATATTGTAGGGGAGAGGGGGGCAGTTTAGAACAGAGGCAGTTTTGAATTATTGGATTTCTAACTCTAAAACCTTTCTAAAAACTTTCCTAAACTCTAAAACCTTTTTAATATTGGTAACATCGAACTACACATCTGTCAGTTTCCAACTAACGTCAATGTCAGTGTCAATTCGAAAAAAAAATGCCGGCTACTTATTACAGACGAAAATAAACATATATTTTATTACTTGTAAGCGAATTACAGACAAAGTAAGTATTATTTTCGATTTGTGATTATTTTATAATGTTACATATATTATTGCCAAAGTTTTAACAAATATAAGTTCATTGAACACAAGTTAGTTTTTCTTCTAGACATGTATATTTCTGAAGGTTGGTGTTGGGGCAGATTTTAACAAAATCACTGGGGCACTTTTGAATAAAATTTTCAAAAGTGCCCCATGCTATGCTAATAGATGATATATTTATTTTTTAGTTTAAAGGTAAATATGTATTAATAAATTAAACTTGTTTTTTTTACAATTAAAGTTAAAGTTTATAAGTAAATATAAATAAATTATTCATTTTTTTTTACATTCATAATGGTAAGAAATTACATAAAGAAAAAAGGATATGACGTGACGAAGATGACGCCGAAAGAGCTGTATCGTGTGTTGTCAACGATGACATGAAGCTGAGGACCGCTGCTCAATTATATAACATAAAACCAAACACTTTATTCTATAGAGTAAAGAATTATAAGGAGAATATTATTTCAAAAAATAAAAACTTTTGTAGCAAACACACCATGCATCAAGTTTTCACCAACGATGAGGAATGTATGCTGGAAAACTATTTTTTGAAAAGGTCAAAAATGAGTTATGGTCTGACATATATACAAGGTCGAGAATTGGCATATGTATATGCAGAAGCTTTAGACAAGTGTCCTGAAAAATGGATTAATAACAAGATGGCGGGTATTGAATGGATGAAAAACTTTATGTAAAGGCATCCAGTATTATTATTGCAAAAACCGAAAAATACCAGCCTTTCACAACATATTTTTTATATTTAATTTATGCTGGCTATTAATTAAGGCTGTTTAGATTGTTTATTTTATATTTGATATCTTCAAAGTGCCTTCCTAAGACTATTTTAAATGTGATATTTATAAAGGCCCATAACTTTATAAATATCGTATCTTATCGTTTTGCAATATTTAATTTGATCTCAGTTATAATAATTAGTTTGTAACCCTTGTTCAAGACTGCCCCAGACTGTTTATAGTTTTATACAGTTTATCTAATTAAAAGTTTATGTAAGAAATAAATGACAGTGTACAATGATAATATGAGATGCTAATAACATAAATATAGTGTTAATTTTATTCTAGGTTACATGGTTTTCATTTTATTCTGCATTTTCAAAACTGCCCCTAGGGCTTTCAAATCTGCCCCGCGAATGGGGCACATTTGAAAAAAAAAAGGTTTTTTAAAAACTGGAATTGTGTTACTTTCATAAGTCTAAATAAATAAATATCATTTTTATTATGTAGTATAAGCCCCATATTTATTATTTAAATAGAATAAATCTTGATAAATAACACCATATGAGTAATATATTACCTTACTCAAAAAGTGTTCAAATGTGCCCCCCTCTCCCCTAATTTGTTGCAACAAATACCTACTTCAAAACTATCAGAACAAATGGACTATCCGTGGGCTTCAGAACAATGTGCACGTGGGTAGTTTGAAAAATAGATTCAGAGTGCCCAATGTGCCTAAATTTATCAACCGTTGATACGTTAGGTACGTATTAAACGTTCCTGAATATTTATCATAAATTATTAAGTAAGGTATTTTTTTTTATTAACACCAATGGGCTTGATGTATACAAATATTATATTAAGTCCGACTTTTACATTATCAAAAAATTTACACGTATTTTTTCTTTTGTCAAATACGAAGATAATATCGTATGTTGAAGTTCCGCGTGACGTTACGTTAGAGTAGGTACACTTTTTATTCTCAAGTGACGTCACAAGCCCCCACTCCCGAACTTAGAGTCGCTTTATCTTTGTTATTTTTTTATTATTTGGTAAAGCAAAAAAAACGTGTCCAATATTTTTTAATAATCTAACTGACGGACTAATTATAATTTTTTTTTACCTACGCGTCATCCCTATTTCTAATGAAGCATACCTATCACATTTTTTTTTATTCTCATGCTAATTTATGTAGTGTCTGATAACAAGTTCCATGTGATCCTTGAATCGAACACGAATCCAATAAAAATCAGTATCGTCAAATTTAATACTACGAGTTTTTTTGGCACTTATTTCTTCAATTCTCGAGGCGACATTTAATTTTATTGTACCAAACATTTGTCATTTTTCAACTGATTAATTTTGGTACTTAATTAAACAAATTACAACTCAATATCTCCCTAGTTTGGTCACAAAAAACTTTCAATCTATTCAGTTAATTTATAAGTTCATTCAATTAACTTGAACGTTGGATTGTTCAATACTTGATCTATTCTTATTTTCATAGTTGCGTAATTTTAACGGCTTATTATTCGACTTTTCCTATTTTTATTGGATTTTTATGCAACTTGAATACACTGATATAGGTAAATTGTATTTTCTTGATCTCTATAGATGTGGTGTCAAAATATTTTGAAAATCAGGCCATGTTTGAGAGAAAAGTTGCATTTATCATGATTTTTTTAATAATTTATCATATCATTTTCTTCAAAATTATACAGGGTTAAATCTACACTTACGAGCAATATAAAACGGCCAAGTGCGAGCCAGCCTCACACACGGAGAGTTTCATACAATATTAACTAAATCAACTTCGCTATGAAACAAAAAACGCAAAAAAAAAACGTTTCTTGTATGGGCGCCCCCTTTAATTTTTTAATTTTATTTCATAATATTAGTATATTAATACATATCCTCTGAAATTTTCAGCTGTCTAGCTATTACCGTTCATGAGATACAGCCCACTGACAGACAGATGGACGGACGGACGGATGGACAGCGAAGTCTTAGTATTTTTTTATGAAACTAACTTGTGTGGTTTGGGAGATATTTTTGATTACTTTAGGCACTTTGCGACTGGTTTTTTTATATCGCTCGTCAGTGCATTATACGCGGTGATCAGAGCCTAGGGCTGCAGAAGAGCCTTTGCCATTGATTTCCGAAACAAATTAAACTTCATCATTTTATACACAAACACATTTTATGAAAATGGTTTCTTTTACAGTCTGATAGAAGAGAAGCTTCAGTCAAACTCAAGTAAAATATTGATGTTAGGTATTAGCACCTATCTGTCTTTTCGATATCAGAAACCACTTTGCATAAATACCTACCTACGTACATTCTATTGTAAAGTAAATCCCGTTCCGCGCGTTCCGTTTTCCGATTAGTTTCGGAATGGATAGATAGTATCAACAAACACTTCGGCGTCATCGACGCGGCACGAGCCATAATGGACCCATCTGATAATACAGGGGACCACAACATTTGTATGTATTTTTAACGGAGTTTATTATAATTATGGAAATTAATTTGGTTTAATGAAAAAAATACGGCGCATTTTAATGAAGTAAAAAAATATTGGCCCTATAAAACGTGATAAAATAATAGAATTGTTTTTTTTTTTGAGTAATTGGCCGTTGTACCCTTACACGGACAAATCGGAGAGTAACCACTCAGCCAGGGAAATGGAATAGTGGATAAAGAATAAGCTAGGTATTGGAGAAAAAAAAACTCGAAAATTTATGAGTTATTTCTTTCTTAATGAATATTTTGAATAAAACTTGGAAAATGTAGGTATTTTATTTACTTTCTTAGAAACGGCCGCAGGTCACTCACAACTAATCAAAGACACAACATTCATACATCCTTCTCACAGTACACCAAACACGCCGACAAAAGCAAGCGACAATTCATCCGCAAACAAGTCACAATCTGAATGGTATATTTCAGAAAACAAAAGGGGGCTGAAAAGGAAGCTAAAGCCATATTGCTAACGGAAATTCATCTTTTCGAATTCTCGGCAGATTTATAATAATTCAATAGAATTCAATAAAAAAATCGGAATTGATGAATTCCATAAGATATGCTTTGAATTTGAAAAAAAAAACCGTTAGTAATATTGCTTTAGCTTATTTTTCGCCATGGTATAAATAGTTGTGAACCCCTGAACAATGCCGATTGTTAAAATGTTGTCTATAAATGAAGTAACGACCACTGTCCAAACAGACCCACCATCAACCAGCCGAGATGTCACAACGTCTATCAGACAATACGGTATCTACCATTCAATGATACTATTTATCAACAACCAATATTCAATACGATTCCAGTAAAGTGGTTCATTGAAGTGAAAGTGATAGTGTAAAGTGAAATGGTGTACCTTATACATTACATTGCCTTAATTTAATACCTGGTTTAAGAAATGTGTTTGCTTAGAAGGGAAAAGTTTAACTGGTATATTAGCATCAGCAAGGCCATAATGTTGTTAATTACCATATCACTGAAATTAATTGAATATATTGTAGATCGACAGATAGCCTCTACTTTACAGGTTTCTAAGACAGAAACCTTTCAAATCTATCCGATAATTATATAATGCAAAAAGCTTTTAGTTAGTGACTATTTCCAATTAAAAAACCTATCTTCAATCCAAATAATACCTTAGCTTCAAATAATATTATTTCATCACCATCATCATATCAGTCTAAGATTATCCACAGCTGAATATATAGGCCTCACCCATTATCTTCCACATCGAACGGTTTTGGGCCGCTTGCATCAAGCGGCGAATATTATTTATAATATCGAGAAAAACTTCAAAAAAGCCTAACATTCCAATTCTCAAACTTTTACTGAGATTCTTATTAGAAATCCTTCTTTATCTTTTCCAGAAATGGCTCTGGTACCTCGTAGCTCTTCACGCTGGCTACTTATGGGGTCCATCCCGGAGTGTGACAGTTCGCACCCCTCCGAACAACCCGGCCACAGTAGAAGCACAAGCAAAATTCTTTCAGTAAGTATATAACTTTTCACATAATGCTTATTGGAAATTGACCTAGTTACATACATTCTAATTCAACCAACCTTCGTTTTAAATTGGATTTAATTGTCACCGGACTATGAAGAATGGGTTTTGTGTCATGTCTCATAAAGGTTTACGTCATGGTAATTTTTTTAAATAGGTTTTTGGAATAGAAATTGAAAGCATCCAATTTCTGCAGCGTTTTCAGTACCACACTTCTTCAAACCTTAGTTTGAAAGATAGTTTTAAGTACAAAATGAAAAAAAAAAAACAAGGAAAAAGAACTATAATAAACATGTGTACTGAAACTGTATGGCCAAACCTTACGATGACTAAGTACCTACTACCAAATGTTTTTTTTATAAAACTTCAGACTAAGATTTTTCTATTTCAGGGACGATCGACAATTTTACGGTTTTACTTGTATTAATTGTAGCTCCTAACACTAACTTATTGAAGATTATTATTGTTGAAAATAAACAGCTACAAGTTCCTTACTTAGAGTAAGAGTTTGGAAAGTCAAATATGATAGTCACAATACCAACACGTCTAATTCTAATTATTCGAAAGTGGCGTAAAATTTCTTAATCAAAAATTTTGACTCTAAAGAATTTCAATTGAGATCATCTCACAAAGTAGTATAGACTTGTTGCGACAGAAGTGAATAGGTTAAAATTTGCTTTATAGGGATTTTTTCTCAGTACAGTTGAGTCCATACAAGATAGAGTTCGGTCACGTCTGCGAAGACCCAAACACCTGGGAGCAGCGGTATGAGAAGAAAGACTTTAAGAACCACAGGGATATGGG
This sequence comes from Achlya flavicornis, assembly GCA_947623365.1. NCBI lineage: Eukaryota > Metazoa > Arthropoda > Insecta > Lepidoptera > Drepanidae > Achlya > Achlya flavicornis. Next base: position 4,141,840 of record OX392474.1, read on the forward strand.
AAAAGTAACGAACATTTACTATCTGTCTCGCTCTGTCTCTAACTTCTCTGTGTTTCTGTCTCTTTTCCGCTTCGCTTGGCTTGGCTTGGCTGAAGGTATAGGCACTTCCCTACGTCTGAGGAGTTTGACCAGGGACATCGGTTGGGGAGCGACCGCCACTTCACTGAGAGGCATGAGAGGTCTAGACCAGCGGAAGGACTATTTTCTGCTAAAGTACGCTTCTACGCTTCATATTTAGTTATTCGGGAATTTCTTAAAATGAACTCTTGTTTTATCTGCATTAATTTGTTTTTTTTTCTAAGAAGATAATTCATTACCCTAAAAACTAACTTGGAGAAATTCCTTAATATTCCATTAACATAATACACTTACTTAACATAATACAATACATAATTATACATATATTAGCAATGACACGGTATGTAAGTCCATTTCAATTCATTATTCATATTCCTAACAACATGAAAAATCTATGGATTCCATACCTTCATATTCATTATAAATAATGCAATATAGTGCGCTTAAGCAGTCTTATAATTTCAGCGAAACTTGTGTTTTCTACAATAATGTAATTAACAAAAAAATTCATAACATCTTCTTCTTAATTTTAAAACTTAGCTCTACATTAACGCTCATTTATTTTACAATAAATTAATTTAACAAATTCAATAAAAAAAAAAACTCATATTTTATTGTCTAAATCTAGGTGCGATGGGGTGATAAAAAAGGTGGGTATGGTGAACATTACTGGGACCTGAACCATGCTGGTCACACTGGTAACCATGGCAACGATGACTATGGAAGTAACTCCGATGATGGCTCATATCATGAAGATGATAATAATCACCATAGCAATGATCCATATGATGAACCAAGTGAACAAGGACAAGGTTACGATAATGGTGAATATGACCCAGAAAGGGCGAGCTACGAAGAAAGTGGAAGAGCTAAAAGAGCTTACCCTCGTCTCAAATCAGACAGAAAACCTCAAAGAGCTACTGAAAGTAATGAAGAAGAACCTAAACTAAGAAAACAAAGTCGTAAAAATAGAGAACAACTTCATGCTTTACCGACACAAAACATAGATAAATATTTTGAAGAAGAAGAAGAACAAGATTTGGATGAGGAATACGTAGCACCAGTTAAACAGACAAAAAAGAAAGTAAGACAGGAAGAAAGACAGCAAGAGAGACAACAGGAAAGACAAAAAGAAAAACATCAAGAAAGACGGCAAGAAAGACAGCAAGAAAGAAATCAAGAAAGACATGAAGAAAGACAGCAAGAAATACAGGAAGAAAGACAGAGAGAAAGACAGCAACACAGACAAAGAGACCAGAGCACAGAGGATCAACAACCGAGAGAACAGAAGAACCAAGTAGTCTTAGTCGTGACCCAGAAAGAGAAGGATGCAGATAATCAGTCACATCAGACACCGCAGTACGCTCCGAAAAGACAACCTGAGGTACCTTATGTACCTTATGAAGGCGGTGCGGGAGTGAGACAACATCAACCACCGGAAATTCACGCTGCAGCATCAGCTCCTAGATTATTTCTAGAACCTACTACAGGTCACGTAGTAGACAGAGCTACTGGGCAAGCTTACGTATTGCAACCAATAGCCAATAGAAATTACAATTAGAAAGTATGTTCTTTTAGTTTTAGAATGGTTATAATGTTATTTATTTTTTAAATTAAACTAGAGGTAAACATTGTTTTTGTTTGTTTTTATGAACCCAATGCAAAAAAGCAATGATATAACTGGAACAACTATTAGATAAGCTTACTTTCGAATGTTGCACGTAGGTCAGTCATTTCTATCTTAGTTAAGGGAAAAGTAATGGAGTGTAACTTTTACATTAATTTTGAAGTTCAACTTATAGTTTAGTTAGTCAATACGATTAAGTTGAACAAGCTGTGGCAAGTGTTATTTATAGAAACCGGCCAAGTTCGACTCAGACTCGCACATGGAGGGTTCCGTACAATATGAACTAACTCAACTTTGCTTTGCTTTTTACTTTACATTACCGCACAGATTTGTGATAGGTATAATCCCGATTATGATAAGTTTGTACCTCACTGCAAGTGATATATGTGTAGACCAAGCATTCTTAATTTAAACGGGTAAAATAGTTTGACAGCTCACGGATGTCAAAAAAAAAGACTTGCGCGCCTTATTTGCTAACGTTCTCATTGTGTGGTTGATTTTTAACAAAAAATCTACTTAAAAAAAATACAAGTCTGGTTTTTTCCTCGCATGGGTGTTGAAAAACTTCTTATGACACGCGTATGCATTGATTATTACACTCTCGGCTCACTTATCGCGGCTCGCGCCATTAATACCGCCTCGAGTGTTAATGCTTGGCTGGCACACATGTATCATAATGTACTATTATAGCACGTGTGTCATAAACCCGCACTTATTACACGCTTACCCATGTTAAAAATACTACTATTTTTGGCAATGGTAATGGATTAGCGTGTAATAACTGCGGGTTTAGGTCACGCTGTGCTGTTAAAATAACTGTTTATCGATAACCCACTCGATGTGGTATGCGAGTTATTACTGGTAGTTAACTAAGTAGAATAAAAATAAAAACAAAAAAATCAAAAAGTCATTTATTCAGTTTAGGCCCTGGTAAGGCACTTATGAACGACCATCTATTATGAATTACATTATGAATAATCATCAAAAATTACATACGTTGTTTGTGCGTGTGTTTTTGTGTGTGTGTCCTTCCTATACCGAAAGAAAAAGCTCGTTTTGCTTACTCAATTGTTGTTGCTACAGAGTTAAATAATCGCCTATTCAGTTCGTGATCTAGAATGGAAAGTAGGGAAGCTAGTTAGAATAATGAATCTCCATGATAATAATCAAGTCCGCTTATTATTACTCTCAGACTACTTCAATTAGCCGAACACATCGTTATTTATGGAAAGCTAATTTTCTATCAACAGGTTATACTGCTTAGACAGGAAAATATCACTTTCCAGAACGTTTAGGATAATAAAGTATACCTGATTTAAGAAGGTAATTCTATCTGAGTACTATTTAAATAAATAATATTACATTTTAACAATGAAATGTTGTCATTCAAATTCAATTGTAGCTGTAGTGGAATGTTATAATTCCGTCTGAAATAAAACCGCCTTCAAAGTAGTTTAGATGTTAGATGAAAGTAGTTTAGTGAAGGAATTCCATCCCATTTTGAAGTCAGCGAAAAAACTACGGTAGGTACCATAAATTTTGGTAGAATATGATATTTTCTATGGAACACGTGCTGCGTTTAACCAACGACATGCTCATGAAGATGGGTCTAACCGCGACACCCAGGTGCAGGTTGTGTGGGGAGCAAACGGAACGCATGGAGCACCTCTGTGCACATGCGATGCGATGCACTGGCTGGTAAGCGAATGAGTCTCCTAGGGATCGGATATCCAAAACCAGAAGACTATAGGCTCATATCTCCTAGCCTCGTTGTAAAACTCATGAAAAGAGTTTTCAACGAGACTGGGTAGGAGTAAGTTATCTAGGGGACCACAATAGATACCAATGGGTCGAAGTGTCCGAGTTATTTCTCGGCCCCTGCTGATAAGATAAGATGGAACACGTGCTACTCTTTCAATGACTTCAAACCGTCTGATTAGTGTGCTATCCATCATCAGTGCTCGCAGACATCGAAAAACGTGTTACCCTAATTCAATGATAATCCCATGGATAAGGACTCGTTTTTCCTTTGAATATAATGGATTAAGGAGTTGTTTATCGATCGGAAATAGCTATGGCAATGCACTTCTGAAGTTCGTTGGTCTAACGGCAATCTCTCGATTCTATAGGCCAGGTTTTATGATTCCAGGTTGAGATTTCCTGTACGTATTTTATTGAAATGTATTTTAATTGAAATCGAGTATTTTATGATGTAATCTGATTTATTTTATTAATGTGGAAATGACGTAAGATTTATTTCAATATTGGAACTCTATTTATATAATCTTAGTACCTATGAAATATAGGTACCTAATAAAACAGCTAAGAAAGATATAAATTAGACTAGATTATAGACAAAGGAGTTTTCTTCCGCGGACGCTCAGACTGGAATGAGCTCCCCGCCGTGGTTTTCCCAATGGAGTACAGCATGGGCTTCTTCAAGAAGGGTGTGAAGAGGTTTTTTCAGGGTTGGCAACGCGCGAGTGATACCCCTGGTGCTGCAAGCGTCCATAGGCTACGTTAACCGCTTACCATCAGGCGGGCCGTATGCTTGTTTGCCACTTTAGTGGTATAAAAAAACTAAACAACATTGTTTCTAAATTATTATATTGATATTTATATGATACTTCCAAGTACCTACCTAGAAATATCATAGATGGTTAGTTACCAGTGTTACCACCATGTTGATACTACTTTCTAAGTACTTTCTAATTGAAATTGATTTACATAATCTCCATTAAATTTCCTGAAATAAGATTTCATAATAAATAAACTCAATAATTGACTTATTTTTCTCGAAAAAAAAAATCTTTAGTTTCGCTATCGTCAATCAAATTATAAGATAAGCAACCCTTAAATCAACTTTTGGACTGGCAGACCCCAATGGTAACTTTTATCTATTGTTACGTGTACTTTGACTGCAATGCAAATCAGGGGTCAGCAATTCCCACGTTGTGCGCGGTCAAACTGGTTTGAAAGACGAATATATCTGAAGATCTTCCTATTGTTTTCGTAGTAAATGACAGTTACTGTTGGATGCGGGTATATGGTTAAATAGACGATGTAAAGTGACGATAAAAATTACTTTGTTACTTAACGGAAGACTAACTGCCTCTCTGAAATCCAAATCAAAGTTAATCTATAATCAAAACTGTTGCCGTCTTTCTCATTTCAGATAACTTTGACAATGACAGGTATACTTTCAACATGAGATTAATTTTGATTTGACGGGCCAGTTGGCGCAGTTGGTTAAGGTTCACCTTACACGCCGCAGGTCGTGGGTTCGATTCCCACACAGGACATGCATTTGTGTGCATGAACATGTCTGTATGTCCTGAGTCTGGGTGTAATTATGTATATTAAGTATGTATTTACAAACAAAAAGTATGTATATGTATTATATCAGTTATCTGGTTTCCATAGTACAAGCTCTGCTTAGTTTGGGATCAGATGACCGTGTGTGAGAAATGTCCCGGGATATTTATTATTATTATTTATTATTATTTGGTTTTCAGAAATTGGCAGTAAGTTTGGCCTCTTGTGTTACAAGCAACAATATGGCTACGGTAACCGCTTACCATCAGGCGGGCCGTATGCTTGTTTATCGACTAAGTTGTATAAAAAAAAAACTAATTTTATCAAAGTTATCAGGGAGTTAATTTTAAGTTAGTAGGATACGTTTACCCGATATTTAAAATAATGAATGAATAAAAGATAATCAATTTCAGGAAATGTGATGTGGTATTTATTTTTAAATAAGGGCAAAAAATGCATGCATGAGTCGCGTTGATCATATTTTTTTTAATGGAAACTAAGTTGTTGCTACCTAACTAAAAAATAACTGCTTTTTGTTCAGTAAATCGTTGGGTAAACAAATCTGACAGTTTTTTTTCTTCATTGGACCACTAGCTAGGGGTGACAACAATAACGCAGTACCACAGAGTTCTGTACAGATATAAAGTGCGCACGCGACTGAGATGAGAAAAAAAGATTTGCTTAGGGTTAGTGTATCATAATAAGGTTATTGTTGAATGTATTCGTGTGTGATGCTGTTGGTTTAATATTTCATGTTTCATCACCTCTTTTATAATGGATCTCTATTTTTAACCGACTTCAAAAAAAGAAGGAGGTTCTCAATTCGGTTGTATGTTTTTTTTTTTATTATGATATTGGTAATAAAAATAAACATGCATTGATTTGATTCTGAATATAATAATGTATCCTTAGTACTAACTAGGTATACCTATATCACTTTAGATGTAGCACTAAAAGTTTAAATTTGGTATTTTTTTAGAAATAGATTATAGATACCATTATTTTTCTCGTTTTTTTTATTATATTGAAAATATTGCAATACAATTTTAAGTAACAATCTAAAAATATTTTTAAATTCAGTAACATAATTAAGTTATCAGTAAAGAATTGTCCTAATACATTACAAAAACAATCCCCAAAAAATTAAACATAAAAATATGCGGTTATACTATTTTAAATTCTCACAGAAACTAATCTTAGCGAAGTAACCGCTGTCACGTACGACAGTAAATTTGTCAAGACGGTCAAATGGCGGGTCCACCCTTCGTCCAAATGGCTAGACAAACCAGTTTGACCAGCTTGATCCAACGTGGGAATCTTTGTCCACTGTCTCTTGTCTATCCACCGATTTCTTGGGCTTTATGTTCAACTTGGCACATTTTAAAGGGTCTATCTACACTTGTCGCAGAAAAAGGGTCGAATACAATAGTTGCAATCTCCTTTGTTTATGGCATACGAATATTAAAAATTTAAAAGTAAATCTGAGATTTAATGATCTATCAATTATTTGTGATAGTGACCAAATTTCTTTACTGGTATACTATATTTGTGCCTTACTGGAAAGGAACTTGGTTTTATGAAAATAGTTTACTCAACAATAAATAAATATTCTGGGAAATTCCTCACACTGAGCTTCTAATATAATACCAGATAAATGATACTAGTATCTGTTTGTAAATACATACTTAATATACATAATTACACCCACACTCAGGACATACATACATGTTCATGCACACAAATGTATGTCCTGCGTGGGAATCGAACCCACGACCCGGAGCGCAATAGGTGGAATCTTAACCAACCGCGCCTATTGGCCCTTCAAAGTCATTCATGCCATATGCCATCATAACAGTTTAATATTATTACTCAGAAAACTCTACAGCAGTGTGTCCCATTTGCAAAGAATTACGCGACACATGCAAATAAAGGGTCATTCTTGTAGACTGTCCTTTCCCACACGAGGAAGTGGTCAAACTGGTTTTTGGGTGAACCCTTTTCGCAATTAAGAATAAAGGACGCAAGGACAGTGGTGTCTTCCTAGTCCATTGTCCAAAACTTGTGTGACCAGTTTTAGCCATGGGAATTTGCAAGTACCTAATAAAATTAGAAAGGATCCCGAGAACGTGGGTGAAGCGCGAGGGACAGCCTACTATATAAAACCCACAATGGAATTATTCCAAAATAACTTCTTACTAGGAATTTTCATATTTTAAATTCGGGGATTCTAATACAATTTAAATTGTAACGTCATTTCAAGTTCTCAAAAATTCTCTTCTTGATCTTTATAAATCCTGCCATTATTCTCGAAGATGCCGTATTGTAGAGTCCTTATAGTGGAATTGTATTTTACCATCAGAGAAACTAAATGGTTTTCCTAAGTTTCTCAATGGTAGGTATATAATTTTGAATCAGGGATTTCAATTTGAATTTTACATACAGTGAGACTTTTGATCCAACAGTTTCAACATTAGTTCTCCTAAAATTAGATGGGTTATTTATTTTAGGACCATGGCAAAAAATAACGTCCGTCGCGATTCGCGCTAAAAAATACTGCATCGATTATTCTTCGTTGTATAAACAACTCTTGACAGATTTTTTATATTCCTTGGACCACTAACTAGGGGAGACAACAATAGCGCAGCACCATACGTCTCCAGTAGTTCAGTACAGATGTAAAGTGCGCACGCGACTGAGATGAGAAAAAAGATTTGCTGAGGGTTGGTATTGTCATTAAGTTATTGTTAAAATTATTCGTGTGTGATGCTGTTGGGTTGATATTTCATATTTCATCACCTCTTTTATGGTGGATACTTATTTCATTATGTTGTCTACATATGCTATTGATATCAAAAACTGAGTTGAATTGATTGGTTCATGATAGGTAGAGTACTTTTAGGATAATGATCAAAATGTTTAATTTTGGTGTTTTTTTTCAGTAATCTATTATACGAGATTGCTAAACAATATTATGTAAGATCACAGACATATGAACAAGACTTTTGTGTGTAATATCAACTTACTAATGATATTCGTTAGACAATACATAATATTTGCCTATATAAATAACCAATGACAGTCATCGAGCTCTCGATGATGACAATAAAGATTAGTCACAAAAACACAATTACATAAAAAACTAGCTATGGAAAAATTTAAGGTACCTATATTTTTCAGAAAAATGTAGTGTTGATTTTTTAAGCTTTCTTTAAAAATAATAATTGCAGTTATGCTATTTCAACTTCTCACCGAAAATAATCCTAGCGAAATAACCGCTGTCACGTTCGACAGTAAATTTCTCAAGACGGTCAAAAGGCGGGTCCACCCTTCGTCCAAAAGGATAGACAAACCAGTTTGACCAGCTTGGTGCAACGTGGGAACCTTTGTCCACTGTCTCTTGTCTATCGAGCGATTCTTTGGGCTTTATGTTTAGCTTGGCACAGTGTATGGGGTTTCCTACACTTGTCGCAGGCAAGGGGTGGAATACAATAGTTGCAATGTCCTTTGCTTGTGACATACGGAAATAAAGAATATTGAAATTAATAAGTAAAATGAATTATTTATTCTTGTTCATTATAAGTTTTTTTTTATATAGTTTAATATAATGTTTTAAGAATATTTTGTATGTTTAATAAACTAGTTGGTTTGCAGTAATAGGTTTTGGATCATATATAAAATAACACCTAGCTAGATTAAAATAAATTTATATTCTATGTATAATTTTAATCGACCGTTATATTTTATTAGGCAGGTACCTACTTATGAAATAAATTTATTCAAATGCTCGGTAAAATCTTCAGCAGTGTGTCCCATTTGCAAAGAATTACGAGTTACGACACATGCAAATAAAGGGTCATTCTTGTAGACACTGTCCTTTCCCACACGAGGAAGTGGTCAAACTGGTTTTTGGACGAACCCTTTTCGCAATTAAGAATAAAGGACGTAAGGACAGTGGTATCTTCCTAGTCCATTGTCCAAAACTTGTTTGACCTGTTTTACTATGAGAAATTTGCAAGGAATAAAATAGATAAAAATAATGCCTTGAGCTCTTTGCAGAAGTCTTTTTTATACATGATGTCTACAACTTATTGTTTAGCTAAGCTTTTTTATAGTAATTTTTTGAGGTAATTTAATTGATTCCGTTCATTTTATGCACATCTGATATTATAAGAGGACAACGTAGTCAGAAAGCAAAATTCGCTTGGCTGTCTTGGCGGGGGGCACTCCCGTGACCCCTGATGTAGAGTTCTACCTATTGTAAAATGTTTGGATGCCAGCTCATAACGTCGCTAGAAATGTCAACGCCAAAGATCCCGATGCTCATACTGATTTTCCAGGGTTTCGTCAGCTTTATAGCTGGTGACCCATTTATATAATCCCTCGGGAAGCCCGTATGCTGGTAACTTCGATTGAAGACCCCGGTGCCAGACCCGATCGTGATGTGTATCTAGTAGTTTCCCTTTAGTTTTATTTTTAAGACAGACTAACTTAAGTAATTAAGTCATGCTCACTTTAAGGCCTTATATTGCGGTGCGCGGGCGTCATGTGACAAGTTGTCCTCTTCCCTCCAATATGGTGAGGAGTCCGATGGCTGCCACATGATTCACACTTGTGAACAGCTGCTGCGTGTGCAATGGGAGTTGATCTGCTTAAGTTAGAAGAAAAAGTATAAATTTATTTGTGCATAAATACCAGAATTATCTTAGTTACAATGGGAACGATGAAAGTTGCAGTAGTTAAAAATAACTGTGTCGCAACCCTCAGCGCCCGTTTCCAGACATAAACTGAAGTTTAAGTACTTAAACTAAAGTACTCTAACTTAAACTAAAGTACTCTAACTTAAACCAAAGTACTCTAACTTAAACTAAAGTACTCTAACTTAAACTTAAGTCTGGAAAGTTAGTTAGTTAGTTAAACTAAGTTTAAACTTAGTTTGCTATTTACTTATTAAATATCGAGATGATTCTGTCTAATTTGTAGTTTTACCGCCGCGCGCCTGGGCACTCAATTGTTGTTAGTTGCGATTAGAATGTAAATATTATGTTAATAAATCTAAGCTTGATTTGAAAAGATAATTGCTGAGTTAATTGCTGGCTCTTCTCGGTAAATGCAACCTTCCGTACCGGTGCCAGGACTCTAAAAGTTGCGTGTTGATCACTCGCTCCATGACTTTGAAGAGAACGATTTTGAATATCTTTTCCCTTTCGTATGTACTTTCTTAACTTTCGATGCAAACAAACATTCTAGACCAGGAGATACTGGCACACATTTCCTGTTAATTTGTACCAGTATGGCGACCCTTCAGGGGTCTAATTACGTAATGACGAAAAGGAAAATGATAGTTATAGCAAAGGTGCGATTAACGCCCACGCGATTGGGCCGCCGGTACCAGCGCTATGTCCATCATTTTCCTTATCGTCATTACGTAATTAGACACCAGAAGGGTCGCCATAGGTACTGGTACAAATTATCAGGAAATTTGTCAGTATCTCACGGTCTATTCCTCGTGTCACAATAAACACACCTTTTTAGCTTTTAATTATTTCTAACTCCATATTTTTTGCGATGGTTTTTCTATGTCTCATTGTAATTATTCTAGTTTATTTTATCTTTTTCGCAACTGCATAAATATTGTCTACCTACCTATAATTAGTTTCGATTTCTAAATTCATGAAATCTTGATTGCCTACCAATTGCCTTAGTGCAAATATTAGTTTTTTATATTTGTCATTGAGTAGAGTTGATTAGGTTTCAAACTCGCAATTTGTCAGACATTGCTTCGACACTGTTCTTGCGTATGTTTTGATGTTATTTTGACTTTGCGTAAGCCACCCAAAGAAGCGCAATTACCTTCATTTTGTGTGAATTCTATTACGCCGATTTCCCAGTCAAGTAGACGTGCACTCTGATTGGCTAAATGAAGGACACACTTGCTGTGATGTCCTTACTTTTGAAAATCAGTGCAAAATCACAGAGTAAGTAGTTGCGTAATTGCTCGGTATTACCCCTAACAAAACAATACATTCTAACAGTAGTACCTAAGCGATCTTTAGGACAAAGTGGCATATGACCGTTATGGCGACAAACTTTTCGGAAAAATCGAGTAGGAAAATGGGAACCTACCTATTTGAAAAGCATATTATTTATTTATTCATTGGTAGTGTTGGCACCAGAGGCGACGGTTGCACATTGCACAAGACCACCATTGTAGAATCAAGTGGCGGCACTTTAATACTTTATATACCTATCTGTTACTAAAATCATGACAAAATTCTAAAATTACTAGTTTCTATTTTTTATTTAGGAACATATCTGCCATCAAAGCGATCTTGAAGTATGAGGAATTTAGGATAAGGCTCAGTGGAGGGTTAGTATCAAGTGGGTACTAAATAAATTATAAAGTTTTTAAAACAATTAACCAAAGCAATTAACATTATTCTCGACACTTTCCTGTGTAGGATACACTACACAAACAGATCTCGATGCCATGTGATTGCCTAGCAAGACATAGGTATATCAATATTTTATTTAAAAAAATATTAATTGTTTGACCTGTAAAGTTTCGAGTAATTTGAATATTCTCGGAACCTCAAAACATTTTCCGGCAAGTGTTAAGTGTGATGTTAATGTGTTAGTAGTAGTATTTATTTACAGGAATGTTTTGGAGCCATATTTTTATATCACGAACATTTTTAAATGCGCGCCTAATTTTAACTAATTGAAGCAATTAAAAAATCGGCATGCTTATAGTAGTGACGCCCTTTTCTATTCATAAGGTGCAACCGTGAACGTGTTGAATTAAAAATAGGGCGGGGAATATGTCGTACCCCTTTATAATGATTCTAATACTAGATACAAAAGGATATGCAAATAAGTTCGAAACTTATATCAAATTTTTAGTGTGATGTCAGTGGTGCACAAGTCGTCACAGTAGCTACAGTATAGCTCCTTGAGGATCGAAATTAAAGAAAGTTTTTCCTGGTGATATTTATTTTCTAATAATTGGATTACAGTCAAGGTTAGTACATTTATTAATTAAGTGGTAAGTATATAATAATGGTTACATTTTAATAACTAGGTAAGAAGGTGGAAATGTTGCTTAAAATTAATGCAGGTAAGTAAGTTTAATAAAACATTTAAATGACTTTATAGATGAAAAACTTAGTGAAGTTATATATTTATGGGTTAAGGGTCGTTACTACGAGTTACTTTCTTGATTAATTTAGATGTTTTGTTTCTTTTTTAAGTTTTTTCAATTTTTTTTGTTTTGATTTTTGTTCCTTGAATAATTATTTATTCAGGCTCGTTCATCCTGAGGCGAGCGAAATCTTCAAATACGATGTTATCTTCCTCTTCATTGGCGTAAAGAGAATCTTCATAACGGTGTCTTTCAATGGATTGCATTTTCTTCATTGCATTAAAGCGTTGACGCTCAATAGTTCCTGCGCAAAGGGATTAGGTACTAAATTTGGGAACCATACCTTTCCAACAATGGGAAAGAAAAGATTTTAGTTATTAGTTAATGTATAGCAATAAACTAATATATCTTTGTGAAATGTCGTTACCTTCAGCTGGATGAAGTAATTTGAATGGTACATCAGTCACGAGTTCTCCACCCAGAGTGCCGCAGTTCAGTTTCACGCGAACCGAGTATGACACCACAATACCAATGGCATCAGCAGGGCATTTTCCTTCAGATACCAGGGTTGAACTTGCCAAGTTGACATCATCCTCCTTCAGGTGACCATCCAAAGCCACTCCTGTTAAAAATATAGTTAGCAACAACTCAACAATATTTCGCATTGATGACTGATAATGTCATAAGTTGATAATTACCGCGAATGTCCTTGTTGCTGCGAGCCAAAGGTACCAAGTAGAAGGATTTTGACAGGCTAGCTCCAGGAGTTACTGGGCAACCCTCACGGCTTTCCAAGGAAGCTACGTGGCGGCTGAATTGAGAGTTGATCATTGTAATTTCAACATGTTGAACAACCATGCAACGAATATTTCGCACAGATTTCCTTGAGTTATTAGAAACAATGACGTTTGCAGCAATCTTCTCGCCATGGTAGTAAATCTCTCTGTCCAAAGTAACTTCCAGATTGATCTTCCCATTGCTGAAGGTGAAACCCTTGCTAACAAGAGAACTGGGTAGACGTCGGCCACGAGAGGCTGGGGCATGTTGTAACTGCAGAAAAAATCCATGATAAATATTTTTTTAAATTATTATACAGTACCTACTCGTATTTCGAGAATGTACAATGTTTTTTACCTTTTTGATGGCAAGAGTGACGGAGCTCCTCTTGTGGCTTTTTTGGTCTTCACTCTCTGCGACATAAGTCCTTACGCTGTATTCGACTCCCATGGGTTTGCCTTGATCTTCTTCAGCAGGTTGAAGAGTTATCTAACGTTATAACATTTTATTAAAAACAGCACTTTTGAATTGTGTCTATTCAGTAATCTAAAATAAATTATATTTTACCGAGCTAGGAGCCATTTCAGGAAAGTTGAATGTAAAAGGAAAAGCATTCGGTCCAAGTTTCTTCAACAGCTTCTCTTGAACAGGTGTCAATTCCATCTTCGCATTGATCATGGGCACGACTTGATCCTGCCCAATCACCATTTCCTTGGAAAACTTCACTCCCATTACTTCATCTTCTTCTCTACCATAGCGGTACGTTGTTACAAGCTATAAAGTAAAATATTTTATTAAAGCTTAATTGGATATTTCCCAAGATATTTATTTATTTCTATAAGGGTATTTATAGCTAAGTAGAAATCACGTCTAATGGCAACCGTGATAAGTTGGGCTTGAATGACATCACAGTGGATGCAGTATACCAGTGCGTGTGTAGAAACTACAGTTGTTACTTTTTCCATGCCTACTTGAGAACTACCCTCAAGCTGAAAATCTGTCTCCAAAAACTAGACTGTGTTTTTTTTCGGTAGCTGCTCTTGAGAGCTTTTTCTATTCTAGGCTTTTTGAGCAATATTTTTATTATCTTTATTTTTAGTTTCATTTTTTCATAAGTAGGTACTGATTTTATCTATTCGATGAATATATTAATGTAGGAATGAGTTGTAGTTATTGAAACCTGGTTGATATTTATTTATTTGGTAAAATTTTACTGTGTGAAGAAAATTATTTAAATGCCAATTCTTTTGAAATTCTGTTTGCATGATACTAAAAGGCTTGCATGCATCCAAAATAGCCTTTTTTACTTTGACAACACTTCGAACCGTATCGCACTACACTGATTGTTATTAGAATTAAAGAAATATTATCACAAAACACTGCACATTATTTGTACCTGGCTGTACACTTTTCTTCCTTTCAGGTATTCGGTATCGACCACCACCACTCCATCAACGGGATCGCAGTAATCCATATGATCAATGAAGTCACGCTTGCCCAGGTAAACAGTGACTTTTCCATTTGGAGTAGTTTTTTTAAACACCTTTACAGCAACCACTAAGGCCAAAGACATGTAATCCAACATCTTGAATGTTTTATATAGTAGGAAAGTAAAATATTATTAAGTTTGTTAGATTGTATAAGATCAGATTGATGAAGTCTGAACGTTTTGAGTAGCTCACCAGGAATGATTGCTTTCAGGAAATTTGCCTTTTATATGAGGGAAACATGTGAGGTTTCCTGCAAAATACAATAACCGTCTAATAGGATTTTGTTTGTAGGCGTGCTAATAAGATTAAAGTTCTATGACGCATACAACTCGCATAATAAATCGATATGGTGTGACATCACTAATTTAAAGCAACAACAAAAATCGTTGCTTCTGTGAACACACATGTTTGACGTTTGTTTTCTTCTGTGACATTGACATTTGTTTGCGTCAAAGAAAAAGGGTTAGGAGCTAAAATATTGTTTTTTACCTATATTTTCGATTTTATATTCAATAGAATGGAAATATCTTCTAAGAATCTCATAAGGCTTTCATAGAACTGTTTTTCTATTGGATTATCCAAAAGAAATGTGATAAAGTGCGATTTGTAAGTATTATTTTTAGTGAAGTAAAATTGTTATATTGCCTTTTGTCTCCCTAACTAGATTCTTTTTGTTATTAACAGTTACACAATCAGTATGCCAACATTCCTGACCCCCGGTCGTCACGGGTACAGTGTCCGGTTCTCCCGGACGCGTCCGGATGCACTTGCAGTGGCTACAAGTCAATACTACGGCTTAGCCGGTGGGGGCACGCTATTCTTTTTAGAGCTAGCCCCAGATGGGAGTACACTGCTGGAAGTCCAGAAACTAGAGTGGTCTGATGGACTGTTTGATGTGGTAAGATATTTTTCACAGGTAGTCCTCATAAGGAACTTGCATTTCCTACATTATCATACTTGCAGATCTCCATACCAAGTATATCTTATTTGCAAGTAATCCCTGGTATTACTTTATAGTTTTTGCTGATAACAGAGTCAAATTCCAATAAGAAATTGCATGCAATGGCAAATTTGGCCCAAATAATGAAAATGATCCGCCCAAATGTGCTGTGTGTAGGAAGTACTTCTAAAATTTATTGCTAAAGCCACAGATTACAGAATAATTCAGATGGAGCGTGCGGAACACGAAAGTGAAGCCAAAAAAGCAAATACAAACTGAAAATCTGATACCTGGTATTCGTTTTCCAGTTTGTATTTGCCTTATTCTGTAATCTGTGGCTAAAGCATTTGAAAGAAGGAAAATTCCAGAGTAAACTTGAATTTCTATGCTAAAATTGTTAATGGATGCTTGTATCTCAGCAGCAGAGTTTCTTTATATTTTACTAGCTGTCCCACACGGTTTCTCCCACATTCCCAGGCACTTCCCCACTTCTTAAAGTAACCTATAATCATAAAACTATTAACCCAAAGAAGCGCAATGAAATAAATTTCTGCCAATTTCCAACCACCAACAATGCACTCGGATTGGCTAAGTCAACTACACATATGCTTTGATTGGCCAAGTCAAGAACACTTCAAGCATTGATTGGTCAGTACTGTTTTTAACAGTGCTATAACACTTCCTAGTTGCGGATTTAGATTATTCAGTATAACTGAACTGACGGGCCTGTTGGTGCAGTTGGTTAAGGCTCCACCTATCACACCAAAGGTCGTGGGTTCGATTCCCACACAGGACATGCATTGGTGTGCATGAATATGTCTGTATATCTTGAGTCAAGGTGTAATTATGTATATTAAGTATGTATTTACAACCAAAAAGTGGTAAATGTAAATATATCAGTTATCTGGTTTCCATACAAGCTCTGCTTAGTTTGGGATCTGATGACTGTGTGTGTGGAATGTCCCAGGATATTTACTACTTTAAACGGATTTTTTCTCAATGCCTGTAAACTATAACATGATGTTGCCAGCATGGGGGAAAGTGTGAGGTAAAACTAGTTTTCATAATGAGTTGAATATTACAACTCTTAAATTCACTATCCCAACCAACTTATCTATTATATAAGCATACAAAGTTGTACCAATTCCTAATATTCTCTCATACATGTGACGACCTTCCGTCTGCACAATGAAGCCAAACTACAGTTATGTGATGAACTTGTTTACCGCACCACTTAATAGGTTTACTTGTTTATTTATAGACAATTGACTTGGGTAACCTGCAAGAATTGCTTATGTTTTGTTTTCTCTATGTAATGTACATTGACACAGATTTATCCTGGATTAAGTTTATCTTACATGCATAAGAAGTGTTTAATATCGCCAAGCACCTGCCGGTGTTTCCCAAACTGAGTTTTCGCACTTAAGACCCAGTTTAATTTTAGGCTTTGTGTACTTACTACCTTTGTCTACATCACTTTTCATAATGTATTGTGGTAAAATAAAGATATATCTAAATTAAAAAAAAAAAACTGCGGTTAAATTACCCAGCCAGCATTGATGTACTTAACTTGTAAATTTAGGTTATTAACACACAAAGGAAACTACACTAAACTAAAATTGGGTCAGTAGGTTATGTGCAAATTAGAATGGCTTCCAAAACATTAGACTAGATATATATTCTCGTGATTATTATAATAAAAATATGTCTTCCTTTGCATTTCTAAGACTTCAATAGCAGTTGAGTTCTATTATTACCTTTCTACCCTATTGTAGGTATGATATCTGTATAGCCATTTGAATAGCAGGTTTTTTATTGTGTATTGGCCTGTTTTTGACCACAATCTCATGGTAAGTGATGATGTGGCCGAAGGTGATAAGCACACAAAGCCTAGAAGGAACTGGCTTTCCAGTGCAGCTGTCAGAACATACCAATAGGTGCTTGGCGACAGATTTTCAACTCGATAAATTCAGGCAGCAGCTATATCCGGCGTTTTTGGACAATGGACATTTGAGTAGTTAATGTTCTTCCATACAGATTCAATCAGTAGGTACCTACAATCTTTCCACTCATGAGTTCACCTATAATTTCTTAATTTTTATAAGGAACCTAAGTACAAAAGTTCTAGTTTCAAGACACTGGGTTTAAGTTGTATGCATCTTTTAATCAGTCAATTTATCCTGGTTAAAATTGGTGTAATTTGGCAGATAAAGAAAATGTTGCTAAAGAAATAGTAAAAGTGTTGCTAAACCCACGCAAATTCGTATATAGACATGGTCAGGCACGACAGACAACACGGCGGCGTGCGGCGCGGGGGACGGCGCGGTGGTGGTGTGGCGCGCGGGCTGCTCCGCGCCGCTGCGGGTGCTCCGCGCGCACACTAGCGAGGTCTGCTCCGTAGACTGGCCCAGGGGACACCTGCTCAGCGCCAGCTGGGATACTACTGTTAAACTGGTGAGCCCTACATTCTAGTTAAGGTACCTGCCCGGAGTATCCTCAGTGGTCCACCATATAGACCCACATTTTACAATCTCCCACATAATGTTTAGTCTATGCATGTATGTTTTTTTTAAATTGATGTGGAAGAAGTAAATCTTATAAAAAACTTTAAGAGCCCACAGTTATTCAATAAATAGTTGTATTCCATATGAGTTTAATGCAAAATTACCATATCTTTGTAATTAGGTATATGATATGATTTTCTGTAATCAAATTATACATTATTTTCACCATAACATCTTGTTGGAGTGTATTGGCTGTCTGGTTTAATAAAAAAAACGTTTTGTACTTGTATCTCATTTTATAATTAAAAAAGATTGTCAAGTATAATAAACCTTCTTTAAACTATCTAGGCCACGCAGTAACTTTAAACGATACAATGAATTCTTTATTTCGCTCGAATTGTGGTTCATACAAAATCTTAAATTAGTTTCTACTAGCAAGTGTTACATATAATTATCACACAATTTCAAAATTGGTGAAAAACTACAAATTAGTACAGTCTGATATAATAGAAAAAAAACAGCAATAAACAGATTTATCATCCACAAAATACATAAAACTACATATGCTGGGTGTAACAAAAGGTTATATCAATCCGAAAGGAGTGAAGAATAAAAAGTATAAAAATAACTATAAAAAGTTTCAACTCAAAATAAATTACTCAAAAATTCATACCAAATTTTTGCTTCCAAGTTTATTGAATTAAAATCATAATCAACATGTCACCGCTCAATAAGGGTCATTATAATCTTTGATTTTTTTAAATTTTTCCGATACACGATGTATATCTATGTCATTGAAAGTTATAACAAAATATGAACCACTGTAGTGGGACCCCGAGGCGGAGGCGTGCCTGAGCACGTTCGTGGGTCACTCGCAGCTGGTGTACACGGCGGCGTTCTCGCCGCACTCGCCGGCCACGTTCGCCTCGGTCTCCGGCGACGGCCACCTCAAGTTGTGGTCCTGCACGGAGCCCTCTAGGCCCGCTGCTGTTGTCAAGGCTCATGATGCCGAGGTAAGACTAACAATAAGTAAGAGTAAAGTTATGTGATGCTCATATCATGCAAAATGCCAAATGTTATGTCCATAATAATAATTAATAAAATACCCAAGGAACTTTAAATATGAGAAAAATTACAACATATTTATTAACCGCCTAAAATAGTTATAAATAAAATAATTGTAAACTAATTTACAAAAACTTCAACTTCAAAGTAGGTAACTAAGCAGTAATCAAATCCTGATCTGATGACAATGGGACCAAACGGGAAGTTTACCCCTCCAAACATAAAAAGATTTTTCCAAATAGGGTAATAAATGGCGGAGTTATGAGGTAACAAACATAACAAAAAAAAAACAACCGAATTGAGAACCTCCTCCTTTTTTGAAGTCGGTTAAAAATGCTATTATTGATTCAATGATTTTATATTATTATAATACTTATGTGCAGTATTTAATTGATAGTCATTTAATGCCGCTGCCGGTCCTTCTTCCTTCCTTTCTATAATAATAATAATATTGTATTAAAATTGCTACACCTTATCATAAGGTCATGTATATAATTGTAAATTTCAGATGTATACATTTGCAATAAAGTATTGAGTATAGTATATTTATTCATACACAAATATAACAGAACAGAAATTCTACTTGGAATTCATTGCTTCTTTGGGCCTGGATATAAGACAGATGCAAAAATACTTAGGGCTTGAATTTTATTTCGCGTCAAAATAAAGTTTATCTGTTAAATCTACAGTTAACCTTAATGTAAAGATATAAGGACTGTTTGAAAAACAGCGTGTTTATAAAATTTATTAATAAGGTTTTGATCCAAATTAAAAAATGCACTGCAATGGTAAGAAAAAAAACCAAGCCATTTGTTATTTGACAAGAAAGTGTCTCCTTGTCATTCTATGTTTGACTCTTTGACACATTGCTGTTTATGGATTATCAAATGTGATCTTAGGTGTTCCTAGTTAAAACAATAACATTTTGCAGGTACTATCGTGCGACTGGAGTAGAACAGAAACGCATGCGCTTGCGACGGCCGGCTCGGACGGCCTCGTGCGGGGGTGGGACCTGCGCCGGCTCACCTCACCTATGTTCACACTCAAAGGTATATTCTTTCACCCGCGTTTCCGGGATCATAAGTACCCTATATCCTTCTCCACACCATAGGCTATCTGCATGCCAAATTTTATCGCGATCGGGCTATTAGTTTTGGATTGATTCTTGAACAAACAAATATACAAATATAGAGCTGTTTTTGGGTCTATATTATGTATACAGGTTGGTTAATTAGATGGCAAATTTTATAACCTATGTTGGGTTAGTCAACTTAGGCTGAACAACTATTACTATTTTACTTTTTTCGAAAATATTTTATGTATGTATACTTTCCGATGATTTCTCTATGAGAATTTACCTGAAATGTGTCTTCTAAATTGTGATTTCTTTATATTGCAGGTTGTGAATGTGCAGTAAGAAGAGTGCAGTTCTCTCCACATGCGCCCTCTATTATTGCAGCTGTGTCTTATGACTTCACTACAAGGTATGTTACCTGTTATTATGTCCCCATGTTTCTGGATGTTTATAAAGGTGAGTATAGTGCCAAAGATTATATGGGCTGGTTAAGGTAGGAGTTACAGTCCTACAAACTTATCTGACCCGGTGAGAGAGGCGCTGTTGTCGCATTTGGTGGAGCAAACAACCAATGGCGAATGGCAGGCAGGTTGACATTCCAAACTGGCGTCGCTAGTTCCTCTTTTGGCCACCGGGCCAGATACGTTTTTTGCATTATAGATGGAGGTTCGATTCCCACCTCATACAAACATTTGTGCAAGAACACTGGTTTCCATTCTGTAGTACAAGTTCTGCTTACTTTGTGATGTGACCTATGTGAAGTCCCAGGATATTTATCACCCATGTTTTTGACCCAACTTTCCTATCTCCCAATCTAAGTACTGCCATCTATTGACGGAAACTTCAAACAGCTTACTGCAAATGTCAAAATTATAACCTGAAATAATATTTTCAGGATATGGGATCTGAAACGTGGTTGCGAGCCCTTAGAAACCATAAGACACCACTCTGAATTCACATATGGTTTGGATTGGAATTCGTTGAGGCCCCATCAAATAGCGGACTGTGGTTGGGACTCGCTGGTGCACGTGTTTACTCCACGATCTCTCGCTTGAAACCTTTATATGGTAAGTAGTACTAACTTAACGGTTAGCTTAGTTATTGATTGCATTGACACTATAAGACATCAGAATATTACATTATTCACACCTCCAATGGACACTCACTTAGAAAAAGGGTCTTGACTGTAGATAGAGAATTGTAGGTAGACGGGCTGTCAGCGTATAGCGAAGAAGATATAGTTCGACATAATTACAGATATGTATTTAGATTTTTATCGTATTTAGAAGAAATTATCTATTGAATTTGCATGATATTGACAGAAAATACACTTGAGTATAGTAATCCTTTGAGTTAAAAAATAATACTGACTGATGAAAGGTTATGTTTGGTTAATTTAGTTCACTACAGCTTTAACACCAAATTACACAATAATTCACCATCACTACACACTAAACAATATCTTTGAGAATATATAAAAAGTCACAAATAACATAAAATTAGGGTTTCACAGCTCTCATCAACAAATATCTTTTGCCTCCACAAACTCGTCTGCCCTCAGTGTCACTGAGGGCACACAATAAAAACCTATACGCGAGATAGGGACAAAAGAACATTTGTAATTATTATTATATGAGTAGCCTGTCTACCTACAATTCTCCATCTACGGTCTTGACAAACAGACAGTCAGATGGCTGGACAACAAAAGTAATCGGAGGTACAGAATCCTAACGGGTGGCAGAAGGCAACATATTACACTTATTTTTCATTCCGTTATAACATAATTGAAATTAATTTCAATATTTTTCCTGAATATGAAATACATGGAATAGTCTTGTACAAATTTTTTTTTGAGATAACAGCTTTCATGCACATTTCACAAAAAAAAATCTTCTTCCTTTCAGGTATCCAAGGCCATATTCTTGATGACGAAAAACACTGAGAACGGCTGTGTAAAGTTCGAATTGTGCCAAATTTTATTAGTGCACACTCCGTAGTACTTATTATAAATACATCAGGGTCTATATTCGCTTGAAACAAGCGATTTGTTGGTGCATTTAAATGGTTTTGGTGTGAAAACAGGGAGACGTAAAGTGGAGAGGTGATGGATATGCAATGTATTATTTTGTACATGAGTAAGGATCTTTATTTTCTTGTCGATAAGGTTTAAATTTTAACACATTATTTCACTATGTCAATTTAACACGAATGCAAGATTTCGTTGTGCATTTTTTTTATTACAAAAGCGATCTTATTTATCGGTACTGGGTGCATTTATATATATTTTATTGCACATAACTGTTAAATATAAAACTTATTTCAAATGTTAAATAATTTTAAGGTTATATTGACTGATTGTATTGTTTAAGCATTCCACGAAACAGGGAGGGGAAAGTTATGGGAGTAATGGTGTGACTGTTAATTAATCGAGTTTTTTTTTTACTTTCTTTAAATATAAACTGTTACTAATATCCCATTATTATATCAAATAGTATTACAGTGCAGCATATAAGTAACCAAGTTTTACTAATCTTTTTTTAAGTATAATGGGGTGCTAAAATGGCAGAAGCAAAATGGAATATTTGTAAGTGTGTTTAATCAGTTAAATCATTCTTTTTATGAATTATTTAATTTAATTTAAAAAGATGTCTCCACGCCTTTTTATGGTTTCTACACTATTTTACAGATCTCTTCTGTAGCTGTCATTTTATTATTCGGATTTAAAAAGAAACGTATTATAAGATCTCAAAGTTATTGTTCGCTAATCTATTTCTGTATTCCATATCTATATTATTTGATCAGTTATTTTATATTATACTTGTCATAATTTTTTATTGTAAATATTTTTTTGTATAATAAGATTTTTGTACACTTGTATAATTGTATAATATCTATATACAGACGGCAGTCCTGTGTATATTGTAGCTAGCTTGTTACACAAAATACTATTGGAAATTTTATGGAATAAAAACCATCGAGAGTTCCATACATTGATATTTTAGTCACAAACCAAGCATTCATTATGAAAACAAATAAATCCGTTTATCACGAAAATACGCGTCCTATTCAATAAAACTGAATGAATATTAATAACGTCTTTATTTTACCACGTTCGTTTAGTCACATACTTTTCAACGAAATACCATAATTTTTTTAATTACATTTTCATATTCCATAAAGTATTACGTCACAGCATATATCAAACAGAGCCATCTATTGACAATTTCTAGAACTTTAACAACGTATGTTAGTTTTGAGCCTTCGTAGTCTTCCCTCAATAGCAGAGAGCATGTAATAAACTGTTTTTAGATGTTCCTTATCATACTTGCAGATTTCAGTTAGGCTAAGAGCTGGTGATAGCATCGATGAAATGGGCGTGTGATTTTTAGTCTGGCAGCTGAGGTCTTCACGACCGCTAGGTATCATTGTGCACGCTTCTAATAATAATTGTGAGAGCCTCGGTGTCTCGTACAGTATAGAATCGTTAGATGGCGTTAGGTGTCTTGTTACTGGAAAAAATACAAGACAGTTTTTTTTTCTAATACAACATTGATATGTGCTTCTGCTTATATCATTATCAGGTAGAGGCCGGTTCTAACAAAGTAAGGAAGATAAAGTGGCTTATTAGTCAATAAAGGTAATTTAATAATTATAATATTTAATAATGTGAAGCACTTTCTGGTGGGGCTACCATGACAAATTTGAATGAAAGGGCAAAAAAAGTTGCCATCAATAGGGCGATTTTTAAATGGCGCCACTGGAGTTATTTATTTCGAAATTTTAAAGCTATTTTATTATTATTGTTATGGCATCTTATGGTCATTTAAAAATAATTACTAGATACCTGGTGATGAAACAATTGAAGAATATAACTCAAACTAAAATAATTGGACTGTTTTACAAAAAACTTAAACCGACTTCAAAGTACACTAAGAAGTTATCAAATCCTGATCTGATGACAATGGGACCAAACGGGAAGTGTACCCTTCCAGATAGGGATTGCAAAATCCGGATTTTTTTCAAATCCGGATTCACGTTTTTTCATCACCTATAAATCCGGATTATCCGGATTTTTCGAATTTTTGTATTTTTTTTGCAATCTTTTGTAATTTTAAATTGTACGCGTAGTTTATGCTTAATTATTAGTAGTTTGAAGAGAGGTGTTCTATTTTATTGTATTTCCATTGCTTGCTTTTGAAAAAAAATTGGATCTTGTTAAAACAACTGTATTTTTAGGTATTACATTAGACGATAAGTTACAATGGGGTCCACACATACATAATCTAGTGAATAGACTTAGTTCTGCAGCGTATGCAGTGAAGAAAATCCGTTCTCGCACTGACGAATTTACGGCAAGATTAGTTTATTTTAGTTATTTTCATAGTTTAATGTCTTACGGCATCCTCCTTTGGGGCAGCGGTGCAGACAATTTGCAATAGAATTTTTATCCTGCAGAAGAAGGCTATTCGCGCAATATATAACTTAAAGCCAAGAGATTCCCATAGGGATAAGTTTAAAACCATAAATGTAATGACAGTGTCGTCTCAGTACATATATGAAAACTTAATTTATGTTCAAAAAAATATACTTAACTTTCCTACAAATAGCGACACTCATAGTTTAAACACTAGAAATAAGGACAAACTTGCTGTACCTGTAACACGGCTCATCAAAGTTAGGGATTCTTTTAAGGGGCAATGTATACGCTTCTATAACAAAGTACCCAAATCAATTCAAGAACTATCTGTGTATAGATTTAAAAAGTTAGTAAAACAAAAATTGTGTAATAAAGGGTACTATAAAGTTTCCGACTTTGTAGAAGACAAGAACGCATTTGAATGAAGTGTTCGCTTTACAGGCTATTTTAATTTAATTATCTAATATTGTCAAATTTATTATAAGATAATTAAAAAAAATATATCCTTGCTGAGTTTCTTGCCGGGAGTCTTCTCAGTTTATGTGTATTACGAACCGGTGGTAAAATCAATTGTAACGTAACGTAAGTGCCTTATTAAGGGTTATATTGAATATACAATTTTTTAATTTGAATTAAACTGCAAGTACTATTTTTTTTAAAATGGGCTTGTATTTGGCTACTGAGCCGTCCATAAAAGATAATGACGAAGCCTAAGGTGGAGCACGCTAACCCAAATGGAACCTATTCATTCTGGCCGTGAAAGTGCCTAGATTCTAAGAGTCAGGAAATACAGTCGCCGGAAGCAAATTCCACTCACTTGCTGTCCGCATTATAATTGAGGATACAAAAGAAAAATTTCCCCGTGTCTTGTGGTTCGGAGTTAAAATAGGGATGGTGGTAGGAATAAGGTTGAGCAATTCCTGCACACACTCTCAAAACATATCCTGTACAAAACCGATAAGGCAAGCAACCTTTCTTCGATGGTCGAGCCTCGTGAGTTTCGCCATAATTAGTCTCATATTGGATGAGTCTTCTGGCTCGGCGGTTTATTGAGTCGAGGGCGAGAGCCTGGTGGAAAGGGCTCCGTTTGGTGGTGAAAAGACACACCTGCGTCTTGGTAGCATTAAAAGTGACCAGATTGGCATTGCCAATCGGAGACTGCCTGTAAAGTTACGTTCAAACGCTCTACCATGGCCTCTCGCAACAATTGGATCTATGACAACGGTGCTATCGTCTACGTACCCAAAGATACCGGGATTCACCAGATCGTTAATATGCAGCAGAAATAAGGTTGCAGAGAGAACTGAATCTGATCTCTGTGGAATTGATTGAAAAGGTCCGACGAACACCCGTCTATGACTACATGAATAGACCGTTCGCTCAGGAAATTGGAAATCCAAGCGCACAGACCACCAGACATTTCATATTAAGGAAGCTTGCTTAGAAGGCTGGTGTGTCAGACCCTTTCAAATGTAAAATATTTCTGAGATCAGCCGATGTACAAAATGCTTTCAGCGGTAACCCGACTATATAGAACTATCATTCTTGATATTACGTTGTGCAAAGAGTTGTAACTCGCGCCGCACGCGCATCGCCTCCATCTAAGACTCACTGGCCGACTTAACTATTAGCAAGATGGATGAGCGGTAGCAGCTAGCCGCGTGTGTGCCGAGCGGTGTATAGATTTCAGAGTAATACTGACCTAAATCTACTGGATATTTAATGATTTTTTTTAGTTAAACATCAACTATAATCAATTATGATTAAAATCCGAAAAAACCGGATTTTATTCTCAATATTCGGATTTATAATAGGCCCCTAAAATCCGGATTTTTCAGTCATTTTCGGATTTCGAAGTATCCGGATTGCAATCCCTACTTCCAGACAAAAAAATGATTTTCCAAATCGGTTAATAAATGACGGAGTTATGAGGTAACAAACATAAAAAAAAAAAAAAAAAAACACCCGAATTGAGAACCTCCTCCTTTTTTTGAAGTCGGTTAAAAAAAACAGTGCAGCGCAGATTAAATACTTTTTGTTCTACGGCACACAAAATGATCTTCTCAGTTGGAGCAAAATACAGATGGCGACCTGTCCTTAAAGGTTTGGTAATAGAACCTACTCTTTCGGCCATTAATTTCGATTTATTTTGTCCATTCAAATCTGTCATGGTGGCCTTGCCAATAAGTGCCATACTAACGGTTCTGTCTGACGAGGTCAAACTTTTTGGTCAGCAAATTGCTGTAGTACCGACACGAACCCACCAAATGTGTTCTCACGCACGATTCAGCTATGTCTGTGAAATAACCGATGAGCATCAATTCTTAAAAGTAACTAAGGTCAAAGCTACTGTTATCACCCCAGTTCAACTGAGAAGAACTCAGCAAGGCTACATAACAAATTTCTTTCCATGTGATATTACGAGATTCAAATCGTTACATACTCAAGTCAGTGGCCGTACCAGGTACACCGAGCACTCTGGCGCGGCAGCAAGGGCATGTTTGAGTGTGGCAATCCACCATCGAAGCGTATTTGAGGGGAGAATCTGAAACTATGAAACGAATTGACCATCTTGGTTGGTGCCTAATTAGGAACTAGTATTTCTATTTACATAAATATAAAATAAAAATTTGTACATACCTATTGATACTTATGTAAGTACTTATTGATACTTACGTACCTATTGATACTTACAAACGTACCCCTTCCCTACCCTACCCTAAAAGTATCATCACAATCTGGTCAATGGTTTCGGAACGCATAGAAGCATTTTTAGAGATATAAACCTTCCTTGAAAATTATTCTATCTGATGTTGAAAGCCGCATCCAAATCCGTTGCGTGGTTTAGGAGGAGTTTGCGGATAAACAGACAAGACAGACAGACGCAGAAAGTGACTTCATTTTATACTATTTAGATTAGAGATATCAAATTTCGTTTAGGTGGGGCCATGGCTGGACCTTAACCCCCTTATCAATAAATAAGGTGTAAATCAGTCTTGTAACACCCAGGTATTAAGATAGCCCCAGCTCTTTTTGTTTATATGACATTAGAATGTGACAGATATATTTAAAACCTAAGTATTACTATACTTGACTTACACCTTATTTCTTAATAAGGGGGTTAGGGTTGAAGCCACGTGAATATGGTCTGAACTGACTGTCCTTTAATTTAATTGGTTCTGATTTATTGCAATCGGCATTTGCAGATTTTTGAAAAAAGGTACAGTCAGCGAGAAAACGGCGATTTTCGAAAAAAATATATTTTCAAAAATCGCTGTTTTCTCAATAAATCAGAAATTAAAGGACAGTCAGTTAAGACCATATTCGCGTGGCTTCAACCCTTAAGGTAGCTGCTCTTACTGAATCGTCTTAAATTTCCACCTTATAGCGAGTAAATGTTATACTGTACTAGATTTATCCGCGTTTTCTTTTCCAACGCAGTGACAATGTCCCTGCAGTTCACGGCCGCACTGGGAAGTAAGCACAGCGACCGACTTCTTATCGGCGGCGCTGAGTTTCATCGCTTTTTCTATCTCTACGTGTACGATAATAATACCAATTAGATATCTACCACTTGTAAAATACATCCTACGGACCGCTTGGGTATGTTATTCATCAGTTATCTGATATTCATAGTACAAGCTCATGGGCGTCGCCAAGGGGGGCAAGAGGAGCAGTTGCCCCCTCCCCTTCTAGAGATTAAAAATTTATGTGTTCTTGACTGTAGGTACCTACAATTCACACTTTTTACATCCAACAATATCAACTTGCCCCCACCTGGGCTATCGGCTGGCTCTTGCAAGCTCAGTTTGAGTAGTAATATCGAGCAATCCCATTCCCCAACTAGTAATTTTGAACAGTAAGGACCAATCACTGAATCTAAATGTTTAGTTTGTCCTTGACATAGCCAATCAGAGCGCATTGTAAAAAAAGCCGTGTAAAGAAGATCGAATAGGACTTACCAGATTTATCCAAACACCCTTTCTCAATTCTTAAATGAGTGAAAAAGCAATCAGCTGGCAGGTCGTAGCCACACGGCGAGGTAACCGCCGCGATCGACCGCGTATCTGTGTTGCTAAATTTTTTAGCATCAATCTCTACAGGAAATAATTGTACTTTTTTAAGGTTAAAAATAAAAATCCAACAACTGCTTAAAGATTAAAAGACAGTCGCCGATAAACCGTTACACAAAAAGGTTGAATTATTAAATGATGTACAATCCGTTGAAAAGTTCAATTATACAGGAAGATCTATTCTTCTCATCATCATTAGTCATTTTGAGGCCACTGCTGGACAAAGGCCTCTCCCAACGCATGACACTTGTTTCCTTGCCAACCGCATCCAGGATTTTGAGTTAACCAGTCAATATCTGAGGGGCATCCCACATTACGCCTCTAAAGACGCGCTCTTTCATTTTTCGTTTATGATCTGCACTCTGCAGTAGTTATGTTTGGACTTTTGTGGCGATTTTGGTGGATCAACTTCTGCCTTGCATAATAAAGTGTCAAGTCAAGTAATTAACAGTTTAGAAACTTGACGAAAACCTGACTGAATTAAGCTATACCTACTAAAGAGACTCCCAAGATTCCAAATCGGTTGTAGAGTCAATTGTAACAGGGTCTAAACTGAATAAATAAGTTTGAGACTTACCAGCGTCAACCGTTTCCTTTAATGGTAGCCTTGCGTCCTGTCTAGACACACGTTTTGTAGTTTCGTAAAGTGCTTTGTAAACTAAAAAATATAATGAGACGTTAAGGACGTAAAGAAGCATTGAAATTACCTAATCATATCATAGCGAGCTATGGAACGAGCTATGCTCGGAATTTCTCTACGGTACAGGGTCCGAAATGAGGACATTCGTAGGAGAACGAAAATGATGGACATAGCTCGTAGACTCAGTAAGCTGAAGTGGCAATGGGTAGGCCACATCGCTCGAAGAGCCGATAACCGATGGGGAAGAAAGGTTCTCTCATGGCGACCACGTACTGGTGCGCGCCGAGCGAGACGACCTCCCATCTCGCGCAGGTGGACCGACGACCTGGTCAGAGTCGCTTGGCGCCGCTGGATGCAAGCGGCCCAAAACCGTTCGAAGTGGAAATCAATAGGGGAGGCCTATGTTCAGCAGTGGACATCCATGGGCTGACATGATGAATCATATCTATCAAGACCAAAGCATTTTCGATAGATACTTATTCCGTTACTTTGTGCGTTTGCTGAATGCTGTAGTCTTGGGTTTGAATAAGCTCGAGTTTTCTGTGAAGATATACGGGGTGAGTACAAAATCCGTCGCCAACTAATGACGCGTTAAAACAGCTGCACTTTAGAGCCAGTTCTATCAGAGTATTTGTTTGTGTGCTTAAATAATTAATTAGCCATATCAAAACATAGGTACCAACTATGAAGAAATAAAGGCCCTCTACATCTACAAGCCTCTTCATAAGTAAAAGTAGAAAACAAACGACTGAAATGAAGTACTAAAACATGTAACAAACATCCGAAGTGTCAATGAAATCTCTCAAAGCACTTTCACCCAATTACGTCCGAATAACCTCATTAGTATTGCAAAATATCGTAGATAAAGCTTTCGACAAAATTGATTATCCTTACCTTTGGGTGATAGAACCCCTCTGATCACTTCGTGCGGTTTCCGATGGGAGGCCGAGAGTGAATCGAGACGTGACGTTAACACTCCAATGGAATGACACAATGGACGCTCACGTTTGCTTGACTCCAATTCTGTAAATATTAAAATATCTGTAGTTATTTTTGATTGATTTAGAATTTAGGTAAGTACCTATTATCCTCGAAACACGATGCATATTTGAGTCAATTCATTTTAGATTTTCCATTCTTTCATAGATCTTCTGATCTATGAAAGAAAATATGCTACAACCAAAGATTTTCATAGGGCATCGTGCCTCTACCCAGATGGATAATCCGCCTTACAAAAGCATGACATTTAATTTCACTCCGCTTGAGGGGCTCCCTGAGCAAATCGCTCTCAGTTCGTACTGCGCACGGCTGTCAAATACTGTCAATTCTGGCTTGTTTATTTCATGTTCCCATAGAGGCGACTATCCTTCTGGACGTTTTAAATTCTTTGGCTACAACGACAAGCAAACACTTCTGTCCTTGCTTATCCTTATAGCAGTATTGATCTTTTTCGATATTATATGAATTGATTTCTAATAAAGTGAGCAATAGAGTATGAAAATGACGCTGTATTAGTATTATCTCTACTATCCCTTATACTTATATATTTTATGCATGTTTGTTGGTTTGTCCTTCTGCCACGCAGAAATGGTGCTACGCAAAGGTATAGTTTATAGGTTAGAGAGTGACATACGTAGCTAGTTTGTGCTTACTTACCATCATCGTGATACGAAGGGTTTATTTGTACACCCACATCACACGTTGGCTTGTGAATCACGCACCGGGGTTCACCATAAACGAATATACAATCTGAAAACGTACAGAAATCATTATACATTCAGACAGAAAAGATGCACTGTAAATAATGGTTGCCAGAGTCCTGTCCAAACCTGTTGAGTTGTTCCTTTTATTATAATTATCGCAACAAGGTAGAGTCGTTGGAAGCACACATCTTGATGTCAGGACGCCTGCTGATCTTAGTTGATTCAATTTCTGAGTCATTGGCTCTGTCGCTAAAGCAAAAGTCATTTATACCGACATCAATTAAATTCATAAATACAAACAAAAAGGTACTAGTAAGAAAGCCTACCGATTTAGTTTTCTTATTTGTAATGTTTATCGTGATTGTAAATTTTTTTTTATGTTTGCTATCCAACTTTACAAGTATAGATAATTTGGAACTGGGCGGTGCTGTAGATGGCACTAGAGAACAAATTAACGAAATCATAATTTTTATAGGCGTTCGTAACGTATAAT
Organism: Achlya flavicornis; assembly: GCA_947623365.1. Classification (NCBI taxonomy): domain Eukaryota; kingdom Metazoa; phylum Arthropoda; class Insecta; order Lepidoptera; family Drepanidae; genus Achlya; species Achlya flavicornis. The sequence continues at coordinate 4,173,175 of OX392474.1, forward strand.
ACAAATGCAAAGGTGAAGTTCTTGTATACAAATACGAATTTGGTGATGCTTTTATGGTTAATCGGTATGAGATTTATTACAATATCGTTGGTGCCTATCTTTGACGTAAGTATAATTTAAATGGACTTAGCATCGGCGTTTGTGATAAACTGATTAATGTTATTATGTAGTTTGATGCTACAATATTTTCGCGTTAAAAGGTTTGACGTGCTATGTCCATAAAATAAATAGGTATCATCCAAATTATATTTTTCTAAAATATTACCTGCATCATGTATATCCGGGCAAGTTTGAAGAGTGCATTCTTTTAATTCTTTCGTTATTAAATTGTCTGAAATAAAATAATCTACAGATTTCACTGGTTATTTTTATTGTATAACTATATGAGATTTATTTGGTAGGTACATACCTGACGTTACTTTGTCTATCATTTCAACAATCTCACTTTTTATAGGTGGTACATCTGTATTTACCGGTTGCCGATTGTGTGGAAACACGTTGTTTAGTTTATCTTTCAATGATATTGCGACGGGTGTTTCTGAAATGGCTGTAGTTTCAGGATTTTTACTTGCATTTACAAAATGTTGCTCAAATTTCTATATAAGAGGGAAAATGATTTACCATAATTATTTCTATGAAACTCCACGTCGAATTGCGTTGCACATTCTACTGTTTCGGGTTTCCTATTGAAATCGATGGGATATTTTGATGAGTCAATTGCTGATATAGTATCTTCTAAATTGGATGGTTTATCATCTATAAGCGATTGATAATCTGAAAGAATGAATAAAAACTAAAAGATTGAAATCTCTGAAGTTATGATTCATATTGGCCCTGGAGTGATAATAATACCAACGAATTGCAAACTTATATTCCCGAAAATTATTTGTTCGTATTCTGTAGAAGAAGGCCAAGCAGCGGACGACCTAATACTGGTATTAATCGGATATCAAATTTTATTTAAGCAGTGGCTCTATCAATGCGGTGACAAGAATAAAATATTACGTTTATCCAAAGATGTGCATTTCTTAATCCACTTGGCAGCATTAAGATCACTAGAAAGCGTAGAGTTAGTCACTGGCTGATAACTTGAATCGACCAGCAAACTGCTATTTCTTTGCGATGTTAGAAGTGATACCGGTGTCACTTGCCTATGTTTCTGATCTGAAATCAATCAATCAAATTGTTTGGTTGTTGATTTATTTAATTTCAATATAACAACAATGACAACGCACACATTTCTTTAGCAAATGAATGGAACGAATTCAGTTCCAACTTGAAGCACAATGTTGTTTGGTTTAAGCTTTTGTATTGGAGCAAATGCCTGTATATATTATGCTTATAATATACGGGGGGTGTATACGACAATACGACATTAAATGAAACCACGTAAAGTACTCATAAGTACTATCAACTTTTACTATGGGACCAACTACGAAATCGAAAAAAAATATTACCGACTTATTATTATACTAGCTGCCCGGCGCGACTTCGTTCGCGTGGTGCTACCCTACTCTACCCTGTGATGCTACCTTACCGTGGTGCTACCCTACCCTACCCTATCTAAACCATCCAGGGAGTTAATTCTACTGTACGTGTGTATGTCACTGAACTCCTAAACGGCTGGACCGAATGTTGATAATATAACCTAAATACCGACTGCAGCGCCATCTGCCGGGCTGATTTGTAAATCTAAACCATACAGGGCGCCACCCAAACGAATACAAAAAAAACATTCAAATCGGTCCAGCCGTTTAGGAGGAATTCAGTGACATACACACGTACAGTAAAATTTTATATATAAAGATAGGTGTCTCGTCGGCAAAAATGTATGAAAAGCTGTAAAAATATGCGATTTCGAAGTTGGTCCGATAGTAAAAGTTGATAGTATTTACTTTACACGGTTTCATGTAATGTCGTAGGTATTGTCGTATCACCATTGGCACCATCTTTTACATTTGCATAAAGCTACATGATGTATTACCTAGATTTTCAATAGATCTCCAAGTCTTATCTTTGCAATTGCAACTCGATACAGTTTCAGCCATTTCGTCTATTTGTTGCGGCAGCTCAGTTTGTATGGAGCACTCCAAATCTATTGAACATGAACAGAATTCAATCTTACATTCGTTCGAGCGATTGGTAGGTAGGTACTTATTGCTTTTTATTTATTCATAGAGAATATCCACTTAAAAGTGCTTACCGCGTACTAATCATGTTACATTTCGATTCGATACATTTTGGCAAGGTTATAATAGTTTGGGAGGTAACAACGTGTTAGCTTACTTGATATGGCAATGTTTTTTTTTTTTTTTTTTTTTATGTCAATAGGTTGACAAGCGGGCAGAAGGGCCACCTGATGGTAAGTGGTCACCGCCGCCTATGGACATTTGCAATACCAGGGGGATTGCTCTTTTTACGCCTTTTTTGAAGAACCCCATATCGTAGGGCTGAGGGAAAACCGTAACGGGAAGCTCATTCCACATCCTAATGGTCCGCAATAAGAACGTCCGACTAAAACGTTGTGTGGACGATCGAGGCGGCTCGAGGATGTGAGGATGAACTCCACATCGCTGGCGAGCAGTGCGATGGTAGAAAGGTGATGATGGCACCAGGTCAAAAAGTTCTTGCGAACACTCCCCATTATACAGACGGTAGAACACACAGAGCGAGCCTATATCTCTCCGAAGGCTGAGGGGTTCTAAACCGCCAGTGAGTATGGGATTGTCAACAATACGAATGGCTCGCCTTTGCACCGAGGCAAGTGGATCAAGCTGATAAGCGGGTGCGCCTGAGGAGAGAACAGTACTCCATATGCGGTCTAAATCTTAGTTTTAATTATGTTTTTAAACCATTGTAGAAAACTATACTCACTTTGTGTACAAATGTACTCTGTATCTGTTCCATTATCATAGCACAAAGGTGAGCACACGAAAAGTTGATGTCCTAAAAGAAGTATAAGATTTTTATTATGTTAAAACATTGGATATATAATTTGATTAGCACTTTCTGAAGCGCTCATGGTGTAGCACGATAAGTCGTTCTTAATCGATGGTCAAAGTTAAGCAATCAATGGTGAATACGTTATCCGGTTGGTTTACCGAGTGTATAACAATTTGAGCGTTTTTGTTTCAAAAGGCACGTCAAGCCGTTTTATTTAAGCTGGGTGACCAGAGACAATAATCAAGACGCATAAATTCCTCTAGCAAATGAATAAACAGTTCTCTCAGATTGTATGGAACTCTCTTATTCAAGATAAACAGAATTCAGTCTTATATTCCTACGAGGATACTACTTTTTATTTATGCATTGAGAATCTCTACTCGTAAGTGCCAACCGCGAAATTATTCATATTTCATTTCGATTCGATACATTTTAGCAAGGTTATAATAGTTGGGGAGGTAACGCCGTTTTGACTGTTAGTATCAATAAAAAAATTAAACCGTTGTAGAAAAAAATATACTCACTTTGTGTATCAATGTACTCTGTATTTGTTCCAATATCATTGCACAAAGGTGAGCACGCGCAGAGTTGATGTCCTATAAGATTTATATTATGCTAAAAAATCTCTGTATCTAAATGTTTGGCGGAAAATTATTCAAACAAAATTTCGCTTCTTTGGGTTTATTAACAATAGATATCCTCTTAGCGTGATTATCAGTTTATATGCGCTCATGATGTAGTTTGATAAGCCGTTCTTAATCGATAGGTAAAGTTAAGTAATCAATGGTGAGAGCGGTAGCCGGATGGGATGCCTAGTGGTATTTCAATAATAAATAAAACAAATGCAGTTCAACTTAAAGCACAATTATTTTCAAGGTTTTGCATAGGAGCAAATTATTAAACCGTAATAATATTATAAATGCGAAAGTGGGTTTGTTTGTTTGTTACGCCTTCACGCCTCGATTACTCAACGGATCATCATGAAACTTGGCACGCAGATAGGCTTTGGTATGGAGAAGGACATAGGCTACTTTTGATCTCGGTAACGCAGGTTAAACCGCGAGGGCAGCTAGTAGGTAATATATAGAGCATTTTATGCTTTGCATTGAGCTTGCGGCGGCGTCGTGTGACGGGTCGCTCACTTCCCTCCAAAATGGCGAGGAGGGCGATGGCTGCCACACGCGTCATACTTGTGAACAGGTGCTGCTTGTGGGGGCTGGTCTGCTTAAGTTTGCTATTTATTTACTTAGTAAATATTTATTCAGTCTTCTTTGTAATTTTGCCGCCGCGCCGGGGCACGCAATTGTTTTCAGTGCGATTAGAATGTAAATATTATGTAATGAATCTAAGCTTGTTTTGAAAAGAGTAATTGCTGAGTTTATTGCCGGCTCTTCTCAGCAAATGCAACCTTCCGAACCGGTATTAGAGTATTAGAGTCAGACTTTTCATGAGTGCCTGCGAAGGTCTATTTGAATAAATGATTTTTGAATTTGAATTTTGAATTTGAATTTGAATATCTTTACTTGTATTAGGTAAAGCTACGTGAAATATTACCGAGATTTTCAATAGATCTCGAAGACTTCTCTTTGCAATTGCAACTCGATACAGTTTCAGCCATTTCGTCTATTTGATGCGACAGCTCAGTTTGTACGGAGCACTCCAAATCTACATAAACAGAATTAAATTTTATATTCCTTCGATGATTGATAGGTACATAGGTACCTACTGTTTTTTATTTATTCATTGAATATTTCCACTTCAAAGTGCTTACCACGAATTATTCATGTTTAATTTTAATTCGATACATTTTGTAAAGCTTATATTGATTTGGGAGGTCTTCACAACAACGTTTTGGGCTTACTTGATTTTTAGCAAAGCTTTTAATTTAATTTTTAAAACCGGTGTAATTAAATATACTTACTTTGTGTATGAATGTACTCTGAATTTGTCCCAATATCATTGCACAAAGGTGAGCACGCGCAGATTTGTTTTCCTTTAAGAATAATAAAAAAAAAACCTGTTAAAACATCGAGGCAATTCATTTCGGCAAGTAGTTCCAAACCCCATTATTAATAAATAAGGTGTAAGCCAGTCTTGTAACACCCAGGTATTAAGATAGCCCCAGCTCTTTTTGTTTATATGACATTAGAAAGTGACGGATATATTTAAAACCTAGGTATTTATAATGTCCTTGACTTATGCCCGGTTTCAATAAACAAAAACGAATCATTTTGCTTATCAATGGTACGTTTTCTCAGAAACGCTTCCTTCCGCGGACGCTCAGACTGTGGAATGAGCTCCCCGCCGTGGTTTTCCCAATGGAGTACAGCATGGGGTTCTTCAAAAAGGGTGTGAAGAGATTTCTGCAGGGTCGGCAACGCGCGCGTGATACCCCTGGTGTTACCGTAGCCTATGGCTACGGTAACCGCTTACCATCAGGCGGGCCGTATGCTTGTTTGCCACCTAAGTGGTATAAAAAAAAAAAAAAAGGTATCAAGTTGAAAATAATATCAAATTCTCATGTCCGCCCTTAGAGCAATAAAAAATCAAATTTCTAAGTCAACGTAAAAAAAGATACGGCCGTTTATGCCGCATATTTTGACGATCACAAGGGAATCAAAACCTATGGGGTACTTCCGGTTGATCTAGAATTGTCAATTTTGGTTAAAAACAACCAATAAACAATAATGGTTTGATCTTATTACAGCACAAGTACAGGGAAAATTCCGAAAAGTAAAAAAAGTTGAAAATTAAGGTAAATTTTGGTACTTAAATTAATCCATATCTTTTTATCGTGTTGACTCAGGACCTTCATTTTTATACACCTAATAGGGACTATAGACTTCAGTAACTGCTATAAATTTCAACTTAGTAGGTCAACCCGTTCGTGAGAAAATCGGTGGTGACACACGGACAAGAGAGTGATCTTATAAGGGTTCCTTTTTTACCTTTGAGGTACGGAACCCTAAAAAAGGACAATTCGGATATGCCACCCATGCGACGCCGGGCACGAAAATTAGCTTTAAAATAAAAAGATGTTTCGGAACATACAAATGATGTCTTTTCTTTAGCAAATGAAAGAACCGAATGCAGTTTCAACTTAAAGCACAATTTTGTTTAGTTTAAGGAGGTTTAAGCTTTTGCATAGGAGCAATGCATAAACATAATGTTTCTAATAATATATATAGAGCATCTTGTACAATCTTTACTTACATTAAAGCTATGTAAAGTATTACCTAAATTTTCAATACATCTCGAAGACTTATCGTTGCAACTCGATACAGTTTCAGCCACTTCGTCTATTTGATGCGGCAGCTCAGTTTGTACGGAGCACTCCAAACCTATATAACATAAACAGAATTCAATCTTATATTCCTTCGAGGGAGGTACTTACATACTGTTTGATCATCTCCACTTATAATGGTTTAGGAGGGCAATGTTATAATGGTTTGGGAGGTAACAACGTTTTGGCTTACTTGATTTTAGTAATTTAATGCTTAATTCTCAGACCAAGAAAAAATTATAGACGGAACGGTCTTGTGTTCTTAAGTGAGGCAAGTAATAGGAAGCTGGCGTTCTTGTAAATACATGGCCTCACACACACATATAGAACATAGGAAGCCGATCGGTTGTCATTCCGTATTGAGACGTTGACAGTGACGATAAGGCTCAATACCATTTGTGCCTGCTTGGGCCAGTACTGATTTTACTCACGCACACGTAGGAATTTTTTTGCTTCACTTTCTTGTAAGGTGACACTCCGTCTTGATTTTTTTATATGTCTATGGCTTAATCTTAGTTTTTATTTAATATTTAAACCCTTGTAGAAAAATATACTCACTTTGTGTATAAATGTACTCTGTGTTTGTCTCATTATCATAACACAAAGGTGAGCACGCGCAGAGTTGATGTCCTATAAGAAGAACAAGATTTTTATTAAACAATGGCTATCATTATCTTGACTGGCAGTTCTGTAACACTCATGGTGTAGCTTGATAAGCTGTTGTTAATCGATAAGCAAAGCGAGAATGGTATCCTGATAGGTGCCCGCCTAGATGACATTTCAATTTGAGCGTTTTTGCTTCGGAAAGTCCTCGTAAAACCGATGGTCCCAGTTATCACTTAACCAAATTAGAGGTCTCCTAGCCGGCTTGAAAACTCCAACAATACGTTGACCACTAGCCTACCTCCACTGACCTACAGTGGGCTGGTGTCATGGAGTATTTGCCCATTCACTTTCACCCTCATTTGTGAGAGAAGGCCTGTTATCAGCAAAAAAACGTTCGGTAAACATCATGACTATTACAAAATTTATTACGTTATTGAAAAATACCTTTATCATAATTATTCTCAATGAGAGATTTCTTTTCAAATTGCTGTGATTGTTTTTCCAAGGAGCGTTGTGAGGTGAACATTGAAGTGCATTTGTATTGCGCAAGCGGCTCTGGTATTGTTGCTGAAGATAATATCACAAATACTATTAGAACCAAAAATCCGTTAAATTCGTAAAGCTCGAGAAAAAGGATCACTTTTCACTCTCCGGCGCTTCGGCGATTCGATAATTTTTTTGTGATAATTTTTTAGATTTAGAGTTAAAAATAATAGGGTTCTGTCGCTGTGTTACGAAAGTTGCACTTGAGAGCCGGTTTCCTTCTATGCTTTAAAACAGGGGCCCAAGTCTGTCCTACATTTGTGTTCCAGTGGACTATCAGAGGTGTCATAATTTTCAGTTTTGGTAGTTAAGTAGTGTCGAAAACCATTATGAATTTAGTATACAAAGCACTTTAGGTCAATGGCAATAGAGTTGTAATTGGATCGTGTCAGAATGGCATATTAGTTAAAATAGCAGATTTGGCCCCCAGGTCGGCAATTACAATTGCCCTGGTGTTGCTAATGTTGACATAAGCTAAAGGAAGCTAGCTGGAGTGCCAACCAGTTTGTCAGCATTCGGAAATAAATAAAAATATAACTACATTTACAATAGATGATTTAGAATGTATGTATTAATTTGAATTCTTTTAAAGTGCCCAAATGTCGCATAATTTCGCGCCATATTCTGAATATGGGATGAGTAATACCCGTCATAATAAATGCTTCTATACAATCTCGACGGTTCCATGCCATTAGGCGCAATTGTAAAGAATTTCGTGGAGAAAGGGGGTTAAAAATCTCCCGCACTTACACGCTCGTAAACATGCGTGGTAGCCGTAGGGGTGAAATAAGACTTGGCGAATGATGATATTAGTTGGGGTAGCTGGGGACAGTTCGCTATTTAGGAACCTTTGTTGAGGTAATGCATTGAGAATTCTTTTCCTTATTTGTGAAAATTACAGTTTTATATTTGGAACCGGTGCAGCGGCGGTAGAGAACAATGATACCAACTAATATTATAAATAAGAAAGTGAGTTTGTTTGTTTGTTACGCCTTCACGCGTCAACTACTCAACGGATCATCGTGAAATTTGGCATGCAGATAGCCTATGGTATGGAGAAGGATATATACTATCCAGGGAACGCGGGTGAAACCGCGGGGGGCAGCTAGTAATAAAAAAGAGCCTATATGTTTCAATATAACGCCTGACGGCCACTAGGGCACTGAATTGAGCCAAGACCCTATATATATTTAATAAACGCTGAGACGTTATTACTCCCATTAGTGAAGTGTTTCGATTCGACACGGCGCTTAATTTCCGTAGTACGTTTCCTTCACCATGAAATAATCGAGCTATGCTTACAGTCAATATGAAACGTCAATCGAAAAAGAAAATTATGTAACGATTTTTTTATTTTTTATCAGTATACAATAAATAACATGGCTTATTTAGAACGAACCGGTAAACAGAACATAGCAATCTTAACCTCTCAGTGGTGAATACATTCGTACGGATTTACCATTAGCAATTATGGTGAAGATAATCATTGCTATCAAGGACATGTGCACTTATTAAGTAAACCATTTCGCGGGGCTATAATCTTATCCCCCTTCACGTAAAATATTAGAGACAATTATTTCTATTCTCAACTCACCAATATCGTTGCACGTTGTGACTGTTTGCGTGATCGCTTCGCGATAAGAATGGCTGAGTGCAAATGACGTGAGAAGCCGACTGTGGCCAATACACGTCGAACGTTCCGTATCAGAATCTGAAAGCAGTAAGTATAGTTACTTTGAGTATACTTAATTCGGGTTATTATTATCAACACAATCTCACCATGATAAGATATGGTGTGGAATCGAACAAACTAACCCAAAAGATAAAAAAAAATACGTCATAATTGGGCAATTATGACGTATTTTTTTTAATCTTTTCGATAATTTCTCACCACCGGAAATTGCGCTCTGATAGACTAATGCCCGTTTCGATAAATAAATACGAATCGTTGTTTTTTTTTTTTTTTTATGTCAATAGGTTGACAAGCAGGCAGACGGGCCACCTGATGGTAAGTGGTCACCGCCGCCTATGGACATTTGCAATACCAGGGGGATCGCCAATGTGTTGCCGACCTTGTAGAGCTCTTTTTACGCCTTTTTTGAAGAACCCCATATCGTAGTGCTGAGGGAAAACCGTAACGGGGAGCTCATTCCACATCCTAATGGTCCGCAATAAGAACGTCCGACTAAAACGTTGTGTGGACGATCGAGGCGGCTCGAGGATGTGAGGATGAACTCCACATCGCCGGCGAGCGGTGCGATGGTAGAAATGTGATGATGGCACCAGGTCAAAAAGTTCTTGCGAACACTCCCCATTATACAGACGGTAGAACACACAGAGCGAGCCTATATCTCTCCGAAGGCTGAGCGGTTCTAAACCGCCAGTGAGTATGGGATCGTCAACGATACGAATGGCCCGCCTTTGCACCGAGGCAAGTGGATCAAGCTGATAAGCGGGTGCGCCTGCCCAGAGGTGCGAACAGTACTCCATATGCGGTCTTACTTGGGCTTTATAAAGCTGTAGCCGCTGGAGTGTCGTGAAGTACCACTTAGCCTTATTCAGCACACCCAACTTTTTTGAAGCCAGTTTGGCTTTGCTCTCCAAATGACCTCGGAACTGGACATCACTCGCAATATCGACACCAAGGATCCCGATACTCTGTGCGATGTTGAGAGGAGTGCCTTCGAATTTTGGTGCTACTACGAATGGGGTTTTTTTCGCGGAGAACGCGCAGACTTGTTTCTTCGAGGGGTTAAAATGGACTAAATTAAGTCTCCCCCATTCCGAGACCCGCTCCAACGAAGTCTCGACTTCAGACACAAGTCGTATTCGACTTTCCTCCACCGTGGACCGAGGGATGTTAGCACGGCCGGAATATTGGGCATCCCCAGTGCTGTCATCCGCATAGCAGTGAATGTTGGCAATTTTCAACATATCATTGATATGCAGGATGAACAGTGTGGGTGATAGCACACAGCCTTGCGGTACGCCAGCATTGATATTCTTGATATCGGAGCAGCATCCGTCAACGGCGACTTTGATGCTCCGATCAGCAAGAAAATCAGACACCCAAGTGCACAAACCCTCGGGAATTCCGTACGACGGCAGCTTCGATAGAAGTGCCCTGTGCCAGACCCGATCAAAGGCCTTAGCGATATCGAGGCTAACTGCCAATGCCTCGCCTTTACTCTCTATGGCTTCAGCCCATCGGTGCGTCAGGTAAACAAGAAGATCACCAGCGGAACGACCGTGACGAAAGCCGTACTGGCGGTCGCTAATCAACTGGTGCTCCTCTAGATACCTGAGGAGCTGAGTATTGATGATCCGCTCCATCACCTTAGAGAGAAGGGAGGTTATCGCTATTGGCCTGTAATTGGACGGATCTGTTCGGTCCCCTTTTTTGGGAATCGGATGGACAAGGGCAGTCTTCCACGAAGAAGGAACACGTCCGGCGGTATAGGAGAGTCTGAATAGGCGCGTCAACACTGGAGACAACTCTGGAGCACACGTCCTAAGCACAATGGCGGGGATACCGTCTGGCCCACTCGACTTTCGGACGTCAAGGGAGAACAGAGCTCGTCGGACCGCGATTTGCGAAAACCGGATTTCCGGCATTGAGCTGCCACAACGCAGGATGCTAGGCGGTGTGGCTCCCCCGTCGTCAAGTGTCGAGTTAGCTGCAAAGAGGGCTGCCAGTAAATCGGCTTTCTCTTTTGCAGTGTGGGCCAGAGAGTCATCCGTTGTGTGCAGCGGAGGAAGCGATGACCGACAGAAGTTACCTTCGACAGCCTTGGCGAGCGACCAAAATGCTCGACTTCCAGAAGGGAAACCTGCAAGCCGATCGCCAATCCTGCCGATGTGCTGGAACTTCGCTCTAGCAAATTGCTTTTTGCTGGACCAAGAAGCAGAATTGTATGCTTTTCTCAATTTGGATTTATCCGGATCATTTTGAGCATGCGCTTTAGTCCAGGCCCGGTAGGCAGCTTGCTTAAGGCTAGTAGCCTTTGCACTGGGCCCATCGAACCAAGGCTGACTCGATCCTCCAATGGGCACCACAGAACATGGAATAAAACATTCCATGCCCTGCAATACAACATCGGCGACTAAGTCTGCGCAGCTGTCCGGATCATCCGACGAGAAACAAAGCTGCTTCCATGGGTAGGATGAATAAAACTCCCGCAGTCCATCCCAATCTGCTGACCGGTAATGCCAAACTTTGCGCGTCTCGCGGGGTCGAGATCTTCCTGGTAGCGCTAGTGGCACTTCAGACTGAACCAGGCAATGGTCGGACGATCCAAGGGGAGCACCGACGGAGACCTGGTAATCATCTGGGTGTGTAGTCAGCAGAAGGTCCAGCAGAGAAGGCTCGTGGTTTTCGATATCAGGAATGCGGGTTGCATCCTGCACCAGTTGCGAGAAACCATAAGCCAGAGCGAAGTCATAAACGGTTTTCCCAGCGTGGTCGGTCCGCGAAGACCCCAACCATTCGCTATGGTGGGCGTTAAAGTCTCCGAGGACAATCACCTCGGCTGTGGGGTACCGTTCCAGCACAGTGTCGGTCGCTTCTTGGACGCGTTCAAAGAAACGAGTTGTCTCAGAGTCGCCGCGATGAGACCTGTAGAGGCACGCGTATATACGGGTGGACCCACCGTAGTCCACACGCACCCAGAGAGTAGACAGGTCTCTGTCTTCCAGGTTATTTAGACGGCGACAACAGATGCCCTCCCGGACAAACATGCACACCCCGGCCTTTGGAACGAACAAATGTTCGAGATTGTAGCCGGGATAGTGAAGATACGATGTATCGCTCGGGCAGGTTATCTGTGTCTCCGTCAGAAAGAACAAGGCCGGCTTCGCCGTCTCAAGATGATGATGGACGGCGTTGATGTTACTGTGGAGTCCCCTGATATTGCAAAAGTCCACTCTTAATGTGGAAAGGGGTGCCGCTGAAGTAAACCTTTTTCTTTTAACTTTAACCATTTTTAAAAAACCGTAAAAAAGATGAGTTTATTGGAAGTGTGCAGTTTATATGATCGCGGAGGCAAAGCGCAATGGTTGCGGGTCGACCCGAATGCGGCGACAAGTTGTGGAATTGACATGGGGGACGGAAGGGCCCCCGGTCCCCCCCGGGAGTGCCTGTCTGGTTCCACTCCGGTCTCCTCCCCCGGCAGGACAGACACTCATCGGGATTATGCGCCGGTTGGCGGGACGGCCTCCTGGGCCGGAGCTTATAGGTAATGCCCAGGTTCGGGTCCCCTACTAACCGGCGGGCGGCCAGCGGACAGCCGTTTCACCGGGTCTCCCTGGCCCCCATGTCAACCCAACACGCCACACACATCAGAGATCGCCCAAATCGCATCGCTGGACCCCACCATCATACATGCCGCACACTTCGGATGTAGGGGAACTGGCTCTCGTGAACCCTGCCGAAACACAGCGAACTGCTTCACGACAGACTCACTCACGAGGGTGGTCGCTAGCCAGTCGGGTATGTGAATATCCTACCACCAAGCCGGGCGGCGTAAGAATTAAATGGGGCCACCGCCTGTCCACCACAACCCGAAACGGGGTTCAGTATGAGCCAGAGCCTCGTCTGTTTATCAGCAGGGTGTACCACGAGCAGGTGAGGTTGGCAGGGATCCAATAGTTGTTGTTTGGACCCTTACACCCCTAAACTGTGCTTACCAATGGCAGGTTTTTTTATTGCCAAACTGGGCACATAGATCATTTCGTAAGCTTTCATATGGGACGGTCTACTATGCAAAGGTTTGAGGTTTTTGCTTCATTATTAGTAAAGATATAAGTAAGAGTCTTAATTCTAACCGATAACGGTCCGTAAATTATAGAAACCGGCCATCAGTCTAGGACACACTAAATATGTAATTGCAGTGATGGTCCTTAGTATTCAAAATCAGTGCAAAATCACTGACTAGTTGTGGAATTGGATTGGTCGGTATTACTACTCTAAAGACATTTTTCCTTGATGGCCTGTTCTTAGTAAGAATATCTAGAAACTTGAAAAGGATCTATTTAAATATATAGGTTGGTGAGTGAAAATTATTTCGACTAAGGATTTCCGAAACCTGCGGGAAAACCTATCTAACCTACATCTACGTATACCTACTTTATAATAACTGATACAATTTTAAAGAGAGTTTCGTGAGTTTAATTGAATGTATACGAAAAACGTTTTACCTTTTTCCAACTAATTTAAATTAAATTAGAGAGGTACGGGATACAGTATGACAGAGTTAAATGAATGATGTTATGTTTAACAATGCCTTGAATTGAATATCTGATTTCAGTTTTCTAAAAAAAGTTACCTGTCTCAATAAATAAATTGGCCAAAATCGGTATTAAGTATTATACATCAGCAAAAGAGATATTAAGTGTTGCTCAAGACAGATAAATTGCATCATTAGCATGAGCTCTGTTCGACAATTATAAGCCGAAAATATAAAGACATATTTCATGATTTATTATGAAAAAGATATTATTAAAAAAGTAACTTTTCACGGAATACACTTAAGTAGAAATATGTCGCCAAACACCTATCGGTGTGTTCGAGCTGCACATCTCTTTTATAAATCCAGTCTTCCTTTCTAGGCTTTGTGTGCCGAACTCATCGGCAACCATAGTCAGGTTGTAAAAACAAAACACATTAAAAAAAAGCCACACATCCACAGAACAGAAAAAAAATCTGTTTCGTGCACACATCAGTGTACCATCCAAAAGCAGCCGTCCGGCCGCACTTGTTGTTATAGAGCGTTGAACGAAACGCGTAAGCGCCATGAATAATCATGGCGTTTTCGACCTTTTGGTCGCGAGAAAACTACATCTAAAAGCGTTCTAGCATACTTTAAGGTTCTAGCATTTCTATGCTATGTGGTTCTAGCGCTGTATATTACAACTATCTTACTTACTTTAGACGTCTATTTTTTTTTGTTTCAGCGCTATATCAAACTTTAGTAAACCCTAATCAAAATGGAGCATGATCTTTGCTTAGGATAGCTTCTCTAATAATAGTTCAATGGTAAAAATAAAGAAAACTCACCATTGCGTATATTTTGATTGCTAAATTGTTGTGAAACATCAAAACGATTATGTATTGTTGAAGTAGGCCGATCGATGAATTTAGAATCTCGCTTCGCTTTAATTGAGGCTTCAGTTGATATACATTTGGTGCATGCTACTGAAAAATAATAAACAGATTTATTCGAGGCAATGAAAGTAAGGAGGCAGACAACTAGACTGTCTCTGAATTGAGACAAGGAATACACAGCGTTCAGATTTTGATTGCCTACCATCTACACTTCTATAATAAAAATAAAAATATATTGTTGGTAGGTTTGTAGGATTCACAAAAAGGAAGCTACATTATCTAATCCTTCCCTACCCTGGAATGTTATCTTTCCTGAGAAAGTGAGTGACATCGCGGGAGACAGCTTGTAGTATATAAATAAACTTTACACCTACCTTGTTCTGATTGAACCCCAAAATTTGTTTGTTTGAAATTGCTTTTCACATCAGTACAAGTGGAAATACATGCGTTGTTGATTCCTTTTGTATCTGAAAAGATTTATCATATTGAGAGATGTGATCAATTTTGATTTATTAAAAAAAAAAATATGATTAGGTACCAGTTTTCTTAATGCTGCGCATAGAGTTCTGTGTAAAGATGCGATTATTTAATTCATGGTTGGAATTTATAGCCGTATTTCCTGAAAATGATTGAAACATTTATTATGTGGGCAAAGGAAAACTTTCGATGTATGTAACAAAAGTAGAAGAAAAAAAAGAAGACTTAATTTACCTGTAGTACTGTAAAAAGGACATAAATCATTTGTGGCACAAAATTTGTCATGTCCAAAGATACTGGTTTTTGTATCGGTTCCTGAAATAATAGGGGCTATATTCTAACCGTCTTACTAATAAAAATATGGAACACGGTTGTTTAACAGCTGTATAGTTATGCAGTGTGTAAGCCTTACACAGTTGCTATACACTCCCTTTACTAATAATCAGTGTGTAAGCGTTGTATAGTTATCTATTTTTTAAAACAAAAACGACTGGCAACTTTTTAGGAACGTTTTGAAACTAAAACTATCTAACTTTAAAATACGGGAGAAAATATGGGGAAAAATGTGAAAACACCAAAAGATACTGAAAAATAATTATATAAAATATTAATCATATCATAAAAATCAGGTTTCTTTTTCTTAAGACTATTTTTATTTTAATAATTAAACAATCAAATTACTTTTAAAAAGCTTCAACTAGCTAATGGTGGTTTTGAACGAAACTGTCTTGTGCTTATGGCTACAGTAGCCATTTAACCAAAGAAGAAGAAGAAAGAAGAACGTCATTGTCAAATTACAAATGTTACGTCAACAAACGAAGCCAATGACTTCAAAACTAAGGATACACCTACCGGAACATTTTGCATAAAGTTATCAAAATCAAATAAATTGTAAATTTTTGTTTTATTTTATCCATAACTCCAGTATAAAACACAAGCCTTTCACTACGCAACTAGGCATTTTTATGGCAATTATAAGCAAACAATGAACGAATGAACTGTTCCGTGGACCGCAGTATGACCGCAGTCGACTGAGTCGCTTTGGCCCTAAAATGACTTTTTAGGGCCAGCGCGTTGGTGTCATTTTGTTGCGCGGTTGGCTTGGTCTGTAGTAAATGGACACAACACTTGATTGTCAGACACAGCTGATCTATTGAAATCCGCCATAATGTTCTTATACAAACACTAAACAAGGGTCCTGGCCCGTGTAAGCCCTGTGTAAATTTCCTAGGTAACTAAAACACGTGTATACAGGCTTTGTGTCAAAAATGTTTTTATTAGTAGCAATTATCCTATAACAGATGTGTACACCGCGTTTAACTTTTTATTAGTAAGGCTGTAAGTACAAAAACTTACCTACCTACTAGATGTATTTTCAGAACATAATTGGACTGTTTTACAAAAAACTTAAACCGACTTCAAAGCAGACTAAGAAGTAATCAAATCCTGATATAATGACAATGGGACCAAACGGGAAGTGTTCCAGACAAAAAAAAAAATTTCGAAATCGGTCGATAAATGGCGGAGTTATGAGGTAACCAAAGATTTTCATAGGGCATCGTGCCTCTACCCAGATGGATAATCCGCCTTACTAAAGCATGACATTTAATTTCACTCCGCTTGAGGGGCTCCCTGAGCAAATCGCTCTCAGTTCGTACTGCGCACGGCTGTCAAATACTGTCAATTCTGGCTTGTTTATTTCATGTTGCCATAGAGGCGACTATCCTTCTGGACGTTTTAAATTCTTTGGAGGTAACAAACATAAAAAAAAAAAATACAACCGAATCGAGAACCTCCTCCTTTTTTTGAAGTCGGTTAAATATATGATAAATTGATAGATATATGTAATATACAGAACATACTACATAGATGTAAGATTAAAAGGAAAGCCAATCATAGAATTGTCTCACACACACTTGACTAGGCCATGACTCACCAGATTCACTCAGATTCTTGGATGGTGATGGTAAAGGTACAACTTATGCCACATGTTTATTTTTTTAGAAGAATTCGGGGATGACCGAAAAAATATCGATGGATTGTGTGGAAGATGATAATGTATGATGAGAAAGGAGTCAATGCTACTTTAAAGATTTAAAGGCCAAGTGGAAGAAGCGTGTATACTGCTTCGACCCAAAATAATTGTGAATAGGGCATGTGATGAAAAATGAAATAAAAAAAGAAAACAAACAAGTCTGTATTATGCAGATAGTCATAATAAAGAAATCTTTAGGTGAAATGAAAAGTAAAACGTAATAAGTTAACAAATAGCCGTAGGGTGTGTATCTTGTTATGATAATATTACGAACGTAGGACTAGTCTACTTTTTTTATTTAATTTTATAGCTATGTAACTCTCTCTGTAACAATGTGACGTTAAACAAAAAAAAAAAGCGTCTTCAATTTCGGTAAATGGAACATCATACGTCAAACAGAATTGTTATGTGAATAGGCTTATATTTGACTAAAATCTCACCACTCACACACTCACCATGGTAAGTTATTATGTGGCCGATAGTGGTAAGCACGTATAGCGTATAAGGGAACTAGCTCTCATGTGATATAAGATGCCTGAACACAACAGTAGAGCACGCATTAGAGATGCTAAGCATGCAACTGATTTACAACTCCAGGCTGGTAGCAAGATAGGCCGGTACTACAGTGCGGGGCCACCGAGAGAATGCGTATATTGGCAAAATCACGGAAACGGCTGATCTGATTAAGATGCGACTTTCATTAAACCATGCCTAATAAATTTTGAACCATGCTGTGAAAGTCCTACCGCAATATGATTAGCTATTTCCGAGATTAGCCCAACATTAACAGTTGTCAGAAACGCACTCTCGGCCGCCACACTGTACATAGTACCACCACTTATGGTTTCCTCACTATGTTTTCCTTCCAAGGCACTTCAGTCACTAAAACCATGTCTGGTCAATCACATACATTTTATAATTAGTGTAGAATTCACACGTAAAGATGTCGCTACAGACATCGTATGGACGGACTGAAAATTAATTCTTAGTCAAAACGCTATTAAATCACTTTTTATTGAGATTTATTGCAAAGGAATACAATTTGATAATAATAATTTAATTTAATTATTTTTTTTAAACTCGTATTTTCAATATTTGCAATTTATTTAATTTTATTTGAATCTTTCGACCTTACATAGATGGCCTTACCGTCGATTATTTTTATTTCTTTTTATCGTCTAGGACCGAAACAATCAAATAATAATAAAATAAATCTAATATTAACCTGTTTCTAATAAGCAGAGACTTCAACGGTAAATAAATATAGTCTAAATATTTTGAAATCTACAACGATTATTTTTAAAAGTACAATGGGCAGTTTCGTACCAATTGTATTTCATTTGTTTTTATGGGCTTAAGTCTGTATCTAGCTAGTGCAAGAAAACGTATAGTGGTTTCATTTATTCAACAAAATATCAAATAAGAACAATTATTAAGTCTTTTGTGGTCAAAAGGACGAAGCCATTCGTAAATCACCGACCCTGCTCACAAAATTTATGGAGAATCGGATGAGTAATTTGACCTGTAGTGGAGAACAGCCGGTTATCTGGACATACATACGAAAGCATTTTTGTCCAAGCTGAAACGGAGACTCTTCGCTTGCTCGGTATTAAAGTGATTTTTAAAACATATAGAATATTAAGAAATTGCTATCTTGACCTATTTTTAATCGTTCCATAATCAGGGCCGGCAATAGCCTATATAGCGCCGGGTCAGGCCTCTGTCACTTGCCTATATCTACCGCGATAAGCATCTACAGCTCGCTTCGAGCTGGGCTCGACTATACTGTCGGGGCCGCCACGCGCTTGCGAGCACACTGTACGCAATTGTGTCGGAGCCAAAATCAGAATGCGTGATTATTTGTTTTCTTGTGCGATGTTAACCTATATTTATTTATCAATTATCACTGCACTTTGTTATAATGGAGAACCGTAACACTAATAATTTGAGTTTAACGGCTGTCGCAATAAACAGATTTTATTTAAGTTGTTGGTTTTTAAATTACTGCAAGATTCTGAAGTGTAAGACAGTAAGTACATATATTTTGTTAATTTTACACGGTGTTTTTATCAGTATCCTAATTAATTAGGTGTAGTTGATATAGGTAGGTAACCCTGACGGTCGTAAGGTCATTTCGGTAAATTATAAATACAAAGGAATTAAATGGAATACTAACAGTTATATAATCACCAGAGTGATCGGAAATTCTGCAGTTTCAAGCAAGGTCTTTTGGAAATTTCGCAGGCTTCCCAATTAAAAAAAAACAACTTTCGCTCAAACAAATGCATATGTAATGAAATTAGACGCAAACGGCGCGAGCGGGGCCACAGGCGGGGCGCATGCGCGATGTTCGTAATTTCGCATTCACTACGAACCGTCACAACCAACTTCATACGCATGCAAGGCTTCATTATCTCAAATATCTCATACTGTTGTGCTATATAAACCAACAATAGTTATATCTCATTATGGATAGTTTTTCATAGGTTAGAAAGAGATACACTCGCTGGCAACGAAGCCCGGTTGCAAGCCCACGCGTGCGAGCGAGACGCCTTGACTGACCGTGCGAGTTGGTGCGAGGCGGGTCGTACCGTACACAGATATAGATATACCGTACCTACCTAGTTTTAAACCGAATGGTGTGTATATAAGGCGCCTCGGGGGTTGATGACATCGAAAAGCAATAATAGCGAAGAGCGCGAACTTTTAAATAGTTCGGAAGTTTATATCCTTGTTCGAGAATTATTTTAGTAGGGCAAGCCCGGCTTTTGGGCTTGTATGGACGTACCGCCACTGCCCGAGGCGCCTTATATACACACCATTTAAAACTACGACTGATACACTACTGACGGATTTATCTACATTCACTGTTAAATACTACAGTAACATATCTCTCGGCATGCCCTATTCTGAAACCCTAGGCACGCCACTGCATCGAGAGTCAAGGTGAGGCATTGGCAGTGAGCCTAGATGTAGCGAAGGCGTTCGATCGGGTCTGGCACAGGGGTCTTCTAAGGAAGTTACCATCATACGGGCTTCTCGAGGGATTATGCAAATGGGTTGCCAGCTTTCTGTCCAGCAGAAGCATAAGAGCCGTCGTCGACGGTAGCTACTCTAATAGCATGGACATGAATCCCGGCAAGGCTCTGTGCTGTCCCCAACACTGTTCCTTCTACATAGCAATGAATGCCGTCAATAGACAGCATATCATTCATTGCTATGCGGACGACAGTACAGGGGACGCTCATTATACGGGCCGTGCAAATCGTTCCGAGGTGGAGGAAAGCCGCGAACGGCTGGTGTCTGAAATCGAGAGTACACTAGCTTGTGTCTCCGATTGGGTTCGACTAAACCTAGTCCATTTCAACCCCACCAAGACTCAAGCCTGCGCGTTCACCGCTAAGAAAATCCCATGGTCTGTGGCTCCACAATTCCAGAACACTTCCTTGAACATCAGTCAAAGCATTGGGATTCTAGGCGTCGACATTTCTAGCGACGTTTTGTTCCGAAGTCACTTGGAAGACAAGATTAAGCTGGCATCCAAAAAGCTTGGAGTGCTCAACAGAGCGAGGCAGTACTTCACATCGGGGCAAAGGCTGCATCTTTATAAGTCGCAAGTCCGGCCTCATATGGAGTATTGTTGCCATATGTGGGCGGGGGCACCTGGATACCAGCTTGGGCCTTTAGACTCGGTTCAGCGACGTGCCGCTAGAATTGTCTACGATCCCGAGCTCACGAACGGTTACGAGCCTCTCAGTTTGAGGAGAGACTTTGCCTTATGTGTGTTCTACCGCTTGTACAACGGGGAGTGTTCCAAGGAATTGTTCAACTTGATGACCACGGCAACCTTCCACCATCGCAACTTTCGCCATCGACGGGGAGTCCATCCTCACACATTGAAACCTATCGTTATATATATCCTTAAGCCGTTTTATGTATTAAAAACAATGGGCGTCAATTCAAACATTTGATTAAAGTTTAATAAATATAACAAAAATAAAATAGTGGTTTCTTAGGTGGCTGTTTCAAGTCTTTCCAGAGCTTGTAGTACTGCGACCAGACAAGATGTATGTAGTGGTTTCTTAATAAATAGATGTTTCCATTAATTACGACGGGCCAGCTAGCGTGGTTGGTTAATACTCTGGTTAAGATTCTACCTATCGCGTCGCAGGTCGTGGGTTCGATTCCCACACAGGACATGCATTTGTGTGCATGAAAATGTCTGTATGTCCTGAGTCTGGGTGTAATTATGTATATTAAGTATTTATTTACAAACAAAAAGTAGTATATGTATTATATCAGTTATCTGGTTTCCATAGTACAAGCTTTGCTTAGTTTGGGATCAGATGACCGTGTGTGAGGAATGTCCCAGGATATTATATTATTATTATAATTTTCCACAGAAATTATTTGTTTCCCAGAAATAGATCTTTATAAGCGACACTATGAGATGGAGTAATAATACAGTTTTTTTTTTTCAAATCAACGAGTACCAAGTATACAGTTTTATTTTTTATTAAAATCGGCCTTGGGGCTCCTTTCAGCATTTGTCGCTATGCCCTATACTTTAGGATTTAGCCAACCAGGCAAAAAATGGTAAAATGTTAAAGGATATAATTAGGTAAGCATTATTTAAACTTTTTAACTTTCACGCCTTTTACATTAAAAACTTCAAACAATAAAAAAATGTTTATACCATAGAATTGGAAATGTTAGGAAAAATAAAAAGTGCCCATCGTCCTTTAAAATACTGTTCTATAAAAAGTGACATCTGTTGTCATTTACTGACAAAACTAACATTGCTGTAGTGACATACGTGGCAAGACTAGCAAAAAGTACCTTTGACTCACCACCGGCGCTGTACTTGCGCGAGTTACGGTGGTAACTTTTGAAGTATGGGCGCTGACCCTCTGTTGTACGTAGTATTTATCTACTCTGAGCTAAAACTAAGCTATCTTGCCTTATATTAATGTATTTTTCTCTAGATGGAGTTTGGTTGAACTGGTTATTAATCTCACCACACGTCACGAGGTCAGAAGGTCGACAATTGTATCGCAGTAAAGATGGGGTAGTCAAGCAATCACCGCTTTTAAAACTTAATTGTGTCGCAGGTACCTCTGTAACACAATATTTAGATATTACATAATTTTTTTATACGACGAAGTCTGTGCGCACGCGTACGGCCCGCCTGATGGTAAGCGGTTACCATAGCTATATATATGGATGCTTGCTACATCCGAGGCATCACTCACCCGTTACCGCAACTTCCTTCCATTGATCAAAAAAAAATAACGTTTTACATTCATTTTCCCTACAAAATGTATGAGAAAAGTTTTTTTCGATATGTGACATTTCTAGTATTTTGATCCTTGGTAGAGACAGGATTGACTAAATTCATTGTAATGTTAATTATACCTATCGGGTCTATTCGCCCACAGATTATAATCAACATATGATTTTTGACTAACCTCGACGTTTCGACCAAGTTAAAATAAACTCGATACATTAAAATTACAAGGATCGAAAATTTTCAAAAAATAATAATACCTGAATCAGTGATTTCAGTCTTTGAAGTAACTATAGAGGCTGTCGACATTTTAGCTGACGATATAGACATTATTTTGGTTCCTGAAAACATTAAGTCTATTTATTTAGCACTAAAAACTGCAGAATTTAAAATAATGTTGGTACTCAGCATAAATTTCCACAGTACAACGGTTTATAAGTTTATAACCTACCAGTTAAAGTTAAAGTAGGTCCTTGGGGTAGAATTTGAGCTGAATCATCTTTCTTTGCAACCACGTCAGACATTGTACCTATTAAAAAAAGCGCTTTTGTGGTACAGAAGATAAATTAAAAAAAAGAAGATATTTTGGTTAAAATAAAATATAGACTTTCTTTCAGTCACTAAACTAATGATCGTCATCGCAAATAGAGAAGATTAGGTCCAATTGAAATTTTTAGCAAGACGGCTTCATTTAATTAGTAAAAATTGTATATCTTTTTTTTTTCTTTTTTATTAATCTCTACATATAAAAATCCATTGCCACAATATATAAGCATCATTTGAGAACGGTTCGACCTATTTGGCTGTTTTCTTTTTGTGTTCGAAATTGTCAGGATATGGCATATATGAAAGATTGAGAAAATCCACTGGAAAAGTCGGGAATTTCACCCAGGCGACGCCGGGCACGAACAGTTAGTTATTAATAAAACATTTACGGGTTAAAATAATATGAAACTGAGATTTGAATCGTCAATGAGAGTGGTATTTTTTTTCCAACTTTACGGAAAATTAAACCTTAATACAATTATTGATAATTAATATTACCTGCAAGTGTCGTAATTGTCTCTGGAACCATAGACACAGAAGTTGTTAATCCTGTCGACGCTTTTTCTATTATCGGTGAAGGAACCGTCAGAGGATCTGATAAAATAAATAGAAAAAGTAGAGAGAGAGAAGCAGATCATTTAGGCTTGCCTCCTTTCCTGCCTTACTATTCCTAGTGCCTAGACTACTTAAAATGTTACATAATCATCCTAGGTCTAAAAAGAGACAATGATTGCGAAACTTAGAGAGATACCTTGTAGCCAAATGTAGCTTTATAAATCTCAAGAACTTCTAGTATTCTAACATACGATTGACTTATCAATTTGCATCAGTTTGGTAAACCTTTAAGAGCTTTAATGCAACTAAAGAAATGATCACCAAAATTGTTATTGAAATGACCACGATACAACAAAGCAGCTTCATTATGTTTCACTCTTCATTAAGTGTCAATGGTGTGCTGGAACTACAGTTGTTTTTTCACGTAAGTAGAGAAACCAATCACTTCCTGTA
The DNA here is from genome assembly GCA_947623365.1 of Achlya flavicornis. Lineage (NCBI taxonomy): Eukaryota > Metazoa > Arthropoda > Insecta > Lepidoptera > Drepanidae > Achlya > Achlya flavicornis. The sequence continues at coordinate 4,197,005 of OX392474.1, forward strand.
CTTTGCGTAAGGCAAACATGGCGATCCGTGTCGATACAAGCAATACCCAATACCTAGAAATTGACACTACAGAGCAAGATTTCTTTGGAGTAAAATTGCCTTGTTTCATTATTTGAAATGATGAATCTGCTTTTATTTATATCTTGGTGGCTAGAATACCATTAATACTTAAAAAAAAATATTTTGTAAAAAAAAATCTTAATGACTGTATGTTGTCAGAATAAAAATAAAAAAACTACAAACACTCTGACAAACAGTGATATTTATAATATTGGTAGGTAACTTTAGAATTATTTTTTAGTTATCAATTGAAAATTAAATCGTGTCTCCTAAAAAGGTAATCACACTGTAAAAGCATTTACGTATCTACGTTTCACAAACTAAAATGCTTTTAGCTCAGTGAATTTAAATAAGTTTGAAAAATATAATGTTCAGGTTTTTACCACTAGTTCTATGAATTCACTGAAGCCGAAATTTCAAATGTACTTCGAATAATACGAATGTTAATCATTCCATTTGATGTGTTATATTAACGGTCGTCTGCACTTTTAAATTTCTTTTGGAATATTTCTAACATATTTTAAAAAAGTGTTTTCCAATTTAGAACCAAAATTGGAACAGACAAAAATAATGACTCTATTCACCTAGGTATTTATTTTCTAAAATAGCAAATCAAAGTAAAATTATTTTAATTTGTTTAATAAACACTAATCTTACTTCTAGAAATTGCGGTCCCGTCTTGTGATCTAAACTTTAGATCACAAGACGGGACCGCTACTTTATATTCTAAAGTAGTAGAAGTTGTAGATGGTACTGTTGGCAATTATGAAATTACTGAAGTTAAAAGTAATGATAAAGTACCTGTATTAGTGCTGCATGTTTTGTACGGTAACTGAGGAATGGAGCTTGAATTCAGTATACCAGTCGAGGTAGTTTCAACCAATGGAATAAAAATTAAGCCAGTCTCTGTTGAATATAATCGTTAGGTGTTATTAACAATAGCATAAACTTTATGAAAATCTGATTAGCCGAAAGAATAAAATCGTTGGTACCAGCATGATTACAAGTAACTAAAATTTGCGTATAGGCATCTTTTGACACAGTATTAGCAAGTGGGTAACTGCTGTAAAGTTTAGTATTTGCGTCTTCATGTTTTTTAAATGACTGAAAATCTTCAGGTCCTGTAAATTCGATTAAACTATTAGAGACAAGAATACAGACAGCGTTCGGGACGCTACGGCATATCTTCACGTCCAGAATACCTCAGAGTCTGAAGACAACGATCTTCAACCAGTGCGTGTTACCAGTGATAACATACGGGACAGAGACGTTGTATTTTATTGCTGGCCGCATAAATAAGCTCATAGTCACTTAGCGAGCTATGGAACGAGCTATGCTCGGAATTTCTCTACGTGATAGGATCCGAAATGAGGACATTCGTAGGAGAACGAAAACGACGGACACATCTCGTATGTTAGTAAGCTGAAGTGCCAATGGGCGGGCCACATCGCTTGAAGAGCCGAATACCGCTGGGGAAGAAAGGTTCTCGAGTAGCGGCCACGTACTGGAACGCGCCGAGACTTTAGACTCAGTGTTACCATCGATGAATTCAATTACGAACTAAAACAAGAATTTAACTTCAAAGTTGCGACTAAATTGATGGCTGGGTTACCTTTTCCTGTTGAAACTTTTTCTGTTTCATCTTTTTCTCCCTTTTCGTCAAATTTACCAGCCGAAGCTGCAATAATGTTATCCGTACTAGGTTTACTTTTGTTATTCATAGGATAACTACAAAAAAATTGTATAGGCTTAGTCTCCTTTCCTATTTGTTCTAATGGAAGTGATTTTCTCTCTAAAAAGATTTAAAAATATTATATAATCGATGAAGTCAATCTATTCTTCGTTACGACAAAGTTTTTATTTTTACACTTACTTGAGTTATAAATAAATGGGAACAACGATGGACCTAGGTTCCCGTGTCCGAGTCTAGATTTCCTACTAAGAGACAATACTTTTGATCCACCTAAAACTAATGTTGTATTTTTGAGTATCATTAGTGTTCTAACTATTGCATTTTAATTGATTTTCTTACCCTTATCATTGTTAGTATTAAATTTGAACGAAGTAGTTATTGCTGCAGATTTTTTTGATCTTAAAACTGTAATTGTCCCTGAAAGCAAAATAATAAACCACGGTTATGCAATTGAGATAGTTTCTAAGAATTATGAGCAGAAGTAAGTACTTCTACTTCTACATAAAGACATAAGACTTTTATGAAAGTGATGATTATAAGGTGGAACAAAGACAATTATCTATGGTAACAATGAATGCATTAATTGAATGAAAACAAACTGGACCTATGTACTTAAAGAGGAGATCAAATAACAATGGTATATTTGTCTAATTTAAATCGATTCCCATAAAAGCCATTGATTTAATCCCTCTTGAAGTCTTGACACGAATTCCTTGCGCGTAGTTCTGATTTCCGTTGCAACCCTGTTAACCTAAAAAAATGGGTATGGGTGTGTATAACAATGTGTTTTCTTTTTGTGTTAACACAATTTATTAAAACTGACCCAATTTAGTATCATGCAACAAAATGATTGAAAGATTCATACAAACCTTGGAACATACTAAAGAATATAGCAATAAAATACCTGTTTCTCGGTAGACGAGTATGTTTGTCTGTACGTCGGCATCCTCCCATATTATTGATCGTTGTAAATAATGCATCATACGGCCTAGAAAATAGGAGAAATCACTTATAGCGTTTCATATGGACGGACCCAAATATTTTAATGTAGTCAGTGATCACACCTAAGAAAGTCTTCACAAAACTTACATTTCCTTAACTTGGAGGGTGACCGTGACCACACCGCCCATCGCTCAACGGTCTTCTTCCACACGTGGTTCCATCGGCGGCGACAAATGCGACGCAACGAGCCACATCGACGAAGTGTCGCCAATGGTCGTGCCACTGTTTACATTGCAATCTTTATTGTATCTTGATGTTGCTATGTAACAAATTACCTCTTCCAATGCTTCCAAACGATTTGAACTAAATTCTACTCATATAAATCCAAATCTTTGTATGGAACAAACGAACGGATATGAATACAATTTGGAACAAATATATAACCATTATATTATAAACATACATATAAATCTGAAGAGGAGTGTACAATAATGATGAAGAGTGTAAAATGTCAAATTTTATCCCCTGCCTCCCCTACTCCTACCCGGATCGCGGGTGTAACCGCGTGGCGGTGGCATGTCTAGGCTTATTGTATATCCTACTGCTGGAATACGAGCCTTACATACAACGAGTAGGTGTCTAGTAGATCTACATGGTATACATGGAATAGTAAACATGGCATATTCCTCATGTCCTGGGTTTGGTTTTCTGGTATACATGTATTTTTTCTTCTCGACGAGATAGTTTTACCCAAGTAGCCATATTTTATATTTATATTATACCTCATTTTAAGCTTTTTGTTACCTATCTTTTGCCAGTAAATAAATTTTCTTTCTTCTTTCTTTCTTTCTTCCATTCTAAGTGTGATTATGTAGTTCACATAGTTAGGAGTTAGTTAGGATAGAAATCTAATGTAAATCCCTGGATTTGAAACGAAATTCTCAAGATTGAAGGAGTTCGTTTACCAAAGAGCTATACATCCCCCTTACTCTTAAAACGTTATTTAACTAATATACTGTTTAAAGGGTCACGTAAATAACGTCACTCTATTGTCATTGTCAAACAATGTGACATTATTTACGTGACCATTTAATCAGTTTATTAGTTAAATAGCGCTTTATGAGTTAGGGGGTTATTGTATATTATTATATTTGCAACTTACTATTATATCGGCTGCTGGGAAACCGTCTGAATCTCTGACAAATCTCGCAAAGATCTTTGGTATCACCATAATGAGAATCATAATGTCGGTTCTTCTTCCAACCCCCGTGGCGATGATTGCGACGATAACAATTATCTATAAATTAGAATAAATCTGGTTTAATTCGTTTCTGAATAATTTTCGTACAAGAATTAGCAACTATAACAAGAAATTGCTGTTACAAATTTGACTCATACCTTGTCCATTTCTAAGAGTGTCTTTACTCAATACATCATCATGATTTTGATATGACCAAGTATGACCAAAGCTGGTATTCTGAGATCCTATCGGTGATTTTACGTAGGTTGTACTCCCTTGATCATTGCAACTTTGGCACCACTCCGCATGGTCTTCAGAAAAACAACTGTCTTCCATGTGTTCACGGTTATACTGAGATAGATTTTCACGTATTTCCAAATCTGTAGCAGCATTACTGCTTTGAGTGGTTGGGGTTTCCAAGCCTGGAAGAATTGTTTTTCTAGCAACTTTGTGGATAAAGCTGATGGTTAAGATTCTCAACACATCTACTTCGGTTAAGCTTATTTTTACCACCATTCCAATTCGACAAGATATCATTATGGCTATGCGTGCGCGAGGATGTAAATCAACAGGGATGACAGTAGATATTTTTCATTTAAATTTATCAACACCAGAGGACCTCACTTTTTTTGTTAAAACTAAGTTGTACTATCTTACCATCTCCTTCAAAATTAGTTGTCTGTTGTAATATCTCAGACATACAATCCACATAAGAAGGTATTGGGATATTATGGCTCTCTTCAGTAGATCGAGGTTCAATATTTGATGGATATTGGTTATTTTTGCTGAGATCTGGAATATCGCCGATATTCAGTGCTGAGAAAAAAATGATTAAAGTTTAAGATTTGTTTTAGGTAGGATAGGTACCTAGGTGTTATTTTAAGAAATTTTCCATTGAGTTTTTTTTTATTTATACTTGAAGTCGGTAAACAAGCGTACGGCACGCCTGATGGTAAACGGTTAACTGAGCCATATATGAACGCTTTCAATATACAGGCGTTACCCCCTCCCCAATGAGCTCTGGCGACCTTACTCAGGCGCAGGAACACAATTAATATTTGGCTGCGGTATTCTGTACTGGAAAGCGCCGAGTGGGACGACCTCCCACCAGGTGGATCGACGACTTGGTCAGAGTCGCTGGGCGCCGCAGGATGCAAGCGGCCCAGAACCGTTCGAAGTGGAAATCAATAGGGGAGGCCTATGTTCAGCAGTGGATATCCATGGGCTGATATGATGATGATGATGATTCAATTTCGCTTGTTTTCAGCGAATAAACGCTACGTTCTACCTCTCTAAAGAATATAATGAGAATAAAAATAATAACGGCGTGAGTAACACCCCTGGTGATGCAAGCGGCCATACGCTGCGGTAACCGCTTACAATCAGGCGGGCCGTATGCTTGTTTGCTACCTAAGTATTATACAAAAAAACGGCAATAGGTAATATAAAGTGAAAATATTTTTGATTTTTAATCACATGTAAAATTTATATTGAAACTTATTACTTATATTTGTATTCTCAGAAGGCTTGACTGGTGCTTTTTCTTTGCTGTCTTTACTTTCAGTAATTTCATCAGGTATTGTTTTACATATAACTATTGTACCTAAAAAAACAAAAAATAATACCGAAAGATTATTAAGAATATTAATAAGCCTTGAACACCGGAACTTAGAACCCTGTTCCCGATGCCGGTGGGGAACTGTTTTTTTTAATATTTTAATATATTTTATTAGAACAATATATTTGAAAATGTAATTATTATGTTAAAAAATTGAATAAATTGAGTAATACTTATAATGACTTATAATGAATAGTAGATACTGTATGAGAGTCATAGAGTATAAAGAAAGTTAGTTAGAAACAGTAACTTAGGTGGACCTATCTTAAAATATGTACATCATGGACTTATTTAAGAAGGGTCTGAAGACCACCAGAATACGGTTTGAAGACTACGGTAACCACTTAACATCACATTGTATATCGGGTCTCGGTATACTAAAAATAAACTTGTATGATACCAGATGCGATGTCTCTTGTTGGGTATTCCATTTCTGATGAGAGCCAGTCAGTGATATTTTCTTTCGTCGTTTTATATTTTTTTTGACAATTGCGAACGCTCTCTAAATCCATAGAAGTTTTTTCAATGGTATGTTGACTATTAGTTACACCTGAAATATTTAATTAGCTTTCGCTATTTTATTGTTATGGTGATAACTTTTCTTGAAACGTTAAACTCTCGACAACACAAACACAACACAAATATACTTTATTTCTACACCAAATAAACAATACACAAAAAGTAGCAATAACAAATACAAGAGGAAGTGATATAAAACAGGCGGTCTTATCGCTTAAGCGCTTCCAGACAACCTTTGGGTCACAGGATATAAACAATATTTTCAGGTGTAATACATAATAATACACTTAAATAAATACATAATAAATCCTAATATACAAAAAAAATATAAATACTAATACATAAATAACCAAAATAATAAACTAATACTATAAAAATAATATGTAATAAAATAAATAGCCATGATACATCGAGGAACAATCCCTTTAGAGTAGTAATACCGAGCACTACGATTCCGAAACTAGTCAGTGATTTGTCACTGATTTTGAACAGTAAAGACCACAGAACAGAAAAAACAGTTAGAAAGCGCAAGTGGGCGGAACCGCCGTAGTACATAGTAAGCGTAGTTCCGCGCACTTAGAGCTCCGCTCAATTCAGTCGTGATTTGTCACTACATTGTTTTGGTGGCGTCGTAAAAGATTTAAAATGTTAGTAAAATGCCTTATTGTGCTGTTTTACAGTGCAAAAACGATAGCCGTACAATAAATTAAGCGAAAGGAGGTATATCATACCATCCGTAAGTTATATTTTGTGAGTAAATTAATTTAAAATTAAGAAAAACCTAATTGTCTTCAAGATGAATGATCGCGAACGAAAGTTGACTTTAAAATTTAAACTTTAAGGTCTAGTTTCTTTCAAACTTAAAACTTACTGCTTCTCGAAGTTTCCATACATGCACTTGATGTGACGGTTGCTACTCGATTAGAGACGTGACACACTTCTTTATAGTATGAGTTATCGATAGTTTAAACTTTTACAGTTGTGATTAGTAGTGCCATTTTGATTTTATATTTAAATATTATTATTATTTATTTGAATGCGTTATGTTATATTTTTTTGATTTTAGATTTCCTAAGGCTCCAGATATAAAGGGAAAATGGATTCAATCTACAGGAAGGCAAAATTGGTTTCTTTCAAAATCAAGCACAATTTGTTCAGAGCACTTTGGAGACAAATATTTTATAATTAAAAAAAGGGAAATAAATACTTGTATGAAACAGCCATACCAGAGCAAAAACAAAAATATTTCCAATATGTGTCCTTTTGTTATTCCAAAAGGTGTCTCACTGGGCTTCCTACAGAACACTCAAAGAACAGAATCTGTTTAATTTTCATAAATTGAATAAAGAGAAAATCTATCGACAACTAACAATTTTTATCCTTCTTTACCAAGCGTGAATTTTTACAAAACGTGCTTCAGTTTAAGGCCTTTGAATTTTATACTATCCTAGCTTCGCCCGCTTTGAATTCGTTTATAAGTGTAATTTCAATAATATGTGTAATTCGTTTATCCTACGGGAACTGCTCACTTTTCCGGTACAAAAAGTAAATATATATATTATATTTGATTTGTTGTTTTTTTTTTTTTTATGTTTATTCGTTTTGATGATTGTGTATTTTATTTTGTAAAATAAAAAGTATGTATGTTTTGGAACTATACTAATGTTTTGGAAAAAAATAGCCGCTATATAGTCAGATTGTAAAAAAATTTATTAAAAAATGTACCTCCATTTATTCAATTTAGGCCCTTCTTGGGCCTAAATTGAATAAATGGCTTTGACTTAACTTGTCTATAAGCTGTGTGTTAATCTAGTGTGTCATCTATCTACATACCAAATTTCATCGAAATCTGTTCCGCCGTTTAGGCGGAATAGATTTCATTCATAATATTAGTGTCATATTTATAATAATATTAGCTGTCCCGCGCGGTTTCACCCACATTCCCGAGTAATCGTATGATTTCCCGGCATAAAAAGTATCCTATGTGTTAATCCAGAACATATCTGAGAATCTGTGTTCCAAATTTCATCCAAATCCGTTCAGTAGTTTTTGCGTGAAAGAGTAACAAACACTCACAAACTTTCGCATTTATATTATTAGTAGGATATACAATAAACATTTATCGATACTTTCACTTATGACGTCATCTATCACCTACATCACTAATTGAGTAGCTGACGAAATCGAATAGCGCATGGTGTTATAATCAGAATGTTATAAATCCATCGACATGCTACACGAATGTCAACTTTATCTTGAATGTAATTAGGATGATAATAACATCCACTGATAATAACGCCATCTATTGTTGGATAGCGAAACTTACTCGTCAATTGTTTTCCTTCATCTTCATATTACAAAACGTCGTATACACATTCTACAGAATAACAAAATGAATTCTATTTGTACATGTGAAGGTATATTTTCAAATGTAGAATCTGTGATTTCTGCTAGTTTTGTGTTGAATAAAATCTACCAATGAAACGAATTGTTTGTTTGTAGTGCAGTGTATGAATAATTGTTTATTTGTGTGAGTTTTGCCACACAGGTTCCCGTGCTAATATTGTCACTTGCGCTTTCTAACTGTTTTTTCTGTTCTGTGGTAAAGACCAATCACTGCATCTTGTGTTCTTGACTTGACCAATCAGAGCGCATGTGTCCTTGTCTTAGCCAATCAGAGCGCATTGTCGATGGTGGCAAATTGGCGGAATAGATTGCAAGCAAAATGAAAGTCATTGCGCTTCTTTGGGTTAGTTGTTCGATGCCATGATATGACACAACACAACTAGAAAAGTAAGAAAGACTGGACTTGAGGAAGTTTAAAGCGTATGATAATGTGAAATTACAAGAGACTTAAAAGAGTCTAACGTTTGAGCGCGTCTTATAGTCTGAGGAAGAGAATTCCAGAGACGTACAGCTTGTATAGTCAAGGATTGAGACTAAAAGTGAGAAGTGTCACAGGGAGTTTGAAGGTTAAGTTCAATGGAACTACGAAGAAGATTATGTTGAGAGGTGTAGAACTCGAAGCGTTCCTTGCGATAGGATGGGGCTTTAGGATTAAAGATAATAGTATATAAAAGTGACAATAATTATGAGTGTATTCCGGCGAAGGCGAATAGGAAGCCACTTGAGTTGATTGCAAAATTGAGAGACGTGGTCATATTTGCGTAAACCAAAATTGCTCTACGGTGAGATCAAGGACATTGACATTTGATAAATAAAAAGAAACAAAAAAGTTCACACTTTAAATGGATATACGTATCCTACATCATGCTAACATTTGATATATTTATTTTTGATATAAAATCACTATCAACTTACCAAAGTTGATAGTGTCAGTACTCAGTGGGAGTACATGTATATCACTTATCGGATTCGATTCCAATGAATTTGCTGGTGCAGTTATTTCCCTAAACCAATCTGAAACAAACCAAAAACAACGGTATTGCCAAGGTCAGCTTTAAAAAAAAGTGAGGTGATATGTTTGATTAGACCAGAGAAGAGCAGAGAGATTCCGAGCCGAAAGACGGCTCCACTTAATTTACTTTTGTGGAAACAGTGATAGTGGAGAGCTGCGGAAATTTAAAATGTACTATAGCGTTTGAAGCAGCAATCGCCATAGAACGTTTAATGTAAAATGTTCTTCTTAGTTTAGGATCAGATGGCCGTGTGACAGAAAATATACCGAGATATAGTATTTCTGTAATCTTCAATGTATTTCGTAACATTGTTCCTAATTTCATGTCGTGTTATTTAATGTGTAAAGTACATTTTTGTTTACCATTCAGACGTCCAGTATGTATCATGCTGATGCTGCTTTCTCCATAAATTTGTCCGAGAGTTGGAATAGGTCTTGACGCTGCTATTGATGTTGTTTGTGTACGCTCTTTATGGTCGTATTCTAAAAAACCGGCCAAGTAGGACTATGCATACTATAGATTGCAAATTTATATGCATAAATATATTGCATAAAATGTTGTTAAATACCTGGATTAACCACTACTTCTACTCTTTGAACATTCCTAGATTCTGTTGGAAACGGGTGCACGTTCAATTTGGCTTTTGATTGTGTTTCTTTTGGGCTTTCCCTAATGATGGACTTCCGACGAGGAATACGGCTAGGTTTCAATTTAACTAAAAACAGAAAACGAATATAAATAAAGCCATAAAGAAAACATTCCCATGAATCATTTCAGTTCCCTTGTTCTTTAACTCCAAGAAGCAGCGTGATTTCTTTGACGAAACAATGCATTATACGATGTTGAAAAAAGATTATGCTGAAAATTGTACCTGAATCATCTTTAGAAAGTTTCAACAGTGGATTTCCCATTTTACTTGTACCCGCTCTTGTATCACCTACAAAAAATAAGGAGTTAATTATTTGCAAATATATTAACGTTTCAAACATTATTCTCCTCCGACAGAATATTAAGAGCTTTGCACACACTGTAATTTATGTCAATACCGTAGCAGGAGCTTCCGCGGACGCTCAGACTGTGGAATGGGTGGTTTTCCCAATGGAGTAGAGCATGGGTTTCTTCAAAAAGGGTGTGAAGAGATTTCTGCAGGGTCCATAGGCTACGGTAACCGCTTACCACCAGGCGGGCCGTATGCTTGTTTGCCACCTAAGTTGAATAAAAAGAAAGTTATTAAGATACTCACAGGTTTTAATTACACTTGTATGAGGCTTATTGTGTGTATGAAATGTAGTTGGTGTTCGAATTTTCGGCAATTTACCGCTGCTTTTCTTTTTACTTAGTTCTGAAAAAGATAATCCGTTTGGTACAGTCTCGGACATACATATCATACACTTAGTGAAATTCAACAAAGATTTTGACTTTAACTATTGATTAAAATTAAGAGATATTATTCAGGCAGAATCTTTCATCATCATCATATCAGCCTATGGATGTCCACTGCTGAACAAAGGCCTCCTCCATTGACTTCCACTTAGAACGGTTTTGGGCCGCTTGCATCCAGCGGTGCCCAGCGACTTTGACCAGGTCGTCGGTCTTTCCAGTACGTGGTCAGGCAGAATCTTTAAATATATACTATTATTAAATCATAAGTGTAATATTTTAAGATTCGAATCCTCGGATGGAATCGTCCACGGATGTGCATAATCTTCATTCCGTTTTTCTTATTTGAATTAAAAAATCCTTTGAATATCACCTTTAGATTGATTGCAAATTGCCTTGCTAATTGTTTTCATAATTTCTACATGCACTTGTTTTCTTTTTACATCCATTTAATCTGTAAAACGTATCATAAGAAATGTTCAAGTTGCGATTTATAAAACATTCCATGGATATGATCTGCCTCCACAAACCTTAATGTAAAGTTGGACACGAAACAGTTATTTTCCAATTGTTTTTGAGATGACTTTGATACTCACATATTTTTTACAATTGAAATCAATCGCTTGCTGCAAAGTAATACTTAATTAAGCGATGATTAATTGTGGAATCACATCACAGAATTTCTTTTCATCTGAGTAAAATTAAATGGATAGGAGAAAAACGTATTATAATTTTCTCCTGTATAGAACGAGATCCCAGGGCCGCCAGACATTAAGCACCTTATTACAAAACATGGTTTAAAGGAAAACCAGGTTTTAAAATAGCCTCGTCCCTTTTTATTATATGACGTTAGAAAGTGACCAAATGACAGTAAAACCTGGCTTTACTTTAAACCATGTTTTGTAATAAGGGGGTAATTATTTTCTGACGGACTAAAGGTATAGAATTGAGTGTTTTTAGTACGTACTGAAGTACGTTCCAGCGTTACGGGACAAGTTATCAGGTAAGTACCAGGCATGAAAGGTATGTTAGGCACATAACATACTTTCCTTAAATTCTCAGAGATTTTTTGTTTTTTTTTTAAATTGGGTGATGGGAGAAGTTAGCAGGTATTCCTACGTTTGAAGTACGTACTAATACTAATACAACTCTGTACATTTTGTCCGTCAGAAAATAAGGAAGGTCTGGCGGCATGGCACCCTTTCAAATCCACTGTTATTTACTAACTGAGCATTTTATATTTTGTGGCGTTTATGGTCCACTACAGAGTCCACTGCTCCTATATAATTCTGCCAATATCTTTTACTTCCCCCTAAAAGGCCACCAAGTGGTGAGGTTCTTGTTACCAGCTAAGAGTGTCATTCCTGCACTGCAGTTTCACTTAGCGGTACTGAACTAGGGAGTACACCAGAATATGCCTTCTACATTTCCACCACCACATCAAAAGAATAATTATATGGTAGAGAACAAACAGATCGATACAAACTACCCTGCCTAAAGTTATAAGATCAAATGGATGTTTTTTTTCAAAAGCTTGCACCAATTAAGGAACAGATTTTATAATTACTTTGATTTATTAGAATTTTTACATGAATTTTATTGATTCAAAAAATATTGTATTTAATTTTGACACTTTGAGTTTGAGAGACATGTCATTATAAATGTCAGTAAGGCTTCTTCTGCCAGTAGAAGAAGTGATTATTCTAATAAATCCTTTTTTCCTTCATCTATAGACAATGGCTTTGAATTAGCGAGTTTTTGTTCAGCTTCAATTTCTGACAACTTCTTTATTAGATCTTCTTGTACACTGTCGACGATTTCTTTTAAATTCTTAGCTGTGAACCAAAGATCATCAATGATTTAGCAATAATACAATGTTGATTAATTGAGTACTAAAACGTATTAAAACTTACCAGTTTTTTGATTAAATTCCTCAGCTATTAATGATATTTTTTTCAATGTCCCTACATGTTTAGCTATTTCACTGGCCATATCATGCTCCTCTCCAGTATTTACAGCTTCATCTTGCATTGGCGGTTGTCTTCTAGTTCTTTCGACGGCAATTTTTAAAATTTCACTATTAACTATTGGCATTTTAGGCATTTTGAAAGTTGGTTGAGCTGTTTTTTCAACTACTTCTATACATTCATCATCAGCTTCAATAGCAGGTGTTGTCAGAATAGCTAGTGTATCGTTTGGTATTAATTCTGGCGCAAACGTCTGTAGTGTTTCAATTTTCATAGGCGAATCCTTTTTGGAAGGTGATTTCTTAGAGAATCTAATCGGTAATGCATTTGTTATACTTTCTATGATTGTTTCTGTAATAAATTATGATAAGTATATGTTTTTTAGCTGAAGTTATCAAGGTTTTTTTTATTTCTTTTATTTTGATAAATAATAACTTACGCACGATATTTTTAGGCGCTTCTTCTATTTGCCTTCTTTTAGCAGCCAATTTTTTCGTGATTTCAGCAAGAAACATGCTACATGTCGGTCCTGCAATGAACCAGCTTTTAGAGCAAAATAAAAAGCCAAATCAAAAAATTTAAAATCAATGTTCAACATGTATATTTACCATCACTTTTACGTTTCTTCGTAGCCTTCGATTTTGGTGGTGGTTTTTTATTCTTCGATTTATATGTTGCTAGTTTATCCATAGCTACAATCAATCATTTCAATCAAAACTGTGAAAGAGTGCACGCCTACAAACTGCAATAGTAGTTTGGCGACTTAAAATTAAGAAAATATGTAAGGTTTTTTTTGGAAATAAAAAAAAAAAAAAAACAATTCAAATGGTTTATAAAATAAATGAAGAAAGCAAAGGCACTTGTATTCTATACTAAAATGTAACTAAAAAGATCATAGAGCTCGGGTCGCTAACGTCGCTATACATCTCCTGATACAGAGAGCAAGTACATAAATAAAGCCTGTATAGATTATACATGGATCTTGGTTTGACAAATTTGGGAAGATTTGTATGGGTATAATTTGATGCGAAAATGGCTGAGACTATTACTAAAACACTAGCAAAAAACATAACACTGAAATAAACATCGTCATAATTTTCATACGTTGGGAATGCGTTGGGATGTGATAAAAAGGTTTTTTTAAACATGGTTCGCGAATATGCTTGGTTGTGTATATTACACTTCAATAAAATACTTACTAGTTAAAGGCCCCGGGAAGTCCCGAAGATCGGGACTTCCGTTAAATAATTATTTGCAATTTTAATATAAATTTGATTTCCAAACAGAAACAGAAATTTTGATAATTGTGACACCTGTCAGTAAACCGTTATTGGTTAGATACAATTTCTTTGGTTAGATAACAGTTTGAAACGTGGTCTATGGTAGGTAAGTTTTGTTAAAACATAGAGGCAGTATAATAAGTTAGAATCATAGACTCGTTTTTTGGTAACTCTCCAGAATGTTATATAGATTCTTGGTTACGCTAAATAGACCAACGAAGCGTGGAAAAGAGATATCACAGTCCTTATGAACACTTTTCGAGAGAGAAAGAGACGCAAACAAAATTATTAAGTAAAAAAAAAGAGTAAGAAGAGATATATTAGAAGTTGTTAGAAATACAAATCAAAACATTTTCTATTCCACCTTTTGTAGGGCAAAATACCTGTTTACTTGGCTAAATAGGGCCGGGCGCACGTTGGGCGCACGGCGCGCGCTGCGCACTTTGCTGCGCAGCGCGAAACAATTTCATCTTCTGATCGCGTCGCGTATTGCTGTGAACTGACCCTTAGGCAATAGCTCAAATCAAATGATAGTTTGGCCACCCATTTAGAGCAATATTGATTGCACGTTATGATTCAGATTTTTAAGCATGACACGGGTGAAGCCCTAGCATAAGAGAATAATGTATTGATAACTAGCTGTCCCCTGTGGTTTCACCCGCGTTCCCGGGATAAAAAGTAGCCTATGTCCTTCTCCATCATAGGCTATCTGCATGTCAAATTTCATCGCGATGGGTTTAGTGGATTAGGCGTGAAAGCGTAACAAACAAACAGTTACTTTCGCATTTATAATATTATTTATGATTTTTTTCAGCCGTTGTGAGACCAGTGTCGGGAGACATACATACTGCAGATTTCCACAACGAGGTTCTTAAATAATCAATAAATAGAAGTAAATATATTTTTCATTCTTTATTGTACTTAAATAGTAATCATTTTGAAATTATATTCATCAGTTTTCACTGCAAGATTTTTTCTTTTGAAATTGGTTTCTGAAACGAGTAAAATCAATTGTATTTTTTTACATCCAATTAAATTAATACATTTATTTATCTTAAGCGTGTTCTAATCGTAGACAAAGTGCGTCAGTGACAGTGTGCTCCAGCAAATGTGATAACAGTGCCTCTCACCGGGCCAGATAATTTTGTGGGACTATAATTCTTATTAAACCTATTCCGACATTTGTTCAGTCAGAATAGAAATCTGGTTGTATGCTTGAGCATTTTCCCACGTTATAGTCATAATCTTATTTAAACTCTAAAATAATGTAGTCTGGCTAGCTACCACTCTTAAGCTAACAATCTGTTTCGAAGCTGATATTCCGACAGTTGCACTTGAGAGCCAAGAATGTTTAGGCATTGTGCGCTCACCACCTTCGGCCACATCATTAGTCACCATGTCGAATGATCTTCGTCGGAAGATTTATGGCAAATACCTATCATGGTAACTCAAAGTCAAAGCCATTTATTCCATTTAGGCCTTAGTAGAGCACTTATGAAGGTCAAAGCTACTGAAGTTACCACCAGTTCTTAAGTCGGCCTTCAACTGAGAACTATTCAATTAAAAGTTTTCTATAAAAGCCTTACCAGAAAAGTGTTACGTCAAAATTATATTCATATCCCTAGTCCGGCTTGATGACAGGTTTCTGAAAATTAAGTCCAAAGATTTAGGTATTTAGAAACTAGGCAGTTACTAGATAGGGTCTTCGAAAGCTTTCAGTTTTTACTGCTTCATCATCATCATCATATCAGCCTAAGGATGTCTACTGCTGAACATAGGCCTCCCCCATTGACTTCCACTTCGAACGGTTTTGGACCGCCGGACAGAGGCGCCCAGCGACTCTGACCAGGTCTATGGTCAACCGCAGTCGGAGGTCGTCCCGCTCGGCGCGCACCAGAGTCGTCACTCGAGAACCTTTCTTCCCCAGCGATTATCGGCTCTTCGATGTGGCCCGCCCATTGCCAACTCAGCTTTTACTGCTTGTACTGATATAAGGTGCGTTCGAATTGGGGTATGGTATAAAAAATAACAGTCAATTATGCTAAAAACGATCACGTCTGGCGTTCGATTTGGGAAGTTTTGGGCGAAATTGACGTTTTGAACTGTTTTCGTTCACTGTTCGTTTTACTTGGAAACAGTTAAAAACGACATCGTGAACTGCAAATTTTGATCCACCTCCGAGGCAGGGTCGTTTGCGATCATATTTTGACATCTTTGAATCTGACAGATAAGTTTTAGCTGAAAATTCAAACGGGAAGCGTAAATCATATTTTTTATTCTAAAATTTGATAGAAATACTAATAGGCAAGAGAAGATAACAGATAAGAGATTCATCAGGTAACTTTGTTTAGATATTAACTGAAGGAAAAAGGTAGATTGAGAAAAGTGACAAGCAGGCGATGAGAATGCAATTTTCATTTTTGTATCTAATCGTTCGATTTGGAAAAAATCGTTTGTAGCGAAAGTTGCAAAATTGTTGAAAATTTCCAATTCGAACGCATAAACAAAAATGCACATTTTGAAACTGTTAAAACGACATCATTTCAATTCGAACGCACTTATAAATAACTGCTCAGAATCAGACACAACCATGGGACTTTTTGGCGGGAACTTGCAGAGTGACGTAGCATTTTCATTTTCATTTTCATTAATTTGTGTATTTTGAGTTTTATTGTGTATTATTGGTGGTATTTTACCCAATAAAGATCATCCATGTGCACCAGTGAAGTGAAATGAAATGAATTATGTGTATCGTTACTTTTCAAGTTGTCTCAAAATGTCCGTGAAGAGTTTTAGTACAATGACCACCATTGTAGTAAAACATGACTTTTATGGACGGTGACTGACTGAGGACTATAATGTGAAGTGATTTTGTGACTAATTTGGGCTTGGTTGCCAAAATTAAAAATAAGAAGAAGAAGACACAACCATATAATCACCACAACGTATTTTTTTTACCATTAAGATAGCAAACTAGGATATGACGCTTTGGCGCGCCTCAAAAATCGCTTCACACCCTTCTAAAAAGATATAATATTTTTCGAGAATATTTGAATTAATGAATATATTTCTAGCACAACATTTTTTCATAAATAGAATTCCAATAATTTAAAAATAAAAATGTAGGTTCGTTTTCAAAGTCCACTGAGGTGTGAAGTTCAGCATCGTCCAATTCACGCAAACAGATATTGTAGTTTAGTGTCCCGGAAAAATGGCGTGGAGAGGAATTTATTGTCCTCCTACCTCCGATTTTTGACTGATTTATTTGTATAATGTATCCTACGGAATGATTTTTAAAAGGTGATTAAAGATGAAGATAAAAAAACATTTTATGAGTAAATTTTCATCTCAAAATTTGATTTATAAACAAATATAGGTATGTGCGGCATTGCAGATTGTTACTATAATAATACACTCAGACTTTGTGGTTATACCCATGGATTAACAAACAAATATGAATATTATAATTAGTTATTTGGTTTGCGTTGAACAATATTGGAATATTTCAAATGCGTGTACTTTGATTAAGCTGAAATTGCAAATTCCATGGTTTTCATCAAACAAATACCTACCTAATAACATATTCTAGTCATGATAGTTTATATCATCAAGACCATTGATTTATATATAACTGGCGTAAGGACCAGGCCAACCGCGCGACTAAATGATACCAACGCGCTGGCCCTAAAAAGTCAGTTTAGGGCCAACGCGACTCAGTCATCTGCGGTGCGCGGAACAGTTCGTTCTTCCGTTGTTTGATTATAAAAATGTGTGCATTGTACGCACATACAAGGTTACATCGTACGCCTATGCAACGCGGCACTTCGTAGTTCGATTCGTTCTTCGATTTTCAACAGATGACGGTGCTGTTAACTTGATGAAGAAGTTTTTTGCAAAATGTTCTGGCCTATACTTAGTTTTGAAATATTTTATCAAAACTCATTTATTCAGTTTAGGCTCTGATAAGCACTAATGGGGTTTACAGTTGACACCAGTTCAAAATACACTAAACATAATCTTTGTAACTTATATAAAAATTATGTTGTAAAGGTCTACTAAGGCCAGCGTGACGCGCCGTCGCCGCCTCGTGGTTGGAATTCTCAATGACATTTAGGGTATCCCAATAAAAAGAAATACTTACAGAGACTGTGCTAGAAGGTTCGCTCTGAGCAATGGATGCTGATGGGGTGTGCTTGGCCGTGGGGCCAGCTTCTGGCTCCTTCGGATTCTCTCCATGCTCGGAATGTACTAACGCCAATGCTGCTGACGCCATTGAATTAGATACCTGGGATTCTGAGAAGTAACATTTTTCATCATCATCATCATCAGCCTATAATGTCCCACGGCTGAGCACAGAGGTCTCCTTTCACAAATGAGGGTGAAAGGGAATGGGCAATACTCCACCATGCATGCCCACTCCGGATTGGTGGAGGTAGGCTCATAAACCTACATTTGGAATTTTCAAGCCACCTAGGAGGCCTTCAACTAGCTTAACGATTACCACAATTAAGTGATAACCGGAACCATACTTTACGTGCCTTCTGAAGCACGGAAACGCTAGATTTGATATAACACTAGGTGGTCATCCATCCAGGCCCCGGCCACACCGGTGGAAGATAAACTTTTTCGATCGACTAAGAACGGCTAATCATGCTATACCACGAGCGCTCCAGCAAATATATTGGTAGATATTTAAAATTTACATAAACTTGCATCGGTGCTCTTCAAATCAAAGCTACGTATTTTTGTTGTTTTTAGGGTTCCGTAGCCAAATGGCAAAAAACGGAACCCTTATAGATTCGTCATGTCTGTGTGTCTGTCTGTCTGTCTGTCTGTCTGTCTGTCCGTGTATGTCACAGCCATTTATTTCCGAAACTATAAGAACTATAATGTTGAAACTTGGTAAGTAGATGTATTCTGTGAACCGCATTAAGATTTTTACACAAAAATAGAAAAAAAACAATAAATTTTGGGGGTTCCCCATACTTAGAACTGAAACTCAATTTTTTTTTTTTCATCATACCCATAAGTGTGGGGTGTCTATGGATAGGTCTTCAAAAATGATATTGAGGTTTCTAATATCATTTTTTTCTAAACTGAATAGTTTGCGCGAGAGACACTTCCAAAGTGGTAAAATGTGTGTCCCCCCCCCTGTAACTTCTAAAATAAGAGAATGATAAATCTATAAAAAATATATGGTGTACATTACGGTGCAAACTTCCACTGAAAATTGGTTTGAACGAGATCTAGTAAGTAGTTTTTTTTTAATAGGTCATAAATTGAAATTAATATCAAATACTCAGGTCTATACTACCATTTACTTATATACCTACAGGTTTGTACGGAACCCTCGGTGCGCGAGTCTGACTCGCACTTGGCCGGTTTTTTTTTATTTATTATTAGAATAATCGTCGATATAGAATAAAATAAGATTATTGTAGATATCATGGATTTATTTATTTATTATTAATGTGATTTTGTAAAATAAAAAAAATGAAAGTGACCTTTATCTCAACTCTCCAAGTTCATAACTTTTAGTTAAGGGTTTTTCTCACTCGATTCAAGATTGTTTTATGCAGTCAAATTTCAGAATACAGGTAGCTTGCAACCTAACTAGCTTCGAAAATTACGAAGAAATTACTAATCGAAGGGAATTTGTCAATTTTAAACAATTTATGTCAATTACGCAAATAAAATTATTAAAAGCGGTATATCGAAATAATTTTCAAAAAAGCGACGAGGCAAGTCCAGAAAAGGCAAGCGCCCTTGCTTTTTTCCAGTTACATCCAAGATACGTCAAGAAAATTATGAGTTTTTACCCGACTGACCCGGAAGGAGGGTTATGTTTTTCGAGTGTATGTATGTATGTATGTATGTATGTAGGTATGTATGTCTGTTTCTTGGGCACGCTCTACAGCTTAAACGGCTTGATGGATTTAAGCATATGAGGTGTCGTTAGATTTGCCTTGACTGTGGGAGTGTCATAGGGTATATTGTTTTTATATGGCGTCTACGGATAAGAAAAGAGGGGGGGTATTAAAAACAAATATTTCGTTATTATAACAATATGGGTATCAAATGAAAGCTTGTGAACAGCCCATTCCATATATGTATATATTGCAATACTTTTGTGCTACCATTTTGACGTAAACTGCAAAAAACCATGTTTGATGCGAGGACAGTAGGTACTATGAGCGGTACCGTACGTAACTCAACAGAGTTGCGATGGTTGTTAGCGTTACTTTACCGTACCACTCATTTACTTACTAATACTTACAACTCATTCTGTATAGAACTAAAAAGTCTGAAATAAATTAAATTATTAAAAGAAACAAAAAACCCGACTGCGTAAAACAAAAATTAACTGAAAAGATAAAAACAAGCTCTGGAATATTACTTGAATGATATAAGGTATTGCAGTCGGGGACAAACCAATAACCTAGGTATGTGTTTTTTTGTAATATTTGTTTATCCCCGACTGCAATATCTTATAACATTCAAGTAATATTCCAGAGCTTGTTTTTATCTTTTCAGTTAATTTTTGTTTTACGCAGTCGGGTTTTTTGTTTCTTTTAATAATTTAATTTATTTATTTCCTGAAGTAATTTTGAACTAAAGGTTAAGGCAACTAAAAGAAATATGGGTTTTATTAGTTTTACTTTCTATTACCTGGCAGAACGTGGAAGCTCTGGTGTGCATCATAAAACTCTTCCTTCACTGCTTCTACAGATGTAGGATCTAAAGCACTACTACTCTCCGATAAACTATCAGAAGATTCACTTCCATGTGTCTTGTTTCGCTGTTTTTTCTTCTTTTTTAGTTTCTTAAGCTTTACTTCTGGAGATTGGTTGGTTAGTGGAGGGTCGTCCTTCGTAATTTCATAAAGTTCTAGTACAAAAGGTTTTCTTGTTGCAAAAACTTCATCGTTTGTTGATGTTGATGATGACTCTTCTGTCTCAGTCAGATCAAGAAAATCGTTGTCTAAATGAGAAAATTATGTGTTAGAAGTTTGAATTAATCTAAGCACACGACACGGCTTTGAGTTGTATTTGTGGAATCAAATCGGTTGGTCAAAGGATTTTTAACATGCCACACTATTAGCCACCTTATTTATTATTTTAACTGTGCATACACCTGAGTTTGAACGCAATCTCACTATGGTAAGTGATGATGTGGCCGAAGGTGGTAAGCACACAAAGCCTGGAAGGAACTGGCTCAAGTGCAGCTGTCGGAACACACTGATAGGCGATTGGCGAGAGACTTTTAGCTTAAGGGTGGTAGCCAGCTTGGTTGGAACAACTGCAAAAAAAATGATTGGCTACATGCAAAAAGAACAATATGAACTGCTTACCATCAGGCGGGCCGTATACTTGTTTGCCACTATAGTGGTAGGTATATAAAAAAAAATATGTAAAATACACACCAAAGCAATGGTTACCAGGTTTTCGTTGTTTACTCATTGCGGAATTCACGGAATATTTATGTCAATTTTACTGAATACAAATGTTGATATTTAGGTATTCATGTTTATTTTAAAATATTGGAATTTAAATTTCTTTGATATTTCGCAGTTGAGACTTTCGGCATGGATTATGCATGGTGGAATCGATTCAGTTTTTGTTAAAATTTATTATCTTTCATTACAGCATGTTCACTGAAATTGTTGGCACTGACATTGTTCGAATTTTGAGCTTAGAATTTTTTTAGTTATTTCCATGGGTTATTTATGAATGCTCGGCATAGAGTTTACAATAAATATCTTATTTTTATCTTAGTTATCAGTATTTTTAAAAACGAATTGAAAAAATAACACGCATTAGAAATATTCAAAGAGATTTTGAGTGATGATTAAACGTATTATTAGTTAGATATTTAGTTATCGAATAACTAGCTGCCCCCGCGGTTTCACCAATATTCGCAAACTAAAAAGTAGCCTACACTCGGGGATAATTATAGCTGCCTAATAGTGTTTTTTTTAATCCGACTTGTAGTTCGTTTTTAGTGCGTTTACAAACAACAAAACCCCTCAGCTTTATTATATTAGCACAGTAGTACCCAACTGATAAGGCGCGTCGTGAATCTTCGTTCGCACAGAAAAGAAAGCATGGCCGCGAAGATTAACAAAGAATGCTTAAACTTACAATCAACCTTAGATCACTACTATAAGATTCATAATACACTGCAGCTGTTAGTTCCGTCTCAGTCACGCAAGGCAGCTGCCGACCAATAGCTTTTCCCGCGCTTTGAAAATATATCTTCGGCGCAGGTACATCGGTAAGCCGTATTAGTTGGGTACTACTGTACTAGCTGTCCCCCATTGTTTCCGCCCTCCCAGGATAAAAAGTATCAAGTAAAGATATAAAGTAATACTCGGGGATAATGTAGCTTCCTATTAGCACAGCTTTAGTAAAAGATTTTTTTAATCCTACCAGTAGTTCCAGAGATTAGCCCATTTAAACAAACAAAGAAAACCTCTTCGGCTTTATTATATTACTAGCTGTCTTCTACGGTACGGTCACCCGCGTTACCGGGATAAAAAGTATACTCGGGGATAATTGTGGCTTCCTATTAGTGAAAGACGTGTGAAACCGACTGGTATTTGAGAGATCTCAGGCTCATTTAAACAAACAAACAAAAAAACTCTTCCGCTTTATTCATCATATCAGCCAAAGGATGTTCACTGCTAAACATAGGCCTCCCCCATTAACTTCCATTTCAAAAGGTTTTGGACCGCTTTCTTGTATTCCGCTTTATTATATTAGTAATAATTAGGTAATTAATGAATTGTTATAAATATTATTTATAGTATAGAAGATATAGTTTTATCAAATAGGTATTATTACTGTATTTCGATTCTTATACTTAGAGGCATGCATGACCCTCCCTTGACGACAAGGGAGAGACCTTTATCACAACTTATACCAGAGCCATCGAGTGGAGATAAATAATGTAAACAAACCACAGGATTATAAGAAGAAGAATCAAACTTTCAATTTTTATTTAAAGAAATTATGTGGACAGCTGCTTTACGGTCCGCTGCCCTGTAATGGTCCTGTACCACGAATCACACAACGACAGCTGTCGTCAACCAACCGACGTCATTATTGCATGTGAGAGATAATGATCGCTCGCTATGGTAATATAACTCAGTAGAGGTCGGATGTTTACATATTTTATCTCCACTCGATGGCTCTGGTATAGTTATTTTGCGGAGTAATACCAGTGAGGTACGATAGTAAACGCAGGCGGAAACGATCGCGCGAGACGCTATATCAGCATTGGAAGTAAGCTATAGGGACGAATAAACTGACGGTTATTTTTTATATAGACTATAAAACTTGGTGGAATCCTCGCCCTCTGTCCTACGCTTTACGACGCGATTGACACTGAACTTTGAGCTTTTTACGACGTGAACTTACTAGACATGGTGAAAGCTACTGAAAATATTGGCGGATTTTTATTTAGTTTTAGTAAGGCAGGATAAAGTAAGGTTTGATAGGTAAAATACAACATTTTTGTGTCTGTCACTAACACACTAAAAATATCTCTAATATTAGGCACCGATTCCACAGAAAGAGTTCTGTGGAATCGGTTTCACGTTCAATGTAATTTAAGTGGCTCCTTTAAAAGTAAAAAAAGTATATGACGTGTGATAGGTAAGTGAATATTGCAGAACTCTAGGCTGCGTGCACATGCACATTCTGGAGCTCTGAACGCAGAACTCTAGAACTCTCTCTGTGGGATCAACGCCTAATTTTTTTTGCTGAAAACACCCCTAAGGCGATGATAGTTCAGTGGTAGTGGCGTCAGATACGGAGAGGAAGGTACCGGGTTTGAATCTTACAATGTTCTTGAGCTCTCGGTGAAGGAAATCATCGTGAGGAAACCTAGCACGGTGGTAGGGTACTTTTTAGTACCTATCTGGGTGGCTTTCCCTTTCGGTGTGTTCTGACAGCTGCAATTGAGAGCCAGTTCCTTCTAGGTTTTGAGTGCTTGCCACTTTCGGCCACATCATCACTTACCATGGTGAGATTGTAGTCAAACACAGGCCTCTATACAGTAAAAGAAAACCTATTTTACCAAATTATATGTCAGGCGTGTATTTGAGAGTGGAAAAAAATCTCTTTTTGTAAGGACACAAGGTCCAGTGTGCGATAGGCATTGCCATTTTAAGAACGGCATGTTATAAAGAGGTTTTTTAAATAAATAAATAAGGGGTACTTTAGGATATTTTTTATTATTCTTTATTTTCGGCTCAAATCAACTCACTGCACTCACCCTAACTCTCACATCTCCCTATTGCCAATCCAACTCAATTATATAGTTCAAATATATTTATTATTATAATTTATATCAACATCACTGCTTTGTGCATAGAAAACCCATTAGTGGCAAGTTCCAGAGGTTTTTGAAATGTAGTTTCATTCCCAATAGAGTTTATAACACGTAAATCTATATAAATCACCCATAAATAAATATAGTTGAGAAGTTTTTTACTTTTAACATATTGGTAAAAGGATCGTAAATATTATCATGTCACAAGTTAGCGGAAAGGTCGTTACTTACTCAACTGAAGTGCGTGTTAAGTTAACCTCTTTGTTTTATGTGGCGAAAATCCCATACTTAAACTGAGTGGTGACACCTTTTTATAGTTTTGTTATAAATATGCGGTTTATTGTCATAACGTTGTTTTCGAAAAGAGCAACGGTCTGATAAAAGGCTATGAAGAGGAAATGGCTATAGTACAGATTGTACTATAAGGATTATAATGGTCATCTATTTATCGACCTCACTTCCCTCCAATATGGCGAGGAGGGCGATGGCTGCCACACGCGTCATACTTGTGAACAGTTGCTGCTTGTGGGGGCTGGTCTGCTTAAGTTTCCCATTTATTATATAGATTCAGTCTACTTGGTAGTTTTGCCGCCGCGCTGGGGCACGCAATTGTTGTCAGTGCGATTAGAATGTTAATATTATGTAATGAATCAAAGCTTGTTTTAAAAAGAGTAATTGCTGAGTTTATTGCCGCCTCTTCTCAGCAAATGCAACCTTCCGAACCGGTATTAGATTATTAGTCAGACTATTCATAAGTGCCTGCGAAGGTCTATTTGAATAAATGATTTTGAGTTTTGAGATTTTGTATTTTGACCACCTATTTTTCATTGTCAAACAATGTAATGAAAAGGTGCGTCTACGCTACGCAAACCGAGCACGAGCACACGTGGTGCATGAAATCGCCTGGACGGACTTGTGAGCCTCGAACGAGCGTTCGGCTCGCGCTCGACTGCGCTCCGCCAAATGTCAGTGTTCTGACGAACACAGGAATTCGCGCTCATGTTGTAGGTTCGTTGTAGTAGGTACGTCTACAATTAACATCGCGAGCGACGAGCGAAGACCGGCTCGGTATAAACACATCATCAGGGATCCTAAGGCTATTTATCCGACCGACAATTTTTAAATAGCTTTTTATGTCTAAGCTTAAACATATTTGTTTTTGAAATCGAAAATTTGACTCTCAGCTTGACCAAAAAGTATTAGAATGCTTAACCTTGTTGAGTGTCTTGACGGCTTTTCTTAGTTGAAGGCAAAATGCTTATAACATTAGTAGATTACCCATCTAGACTTTGAATCAGCTAAAATCAAAAAGCGCCATTGTGAAGCACAGGGAGGGATTTACGATCACATTTATGTAGATACAGGTTGGTTAGTGCCATCCGGTAGATTTATGTACGTTGCTATGGTACCCACGGCGACGGGGCGCTTGTAAAAACTATCCACATGACATGTAAGTACGACAAGGGAGAATAGGGTAACAATACTACATTTTATTTTAAGGCCCAATTTTACTAACGGCGAATAACTTTTTTCCGTAGGAGGATTCTGTCAAAAAGGGTACAGTAGGCAAATGTTTCAATAGGTAGATAGGAAACCTCAGATAAGCTATTCCTCTGAAAGTCTAATCCATATAGGTACTACCCGCGCGATAACCCCGATAGAAATGCGACTCCCTGGCCTGCTTCCCATGCTTCTCTGATGGCACCCGTATTGTACTTATACCATGAAGCAATAATCCCGCTACTCGTACAATAGGAGGCATGCGTCATGATGTCTAGTATACAAGCAAGCGACTATAATGTCACCGCGCCAGGTCTCAACATATCGCGTATGGATAGTATATGGAAATTGAAAAATTATCCCTTAGAATACCATTTTAAATTCTGTGGTTCACAACATAATCACTAATGATCATCGTCATTCTTTTTTTGTCAAAATTCTGCCATAACTCTTTCAACAAATAAAATAATTTGTCCATAAAACTCCACCACAGAATAGTCACTCTACACGCACTTTCTCAAAAGAATTTGAATAGCAACTGCAGGCAATAAGAAGTTGTCTCGTGTGTGCGAGCCATTAGCCAAGCTTCGTTGGCTATCGAATCGTCTGTGAAAATACTCGCTCTTTTACAATACCTACACATTTCCGGGGACAAAGGGAAACTTATGTGATATACGTTGTTTTATATCAAAGTATACTAAGACTAGAGGATATCGTGTAGGTACTTACGTATTAACTTAAAACATTTATTTACAACAAATATATAATGTAGGTACAAATTACAATCTATATAATATAGAAAATTTCCTCAAGTCGCAACTCTTGCCATCGACGGGGAGTCCATCTTCACACATTGAAACCAGAATTGTTTCGAACTGTGCGGGCTCAACGGAGCTTCCTTCCGCGGACGCTCAGACTGTGGAATGAGCTCCCCGCCGTGGTTTTCCCAATGGAGTACAGCATGGGGTTATTCAAAAGGGGTGTGAAGAGATTTCTGCAGGGTCGGCAAAACGCGCGTGTTACCCCTGGTGTTGCAAGCGTCCATAGGCTACGGTAACCGCTTACCATCAGGTGGGCCGTATGCTTGTTTGCCACCTAAGTGGTATAAAAAAAAAAGTCTGCCGCTGCTTCCGATTAACGGCAAGGTTCCTAAAAGGCTGGCAGCGTTTCCTCTTTGGATAGGTGCGTTGGCGGAAAAAGCTCCCCATCAAGTAGCATCAAGCTAGCCAAAGTAATAAATTAACAAGTACCGATATATAGATGCTTAATGTAATGAGAAAATTACTTTTTTCCTTATTAGGCATATACGAAGTGGAGGATATACTTAAGATTGATGACTATCCCACCCTATCTCTCTAATATTATTAATGTTTCACAGTAATAATATTTTGTATTTTTGTGCCTCTATCGGCAGAACGGAATTGGATGACATTTGGTCTAATGTTATGTATTAAGACGACTGGAAACGCGGGTAAAACCGTGGGGAAAACTAGTAGTTACTTCATAAAAGAAACTTAGAATCATTACAAGCTTTCAGCTCTTGCGGCAAAATACAAAAAAAAAGGTTTTATCTGAGTTGAGGCACAGATTACTAAATACGTAAGTTGAGGTTTTCAAATCAGATGAGCGTGTAGTTTGATAACTTTACTACATGTTGTACTTGTACGTAGTATTTATCTACTCTGAGCTACAAGCTATCTATACTTACAATAAAATAAAGCGGAAGAGTTTTTTTTGTTTGTTTGTTTGTTTAAACGGGCTAAATTCTGGTACTACCAGTCACATTCGAAAGATTCTTTCACTAATTGGAAGCTATTTTATCCCCGAGTATTAATGCTTTTTAATCCGGGAACGCGGGACAGATAGTATTTTATGAACAAGTAGTTTTTGGCCCCACTTTGAAATTCGCCATCTCTCTTTTTTTTCATCGGGTGCAAATTTTGTAACGAACGTTGTAAAAATAACTGAATTGGGTTACTAAGTTTGAAGTTTACCTGACGAAATATATAGCCAGTTCTCTGCATTAACTTGGTACGGATGTGTACAACATTCTTTTGTGACTTTCTTTTGCTACAATTCCTCAATAAAGTTTCTAATTTGAGACAACACGGTATGAATGCAATTTGACTTATTTGAAACTATCATGAACAGTTTTCGTTTTGTAGAAGTTATTTAATAACTCTTTGTGCAGAGTAAGTCAAATTGTATCAAAACTTTTCGCGGTTTCACCGTACTGTCAAGGTTTGGTACATGACTTAGACGGATCACTTATATTGATCAATGGATAGAACTACAAAACCCTATCCATAAAATACTGTAGCGACATCTATCAGCCATCTATCAGTAACACCGAGATAGTTCACATACGGAAAGATAGATGGCGTGGCGTCACATTATCCTGCCTCGCGCCTAAATCCTGCATCGCGCTGGCGAAGTTTTCTCGAGAATCTGCATATATACAACTGTCCGACATGTACAGTTGGACCGCGGTCCCCAGGCACGATAACGCAGCCTGGCGGAAGATCTTCCCTTTTAAATGGAGGTGTCATCCACCTTGCACCTCCATAATACCTTGCCCTAATTCTTCACGCCCAGATTTTTTGCTGTCCATTCCTAGGTCGTTCCTTTTTTGCACAATCATATAAGCGGATAAGAAGCTATTTTTCATCTTATCACAATAGATAACTATAAAACATACGTTATCCGATAAAGTGTATTTCGGTGGTAAATTCATCTGTATGTAATAACTTAACGTTCATAAGTGCAGGGCCTAAACTGAATAAATGACTTTTTGATTTTGAATTGATTAGAACTTAACATGTTTTTATGGAGGAAAATGCCGAACAATAATACAGTTGCAAATAGATCCGGGTTAAGCTTTAATACCCTCGATATTGAATAATTCAACACGACTCCTGTACCAGTGGGTATCAGTGTATAGGTTGACCACACTTTGAGTTTGCATTGTAAAGCTTAGAGGTGCGTCTACACTGCGCGAATTCGTGCTCTGCTTGTGCTCAGCTCGTGTAGCGTAGACTAACCCTAAAAACCATACAAGATAGTTCAAACATAGAAATAAATATACCTAGAAAGAACGTCGCCATACTACACGAATATATAAAACAGGCCAACTTGTATAGGCTGCTGCGCGTAACAGCTACGTTTTACGCTCCCTCTGCGTCATTCTGCTTGTCATAGTGACGTTCATAATGATAGCAGTTGTTGAAATATTCCATTTAAAATCGGGTGAAATTTAAATATTAAACATTATTTTGCAATTTTATTTATTTTTATTTGATTTAGCCCCTAACTGTTAGGGGCTAATTTTTTAGACGCGTGCATAGCTTCGACGCTCATCTGGATGTATCCCTAATCAAAGAGTTCAAACATAGTTTTCAAATATTATCCAATAAAAAAACGCAGAAATATATACGTGAATTGTGTGCCAGTTGAATCCGAGCGCTCGAGCAATAGAAAACAATGTAGATATTATTCGCCTCTATAAGTTTGTGAGAGCATATTTTTGATTTGACAATTTTCAGTTTTGAACTCTGAAAAGAACCTCCAAGTATGGTAAACTTGTACTTTTAAATCTTTATTCATGTCTGTTATACCCTTTATGTGCTGAATTTGCATTTTATTGAGTGTCTGAAGGTATATTTTTAAAATTTACGTCGATGTATTTTAAAATCAGCGAGATAGTCTAATGTTTCTATTACTTTACGCAGTGTAACTGCCAATGACTAATACCATAATTATACAATTTATTAATGATGTGGGGGGGTATAATATTATACCAGCTCTAGTTTTGCTTCCCCTTAAGAGTAGAATTTCGAAAAATCCTTTCTTACCCCTACGATACAAGAAAAATCGTCTTCCTCGGTTATATATCATATAGCAATTCTAATGCATTGATCTTTCATGATCAATCAGGCTTTTTTCTTTACAAGAACGCTTCTCCTATGATATCTGCATCCAGCGACTCTAACCAGGTCATCTCTCCTCCTGTAGAGCCTTGGGGTACGCTATAAGCGGAATAAAATGAAAATATATTAAAGAAAATGAAAACAAAGTACCCTGCAAACAAATGTCGGGGCTGGCTTTGACCCGATTTTTGGAATGGGTCACGACAATATTTTCTGTATGGTATCATGCACATTCGAATCACGAATATCCGTTTGTGTACAATCCCCTTTATTAATTTGAATAATTTCATACATCAAAGGTATTATGCTGATTATGCATGGCGGATAGCATCCTTATTGTATAATGTAGACGCAGCTTTATTTTAATTGAAATGGATCATGCATGCGTGTTCTTTAATAAATACATAAATTAATCAGTTTTAAGAGCTATCGCTTCCTGATTATAGAATTCGAAGTATTCTTTATTTTTTCATTATATCTTTTAAAATCCAAAAGGCTGACAAGCTGACGAACTTCTAAAGTTAAATGATTATATTTTATTTTGTAAATAGGTGACGATGTCGCTGAATATGCAAAATTATTTGTGATTAAATATTTTAAAACTTTAATTTATTATTTATATTTATTTAAGTTGATGTTTTCGGTAATATATCTTCAGAATTACAATGATTATTATTTACCGATTATCCCCCTTTAAGGGGGACCTTCATGGCCAACGCAACTTCAACGCAAGCATAGCCTAAAAACTTGTACTTTCATCCAACTTAATGTTTGACTGCGAAAAAAGAGAGACAGCATCAGAGCCGTTGGTCAGTCAGTAAATTCCGCTGATTTCGCATATCATAAAACTTGTTCCAGGAGTATACTTCTTGTGAAAAATACTTACAAGTTTGTGAAAAAAAAGTTAGTTATTTAGAATCTCCAATACATTTTCAAGCCTGGTATCTAGATGTTTCCTTTACTTTTTCAATTTATAGGTACATTAGATATGGCTAAAGTTCACGTAAAATTTGTACAAAAACGCTGTTTTTCGGAGGCTTGTATAAAATAAAAAAAAGTGTGAAACAAATTCATGTTTCACACTTTTTTTTATTTTTGCCTAGATACTCGGCTAGATATAGACCACAAGATACCAATTTGTTTAAAACATCTCACGAAAAATGTTTAATAACGCCATCATCAGTACAGAGCTTTTGTATGAAAAGTATGGCGGATTGACTGCTCTTAAGATAAACAAAAGAAAATGCAAACCACTCATGGCATAAGACCTTGTACAAAATTATACGTTATAAATTAATACACCATCCTTTCATGCGATATATATAAAGTAAACATCCCAGTTTTGTTTTGTTTCCCCTCAATTGCATTTAATTCCCCCCACAATGAAGAGGATCGTTACATTCAGCAGGCACAAATTAATGTGCGTCAAATATGGCGGCGATACGGATTTATTGCTGGCAATACTAAGACTATTTGTACAGTTCGGGAGGATTGTAATAAATATCTTATGATTTCAGTTGGCAACATAAAAATGTGATGCAATAAAGACGGCCTGTATTGACTATGATGTGGGCTCTTTTATCAATTAGCTATGAGACTTAGGGATAGGGCGGGTTTTAACTTTTTTTGACGATTGAGTACGAATAAAAGAAAAATAAGGTCATTTTCATGAATTGACAGATATTTTTTCTTTATTTCAGGAAACCATTTTTTTTTTATACAACTTAGTCGATAAACAAGCATACGGCCCGCCTGATGGTAAGCGGTTACCGTAGCCATATAGACGCTTACAACACACGAAGCATCGCTCACGCATTATCAACCTATCCCCCTCCCCTATGAGCTCTGGCAACCTTACTCACGCGCAGGAACACAACTTTACACAACATAAAGTTATTTGGCTGCGGTATTCTGTAAGGTGGAGGTACTTCCCCAGTCGAGCTGCTCTTTGAGCGAATAAACGCTATGCTCTATCTCTCTTAAAACACATTATACATTATCGATCAATATCAATACGGTTACATAAAGGTTGAACTTGCCACACTTTTTATGAAGAATTTATAAACATAGATTCTTACATGCACACGCATTGTAATGTTAGTAAACAACATCAAATACCTCTCGTCATTATTAAAATTATGAACGGATGTAACGTTCGCCAATCCTTTGAAACAATCCGTTTAAAAAAATACATTTCGTGTTCAGCCATTTGGATCTCTTGAAGTAGTAAAGTGAATTACAATCTAAAAGCTTTATAAGTAATGTTTAATAAAGTTTTAGACTTTAGGAAATATTAAAAACTTTTAAGCTTTTCCATGATTAACTTGGATTCAAGTTAGGATAAGAATGATTATAAAAACCATAATGTAGGTAATTTACATATTTTGGCTTTAAAGGAATTGATGATTCACGACAATGATTTTGATGGTTATGATAAAACTTGTGAGGAAATCATAGCGAGGTGGAAGATGGTTTTAAGCCTTAAGTTAATACTATGATACAACTATTATTACTTTTTCACGCCGGTCATAAGTCATATATAATGTAGATATTATAGGTATAGGTTATTTTTAACAAAAGTCATGTAAATTGCCTTTTGATATGTTTGCGTGAGTGCATATTAATATTAAATTAGTACATCACAAAAGTATAATAAAATCTAGTAAAAAGTGTATCGTTTTTTTTTATTTTTAGTTTTTTCTGAAAAGTATGACTTTTTGACTTATGTTCTTTAGTCTGCCCACCCTAGTTATATAAACTGACAAGCAGGAAGATGGTGTTCCTGATGGTAAATTGCTGCCGTCGCTCGCCTATTACCTCATATTATTTTGACTACTGAGTGGAATGGAAGGCGCTTGCTGATAGTTTTTTTTTTAGGTTTGTGGCAGGCGATTACTAAATTGCCATTCATAGAGATAGAATATTAGAAGAGAGATTGTACTAGTAAATCACTAGTGTAATGGTGCGTCCATGCTTGACGAACCGAGCACGAGCCGAGCCACCAACCAGCACACTGCGAGCACGATTCGCGTAGCGTGGAAGGGCTCGCGAGCCTCGAACGAGCGCGATTGTCAGTTTTATCACGTATAAAGGGATTCGCATCGTGCACGTTGTAGTTTCGTTCGTGGCTCGGCTCGTGCTCGATTCGCGTAGCATGGACGCACCATAAGAATGCATCCTATTGCAAACTACTCACACTTGGAACAAGTATCACTCTACTAATATTGTATCTCTATGGTGACTAGTCTTGCGCGTAATAGTTCCCGACCGGGAGCGCTCCGTTTAGTTCGCTCCTCCTTGGTGAACTAGGTCGCTCTTTTAGTTCCTCAGCTCCCGTCTCGAACTAGAGAAAGGCAAATCGTTCGCCCACTTTGCTAATGCTCCTGCACGGTTTCTTTAGTTTTTTAAAAGTAGCTTTTACCGTTACTTTTTACGTTAAACACATTGTACTCATGTATAATGGGGTGGATTCGACAATACGACATTAAATGAATATTTTTTTTAATGATGTAGTTCAATATAGAAATATTACCACATATTACTTATAATGTACCTATTCCAATTCTAACTGTGTTAATAAGAGTTTCAACTTGTATATTGTGTAAATAACTTGTAATAATATAACTAAAGTGTTATTGGTGCAATAAGTATATTGTATTCCTTATTTAAGAGAATAAAATTATGAATAAGTAATCGTCTAGGTATAATGCAAGTGCAACGCAAATTACGTGACTAGCTCGGGCGGCGCGCCGCGCTCCCGCTCACTCGCTATTACAAGTCGATTTTATTATACCGAAGCGAACTAAGGAACTAAGGAGCGACGTATCTGGGAACTAGTTCGCGTAGTTCCTCTGTGGGAGCGCTCTTTCGAACTAGTTCGTTCGCGAACTACACAAGACTAATGGTGACATACCACTGTGTAAACATATAATGTGCCTAAAACTAATATACTTATACCAGGGTTAAACAAAACACATATATAACTAACCAAGTAAATAAAAAACCCTCCCTCACAAGATCTCAACTATAACTTACCATATTTATCAGGAAAAACAAACTAAAAGTTGACTTCCATGTACTCTGCTATAAGTCATCAACCATACCGCACTTTGTCACACGAATACTACAGATATATGTTTGAACAACTTGATTTATGAGTTCGCATTTTGTTTGGAACTAGATGTTAGTATTGACCGATGACGACATGAGGTTCTTTTCACAGTAGTGCGTGTGTAGAGCTACAAACAAGTTGAACAGCGAGAATTTGTATGAAAGCGTCTGCGGTTGTCACAAGAACCTATTTGGAAACCTCTGGTAATCATCAAGGATTTGTGAAGAATAAAATAAGACGTTATATAAGTTCATGATACAAGGTCGATGTATAAGTTTAAAAAATATTTGAAAATGTAACCGAGTTTCTTGCTGTTCTTCTCAGTTGACGGCCTTCTTCCGAACCAGTGGCAACTTTAGTAAATTTTACTTTCGTATGTGTCCTTCTGGGCCCTAAATTGAATAAATGGCTTCGGCTTTGAATCCTCGGGACGAAAAGCTAAGAAATAGTTACCTACAGGCCTTTTTTTTTGTTTAATTCAAAAGTTTTCTGCGTCAAGTCTGCCAAATTAAGTGTCTATACACATAATAGTGTGCTTCTATTTAACAAGTAAATAGATAGTTTCCGAACTATCCAGTTGAACCGTAATTTCTAGTAATAACATGACAATAATAGCTGGTTTCGGGTCATGACTTTGTTGTAGTTATTAATTATAGTATTTTGGAAGTTTGATAGGACTCGTATTATATTGTCTTATGAAGATAGATATGTAGGTATTAATATTACATTGTATATCTTAGCATTAATTACTGGATAGTTAGTATTAATGGTTATTTTGTTTAGCTTTATAATCATCTTATCATTTGAGAGCTGGTTATCTTCTAGTCTTTATGTGCTTACCACCTTCAACCACATCATTACTTTCCATAGTGAGATTATGGTATTTCAAACACATATATTTGATTATTTAAATAACGCATAACTATGGACAGAGATCTTAAGATAAGTATTTCGAAAGGTTTATTATTTATTTGGTGTATTTTATCATCATCATTCACTATTATGGTCATCAAGAACCCACAAATAGATTTGTTAACTACATGTTTGTTTCATACCAGAGTCTTTTAATTATATTACCTGACTAAATGCAAAAACTCGTTCTTTATTTTTGTGCAATGTTGTGTTCATTTGGATGTTTTGTTACTCAATTACGGTATGGAAGAAATTTTGCCTATAGATAGATCATACCTCAAGGAATAAAATAGAAGATAATATTTCTATCGAAAAGACATTAGAGCTATGGAAACGCATGTTAAACCGCAGAAAAAATAACACAGCTATATTTTTTTTATTCTTGGTCTATAAAAGGTAAATTGAAATTATGACTGTTGTTTGAAATTATGTTTCATTCAGGGAAAATTAATTAGTAATAATTCGGCAATGGGTCTGATTTAAACAAGAATACATTTCATTTCTAGCCACGATACAATTTTGTAAAAGTTAGAAGTCGTCTCTGAGATTTTATTATTCTTTATTATACAAGCCTAGGTCGGGGATTCTTCCAGCCTTGATTACTTCAAGCCATTTCAGAGCTTTGCGCTTAAATGTAAGCTTTGGTTTAAGGTATTACACGGCCATCAAGTTTTCATTCTTTTGGTCATCCTTTGTATCCTTTGTAAATAATGTACATACATTTTTTTCACGCTAAATTGCGCTCATATTATGTTCGAAAATACAATTTATATAATCTAGTTATCACGAAAGAATCCCAGACAATAATCCTTAAAAAATCTCTAACTAAATTTCCGAATAGCGACGCCTCGCAATCTGCTCTTTATACCATCCCAAGGATGTAAATGAATTCCCAGACAATCTTCAGAAATATAAAGCTGTGATTACATTTCGCTCTCGACATGCAAGGCTATCACGTCACTATCACGATGCTCCACCAGACTCGACCACAAAGCAGCTCAGTATACACTTACCGTCCTTATAAGTCGCGCTTCGTATCACGAACCAAGAAATGTTTCCACTTAATGGATACACAGCTTTAAAACTTTATTCGTTTTACTAGCTCGGTGGATTAAACACGGAGTTAAGGCGGTAATTAACTTCTTTTAATTTATATAACTATACGGTTGGCAGTTCATAAATTGTGGATAAATCTCTAATCTGTTTTATCTTTGTTATTTATCGTTCTTCTTTTATTATCTTGTTTGTGTCTATAAAGGTTGTATGATGTCCTTTATAAGATATGGATGTTTTTGATAACTCAGACTGATGACCGTTTTCACCATCAATCCCTTAATTTCAGAAAGACCCTAAGAAGTTTTATGTGTTTTTTTTCGTTTACAACAAGCTGAAAACATTAACTTATGAAGAAAATGAAGACATACTAAAGTAAAACAGCTAGCTAAATTCAGCGTAAGACATTATTTTTATATTTCATTAGCTTTGTGCATATACTTCCTCCACACAGCGAAGAAAAGTTGCTTGCTTATCGGTTTTCTACAGGATATATTTTGGAGAGTGTGCGCAGGAATTGTTCAACCTAATTCCACCATCCCCATTTTTACACCGAACCACAAGACGCCGGGAAAATTTTCACCCGTACGTTGTTGACATACCGAAAATACGGACACAGCGTTTTGCATCCTCATTTATAACGCGGACAGCAAGGGAGTGGAACTTGCTTCCGGCGTCTGTGTTTCCTGACGCCTACAATCTAGGAACTTTCAAGGCCAGAGTGAATAGGTTTCTTCTGGGTAAGCGTGTTTCATCTTAGGCTTCGTCATCGCCCCTTATGGGCGGGTCAGTGGCCAAACGCAAGCCCATTTAATTAAAAAAAAAAAAAAAAAAAAAACACATTTTAACACAACCTCTTCTAGTGAGTGTGTGTGAACACTCACCTACATACACTCACCCCCACACCACTCCACATCATCTACGCATCATCACACGCTCAAAAACTCACAGATATACGCTCACACGATCCTTATACACCCTCCACCCACCCCCACATACACTACTCATTTAAAA
This sequence comes from Achlya flavicornis, assembly GCA_947623365.1. Classification (NCBI taxonomy): domain Eukaryota; kingdom Metazoa; phylum Arthropoda; class Insecta; order Lepidoptera; family Drepanidae; genus Achlya; species Achlya flavicornis. The sequence goes on from OX392474.1 coordinate 4,233,974, forward strand.
TCGCCTGCTTTATTTTTGTTAAAAGGGGAATCCCAACCCATATAACTTACAAGCTTGTAATTTAATAAAGAAATTTTGAATTCTGATATATTTTTTTAATCACCACCTTTGGGACCATATTTTTTTAAGGAGTCTTAATTATTAGGAGTATTGCTTAACTTGCGTTATATTTAATACAAAATGGAAGAATTTATTAAGAGTTCGAAAGCCATCAAAGCCGTGGATTTATTTATGAATCAAGGTGTTTTGCGGCCACCATGTTGATTAAAATACAATCATTTATTCCATACATTTATTCTAGTTCCTTCTTCATTTAATACAGTGTATAAACAGTATAATTATTCATGCTCTATCCTACATTAATCATATTTGTTGATTAAATGCATATAAATAAATTAGTTACCACAAATGTTTGAGTCATGTAGCATACAACATGTCTTATCTTATTTTAATGTCTTTACAATATCCTAAATTTAACACATAATACACAAAACGACTAGAGTTTGACTCTGATCAAGTTTGGCACCTTTATAAACTAACTTACTCTAAACTTATTTTTTATGTTCAGAACATTATACGATTAAACATATTATTTTACGTATTCACAAACTTTGGTTCAAAATTAGTCGTCGTACAAAAATGTAGATTGAAAAGACAATTTTTTCTTCTAAATAGTCCCTGTATTCTTTTTGAGTATATACTATAATGATAAAGTACATTTAGAGTATGGATAACATATTTATGCGAATAAGTTAGTTAACAGCGTAATGCTATGGCGCTTCATAATAAAATTTGATTTGTAATTTTGTATCATCAAGACTAAACCAAAGCCAACGAGAGAAGATAAAATATGTAAACAACCTACCTCTACTCAGTTACATTACGATAGCGAGCGATCATTATCAGCATGCAATAATGACGTCATCAGTTGGTCGACGACAGACAGCTGTTTTTGTGTGATTCGTGATACAGGAAAACAGCTCTCGTCTATTTCGTTAAATATTTTTTTTTAAGTTTGTTTACATTCTTTATATCGTCTAGTTGGCTTACCTTTAGCTTTTTTTATTGTATTTACTTGAGTTGTAGTTGAATATCTGAAAGTCTACAAAACTTAACACTGAATTTACATTAAGTTTTAAACATTGTTTTCATTTCAGTATGTCACAGTTGTTATAAATCCGAAATCGATTAATGCGTTGACTTACTCCAAGTATATTTTATAATCTACTTTATTCAATGACAACAATGAATTTGAATGAATTGTTCGCTTCGCAGGCTATTGTTATATATATTTTGTAAATTGTAATACTTCTAAGTACACATTTAAAAAAAAAGCTTGCTGATTTGAATTTGAATGCAAGTGAGCTGAAACAGCTAAATGACTTAGTAATTAAATATAAATATAATAAATAAGTATTTAAATAATATTTGAAACATGTTTAAATAACCCTGAGCATACATTTAAAGTTTGAAGAAACCATGCACAAACAACACACATTGTGTTCAAATAATTATAACTCTTCCTCGAAGTTCGTTCAAGGGAAATAATTACGTTCAGAAACTTAGCTTAACCGTAATATGCCGTACAGTCGCGAACTTTAATATGGGACTCATTTCCTAAAATTGTATAAACACTCATCATTCAATAAGGTTGAAAGGTCCTTACTATATGCGATATTTGCAGTTGCTGTCACGTCAGTCCACAACGCGTTGTCAATACCCACGTAAACAACTAATATGCTAAAATAACGTTTGTTGTACGATATTCAACCTTAAGTTCCGAAATTAAAGTTCAAGGCTGCCCATAATTACATTTGCGGATGTCGATATATTAAAATATTTTACAGTCGCAACTTTTAATATTTATAACAGCTACAATATTTTCGTATCAAGTCAATATACATTTTTTTCACACTTACATTAAAATTCACACGTCAGTAAAAATGCACGTTTATTCTAATACTTATACGGTATACACTACAAAAACGTATCCTCTCGTCTCCTTTGAGGAGGGTGGCAGTTGTTATTGAGCTGTTGATCTTCAGGAAGATGGAGACGAACTTTCCTCGAGTTAGTACTGTTGCAATGGTGAACACGTTGTATAGGGAATTTTATGCTGTCGTCTTTTACCTGAACAAAATAATTTTATGTGATGCAATAAAATACATAGGTAGAGCATAGCGTTTATTCGCTCAAAGAGCAGCTCGACTGGGGAAGTACCTCCACCTTACAGAATACCGCAGCCAAATAACTTTATGTTGTGTAAAGTTGTGTTCCTGGTCGTCAGAGCTCATCGGCGAGGCAAGTCGGTAACGCGTGAGTGATGCTTCATGAGTTGCAAGCCTGCATATGGCTACAGTAACCGATTACCATCAGGCGGACCGTATGCTTGTTTACCGACATAGTTGTATAAAAAAAAGCATACGGCCCGCTTAGAGCTCTAGCAATCCTACGCGCAGGAACACAAAATTATGTTATTTAGCTGTGGTATTCTGTGAGGAGGAGGTACTTCCCCAGTCAGTCAAGCTGCTCTTAGAGCGAAAAAACACTTTCCTCTACCTATTTTTTAAATGTTAAATAATCTTGCGTTTGACCTTCGACTGACCCCAGGAGGAATTATGATGAGGCCAAAGATGTAGCACGCTTACCCAGAAAATCCCTATTCACTTTGACCTTGAATGCATCTAGGCTAAATAAGCCTGGTCTGCCAAAATATCACACATTTTTGCAAGAATTATCACACTTTGAGGAGTAACTTTCTAGACGATTATTCGAACAAACAAAATTATAAGCGAAAAATTTAAAACAATGTTCAGCAATCTTGCCACAGATTGAATTGAATTTAATTTGCGACTGACTATATTACCAAGCTTTTATATGATTCGAGTGTTGTAAAATAATAAACATAAAAGACCTTAAGTGGATTAGCATAAAGTTGAAATTTTACAAAGCTTTACAGTGGCTGAACGGAACTCACCCTAACAGTAAGTTCATGTCTGGTCCTCCTATGAGATGACGTCAGCAGTTCCGTGTGAGCTCGTGACTCGTTCCCTACTGGACTGTCGCTTGCCTTCATCCAGCACCAAAGCCATTTATACGGAGGAATGTTCCTGATACAAAGAGTAAATGCTTTCATTAAAGTCGATAGGAATCGCTTCGAAATTGTTGCAAAGTTGTTCGTAGCTATTTCGTAGGGATTCCGTAGCAATTTATTCGTAGAAGGAATTTAATCCTACATAACTTTGTTCGCTAATAATGAATTAAAGCTGATATACATTATTTCAATATTTTTAAGATCATATAAGAATGAACAAAAATAAACATTTAAGAATAAATATGAAAAAGAGAAAAAAAAGAAAAGCCTTTTTAGCAGTAAAACTTTAGTAATGTTGGTATTGCGTGGGTGATGCCCCGTGTGTTGCAAGCATCTATATAGCTAACGGTAACCGCTTACCATCAGGTGGCCCGTACGCTTATTTACCGACTTCGTCGTATAAACAGGTATAAACACCCATAAAAAATATAATATCATAATTTATATTTTTTAAATTGAAGATAGATTATTATCTTTTTTGAATTTGATATAGATATTATTATTTTGAAAAGTAGTTAATTTATCTTCAAATTATTAGTATCCTGTTTGTCTAACATACAATTCAAACCTCAAATAGTAAGTAATAAAATAAAATAATGTTTAAGCCGCAGAGTTAACCGTAAGTTAAGTGTAGTCGGTGTCGGTCCCAGTGATGTTATCGCGGTATTAGTAACTTAACGACGTCTTATGTGAATGTTTAACATATTGTCGCTAACTGTATTCAGTGAGCTATTTAAATGTTGTAGATATACTTGTTCTAAGTTTAAAAGTGACTTAATGTTTTGACTAAAATTTGGAATTTCTCACCAGATGAGGAATTAAACTATTTATTTAGTAAAATAAATCACTGAATAATCCATGGTCTCATGTATAGATATAATAGATAGACTGGCAAGGTCATAATTTGCAACAGTCGCTCGCGCGTCGCCGCGCACGGTGCACGAATTGCACAATGCCGAGGATGCGATCTCCTAAGATTGACGTAATTGGTAGTAGTAGTGAAATCTCAAATAATGACGTGCAATGCAGTGGATGTAAAGTGGTTGTGAATGAATTACTTGCCTTCATAAGTAATAAAGTGGACACCTTGCCGGAAACAGCCATCGTGCAAGTTTGTACGAGTGCCTACTCCTGCGATGAAATTGAAATAGCTAGATCGATTGCGTATAGGCTACTAGCCCCGACGAAGACGTTCATGAGGAGGAAAGATGGATCTGAACAAAAGAGTCTTCAAGAGATTATGAAGCTTATTAAAGAGTGTGATATTGGTTGTTTGCCGGACTTTGTGGCAAGGAATCTTAATAAACTGCCACCAGTATCATTTGACCATATTGACGTCACGGCTTTTTTAAAAGAAATGGCTGTGTTAAGAAGAGACGTGGCTAGTATAAAAGCCAAAAAAAATGACTGTGATATTATTGATGGGTCACCGGATATCGACTATTTAAAATCGGAGCTAAATGAGGTTAAATCAATGTTAAAAGAACTGCAATCTTGTAAGGAGCAAGGCGGGGACACACAGACATTTTCGTTACATAATGAGGTGCCTCAGAAGTCCCAGGAACGTGAAGAAGGAACAGCCCCGCACGTACCCACGCCCCTTATTAATAACGCGAGCAGAATTAATGGTAGTAATTTACTCGAACAAAATAAGTGCAACAATATGCGTACTACACACTGCGGCACACAGGCACCGACAAAACATCGTCGCACTAGGTCAAGGTCGCCCGATCCCCGACCGGCAACTACGCACAGTGCACCGTTATACCGAGATATGGTCGTAAGCGCAAGCCCAAGGCAGGTAAAACATAATCGAGCGCATCAGGATAGGATTAATGATAGTTTTACCTTAGTTGAGCGTAAGAAACGGAAAAAAATCAGTAATTTTAGTGGTACTGCGCAGGCATCTGGTAAACTACAGATAGCGGAACTGACATCGGCTGTTTATGTCTCGAGATTAAATAATTCTACAACGGTTGATGGTATCCGTGAGTACATTCGTGAAATGGGCCGGGAATGTAACAATGTTGAACTTTTAGTACAAAAGCATGAAACGGACTTTAAATCTTTCAAAGTGACTGTACCCAGGCAGAATATTGATGTATTTTTGAACGAAGGGTTCTGGCCTCGAGGCGTGAAATTTCGAAGGTATCGTGACTACACGGTGAGAAGGACGAATAATAACCATAAACATGATTAGTACAACCTCAAGGATATCTATAGTCACATACAATTGCAAGTCTATTAAAAGGTCCGTGCAGAGCATTCGGGACTTGACCGGAACAGCTGATTTAATAGTGTTACAGGAGACATGGCTCCTACCTCATGATCTTAATTTCGTGCATCAAATTAATAGTGAATTCGGATGCGTTGCGAAGTCTTCTGTGGATACATCCGCGGGCATACTAAAAGGTAGACCGTACGGTGGCTTGGCCGTATTGTGGAATAAAGCCAAGTTTCCTAATGTTTCCCCTGTGGAATGCTCTAGTGACAGGATTATGGCTGTCAAAATATTTGTGGGAACTGAATCATTTTTAGTAGTGAACGTATACATGCCAGTAGACAACAATGAAAACATAACGGAATTTACAGACTGCTTGGCGCTGATCAGTGCTATAATTGAGGAGAGTGATGTGCATGTGGCCTATGTATTGGGCGATTTTAATGCACATCCTACCGCAAACTTTGGGCGGGAACTGAGCAGGTTCTGTGAGGATGTATTATGGGAATGCGCGGACATTAATATGCTCGGTGGGGAATCAGATACGTATACATTTCAGAGTGAGTCTCACGGTTGTAGGAGGTGGTTGGATCACTGTATAACAACTAAAGCTGCCTGGGATACTATAGTGTCTGCGGACGTTATATATGACGTCACGTGGTCGGATCATTATCCGCTACGTATTAAATGCGATGTAACGGGTGTGCCAGTGCGTTCGACCACTTCCGACAACTACGATACGATGCATGAGCAAGAAATTAAAAGAGTTAAGTGGGGGGAGAGGGACGAAAGTCAGAAATATATGTACAGTAAATATTGCGTTGATAACCTTAATTTTTGTGATAATGTAAAGTTTATATGTAGCTGTGATAGTGTGTTAGCGTGCGTTCACCTAAATGATTATTTTAAATATATTGATAAGTACTACGAACATATAACAATGGTTTTAAAGACTGCTGCTGTTCAGAGCTCTCGTTCAAATACTCGTAAGCATCGGCAGAAAGTCATTGGCTGGAACTATCACGTCAGAGACAGCCACCAGGCTGCCAGACTATATTTTGGTTATTGGGTTTTGGCCGGTAGGCCGACTGATGGTGAAATATATAATAAAATGCGTAGTAGTCGTTCGGATTTTAAGAATAAGTTAAAATGGTGCCAGACGCATGAAGAAAGTATTAAAATGAATATATTAGAGACGCATAGAAGGGACAAAAATTTTTCTAAATTTTGGAACGCTACTAAAAAACTCGATTACAAGCAAAAGTTACCGGTGTCCATAGACGGCCTACAGGAGCCGGCTCCAATAGCTGAAATGTTTGCTAATAGGTTTAAAATTAGCCCACAGCCTGTGGAGAGTCTGGAGAATGTGCCCGATGAGCAGACCTTCTTATGTAAAAACCCACTTCAGTTTTCGAAGGGTGATGTGATTGAAGCGGTGCAGAATATGAAACGTGGTAAGTCACCGGGCCACGATGGTCTGAGCATCGAGCACATTCTCTATGGCAGCCATAAGATATTTGAGCACTTATGTGATTTTTATAACCTTTGTATTAAATACAGCTACCTGCCACAAGATCTGATGAAGACCATGGTCGTTCCTATCGTAAAAAATAAAACTGGCGATCTCAGCTCTTCGGGTAACTATCGCCCCATTTCGTTGGGTACGATTATTGGCAAGGTGTTGGAGCGACTTCTATACAGGGATTTACGGCAGAGTTTGAAAATAGATGACGCACAGTTTGGTTTCTGCTCCGGTCTCTCAACGGATTCAGCCATTATGAGTTTAAAGAGTGTGGTGAATTATTATACGTCACAGGATACCTCAGTCTATGCGTGCTTTTTGGACTTAAGCCGTGCCTTTGACCTTGTGAATTATGACATTCTCTGGGCCAAATTGAGTGAGGCGGCGGTTCCGAGTCATGTGGTGAATCTGATGAGATTCTGGTACAGAAACCAAACTAACAGTGTAAGGTGGGGCGACACGACGTCTAGTAATTATAGACTAGAATGCGGGGTTCGTCAAGGGGGGTTGACTTCTCCTGACCTGTTTAACCTATACATCAACAACCTGATCGGGGAGCTGCGGGGCACCAACATAGGTTGTTATTTGGGCAACGTGTGTGTAAATAACCTGAGCTATGCTGACGACATGGTGCTCCTCAGCCCGTCAATTAAGGGGTTAAGTAAGTTACTCATGATCTGTGAACAATATGCTGTTGCACATGGATTAAAGTACAATATCACTAAAACCGAAATGATGGTATTCAGGTCAGGAAAAGGTCCGGATAGAGTACCGGAAGTAAGCATGAACGGTGCCGGTATCAAAATGGTTAAAGAATTTAAATATCTAGGTCACTTACTGACGGAGAGGCTTAGAGACGACGCGGATATTGAGCGGGAGCGGCGAGCCCTAGCTATCAGGAGCAATATGCTTGCACGCCGATTTGCTAACTGTAGTTCAGAAGTGAAAAACACCTTATTCCGAGCATATTGCCTGGGTATGTATACATGCCAACTTTGGTCGAACTTTACTAGAAAGGCCATCAACACCATAAGAGTCCAGTACAATAATGCATACCGAGTTCTTATGAGGTTGCCGAGATACTGCAGTGCGTCGAGCATGTTCTTCGAGGCGAGGGTTCCCGATTTTTTTGCCATTATACGTACTCGTATAGCGTCTTTTTGGAGTAGGCTGAGTCGCTCCAACAATGGTATACTGAGGGCTGTCTCTGCTGACTACGTACAGAACCCCATAACGCGACACTGGATTTCCATCCATTTGGATGGAAATAAGAAGTAACGGAACGGCAGCCGTCGATAATTTTTAAATGTATAATTTTAATTTTATTTTTTTAGAGTATGTAATGTGTTCTATGTAACTGCATTTATATGGGTGTAACAAGGCCTGAAATAAACGGATTTTATTTTATTTTATTTTTTATTTTTTTATAATTTAAGATTGATTCAGTGATTTCTTATTTTTAATTCATCAGTTTTTTTTTTGGTTTATTTACTTATGGGCTTTTAAACTAGCGAATATAAATTCAAATGTATCTAATAAGGTAATACTATAAGGTATCAAAAAAACTGAATGTGGCATACCAAAACACTCAATGAGTGACTGACTTGAAAATACAAATTTGAGTTAGGGTCAGCTCACACCGAGACGAGACGCAAGGGCGCAAGGTTTAAAATAACAATAGAGTATAGAACTTTATTAAGTCAACAAAAGTTACACATTTCAGGGAGAGAATTCGGATACGCCTCGCGGCGGCGTGAGTCACTTGTCACGAATTCTCTCACTGAAATTTGCAGCTTTTTGTGGTGTAAATAAAGTTCTATATTCTGTTGTTAATTAAGCTTGCCGCATCGCGTCACGCTTCGGTATGACTGACCCTTACTAGTTATTGAAAACGAGCAGCATGATAATATTAATTACCAGTTTAGATTAATTATTAACCACTTTTAGCAGCCCATTTTTTTTTGTGAATTATCAATGTCGCCAACAAAATTTTATGCCGCTCGTTTTATTATTCTAGTATCTATCTAATCATTAGTCGCATGTAAATTTTTTATTAATATTATCTCCGTGTGGATTCCGCCACCACGTACCGCCATGTGGGCGGTGTCGTGCGTAATCGCCTTAACCTTTTCACCGTTTTCCTCTTAGTGAAGTAATTAAAATAATTGTCTAAGTATAAGCAGAGTCTGAATTTAATTTCATTTTGCTGAACGCAGTAACTGAGCTGTGTAAATTGAATTTACATACTCGTGTATTGTAAATTACTTACTATACACGCGTACAATGATTCAGTGTGTTGTTGTGTGTTGATTGGTGAGAACGGTTAATAAAAAGGTTATTTTAAATTATAGACTTACAAATAATAACATAATAATAAATATCCTGGGACATTCCTCAGTCAAAGAAATGTAGACTTTAAGGCCCTATACTGGGTGGAGATTTCGAGATGGCATATTTTTTGAAACCTATGTTGGATTAGTCATGCTGAACAACTTTTACTATGGGACCAACACTGAATTCTCAATTTTTTTTACTTTTCATACGTTATGATCGAGCATGGTTGACATTTTGTAAGAAAAGTTTAATTTTTTTTTTGAGAATTCACTATTGGTACACATATTATGCCATCCCGAAATCTCCAAGGTACCATCATATCAGATAACCGTATGTGAGGAATGTCTCAGGATATTTATATTTTATTTTATATTTTGATACTCGTAGCGTTACGTATATTTTCGGTTAACCAAACTATTTGAAAATAATTAATGACATAGGAAAAAAGTACGATACACCAACTTTTCAAACAGCTTATAGTTTTATAAAATACGATTACATACTAATAAAAATTCCTCTCAGATCTTTTCCTAAAACACTAAAGTTACAAAAAAGGCTCGTAAAAATTCAGCCAACGAAACCGTCACAAGTTTATAGCGGAACAAAAGTTATGTCACCTGAGGCTCACAAATATCCTGTTGGAGAATATAAAGTATATGACTGGGTTGGCAGCTGAGTTGAGTGGCGCCAGGCTCTGGATGAGCGAGGCTATGGCGATGTTCGCCTGGGTGTCGGGCACGTAGCCGTACACTTGGAGTAGGTCGAATATCATGTACGGTGACCAGCAGAGCACGAACACTGGAAAGGAACTTTTATAATTATCATCTCAAGATCATAGACCATAGAGTAAGAATATGAATAGAGTGATAGCGTTAACATCATAACCTTCTGCGAAGCGTGAACAGTTTGCATATAGATGCATACTGTCAGAAATAAATCGATATGAGTTCCTTGTTATTTGTTCTCGGTAAAAGTATCGATAAAAAACGAGAAATTGGCATACATTATATGAAATTCGCTGAAACTATGAACGAGTTCGTTTCAAGGCAGCGTTGTACATACATGTGCTCACGGCACATACTCTAATACAGTCGCTCTATTTATTCGATCTCTATGTAAAATATAAATAGGATTCAAATGATAGTCTTTATTCAAAATCAATTTGACATGCTTTAGGAATAGCCTAATTTAAATGGCGTTAATTAATTAAGGCGTGATGGAACGAACACACTGCCAAAAATAATGTGATAAAATAATTTTGTTCACCAAAAAAAAAAAGAAAAACCGGGTCGAGTTTTATGATCGTATTTTTAAACTCAAAAATATCGATGTAGACTAAACACGATGTCAAGGAAACTTGATGTCAAGGAAACTCATATTGTCTCTTGACAAAAGGCTTATTTAATCACAAATTCCAAAAATAACTTAGTTAGCCGGATCAGATATCGCACGTATTATGGTAATTCTCAATCAACAAGCGTAAAGCCGTCCAAGATAAAGAAGATTGGAAAGTAATATCGAATTTATTATATGTTTAGCCCTCATCACGGAGCTGACAGTGATTTAGGGATATTTTTTTTCATCTTTTTTTATTTTTATGGGCAACATACTCCCTGTAAGTGGAAATAAATGTGGTTGGAGTTTTCATGTCATGTGTTTATGTACCGATAGCTGTTGTCGCAATTTCACCAGCAACTAAAACAATAGCTGTTGACACGTGTTTTCGCCCAAAAATGCGACAAAAACTCTTTCTAATGTTGCGTCCATGCTTCGCGATCCGAGCACGAACCGAGCCTCGAACGAACAGGATTCGATCGTTGCTCGCGATTTCAAGCATGTACGTACTTAACGAGCCTTCAACGAGCCTACAACGAGCGCGATGCGAATCCCTGTGTTCGTGAAATACCTGACAATCGGGCGGAGCACAGTCGAGCACGCTACGAATGGTCGTTCGAGGCTCGCAAGCCCGTCCACGCTACGCAAATCGTGCTCGCAGTGTGCTCGTTCGTGGCTCGGCTCGTGCTCGGATCGCCAAGCATGGACGCACCATAAAGTTGGGTCTACGCTAGGCGTGCCGAATACGAATTCGTATAGCGTAGTACATACGAGAACGTTCTGCTCGCGTTTCACAAACACAGGAATTGGATTCGCGCTCGCGGACAGTGATTGTTGTACGTTCGTTATATGTTCACACTTGATTCGCCTTTATATGCAACCCTATACTATGTAAAGAATTTGGTACAGTCAGCAATAGAATACGCTGAAAACAATTGAGTTTCAATAATACCAGTATTTAATTACTCTGAGATAATACTGGATAATTACTATTTACCATATATTATTTCTGACTTTAGTATGTCATATATTACTAAATATCAATATCGACAAATATAAAGTCGCTGAACATAGATTGTTTATTTTAATGATGTTAATTTTTTTCTAATAAAATCATTGAATACTTTGATTGTTTATTACTTTGTTCGTCAAAGCCGTTTTACTAAAAAACCAAAAACAAAAAGAAACCGTTTTGGTCCGATTTGAAAGAGGAGAAAATTGTCTAACTAGTAATTAGAATGTTTCGTTTTAATGTACCTTCACCGATTTCTCCTAAATTAATATTCATTATTGTTAGTGACTTATGGTACCTACTAATATTGTAGACTTTTGCTGCTGACTTTACCACGTTTCTAGATTTCAACTACCCGTTGTTTTTCAGTCAAGAAGATAACAGTTTGAAAATAATATTAAAACATTCACTACAACATGAAATCGCAATTTCGTAACATACATTTCTGCTTTAACAACAAGAAAATAACCAGTGTCACATTTGCTGACGAAGAAAACATAAATAATGTGATACAGACATACAATCAGCATGTTTTGTCATTGTTGTTTTATTCAAGGAATTCACTGGCGAAGCTTCTCCCGTAAATTAAATTATAAGTATGTATATAAAGACAATGTACAATAGACAATGTACAATAGACAATGTCCAATGATGCCCACAATACGGTTACATGTTGAGTGTCTCATAAAAGTAGTCCCAAAAATTATTTTACAATTAAGGAATTTTCAAACTGGGGGGCTAAAAAGGAAGCTAAAGCAATATTGCTACGCAATTCATTTTTTCGAATTCTCGGCAGGTCCTACGTGATTCCAATATTTTTTGGTAAAATAGTTACTCATTATATATATTGCATAAGATCTGCTTTAAATTCGAAAAAAAAAATTGCGTTAGCAATATTGCTTAGCTTCCTTTTTAAGGGGTCTGATCATTGAGCTTAATGTTTGTGAATGATGCAGTGTCATATTATATGACTATGTTCTAATGACTCGTGTAATGTATAAATTTTGATAATCTTCACATTAATAGAGGATTCTCATTAGTAGTCGGATCACGTAACAGCATGGAGAATCCATAAGATTTTTGGTACAATTCTCCCAGTTTGCCGTTGAAATATACGTGACAATTGTACTGGCAATATTACAGCCTGTTCAAACAGCTGCTGCTTAGGGTTGGATAAACCACTCGGTTTTATTGTATTTTTTGAGAATCTCAATACGTTAAAGGTCACAAACATATGATGGTATTCCAAATGCCTATAAGCAGCGGTGAACACTTACCATCCGCATGCTTGACGATCTGTGTACATACGATGAACGAACACTGGCCTTAAAAATTTATTCAAAGTTATTTAATTTTGATGAAATAAAAGATATAATCAGAATAAGAAGAAAAATATAATCTAGATTCTAACAGTCATCTTCTACACTTCTTTGTGCTCAGTGGTAGTGATGTCGGATACCGAGACGTAGTTCCCGGGTTCGAATCCTACAAGGAAAACATCGTGAGGAAACCATAGCACGGCGGTAGGGTACTTTGTGGTACCCGTCTGGCTGGCTACCACCCTCAAGTTGAAAATCTGTCGCCAAGCACCTATCGGTGTGTTCCGACAGCTGCACTTGAGAGCCAGTCCCTTCTAGGAAGCTTCGTGCTTACCACCTTCAACCACATCATCACTTACCATGGTGAGATTGTGGTCAAACCGTCAAACACAGGCCTATACACAGTAAAAAAAAAAAACTTTTCCGTCACTTTTTATGCCAAAAATGATGGTATTTTAAGGTGAGTAAATCCTTTGACTACTACTATCTTGAGTTAAAAATTGTACTAGTTAATACATGACGAAGATGATCATAAAAAGAAAACGCGGCTTTTGTTGTGTCTTGTCATATCTCCGCACTCAGGTTCCTTACCCAAGAATCTTATTAGATAATATATAAGATTCTTGTCCGTACCTCATTGCTTTCTGAGATTTGACCTCATTAGGTTGATTCCATTGTCTATATTATGTCATACGACTTTATTTGTCTCTATCAAGTTCAGAAAGAAATTAGTGTGCTCCAGTTTTTGTGTTTTTTTTTCTTTTACTAATAAGATTTCTTGATCAGTTATTTAATAGTGAAGGTTCATTACATAATATTTGTTAGTCCCTTGTACAACACAATGCTATGTGACGTAGAGCCAAAACTTTTCAGTGTAATTACTTCCTTTAACATTAAACAGTTTTTTGTTGTGAAGAAGATTCTAAGCAGAGATGTCATCAAAAGTTGTAAGAAAATGCTATTGCGGTGAAAAAGTTCGTGTTTTTATGAAAAATTCAGAGCATTATTTTAACTTCGTTTTTAAAGCGTGAGCACGTTATATTCTTAAGTTTATTATTATATTCTCGCGATAAGTAAAGTTTTAAAATTATTGACTATGTTTGTACCACGAGGGCTTCTACTAAATGCTACTCCTGAAGAAACCGTATCTGGGTCACCCTCTGATAAATCTCGAGCCCTTCCGAACCGAACTTCTGGATCCGCAACTGCCTACAGTGCAACTGTTCACACAATACTTCTTCTGCAATCAACCTAATGACTTAAATTTTTAATTGCACTCAAATTTCGTTTATTATACCAAAACGTGACCGGAACAAATTAAAACGTAATTTCATATGACCATCAAAGTTAATAGAAAAGAAAATTGAATATTTAATTTGTTATGTTAGCACGTTGGTTCGCACCTTGGCACTATGCGTGACTGGCAAACAAAGTATCCGTGCTTTTACATGCAGCGCTCTCTAGTGTTTTAACTAATGTGCATTAAATATTAACAAGTTGTATGCTTTGTAAGCTATTGCGGCAGCTGCAAAGGAGCTAGTTAAAATATGACATCTAAAAACACGAGATTTCTTGTGATACCTAAATAGCTAACTAACCATGAGAATCACAAGAAGGTAACAATGAAATAGGATTTTACACTGAAAAAAATATTTATTTAACAGTAACACAAAATGTTACTACCAATAACCTAAACAGAGTGACTTGCGAACTAAAAATTACCAGTAACAAAACTAGTTTTGGTTCATTACTAAATTGTTTGATTAAATCTAAGAGATGTAAGATTAAATGTAACTAAAGTTAGTTTCCATACAACAAAACTTCAACATACATAACTAGTTTTGTAGAACCTTTTTTTCAGTGTATTTTAATCTGCGATTAAAAATGATCACAGAAATTATTAAGCTTCAAATACACTAGGATACAAAATGTCTCCCAACATGACGCGCAACGCTCATTTTACGTGACGCAACAGTTTACGGAGATTTGTTGTACATTTTAACTACCTCGGTACATTCCACGTAGTTCCTGATTGACATGTTCCGCAAGATGTTGCTCCAATTGTCCCCTAGTGTTTGACCCTTTAGAGGCGCGAGTGGGATTTGAATCCGTCTTCGGGCCAGCTGGCGTGGTTGGTTAAGACTCTGGTTAAGATTCTACCTATCGCGCCGCAGTTCGTGGGTTCGATTCCCTGACATGTCTGTATGTCCTGAGTCTGGGTGTAATTATGTATATTAAGTATGTATTTACAAACAAAAAGTAGTATATGTGTTATATCAGTTATCTGGTTTCCATAATACAATCTCTGCTTAGTTTGGGATCAGATGACCGTGTGTGAGGAATCTCCCAGGTTTTTTTTTTAATCCATAAATTTAGGAACTTTGTACTTACCAAACACAATGACAAAAGTCATTTTTACAGTTTTTATTTTCGCTTTCGGTATGATTCCTCGACTGCTAGCGCGGCGGCTATCCAAATCGTCACTATCTGAAATAAATACAAACATATTAAATCATTACCACCTAATCTACATTATATCCACAGATTAAAAAAAAAATGTACTACTAATACAAAAATACTACTACTATTAGTTCTAACATTTATTTTATTTATCCACATAAAATGTGAGTGGCTCTCAAGTTCATATTTCATGTCAGACCCGAGTCATACTCAGTCGGGTCACGTTCCGCTTAATTTGGGCCCGATTCTGGGCGTTTTTGGTTTTTCTGCGCATCAATTCACTAAGTCATTGTTACATTTAATTTCCATTTCATTGTTTTCAGACAGGTTGACTAATTAATTTACGAATGAAAAACATTTGGATTCATTGTGAGTCTTTGGCGATTGAAAATCTGCGTTGGATGGCCTTTGTAAGTTCCATTATTTTTAATACTGCTGTTAAAGAATAATTTGTGTGGAAGTAAAGAAATTGTAGTCATGTTTTTTTGTAAAAGTTTACTAGAACGATCATGACTACTACTAATCCGTAGCACTGTGTAGCACTGTTATGCTACACCACAGACGTATGAATAGTACCTTCATACGTCTGTGTGCTACACTTACGAAATGGTAAGAAGGTCTCGTAGTCGTAGCATATCCAAGACTCATTAATTTTGTACCTACCTGACTGTTCCTACAATAATAGGCTTTTTGACAGCGTGGAAAATTTGTGATGAAACACTATCCAGTGTGTGAAAAAAAAAAAACAGACGAAAAAATCATAGATCCGCCAAGATAAAATTCTTTGGCGTAGCATGAATATGAGGACTCCGTAGTAATTCGTAGCACTGATACTCAGCGTCAATTTATAGATTCAAAATAGTATGAAAATCAACATACATTGTCTCGTAGCCGTAGCACGTTTGCCAAGTCGGTTACTCTTCTGTCGTATCGTGACTACGATGACTCCGTAGCACGCTGATATAGTTAAAGCGGGCGCTACGAAGAGTGAGACAAATACACTTGTCATCCATATCCGCCATTGCAGTTTGCTTATACCGGACCAGCATTGCATTATTCCTGAAAATGTATGTAGCTGTGAAATTCATAATGTGTATTCGTAATGATTAAAATAAGGTTACTACGATTAGTCGAGCACAACTGACCGAGTCTCAAACTCTCATATAATAACTAGCTCGGACTCAAATAATAAACTTCGCTTCGTGGACGTATACGAATAAATTCTAGCTATAAAGTATAAACATACCTTCAACGTTAGCCTCATTGAATAGAAACAGCATCGGAAGACAGAACATGAAGCTGACAAACCATGCTCCTAATATGAGAGCACGTGCGCGACGCCCTGGACATGAAAATCACATAAAATACGTATTTTAAAATTAATTAGCAAAAGAATAGCTAAACCTTATGATTACGTAGTTATAAAATAATATTTTGTAAAATAATAAAGAAATATTCTCACAGCTTCCAGTGAAGTTCATTGGATGTGTAATGGCGTCACAACGGTCTACGCTCAATGCAACCAGCACGTACGTCGAGGAATACGTCACTACACCCTGCAAAATAAACTCTATCAATAGTCGTATAAAGACTAAATCACAACACAGATAATCATCAGTAAAATAGAGCTTCAAGTTCGTTATTTTTTTAATATTACCAATTAGCTATGTCATTGATAAACAAAATACATTTAGTTAAATAAAAACTTTTGGCCCGATTTCCTTCGCTAAGGTCAACAAATGCTGATAAAAGAACACGTAGAGTAACAAAACAACGACAAGCCAAATCAGTAATGTCACGTACCTGACTTATAAGTTTTATGCTCAGCTTAATGCTTTGTAGGCAAGATTGACAAGTACATATAGCTTACGTGACTTCAGCACTGCTGCTTAGTATTCCTAACATCATCCTATGTGCCATAAATAGGAGGCTTTATGTATTTCCTTTTTCATCTCAGTATGTAATGGATTATATTAAGTTGTTTACCTGTAAGTATTTCATCATTTTGCAAGTCAACGAACCGGCTAGCCATGTTATAGTTATTCGTTGTATTAAATCTGGTAGGACGCTTATTAGTCCGACTAACAAATCTGTGAAGGAAAAGATGGTGTCAAATCAAAAATACCTACAAATAGCGCCTCAAATAATAATTTTGGAATCAATTAACCACTCATGCTAATGCCGATTCTGTTGTAAATCGCACTAAACTAATTTTAGTTACATCTCATCTCTTTCTTACGAACATTATTGGAAAAGGATAGAACATAATTTAAAGCTGTCAAATTAATCATCGCTGTCTTATTTTGCATGTATCTAGGCATCTAGGCGTAACCGCGATAGATGGCGACTAAATTTATATTGAAATCAAGCATTGGAATAATTTGTCAGGACTAAATTTCTTACATCCTTTTGTTATGTTCTTTGTTAGAAAGAGACAGTGAGATTAAAATTAGTTTAGTTGTAAACAACAGAATGAGGGCTAATGTCAAATTACATGGCACTAGTTGACTTCAGAGAAAGAAGCATTTTGTTGTATCATCATCATCATCATCATCATCATCATCAGCCTATAATGTCCCACTGCTGAGCACAGGCCTCCTTTCACAAATCAGGGTGAAAGGGGATGGGCAGATACTCCACCACGCGTGCCCACTACGGATCGGTGGAGGTAGGCAAGTGGCCAACCTACTGTTGGAATTTTTCAAGCCGCCTATGAGGCATCCAACTAGCTTAACGACTATCACAATTAAGTGATAACCGGGACCAACGGCTTTACGTGCCTTCCGAAGCACGGAAACGCTCGATTTGAAATACCACTAGGCGGTCACCCATCCAGGTACCAACCAAGACAGACGTAGCTTAACTTTGCCGAACGATTAAGAACGGCTAATCATGCTACACCACGAGCGCTTCTAGTTTTTCTGTATAGTGTCTGGATAATGTGTAGGCTAGAATCAACTTCAAGTGCAACTTAGTAACAGCGATCAAACATTATTTGCTTTATACAATTTGCTAGTTAATTTCTGGATGATTCTTAAAAAATGTAAGTTAACTCACCAGCGATGGCAAGTTGCATTATGAAGAAGTTCATTCTACTTTTTCGTGACTTGGTTAGCAGTAGTGCCAACACCACGGTTGCATTACCAGCCACGATCGCCACCAGCAGTATCCAGAGTATCGCCAACTGAGCTGACTGCATGGGAAAATAGGTCGTAATAATTATATTATATCTTCATACTATGACGGGCGCCATGTGGATTTGAGTAGCTGGATGCCAATAAATAGATTAGGCGAGGACATTCTAAAAAGTCACTGCATTTGATTCCTGCCCTGGACAAGCGTTTTTGAGGCTGAAAATGGGACATAACCTTTGCTTATGATAGCTTCTCTACACGTAATAATAATAGTTGAATGCCTATTTATTATGGTTTATAATTTTCCAAAAGAAATATTTAGGGGCCCAGAGGCTCATAAATTATTCAAAGAACTATCGACGCGCCTAATAGAGACATCCGGAGACCAAAGGGCTGGCTCGTACCTCGGTCAGAGGATAAGCCTCGATATCCAGCGAGGTAACGTAGCCAGTCTTTTAGGCACCCTACCCATAGACAGCGACCTAAATTCCGTATTTTATTTATACTCTTTTATGTGTAAATTTATCTTTTTTTCCATTTTTTTTTGTTATTTAATTAGTTGTAGTTATGTTACTTTTATCTATTAAGAGTTTTTATAGTATAATAATAAAATAATACAATATTTATGAAAAATAAAACAATGACAAATACAGCTTTTTTTCATAATGCTCAATTTAAATAGATACACCCGTTTATTTTTATAGAGCACAGAAACCAGGTTATGTGGATATTCAAACAAAGGTTATTCAACAAACCGAGTGCGATTGCATCACTAACCCCCTCACTATGAAACTAAACCCATTTGATCGAAAATTTAATCCAGCTCAGATCTCTTTGCTTTTTGTTAACCCATTCGATAATTTGACCCAGATACATTTTAGAGTCGTTTTATTACTCATAAAGTTTTGGTGTGACAGTTACAGCACAAACGATTAAATAAAGATTATATTTTCAAAACGTTTACATTTATTGACAGATTCCAGATAATATTTTATGTAAATTGAAATGAAAATGTAATTCACTATTCAAAATCAAAAAGTTATTTATTATGTTTAGACCCTGGTAAGGCTACATACAGTTGAATCTACAAATTGATAGATATTATTGATTTAGGACAGTAAGTACTTAACCCTTTTTTAAGCTCTAGAATTTCAAACAAAGGATTTTTAAGCTGTATTGACTCTTTTCACTGTATTTTCTACTGCATATAAAAATTATTCATGAAATCGTTGATAGTTCGTTCTAAACCAACATACTTTTCTTAAAAGCTTTTTTTAGAAGCTAAATACTTTCATACTCTGAAAGCTGGTGTACAAAATATTTCGTAGAATCTTTTAAATATGCTACCTATAAT
The DNA here is from genome assembly GCA_947623365.1 of Achlya flavicornis. Taxonomy (NCBI): domain Eukaryota; kingdom Metazoa; phylum Arthropoda; class Insecta; order Lepidoptera; family Drepanidae; genus Achlya; species Achlya flavicornis. Next base: position 4,253,759 of record OX392474.1, read on the forward strand.
GTCGTTGTTGTGCCCTACAGCACAACGAATTTAAATAACCATGTTCCACTAATGGATTTAGGGATTGAGTGAAAAGGTCTCAGTGTCAGATTAATGTTATTTCTTTCTTTTAAGTGTACTTCAAGGCGTTTTATCTTTGATTAAAAGTTAATTTATTTTTCATCTGACACTGTTTTGAAGTCAGCGAAATATTTTCTATGGAACACGTCGTGCTCTTTCGCTGTTACAAAACTGCGTGTGTGTAGAAGGCGGTTCAATTTTGTGTTTCATATGCATTTTCAATACCTCTCATGGTTTGTTGCTGACCGAAAATAATTTGTCGACAATATCCTAACTAATATTATACATGCGAAAGTGAGTTTGCTTGTTTGTTACGACTTCACGCCTCAACTACTAAACCGATCACCATGAAATTTGGCATGCAGATAGTCAGTGGTATGGAGAAGGACATAGGCTACTTTTTATCCCGGGAGCGCGGGTGAAACTGCGGGGGATAGCTAGTTAAATATGAAATGCATCAATATCGATGTTTGTGCTCTTTTCCGTTATGGAATTCAATGTCTATATCTTCAATATCAAGTCATGATACAATTTCTATGGGATCACCTCGAGATCTACCGTAATTTAATACAGTTTAAAACATCCAAATCATATAAGTCGTTTCCGAGCAATCACTGCACATAAAAAAAAAAAAAAAAAACTTTAATAAAAAACAACATACGCGGCGAGCATAGAAGTCTCTCCTTTTTTGAAGCCGATTAAAAGGCTGGTTATGCACTTACAATTTTTTACTTAGGTTTAATACAAATATTCTTGAATCCATCGTTCAAGTCCTCGTATTAAATACTGTCAATCGCTTTTAACTCGGACAATACCAAAAAAGATTAGAATAGAGAGCACGTCTAGACCCATACTTTAGCGGCGATTCTCTCACACAATTAACTCTACTCAACATCCGTAACGTATTCCGTAATCAGGATGATACCATTTTATTACAGAGACACTTTGACGTACCGTTAGCTTTAAGGTTCGCGTGAAATATGAAAATTTATTTTAAAAGTTTATTTGGAGGGATATAATATTGTGATTTGATTTTATTACTCGAATATAAATGTTGTTTGTCGATGAAGTGGATCGGTTTTATGTTTGGGGTGCATTTGATTGCGATTTTAGGATGTTTGTTGCGGCAGTGATAGGAGATAATAAAACAACGATAATCTTTAACTGCCCTTCCTTGATAAATGGCTTTGATAGACTATTAAGCATGAGAATTTCAATCCAGTAAATTAGAATATATCTCCAAAACCCCAACTACATAACTCGTTTAGACCTAAAGTTCTTACCTTTCACAATACCTACGTAAAAACCAAGTAACACAAACTAGATTTAAAAGTCCATCAAATTATCCTAATGTACCAAAAAGAAGCATCAATAGTTACCTGATAGAAGTAGAACTTGTTGATAAAGTTAGCATTGGAAGAGTTCCCGTGAACGAGGCTGTCGTTCAGATCAGCATACAGGCTGCAGTTGTTGCAGTACTCTTCCTCCATGACCAGGGTCTTCACATCTTGTCTTCTATATAACTGTTGATAATGAGAACATAATCTTATTGACTCAGGATGTTGCATATATAATACAAATTACGTTAAAACCTTTTAGGCTTCAACTTTTGAATGTTTAGTAGCTTTAGCGTTTTTGGTATTCCTTTACCTACATTTTAACCTTTTCGTTTAGAATATTAACACAATAAACTTATCACTAGCTAAGACAGTTTTCATAATGTTAATAAAAGTTGATAAATAAATAAAATAATCAGACCTATAAGTTTAAAATATCAACATCAAAATTAATCTAAAAATAATTCAACTTCAAATGTTGTTTGAAAGTTAAGCATAACACAATATTTCATTTAGTTAATAACAATAGAAAGGCATATAACTCGAAAATTGTGTAATAAACAACAAGTTGTCAAGAAAACTACAAGTACACAAGTAAATAATTTTGAGAAAAAACAGGTTCAACCTCTAGACGAGATTTAACGAGATGTAGTGACGATCGCTTGTACCCCTTGAGGATTGTCTGTCAGACAACAGAATGGCCGGACAGAGGTTACAATAACTTCAAAAATCACAGAAAATCTATTTTGAGGAATGAGGATTTTTTCGAAATTTGAGTAGCATGTGAACTAGGTTAAACATTTTCAGATATTCATGGCACATATAATTTGTCCGTGTTGTCATTTTAAATATGAAATTAAAGTTCTTAATACTAGTACTACGGCAGATGGAGCGCGCGGTACACGGGAGTGAGGCCAAAAAAGCAAATACAAATTGAAAAACACGTACCTAGTATTCGCTTTTGAATGTGTATTTGCTTTGTTTAACAAACTTTATGTAACAAAAACACTTCTTTATTAATAAACTGTGGTTAAACAAATACAAACTGGAAAACGAATACCAGATATGTGATTTTCAATTTGTATTAGCTTTTTTGGCTTTACTTTCGTGTTCCGCGCGCTCCATCTGCCTTTTATTCTGTAATCTGTGCTAGTACTATTCAAAATATTGATGATTTCATGATTAGTATCAAACGAGGTAAGTTTTTGGTTCTTTAAACCGAGATTGAATACGATGATTATACTATCCTCTCGATCAAATAAAATTTGTTATTACAATCCTACATATTTTTGTTGGATATGATGAAAAATATTCTTGACTCTATGTAACAATATTTCAGTATTTGATCTACCTTCACCTATAATGACTTCTTATCGACTCATAAAAATTCACTTCTACTGAGAAAGAACAGGTGTGTCCACCTACACGTGTACAATTTCATATTTTATTTCTATTGAAATAAAGTTCAATATCGATTGTAGATGACAAAGTCCACGAAAAAGTAATCCATCAATCGGAGGCGATTCAATTGTTGGGTATTTGAGAAAGAGGTCTAATTTATCAAATTTATCTTCGAAAGCTTCAGTTTAATTCGGGACCGCAGGTGGTATCTATCGTGATTTATTAAACGTATTATTATCAAGTGACGGCTTACTTATTATTCACTTATTCTTATTATCTTTGGATAACTTTAATACAATTTTTATTTAGATTACCTAGAATGGAAGAAAATGTGTAGATCATATTTATAACTAGGTTTTATAAATATGTTTTTCTATATTTCCTAACACGTGTATGATCCTAACCCTAATCATCATTCATTCACACATAATCACTTTATACCTAAATCCAAAGAAATGTACAAGTAAAACATAGCCAGATATAGACGAGTCGTATGGGAAGAATTAAAACTAGTCTTAAGTAACATGCTTATATTTTTAGATATAGATAAATGGATATAAATAAATAAATAAATATCCTGGAACATTTCTCACACACGGTCATCTGATCCCAAACTAAGCAGAGCTTGTACTATGGAAACCAGACAACTGATATAATACATATACTAATTTTTGTTTGTAAATACATAGGTACTTAATATACATAATTACACCCAGACTCAGGACATACAGAATACAGACATGTTCATGCACACAAATTCATGTCCTGTGTGGGAATCGAACCCACGACCTGCGGCGCGATAGGTGGAATCTTACCCAAATGCGCCAGCTGGCCCGTCATTATAAGTATATAGTGTTGTAAAAACCGATTTTGGAGCTGATTAATGATATTATTGTGATAAAATACAGTTGAAAACATTCCAACGAAAAAATACGTACATTTACATTTACATTACCTGTGAAACGTTTAATTATGTGGGCTATTTCATACTATTCATATCACATTTTCTCACAGAACAAGTGACAATATCTATAACATGCACTCTTCTAGTTTTATTTGCACGATCGTGATTATTTTCAGTAAAATACGAAATAATACATAAGCACCCGGGATAATACTTAAGTTGTCACATATTTAAGGTGAACGCACACTTATCCGAGCCGATCGCATCGAACGAAACGAATTTTAGAATTCTGTATTATGAAATTTCATCCAGATTCGGACGATTCGACGCGGGCAAGTGTGCGAGCTTTCATAAGATATACAGAATTCTACAGAATTCATGCGCTCGACGCGTTCGGCTCGTATAAGTGTGCGTTCACCTTTATCGATCACCTTACTGTCATCGTCATACTATGTGACAGTATTTACTTAACCATTATAGCTATTAGCTAAATAACGTTTTATGTCCATAACACATTAAACCAAAACTGGCAAGATATAAACCACATTATAGAGTAACTTGTTCGAAACTAACAACTGTGTTTACATAATGACCGAAGTGTCTTATTCAACCGAAATCCCGACCACCTGGCCCTAAATCAACACATTCTACAAATACATCCGAAATGGTTGTTTAAAAGGGATATCAGATAGTTTGGGGCGAAGATATCGTTGTCCTTTAGGGTCCACTTTATTCCCTCTAAATAGTTTAAGTCGGGATAATTTTCACCCGTAGGTATGTACGTTGTAAACATACGTTTTACCTCATTGATAATGCGGACAGCAATTGAGTGGAACTTGGTTCTTACGTCTGAGTTTCCTGACTTTAAGAATCAAGGACATTTCAAGGAAATCTGGTAAGCGTGCTCCATCTAAGGCTCTGTCATTTTTCATTGTTTGTTCTGTCTCATATTTCATATTGTAAGTATGTAATTAATGTAATGTGTTGTCAAGGATAAAAAAAAAATCTGTCTTTTCTTTCTTTTCTTTTCTTGTCATCGTCCTTCATAGGCGGGTCAGAAAATATATTTAAAAACAACAAGAAATCATTACTTTAGTTTACTTTCAAAACTATTGGCCCTGATTCTGTTGTTCACAACTAAACTAATTTTAATCTCGCTATGTCTCTTTCTAACAAAGAACATAAGAAAAGGATGTAAGAAATTTAGTCCTGTCAAATTAGTCCAATGCTTGTTATCAATATAAATTTAGTCGCCATCTATCGCGGTTACGGCTAAATACACGCAAAATAAGACGGCAAAGAATAATTTGACAGCTTCAAATATGTTCTATCCTTTTTCAATAATGTTCGTAAGAAAGAGATGAGATGTGACTAAAATTAGTTTAGTGCGATCTACAACAGAATCGGCACCATTATCTAACTCTTCGTGTAACCCTTAGAAATAGATATATCTAGAAAGAGCGTCGCCGTATTACACGGCTATGATATAAAACAGGCCAACTTTTTTACGTGACAGCTACGTTTTACGTTCGCTATGCGTCATTCTGATTGTCATTGATGTTCATAATGATAGCAGTTATTGAAATAGGGAGGTATTCCAGTTTTTTTTTTTTTATATCGCTAAGATGGCACTCACGCATAGTATGCATACGGCATTACGGCCCGCCTGATGGTAAGCAGTTACCGTAGCCTATGGACGCTTGCAACACCAGGGGTATCAATCGCGCGTTGCTGACCCCGAGTTAAAATCAGGAGAAATTTTGAATTTTTATTTGTTATATATGGGGGCTATTTTTTTCGTCGCGTGAACAGCTTCGACGCTCAATCTAATTGGCGAACCGAGCACGAGCCGAGCCAAGAACGAGCACACTGCGAGCACGATTCGCGTAGCGTGGACGGGCTTGCGAGCCTCGTACGAGCATTCGTAGCGTGCTCGACTGCAATCCGCCCGATTGACAGTTTTTTCACTAACACAGGGATTCGCATCGCGCTCGTTGTAGGCTCGTTGAAGGCTCGTTAAGTACGTCCACGCTTGAAATCGCGAGCAACGAACGAATCCTGTTCGTTCTGTTCGTTCGAGGCTCGGCTCGTGCCCGCTTCGCGTAGCATGGACAAACCATTAGGTGTACGGACGATTACGTGAGATAGCCGTTTTTATTATAAATCAAATCCTAATTTAAAATAAATCCGACCATCTTACTTTTAACTAGCTCTTTACGAAGGTCCTAAGTCAATTTAAATTACACAATACAATTTGAATCTGTTATAACTAGGTACTAGGTCCGGCAGATTGTTCAAACCTTCCCTAATGGAGTAAACTTTGCTTAGGAATTTTTATTTTACTTTATGACTATTGGCTTTTAAATTATCTTGTATTTAGCTAATTCTTTTATTTAAATATGGAGATTCCATCGAGTAGGTATCTACCAACCTGGCTTCATTAATACACTTAACTAAATTTTAACTGGAATATAAAAGATATTCTTCAAAGTTCAAGTGATTAATTTATTAGTTTTTTTATTTATATTTAAAATACGATGAATAGGGTAATATTTGATCGACCATGTTTTCATGATATTTATTTTACTGTCAATCGCTTCCCAAGAGCATCTCGACTTTACCAGCTCCACTGAAAATAAATCAGTGCTGATGGTACTTGCATAATAATAATGTTGAGTCGGAGTATTTTTTAGCATCACACCACAATTAATATTAATCATATATTATGTAGGTATATCTATGCTAGGTATATCTTTTTTCTCCTTTGATGGCATATTCCTTTTGTATTATTGTTTAATTTTTTAAGCATTTGTTTTTGTTGTCTTTTGCATTCCGCGTTAGGTTAGGTTAGTCTAAAGTCTGCGCTGCAGCATTCTTTATTCTATGGCTGCACCTTAATGTTATTGTTCTTTTTTAATCGTTTGTGTTGTCAAATAAAGCTACCAGCCAGTAAGGAGATGACTACAAGCTTTTTTGATGATGTCCTTCACTAAAGCTCTTTGGAGAATTAAACGAGAGGCACCTCTGAGCCATAATGGTCATTTATAAATTGGTAAAAAAACAGAAATTTTAATATATTCAAAGTACGATCATTATGTAAATAAAAATAATATTATTACATTAATCTTAGAAGTGAAATGTACTTCTTCATTCTCAATCGAACAGCGAGAAAATATATGAGGAAAACTAAATGAAGATCACATCGCTAGTCAACGAACCGCTCAGCTGTAAGAAAGATTACTGTGCCAGCAAACTGCATTAACTGGGACGTCAGAACTTGTAACTTTTCCATACTTAAGTTACCGCGAGTTTCTCAGAGCTTGCAGACAAACTATTTTGTTGAAATTATGAATGAGCGTCGGAGAGAAAGTACTAAAGCTATAATTTAGAAGCACTATTAATTGAACAGCTCTGTAAACTATTTGAAATGACATTGAAATTTTGAAACGAATATATACAGGCTGTACATTTTAGACAGGACAGTGACCTTAAGGATTGAAATGATGAAAATATGGTCTTTGGAGACTATACCTTATTTTTTTTTTGAGTTATTACTATCGGATTAACAGTTTTAGAAAAAAATGCTTAATCGATCCTGTCTTGGACATGTATCAAAAGGCTCATGAAGCTAAATCAGGTAAGGGTACTAGACACCTCACTCAATTCTGTTTCTGTATCAAACGTCATTTTTTTTTAGGAAAATTAATGTTAAAAGCTTTGATTAAGGATAAATCCAGATAGAGTGTCGCAGCTGTGCACGCGTCGATAGAAATAGCCCCTGTTAGGGGCTAAATCAAATAAAAATAAATAAAAATGTAAAATAATGTTCAATATTTAAATTTCTCCCGATTTTAATGGGAATATTTCAACAACTACTATCATTATGAACGTCACTATGACAAGCAGAATGACGCAGAGGGAGCGTAAAACGTAGCTGTTACGCAGCAGCCTGTTATAAAAGTTGGCCTGTTTTATATATTCGTGTAGTATGGCGACGTTCTTTCTAGGTATATTTATTTCTATGGTTAAAAGTATTATTTTTTACAAATTCTTTAAATGCCATCAAAATGTTAAGGATAGTCTCCTGGACCATATTCGCGTGGCTTCAACCCTTATATTGTGAGTGCTTAGAACAAATACGCTTTATAATCAAACGAGAAAGTTCATTTTCGATAGGCAAGAGATATTTTTCATTTTTTAATACCAAACAGTTTTCCTGCTCAATAAATAAGTTCAAAATAATTTGTATTTAGTATTATAATCCATAAATTTAAGACGCAGAACCTTTTTACGATACAATGGCTTTGCGAAGGCCTCTGTATTCTGAAAAATTAATTTGTTCAAACGACGGGGATTACATTTGATTTGCGGCGAGACTTGCCTTAATTTTATGGTACATCTTTGTGGGAAATAGAAAAAATTTTCTCATACTTAATTTAGTTCCGGTTCACAGATAATTTTATATTGAATAATATTATAACTGAGCAAAAAATATTTATTGAACATATTATTGTACCTATTACATTTTTATGAGTGGACAATTTTACAAAAGTTTTTTTTTCTCAATGGCGTTACACGGCTTTTGTGTTTTGCCAATTTCCAGTTAAATTATAAGTTCTAGTCCCAATAAATCACTTTCACATAGTCCTCAGTCAGTCACCGTCCATAAAAGTCATGTTTCAGTACAATGGTGGTCACTGTACTAAAACTTTTCTCGGACTTCTTGAGACGACTTGAAAAGTCACGATACACATAATTAATTTCATTTCACTTCAGTGGTGCACACGAATTGATCTTTTTTGGATAAATTACCACCAATAAATTATGCAATAAAACTCAAATTTCACGAATTCATGACAATAAAAATGAAAACGCAACGTCACTCTGCAAGTTCCCGCCAACAAGTCACGAAAGTTTTTAAAAGCAGCTGAAAAGAGGCTTTCGTAAATTAACCATAGATTATAACAAATAAGTTTTCAACGAACTACGAAAACTAGCAATCTCTTTATCAGACTTAATCCAAACCAAGATAATATCAAATAAACTAGTCTAATAGGACCGGGAAATAAATTCCCAACTAATCTCTAACCACGGAGTTGGACATGAACATTAAGGGACGCATAGGATTTAAATTGTATGTGTTCTGTAGGATTATAATCCTATTGTTTAGATACTGTATTGTTGTCCTAAACTAAATCCTGAAATCGAGCATATATGTATATCCATGTGGATTATTTTGCATTGAAATTGTATAAAAATAAATTTTGAACTTATGTAATTATTTATAAGAGCGAATTTTTCATACCTATCGAAAATGTATTGATGGAGGAATATCCATCAAGCTTCCAGAAGAGGAGCGTGAGAGACGTGATACCTAACTATGTTCCAGAGGTATCTGCCCTAGAGCGTCATGCTCTATCATCATTGAGGTGGACCTAGACACCAAGGAAATGTTGAAGATGCTCGACTTAAGCAACATCAATGGCCTGCAACTTAAGCAACCCGCCACTTCGGAAGGCTATGGTGGCGGATTATAATAAATAATTAACAAATTTCTTGAAAAACCGTTCAGCCGTTACTTAACTGAGTTCTGTGTACTGAGTAACTAGTAAGTGGTATCATACACTTACACTCATATTCGCATCTTAAAAAAAACTAGCCGTCCCCTGTGGTTTCACCCGCGTTTCCAAGATAAAAGGTCTATAACACTTGGGGATAATGTAGCATCCTATTAGTGAAAGAATTTTTCTATTCCGACTGGTAGGTAGTTCCAGAGATTAGCCCGTTTAAACAAACAATCAAACAAAAAACTCTTCAGTTTTATAATATTCTTACCCCCTTATTCATAATCGCTTTTTAACTAAATCAGTGTAATAGTGTCCTCCGTCTCACTCTTTCGATCACTAAATGTCACGTGTCAGATAAAGACTTCAGAATTTTAGCTAATCAACGTTTGATAACTTCATGATGAATAAGGGGGGTAAGTATAAATAAATAATTACTTTACTAGCGAGTACCTCATTCATTTCCTAAATAGTTTCGTACCTTTTTCCTGCACTTAATTCAATTTGTGTAAGCTCTTTTATGGACGGGCACCGGTCTTGGCCTGTCAACCTTGAGGGGCCTTGGCTGCGTAATTGTGATGTACGTTGGTCGCACTTGACATTGTACCGATAAAATGGAGCGTCGTAAAGAGATCCTGGATTTGGTGGTTTTCCTGTTTTACTATGTTTTAGGAAGTAGATGGCAGTCTTAGGGGCGTACTTTGTGGTTAAAAAAAAGTACATTTCATACATAAAGTCGACTATGCACGATCATGTCATCAAAAGTTAAAAAAAAAACTGTATTGGTCCTATATTAAAAGTTGTTCAGCATCCATGACCATAGTCCATGACTAACCCAACATATGTTTTGAAAATATGCTATAATATAGAAATTTCCACTCAGTATAGTGTACATCGTATTCGAGATATCAGTTTTCTCGGTATAACCGGTAGAATCGACCCCCATGAGTTTTATTCTCTGTTATTCTGTACAGAACTATCAAAATTGTATTGTAATTGGGACACGTAAACTCGCGAAAAGAAAAACAAGCAAGGTTGAAGAAATCGACCAACTAACGAAAGAATCGCAGTGACGTTCATTTTGTTTGAAATGTATTCACCAATTCCCATCCACTGACAATGCGCTCTGATTGGCTAATTCAAGAACAATAGCGCTCTAATTGGCAAAGTCTATGAAACACTAAACATTTAGAAGCAGTAGTTGGTCGGTACATTTAAAAATCACTTCTATAGCTGAAGTGGGTTCATCATCATCAGCCTAAAATGCTCCACTGCTGAGCACAGACCTCCTTTCACAAATCAGAGTGAAAGGGAATGCGCAGCTACTCCACCACGCGTACCCACTGCGGATCGGTGGAGGTAGGCTAGTGGTCAACCTACTGTTAGAGTTTTCAAGCCACCTAGAAGACCTCCAACTAGCTTAACGAGTGATAACCGGGACCAACGGCTTTACGTACCTTCCGAAAAACGGAAACGCTCGATTTCAAATACCACTAGGTGGTCACCCATCCAGGTACCGACCACGACGGTGGTATCTTAACTTGCCGATCGATTAAGAACGGCTTATCATGCTACAACACGAGTGCTTTGAAGTGGATTGCTCGGTAATAAAAAGTACCATCTTAAAATATTCACCTAGTATAAGATTGTATGAAAATTTCTCAGAAGTAACAAATAATTTAAATTAATAAAATGTTATCTTGGAGTTAAAACGAAACGTAAACTGTTAAAATAGTCGCCAAACAAACTAGCTAGTTACTATTAATTATGGCAATTTACTTTAATTCACCCTTTTAATCAAATAAACCTTTTCGGTAATATTTACTCAAACAGTAATTAATGCCTATTCGTGAATAAGGCTAGTTACTCGACGAACATTCACTTTTAAATCCGATAAGTCTTGAACTGTGTAATAACCTATTTAAATATTTAACTAGTTTAAATATAAAATAGCAGGTTATTAGCAAGTCGCATGCAAGCTGCATAAGAAATATGCAATTATTACAGCATTACCATAAGTGTATGCATCAAAAACAATGGGTTTATTCCAAAGGTGTCTATTAGAAGATTTAATGACGTGAGGTGATAAGGTACTACGTTAGATTAGTACTATTATTTATTCTGTTACTCTGTGCTCTTTCGGGTCAAACAGCATTATGCATGAATGAGCTATCGAGTAAATTGTCACAGTAAATATCAAAGCAAAATACAACGAACTTTGACCCAAAAAATATTTCAGTAGTAGCTCAGAGTAGATAAATACTACGTACAAGTAGTAGGTACTTTTTAAGCTTTCGCGTACTAAATTCCTTGTAATATTAATGTATCATTATAGTATGTTGATAATAATCTGCGCGAATAGACCAAATACATTATAATATTACAATGACCCTTTAAGAGTGCGTATAAAGCAAAATAACATATCTTAGAATTGAAATTTACCCAAAAAAAAAAAATATATTGGTATTTTCATTGTATACGCGCAAGAGTTCAGTCAGTGCAAAAACATAATGGAATTTCAATTCCTCGATAGAAAAAAAACAAAAATTTACCTCTAATATTAATTAATTTTCGTTTTTATTCGTTCATGGTGTATCAAATTTTTGCCCGTTATCGATTTTTTTTCGAAAAATATTCTATACTTAAGAGTTATTTAGATTAGAAGCGTTTAGTTCATTTTTGTTCCGCGAAACACGCTATCGCCGTCTTATGCCAAGCGAGTATTAGACATAAGTTTGTTTCATCTGCCAGAAGCTATCTTTTCTGGCTTATGCGCGCTCTTTAGTACACTTTTTAATTTAATATTTTTTTAAATAAATCTTAAATTAGTTGTAAGTCATGTTGAACTTTTTTTATATGAGAGGTAGAGCATAGCGCTTATTCGCTTTATGAGCAGTTTGACTGGGGCAGTACCTTATAGACTACCGCAGCCAAATAATTTTATTTTGTGTAAAGTTGTGATCCTGCGCGTGAGTGTGGTCGCCAGAGCTCATAGGGGAGGGGAAAAGGTCAGTAACGCGTGAGCGATGCTTCGTGTGTTGCATGCAAGCGTCCATGTGGATACGGTAAACGCTTACCATCAGGCGGGCCGTATGCTATCGACTTAGTCGTTAGAAAAAAAAAACTTAATGCTTTCCACGAATTTGTTTAGGACCAAATTGATATCCTGTAATTATTTTTTCGCTTATACCGTATTACTTAAAATATTCCTAATAATAGGTCTGTAAGTAATATGTAATAGGTAGGTATTTATTATATTTAATAAAAAATAACAATAAAATAGTCATTGTTCATCCTTTATAAGTATCAATTCAATAAACCGTATGAAATAAATCAAGTTTAGTGGCTTTTTCTTTCGTAATCATGTTCAGAATTGCTTCTTGCTTGTGGAGGAGTTGGAGAATTCACAAATGATGAGGCTGATGAATACTGGCACTGAGGCGAGCTAGCAGCCAATTGTACTGGCTTGTTAAAATACCCCATATCAGCTTCATACAAAATACTCGAAATCTTAAATTCAACTTGATTCCTGACAAAATCATTGTAACTCAATAGCTTTTCAATCACATGATCTCCAAATGGGTACGGTTTTTTGCTCGGTTTCTTCGCGACTTCGTCCATTTCGAATGGGTCATACTGATGTTCCACTTTGATCCGTTTCTTCTTCCTTGAATCTGGTACCGGTGGTGGAGAGAGAGGGAATGTCATTATACTGTGATGACTATGTATCGATGTATCATCGTCTGAATCTTCGTTCTGAAACAATAGAAAATCATTAATAATTTCAATATTTTAAAAAGTGACAAAAATTACTAAAGTTCTTACTTTTTCAAACTGCAGTTGGATTTCGCATTCATTATCAGCATCTGGTTCATCCACAGTTGTCAGAAACAGCATACTCTTGAAGCCAAACCACGTGCTGTCCAAAGCGCCACTGCCGCTTCCCATCTGTTGTCTCCTTTCTATCCTCTTTATTTCGCTCCTGAAGTAAGTGCGTAAGTTTTTAAATTTCTTCTGCGCTTCGTCCACTGTGACGTCGAACTCCTGAGCAATTGCGTGCCATTCCTCTTTCTTTATATGGCGACTTTTATAATCTGGGTGAGACGAGTTCCAGACACAAGGCCTTAAACGCACCGCATCAATAAAACTCACAGTTTTCTCATTACTCCACAAAATTGAAGACATACCTAATAGTTAAAAATCGCAATAGCACTTGATAATAAACTCTATACTATGTTGTTGACTTTCCGACAGATGCCATGTCAGTGACTGGCTCACATTGCCGCGCATCGATACGGCAATGCAACAAACATAGATGAATAAAAGGGACGCCGCTATGAGTTCGAGTGAAACGGGTTTAGTCCATTTAGAACGGCAACATCGCGCGACACGCGCGAGCAATACCGGCAACCCGGCAACATGCGAACGCATTGAGCAAAATAATAAAGATTGCGTCGTAGTAATAATAGAAGACTCTTTTGTAAAAGGAAATATAAACATTCGAATTGAGAACCTCCTTTTTTTGAAGTCCGTTAAAATCAGTGTAGTGTATGAAAATTACTAAATAATAATCAAGCTATTTAATAATTAAGAAATATTCTATAATATGTATTTTGTATACCTCTGTAGTATTTTGTACATTTATTGTTAATTCGAAATTTTATAAAAAAAAAAAAAAAAAAACTCAAGCTAATTTATTATGTTTATACTGAGATAATACCAATAATTAGTACGATTAAGCTAATTCTGGTGGAATATTAAAATCTTTAAATTTGAAAAACTTGATTTCATAAAATTTTGTATTGTTTGCAATATTTGCCCTATATTATATTGAAAGAAAATTCTCAAAAATTGCCTCGTTGAAACATAATATAACAGTACCTGTTATTTACATCTAACTTACATTTTACATTTACACTCAAACGATTGTTTTTGGTAGAGATGTCGATATTGTCCAAGCATAAAATAAACAGCGTTCAGTCCCTTTTATTATAAAATTATGCCAATGATTCCAGGGACTTGTCTGTATATATTTAAAAATGTTGTTTGAGACTAAATTCCCCTCGGAAGAATTCGAGCTCGCTTAAGAATCTCAATTACTTGAAAGTTTTAAAGTGCTTGGCCTCAACATTTTCACAGTTAATCAGGCTCCCGAGCAACCTTTGTATATTGTTATTATTTACTTAAAGAACTTTACGGCGCATTGATTAATTGTGAGCTTAATTAAATTCAAATTGCAATGTTGCTACTAAGTTTCTTCGCTTGTTACTGGGTTGTCGTAAAGATTTACGGGAGAATGATACATTTCTTGAGTTATTTTGTTGACTACTAACTTCTCATGTGTAAGTTTCAAATAACTCCGTTATTGGGTTAACTCTTCGAATTCAAGGCCTAATTAAACTCAAGAACAAAGTGGTGGGAATGAGAAAGAAAAATAAATAAGTTTTGAATGTTCAGAAGTGTGTCTTTGGAGGTGAGGACGGAGGATATACATGGATTATGTTTCAGAGGATCCCCATGATTGTGGCAACTCTGTCCGTCGATCTGGCTATCTGTACGACTGGCCCAGTCTTCTTATTCCTTACCAAGAAATTATCTTAATAATTACATACCTACTTATTATGCATACATATACACCACGGTGACTTTTTAATCGTTTTAACTCTAGAACAAACGTTGTTCAGACCATGGTCTACTAACATTCTATAACAACTGTATCAACAATATTAATATCATGGTTGCGGCTCGTACTACCAATGTCATAGCAAATTAAACATTTGTGTTAGTTACAGGATAGGCCCGGTTTAGTAAGGAACTCTCCGTACACGACTCCGACTAGCTCTTGGTCTAACTAATCTTAGTAGTAAATAATAAAAATATTGACAAACATCAAAGTAATATAATTTCTAAATAAGTACTATTAAAAAAATCTGTATGGATTTACGCTCAAAGCAATTTTAAAGCTGAAAACGTACTCAAATAAGTATCGTTGAGTAAAATCGGATACCACTAAACATTGTTGGTTGAAACGACAGACATCTAAATTATGAAAATTATACGTTCACCACGAACATTGGCGTGAATCCTACCAATTTCAAGAGTCGTATTTCCTTACTACACTGATCCCCGAGGAACAAGCTTGGCGTTAAGCTTCGTTTATATACAGATAAACTAATATATAAGTGTATATGTACGGTACACTTCTCGCACTGTATGCAAATATTTTTGAAAGAAAATTCAGGGTGGTAATTTGAGTAGATATCTTATGGTCCTAAAGGATCATTGGAATCAAAAATAAATCCTAAGAACAACCCTCTCTTTCACCATTAAAGTAATATACTTAATAGTGAAGATTTTTTATAAAAACTGTAGACGTAGATATGTTTTTATAAAAAAATAAAAAAAATTTAATTCCGTGTGTTGCTTATTCTTAGGAATATTCTGGGTTACAGTAAAAAAAAATACTTATTTTTTATGGTTTTTAAACAAGCTTTTTGTAAGAAATTTAATAGGTAACATTGAAACGGTCTGCAAACCTCCAACTTTTCGTTTTTTTTTATACCACTTAGGTGACAAACAAGCATACGGCCTGCCTGATGGTAAGCGGTTACTGTAGCCTATGGACGCTTGCAACACCAGGGGTATCACGCGCGCGTTGCCGACCCTAAGTTAGTTACCTTAAAAAGGAATTAGTGAACATAAAATGTTCTAAAATAAATAAGTTCTTTCATCTAGAACAGAGAAATGCTAATATCAAACATATTTAGATAGAATTAGGTCTAGGCGTGGGAGCCATAATTGTTATTCATGTCGTTGCCCCGAGAGCTCCCGAAAATTACCGAACACTTCCGACGCTTCCGCACTTTGATCCTTTAGTTTTATGAACTTGCAAATGTAGTAAATCCAAAACAGTGGATGAATGTCTTGGAATAATACCTATTAAAATGTTGAAATCAAGAAGGTTTGCCTTAAGGCTTCGTAAGCTTTCCACCTTCAGCATTTAATCATCACAAGCCACATACTAGAAAAAAGATCAAGATAAAATTGGAACTTCCTAATCAATAGATAGAAGAGCTATTAACTAGGGGCCCTCCCATCAATTGATTCTGAATGCTGTCATCTATAGACGAGGGGAGGGCACCTGGATACAGGGAGTATATCCTCACAGTGTAGTTTCAAAGGAGCTTCCTATCGTGGATGCTCAGGCTGTGGTTTTCCCAAGGGAGTACAGGATCCTCATCCTTCTTTAAAAAGGGTGTGATAAGATTTTTGCAGGGTCGACAACGTACGAGTGATAGGATGCATTTGCTACGGCATAGAGATAAAATATATTTTGACTCTATGGGCTACGGGAACCGTTTACCATCAGGTGGGCTGTACGCTTTTTTTTTTGAGAATTCAGTGTTGGTTCCATAGTAAAAGTTGTTCAGCATGACTAACCCAACATAGGTCTCGAAAATATGCCATCTCGAAATCTCCACCCAGTAAAGTTAGATTAGTTTCATTCCCTTTAGTTATTTTTTATTTCTAAGGCAGACTTAAGTAAGTCATGCTCACTTTAAGGCCTTTGCTTGCGGCGGCGTCGTGTGACGGGTCGCTCACTTCCCTCCAATATGGCGAGGAGGGCGATGGCTGCCACACGCGTCATACTTGTGAACAGGTGCTGCTTGTGGGGGCTGGTCTGCTTAAGTTTGCTATTTATTTACTTATTAAATATTTATTCAGTCTACTTTGTAATTTTGCCGCCGCGCCGGGGCACGCAATTGTTTTCAGTGCGATTAGAATGTAAATATTATGTAATGAATCGAAGCTTGTTTTGAAAAGAGTAATTGCTTTTATTGCCGGCTCTTCTCAGCAAATGCAACCTTCCGAACCGGTATTAGAGTATTAGAGTCAGACTTTTCATAGGTGCCTGCGAAGGTCTATTTGAATAAATGAATTTTGAATTTTGAATTTTGAATTTTTGAAAGTTACATTAGGTGCTACAATAAGACATTAGGGTACTTTTACCTACTTACCTTGTAGCTACTAAAGACATTGAAAGTGCTATTGTAATAAAGACATTGAAAGTGATAGCAGATTGAGTGATACAGGTGTGAATTAACAAACATTATCCAAGATTTATTAATACTTAGATCATTTGACATTTGGATTTGTACATGCCCAGACCAAATGTCAAAGCTAATAATAAAGACGATGACAGCTGCAAATTGTATTTGGATTCATTACAGTGACGTTGTTTTGATATCAAAGCTCGTCAGTCGTGGAGCAATGCACATACTTTTATATTCACGCCTAGGATAACTATTATTTTTGGGGACCCGAGTAAAGTATCTACATATATTAAATCTAGTGCTTTTTCATTTCTGTAAATGCTAAAAAGTTATAAAAGCTTTCGGAAAATTAATGCTTAAATTCGAAATAAAAAAAGCAATTAAATACTAAAATTTCGCTGCAATCCTTCCTTTATATTATAAATTCGAAGGTGAGTTTGTTTGTTTGTTACGCCTTCACGCCTCAACTACTCAACGGATCATCATGAAATTTGGCATGCAGATAGCCTATGGTATGGAGAAGGACATAGGCTACGTTTAATCCCGGGAACGCGGGTGAAACCGCGTGGGACAGCTAGTAGTGTATAAAACAATCCTACTCTATTTCTTACACAGCTGCTGAGAGAAAAAGAAAGATAATTTAATTTCACTGTAAGATACGTTTTAAATTGAGTTTATTCCTTTGATTGGACACTTTCCTTGAACTTCTTGGAAACTACAATGTTATTCAGCCAATATTGCATTTGTATACGTGTGACTAGACTTTTTAAATAACTGTCAACTGAAAACGAACTCTATGTTTGTTGAAACACTATTTTCAAGGATGCAATTTTCCTATGAATCTGTTGGAATACAAGTACAATTAGAGTTTTTTCAGTTTAAGTTTCTTTCCTTCGTCAGTCAGAACATGTGCATTTCAAAGCTCCTTTAATTTATTTTTTACCGAAATCCTGAAGTAAAGGCGTTGATAGCTCAGTGATTGTGTCCTCGAATTCTATAGCGAAGGTTACAGTGAAGGAAAGCACTCTTACTCATCGAGGAATCACTTTAGAGTAGTTATACTGAGCAATCCAATTATGTAACTATAGTAACATGCTTTTGCACTGCTTTATAATAGTACCGACTAATCACTGTATCTTACCCCCTTATTCATAATGAAGTTATCAAACGTTGATTAGCTAAAATTCTGACGTCTTCATCTGACACGTGACATTTGGTGATCGAAAGAGTGAGACGGAGGACACTATTACACTGATTTAGTTAAAAAGCCATTATGAATAAGGGAGTAAATGTTTAGTGTATCCTTGACTTATGCCCAGTTTCAATAAACAAAAACGAATCGTTTTGCTTACCAATGGTAGGTTTTTTATTGCCCAATTGGATAGCTACTTCCATATGGGAGGGTCTGCAATGCAAAGCTTTGAGGTATTTGCTTCATTATTAGTAAAGATATAAGAGTCTTAATTTTAATAAATCTTAACCGATAACGGTCCGTAAATTATTGAAATCGGGCATTAGCCAATCAGAGCGCATAGTCGGCATTGGGAAATTGGCGGCACAGATTACAAAGAAAATGAATTTCATTGCGTTTCTTTGGGTTATTGTTGGATGGTCTGCCTTATGAGCGAAACAAAGAAACTGGTTAGTTGATAAAGTATCAAATTCTTTAGTGTCCAGTTTCTGGAATTCAGATTCGATCTAGTATAGGCCGCATGTTAGGTAGTTCATTTTGCAAATGAAAACCTCAGAAATGAGGTACGTCCTCGTAAAACTGAAGGGTAAAAGCGTTTTGATAATGAATCTTTTGTAAAGAGCCTATATACATTAACCTCAATGTCAAGTAAGCTGTATTGTAAACCTAAATGACATAATTTCGTTTATTATATTAATAAAATTGTGTGTTTTATAATAAAATTACTTGTAACTGACAATAAGTACTCTTATTTATTACTTTGATGGGCAATTTTATCGACTGGGTACGCGTATTTGAATGAAGAAAGTAAACATTTACTCTGTGAGTTTCATGTACGTCTGTGTGTTTTTTGTGAAGTATCAAAAGAAGTCCATAGGCTACGGTAACCGCTTACCATCAGGCGAGCCGTATGCTTGTTTTCTACCTAAAAAAAGGTTTCTTATAAATGTAACAAATTATAAATTGTTCGATATAATTACAACAAAAACTAATAGCTTGTACTAAATATATTTAAAGACATATCTTTACTTTATAAATGCATAAATACAACATGATTTTTTAATAAAAAATATACATATATATCAGCCTGCAATATTCGTAGGGAGGGAGTGTTGATAATGACTTGTATAGCGACGTATTTATCATGTAAATATCTTTTCCCTCAAAACCGGATGACTCAAATGTTTCCTGTCACTGAAAAACTGATGACAAAATGTTTGTTTACCCAATCACTGAAATATTTAGAAAAGTAAAAATACATGGTAAATTTTATGCTGTGGCAATAAGAGTTCAATCTGAGTAACTTGCTGACCATGAGACAAAAAGGTGTAGTACACCAAGGGTAGTATTATCTAATCATAGTACCTAATCGAAAGTCCTGTTTATTTTTTATTGTGTATAAGCCTGTTTTCCAAACTCACCATGGTAGTGATTATGTGGCCGAAGGTGGGAAGCACACAAAGCCTAGAAGGATCTGGCTCTCAAGTTCAGCTGTCGGAACACACCGATAGATGCTTGGCGGCAGAATCTCAACTTGAGGGTGTTAGCCAGCCAGATGGGTACTACAAAGTAGGTACCCTACCACCGTGCTATGGTTTCCTCACGATGTTTTCCTTCACCGAAAGCTCAAGGTCAATGTAGGATTCGAACCCGGGATCTTCGTCTCGGTATCCGACGTCACTACCACTGAGCCATCATCGCCTTTAGTTAACTTCTAAAAGAAGATTACTAAGGTATCTGACCTAGTAAACATACTAGCTAATAGAAGGGTTTCAGGTATATTTGAGAGACACAAGACGAAACGTGTAACGTTAGGATTTCAAACCTTCAGGGAATTTCTCCCAAAAGGTTAGGTTATCCAATGATATAAATAAAAAACCCAATTTATAATTGAACCGGTCAAGTGCGAGACTCGGACTCGCACATGAAGGGTTCCACAAAGACGTTTCTTTAATTAATTTAATAATTACCTGCTTTAATTTATTATTTATTTGTTTTTCATTATTTATTGTTATAGCGACAACAGAAATACACATTCTGTGAAAAGTTCGACTGTCTACCTATTACGGTACATGAGATACAGTCAACTGATGGACACGGACGGACGGTCAGAGGCTTAGTAATAGTACGAAACCCTAAAAAACAGGCTTCCTTTCACAAATTAGGGTGAAAGGGAATGGGCAGTACGCGTACCCACTGCGGCTCGGTGGAGGTAGGCTAGTGGTCAACATACTGTTGAAGTTTTCAAGCCGCCTAGTAGGCCTCCAACTATCTTAACGACTATCACAATTAAGTGATAACGACTTTTCGACTACGAGCGCTTCAAAAAAGTATACATCAAATCTTCCTGTTACTACAACGACTGAAAAGATCCAAGACTAATTTTTATTATGATTTAGGCAAACTTCATGAGTGCAATAGACAATTTGGCTTCACATCAGCAATCAAAGCTTATGGTGCGTCCATGCTTGGCGAACCGAGCACTAGCCGAGCCACGAACGAACCTACAACGAGCACGATGCGAATCCCTTTGTTCTTGAAAAAAACTGACAATCGCGCTCGTTCGAGGCTCGCAAGCCCGTCCACGCTACGCGAATCGTGCTCGCAGTGTGCTCGGTCGTGGCTCGGCTCATGCTCGGTTCGCCAAGCATGGACGCACCATATTAGACGCTTGCAACACAAGGGGTATCAATCACAATGCTCGCTTGGTTCGCTTACAGGCTCCAATACCTATAATGTATCCCGGCGCCGATTTAAAGGCTTTTACGTCAAGAAAAACGAACTGAAATTATAAGATAGTAGACGAAGTAAATCGTGTGTTGCAAGCGTCTATAAGGCTACGGTAACCGCTTAACCGTCAGGCGGGCCGTATGCAAGTAAAAATAAAAAGATTATCAGTAAATTACATAAATGTTTGCATACACGTGTCTCGTAAAAAGCAATAAAGCTTTTGCTTTTTAGGGTTATTTACTGAAAATCATTTTATTTTTATAAAATATCAAAAGGTTTAATATCCTGTTCATTCAGAACAAGCAATTCCGAATCAAACAAACAACGATGTGATCTAGTATATAAATAAATAATACAGTGAATGTCGCGACGTTAGATAAAATAGATTGCGTAGATTTCCCACCTTCGCTTCGTGTATAGTTTCACTTACCTCTAAGTGACTTACAGTAAGTTGATATAAATGTTTGACTTAGTAAGTCAAAGCAAAAGTTTGTATGGTCTTAGTCAAAGTTATAAGCTATAATATTGTATAACTCTCAAGGAAGCTTCGTTTAATGAAATTAACTGATGTAAAATTATTTTACCATATTAACCAAAGAGACAAAGTATAAAATTAATGTCAAAAGAAAGCCTTTCGAGATCTAGACTTTTAATAATAATGTAAATAAAACCACCAAAACCGACAGTCGCCAGTTTTCTATGAGAATATAATACTTGTACGTAGTATTTATATACTCTGAGATTATACAGTTCCTTACGATAGAAATAAATATCCTTACATACAATTTTCTTTTTTTAACCGACTTCAAAAGAGGAGGAGGCTCTCAATTCGGTTGTTTTTTTAAATGTTTATTACCTCATAACTCCGTCATTTATTAAATAAATTAGATTTTGAAAATTCTTTTTTGTTTGGAAGGCTACACGTCGCGTAGGGTCCCATTGTCATCAGATCAGGATTTGATTACTTCTTAGTGTACTTTGAAGTCGGTTTAAGTTTTTTGTAAAACAATTCAATTATCTTGGCTAATGTTAATATGACAGATAAAATATGGTTAAAATAAAAATGTTGGTGAAGGTTGTACGTAGTATTTATTATAGGTACTCTGAGGTGAAGGGAACTACATACCAACACATCGTCATCTGTGTAAGTTTTTTTTTTGTTTTAGTTGATTATTTAACAAAGCCCTGTGTAGACGACAGAGATAGTAGTGCAAAGGAGTGCAAAGCATAAATTTCTAAAATAATAAATAGTTTATTTATTATAATTATTGTCTTAAAAACACAAATATTTACGTGCTAATTACGTTTAGCGGCAGCGATAGTTCCAAAAAAAACCAATTTAATTTAATTTAATTTAATTTTAAAAGAATATTATTACATTACAATTACAAAGTGTTACCAAGTTCGATGTTAGAATCTAAGTGAATAATTCGAGCCGTCGCTACCGGTCCGTTGATATTCGATCTGCTGATGCGGCGCCTTGCGTTGGTTGACGCAATTACTTAACTTGCATTAAAATGAGGTGATGCGACATCAGCATTTTGGATGTGGTATGATCAGCATATTGTATGTTCTAGGGTTGTGTAACATCTCCCCCCGAAGATCAGCAATTATTTGAGAACAGAGGTCGAGAAGATTGCTGCACGATGATTGGGGTCATCTTGTTGCCTGGGTGGAATTTCTGCATAAAACTGTGTCGTTGATTCTGGTTTTGCCCCATCTTGGGTTTTCTTCATAAAATACTTTCTGCATGCTATTCCAATACCTAACATACATGCACTTAGGATTAACATGTAGATAGGTATAGTGGTGTGATAAAGGGCGGCGTTTGGTGTCGGTTCCAGCTTGATAGGTTCCTGAAGATCAATCTTAGTATTAACTGCGTGCAAATTATTCAAGTCTATACTGTTAAGTTTGACGATAGGTTGTGATTGAGTAGGCAAACTTATATTCACAGGTACATCTATCATTTTCAAAACTCTTCCTTTTATTCTATCGTTATAGTTTGATATAGTGAAACCCGAAGTTTTCATTGAACACCCAAAGGGAATTATAATGAGATAACTTCCTTTTAAAGTACTGTACTGGTTCTGCTTGCATGAAATTTGTACTTTGGTCGGCTTGGGGAAGCTTAATGTGTAGTGTCGGTCATCCAGTTGGTCTAAAGCTTCTGTAGTTAGGTTGACTTTGGCGATTCTGCACGTGTCGACTATTTGCTGCGTAGTAATAAGATGCTGGATACAGTCAGGATTACTTTGAAGATGATAGTTACGTTTCTTCTCACAGAGATACCATGAACCTATCTTCGGACATTCTGCCTCTATGTACCAGAAATCTTTCCCATGAATGGCTATGTAAGGGAATAACGGGATAAGGATATTATTATTCCTATTAGGGACTATTGATAATTTATAGAGGTCATAGGTTTCAGGAAAGGCAATCGGCAATTTGAAAACTATTATTATCTCATTGTTAGTGTAGTAATAACCTAACTTTAATATATCGTAATATTCTCTAAAATTACTATCTACTATTTCATCTTTAGGATATAAAGATTTTAACTTAATTACCATATCTCTTAATGATTCTAAACTTAAAATAGAATGGTATGTGCTTGATGCACGAATAAACCCTAACATATTTTCTAACCTATGTAATTCATCAGAGAGATTTTCTATATTATCTCCTAAAATCATTAAATATTGCGCAAAGTGTGCATATTTAATTAAATTATTATCCCTATTAGCTTCAGATGCTCTAATTAAATTGAGTACTATTTCCATTTTATTTTGATTTTCTATAATTTTATCTAATATGATAGTATGTTCAGACATCCATTGCTTGCTTAAACTAATATGGTTATTTAATTCAGAAGCTAGTTTGATGTCGTTATTCTGGAAAGTTTTTATAGCATCGTTATAACGAATAGCGTCTGTGGTAAGTACAAATTCTTTATTAAAGTCGGGGTATTGCAAGATTGGGTCATTCGTTAACAGAGTTTAACATTTTTCAAAACAACTAATATAATTTGGATCAGTAGTAACTATCTTACATCCTTTCTTTAGGCATTGAGTAAAGGGTTTCGTTATCTTAGCAAAATCCGGTATGAATTTTCGATAATAGCCTAGTAGGCCTAAAAATCTTTTTATCTCAGTGGCAGTTCTAGGTAAGGGGTAGGCTTTAACAGCGGCGATTTTATCTGGATTGGGTTTTATACCTTCTGTACTAATGATATGGCCTAAGTAGGCAGTCTCTAGTTTGAGGAACTCGGATTTATCCATTTGGATTTTGAAGTTGGATTCTCTAAGACGCTGAAAAACCTTTTCAAGGTTGACAATATGTTCCTGAAGGGACGTACTAAAGACAATGATGTCATCAAGGTATACAAGGCATATTACATTTTGGAGGTCGCGTAAGACGTTGTCCATTACGCGTTGAAAGGTAGAAGGGGAATTTTTCAAACCCATGGGCATACGAAGAAATTCGAAGTGCCCTCGTTCAACATTGAATGCCGTTTTGTGAATATCGGCGGGATCCATCTCGACTTGATAAAAACCGCTTGCGAGATCTAACGTGGTAAAGTATTGACAGTTCCCTAATTTATCTAACACGTCAGTAATATTAGGGATTGGGTATTTGTCATCGACGGTTTTTTCATTAACTTTTCTAAAGTCTATAACTAATCGCCATTTAGTTTTTCCGGATGCATCTGCTTTCTTGGGAACAATCCATATTGGAGAACTCCATGCGGAATCAGATGGTCTTATAATACCTTGATCTAGCATTTTACTAATCTGGTCTCTAACTTCTTGACGGTGGACATAAGGATAACGATATGTCTTGGTGTAGACCGGAGTTTCGTCAGTGGTTTTAATGCAATGCTTGATCTTATTGGTAAAGGTTAAAGCTTCGCCATCAATATAGAAAACGTCTGCATATTGAGTGCAAAGTGAAGTTAAATTAGCGCGCTCCTCTTCATTCAAGTGACTTGTACGTAAACGCGATAGTACTTCTTTGGTGCGCGGTGAGACTTGTTCGGTACGTGCGCACTGAATATTATGTAGTTCGGCGCACAAGGGGCGGTCCATTGAAAAAATTACATCATACTGAGTTGGATTAGTAATTTCTACGTAACCTCTACTATTTTTTACTGCCGTTATACATTCACCTATCATACAATTTGAAATAGTTTGTTCTGAGACAATGACGTCACCGTCGTGCATATTAATCGGTAATCGCAATAATTTTGATGAATTAGCTGGGATCACATCTTCATATAGATTCACATTCCGTGAATTATAAACTTTCAGTGGATTCGTTGCATTTTGTGTAATAAGAATTTTATTTTTATAATCTATAACCGATTCCCATTTATCTAATAAGTCTGACCCAATTAACCCATCAAAATGATCGTGAAATTTGTATATGAAAAGTGTGATCTCGGCATTATCGTTAAGTTCTTGAAAACATGGCACAGAAATAGAATATTCATTCCTACTAGTAGCATGGACATTAGTAACTTCGAACGGGTCGTAGTTAAGAGGAATGTCTGAATAAAATGTTTCAACAGCTTCTGGGCTTATGAATGACTGGTTAGCTCCAGTATCTATTAATAATTTAAGAGGGGGTGAGCTAATTTCTATGTAAGGTAACTGTCTCTGAGTCTGTAAGTTTATTTCTATATGGGTTTGTCTGACTGGGGGTCTTTCTGAAAATCCTGATTTTCATTATTAGGGGTTGATTCCTGAGGGGAATCATCACACGAAATCATGGGGTTATAATACGGGGAATATTGGTCAAAAGTCTGATCATAGTAGTCGCTGGAATCAACACAGTAATTAGTATCATAATCATAATCTGAAAAATCATTATAATAAGGATCATGTTCATAGCACTGATTAAAATTCATCTCCCTAGACTTAAAATAATTTTGTGGTGGAGGGTTGCCAAATTTCCGCCAATCATGCCCGCTTGGAGGCAAGGGCTTAGTCACGTAATGGCTTACACCACTCATCGGCTTTGGTCCGCTTGACCCTGGATTCACTGGTGGATTTCTAGGCTGCATTCTAAAGACATTACTTTGGGGGTTGTAGTTTGGCGGGGGTGCTCTAAACATTTGCTGTGTGCGTGTGGGACCACGATTTTGCTGAAACTGATTTGGATGTGGATTTGGTTTCCAAGGTTGCATATAAGATTGCATGGGTGGTCGTGATGTTCCGGGCATATTATACATGAGCGCTGGCTTAGACTGTGGCAAATTAAATAAGGGTACAGTATATGATTGCTTAGGGTTCGAATTCTGTACAAACTGAGATTGCATTTTACGTTCGGGGACAGTATCACTCCTTTGCTGTAAATATAAAATGTTAACCTCTTCTTGAACAAATTCTAAAGCCTTTTCAATTGTGTCAGGACGCATGCACCTGATACGTGCTCCTAATGGATCCCTAAGACCTCTAAGATAAGCTTGTAGAGTTAACTTTTTGTACAGAGTTCGCTTGGCTTCTATAGTGGTTGGTAAAGATTCATGCAGACTTATGTACGTCATTATGGTGCTGAAAAGATTCTGACAACGCTCGTAAAACTCCTGAGGGGTAGTATTGCCTTGATTAAGTAGGGAAAGATCATTATACAACGCGGACTCGTCACGATGATCGGCGAAATTATTCACAAGCGATTCGCGTATGCCTGTCCAGTTGTCTGGTATACCATTCGAGTTGATTAAACGTGCGGCGGGTCCTGTGATCTTATTCAAGATCCCATTGATCATGGCAATATTCGATAAGTCATTACCTTCGGGCCTAACATATTGTAAAACTAATGAATCGCAAAGTTTAATAAAACGCGTTAACACGTTCGAATTACCATCGAACTCTGGTAATAATCGAAGTGCTTTATAAATGGTATCTATTTCCGACATCTTATCTACGTTTCTATTAGCGTCTATTTGTTCTATACGCTGACTCTGCCTATCTAACTTAAGATTACAAGTCCGAGATTGCCTTGGATGGAAAATCTTGGAAGGATTATATTAACACAAAGAGGGGAAGGACACAAGAAAGATTCTGTGTACTTACAATATCATTTCTTTGGTTCTCTGGATGTATCGATGTCTGGATACCGTCTATGCTGCAGCTTTCCGTAGATTCTGGATACTCGTCTAAGGTTTGATAACCGGTCAGCAACGCAGGGCTCCTCTTCGGTCCTTTCGATGTAAGAAAGTCTTCTCGCCTATACGCACTGACTTGAGTATCCTACCGACTGCGCCAATTACGTTTAGCGGCAGCGATAGTTCCAAAAAAAACCAATTTAATTTAATTTAATTTAATTTTAAAAGAATATTATTACATTACAATTACAAAGTGTTACCAAGTTCGATGTTAGAATCTAAGTGAATAATTCGAGCCGTCGCTACCGGTCCGTTGATATTCGATCTGCTGATGCGGCGCCTTGCGTTGGTTGACGCAATTACTTAACTTGCATTAAAATGAGGTGATGCGACATCAGCATTTTGGATGTGGTATGATCAGCATATTGTATGTTCTAGGGTTGTGTAACATGCTAAAAATAAGTAAAACCTCATTAGATTTAGTTGCGCTGCGATGCGACCTATTAAAAATAAAACTATTAAAAAAAAGGTAAAGACCATAACCTCTTTGCCGCTCAAATTCGAATGTTCTGAAAAATTGAAAAGTTTGTTGTCAAGATATTGTTTTTTCTGCATTATTTTCTGTACATATAAAATACAAAGTTTAACATTTTATATTGCTTTTAATTTCTCTCCCATCGCCTACAAAGTGGTCTTCGAGCCGAATATTGAACTTTTGACCTACATACGGGAGAGATATTGTGTGTTATGTTCGTCACGCCTCCTCCACCACTACGCACCATGAAAACACGTAGTGCATTATTGAGGGAGCAATCCGAGCAGCAAGCCAGCAAGGATGTTGAGTTGATGAGGAATTAGAAGTTATACAAATAGTAGATCGCTCTGCTAAATTAATAGACGGAAAATGGGAAGTTGGCTTACCCTGGAAAAATGAAAATACCCAGCTGAAAAACTCGTACAGCAACGCTTATTGTCGACTGAAAGCAGTAAAAAGAAAGAAACCTACTGACAAAAAGTACAAAAGTAAGGTCTTGGCGTCAAGCAGAAACGAACTTACCAGCAGGTCCCTGACGCGTTCACCCTGTCAGAAATGGTACCAAAAAGGTAGAAACTTGAACCCTGGTGACGTTGTCATGATTATAGACCCAAACCTACCGCGAGAAACTTGGCCGAAGGGTTTAGTGGAAAAAGTATATCCTGGGAAGGATGGACGAATACGCACAGTAGACCTGAAAACTAAAAGTGGAATACTCACAAGACCTGTTACTCGCTTAGCACCTTTACCGATGACAGATGAGTGTCTCTGAAGCGACACTGGGCGGAGAATGTAGACGACAGAGATAGTAGTGCAAAGGAGTGCAAAGCATAAATTTCTAAAATAATAAATAGTTTATTTATTATAATTATTGTCTTAAAAACACAAATATTTACGTGCTAAAAATAAGTAAAACCTCATTAGATTTAGTTGCGCTGCGATGCGACCTATTAAAAATAAAACTATTAAAAAAAAGGTAAAGACCATAACCTCTTTGCCGCTCAAATTCGAATGTTCTGAAAAATTGAAAAGTTTGTTGTCAAGATATTGTTTTTTCTGCATTATTTTCTGTACATATAAAATACAAAGTTTAACATTTTATATTGCTTTTAATTTCTCTCCCATCGCCTACACCCTGTATCAATTTCAATAAAATTTATATAGCACCAAATCTGAATTATAACCAACAAAAAAAAAAGATCGAAATCAATTCATAATTGGCGGAATAATCGCGTAACATAAATACAAAAAAACATAGAACCTCCTCCTTTTTTGAAGTCTGAAAAGCAAAAAAGAACTTGTAATTTGTAACAAATACAAAAATATTCTAAAACTTTTAACTTGGACCAAGTTGTGTGAGTCAAAGCAAAACGTGAAGATGAATAGAATTCCTTAATCCTAAACACAAGCGAAGTGACTATCTTAAATGTATATATATATTTTTATATTAAATGTGCTTGCGTTTGGTCACTGACCCGCCCAGAAAGGACGGTGCCGTTGCCGAAGATCGAGCACGCTTGCAAAAATAAACCTATTGAGCCGTACTTGTTAGGAGTCAGGATACATAGACGCCGGAGGCAAGATCCACATTTTTACTGCTCGCATTATAAATGAGGGTGCAAAACGTGTCCGTGTGATGATTGATGCTATTATATTAATGCTAAGTATACCTACTACTAAAATAGATAAAATTTAAATCTGAAAAGCCCCTGCTATGCTACTATATAAAACCGTAAAAACTGGCTACACTACACGGATTACACGGATTACACTTACATTTGACCAGCTTCAATAATTCGATATGTCATATTAAAATTAAATAAACTACGATTATAGTATAATGAATAAATAACATTGCTCTTATCTGTTTATGTTTCATACGTCGGTTATCGGTTCACCCATTGAAGATTTAAAGTAGGACAGACAGACACCATCATCAGCCTATAATGTCTCACTACTGAGCACAAGCCTCCTTTCACAAATGAGGGTGAAAGGGACTGGGCGATACTCCACCACGCGTGCCCACTGCGGATTGGTGGAGGTAGGCTAGTGGTCAACCTACTGTTGGAATTTTTCAAGCCGCCTAGGAGGCATCCAACTAGCTTAACGACTATCACAATTAAGTGATAACGGGACCAACAGCTTTACGTGCTTTCCGAAGCACGGAAACGCTCGAATTGAAATACCACCGCGGTCACCCATCCAGGTACCGACCACGACAGACGTAGCTTAACTTTGTCGATCGATTAAGAACGGCTAATCATGCTACACCACGAGCGCTACACACCACGAGCAGACAGACATACAGACATTCACGTTAAACTTATAACACCCTCTTTTTCCGTCGGTGGTTAAAAGGAGAAAGCACAGCGACTAAAAACTATAAATTTTGCTCACAGGGTCCTCAAATAATGTAGGCATCCAACACAGAAGGGTTTTTCACAATTCACATAATACAAAACGCGTACTAACTAAAATCATTTCGGTTTGTATAGAATTTCACATCATTTTACGAAGATTAATCTCCTCATTTTTTTAATATTTAATCACAAACTAAATAATAGCATAGTCAATTTCTACAGAATGTGACCCCATTACAGCTGACAATCAAAATCAAACTTTACTAGTTATGTTGGTATTAGGTTCGGCGTCCAGAAAATAGAGCATTAAATATTATATGAAGGTATGCAGTAAACAGTCAACAGAGGGAAACTTGTCAACAAATCAGTTTATTACTTTTTTAATACCAATTAACTGTGCAAACACAATAAACGTGAGGGTTCATTAGGAAGATAAGAA
Organism: Achlya flavicornis; assembly: GCA_947623365.1. Lineage (NCBI taxonomy): Eukaryota > Metazoa > Arthropoda > Insecta > Lepidoptera > Drepanidae > Achlya > Achlya flavicornis. Next base: position 4,284,444 of record OX392474.1, read on the forward strand.
AACATACATACATTAGAGAAAGAATATTATCTACCATACACTATAATATTATAAAGAGGTAATTTTTGTAAGTTTGAACGTAGAGGTAATCTCCGGAATTACTGAACCGGTTCCGAAAATTCTTTCACTAATCGGAAGCTATATTGTCCCTGGGTGCATCGGGTAATGCAGGTAAAACCACGGGATCTAAGTAGTGTTATTTATTATGACTAAAAATTCATTTGATACCTTTGAGACCTGGGGAATTTGGAAAATTAAAGACGAGGTACATGAAGATGAAGGGTGCAGCATATTGCACAAACACCGAAAGAATAAGAGCTGGATACTAGAAAGAAAGAAAGAAAAAAGATTTATTCTGGACAACACACAACATAACATTAAAGACTGTAGAAATTACAAAAAAACAAGAATAAAAAAAAAACAAACAGAACCAATTTAAAAACTACACAAAAATGCAATGTTGCGTGATGCCAGGAATAGGTCTCGACGCAGCAATATGCTCAGGTTAGTACTATGGCATAATATTTGTTAAAACAGATAAAAAAAAAAGTTGCAAAGAAAAACGTAACTGTTCCATGTTTATCCGCACTATCCGAGTACTGAAAAGTAAAATAGCAATTGCCATAAAACTTTATACCCCATTAGTATCCATTAAGGCTGAAAGTTGAATGCAAATTGAATAAAATTGTGTAGTTTGAAGCTTTGTACACTCCGCGTAAAGGTAATTGCATAGTAGAGTAAAGTGGAACTTTGCACATTAGCCGAGGTTTCAGCATATTTTTATTGTTTGAAGATCTTTTGAAAATATGCAACATGCTTTTAATTTTTTGTTAAATTATAAACCATAGAAAGCGTTATAAGAATGTTAATATAGGTACAGGGTACAGCGTAGCATTTATGTTTAAAAAGAACGGTACAAATTGCCACCATGATTATGGTGGTATATTAGAATAAGTGTTAAATGAGAAATTTATAATATTTCTATAAATTTTCTTTGGATATAAGTTTTTGCAGTAGTAGCAAATAAGCTTACGGCCCGCCTGATGAAAAGTGGTTACCGTAATCATTGGTGCATCCATGCTACGCGAATCGAGCACGAGCCGAGCCACGAACGAACCTACAACGAGCACGATGCGAATCCCTTTGTTCGTGAAAAAACTGACAATCGCACTCGTTCGAGGCTCGTAAGCCCGTCCACGCTACTCGAATCGTGATCGCAGTGTGCTCGTTCGTGGCTCGGCTCGTGCTCGGTTCGCCAAGCATGGACGCACCATATTAGACGCTTGCAACACAAGGGGTATCAATCGCGTTGCAGACCTTGAGTTCAAGATGGATTCCTTCTCCAAGATGGATTTAAAGAGGAGGGTTGGTTGTAATACCGACGAAGAAAGAAGAAACATTTTAATTGTTATTAACAATTAAAATGTTTCTTCTTTCTTCTTTGTGATCTGTATGTTTAAACTTAACTGCATCACATAAGTAAAACATGTGTCCCTATCGTAATGTACAGTTAGCGTGTATGATTATTAAATATTCATTATAATTAGTTATTGACGAGATAATTAAAATGTCTCATACATATTAATAGAGACATCCTTGCATATTGACTTCAACACGGTTTATCAAAATTTATATTATTCTGTGATGAAATAATAGAAGCTGAAGTTGTCGACATTGCTGACAGTGATGTCCAATTTCGAGGTCATTTGGAAAATAAAGCCAAACTGGCTTCAAAAAAGCTGGGTGTGCTTAATATGTAGGTCTAAGTGGTACTTTACACCACTCCAGCGGCTGCAGCTATATAAAGCGCAGGTTAGGCCGCATATGGAGTACTGCTCACACCTCTGGGCAGGCGCACCCGCTTACCAGCTTGATCCACTTGCTTCGGTGCAAAGGCGGGCCACTCGTATAGTTGGCGATGAAAACAAACGGACAGATTTACTCTCGCATTTATCATATTAAAGTATTAGCTGTGTATTGCATATCCATCTGTAGGCTCTATGCTGTCATTATAATTGGTATCAACCTAACCGCTTACCATCAGGCGGGCCGTATGCTTGTTTGCCAACTAAGTGGTATAAAAAAAAAAAAAAACTTAGTTAGAAAACGTAACATAAGACATAGTGTGGCCTTACAATTCCAGAACACTTCCTTTAACATCAGTCAAAGCATCGGGATCCCTGGCGTCGATATTTCTAGCGACACGTGCTGTTCCGTATATAGTCACTTGGATAAGCTGGCATCCAAAAGGCTCGGAGTGCTCAATAGAGCGAGGCAGTACGTCAAATCAGGGCAAAGGCTGCAACTTTATAAGTCGCAAGTCCGGCCTCATATGGAGTACTGCTGTCATCTATAGGCCGGATACTAGCTTGGGCCTTTGGACTCGGTTCAGCGATGACCCATTACAATTGTCGACGATCCCGAGCTCACAAGCTGTTTAGAGCCCGTTAGTCTGAGGAGAGACCCTGCCTCCTTATGTGTGTTCTACCACTTGTACAACGGACAGTGTTCTAAAGAATGTTTTGACCTGATGCCCACGGCTACCTTCTACCATCGCAACGATCCCCATCGACGGGGAGTCCAACCTCACACATTGCAACCGAAATAGTTTCGTACTGTGTGGTTGCAATGGAGCTCACTACCGCGGATGCTCAGGCTGTAGAATGAGCGCCCCACCGAGGTTTTCCAAAGGGATTACAGCATGGGATTCTTCAAAAAGGGTGTGAAGAGATTTTTGCAGGGTCAGCAACGCGCGAGTGGCACCCAAGGTGTTACAAGCTTCTATATAGGCTACAGTAACCGCTTACCATCAGGCGGGGCGTATGCTTATTTGCTGCCTTAGTGGTATAAAAAACCGGCCAAGTGCGAGTCAGACTCGCGCACCGAGGGTTCCGTACAAACCTGTAGGTATATAAGTAAATGGTAGTATAGACCTGAGTATTTGATATTAATTTCAATTTATGACCTATTAAAAAAAAACTACTTACTAGATCTCGTTCAAACCAATTTTCAGTGGAAGTTTGCACCGTAATGTACATCATATATTTTTTATAGATTTATCATTCTCTTATTTTAGAAGTTACAGGGGGGGGGACACACATTTTACCACTTTGGAAGTGTCTCTCGCGCAAACTATTCAGTTTAGAAAAAAATGATATTAGAAACCTCAATATCATTTTTGAAGACCTATCCATAGACACCCCACACTTATGGGTTTGATGAAAAAAAAAAATTGAGTTTCAGTTCTAAGTATGGGGAACCCCCAAAATTTATTGTTTTTTTTCTATTTTTGTGTAAAAATCTTAATGCGGTTCACAGAATACATCTACTTACCAAGTTTCAACATTATAGTTCTTATAGTTTCGGAAATAAATGGCTGTGACATACACGGACAGACAGACAGACAGACAGACAGACAGACAGACAGACAGACAGACATGACGAATCTATAAGGGTTCCGTTTTTTGCCATTTGGCTACGGAACCCTAAAAAGAACTATCTTTCGAATTCATAACGTTAAAGTACTATTTGTACCTCGGGATTTTACATGTGTTTCCGGGATACAAAGTAGGTACCTACTTTATGAACATCTTCGGTTATCATTAAGCTATGGAACATTTAAAAAAAGTGACTTTCACAAACAAAATTCACCTGTTCACAAGTATGACGCGTATGGCAGCGGCAGCCATCTTCCTCCTCGCCATATTGGAGGGAAGTGAGCGACCTGACGCAGCCGCAATCAAACGCCCTAAAGTGAGCATGAGATGACTTACTTAAGTCTGCCTTAGAAATAAAAAAAATAACTAAAGGAAAACTACTAAACACCGATCTTTACCTTATCCTAGTAATGTAAGTAAAAATGCTTATGTTTTTATCAATGTTTGTTATTAAATTACACCGAAATGGCTTATCAGATGTGGGTGAAACTTAGCATAATGATAGATTAAAGTCTGGATTAGCATATATAATACTTTTAAACCAGAAAAGTCATACAAATACTGCGGGACGGTAACAAAGTTACACATTATTTTGTTTGCTTTAACCGTGAATATCTTTTTTTTCCCATGGAATCCAGACTTGGTGTCATACAATGAAATGATGCCCTCGATGTGGCCAACAATCTCCATCATAGCTCATAGTGCTACATTCTGGGGAAGCGTTTCATATAACATGACCCATTGTTCTTTACCTTAATATTATGATTATAAGTGATAGTGCGCTTAAATAGAGTGGTTACTGATAAGTTTTTTTTTTTTTAAATTAAATGGAAATTAAATTTATTAGAAAGACCAGCAGAGTTAAAAACAATTACAGTTTAACTTCTAGCTTCCACACTAGGTTATCCTATGTTGTGGAAGTAATTTTATCTATACATTAATAAAAGACTTATCCTGACTGATTGGTTTATCTGATACTAAAACGATCGGTCTAGAAGCTGAATATAGAAACAGAAATTTGGAATATAGAAACTGAAATTTTGAATAATAATATTTTTTTATGGCGTAGAATAGGATCGCAGACGAAAACACGAGCTGGAAAGTAGTGTACAATGATAGCTAGTAGTTAATCAATCATTTATTATTTATAGGTTAGCTTTTCTAATAAATTTACGAATAAATAAGCATGTTATCCCTTTAATTGATCTTGCCTTACTTTTCACAAATATGTAGTAGATACATGCATTAATACAATTTAATAATAATTGGACTGTTTTACAAAAAACTTAAACCGACTTCAAAGTATACTAAGAAGTTATCAAATCCTGATCTGATGACATTGGGAACAAACGGGAAATGTACCCTTCCAGACAAAAAAAATATTTTCTAAATCGGTTAATAAACGACGGAGTTATGAGGTAACAAACATAAAAAAAAAATACAACCGAATTGAGAACCTCCTCCTTTTTTTTTTTGAAGTCGGTTAAAAATACTTATAAACTATCTTAACATGTATCGCGATTACTTACAATGACTAAGCCAAAACTTTTTCAAAATTCTTGAAGAAAAGTTTATCTCGAGCAGGATAATTACACTAAAGTTTATTCACTAAAACATTCACTTTCAAAGACAAATAACATTTACACACAAATATTAATACTTATTAAAAGTTCACACGATATTGTTCTTTATGTTAATGGTATAAAGTTTTATTCAACTCGAGCGAACGAGCGCCCGGCAAAAGCGTGTGTCGCGCACGAAAGTCGCTTTCAGAATCGCTTAGCCGCTGAAAACTGGAGACGGTTCGTTCCGTTTCGGTACAGGCTACATTGGAACTAAGGACGATTTTTCAATGTACTAAAGTAATAAGTCAGAAAATATAAGCTTAGCGACTTGTAAGTCAAAGAGAAGACGTTAAAGTTGGAATTCTTTTATTGTCTAGATTTAAATAAAGTTGACGTTTTTACAGCCGTATAGTTTTCAGTTATTTTTGGTTGTGAAATTAATGAAGCTAAGGATGTAAGCTTTTAGAAAAATCTTGATTGATCATAGTCTACATAGGTGCTTACTTTATAGTTGCAATAAAACGAGTAGTTCTTATAAAAGTATAATTTTATTCTGTATGTTTGTTTGACCTGATGCCCTTCTGGCTACCTTCTACCATCGCAAGTCTCGCCATCGGCGAGGAGTCCATCCATCCATTAGAACCAAAATGGTTTTATACTGTGCATTTTCAAGGAGCTTTCTTCCGCGGACGCTCAGACTATGGAATGAACTCCCCGCTGTTAGTTTCCCAAAGGAGTACAGCATTGGGTTCTCCAAAAAGGGTTTGAAGAGATTTCTCCAGGGACGGCAACGCGCGAGTATTACGTCTGGAGTTGCAAGCGTCCATAAGCTACGGTAACCGCTTACCATCAGGTGGGCACTATACTTGTTTTAACATAGTGGTGGAAAAAAAAACTTATTGAGTCATTGTTGATTATATATTCCTGAGGAGCTACTTTATAATCAATGATTTTTATTATATTTTACATAAGGAATCTCTTTATGCATGAAATAATAATTGTATGATATCTTTCAAGATTCAAATCTTTAAATATTCTCTGTGGCAGTAAATTATCCATTGAGAATTAACTGGAATAGGCTTTGTACATAATACTTATCTTAACTTATCTAGGCTTTTCCAAAATGCTTTGATATAGTTCATCCCTTCGTCGTAACACAAAAGATATCTTTTCATAAGAAAAAAAAACAAGTTCCGCAGATATTTTTATATTGCGGTGAAGTAAACAAATTACTTCATCCCAAAGCTTTAGCACAGTGAACCTCATTCGGGACTAATAAGGTCTAAAATAAATTAAAATGTATAAAGTAGATGGATGTACTTAAGCTGATTTGTTTATTCGTAAAGCTGGAACTACACATTTAATAAATAAGGACTTCCTGCTGAGTTTTCATTACGTGGTTAAATTACCTTGAACTATGATAATTTGAACATAGGTAGGTTTAATTACAATTTATATAAGTTATAGTTGTTTTACCTGCGTTCCTGGGATAAAAAGTTCTAGGATAACACATAGGGTAGAAGCATTCCAAGACAAAAAAAATAACTATATACACAGTATATTAGCTATTATGGACCTGAGTGGTAGCAAATATATACACAATACACTTACACGATAAACTTTTGCATGTATTTTATAGTTGGACTAGCTGTTTCGCGCGGTTTCACCCGCCTTCCCCTGATAAAAAGGAGCCTATAATACTGGGGGATAATGTAGCTTCCTATTAGCGAAAGAATTTTTAGAATCCGACTGGTATAGTTCCAGTGATAAGCCCGTTTAAACAAACAATCAAACAAACCAAATAAACTCTTCCGCTTTATTATATTAGTATAGATGCACAGTTTATCAAGCTTTTAATTTATTTACGTTTCAATTTTCATGGGTTTGTGTGACTAGGAAAATTCATCCAAAAAGTAATTTTGCTTATAAACGGAAAACGTTTAATAACCGGTTATAATTTATTGATTCAAAACAATAATAGCTCTGGGAGTGAAGTCTGAGATTCGAAATATAAATTTCCGTTGACTTATAAAGTCAATACACAACGGAACCCCACAATTTGAAGCATAAACAAAACACAATCAATCCTTTCAACTTCATATAACTACTAGGGTTAGCACTTCCAAGAAATAGTCGATTCTCTATTGTTAACTTCAGATGTTCAATATAATCGGTTTGGTGACTCAACCTGTCAATCGTCACCGAGGGTGACCGTAATCGTAGATTTAGAGGTCTGACGGACCGTATCGATATTGTGAGAATTAACACTTTTGACAGCCTTGATTGGATCCAAGTCAGTTTAAGTTAACAATAATAATCAGAGCTGGGTTATCCGATTTTACAGACTAAAAACATTGATTGTTATTTTTTATTTGTATTTTATTTTTGAAGAAAAACATATGTTTATAAATCTAAAATTTGTCATAAAACAAATGTTTTATTAACACATGGCTATCCTGTTACAGATCAGAGCAGAGCTTGTGCTATAGAAACCAGTCAGCTGATCTACTCATAATACATATTTGTAAATGTTTGGAATGGCCAATATAACCATCATACCAACCACAGAGTAAGGACTCCCGCGCGCCTATAAAGACTCTACATCTCTATAATGGTGCATCCATGCTGATCCGAGCCACAAACGAGCACACTGCGAGCACAATTCGCGTAGCGTGGACGGGCTTGCGAGCCTCGAACGAGCATTCGTAGCGTGTTCGACTGCGCTCCGCCCGATTGTCAGTTTTTTCACGAACACAGGGATTCGCATCGCTCTCGTTGTAGGCTCGTTGAAAGCTCGCCACGCTTGAAATCGCGAGCAACGAACGAATCCTGTTCGTTCGAGGCTCGGCTCGTGCTCGCTTCGCGTATCATGGACGCACCATTAGATTTATTTCTCGGAACAAAGAAGTACCTAATTCAAGTCGTAATAAAGTATAGATTTTTAAATTATCAGTATTATCTTATTGAGGAGAGATCTTTTTTATTACCATAATTCTAGTCACTTCAAGTATCAGTGCAATAGTTAGGCCAGAAGTAGACGTTTTGGTAAATGAGAAGTTGCTGACCATGAACAGAAAAACTTTATCAGGCAACTTGATTATATAAAACAGCCTTTGTCCTGGGATTGTAATTGAATTGCCTAATTTTGTGTTTGGGTTGCTAGATGAAGAGTTTTAAACATTTTGTAGAGAGAGGGTAGATTTTAGTATAAAAATAATACTAACGTTAGTATTTCCATCTCATTGATATAATTATGTAGTCTATATATATTATCACGTATTCCAAGTGATGGCTCATCGCTATCACCAGGACTATATAGCTATAGGGTTTCTGTGATAATTGATTAATCAATGTATTTTTCAAGTTATAAATTTAATTTGAAATGTAGAGATGTTGTGATAGTTTGTTTTCATTAGTAAATATCTTTCTTTTTTTAATTTAATTTGAGTAAGTGAATTATTCTTTATTTTCCACATATTAATTTCTACCTATTTTATTTTTATAACATAGTGTGCTTATGTTTCTGCAATTGGAAAACAATTTATTGGCAACAGTCGCTATTCTAAATCACATAGTAAGCTTGTCAGGAGGCAGTAATAAATTGCTGTCCATTCAACCATTTATTATCTGAACAAGGTCAGGTAAGTAAAATACATTGTCTCAGCCATATTATTATGTCAGTTGACAATAAACATCGACAAATAAAAATTATGGACATCATATTCCTAATATTGGATTTGATTTAAATTTTACAGAGGCATGTGTTGATATCACCAAGAAGGTGGTAGGTCTAGATTCTAGACTCTAGAAGGAACCTCTAATTCTTTAGTCAATTATAAAAACTGGTTTTAAGAGAGGTAGAGCATACCGTTATTCGCTTAAGGAGCAGCTCAACTGGGGAAATACCTCCACCACTTACAGAATACCGCAGGCAAATAACTTTATGCTGTGTTCCTGCGCGTGATTAAGGTCGCCAGAGCTCTGCGGGATGGAAGGGTCGGTAACGCGTGATGATGCGTTGTATGTTGTATGTGTCTATAGGGCTTCAGTAACCGCTTACCACCAGGCGGGCAGTTTCCTTGTTTACCGACTTCGTCGAATAAAAAAAGCCTAATTAAATTCCAAAGCACTTTCGTCGCCAGCTTTAAAATATCCTCACAATATAACTGTCGACATGACGACAACGACGAAAAGAAACGATGTTACATTTAAACAACTCTTATCTCTTAATGCCTATTTAAAACTTTGCAGTCGCTAATTTGTTTCCCTTGGGAACTTCTCAGTTGATATCTTCAGCGATGGATAATGAAACATCAAACAATTTTCGGTCAATGCTCTTGTAAAAGTTAAATTCGTTAGCAATAAAGTTTCTATTGTCTGTGAAAATGTCTTGGTTTATGGGCGCAGTATTAAAACGGGGGTTATTGCGAATGCTTTATTGAGTATTAGTTTGATAGGCAACCTATTGTATATAAAACCACTGATTGTACTTCTAGGAATCTGGATTAAGTGTCTTTGACAGTCGAAATCGGTCTGGTAAACTCTTGTAGTGTTTTTACGAGTTGTGGAACGGTTTGCTGTTTGTTAGAGTTGAATGAATTAATAATTAATTTGTGTACTTCTATTTGAGTTATAATTAATTAATGCTATGTAAACTTTTGAATTATATTATTAATTATTATATACATGATGTTATTAAATGTGAATAATTTAAATATAAGGAGTTCATATGATTGCGTAAAGGAAGTCATACATAAGAAAGTCGTAACATGAAATGTAGATTTTTTTATCTCGCTTGTTTTTACCGTATGTTAAAATATTAAACATCAAAGTCTTAATTATATGGAAATTAAATTCAATAATTATTAGAATTTCATTAGTTACATAGGCCTGCGTAGACATTACTCCAACCTTATATGGATCAAATTAATATTTCATTGGTATTTATTGGAATTGCTTTGATCATTAGTGTGGCTTTCATTTCGTTTATTAAATGTATTTCAAAGGAAAGTAACGATGAGTATTTGTACCAGGATTATGACGAACAGGCAGTTTATTTGCACATTTCCCAGTGTATGTGTCTATTATCAAATCTTGCTTGTTTTTGACCGGCTTTCCGGTTTCAGATTGAGCTAAAGTTTTCATGCATATTTAATTTAAATCGGATAACAATGCAATATTAATAACTGATCTGGGTCAGTAGAAAAGATGGCTATCGACAATCGTCATCGACAGTAAACGATCAACCTTTCAAATCGAAATGTCACGTGATTTTTAACAATCCCTTATGACAATCCCATACAAAGGTTTATCGTTTACTAACGATGACGATTGTCGACAACCATCTTGTCTAGGGGGGCAGATGATGGAGCCGGAAGGTGGCCATAGAAACTTTGTTATAAACTAAATTAAACATTTTTACTTTTATGAAACACCTTTAACCACCAATTTTATTATTAAAAACATCTAGCAAGAAAGCCTATAAAATGTTCGACTTGAACGCATAAACGTAAAGTACCTGGGTACATAAAATGTCATGTCCATTCCATTGCCCTTTATGGCCTAACTTCATCCCTTAAACACCCGACAATACCCACGTGTTCTTTACGGTGTTTGTCATGACACAGTCAAGGTCATTCAAGGGGAAGGACGCGCGTAATGGTCTACTGAAACCCTATGCGATAAAAGGGGGAAGGAATTTGTAAGCATATTTTTTTCTCAAACGTTTTTGGTATTACTTATATTGGGTACCTAAGTGTTGTAGATTTTGTGTAATATCTAAGATTTAATAACTTTTTTTTTTTCCTATTTCTAATTATTACGTAAGCATTTATTTACAACAAATATGTACAAAATACAATCAATATTTACAAAATATAATCTATATATAGAAAATTTCCTCAAGCCTGCCGCTGCTTCCGATTAACGGCAAGGTTCCCAGAAGGCTGGCAGCGTTTCCTCTTTGGATAGCCAAGCTGACGCGTTGGCGGAAAAAGCTCCCCGCCCGCTGGTCTCCGGAGGTCTCGATCAATTTTGAAGACAAGGTGCGAGCAAAACGGCGAGCTTCTGACCCCCATGGTCCCAAGGTCTCGACCGCAAAAGGCATAAAAATATAATTGGGTCCAATCGATGCATATTTTTTGAATTTTGAATTTTCCGCACTGGCCGCCGCTGCTCCTGCAGCTTTACAAGTAGCTGGTAAGTGAGATGGCGCGAGTGTATCGACACATGTGGCATCCCACACCAGCGACTTGCCGACACTCCAAGGGATCAAAGACATACCATCCGGTCTCTTGCCATCGCCCCGCGCAATACCGACTGGTTCCAGTACGGAAGGCACGTTAGCGACAACAAGAGCCCTGCGGATAATGTCATTAATAGCCGAGTGCCGTGATATTCGACCAGCACTTAGGGAGCACGAAAGTCCATGGTGGCCGAGCTCATTGACGAGGTCTCCGCAGCGGCAGCGATGAGGCTGATTGGTCCTGCAACCAAGACGAAGACAAATACACAGACTTAATGTTATACGGTCTAACATTGTCCCGGTATTTGTGGATGGAATAGCTTGTAGCCAGTGACCTGAGTCACTCTGAGAGACGGCTAATAGGCGCGCGCGGTCTGTATCTATCGAAAAGTTTGAAAATAAATTTTGCCAAGTTTTTTCACAAAGAGGCTTGTCCCAAGCTCTCTGAGAGTGACTCAAGGTTGGAATATTTGTGCCTGGACAAGCTGCCTGCCAGGCGTCTCTAGCATCGGACAGGTAAGAAACCTCAACAGATCCAATAGAAGGGTCCAAAACAGATCTGACAAGGCTGCCCACACTGTATACCGAGGATAGAAACGCCGGTACTGATATGCTTGAAATTTTCCGCACTCCTAGGCCACCATAACACACGGGTAGGGTGGCCTGAGACCACACTTTGTTTTCACAAAAACTGCAATTTAGAATTTTGGAAAGAGACGTTTTGATCATATTATCCAAAGTATCTAATATGTGAACGAATTTAAATAAGTGCGTACTGCGGAGTAAATAGGTAAACTTAGGCACGAAAAGGCAGAGTCGAACAATAAAAAATGCATAATGGGCATTAATTTCATAAAGTCTATTTGAAGAGTCATTAAAATTTTGAATCTTTTTCTCAAAGAAACTAGGTATCCGAGAAGATGAAGCGACTCCTTTGACAGTAACTTAATATTGGGAGCCAAAACATTAAAATTTTGAATTAATTCTGGTTTTTCAGATTCTGGGAAAGAATCTAAAATAAGGAGCTCACATTTGGAGCTATTGAATTCTAGGCCAATCTTTTTAAAATTTTCTGTCAATGTTTTAAAATCACTGAGAACGGAAGCCGCATCACCCCCCAGCGTACCGTCGTCTAGATACCATACATTAAATTTAGATTGTAACCCAGAAATAATTGAATGGATGGCCAAACTGAAGATAGCTGGACCGAGAGGGTCGCCCTGTTGACAACCCATGGCGGAAATAAGTGGGTGTTCTCTGAAAAAAAGTTTTGATGGATGCCCATAGCATTGCCAAAGGTAAGGATATACGTCAGGGCAGATATCCCGAATTTGGGTCAATAAAGCGCCCCTATCGACAGAGTTAAATGCATTTTTTATGTCAACTTTAAGCAGCACTTCACCTCCGTTATTTAATAGAAAGGTCCGAGCCGCATGAACAGCTGCCTCACAACCTCCCTTTGAGCCAAAACCGAGTTGAATGGAATATAACTTTTTATAATTTTTATGTTTTTGAAATAATATAAAACGTTTGTTTATTCTTTGATCTTGAGTTTGATACGGGTTTTCTATAAATGTCAATAATTTAAAAAAAAATAACTGTAAAACGTGAAATGGCGAGTCATGTGCGATGTAATTCACACACACACGTTCACACGGGCAGCACATCGTCGTGTCTCACTCATATGGGGGGGAGTAGAATTTAATTAATTTAAAAGTCGAAATCCTGGGTACCTATATGAAAACTTATTTAATTTAAAAAAGGAATCTTATTTTTATGGCGTTTTTAACAAGGTAATTCATGGTACTATAGTGTTGGGTTCAAGCAAGTCAAGACATTTATCAAATTTACAACTATTTTACACAGCAATCATAAACTCTATATACAAAAGACAATCTTATGATTAAGGTCATGTAGCTCGATATCATATTATCATATCACATGCATGAGTTCTTTAGATTACTGTAGTACTCCAGTGACATCACATTACGAGGACAGTTCCCTGAAGCATTTGCTCTCCGTTTGTTTTTGAAATAACTGGGTCATACTTTTTCTATGAATAAGCTAGTTTTTAGCTTTGTGATGACGTGGCCCACGGTAGGAAGCTTTCAAAGCCTAAAAGCTTCCCACGGTGGGAAGCTTTCAAAGCCTAAAAGCTAGCTCTCAAGTGCAGGTGCTGGAATGCACAGTAATGCCATCCAGATAAAATTCTCTTCCACCATGCTCAGTTCAGGATTCGAATCCACGACCTTATCCTACGGTGGCAGAATGCACTACCACTAAGCTATCATTGACATACATAAAATCCATATTGCAAAAAGGTTTTTTAAGATTATTTTCTGTCTTTAATTAATACTTTTCCGTGATAAAAAAAACATTACATTACAAACACAATTATGAAACAAAATAATTCACATGAAACGTGTATTCTAATTTGGAACGTGTTAATGATTCACGAAACTAATTACTACTACTGAAAATATATGCAACAAGGAAAACGTAATGTTTTCCTGTTCCATTTAGCTTTCACAAGAAGTGAAGTGTCGAGATGTTCTCGTGAAAGGATCGTTCGTAGCACCCAACTGTACCCAAGAAGTGTTCACATACAAATAGTCTGATTGAAGCATACTTTTCTACATATTGTCGTAAATCATAAAACCTTATCCAAATTCCTCCCCCCTTATTCATAATAAGGTTATGAAACGTTGAATAGTTAAAATTCCGAAGTCTTTATCTGACACGTGACGTATAGTGATCGAAAGAGCGAGACGTACGATACTATAACTGGTTTAGTTTAACGATTATGAATAAGAGGGTTAGACTTTATACATCATATTTTTTTATTAATTCAGATGTAGAGTAAATTCAGCATTGCTACAAACCTTTGTGGTTTTCAAATGCTGTCTAATAATGTTTGTTATTGATTTATATTTTTAAAACGGTAATAAATAAATAAAAAAAAATAAAAAGTAGTATTATAAATGCGAAAGTAACTGTTTATTTGGAAGTAAGTATACTTTTTATACCGGGAAAACATTTCAAGGAATCCCGGGAAAATCTAGTTACGGGATAAATACTACGTAGAAATGATAGCGTGAAACAGCAACCGTACATCAACCTCTCCATTCAACTTTTGTTTGAAATATACCACTTTGCTCCATTTGCAAGTGGTAAGTAATTATTATTCACACCAATTCAACTTGACACCTGCTTTATCATTACTCATTCTCAAAAAGACGTGCTTAATCAAAAGAACAAACAAGCGGGGAAGGTCTTCGTAAATTGGCCGCGTAATATAAAAATGTGGCCACTTTTGGCTGTTGTCCAACGGAACAATGTGTTTTTCACAACACAATTTATTACAGGCACCTCATAAAATACCTTCATTCACAGTAATTTGATATGATTGTATTTTGTTGGCGTAGCTACATACTAGCAGTATTTATCTACTCTGAGATACTAGTAAATAAATCTGTCAACGAATACCTAACGTTGTGTAGCAGTTGCATATGAGAGCCAATAGCTTTCTGGGCTATGTTAAGGTCATGACATTGGCAATTGCCCTTATTTCTAATATCTGTAAGCGACAGTGTTTTTTTCTTTTTTTTTATTGTGTACACAACACACAGATTTTCCAGTTCTGCGGGCGACAGATATCGCTTTCCAACATCGACTTCAACTTATCCGCGCTATATAGCCTTCGGCAATCGTCTAAAGGGGCTAAAGGAAAACTAGGTTTCATATTGTTTTGTTCAAGAAATTCATATACTTGTTTCTTAAAACTAGATAGAAAGAGAAACTTCAAATTCATAGTCACAGCGTAATATATTTATGTTTGTCACACATTTTATATAATCTAGAGCAAAACTCGTAAATTGACCTAAATATATCCCTACTATGAGAAAAATACCGCATAATGTACAAATTCTTTTGAAATCACTTTGAACAACTATCAACAAAAGTCACATAACAATATTATAGTTAGATGAAGGTAATAAAACTTTCAAAAGATCACATAAAAATGTAGAGCAGGTAGTATTTTATTGTCACCACATAAAACATCGTTCATTATTCGGAAAGAAAGACGCCCGACCTCGTTCTAAAGGCACTCTCAAAACATGATTGATTGTCCACATTAAATTATCTATTTGATAAATTGCTTTGATATTGACAAAATTACTTTGAGGCGTCTTTAAATTGTACAACGTACAACTGTCACTTACATTTATTAACTTTTCCATCGCAAAATACATTTCTCAATCTCAAATCCGTAATGTGATTTCATTTCAAATTGAATGGACATGATTGAGATGACACTTGTTTATGAAGAAAAATAAATCATAGACATATAAAAAAATCAAGAAATAATAATATTTTTTTCTTGGTCTGAGTAAATAATATAAAAATAAATTGATAGGCATACCTACTTTAACCGACTTATTTAAAAGTCACGCAGTTTCAAGGCACACTGTTATTGATTTAGAAGATCACACTAACATTGTCAATGTAAGGATTTCAAAAGTGAGAACAGTAATCTCCAAAAATCTATGTAAAACAAATTGAATACCCTCAAACCCAAAGCGTGACCCGGATTAACCCACATTAAGACCTTATAAGAATTTTGTCAGATCGAGATAAATACATATTACGGAACCGATGGAAGCTCCAAGATGGCATTATTTTTATTTCTCGGACTTGGGTTTACTAAGGGCTTTGTGACCTCAATGTTTCTGACTTAATGCTTGGCTTAGTGATAGTATTTAGTTGATAGCGGGTGTTTGTGGACGCAGGCGGCTATTTCATGGATGAGGGGATCCAGGAAAAGCCACCTGCTTACTTATTAATGTTTAGTTGAGGATTACGATATTCCCTTGATATTACAGAAGAACGTGCTCCAGCTCCAGAAGTCACTTCTTTAAAAATCGGAAAAACTAAATAGTATGTTACGATACCGTGTGTGAGGAATGTCCCAGAACATTTATTTATACGTGTGACCTAATCTTATTATTGCACGTGCTACCACGCCATGCAATTAATGGACTTTTTCACTGTGTGATCTAAACCCACACTTATTAAACGCTTCTCCATAAAATAATAGAGTACTTAGGTTACTATGTAATACGTGTTATTCTTGGCACAAAATACAATCAATTATACTCGAATGGAAATGTATCAGCAAGGCTTAAAACAATCCGCTTACTCAAGAAACTCAACCAAGCATTATAATCCTGTCCTTCCATAACTAAAGCATTTACATAACACACAGTAAGTATTTCTACGTAGATACAAGTATATGACAATTCTGTGTAATAGATTGTTTGATTAAATTCCTTATCAGATTTTCAGATAGACTTCCAATTATGGTTCTAATTGTATGTGCGTTGTTAATAAGGTAGGAAATTCTAATTGCTCAAAATTACATTCGTATGTTTGTTGTTGCAATAATTATGTTGATTGAAGCTAATTGCAACATGCTTTGTTGCAATCAGTTACGATTAATAACACAACCTTATGATAGGTAGAAATATATAACAATCCAAATAGTAGCGGAATAGTTAAC
This sequence comes from Achlya flavicornis, assembly GCA_947623365.1. Lineage (NCBI taxonomy): Eukaryota > Metazoa > Arthropoda > Insecta > Lepidoptera > Drepanidae > Achlya > Achlya flavicornis. The sequence continues at coordinate 4,301,250 of OX392474.1, forward strand.
GCTAGTTTCTACTGCGGGTTGATTTTGTAACTTTGTTTCAATTTGAAAACGCTTTTATAAAGGGGTTTGTGATATCCTTTAGAGTTTGCACGGGTGGTTAAATGAGTTAGTAGTAAAATACCCACCTCTATTATTTATAGGGCCGTGTACACGATTGCGCACATTCGGCTAATCGTGGCACTATAACTGCAAGATTTTCGGTACCTAATTGAACCAATTTTGAACTTTGTTTTGGTACTCTTTTATAGCTGCAGTATTTAATTAAATGGGCCCAACTGGTTTCCTTGACTTTTTAACCGACTTCAAAAAAAGGAGGAGGTTCTCAATTCAGTTGTATTTTTGTTTTCTTTTTTTATGTTTGTTACCTCATAACTCCGTCATTTAATAAGAGTTTTGGAATTTTTTTTTGTTTGGAAGGACCACTTCCCGTTTGGTCCCATTGTCATCAGATCAGGATTTGATAACTTCTTAGTGTACTTTGAAGTTGGTTTAAGTTTTTTGTAAAAGAATTCAATTATGTTACATGTTTATTAATAAAAGTAAAATTTAGATTGGAATTATTATTAATTCTGAAAATATCACAGACATTATCTATACTATAAAAAATAATCGGTATTTCCCTTGGTCACGCCATAACTTGAGAACGAATTAAGCGATTTCATCCATATTTAAATTTTCTAATAGTTTGTAGAAGGCTCTTATGGAAAAATAGTAATGTAGGGTAGGGTATAGGGTAGGACACCAAGCAAACAAAGTCGCGCCGGGCAGCTAGTTTATTATAAACCTCTGAACTGCGCGGCGGGTAACACGGCATACTGACCAGAGCCAGTTACATAATAAATAAACCAAACGTTGTCAAACGTTTAACCGGTATCTCACTTAAACCTGCAATTTCCCAGAATACCATCAGACGGTCTACATTGTTCAATCAATTGTATAAACTCATCGATCAACCTTTATCTGTCTTCTTGCAGAGTCACCGTAGTATTGTAAATGACCATATTTATTTGCTGAAAATCACGCCTTCTGATCACAGATAAGCAACGATAGACATTGAATTATTACGCTTAGAACCGAAGTATCGAACAAAGATCCGCGCGAAACGTAAGCCACTTGACAACCAATGTGTGCGGCAGTACCATATAATTACACTCGCTGACACGCACACAAGCGCAAGAGTAATGTTGCAAGCTAAACGATTTTTTTTCGGTAAAATTAACCTTCCGATTTCGCCTACTAGTGAAATTGGAAGTAAGTATTAATACGATTTATATAGTTTAAAAAGTTCTGCGTCTTAGATAATTTATCATAGATGTTATTTATTTATTGCTAGTATAATGGTTATGTTTCATAGTACTTATGATGGGTATTTTTACATAATACACCAAGACAATGTGCAGAGCTATGAATGATCGTACAATTTGTAGCTTTCCTTGGTAATTATATATGATAGGTTATATAGAAAAAGAAGATTAAGTAGGTAGTATGTAGGTATTAATATCATTAACACAATATACATACAATTTAAATTTTAAAAGTCTGTAAATTAAGCTAGTTAATTAATTAAGTAAATTTATGCAAACAGAAAAATATGGTAACAATCATTGAATTTGAATTTCATAGGTGTGGTGTGTATGTATGTTTGTCCACGCATATGTCCGAAACTATTAATTGTAATAGTTTCTTAGATATGCGTGGACAAACATACATACGCACATCTATGAAATTTTGTATATTTGTTTGGAAGCCCTGATAGATATTCATACGTATGTAAATATATTCATCATCAGCCTATAATGTCCCACTGCTGAGAACAGGCCTCCTTTCACAAATGAGGGTGAAAGGGACTGGGCAGATACTCCACCACGCGTGCCCACTGCGGATTGGTGGAGGTAGGCTAGTGGTCAACCTACTGTTGGAATTTTTCAAGCCGCCTAGGAGGCAACCAACTAGATTAACGACTATCACAATTAAGTGATAACCGGGACCAACGACTTTACGTGCCTTCCGACGGAAACGCTCGATTTGAAATACCACTAGGCGGTCACCCATCCAGGTACCGACCACGACAGACGTAGCTTAACTTTGCCGATCGATTAAGAACGGCTAATCATGCTACGCCACGAGCGTAAAAAATATATTATAGTTCCAATAATATTACATACATACGTGTCCAATTGATCATCTCCTTTTTTGAAGTCGATTAAAATGACAGCTGGATAAATAAAGCTGAAGACGGGGCTTACAAGGAGAGGGCTTAGGATATTTTGTTATAAAACAATAAAGCGGAAAAGTTTTTTGTTTGTTTGTTTAAACGGGTTAATCTCTGTAAAAATACTACCTGTAAAACTACTTCTGTGAAACAACTACCAGTCTAATTCGAAATTATTTCACAAATTTGAAGCTACTTTATCCCGAGTACCTATTATAGGTACTTGTCCCAAGAAGCGGGTGAAACCGCGGGGGACAGCTAGTCGCCTAGGTATCGGACTCAATTACTTTAATAATAACAAATTCAGTATCAATTACGTAAAACAACGCAAATTCGCATACAAACAGCTGGCAACACTTTGCTCGAAATCTGAGTGAATTATTTTTATTTTTGAATTTTGTTATTTTAGATGAATTACGCAATAAAATTAGTGGCTTTCCTGTGGAATGTTACATCAGAATTCCTATCTTTCTTCCCTGATGAATTATGACACAATTTTACTGCACAAACCGTCATATTTATTATTTTTCTGAGAGCTGCACTCACTATAACGTCACTCAGTACACTGACAGCGCGGCGGTCAAATGAAGCCATATATGGCTTCAATTGAATGGATTGTTATTTGCGCGTGTACTTTGTTTTTATGTGTAATAATTCAATGACGATAGAGTTATTTATTTTCCTGTTATCCTATGTCAGCCATGTGTTGACGTAAATACAATTCATAAGGCGGAGACGATTTTCTTAGTAACAAGGTGTATTTATTTTATACTCAAATATACATAGGTAACAAACAAGCATACGGCGGCATTATTATGGTGAGATTATAGTATAGTTGTATTGTATAGTTATATCAAAGTGGATACGTTTTAAAACCCTAGTACAGATTTAACTAAGTATTAAGGTGCGTCAAAGCTATGCGGCCCGAGCACGAGCCGAGCTGCTCTTCGTTCGTCACTCGCGATGTCAAGGATCAACACATGGATAAGCATAGCGCTCGTTGTACGTCCACTACAACGAGCGCGATGCTTATCCTTGTGTTCGTCAAAATACTGTCAATTAGCGGGGCGCAGTAGAGCGAGAGTCGAACGCTCGTTCGAGGCTCCCAAGTCTGTCTTCGCTACGCAAATTCGTGCTCCGCGTTTACTCGGCTCGTGCTCGGTTAGTGTAGTACCTTTATGGTGCGTCCATGCTACGCGAATCGAGCACGAGCCGAGCCACGAACGAACATGCAACGAGCCTACAACGAGCACGATGCAAATCCCTTTGTTCGTGAAAAAACTGACAATCGCGCTCGTTCGAGGCTCGCTAGCCCGTCCACGCTACGCGAATCGTGCTCGCAGTGTGCTCGTTAGTGGCTCGGTTCGCCTTGCGTTAAGCCATATAAAAAAACCGGCCAAGTGCGAGTTGGACTTGCACATGCACACGGAGGGTTCCGTACACTATAAACTAAGTCAACTTTGCTATGAAAAAAAAACCCGAAAAAAGTCGTTTCTTTTATGGACCCCCCCTTTAATTTTTAATTATTGGTATTTCATTTTTATTATTTGTTTTTATAGCGGCAACAGAAATACATCATCTGTGAAAATTTAAACTGTCTAACTATCACGGTTCATGAAATACAGCCTGGTAGCCGTTTTACCCTTTGGGTACGGAACTCTAAAAACAGGAAGGTGTCATAAACAAGACGAAAATAAGGCTGTTATCAACGTTCTTACAGTCTTACAAAGGCAATAAAAACATCTTAATCTTTACGATACAAAAACCATCAAACCGGTAGAAAATGCGATTTTATTTTATTGAAAACATGTTTGCGGTATCACATTTCCTGGAAACTTGGGGATTTCCTCATCCCCGTCGATCCGGGGCAATAAAGCCAGCCGTAAAACCTGTTGGCGGATCCAGGGTCGGAATTGATTATCAGTCAAGGGCAAACAAGGTTAAGGATAGGCCTTCCCTTTGCAGCTCATGTTCGGATTATTTGCGAGTTGCGTTTGGTGCGGTAATTAAATAAATAAATGCATAATAATGATGATGTTTAATTCACGCAATGTATGTAGGCAGATGTCTTTGGGCCGATCCCACAGACAGAGTGTTCTAGAGTTCCGAGTTAAGAGTTATGAGTTCCGCGTTCGGACGGTTTTTGAGTTTTAAATAAACATCCATTGATTTTATAAATAACTTTCTTTGGGGTCTGTAGGAATAATGTCAATACTGTTTTGTCTAATGCTGCGTTAAGTCTCCTTTGAAAAACTATTCCTTTTTTTTGCGACAACTTTTACTATGGGACCAACACAGAATATTCAATTTTTTTTTACTTTTCATACATTATGATAGAGCAAGGTTTACATTTACTATAGAAAGTTAAAAAAAAATGAGAATTCACTATCGGTCGCATAGTAAAAGTTATTCACCATGACTAACCCAACGTAGGTTTCGAATATATGCCATCTCGAAATCTCCAACTGTTATAATCGCCGTAGTTTGTTTTTTAGTTGCACTAGATAATGTGTCCTTATGCATCAAATCAACTCACTTAATCATTTATGGAAGGAGCACAGAGAATAACGTAAAAGTCTTATAAATTACACGCAGTGCAATGAACTTTGACGATTTATTACAACCGACAACTTTTACGACTCAATAAACTTTTTTTTCGCCCATTTCCTACAATTATTAGGAAGAAACATCTTATGAAGTTCCGGCCAGGCTTAACATTATGAGGTGGTTAGGTGAGGTGATTAGTTTGTTAATTTTTGATACCCTTTTATGATGAGAGACCCTTAAATTCATGAACCTTTTTGTATGCTTAGATATGTCTTCTTTTTGTTCGAGTCAATGGATTCGCCTCGTAATTTCCAGGTAAAAATACTTTATTTTTCAATCAATCTTTTCCAAATAAAATCAATTACCACAATTAGATTTATATTTACATTGAAAAATCTAGATTTTCAACAAGTATTAAAAGGACGCGTTCACAATCCCACGCTTTAATCGGTTTGGAATGACGCCAACGTTTTTAAATCCCACTTGCAATTTGGGCTGCAATAACAATTTGCGTGCCATTCAAGATACCTAAGTACTATTTAAAAGAAATTTTTCTGAAGTAGGTACCTTTTGAGATTTAGGAATAATATGTACCTTGAACAAAGTGCATTCTTTGGTTAGTAAAAGTTGAAGAAACTTTGCAAACAATTATTATTGTATTAAAACTATTTCGATTCTCAATGAAAATTATGTTCGGCTCAGAAGATTGATTTATTTTTACATAAGATTTAATATTCCTAATAGGCTTAATATTTAAAATTTCAACACAGAATATCAGAAATACAATTTCTTTATAATATATCTGTTGATTTACAAACCCATAAATAATGTGCCAAGTTCCTACAAATGTGCATCATCCTACGCAGAGCCCATACAGCCTTCCGCGACACAGACTTCATACTTTTGGACCCGGCCCAAAAAATCCTTACAACCCGTCTGTACTATCAATTCGGTAACTTTAGCAATAAAACTTCGATATAGTCGGCTATGGTTACAGTTTCCTTTATAAAGTTTGTATCACTAGTCGTCTTGGCATCATATCTGGAATAATTTATTTCAATATTCTACGCATATACTCAATCGTATTCGGCTTTCAATTAATTTCGGTTTGACTGTCAATAGGGATGTACCAATTTGCGTAGGAATTCCCAAATTCCCAAAGCTAATTTTTGTCAGAGTTATCAGGGCGTATTAGGACTCCGGCAAGCCCTAACGAACACTGTCACGAGAGATGGAAAAGCCTCGTTTCTTCTAAAGCCAGTCAAATAATGATCCTATCATTCAATTTGTGGGCAATCGTGCTAACACAGCGAAATATTATACACAAGAAACATTCTTAAGGAAAAATATAAACACTTATTACTCTGTGAAAACGTAATAAGCTTCTTTTATCTGACCAGAAGGTCCGGAAATAACTTTTTCTTCATAAGAGGACTTCACCAACCATTCATAATATCAGGGAATATTGAAAGTAAATTTACTAGAAGTAATAATTTCGTGCGAAATGAAAACAATCTCTGTGAAAATGAAAGGAAAAGTTTTTTATTAAAATTCCTCAGGACAAAAAGTTTTCACATTAACGTTAGATTGGCCCGAAAAACGTCAATACTGTGAATTTTATTAAAATTAACTTTTGTATGCTACATTGTTTAGTAAAGTCCAAAGCAAAGCTTACAAAAACCGTTCTTTAAATCAAATAGAAACAAAGTACAATTTAGTTTATATATCTATAGATTTTCATTGAAGAGTCTTATGTATTTAAAGAATCATGAAAACCTGTAATTTTCTTTAACAAGAATACATTTTCTACAAAAGAGTTTCTCAAAGAGCAGCTCGACTACGGAAGTACTTGCACCTTACGGAATACCGCAGCCAAATATCAATTTTGTGTTGCTGCGTGTGAGTATGGTGGCCAGCACACATTAGGGAGGGGGGAAGGGTCGGTAACGCGCGAGTGATGCCCCCGGGCCCATGTATGCTTTTACAATTGTGTTCCAATTTCAGTGGTGTCAAAATTGACACATTTTACAGTTTTGGTAGTCACAATAGCGTCATTATGGTGCCATAATAGCTTTCCGATGATTTTCCACTGAAACTAAAATCGTGCTACAATGATCTTTTAGTTGTCAGTTTTGACAGTTTTGCGCACATCGGATCAATGATATTGGAATTGCAATAGTATGGTGTCAGTATGATATTTTAGCAGACTTGGCCCTGGGCTTTACAATCGACCCTTTTGATGCAACAGGCATCACAAGCGTCCATAGAGCTACGGTAACCGCTTACCATCAGGCGGCCCGTATGCATGATTACCGACATAGTTGGATAACAAAAAACAAAATTAAACTTGAACCTGAAGCGTTTTTATTCAGCTTTTTATGATAGGTATATTTCTTTCACGTAATATCAAATGGTAAGTAATGCAAATGAAGTGAGCTTCTGTTTCGTCAGATTTACCTTCATAAGTGCCGTAATCTACATAAAGAGCGAATAACGTTAATCAAGGAAAATATTCTGTTTTTATTTTAGGAAGCATTAATGTTGGGAAAACTCTGGTATTTTTGTTTATCTTCTATTTCTTCTACTCTCTGAGGTTCATAGATATATTATGGTGCGCGTGCGACGAACGAAGAGCGGCTCGGCTCGTGCACGGTTCGTGTAGCGTATACGCACCTTTACACGATATTAGTGAAAGACAATTTTACAGAAAGAGTATAAACATCATTGAACAAAACTCTTCAGCTTTATTAATTATACTAGCTGTCCCCCGCGGTTTCACCCGGGTTCCCGGGATAAATAGTAATATACTCGGGGATAATGTTGCTTCCTGAAAGATTTTTCCAATCCGACTGGTAGTTTCAGAGATTAGCCCGTTTAAACAAACAAACAAAAAACTATTCTGCTTTATTATATTACCGAAGATTGGGCATTTTTATTTTTTATGTGTGCCAGACCCAGTATTCCATATTTTTTTTATTTTTAGTATCAAATAACAATAATACTCCTATACCGTTAATAAAAATATTTTTTAGTAATAAATAACCCAAAAACACTATTCTTAGAAAGCTATAGAATAATAAGAAATAAATTACATGAACTAATTCAATAACTTGGCACTATATTGTGCTTAAATTGTTAGTTACAAGTTAAAACAAGTGGGTCACCGAAGAGGTCGGATATTGGAGACATTATCGTGCTCAAATGATAGTGGTTATAATTTTATCGATGGCCCACATGACCCGGTCAGCCCTCCGTTATCATGGCCCTTGCAGACGAGATTCTCACGGCTTTTATGTGCTGACTACTGTGCGTGGGGACATAAACAATTGTGCGCGAGGGAAAACGGGGACAATATAAAAGTGGCTTTTTTAGAGTTACGTGTAGCAGTAGATCGTTTGATTATAATAATACAAGCAGTTTCACACCATTCAAGAACATAATATAGTGTAAATTCAGTAATTGACTTAGTATCAAGCTAAAAAAAAACTTTAATAAGACTTAAATAATAATTTCGATAACTTTTCTCTTGTAACTTAGAGTCAATGTGTAGTCATCACAGCCTATTTCTGATAGTGGTGGAAACATGTTTTTTTTATGCAACTAAGTATGTAAACATGCATACGGCCCGCCTGATGGTAAGCGGTTACGGTAGCCATACGGACGCTTGCAACACAAGAAGCATCGCTCGACCGACCTTACTCACGCGCAGGAACACAACTTTACACAACATAAAGTTATTTGGCTGCGGTATTCTGTAAGGTGGAGGTACTTCCCCAATCGAGCTGCTCTTTGAGCGAATAAACGCTATGCTCTACCTCTCTCTATGTGGTGGACCAGACCTAAATAATTTGATGTCATCGATTTTTTTCTGATCAAGTCCCTATCATACCCAGCCACCCAGTGTTCTTTGACACACGTCCGCACTGATAAAAATGGCTGCTTCATCGCGTCGAGAAGGGATGAGTGCGTGTGTAGGCGACATAGGGGGGCTTCCATACGGCCCCTTAAGAGTTTTTCTTTGTCACGCCGACGTGAAGACCATGTCCCGATGTTTTTAACGATGCACGCGTTTTCCCCGATCAGGGTTTATGATCTACTTGTTGTGGTAGAACTTCAAGTGTGGGGCATTAAAATTTATGAGTCTAGACTTTGAAGTTATTTTTGATGTTAGAGTGACAGTGTTTATGGTAAGCCCAGGCAAAATGCTTCGATGTAAAACTTTGATGGTAGACTCTACAAACTGATACTTATCTACATATATAGTAATATATAGGGTGACTGGTAATTAGTAAACTACATGGTTGTACTCATGATAACAAACAACTTTCACAAAGAGACATTATTTTTATTTACTTTGTGCTTATGAGCCCTTAATATTATATTGTGTATTCTTATTCTTGTAGATAAAACCATCAGCTTTTATTTGATTTAGTTATTTATAACTATTTGTTTCTTTGGGAAAGTTGTTTGTTATCACGAGTACAATCATGTATCTAAGTGTCGTTTACTAATTACCAGTCCCAATTTTGTATGTTTTTTATATGCGGAGAGTAATCTCCGGATCTTCCGATACGATTCTGAAAACCTCGGGAACGCGGGTGAAACCGCGGGATCGAAGCTAGTAAATAATCAGATTGAGGTCTACTATCACGGTGGTGGGGAACTTTGTGATACCCTGACTGGCCCTCATGTTGAACATTTAACCGGTCTATTCTAGCTGCACTTGAGAGGTTCAAGTTAAGTATGCTTACCACTTTCGGCCTCATCATCACCAGGTGAGACTGAGAGTAAGCCTCGTTGTAGAAGCACAAGTGTTACCCAACAACAAGAATTATACACTGACGATCAATATAAAAAAGTCACAGTGCATAAAGAAATCTAAATATCTCCTAAACTACAGAAGCTAGTTTCATGACGTAAAAAAGTCTTGAAAACAGTATTATACTCTTGAATGTCGCTTTTCACTTCAACTTCACTTCTTTTCGCTTCTTGCGTGATATCGGAAATATTTCATGATAAGTTAGTGGATTTTTAACCGACTTCAAAAAAAAGGAGGAGGTTCTCAATTCGGTTGTATTTTTTTTATGTTTGTTACCTTCATAACTCCGTCATTTATTAACCGATTTAGAAAATTATTTTTTGTCTGGTACACTTCCCGTTTGGTCCCATTGTTATCAGATCAGGATTTGATTATTTTTAGTGTACTTTGAAGTCAGATTTTAGTTTTTTTGTAAAACAGTCCAATAATTTATATTGCTCGTCACTGTATATACCTAATATTCAATTAGATTAAAATAGAAGCTAGCACCCTCTGAGCTATTTTGAACCTTATTATCAAATCCCAGTGGAGCGCACATTGTATACACTATCCGCATGAACCGAAGAACAATAAAATCAATCATGTCGATCCATCGTAATAGGATTGAATCTCCCGAGCATCCATTGATGCCGGCATTGTATCCGTTATAATTATGTTTATTCTAGTGAATGGAGATTCTAAACTAAACCAATACTACTGTGGATCTATCATTATGCCATGAAATATCAATGTGTTTACCTGAAAGTAATTAAATCTAAGCTTTGTTGAGTAACTTAGATGCGTCCTGAGTAAGTAATAGCCCTTAATAAATAAAAATATCTATATGAATCTGAGGTCTGTAAATATAAGTACCATTTTTTTTTATACAACTTAGTCGGTAAACAAGCATACGGCCCACCTGATGGTAAGCGGTTACCGTAGCCATATGGACGCTTGCAACACAAGAAGCATCGCTCACGCGTTACCGACCTTACCCCCTTCCCCTATGAGCTCTGGCGGCCTTACTCACGCGCAGGAACACAACTTTACACAACATAGTTATTTGGCTGCGGTATTCTGTAAGGTGGAGGTACTTCCCCAGTCGAGCTGCTCTTTGAGCGAATAAACGCTATGCTCTACCTCTCTCAAATATTTGCTATTTGCTACAAGGTTACGAATATCAGATGATCGTTTTCATGTCATGGAAAACAAAGGAGCTCTTCAACTTTTCGGCGATACATCTGGTATTGCAAATATCATCAGGTGGACTATCGATAGGCTTGTCTACTTGGTTACTTAAAGAAATAATTAAAACGCTCATATACATATCTGCCATACCATACAAGTAAGACTACGAAAAATAATGAATAATACCTAGCGTTCAGAATTCCGCAAAATTGAACAAATTGGTTGAAATATAAGGCCGTTCACATCGGAAGTGAATCTCGTAGATGACATTCTGGCAAGTAGTCAACTGGCAACCAAAAAACCTTTTACGTTACGTACAATAGAGTCAGACAAAATGTTAGCTGTGGAAGCTCTATTAGACGAATTTGAAGTTATGGAACCAAGAGAATTTTGTGAAGTTTTTGAGAAAATTTCTCTATGAATTTGCTTGAAGGTAAGTTTATTTATTGGCACTCGTCTAAGTTCGGACTATTCTTAATCTTACAATGAATCACAGTTTCAAATTTATCTTTGGTGCCAAAGGAATACCATTTAAATATTTTTAGAGCACAAGAAAAAAAATATTTTCTTAGTAAATAATTTAATAAGGTCGACCGATTTGCAATTGTTACCGTGTATTAAAATATACATTTGATTAATACGTTCCTGGTAATGCCATTTCTAAATAAGAAGACTTTCAAACTCTTCAACGTTATTAATTATTATCTGATCATCGTTTTTCTATGTTGAGTCAACAAACATTTTGAAAATTTTCCAAAAACTGAATCAACACGGTTCAGAAATCCAACTTGGAGACGAGAACAGCTGGGCATCCGCCGGACAGACATACGAAAGCATTTTTGCCCAAGCTAAAAGGGAGACGCTTTGCGCTCGCTTGGTCATTGAAAACAGCACTTTTTGTTGCTGTTACTAATCATCCATAACTCACAGTATGTAGCACATAAATACAAATATCTATCTTATTATTAGCTTATCTATCCTATCGATATAGTATTCCGGATTGAAGCAATTCTGGCAAGTTTCCAGAACCAATGGAATCTTTAGAAAAATCCCCAGAAATTCTGCAAGATTAACAATAACAATCCTTATTTATAGGCGTTCATAAATATATTGATCGTGTCCATGGTCATCACATATCCATCTTGTGAAAATAGACCGAAACGAAACCTTGTTTGGCATACTGTGTCTTAAGCTATCTTTATATCTTTTGCCTTCAAGTAACTATTTCTTTTAATCTTCTGGTAGATCACTTGGCACAAAACAAAATTTATGAGAATTTAAGATTTTTTCTGGGTTTTTGTAAATTGCGTCTCTGTTTTTGTTCCATTAATAGGTATTTATGTCATATTTTTTTTCAATCTTTATATATATTTTAAAATTAATGCCTATTTCCCTTGGTCATGCCACAACTTAAGAACGACTTTACTATTTCATTCACCTTTTTTTAGTATTTTTATACTTTGTAGAAAGTTCATACCGAAAAAAAAAATTTTTGTTGGTAGAGTAAAGAGTGTAGGGTAGGGACACCACGCAAACGAAATCGCGCCGGGCAGCTAATGTGTTTATAAAATATTAGAAGCTATATTAAATTATGTCATTCGTTGTTATCTATGAGAAGGATAATAGTAAATTCATTATTAAAGAAAGTAGTAATAATTTTATCTTACTCCATTCAAATAAAATCAAAGTAATATTAAATATATAGATTTTTTTCTGTGCAGTATTATATAGCCTGATAAATAGAGCAGGCTTTTGAGAGAGGTAAAGCAAAGCGTTTATTGAGAGAGGTAGAGCAAAGCGTTTATTGAGAGAGGTAGAGCAAAGCGTTTATTGAGAGAGTTACAGCAAAGCGTTTATTCGCTCAAAGAGCAGCTCGACTGGGGAAGTACCTCCACCTTACGGAATACCGCAGCCAAATAACCAAAATAACTTTATGTTGTGTAAAGTTGTGTTCCTGCGAGTGAGTAAGGTCGCCAGAGCTCATAGGGGAGGGGGAAAAGGTCGGTAACGCGTGAGCAATGCTTCTTGTGTTGCAAGCGTCCATATGGCTACGGTAACCGCTTACCATCAGGCGGGCCGTATGCTTGTTTACCGACTTAGTTGTATAAAAAAAAAAGGCTTATATACACACATATTTACCACATTATCACGTTGCACTTTACTAACAAATAACAACATTTACCTTGAGACGTGTAATCCAAATGATTCTTGTCCTCACGAACCTAATCTCGAACAAATCCCTAACACCAGACGAAACTTCGTTATGATGTTTGTAAATCATAACGAAATTAATTCGCCAAAGTTTGTACATAAACGTCGATATAAACTTATTTAACTAGTTTGTAACTAGAAATATAGTTCTTTCTTTGGCATATTTCTTTCGGATATGTCGGTATTAAAATTGGGACCCAAATACTTTGACTGTTTTGTTAGTTCTTATAATGAAACTAGTTTTTCCCCGCGGTTTCAAGCATGTTTCCGGGATAAAAAGTAACCTTTTATAGGGAATAATGTAGCTATCTACTAGTGAAAGATTTTTTCGAATCCGACTGGAAGTTTCAAAATAGGCCCGCTAACATAAAAAAAAACACAATCATAATCAGATTTGGCTTTTTTATATTAGTATATAAATTATAGTAGGTAAAGTAGGTAGGATAAAGCATCTTCGAAAGAACCAAACTGTAGGGTAATGTAAAATGCACAGATTATAGAATAAGGCAGATGGAGCGCGCGGAACACGAAAGTGAAGCCAAAAAAGCAAATACAAATCGAAAATCTGATAACTGGTATTCGTTTTCCAGTTTGTTTTTGCATGGTTTAACCACAGTTTATCCATAAAGAAGTATTTTTTGTTACAAAAAGTTTGTTAAACAAAGCAAATACACATTCAAAAGCGAATACCAGGTACCTGTTTTTCAATTTGTATTTGCTTTTTTGGCCTCACTCCCGTGTTCCGCGCGCTCCATCTGCCTTATTCTGTAATCTGTGGTAAAATGTAACTTTTTAATCATAGCAGTTTTTAAAGTTCTCAATATAAACTGAATTGTTTCATCGTAGCACCGTTTATCTGGTTTCAAATGTTAAATTTATTGAAATAAACTTTCGGAACGTGACCAGTAGTTGTTAGTTCTAAACGTATTAGAAATGGCCATTAAATGTACAAATCCTTTGTTTGTGCCACTTTCTTCAGTAATGTCGCATTTCGATGGCAATAAAAGTACAATGTTTGAAATTACTTATACGCTATCTGATTTGTAATTTAAGTGAATTTATATAAGCTTGTGAAAAAAAAATACCTTCAAAGAGATATTCTGAAGTAGTCCATTATTATACTGAGAAGTGTGACCTAAGTGATGACTGAACTTTTCAACACCGAAACTCTACATACAGTTACACTAAACTGACCGCTTTGGTTTTGTCTAAGCCATGAATTACCAATTCTCTATTGAAAGTAATTTGTGTAAGGTTTCATATAAACCAGAATAGAGAGAACAAAAGGACAATGGACACTATCAGGGTACCCGCGCTGCACAGTGGACAATATTGTAATAGCGCCATCGCCCCGAGCTGTCCCGGATATCTTAGCATTAAGGTCCTCTTTACACTGCCAAAGAGAAGCCAAGCTTTGTGAGGTTGGTCAAGTACATAAACTCAGCATCATCATCATCATCATCATCAGCCTATGATGTCCCACTGCTGAGCACAGGCCTCCTTTCACAAATGAGGTTTAAAGGGAAATGGGCAGATACTCCACCACGCGTGCCCACTGCGGATTGGTGGAGGTAGGCTAGTGGTCAACCTACTGTTGGAATTTTTCAAGCCGCCTAGGAGGCATCCAACTAGCTTAACACCTATCACAATTAAGTGATAACCGGGACCGACGGCTTTACGTGCCTTCCGAAGCACGGAAACGCTCGATTTGAAATACCACTAGACGGTCACCCATCCAGGTACCGACCACGACAGACGTAGCTTAACTTTGCCGATCGATTAAGAACGGCTAATCATGCTACACCACGAGCGCTTCTAAACATAAACTCAGCATATAAACCTTATATTATACTAAGCATTTCCTATTTTTCTTAATAAAAAGTTATTATACAATACAAGCATTTTTAAGTTTTCCAAGAATTAATTAAATTAAGTAGTGTAAATCTGGAAATACGTAAAGCTTCTCTTCCGACGGTTGTCTAAAGACGTCTTACTTTTTTTTGGACTCAATTATAATTATACATACTAATATTCCCATTATACATAAACTGATCACTGTAATGTCATCAATCTCCTTTTACACAGCTTTTCATGGCCTAAATAACCTAATGCATCGCTTTCTATAAGAATTCTAATCACGAAAACCCCCAAAAATAAATAATTTCGCTCACAGTACAAAGAGGGCTTAAGCTCGTCTCTCGTAACGCTTCGGAACAAGGTCGGGACCCTCCCGAAGGTCGGCGATACAGGGAAATTCCGTTCGGTGAACTTTTTATGGTTTTCAAGATGTCAACTATGACCTTGAGTTGACACGCCTTGTCCTTTGGTATGACATAATGTAAGAACAGTCTTCGCCCCACGGCTTCACTCGCGTTCCTGGGATAAAAAGTACCAAATTACGTACCAAATTTATATCTAATAAAATTATTTCTATAAATTATTCAGATCAAGACTAACAAAAAATCTCATTATTTAAGAATGAATTGAACAAAGTAAACCAACCTGGATGTTAACTTTTATTATCCAATTTTTACCCGACTGACCCGGAAGGAGGGTTATGTTTTTCGAGTGTATGTATGTATGTATGTCTATTTCTTTGGCACGCTCTGCAGCCTAAACGGCTTGATGGATTTAAGCATATGGGGTGTCGTTAGATTCGTCTGAACTATGGGAGTGTCATAGGGTATATTATTTTTAAATGGCGTGTACGGATAAGAAAAGAGGGGGGTATTAAAACAAAAATTTCTTTATTATAACAATATGGGTATCAAATGAAAGGTTGTGAACAGCCCATTCCATATATGTATATATTGTAATACTTTTGTGCTACCATTTTGACGTAAACTGCAAAAAAACATGTTTAATGCAAGGACAGTAGGTACCTATAGTTACTATGAGCGGTTATCGTACTTAACTCACAGAGTTGCGATGGTTGTTAGCCTTATTTTACCGTACCGCTCATTTACTTATTAATACTTACAAATCATTACGTATAAAACTAAAAAGTCTGAAATAAATTAAATTATTAAAAGAAACAAAAAACCCGACTGCGTAAAACAAATATTAACTGAAAAGAGAAAAACAAGCTTTTTCATCTATAGAATTTGGAATATAACTTGAATGTTATAAGGTATTGCAGTCGGGGATAAACAAATATTAAAAAAAATAACACATACTTAGGTTATTGGTTTGTCCCCGACTGCAAGACCTTATAACATTCAAGTTAGTAAGTTAGTAAAATTAGTGTTGTTTAGTGTGGTAGGTAGAACAAAATGGTCCGTCACTCACTACTCATGTCAGTTTCCGAAGTAGTTCGTAATGGATATTGTAACGCTCCAACCCTAGGGTCTAAAAGTCGTAAAAAAGTCGTAAAATTATACTTAATAAGTTCTTTTGGAAATTATTACGGTCAAGTTAAATTTCCATTATACCTTACAGTAAATTTAGGCTTTTCATTTCTTCTCTTTTAAGGAATGGTTTATTTATTTTCTTTGATTAAAGTCATACATTTTTTTATGACAGCTATTGATTAAAAAAAGAGTTTATTCTAGTATTTTTTGTTCAGGGTGTTACTATAAAATCCTGGTGTTGAAAACTGCGATAACCGCTTACCATCTAGCGGGCCGTTTGCTTGTTTGAAGTGAGTCAGACACGCACACGAAGGGTTCCGTAAAGACTTTTCTTGCATGGGCTCGCTTTAATTTTTAAATTTATTTCATTTTTATTATTTGTTCTTTTAGCGGTAATAGAAATACATATTAATTGAAAACTAACTGTCTACCTATTAAGGTTCATGATATACAGCACACTGACAGACAGACCGACGGACGAACGGCGGAGTAATTGCTCAGAGTAATAGGGTCCCATTGGCATCCTTTGAATACGCCTGGAACCTTAAAAATGATTTGTAATTGTTTTTAATTAGAATTCAGTATTCCACCGAAATTTTGCTACTAATAAAGGATGTTTGTAATATTCATTGTTGGTTCTTTCATATTCCCCGAGAGTCCGACAAATGATATCAAAAAGGATAATTTCCTTTCTTTATTGCGTGTTGAGGTGTTGAATTTCATTGAATAATACATTTAAACAGGATGTTTTTTCGTAAATTCCTGTTTTGTTAACTGCAATTTGGGAAAAGGCCAACCTAAATATATGAGAATACTACAAACCTGCATAATTATTCTTGCAGTTTACATGAAAATGTTACCAAGACGAGATCATAATGGCTCGCACTGTCAAAAAGTTATCAGATCTCATGTAGAGGCAAGCTTATAACTCTACACCCTAACTCTACATGCCCTAACTTCACAAACTCTACACCTTAGTCAAAATATGTGGCTAGGATGTATACTCAATATTTTATTTATTTAGTTATTACCAATTATATTGGCCCAAAAAATTACTTTGACAACGACGGTAATAGGATCTTACTCGCCAGTGTCCCCAGGCTCCAGAAGATAGGTTCGTATAAATTTGACAATATAAAAAAGCAGATGTAATCTTAACCTCGCAGAACCTACAATCACAATCGATGAACCAATTGGACATTTCCAAAATAAAAGATTTATTCATTTTACAATCTGAAATGATAACTGTGACAAATAAAACTACAGAGATATCTCGAGGTGTTCAAGTGTTAGAAAACAAAATGCAAAACAATAAAAGCGATAAGACCGATCCTCGAAGGTTTATACGTAACGATGGAACAATATCTTCGATCGCTTCACTGCCACGATACAGTTACACATGAGTTCTCTTGAAATGTTCGAGAGTTTGAGATGGAATAGTTCTTGTCTCATACGTGTGATTTAAACAGATTGACGTTCAAGTCGAAAAAAAAGAAATTCAATTTGATTGATGGCATATATTGGGTGCTCATGCTGTGAAATTTACTTTCAATAATTTTATATCAAATACGACTATCGACGAACAGAAAAATATCTATGGAAACAAAATATACGTACATCAATACTTTTTTTTTATTTTATTTTTATTTATGAATAGACCTGTGTAATGATGAAGATGAAGGTGGTAAGCACACAAAGCCTAGAACGGAACGGAACAAGTGCAGGCCTCGGAATACACCGCTAGGTGCTCGGCGACAAACTTTCAGTTGAGGGTGGTAACCAGCCAGGCGGGTACTATAAGATACCCTACTATCGAGCTATGGTTTCCTCACGATGTTTTGCTTCACCGAAATTTCAATCTCATTCTAGGATTCGAACCCGGGACTGAGCTATAATCGCTTTGCATCATTTTGTATAGTAAACTGTAGAATTGTTATTTCTAAATAACAATCTCAGTTATTAATTGTGTAAAACTAGGGCAGCTGTATTGTTAAGGTTTCTCCGCAATTTGGGTACAATAATTGTTTTATAAATTAAACATTTACATTATCACAAAAGTTTAATTAAATGTTTCCACAAAATGTAAAGGCACACTAACAACGTTAAATAAGGGCTTATTTTGACGAGTAATACCTACATACAAACCTGCACGTTATAATTTTAGTTTGATGATTTAGTAACTTGTTTTATATGGACATTATTTTCGATCGGATTCAGATATAGAGATAGATTCAAATATTAAAACCACTATAGTATTTTATCCTCCTTGTATTCTATTGATACTTTTTATTAATTTCAGTCTACTCGCAACCCCATCTCAAACTTAGCTCATCGTTTGAGCTATGTTACTGACTTTGATTTAACTTTTTTTCCCTGAGCAAATTCCATTTATATAACCTTCTAGTATAACTTTTAAAATCTCGAAGAATTACTTCGAAATTAAACCATAAACTGTCTGGCTCCAAATTACACTGAAACCAGTCTTAATATTTTTCATGGTTATAACAATTTTCATATACCACTTCATTGGATAATAAAATACAATTTGCGTCAAGAAGCCAGAAATCATATTGAGATGAATGATAATAAAATTCTGTAGCTTCTATACAAACCAAAATAATGATATGCATATATATATTACAGTAAATTATTTTTTAGAAGCAATTGGTTAAGAATACAAGAGTCATGAAGCGTACAGCGTACAGAAATAAAAGTATAATGAAGAATCTCTGTATAAGTCATCATTTGGAAGGAAGATTTCACTTGCGATCTCCTCTTTTATCTCGTTAGAGCATCGAAGTATTACTCTAGAATAAGGGTGACAGCTGTAAAAACGGCCGAAGAAATAAGACCACGGTGTTTCTAGTTCAGTTTCAGTAGGTTCACGTTTGAACGTAGAACATTCATTCATGAGTGACATAATTTTGTTTTATTGAGTTTCCAAGCGGCCACTTTCACGATGTTGTCTTGTACGTAACCCTTAATCTAGACAGAAGATAATATATCGATTCCGTAGTGGTTTAATTTTGAAATACTCTTCCATAGTCACTTCAAATTGAATTTTAGACGCTGCGGCTTGATTTGTGGGTGAATCTGTCAATCACTCAGTTTTTCATATAGCTATAAACATACAGATATATTGAATATAAACTATAACCACACGTATATTTGGTACAACAGCTTTAGTTAAGATATAATTTATGAAAGTCATACCAATAAATAGTTTAGCGAAACCAAGAACCGTACTAGAGACCCTCTGTCAAATGCCAAAGAGCTTTACTTTAATCCGTTGATTAGAGCTAAATTGGGCTGGATTATTAATGATCGAGAACGTACAGTTTCACTTCCAATTGATTCTCAACCTTTCAAATTGTATAGTTGGTTTACGATCAAACACCCTTGTACTTCATGACATAGTGTATGAGAAATATTGCGTAGTTTTCATATAAATAATATGCAAATATCATGTAGGTAAGTCTGTACAATCGTGCATACATATACGTCGGGGACTAGACAAGCAGTCTCATCGCAACAAATCAAGATCTTGATTATCACCCCTGAGAATACAGCTATTCTTAGCGCAGTCACTGAAATACCACGTAACGTCTATCTATATCCCTCTAACATATTATTATATTACATTTAGAGTTTCGGAGTAAGTTGGGGAGGTAGTAAAATAAGTATGTTAGAAACTTGCCATCGCGCTCGGTGGACGCAAGGCGTCGAATGCATTGAGTGCGATCAAAGAATCGTTGAAATTGGATTGGAGCTGGCATTGTAAGTTATCGTTAGATACTGTACATTGAGGAAGTTACTTCAAACACAAAGTTAAAGATATCGCATCCCTATTCATCGTCAATCTTGTCGCCATTACTGTAAACATTTGGCTCTTAATTAAATCTTACTTAAATATTACTAATATATCTTGGGACATCCTGGGATATTCCTCACACACGGTCATCCGATCCCAAACTCAGCAGAGCTTGTACTATGGAAACCATATAACTGATATAATACATATACTACTTTTTTTTTGTAAATACATACTTAATATACATAATTACACCCAGACTCAGGACATACAGACATGCTCATCCACACAAATGCATGTCCTGTGTGGGAATCGAACCCACGACCTGCGGCGCGATAGGTGGAATCTTAACCAGAGTCTTAACCAACCGCGCCAGCTGGCCCGTCAAAAATATATACAAACTCATTTTATTTATGTTTTAAAAATTTATTTATTTATTTTTAAAGATAAAATAAACGAATGAGCATTAAATTGGGTGTTGCTAATATCAGTGCCAATTTAAATGTGAAACTTCAGGCTAATCCAAACCATTCAAATCCGAGACGAAGTAGGTACCTTAGTCTGGGTAATCTACGAGTGAGTGTAGGTGTATAGCTAGATTGGAATTCCCTAGAGTTGAGTGCCCTCTCAACTTTGGCCGAGTGTTGCTTAACTTTGCTGGTTGTAGCGAGATTCCACTCTTGCGGTTTTAAATAAGAATTTTTAATTAATTTCTTAAGTACTTAGATACCGTACCTTGGAAATTATGAGTGGGCTGTTTTTGATTAAATGTGGATATTTATAGAAAATTGAGATTAAATTCTCAGTAAACCCAGCCCTGATAATGTAAAGCGACTCTCTGAAAATATCTCAGCATATCTATTTTTACATAAATTTTCATACGTCGCCATTAAGTTAGTAAGATGCAAATTTTGCGCCGAGTTCGCAAGCAGTCTGATTCATGTATCAATTTGATACGTAAAATCCGTTTCCAACAACGCAAGCATTAGGTTGCGAAATGGTTTCTGATATAATCTGGTGGCACGGGTGTGCCCCCCGCCAAGACGAGCCAAACAAAGCGCAAGGGCACTACCTACCTTTTCTCGAAGCGCTTTGTCGTTTTTTTGAACCCTCATAACTTGGGTTTGGATTATACCAGCGGGGCGATTACGTAACTTAATTTCAATCATTTTCGAATTGAAATCGGTTCAATATATCGGTTTTTTGATAACTTTTTGACGTTCTGATCATTGCAAATACAAACAGTGGTTCATTAGAAATGGAACCATTTCCGATGTTGTAATATTTCTACCGATTCAGAGGTAATTCGAATCTGAATTTCATTGCAATAAAGTTACGTAATCCACGTACTGATAAACAAAATTCTCGGGATATGTTATCAATAGTGAACTTATTAAATATATTAAGTTTTTAATAACATATTTCCTACACTTTAGATTTTATTGATATATAAAAAACCCCCATTTCGTCACTGACTCACTGATGATCATCAAAACTCTTACGTGTAAAGCAAGTCTAGTATAATACCTACGTTTTAAATATATACATCACTTACTAATGTCATATAACAAAAAGGGCTGACAAAAACTTATTTTTATTAATAAGGGGGCTAGGGTCAACTCTTACCCTTTTATTAATAAATAAGATTTAAGTCAGTCTTGTAACACCCAGGTTTGATTTTTTTGATTTTGATTTGTTAAACAACAAAACCGTTTCGACACTACAAGAACTATTGTATTACAGAAAAGTAATTAACACTGAATACATATTTCACCATTTGGCCGATGTGACGGTAGCGAAACGGCCAAGCCACATATTTTGACTAAGGTGTAGATTTTGTGAAGTTGATGAAGTTGAAGTCGAAGTTGTAGATTTTGGGCGTGTAGAGTTATAAGCTTGGCTCTACATGAGATTTGATAACTTTTTGACAATGCGAGCCATATGGTTTCGTCTTGGCAACATTTTACATGAAAATGTTTTCAGTGGGTCTTTATTTTACATGATGTATTTTTGATACATAAGTTTATTGTTATGGAAATAAAATAAAATGTTTATGACAAAATTCATCTATAGATCTTTATCCTCCTGATTTGGTCAATTGTGTAACGAGAGCACAAAATTAGTAAAACAGTAATAAGAATGATTAAATGCGCAATTAGCAAATGGCTGTGTTTATAGATAACGGACGGACCGACAGATAATGCGCCAGGAATGGGACATTAATACAATTGTAAAAAAAACAAGCATGCTGAGGTTAATGGTTCTGAAATACAAGTATTTTCTTGAATGTTTGAGTTAAGTCGAGTAAAATAGGTTGTTTAAAATTATCCTGACGTATTTATTCAGCCGTGTATTTTTACAAACCCACTCAAAGTAGACTTATGATTTAGTGCAAACATAAAAATACAAATTTATTAAAGTTTTTTTATTTGTGTTAACAGAGATACTTTAAAAATATTTCTGTAAAGGAAATTAATCAACCTAGCCTAACTAAAGCCTTCAGAAGTAACTTGAGTCCTAATACTAATTGTCTCGTCTAGACTTCAGAATAGCCTTAAATGTAAATTACCACTCATTCATCAGCTACAACATTTTTAAAAGCAGGCTCTACGAAATAATTTTCGTAGAATACAAATCTCGTAGTCTATTAATTTTAAGATCTTACATGCTACGACCCAGCTACGATGCTACACCAAACTCTACGAAGCGAATAAGAAACTAATCAAGGTATAATAAACTTAAAATAATTGTGATTAAATCTATATTCAATCTAAGTCTTATTTTCTCTATTTGTTTATGTTAAAAAGGCAATCAATACTATGC
Source organism: Achlya flavicornis (assembly GCA_947623365.1). Taxonomy (NCBI): domain Eukaryota; kingdom Metazoa; phylum Arthropoda; class Insecta; order Lepidoptera; family Drepanidae; genus Achlya; species Achlya flavicornis. Next base: position 4,324,190 of record OX392474.1, read on the forward strand.
TTATAAAGTCAATAATCTTCATAGCCACGTAGGAGTTTCCCAAGAGGCTTCGTTATTTGAAGTACAATTTATTATTAACTAGGTACTAGAAAGAAACAGGCTATAAATACTGTGGATAATGTATTTTTTTCGATTTGGATAATGTATTGTATATCTGTGCAACACTAAAAATATAATAAAATGGATGTATGTAATAAATTGTGCAATAGTAGTGAAGGGAAGCATTGTGAGGAAAATATTAAGTTACTTTCTATCTAGGTAAGATTTTTATATGTAACTAAATCGAAAAAGCGTACGACTTACCTGTGCTTCGGTGACCTAACTCACGCGCAGGAACACAAAATTGTTATTTGGCTGCGGTATTCTGTAAGTTAAAGATACTTCACCGTACAACAACGCTCGCTTATCAATATGGCTAAACGGATATGATTAAAATTTAGCATACCGTCATACCCTGAAAAGGTACATAAGATGCTATTTATTCCTGAAAAACATAAGATCCTTTTGGATAAATCCACGGGACATAAACTATTTCTTAATAAATGTCTGTCCTCACTATTCACCTCCACGTCCTTCTTAGTCCACATAATAACCGTATTTGTATACAAATATGATCAAAAGGTTCGAAACATGAAATCAGACGCCGAAGGGTCGAAAAGGGTTGTTGACCTCCTTGCTGTTATTAAATTCCTATGAATGTATTCAAAGGCACTGTAGTTATATTATTCGTATTTTATTGAAAGTTAAATTTATGTTATTCAGTAACCCTGATCAGGGGGGCTAAAAAGGAAGCTAAAGCAATATTGCTACGCAATTAATTTTTTCGAATTCTCGGCAGATCCTAAGTGATTCCAATATTTTTTGGTAAAATAGTTACCCATTAAAAACAATTCAATTCATTAAAAGATTTGGAATTGATCAATTGTATAAGATCTGTTTTAAATTCAAAAAAAATAATTGCGTTAGCAATATTGCTTAGCTTCCTTTTTAGGGGGCCTGCTCGTCGGTCTATCTGATCGGAATCCATCCTACCTAACTTTGAGTAGCTCTACACTACCATATTTTTTTAACTATGATTGACCACAATATCAGTACATATGTTAAGTAACAATGTAACAGTGTTAACCACACAAGCCAATTAGAATAAATTAGTGAAACAACAATTTCTCGCATCTCTTGATACCTATTTCAACGGTAAGAAATATCGACGATTGGATCACAAAAATGCCTTTATTTTCCTGTATATTTTGCTTCAATAGATTTCAATACGCTGGGTCTTTCCGGGATTACAATGAAATATTTTTTTATCATACTGGATGCTAAACATATTTCCTTCATTCAAGGAGTGTTACGATGTTTTTATATTATTTATTGACTCGCTCACCTCTTCATAAGCCTACAATATTTGATTGAGAATCAAAAGGAAATGTTGCTGGATACCTTTTGTTTTGATTAAGTATGACGTCGTTTGGACGTCACTACTACTGAGCTATCATCGCCGTAAAACTAAAATAAGCTAAGATTTAAAAATGTTAACTTTAAAATCTGAAAATGTACTATGTAGAGACTATCCCCCTTATTCATAATCGCATTTTAACTAAATCAGTGTAATAGTGTCCTCCGTCTCACTCTTTCGATCACCAAATGTCAGCTGTCAGATAAAGTCTTCAGAATTTTAGCTAATCTACGTTTGATAACTTCATTATGAATAAGGGGGTATGTATGTAGTACTGGTAGAGATCACTTTTAGTGATAAGGCCGCCCATTGTAATGTTGCTTTTTAAGTTCTTGTATTATTATTTTTTCATGTGGAGTAACAATAAAGCGGTATCTATCTATCTATCTATGTAAACAAGTGTCGATTGACCTAAATAAATAAATAATCAATCTCTTGGAACTCATAAGTATAGTTTCACGGAAATCTGACTTCTTCCACAGGTTGATATTCCAAATACACTTCATTTAGTACGGAGCTGACGAACGGTATTGTTCTCATAATATACCTAAGTATATAGCACCTAATACAAATCGTTCACTCATAAAGTCGGTTTCAAATCGTTGCACCCTGTCATAGTGCATTTACTTCCAACAATAACTCAGACGGTTGCAGTAAGTATGCTTCGTTTACTAAACGACCTCGGTACTTTGGAACTGCATTTTCATATATAATAACTCTTAAGTACTTCTGTAATTTTATGTCACGATTTAGCTTAGAATATTACCCTAAGTATAGTCCTCTCATTTGGTAATACTTGGAAAGTTTTCAGGGAGTTTTGGAAATTGGTGGTTTTATAGATTTTGAATTGAAATTTTAGAGTGGGCGCAGTTGGTTAAAACTCCACCTATCGCGCCGCAGGTCGTGCGGGTCGTGATGCCTCAAGTTTGAAAAGTAGATCTGTCATGGACACCTGGGTAAAAAGATGGCCTGTTTAATATAGTCTTGTTGTTCCGTGACGCTCTTTCTAGATATATCTATTTCTATGGTATATTCATTCCGTCAGTTTACAGATTACTTTAGACCGAGCCTTCTTCTAAACTAATAAAGCGTATTTATTACTAACAAATACACAGCATTTCAGTAGGTTATATAGCTTTAGGTAAGCGCGTTTAAGTTCAACAACCTTTATAAAATATCATTGGCTCATTAAGTCAGCCATCACTTCCAGGCGAAATTTAACAATAGTCTCGCAGCCACTCTGAGGAGCTTGATAAATTATCGTGGCTGAGGAAATACGCGATTTAGTTTACGGGACTAGAAGAGGCTTTACTGATACTTGCAATATTTTCATTTTACATACCTGATGACAAAGTTCAAGGTAAAGTTCTTGAGAGGCGATGAAGTGGGGCACAGAAAGGGGTTCTTGAAGAAGGTCTCGATAATATTTTGCAGATTCGGCAACGCGCGATTGACACCCCTGTGGCTCGATTCTCGAAACAAAACGTCAGCGGTGTCGTAGCGACATCAACTATTTAAATTGTGTTTCGTGAAATATTTTGTATAAAAAACATTCAAACGTGTGTATGCCTCAATCATTTGTCTATAGGATCGTTTTTCAATTGTTAATTTCACATTATAATAGTAAAAAACACAGTAATCGTCGAAGTCGCTACGACATCGTTGAAATTTTGTTGAGAATCGAGCCACTGGTGTTGCAAGCGACTATGCTACGGTATTAGCGCGGCCACAAAACTACTGTTTCTGTTCTGTTCTACTAGAATAAGCACAGCCCGGTTACAACCCGGTGCCGCCGACTTTCGTGTTGAATTATTGACATTCTTGTAAGCTTAAAGGGTAAACCCAATATATCTTCTAGTTATTTTATGCTCTTAGTGCCAAAGTAGTAAGGCAATGCAGGTAAGTTCGTCATCGTCCATTACGAATATATAACAGATAGATTACGACTGAGCACGAATCAGGAAAGCCCGCCGCGGCGCGGAGGGGCGTGTGGTTGGCAATGTACCCGAACTATATTCTGTTCTACAAGAACAGAGGCCTTAGCACGAAAATCTATCGTAAGCGTAACGTATTCGTATCGAGAGAGTTAACTCAAATTTGTATGGGAATGTGTCATTCGAATGCTGTCAAACGTTTAAATCGGTAGCACGAACAACTACGTTAACCTCACGTCACGCTACGTAAACGTGGTTTGGTATATAATTTGAAATTGGAACGTATAGTATCGTCTACGCGCAAGGCAGTTAACGTAAACCTTCTCACCGTATTTTTTTCAGTGAGAGCCCATGTAAAGTGTTTTTTTTTTTTTTTCTAATATGTTGTTTTTTTTAAGCATTAAGATTTTTAGTTTGTATATCTTTATTTATAATCCCATAACTAAACATGGTGAATCATTAATTAAGTAGGTATTTAAGTTATTCAAATTTAAACATTCAATTGGGGTGCCTCATGTTTTATTTGACTAAGTAGTATCCGAAAATTTATAATTTCCTAGCCGAGAATCGAACCCATTGATTCCGAAAAAATCACATATTATATAGTATTATAGCGCCATCCCATAGTGTCACTTAAAAGTATCAAATTCTGGGAAGTAATGTTAAATGGTAAACTAAAGAGAAGTTCAAATATTTAAGAAAACCCATTTTATTTTGCTTACATTTAAACTTTGATAATTATGTAAATTGTTCGAAATTACCTATACCAATTATTTACAATATTAAACTACTACGACGTGTCAAGAATTCTACATTCTCAAAAGTTCGTGCCTATACCTATTGAAATGAATGACTAAGTACTCTAATAATCTTTCGAAAATATTCCATCGGAATTAATAATCTTGTAATGCAAAATCATGATTTAATTGATTTCGAACATCCTATATATACTTAATTATAATAAGCGTTTAAATGGAATTTCGATAGTTCAAGTTCAGCCACTCTTTAAATGAAATCCCGTAAAACTGCTAAACACAAATCTAGAATTGAAAATCGACGAATTTATTTCTATCGGAGTCACAAGACTCCATCTTCTTGTAGTATTGTTCTAAATTCAAACCTTAATATTCATGAACTCTTTGCTGAAATAAAAAAAAACTACCTACGCGCGGTTTTTGGTTTGACAGTTAAGAATGGTTTTCGTTCAAAAATATTTTCACATTCATCATATTTAAATTGTGAATAAGGAAACATTCACATGGGAATCATAATATAATACCTTATTTCGTTAGCTAATAAAATAAGATAAGCCGATTATTTAATTTAGTTTATGTTATTAGGAATAAATATTGTATAATTGTGTACCAATAAAATCAGAAATATATGAATCAAAATTCTGGACGAATTTAACGTAGCTCGCAAGCTAGGTATCGAGTAGACGATAGAACTTCTGTCAAAAATGACATCTACTCGATACGACGACGCTACGAAGGCGATACGAAAGTGGTTCGTGCTAAGGCCTCAGAACAGAATCGGTAGGTCTTTGTCCGCCTTTACTGTAAGGGGCAGACTGTTTATTTGTTCCATAGGAGTATAAAAATGCCGCTTTGCTCTAGCAAAGCTTACATCTAACCTCTTTGGATAGTACACAATCTTTCAAAAGCAAGATGCCTCTTCTTGATTCATCGAATATCTGTGTTGTGTGTAGGGATTGCTATCAATAGAAACTTTAATTAGCGGCCTAATTTAACTATACTCAAGTATCAAAGGATTCTTCGTCGGTGGACTCGAATATATCTACGGCTGGCTATGCTAGGGAGAAAAAAAAAGCATTGTTCATGATTTAATAATAAAGGCACTATGTACAGTTATATATAGTGCCTTTATTATTAAATCTTTGGTGATAGGGCATTTTGTAGACCCACCTAGTTACCACCCTTATGTTGAAAATTGTATCAGTATGTTCCGGCAGTTAGTGATACCTAGTCTAATTCTAATTCGTCTTAGAATCTTCTTCTTAGGCGCTGATCCCACTGCGAGCAGTCTAGAGATCAGCGATCGGAGTACTACGTTCTCCTTGGCCGCCGTGGTCGTAGTGAGCAATGATCAAGCCACCTTGGGCTACGACAACCACTTACCATTGCGAGATTATGATTATACCTACAGTGTGTTTGGTCTCGAACTAGGACTATTTTAATGGCGTATAATATAACAATATTTAACGACAAAACCATCTTTAAATACTTCCATACCTTTTTTTTTTTTTATACCACTTGGGTGGCAAACAAGCATACGGCCCGCCTGATGGTAAGCGGTTACCGTAGCCTATGGACGCTTGCAACCTGTTTGAATAGCCGCCATTTTATTCTTACTTTATTTTGGATAGCTGTAAAGAAAAGTTTCTTTGCCTCTAAATGCTTAAAAGTTTAGTTAATTCTGATTTATGTATGTTAAAATTGTAAATACGAATCTTTTTTCATAATTTGTCAACATTTTGTAGATTTTCTATTTTAAAACAAAAGCTAGTCTTTAATGTACCTTTTTTAAATTTGGCAGTTAGATTATAATATTATCTGTAAAATGACACTAAAATCATTGTTCTTAGTCACATATTTTAAGAGTAATTGTTATTTGAATACGACCCTTTTGCGGGCGAAAATAAAAATTTTATACACCTAAAAACGTAGGTAGCTAACAAATGTACTATAGGCACAGAAAAGTAAAGGAGTTCCATAAAGCAAGGAAATTATAAAACAATATTATCACTGATACGACACATTTAATGTTTGATTATATTTTTACTTATATACGATTCTATTCACAGTACAAAAATAATTGTACACTATTTTAAACATATACAATTAAATTTCTATAATAGCCTCTCTAGTTATTAGTAAGTTATAATACATTACATAATTTTTACATAATATTTTTTTACATAAACGGGTACCAATTATTTACATATCTTCAGACTTCAATACATTCTGCTTGCTTTTTTTTGTATTTAATGACCGAAATGCTTTTTAGTGCTTGCTTTCAAGATTTGAATAACATTTTTTCTTGCATAGTTAATTTTATAACGTATTTATCTAGATAAATACGTTAATCTTTGGTTTTATAATAATAATTACCTTTGACCTAAAAATGGAGAGCTAGCGTTCTAATTGATTATGTATGTATATCTACATTTTCTTATATAATTTGACTATCTGTCCCCCGCGGTTTTACCCGTGTTCTCGGGATAAAAAGTAGCCTATAATACTCGGGATAATGTAGCATTTATATAATATAATTATATTATATTTTTTTTATCCAACTGGTAGCTCCAGAGTTTAGCACGTATAAACAAAGAATCAAATAAATTAGATTATTTTAAGTGATCCGAATATGGACAAGCATATATCCCAATTAGGTAAACAAAAGTTAGAATGTGATAATAACTCCATTGGTTGACTAGATTCCAAATTAATTGTTCTAAAGATAATAAGTTTACCATTACCATGATTCATCATGTTTTTGCATCTGTCATAGCAAAATTTCTGTAAAAAAATATACTCTTAAGGATTTTCCATAAACATCTCAATCACAAAATTACATCCCATAGGTGTTTAAATATGTTGTAATAAATTAATATAGCAAAAATATTCGTAAACATTTAAACAAAAAAAAAACAGTCTTCAGAATCTTTCCAAATTAAGAAAATAATTTCAAAGCGTCGCAGCGTTATTTTTGGTCTGTACTAAAATTATATAAAAATATTCAGTTATTTTCACACGTATGAACGAAAAATACCCCTATCATCTCATTGCCTTCTTAATAAGACACCCACATACTAAACTCCCGGCACGCCACGATGGCCTTTTTGATAGATCCACATCCACAAAGTGTAACGAAAAGGGTCCATAAAATTACACGACTTCTTTGGTACTAAGCGCACAGATCGCCAAAGAGAATTTAATAATGATATTAGCAAATGACCTGAAAAGATAATCACCCACATTGAGCGGTGACACGTTGGTTATGATGTCTGCTGAAACCTTTTTAGTAGAGAGTCTGAACCTGATTTATTCTTCACCCCATTCGGATGAACATATTCTTTTCGTTACACGTCGTATATCTCAGCTAAAAAGAGATACCCTCGTGTCAGAACGGCCATCATAGTACCGTCTCTAGTTTAGTCCTGTGCATAGCGAAATATACATTCATGTCATACAACTTTCACACATAATAAGGTTCAATATTCCTTGCACCCATTATTATTGTAAGAGAGCGCGGCGTGATGGCACGCCGGTGTTCGGCGCTAGAGCATGACGTCACGAGCCGGCTCGCGCTCGCGCTCGCGCTCGTGCAGCGCGCGCTGTCAGTCGCGAGTCGACGCCAGCACCACCAGTTGGGTGCGACGAGGATCACTCTGCGGCCGGGGTACGCTATTGCTGCGGGTGCGGTTTAGGATCTATATAAAAAAAAACAAAATTAAGTCACCGTGGTTCTCCCATGGGGTTCTCCAAAAAGGGTGAAAGAAGAGATTCTTGCAGGTTCGGCAACGCGCGATTGATACCCCTGGTGCTGCAAGCGTCAATTGTCTACGGTAACTGCTTACCATAAGGTGGGCCGTATTGCTTGTAAAAAAAATACTTTTGTAACTGTTTTTTTATTGGCGCCCAACGTGGGGCTAAATAATTTTGTTTTATTATGGTGCCTCCATGCTTGGCGAACCGAGCACGAACCGAGCCACAAACGAGCACACTGCGAGCACGATTCGCGTAGCGTGAACGGGCTTGCGAGCCTCGAACGAGCGCGATTGTCAGTTTTTTCACGAACAAAAGGATTCGCATCGTGCTCGTTGTAGGCTCATCGTAGGTTCGTTCGTGGCTCGGCTCGTGCTCGATTTGCGTAGCATGGACGCACCATTAGATACTGATGTGCATCGAATTTTGAAATACAGTTGAATTGAAAAATAAAAAAAAATAATATGACGCCCAGCGTGAGGCTAATTAAATTTGTTTTCATTGAATTTTGATGTGAATGTAAAGATTACATGAATTTAGCTTTACAATCAAACATTGTGATGCCAAGTACATCTTTGTGAAACTTTGTCAACCCGTATCTTATAGTTTAAATCATTACTTAAAATAACATTTGTTATACAAACAATGAAGCAACACATTAAGGATTTAATCATATTGCAAGCATGAAACATGAACAATGGCTTTGAAATTTACATACACATACATAGCAATAACACGTAAGCAATACTGATGATACTACTTTTTCCTCAAGGACTAGAACAACTGGGCAACATCATATTTATGTATATTGGAGCATTTTACCACAAGGATGATGGCCCGCTATCCGTGTATTTCCAATTAAATGTATTACTTGAACAAGGTACACTTAAGACATTTTATATTTAGAGTACTGTGCTCAGAGGTTCAATGACAACAAGTCGAACACCGCCTCAAGTGTCTTATAATTAAGACAAAATGTACGCAAAATATAAGTAATAGAATTAATTAAACTGGCACCGAGGCGTTGCTATACTGATGCATATAATTACGTGTAAATTTATATTTTTTTACACATAATACCACCTTTCATTAATAACTAAGGTATAAATGGATGCATACACATACACATATATCTATTTTTCCTAGAAGGTGGTATAATTTAACTGTAAACTTAACCCAAGTTCCACATGGGTAAACCATAAAAAATGGTTTGCTAATTATATATAGCATCAATATGTGGCTCATTAATTCATTTTTCAAACTGCTTTATGTAGAGCAACTAAAACTATTCACTACAACATGCTAGAGTTATATTGGCGCCCAACGTGGGGCTTGTCTAGTTTAATTAATAAATTAGTAAGTAGTAAAGGTGTTGACCGTAGCAACAGAGTGAGAGCGCCTCGCATGCGTAGAGCTAATGAGATCGGAGTGTGCGGTGGAGTCGGTGCGCGAGCGCAGTGCGCCGCGCGCCGCGCGCCGCCGCCCGCGCCGCCCGCACCACACCCACCGGTACGGCGGGACGCGTCTGGAAACAATTTACTACATTCAAACACGCTACTTTATGTTTTCATTTCGATATAGATTTATTATATATTTGATTAGGTATATCTGTTTCAGATATCTATCAATAAGCTTGCTTCCTCGCAGTTTCACCCGTGATCAGGTTCTTACACTATACAATGTTTTTTTTTATATTTTAGGTAGATAGTAAGAATTACCGTAAAGATTTCTAAATTAAAATATTAATCGGTCACCGGATTCACTCGCTAATGCGGAATAGAGCTGTATGTATATTTTAAACATAATTATCATCAATTAATGAAACCAAGAAATTTTGTCTGATTAAACTGGCTTGGCTTTCAATTTAAATAAACTTAAATTCAATTTAAAATGCTAAATATAAAATATTGGCAGAAAAATGGCGAAGCTCCAAATTCTTGTGTGGCTTGGCCTAAGACGGCCCTGCCTGTGATCGATAGATTTCTAACCCCAGTGGTTTGCGCTGTACGTAGATAGATCAGTCCGTCAGTCAGGACAACTCTTTATAAAATATAAAGATAGATACTAATAAATGACCCCCGCAAGTCATAATATTTCGGAAGGCGAAGTATTGTATATTGACATAGTTAGGCACGGTAAACTATTTGATAGCATTAGTTTTCTGCAGTAAGATATACAAGAATCTTTATACAGCATTTTTGAAAAAGTAAGTATGTAATAAATTCCATTTAAACGCTCCAATAAATATTTTTTGTAAGCGGTTAGATAGATATTCTACAAAACATGTTTTATGTGCCTTTAGATCACAAACATTAACGACAACTTAGCTTTAACGACAGATAGCACAAAAGCTTAGGAAAGTGGAAATATATATAAAAACTCACCTTAGACTTGTATAAATGTGCGGTGAGAACATGCAGCATATCAAGGGATTTGCAGCAGAGTTGAGAGGAGCAAGGCTCTGTATAAGAGTTGCTATAGCCAGGTTGTGCTGGGTCGGCGGTATGTGGTTGTATACTTGTAGCAAGTCGAACACTATGTATGGAGACCAGCATAGGACGAACACTGAAAATTTAATAATGCAATTAGAAGAAATATCAAAATGATTTATTCATCATAGGTAGGTTTTTATTGAGGGGCCATTTGGCATCGTTGGTAAAAACCACGACCTACAATATATTATGTACTGGGTTGCAGCAAATATATGTACTGGGTTGCAGCAAATATATGTACTGGGTGGCAGCAAATATATGTACTGGGTTGAAGGAAATACATTTGTGTGCAGAAACATGGCATATGTCCGGAGAGTGGTTATAATTATCAACCTACTAATGGTTCAAAAAGTAGTGGAAATTCGTCCAATAATCAAATACTTATTGGGAAGTAGTTCATAATTAATTATAAACTAGCAAATGCATTTTTTTTTCCTGAAAACTTTCCTGGTCTTAGCTTAAACCCCAAAGTTTTAACCGGAAAAATGATATGGTAATAGGTGTCGTTCATTTTTATATTGGATTAGTTGCGCTCTGTGGTTTCACCCGCGTACCGGAGGAATATATTGCTTACCCGGGATAAAAAAGTATATATGTTTGTATTGATCTAGAACATATTCTATCAGCGTGCAAAATTTCATCCAAATCCGTTCAATTGAGGTACAAACTTCCAAACACACACACATCCAAATCGAATTTATAATGTTAGTGAGATTACTATTTGCTCAAACAGGTACACACGGCTACAGATCAAGCTATACATTTCCAGTATAAGCTGATCTCGAATGGTATAGGATTTCTGTACAATGGGAGTTCAGCTTATACTAAAAATGTATAGCTTGATCTGTAGCCGTGTGTACATGCTTATGTTTGGCCTTCTTTCATTGACTGCCCCAAAAAGGAGAGGAGCTATGACTAGGAGTATCATGCTTACCCAGAAAATGCCTACAGTCTGGCCTTGAAGAAATCTAGGTTAACGCTGTCAGGAAACACAGACTTTGGCAATGAGTTCCAAACCTTTGCTGCTAAAAAAAAACGTAGAATTAAAGCGTTTCAATATTTGAACTCACCAAAGACTATAACAAAAGTCATCTTGACACTTTTGATCTTGGCTCTAGGAATCAGTCCTCTGGAGCTGGCGCGCCTTGAATCCGGGTCGCTTTCCACTTGACCTGGAAACGTTAAATATACCAGGAATTTAATTCCATAGTTAATTCATAGAATGTTTATTTACAGAAGGGTCATTAGCGACACGCTGACATCTACGTCTGTTTCTTGTTAGTGTTTTCGAGGGAAATATAGCATTTGCATTTTATCATTCAATTAAATTTAAATTTGGTTACTTTTTAGAATGAAGGAATAATTGTATTTTAAATTAAAGAATTAGAAACATTTTAAGTTAAGATCATTGCTAACTCTATCTGCCAGGATGTAGTTTACTTTTTACGTTATTTTTTACATTAGACACGTCATAATTTATACACATATCATGTTATAAATACCTAAACAAAATTACTTGAGAAAGTGAAAATAAATTGAAAAAACCGATAATTGACAGTTTGATTCGACGTCGTAATTGCATTAATATACTCCAGAAACATTTTGATTGTGTTAAGCGGATGTCTTGCTGCTACGCTTGGTCTGGCTGCTTGCAAATAGTTCCTGGAGTAACGTATATAAAAATCTGCTCTCGACATTTATGAAAAGTACGTAATGTACATAACATAACTTTCATGCCTGGTACCTAAATTGGCCGAGACGGGACAAGTTAGCAGGTATTCATACGTTTGAAGTACGCACTAATACAACTCAATTCTGTACATTTTGTCCGTCAGAAAATAAGAAAGGTTTGGCGGCAATGGAATCTCCTACTATACGTGTTCATGAAATCTTTTATTTTAAAATTATCGGCTGTTTATGTTGTCACCTAAAATATAGTACCTATTTTAACAATGTTTGATCAATTGATTAAGGAAACCAACCTCTTACTCCCAGTAATTACAGTTTTTGGGAGAACCTATAAAACAATTAAGAATTTGCATTAGTTTTTGACCAACATTAAGACAGTATAAATCAAAAACAAACTTACCATTTCTCATAGTTTTAGTTCTCCTCGAGTTGACAGGTGGGCTCATAACAACCGCCTTGCTTTTGGTCCAAATAGTCAGTACAATGACAGCATAGCACGCTGCGATAGTCACAGCTGGTAGAATGAAGATCATAACAGATACGACTGACATCCAGATCTGCCATCTGCGAGGAGTTCCCAGCTCTATCCAACATTGTTGTTGACCTGGAAATTATTATAAAACGTCCCTTCATTAGATGTAACAAAACCAACGGACAAAGAAAATTGTTTTAAATAACTACTGTAACGTTGTAAAAAAACAGTTTGGACTTAGTGTAGGTATAAATTATTTTCTAAGCTAGGTTTATACGATTCATGATGAAAGAAGACGGAAAGACAGTCAAGAAATGGAGGATGACTGTGCGTGCAGTAGACAAGGCAGGCAATATTACAAACGCAATTCATTTTTCCCAATTTACGGCAGATCTTATGCTATTTATCTTTTCGAATAAAATGAGTGACTATTTTACCAAAACAAATTGGAATCACGTAGGACATGCCGATAATTTAAAAAAATTACGCATTAGCAATATTGCTTGGGCGGTCTTGTTAGCCCCTCAGATCATACGATAGGTAAACGATATGAAAAGCTAGCAGTTGAATTTTTTTCTAAGTAAGGATTGTTTCCTTTTAGTAAAATGATAGCATTCAAATTTCCTGTACCATCCGCCTTTTTCCACTTTTTACCAGACATTGAAAAGCTAGTTATACAAAATTTAAGTGAAAGTCCGTTTGGATAAGTTTATTATTACCTTGAACTTCTTTAACTTCGTACAATATGAGTAGTGGAATTGAGAACAAGATGCTGATGAGCCATGCAGATGAGATGAGACCTCTCGCACGATTCCCTGGAAATACAATTTAACGCTTAAAATCAAATGCATTAGAGTTTATTTAAGTTTAACTATAATAGGGCGCTTTTACTCTTACTCGAACCAGTGGTAGATTCAGTAGCTTTGTAAGTGCCTACTAAACTGAATAAATGCCTTTTACGGCCGCACTCGGGGACGTAAATTAACTATAATTATTGATTAGCTACTCGTTGTTCTGTCCTTTTCTATAGCTAATCAATAAACAAAGAAAGAAATACTTTAATCTGTCATAAAAAATTTATTGACGTCTTTGAGCACGGTAGTCAATTTAAGAGCTAGCTGTGGGAAAGACTTCGTTAAGAAGGCTTTATTTACCAGTGGGCATTGCGGTAAAATATTTTTAATTTTTATCAAAAAACAATCTTTACGAACGCTGCTACGTTACGCTATTACTTTTATTTAGCTAAAATACTTAATATATATTTCTTTTATTTTCTTAGATATACTAATAGCTAGGTTCTTAATTTAATTTATAGCTAATTAAATTAATACCGAATAGCTTTGGTAATTTTACGTCATTTTCAAACAAAATATCTGCTAGAGAGATACTTTGTCACATGAATTTCTTTTCTATCACACTTATAATATTTAGACGGTCAAAATAGTATTATTAAATAGTAATAGTATTATTGTCAATGAACCTATACTGCATCCTTCCCAAACAAGCACGCATGTATGAGTCGATGTTTACGAATGAATGAATGTTCTGTTACTGTCAGCTCACCCATGCTTGCAGCCACAGCGTATTTGCTATTAATTTGACGTCTGGTTAAATCCAATTTTAGAACATTTATTAATGTTGGCGCCTAAAATTACGATTCTAAGAATGAATTCAAACCAAACGGAAAACTGATCGTTTCTCGCTCGGGAGAAATGTTTAAGCATTTTTCTGCGTCGTTATCATATTCAAATAGCGTTGACGCGACGAGTAAGACGCTCTTTTGTTTTTTATTATCCTTTTCAAACTATTTGCAACTCTATTTCAAACACATAAAGATTATCGACAGCTTAATGCGATGATAGCTGTGCGTGCTTACCACCATCGGGCACTTCATCTCTACCATGGTACGATTGTAGTCAAACTCTACGCCTATAATAACAAAAAGTTTATATGAAAATGCTTAAGCGTCGTTCAGTTTTAATAAACGCCAGGCCTCATTATTTTCCCTAAGTAGGTAGGTATAAACGTAGATGATCTTAATCTTAGTATAACTCCCTATATAATAAATAAATAAATTAACGTTTATTTGTATCCGACTTAAAAATAACATAATAAAACAAAAGAAAAAAAGTAATAAACAAATGCAGAGACAAAAAGGTGTAGTGCTCAGCCATGGCTGTGGATAGGCATATCGCACAACCGCTGATATTCTGCACTAGCCTGACATTAAATTATGAGTCGGCATTAAATTATACGATATATAAGATTGAAATAAATTTAAAATTAAAATAAAAGTAATAAACCACAAGTAATGAAGTCCTAAACTATCCCATAGATTGCTTTGAGATAACCCAGTTATAGCATTTGACGCGGAAGCTAAACGTCAGTGGTATTTTGCGGATTGGTGGTGGAATGTCATTCCAGCACTTGGATGCTGCGAACTTATGTAAAACTACAATTATGTTAATTCATAAATAAAGTCGTTGAAAATCGAATTAAAGGTTCCAGCGAATCAGATTAAGCTGTTAAAAATATAATGCCCCAATTTCGTGGCAGATGGAAAAATAAAAGAGAGAGTCAAGTTCTAATTGTCTATAAATTTTATCTTCTACTTTGTTGTTTTATTGAAATTAGCATTTAGATGTATCTAAGTTTTATTTTATTGACGAGTTTCATGTTTATTATTAAGATAAAAGCTGTATTCCTCCAAAGCCTAAAGAGGTTTTTTTTTTCATACCACTAATGTGGCATACAAGCATACGGCATTGAATAACCCCATGCTGTACTCCATTGGGTGCACCACGATGGGGAGCTCATTCTACAGTCTGAGCGTTCGCGGAAGAAAACTCCTTTGAGCCCGCACAGTTCGATTCGAAACAAAGGTTTAAATGAGTGAGGATGGACTCCCCGTCGATGGCGAGAGTTGCGATGGTGGAAGGTAGCCGTTATTCTCATTCAGGTAGGCCTTTCATATTATCTTATCCCGTGCATATCCTTATCCAGTCCCACCAGCTCATCATTATGCCATCGATAAGGCTTTCAGTAACATACCAATCTAAATAATTAAACTATTTCGCTAACGAATTTAGTACCTACCATCATCAAATCAAAATCGGACTCTAATTAAGACATTAACAGCCGGTTGCATCAAACCAATTCGAACCAATTCATAACAGTATGCAGTAAAAGAAGACGTCAAACTGTCTATTTTCGGTTGCTTCACAAATATATTTAATTTCTCAAGTAAGTTTACAAACTCATAACATGTTAAGTATACAGTGGTGCCGATTCTGTTGTAAATCGCACTAAACTAATTTTAGTCACATCACATCTCTTTCTTACAAGCATCATTGAAAAAATATAGAATATATATAAAGCTGTCAAATTAGTCTTTAAATTTATGTTGAAAACAAGCATTGGACTATTTTGACAGGACTTAATTTATCTCATCCTTTTCTTATATTCTTTGTTAGAAAGAGATATAGTGGGACTAGATTAGATTAGTTGTAAACAACAGAATCAGCACTAATAATACAGTTGAGAGGTAGAGCATAGCGTTTATTTGAGAGGTAGAGCATAGCGTTTATTCGCTCAAAGAGCAGCTCGACTGGGGAAGTACCTCCACCTTACAGAATACCGCAGCCAAATAACATTATGTTGTGTAAAGTTGTGTTCCTGCGCGTCAGTAAGGTCGCCAGAACTCATAGGGGAGGGGGGAAAGGTCGGTAACGCGTGAGAAATGCTTCTTGTGTTGCAAGGTCGATATGGCTACGGTAACCGCTTACCATCAGGCGGGCCGTATGCTTGTTTAACGACTTAGTTGTATAAAAAAAAAACTGTGTATAATTTAATAGTAAAACTTAAAAATTGAATGATGTTTGATTAAACAAATCTGTGTTTTCTTCTAATGAATATTTCTATTCAGATAAGAATTTAATTATGTCGTTACCTATCCTAACATCGCTCCGCTATGGCCACCAACGGAAATACTCATTCTATACCAAGTTTATTATTCTACGCACAGCTGTGTATACCACAGGTTAAAGCCCGCAATTACAAATGGAGCTTAATAAATAATAACTGTTCAGCTCATTACGATAACGACACGGTACCTATTCAGCGATACAAAAGCACGCAAAATGTGTAATGTATGGATTACATTCACAATAAGAGTTAACGGAAAGGAAGTCGTGTGTCACGATTTCTTTTTTCATTCAACGATGCCGTGTCGCGACTCATTAGTACACTAAAATACAAATTCCCTGAGGATTCATGACATGTTAATGACTTTTCTAACGAAGGCAACGTCCGTCGTGCGTATTATAGAATCTTCGGCAACTTTAATTAAGTCTAAATATAGATTTCTATTTTATATGAATTTCAAATAACGTTGAGAACATTAAAGCATTAAGTACCACCCACGAATCTTATTCACAAAATTCCAATATAACTACGTTAGGTCTGGGGAGCTAAAAAGAAGCTAAAGCGATATCGCTAATGGAATGAATTTTTTCAA
This sequence comes from Achlya flavicornis, assembly GCA_947623365.1. Taxonomy (NCBI): domain Eukaryota; kingdom Metazoa; phylum Arthropoda; class Insecta; order Lepidoptera; family Drepanidae; genus Achlya; species Achlya flavicornis. The sequence goes on from OX392474.1 coordinate 4,341,257, forward strand.
ATTCTCGACAGATTTTGCTTAACTCCAATATTTTCTGGTAAATAATTACCTACTCATTAACAATTCAATACATTAAAGATCCGGAATAGACGAATTGTACAAGATCTTCTATGAATTCTAAAAAAATCATTCCATTAGCGATATTGCTTTAGCTTCATTTTTATTATGACTGTATTTCAGAACTTCGAAATTTGAAACATCGTTCGACTGTACTGCGAATGTTCGTGAGTTCGAAAAACGTTCTTTCGAATGTATGCTATTGCGAAAAACTCTAGCTCGAATGTTCATGACTTCGAAATACGATAGTGTCAAGGTAGGTATAATATCCATTAAAAAATAAGTCCATTTTAGCCCCTCAGTTTCAATCCCCTTATAAGTTTTCAATGTAGCTGAAGACTCGTCGGGAAGTCTCGAGTAGGATGAGTATTATTAAACCACATCGAAAAGTTGTCATATTACTATTAACGTTACTGTTGAGCTTGTACTATGATACTCAGATAAATTATATAGAATGTTCATTCACACTAATGTTTTTTAGTGTGAGAATCATCAAATAAGATAAATACATGGGCTATTTATAAATAGCAATGGCATTAACTACTTAACTCTATCACAAAATCACAACCATCTAAGCTAAAATCTCAAGAACGTACATGTATTGACACAGCGTTTTGCATCCTCATTTATAATGCGGACAGCAAGGTAGTGGAACTTGCTTCCGGGTGTCTTTGTTTCCTGATTCTTACAATCTAGGAATCTCTTAATATCAAGGCCAGAGTGAATAGGTTTCTTCTGGGTAAGAGTGCTCCATCTAAGGCTTCGTCATCATCCTTTATGGATGGGACAGTGGCCAAAAATATTACCATAAATATTATTTTTTCTTTTAAATCTGAGGAGTAAAACCAAGCTAGAATCCGTTTTGATACCTACATGATACAAATAAATTGTCTTCAGAAAGTGTGACATTGTCAAAAATACCATAGATCATACTTACAGCTTCCTGAGAAGTTCATGGGGTTCGTGATGGCGTCGCACCGGTCGATACTTAGTGCCACTAGCACGTACGTCGACGCGTACATTACGACCGCCTGGAAAGGAAATGTGAATTACTGCAGTGGACAGAAAATATTGTAACGTGAATACAAAGGCTTTATATAGACGTGGTAGGGTTCAGTCATGACATTGTAAGGGTTCCGTCTCACTCGCAACTACTACCTCCGCACACATGGCGGCAATTGCCAACCAATAGCATTTCAGGTAAGCCATATCAGTTGGGTACTACCACGGTAAAGAATTAGATATTCTTTACCGTGGTACTACTGTACATTATTGTAATAGCGGTTGTAGGCCCCAGGTGTTAAAATCGTCTATAAGCTACGGTAACTCCTTACTATTAGAAGGGCCATATACTTGTTTATAATAAAAAACGAATGAACATAAAAATAACGTTTAACAGCTGCAGTGTATTATGAACCTTATAGTAGTGATCTAAGGTATTAAGCATTATTTCGTTAATCTTCGGGCCATACTTTCTTTTCTGTGCGAACGAAGATTCACGACGCGCCTTATCAGTTGGGTAACTACTGTACCAATGTACTATCAGTGGGATAAAAAAAAACAGATCTGACAGTTTTGGTAACTCTACTCATTTAATAGAGTCGAAAACCATAATGAATTTAGTAGACAATGCACACTGGCTCAATGCCAATGGTAATAAGGTCGTGTTAGAATGTCATTTTTGATTTAAAACATGGTCCCCAGGGTTATCACTCGCGTGTTCCTGATCATTCAAAAATCTCTTCATATACAAAAAGGCTTGAATAGGGGTCGCTGTGCTGGCAGTGGAAGACATAAAGCAAACGCCTGAGCTCAGCAGTGGGACATTATAGGCTGATGATGATGATGATGAAGTCCTTAAGTCCTCTCTTAATATTAGTGTTTTATTGCCTAAATTGCAAGCAAAGTAAAATATTTGAAAATTTAAAATTATTTCTTCACATTTTTAAAACAAATTAATAAAAATAAGACATCATCGCAACAGAAAAATTGTACAAGTTGATACGTAGCCAATTAGATTTCCTGCTAAATTATTCTCGACGTCCGTTTCTTTATTTACGAAGCAAGCGAATGATTATACTAGTGCAGTTTGTATCCAGATCCGAACTGCTTCTGTTTTAATTGGCATCATTCGTATTTTGAGAAGTGTAAATGTTAAGCCAAACATAATATCAGCGCAGTTAATTAATGTGTATATATGTAGAATTAACTTTAGAACGTTGGAAACCTACTGTCATATCAACAAATCGCAAACCAAATTATTTATATGATTAATTATTTGTTTTACATACCTACACATAGTTCAAGAAATTATTAAGGTGGCTTAAAAAAATATTGTGAAATTATTATGGCTCTTATCCTACAATGTTTAAAATGCGTGTGTTTGTAACTCAAACAGATTAGAATAAATCTTGCGACTGATAAAGACCATGCATCGGATAAAACAGAAGAGCATTTTTATACCAAGGAAATATTAAGTGGGTACAACGGAATGGAAACTTGTTTGATGAGTTTGTATCACTCACCTACTGGTTGTAAGAACTAGAGATATTCAAGGCCAGAGTAAATAGCCTTTTGTAAGTGTGCTACATCCTCCGCCTCGTCATAGCACCTCCTGGATGGGGTGATACGGAGGCCAAACGCGCGCCCAATTAAATTTAAGTAAACTACCAGTATGATTTGAAAAATCTTTTTACATGTAATATTCCGTTTACCAAGGAAGGTTATGGGCTTATAACAGGTGGAGATTTCGGGATGGCATATTTATACCACTAGCGAATTCTCAAAAAAACTTTTTAACTTCTCATAGTAAATGTCAACCTTGCTGGATCATAATGTATGAAAAGTAAAATTATTTTTTTGAGAATTCAGTGTTGATCCCATAGTAAAAGTGGTTCAGCATGACTAACCCAACATAGGTTTCGAAAATATGCCATCTCGAAATCTCCACCCAGTAATCACGAGTGACGCCGTGGGGCATAGCTAGTTTTAAATATTTATTGCCCATTTTTCTACTTGGAATCGGTTTACATTGAAATGAATCAAAGTTGAATATGTACCTGAAGAAATTTCACGGACTTGCACATGAATTCACCAGCGAACCACGCTATTGTGATCTTCTGAATTATATCTGGAAACACGTAGATTAAGCCCACGGATAGATCTGTGGAAAAAAAAACTCATGTCAGTATTTTTTATTTAAGTGTCAACCCCTATTAAGCGTTGTGACAATGCTGACAAACAATGTGACAATACTGACAAGCAATGTGACAATGCTGACAAGCAGGCGGTTCGCCTGATGGTAAGTGGTTACCATCACCTGTGGACATCAGTAATACAAGGGTTTGCCAAGTTTTTGCTGATCAAAACAAAGCCAACTGCTTACCATCAGGCGGGCCGTATGCTTGTTTGCCTTAGTGGTATACAAAAATAATAACTAGAAGGCAACTGGCTCTCAAGGTGCACCAAACAGGTGCTCAGCGAGAGATTTTCAATTTTAGGGAGGTAGCCAGCCAGGAGAGTACGTGTCGTATTATTACTAACTTAACGGTCGTTATGAAAACTCCTCAGAAATAAAATCTAGAAAATTCTTACACATTTTACAATACTTGGTTCCAACACATTACCGTTTCCGGCACGCAAAAAAATAGACACGCATTCATAATTTTATCATAATCATGTCGAATGTCAGATTTTATAGATGGGAAACCCAATTTTCTAACATTTCTGTGCACATTTTCTTCGATGAGGATAAAATGAAATGTCTCGAAGACATAATTACAGATTACCTATTTTATTTAATGAATAAAATTTTATGTTTAGAACCCACGTAGTAGCAATAATTTGTGTTTATTTTTTCAACAGTTTCCCCTTGATCTTATAAACGTTAGGAGATGTTTGCATCGAAAGGAAAATTTCATAAATCCCTTATTGTATTTCTTTGCTAGATATTCCTTCCATAAGGTTTATAAACCAATCAAAATTAGGCGCATAATACAATGGAAAAGAGTTTTCTCAGGTGAAAATGGTTTTTCCTACAGTAAGTAACCTTTGCTTTATTCAGTGGTAAACTATTCAGTAAATAAATTTTTATACGTTTTTTTTTAATTTATTGATAGGATGTTCGTCTGAAGTTACTAGGCTTATTAATTCCTTCTAAATGGTTTTCGGTTATATTTGTAGAGGTCATCATATTTCCTCTTTTACTTGAAAATACCTCAACATACAATGTGACGTAAAAATTCAATAAAGACGTAACGTATCGCTTAACTTTCTTTTGTTATAGCTTAGCCACGAGAATTCAATATTTTTTACGACAAATAAAAACCAGCCTTGAGGAATAAGTAATAAGTAATAATATCAACCAAAAAACTAAAAGCTCTTCGAAATATAATGTACTCAGATTACTTAATTGTTCTACGAAATGTGATAGCAGCATTTATCTCATTCTTTCGCATACAGCATGCCACATAGAAAAATACTTTGATAGCTAACAAAAGCTTCATATTTTTTTTGGGAATTGGTATGAATTTTATCAGACGGTTCGTGTGGTAAGGTACCCTGACTGTCATACCTCAATTTTTTTTGATTTTGGTTTCAAAATCGGTCAGGAATTTAGAGCAAAACGAGAAGGGACCAGCAATATTAAACCATATAAACCAGAAATAATAATGATAGGATGAAAAAGGTTTGTAAAATAACCTTGAACAGAAAACTGGCATGTAGATGACACCATTATTTTAAACGACACACGATAAAAAATATTACCTCCCTAAAATGTACCCATAAAGGCAGTTAAATACATCTGTTTGGCTATCCATGGGGGAAAATCCAACAGATGTTCAGAAGGCTGAAAATGATGATGGTAGAGCTATAAAATTTACTAATATTGATTTGAAGGATATTTTCGTTATTTTGCTTTCAAACATCCAAACATTATGGGACTTGTAAAAGGCTCATGAGATAAATGTTTTTTTTTTATATTATTATTTTTAAACGAATTTTGATGATTTCGAAAAAAAAAAACAGTGCTAGTTAGAAACCTCGTACTATTTTTCCTAGAATATGTACATCAATGTTTATCAACTGCAATTTTATTTCAGATTTTCCGCATTGAAATCGTTATAAGTTTGGATAACCAATATTTAAAATTATTTCAAATCAATAATACCAATTAGTGGTTGCTGAAATATACAGCTGTGACAGATGGACAGACAGACAGACGGACGGAGTAGCACCATAAGGGTTCCTTTTTACCTTTTTGGTTCGGAACTCTAATCCGTCGTTAGTATATCTAAAGTTCGACACTTACCAGCGATAGCCAGCTGCATGATGAAGAAGTTCATCCTGCTCTTCCTAGCGTTGGTGCACAGCAGAGCAGCTATGACAGATGCGTTCAGCACCACTATAGCTACGAAGAGAACCCACATCACTGTGAACTGTATGGTCTGGAAACAAATGAAAAGAAGCAATCAAAAATAGGTTAAGGAGAGCTAGATGCTGGGAAAATACATATATAGGAGAGAATTACTTTCAGCAGAATACATAAATAAATAATAAATAATTTATTCTCTTCAACATATAAACAGAAGAACACATTTTTAATTTATAACCAGGTTTTTTTTTACATTTAACTAGTGGGAGACAGGATCTCAAACTAGGTTTCCCTGTGCTTCTGGCCCCCTCTCGGTAGGGTCTAGCTAGTTACACTTATAACATGGGTTTATTCAAGGCCAGAGTGAACAGGCATCTTATGGGTACACGCGGTCCACCCTAGACTACATCTTCGCTTACCATCAGGCGGGATTGCGGTCAAGCGCAAACCTATATAATATAAAAAAAAAAAAACTATAGTTAAACATTTTATATGAGAGGAATCGACTTTAATTTTGTACATGTTTGCTCAAAAATTATTTCACAAATGAAGTCGGTTTAAACAAAAGAATATAAATAAGAAAAAAGATAATTAATGTGCGTGTGTGTGGTGTGGGGGTGTGTTGGTGTATTTGAGGGGGTGTGTTATGTGTGTTTATGTGAATATCCTGCGTATATCAAATAGATATGTTTAAGCATATATGTTTTACTTGAGCCACCCCATACTGAAATGCAATACGATAACACAGATTGACATGGTAGATAGAGTAGCACCACGCGAACGAAGTCGCGCCGGGCAGCTAGGTACATATATACAGGTATCCCAGGATATTTTATTTATAATTACATGTAGAACACACAAACCTGTATAATTACAGGTATAATTACAGTAGAATCCTACTTAGAAGTTTGTCAATTAATTATCTAATTCAAGAGGGTAATGCGTCTAATTATACCGTAATTAGATGATGAGTTAAATAGTCTGACCTGTTTTATATGACCCACTTTTGACAAAATAACATTTCGATATTAAGTAATAGGTTAAGAAAAATAAATTTACAACATTATTCATTAACATCTTAGACCTGTATTTTAGAATGAAAAAAATATAGTTAAAGAAGTATATTTTCAAGAATTGATTGTGTTAAATGAAAATAAACCTTAAGTCAAAGTTCCAGGATCCAAATTTAATTGTTATAATCTCGACCCAAAAACCTTTGAATGATGTCCTAAAAACTGAATTAGATTAGCTAAAAAAATACTCCTAATACCTATGATTTATTAAAAAACAAAGTATCAAGACGAACTATAAATTTGATCCGTAAACTTTTGGATTTGGCAACTTTATAAAGCGATCCCATGAGATAGATTCATAAAGTTTCCTGTCTATTCGGTTAGTTCGATTTATAACGTCTTTGAAGAGGGACGCACCAAGGGGCCAAACTTCCGCATGGATTTTTATACTCACAAAACCAGAGCTTTACCATAGTCGTGGATTATATTTCTTTGGCAAACGATCAAGTACTTTTTTCTTTGAATTAAAACGTTTTATTTTCTGCAAATACGAATTGGTACGTCCAAAAAAAACCCGTAGGTAGCAGAGTGGTAAAAAAGACACTCTTTGGCATAATTTTAATAGTTTTTCCGAGTGCATTTTTCTAACTAGCTTCCATCCCGCTGTCCAAAGGGATCTATAATCATTTTGGATAAAAAACCAGAATATTATATATGACAAGTTTGACTCAAATCGATTTTCAAATAATAGGGTGAGAACATACATGAATGTCATAGTTTACCTATAATATCACACTTTTATTAATATGGTACAACTCTATCGTTTCCTGATAAGGAACAAAAAATAAATAATAGATATGCATCATCAATCATTCACCGTCCAAGCAATTTGCCTCTGGAACGCATTGCCTGTCTGTATAAGGAGGGCGCCGTCACTCCCAGTTTTTAAAACGCAGGTGAAAAGATTCTACCTTTCTGGCTGATTAGTCGCTGCTGTAATTATAGTTTTATTGCCAAGTATGTTCATATTTATGTAAATATGTATTCTTTCCTCTCAGTATTATTATATTTTCTACATCTGTTTTTTTTATATTTATATTTATTTATTATATTTATTTTATTTTAAATATAAGTATTTAAGTATATTGTATTTATATGTAAGACAATATTGTGTGTAATTTATTTACCGAATTGTAATAGATAGTACCTACACCACCGTCTATTAACGTGTTTTAATTCCTCTCCATCCAATGGTTGTCTGGAAGAAATCGCTTCTCAGCGATAAGACCGCCCATTGTACAGTATTTTTAATATTAAGAATTTATTGTTATTGTGATTTTTATACTTGTTGGTGTACAATAAAGAGTTATCTATCTATCTATCTATCTATGCATCGATTTTTTACAGACATGGTCATAGACAACATACTCGTTTCCCTAGTATAGGACAATATATTTAATGTCATACATACTACTGTATTAAAAGCTTCAAATGTAAAGATGGGGTTCATACCGACAACAAACAGCGATCAATCATAATAAATGTTTATTTAAATGTCATTTTAAGATTGAAAACCCACATTATGACAAGAGATTGATTACAAAACTTCAAACAATCTGCGACTGTATTTAAATGGATTTCGAATTCCGCGAATTTCGGTCTTGCAGGGATACTAAAGATTTTCCGATAAAGTTCCTTGTTTCAGCTTAGTAGGTGGTGTATGTTGATAAATAAATGATCGCTTTTTACTTTTGTTCAACCTTGCTAAATAAAGCTATTTTTTCAATAATAATAACGTTTATTGAGTAAAACAACATATTACACTGCATGTATCGTTGATTCCCAAACTAGGTAAAACCTGTATCTTGGGAACCACCTTCCTTATTGATACAGTTCATTCAATTACATGCTGGCTGCATGTTCACCATAATTACGTTATAATTTCGAATTTACAAACATTTTTTATTTACTACTTTATAAGGTTATTTATTTATTTTATTTTTATTGATTTACATTTAGTTATTGATTGTGTGGAGGTGTGTAATGTGGAGGTATGTAGTGTTGAGGTTTGTAGTGTAGGTGTGTGTATGTGTTGCATGAGGGATGATTTCTTTATATTATATTTTAATATACCGCAAAATTAACAGATATGATGGCTATGTGGAATGAGCTCCCTGCCGTGGTTTTCTCATGGGAGTTCTCCAAAAAGTGTGTGAACATATTTCCCCGTGGTCGGCAACGGGCGGGTGATATCCCTTTCACCCTAATTTGTGAAAGGAGGCCTGTGCTCAGCATTGGGACCATATAGGCTGATGATATTTAATTTCGAATAAGCGACTGGTGAAAAGTCTATCATCTCACATCCACGAGCCGCCTCGGTCAGCCACATAATAATTCAGTCGGACTTTCCTACTGTGGACCACTAGGATGTGGAATGAGCTCCCCATTACGGTGTCCCTGAGCCTTCCGATATGAGGTTCTTCAAAAGAGGCGTAAACAGAGCTCCTCAACGTCGGCAATACATTGGTGTTACAAATGTCCGTCATAATAAAAAAAGCGTTTTCCGCTGTCACCACCAGCTCCGTTCATAATGACACTGTAGCCTTACCCACACTTTAGTTAATACCTGTGAGTGTGATATTGATAGTGCTATCAACGACAGGCTCTCATAATAGATAATGACGTTAACCCGAAAATATCCATTACACGATTAAAACCTTTCACGTTCACCACCGACTTTATCCATCTGAAAATGGGTGGGTGTGACGAGATTTACACCGCATTTACATCGCCTTCTATACGATTCCATTGCTTATCTTTGCTACTTAATAGCGTGGGAATTGGGATTTTAATTTATCTGCAACTAAGGGTCAGTTCACACTGAGACAAGACGCGACGCGACGCGATGTATTTTTAATATAGGATAAATTGAAAACCCTTCCAAACAAAAAAATAATTTTCCAAATCAGTTAATAAATGACGGAGTTATGAGGTAACAAACATAACAAAAATATACATCCGAATTGAGAACCTCCTCTTTTTTTGAAAATGTCGGTTAAAAATAGAACATTAAATACACAAAAAGTTATAAATTTCTATAAGAGAATTAGAATACGTCCCGCCCGCGGCGCCCGTGCTGTGCAGCGCGACGTTATTTTGTGAAACAATTGGCTTCGTCAAGCATGGTCGCATCGCGTCTCGTCTCGTTGTGAACTTACCCTTAGAATCTTTATACATTAAAATTTCATAATAATCAAGAGAATGGAGCTTACAGTGTACAATTGTATAATTTTGAGTAGAAAGGAATGAATTATTAGTTTTCTTGAAGTTTCACTAAGCTTAAATTCACTAGAGACGAGCTTTGAACTTAGGATCTTAGTAATAAGGTAATAAGATCTACTAATAAGGGTTAAAAGATCAATTACCTCAGAATTTCCAGAAACCTAGTAGGTATTGGGCAAAAACAGAAATCTGAATAAAAATAAGTTTTATTTCGTACAATGGAAATAATTTTCATAGCAAAATTGTATGTATTGTTACGAAAAATCCGAATGGAGATTGGCCATTATTTCTATTCACGAATGTAAGACACCAAATTCAATGTGTGATATTTGCTCTTTTAAATCTTTTTTTATACATACTATTTTAGGCATATTTTATTTTCTGTAGGTACCTATATGCCATGGGAGCTTATAGTCTTTTGGGTGTGCAATGCAACTGCAAAGTGTTGCTTTTTTAAACACGTACCTATAGGTCGACGTATATCCAAGTAATTCTTTCCATGGACGTACATTTCGAATGATAGTTGGCGGTGCATACATGGACTTCTCGTATACGACATTATTTATCGATGTCGAAACTTATCGATTAAGTTTATCGATGCATTCATGCTTAGGGGCTCGAGTCGGCTCGACCACAGATATAATACTAAATAGATGAAGCGAATGTATGTACTTCGCGTGTCAAAAGCCGTTCAAAAAGGTAGAGCAATGCTCTTTTTTTGAAACTTTTTCGCGCGGACAGGGAACTCGCATAAGGCTGCATGTTCAACAGAGATGTGTAGCAAGGGATGTGTTTAGCTGTCAAATAGTATCGCTTCATCATCATAATCATCGATCATTTTCACGTTATAGCTCTAATGCCAGTTTAACTAAAACAATCTTGTGACTTTATGGTAGGTATAAAAAAGTGCTTTGATTTTCATACAGAAGGAGGGAGTTGCGTTATCTATTTAGATTTATGTCTGTGGGCTGGGCAGAAAGTAGGTAACCTATAAACTAATTTTAAATACTCACATCATAAAAATAATAGTAATCAACAGGCCGTACAGTACTGTTAGTGATGTTCTTCGAATGTCCAAGTTCGTCGTAGCTGGTGAAGACTGTGGTGCCATATGAAGTGCGGGCCGTGGTCTGCTCCCCGTACTCCGCCATCACCATGTTATGAACTGGTGACGAAAGAGATAATAGAATTAAAACGTGCCTTATAGTCGGTCAATTCTATAAGCTGCAACAAAAAAATTGTGTTCTAGGGAATTTGGCTAGGGTAAAAATGCAGTTTATGTACCTAAATCCAAATCTACATGATTATATAAAAAAGTACTTTATTCACCAATATTATTTATACTTCGTTCATTTGAAACAAAAACAAGTGCCCAAGTGTTAATCCTGCTATCTTACTAATATTATAAATACGTTAGTATTTTAGTTAGTTTTGTTGGTAAGAGGTGTCTTGGCGCCTCAACACCATAAATAAGCAATAGTGATTTTAAGAGAGGTAGGGCATGGCGTTTATTCGCTCAAAGAACAGCTCTACTGGGGAAGTGCCAGTAAAAATGCTCTTTGAGTGAACAACCTCCACCTTACAGAATACCGCAGCCAATAGAATTTTATGATGTGTTCCTGCGCGTGAGTAAGGATGCCAGAGCTCATTGGTGAGGGGAAAAAGGTCGGTAACGCGTGAACGATGCTTCATGTGGAGCAAGCGTCCATTAAGATACGGTAACCGCTTACCATCAGGCGGCCTGTGAGCTTGATTACCGACTTAGTCAAATAAAAAAAGGGAACGAAGCGGAAGCTATTGAGCAAAAACATTAATTAGGAACTATTTTGATGTAGTTTACCTAACTCACTTGTCTACGAATGATGGATACGATGTAATATAATATGAAGTTATTTATCTTATATTTTCACGGAAAATCCAAACAAAATGAATCATTCTGAATACTTACTATCTAAGTAAGTTTATTGTTTTTGTACTTTAGTTGTGTCTGAGACAATAAACAACATCAGTATAAATAAATACCTACTAATCCATAAGTAATATCCGGAATTTTGTATGTTTGTTATCCAAACATGCCGAAAAGGCTTAACTGAATCTAATAAAACTACATATAATAGTAATAGATATATATATAATAGACTATACCAGGGGTTCCCAAAGTGTGCGCCTTAGAGAGCAACGACGGGCGCCGCGCGCCGTGAGGCGCTCCAGTTTACCATTCTCCAGAAACTTAACTTAGATATTCGCGACTACAGCTTCATTTAGAGGAAAGAGGTAGAGCATAGCGTTTATTCGCTCAAAGAGCAGCTCGACTGGGGAAGTACCTCCACCTTACAGAATACCGCAGCCAAATAACTTTATGTTGTGTAAAGTTGTGTTCCTGCGCGTGAGTAAGGTTGCCAGAGCTCATAGGGGAGGGCGGATAGGTCGATAACGCGTGAGCGACGCTTCGTGTGTTGCAAGCGTCTATATGGCTACGGTAACTGCTTACCATCAGGCAGGCCGTATGCTTGTTTATCGACTAAGTTGTATTAAAAAAAAATATACCCTATTTCAACTAGCTAACTAACTAAAACTAAACGTTTGGGAAACCCTACACTTAGATAACATAATACTATAACACAATTTATTCCTAAAACAACTCTAAACCCTACGGAAACGGAAATTAATCCAGCATTATAAGCTAAAATCATGCAACATTACAATCACAATTTCCAAATCCTCTATATAATGAAAGAGAATAAGAGTGCTAAGATCTATATCAATTTCCACCCGGGTTCGTTTAATATCCGGTGTGCTGACTGCATCACTATAGGTAATTAACATTCTCCTGCGGAGGTCATTTTCGCTACATTACTCCTAATTAAACTGCAATTGCGTTGACTGGCTTTGAAACAAGTAAATAAATGTGTGTGCCCGCAAACTGTAGCGGAAGCTATTGTGAAATCATTTGCATACAAGCGAGCAAGTAGCATAAGTTGTGAAGTAGCTTGGCTTTCTTTTGTTTTCGATAAATGTAAATCTAATGGTGACGGTAACGAACCTACAACTAGCACAATGCGAATCCCTTAGTTCGTGAAAAAACTGACAATCGCGCTCGTTCGAGGCTCGCAAGCTAGTCCACGCTACGCGAATCGTGCTCGCAGTGTGCTCGTCCGTGGCTCGGCTCGTGCTCGGTTCGCCAAGCATGGACGCAGCATTAGACAAAGTGGGTACTTTTTAGCTTAGTAACGCGAGGTTAAAGAATATTTTATAATGTTATAAAACGATAACAATGTGAACTTATAACTTTATAATTGAAATTAGTTTTCGCTCCACGATTTCACACATGTTTCCGGGATAAAAAGTAGCCTTCCCATAGGCTACTACAAGAAGTACCTATTGTATACCAGAAAAGTAATGAACAGTGAATAAATTTTTCACCTTGTGTCCATGTGACGGTAGCGAGGTGTAGAGTTTGTGAAGTTAGGGCGCGTAGAGTTATAAGCTTGGCTCTACATGAGGTCTGATATCTTTGTGACAGTGCGAGCTATAATGGTCTTGGCAACATTTTACAGGAAAATATGTTTAGTGGTATGTAATTATCTCGATAATCTCGAATGGGTATTTTTATTTTGTTTATTCTCATTCATATTCATTAGTCATTTGCCTGTTTTTTATTAATTTAATTATCTAATATCGCATCTTTATCCTATCACTGGTGGAAAGTTTTATTGATAAATTTATTATCTTCAATAATAATCCCAGTGAACTTTCCCTTTGGATTCATCCGATTGTTTCGTGAGCACCAATAAAACTTGTTCGCGAACTAAATGCTTCACTGAATTTAAATTCATCATTGAAAATATTTGAAGCTTTTTGATCTGTAAAATATGAAAGACAATACTACCAATGAGAAGGAATATCCAATATCTTAATTCAAAACAATAATAATCGACTCTGATCTAGTGATTGAAAATTATGCATGAACTAAACATCACGAAGAGAAAATTAGATTGCCTTAATCGAAACAAAAACAAGATAAGTTGTTATGATATTACAACATATCTTGTTTTAGTATGTATACATATTGAATGCTAAGGTTTGGCAAGTTTTCTTCAGAATATTTGTTAGCCCGATCGGGCATGGTTAACAATTAAATACAATTGTTAGAATTCAAACCCTATTCAAAGACACTTTTAAAGTTTTATTTGCACGATCGTAATTATTTTCATTCAAATGTAAATTCACTCAATGTACTCGAGACGCTACGGCCTCTTACTCGATTTTAATTTGTATGTGTCTCTTTCTCTCTCGCAAAGTATGCATAAGGATATCTCCTTTCTCCGCTTCGTTGGTATTTTTAGCGTAGCAAAGTCTATGGTAATACAGAGAGAATGAATATTTATTTCATAACATCATACGTAACTCCAACTAGCTTCCAAGCAACTTTGTTTCCATCGTGTACAACATGCCAGAAATTTTGCAGCTGTTTGTTACCGCAACTACCACAAGTGCATAGCACACAATGTGTTTAATTCTCGGCCTAAGGAAAGTGTTACATATATATACCGGTTATGTTTTTGAATGTTATGTAATATTTTTGACCCATCCTGATGTGTGGCCATCTGTTGAAGAATCCTTTGAGAGATTAGCTATTAAGATCTGTATTATAGAACGAGATCAAAACTCAAGAATAGATCGTGTAAATCAAAAATAAACCTAACGTCATTGGTGTAGGATCCAAATTCAATTGTTACGACTCAAAATTTTAGCTATTCTAAATTAAAAAAACCGACCAAGTGCGAGTCAGACTCGCGCACCGAGGGTTCCGTACAAACCTGTAGGTATATAAGTAAATGAAAAGAAAGAAAGAAAATATATTTATTTTGAATGAACACACAACACACACACAAATAACATATACAGGTAAATAAAAACAAGAAGGAAGAAAAATGTAATGTTGTGTGACATCAAAAATGGTCAGTGACTCAGTAAAACACTGTTAGCCCATATCAGGGTAACAGCACTGATTTTCAGTCACTGCCATAAGTGACATCACGCACAGCCGGTAGTACACAATAGTACAAGGGAACACAAATAATAATGATTTTATAGTTAAAAATAAAAAATATCAAAAATAACCCAAACCCATACGAAAAAGAATTTAAATAAAATAAAAAATAAATAAATGGTAGTATAGACCTGAGTATTTGATATGAATTTCAATTTATGACGTATTAAAAAAACTACTACTAGCTCGTTCAAACCAATTTTCGGTGGAAGTTTGCATCGTAATGTACATCATATAATTTATAGATTTATCATTCTCTTATTTTAGAAGTTACAGAGGGGCGACACACAATGTACCACTTTGGAAGTGTCTCTCGCGCAAACTATTCAGTTTAGAAAAAAATGATATTAAAAACCTCAATATCATTTTTGAAGACCTATCCATAGACACCCCACACTTATGGGTTTTATTAAAAAAAAAATGAGTTTCAGTTCTAAGTATGGGGAACCCCCAACATTTATTGTTTTTTTTCTATTTTTGTGTGAAAATCTTAATGCGGTTCACAGCATACATCTACTTACCAAGTTTCAACATTATAGTTCTTATAGATTCGGAAAAAGTGGCTGTGACATACGGACGGACAGACAGACAGACAGACAGACAGATAGACAGACAGACGGACAGACATGACGAATCTATAAGGGTCCGTTCGTTCCGTTTTTTCCGTTTCCGTTTTTTGCCATTTGGCTACGGAACCCTAATAAAAATCAATGTTTGGCTGTTTAAACGTAAACTATTCTGAATGTGATGAAATGTTTGGTATGTTGTTATTCTCTAAACAAAACAGATCGCGGACCTCTCATATGATTGTTAGTTTAAAGATAGAGACAGAGACAGAGCACAGTGACAGCGCTGGATACATCGGAGAGGTTGTCATCAGAATTACCCCTCCTGTACCCCCAGAGTACAGGCCGAGGAAGTGTTCCACGAAAAAATGCCATGGGCGTTATTTACACACACCTACGTCCCACACACTGATTTTCTTTTGTTTGTTCTGCATTTTCATGCGTCTAATTCGAATCCTACGCGATCGTAAAAAAGTGAAATCATAAAACGGAACAGCTACTTTTAATAATTTTAATCTCTTCATTGCAATAAAATATATAACTTTTAAAATACAAGGCCATTGATATTAGTTTAGTTGTGTTGTTTGCTTACCCAAATCTTTACAATGTTAAGTAAAATAAACATCATCATAAATGTCTAATGAAACATCCGTTAAAATCTTTTGAAACATGTAAAACACATATTTTCTAAAACATACAAAATGCCTAGGACTGTCGGTGAATAATAATAGTATCATGGCTATCTTCAATACTACAAATACATAATAATATGACATACAGTAATACAAATCATCTAACTTTAATTTTGTTGGTAACGTCCTTTTTAGGGTTCTGTACCCAAGCTGGTTACTAACGGGACCTTATTACTAGCTTCCGCTGTCCGTCTATCCGTCCGTCCGTTCCTCCGTCTGTCTGTATGCCCGGTTGAAATTTTGACAGTGTGTATAAAGTCGCTATAAAAACAAATAATTATTTATTGATCGGTGGTAAGGAACCCTTCGTGTGCGAGTCCAACTTGCACTTGGTCGGTTTTTAAACTAAGTTATAATTTTTATAGTTCATATATACCCAATCATGGATGACATGACAACACTGAAAAATACCGATTTATCTATATAAATATTGTATAAAAATATTCACTGAACGCAACGACTGTGTGTCCAACCTTTTAATGATAGTATATTGCGTTTATAGCGAGCGATCGTAAAATATGTATTTTTCCGCAGTCTGACTGACTGCTTTGTAATCATTTATAAACTTGCTTTTAAAAATGGTAGATTTACACACTTTAGATCAGTCGTTAACCTAAAGATTAAGGGCCTTGCTGTTTACAAGGATAGCAGTGATTGAAAACCACAAAGCAGATGTATGTTTTGTTCGTGGCTAAACTTTTATTTTTGTCCCAATTTTTTACACTATGGCCTATAAATTATATTGATATAACCCACTATTTTTAAGAATACCATACAATGTCATGGTTTTCTTGTAAAACGCTACTATGAATGAGTACAGTACACATTAGCTGGTTAAAGCTAAATGAATGTGTTTTTTGAGTTTTCCTTTCCAGGGGGCCTACCACAAGCTCTTAAAACAAGGTTAAAATAACCTTATTTGTGTTTTGTCTTGTTTTGACGCCGGATGTCAAAGAGGGACAAAAGACAAATAAGGTTATTTTAACCTTGTTTTAAGAGCTTGTGGTAGGCCCCCTGCTCTTATACTCAGAGTACCTAATGTAAATGCAGCCTCAAATGTGTAATTCAATTTTGAAGTATTTTTATTTTAAGGGTCGGCAACGCGCGAGTTATACCCCTGGTGTTGCAAGTGTCCATAGGATACGGAAACTGCTTACCATCAGGCGGGCCGTATGCTTGTTTGCCAACTTGGTGGTATAAAAAAAAGGCCTACGAGAGCTACACATGCATGCTACGAAAGCATACATAAGTACAAATTGATTTATTCTAAAAAAAATTGCGAACCTTCCTATAAAACATAAAAAAAGTTTCAGCATAACTCCAGTATAGAACTAATATGTGATATTACAAAGGGCTCCAACGATACAACATGAAAATCGCTATTGAAATATTTAGACTTATTGTTAGCTAGTTGCGCCCCGCGGTTTCACCCGCGTACCCGAGGTATATTGCTTTCCCGAGATAAAAAGTATCCTATTTGTTAATCAAGAACATATTCTATTTGTGTGCCAAATCCGTTGATTTATTGAAGCGTGATTGACGTACAAACATCCAAACATTTATAATATTATTATACTAGCTGTCGCCTATGTCCTTCTCCATACCATAGGCTATCTGCATGTTAAATTTCATGATGATCCGTTGAGTAGTTGAGACGTGAAGGCGTAATAAACAAACAAACAAACAAACTCACTTTCGCATTTATAATATTAATATTATATTAGTTCGGATTATATTATACTAGCTGTCCCCCGCGGTTTCACCCGCGTTCCCGGGATAAAAAGTAGCCTATGTCCTTCTCCATACGAAAGGCTACCTGCTTGCCAAATTTCATGATTATCCGTTGAGTAGTTGAGGCGTGAAGGTAGATAAGATGTATGTTGCCTTGAGATCAAGGAGAGGTTAAAACTAATTGAATTTACATTATAAGCACATTTTGAGGTTAAGTTTAATCCTTTAGTGCAATCAGCGATTTAAGTTACAACAATATAAATTTATCCGTCTACTAGAGTATAACAACGTTTATTTTAATAATAATGCAATTAAAACCATTTATTTGTTTCAACAAAGCTCCGCGCAGCAATGCAAAACATTCCGTGCTATTATCATAAAGAATAATAAGTTATATTTGCCTTGCCCTAAACCCTAAAAGGAAGGCAAACCATTTCAAGTAAAACTCACGATATTACAATTCACACAGAGTACAATGGAGGAAAAAAAAAACTTTTCCCTTTCATAAATAAGACAAGAAAGGTTTTAGGGGCTTGCCGCTGCCAATTAATCTTTACCGAGGCCTTTGCACGATGGACCCTACCATCATTACGTGCTATCTACTAATAACAGGATGGATGGATGTGGATACCTTTTTTTTTTATTTATATAGTTGCCTTACGTCAAAATCAAAATCAAAAAGTCATTTATTCAGTTTAGGCCCTGGTAAGGAACTTATGAACGTTAAGTTGGTACATATCGTTGAATTTACCACCGGTTCGAAATACACTTAAACTGAGAAGACTCCGGCAAGAGACTCAGCAAGGCTTTTTTTTGTATTGTTTGTGGAAGATCTTTTAAAATCACAGCTTTTGTTCCAAATGTACGTGAGTCAACTAGTACCAGGTATTGATAAACATAAAGAATTAATAACAAAGGACCACCCAACAACGACTCAAACAAAGGGTAATTTAAAGTCTCCAGTAAAACGCATTACATTGACACCTTGGACCAGCAACGTGGAAAAGTTCCAGATTGAAGACACAGAAGCAGGCGTGGCCTGACCATTGTATAAAAGAGCGCTCACCTTGTTAGGAGCAACTCATTTTCTGTTCGACCTTAGGCTTAAGAAGTTTATATGTATTATTAAATATATCATTGGCTATTAAAATTGAATAAATATTTTTTTAAGAAAGTTTAACTTTCAAGTATTTTGACTGGCGCCCAAGTGTGGCTCAGATTTAAGCAAGTTTTAAAAGTGTTAAGCCTACTTCAGTTCAAGATCAAAGTAAAATCCTTGGTCGCTGAATAAACTAAATACTACTTCGCGTGACTCTCAAGTCTTTAAAATCTGGGAACTCAAGATATAAATTAGTCAAGATATAAAAAATATGTGGAACGTGTTCATCAGCTGGCAATTATTGTAAGTACTTAGTAGCATTTCCTACCAACTTCCAAAATTCCGCTCCTAAGATCACCCGTTCTTGTATTCAAAACTAAGGATCGTTGTAAAATGACTGACTCTACTTCTGATAGTAAGGGTATACCAAGCTTCGTGCCTACAGCACCAAGTTTTACAGAGGTTATGAAAATGGACCCATTTAAACTAATGGCATTTGTTCCTTCATATGATGGAGAGCCACTAGCAATTTATAATTATATTAATAATGCGACACAATGGTTAAACTATGTCGGAGGAGATACACCTCAAAATGTAATGATGTTGTTAAGTAAACTTACAGGCAGAGCAGCCTTAATTATTTCTATGATTGATCACCAATTTAATTGGGAAAATATTAAATTAAGTTTAAAATCAGAGTGTGGGGACACTCGAGAGTTCAATACGTTATTAATAGAATTATCTAATCTTAAGAGAAAAGGATCTTATAAAGATTTCATTTTTGAGCTAAAACAAAAATTGATTTTTATAAAAAGTAGATTAATGGATTTGTATAAAAATAATCAATCAGTGGACCAAGTTATGGATCCATATATAAATATGGCACAAAATACTTTAAGAAGTAGTTTACCTTATCATGACCAAATTTACGTAAGTAATTGTAATTTTAATGACACGGTTGCGAAAATTCTACAGTTAGAAGCCGAAGGTCGTTTTGAAAATATTAAACAAAAATTCTCAAATTATTTACCAACACCAAAAATAATACATCAAAATCCGATGCAGACACATTTTCCTCATAATACCCATAAACAAGAACATAAATATCCGCCTACACAAAGGTCTATTATGAACAGGATAACCAATCCTCAACACCCCATTAACATGTACAATCAACAGCGTAATTTTATGCCATACCAGAACAATGCATTCGCGAGACATCCGCAATTTAAAAATGATTATGCTAATAAAAATTATCAGTCACAACAAGTCATTCCGCCCAGACTGTCTGAGGACGTGACAATGCGAACAGCTACCGCGTTAAAACCCGGTCAAGTAAATATTGGAAAAGGTTTTGTTTCTAAAGAAGTTTTTCTACATGAAGACGAAATGAATCCTGAATATGGAATAGAACAAAGTGATTATTACGAATACGCACCTGACTACCAAGACAGTGAGTATTATAATAATATTCCCGAATATATTCCCGAAAATGAAAATTTTCAGGAGGATACAGTAAACAAAGACCCATCTTAGAATTTAATCATGTTAAATCATATTTACCTTATTTTGAAACGGAAAATCCTAAATTAAAAATATTAATTGATACTGGAAGCCAACGTTCTTTTATAACTAGTAAAGCGCAAAGAACATATTTTCCTGAATTTTGGTCACCTGAAAAATTTATTGTTAGGACTTCACATGGTATAACTTCTCATAATGGTGTAATAAATACCCCATTTTGGTGTTCATATTTTGGTAAAGATAAAGGACCTATGAAATTTTATATTTATAACTTTAGTGATAAGTATGATATTTTAATGGGTACCGAAATGATCGAGCAAATTAATGCGACAATAGATTTAAAGGAAAGAAAATTAACAATGCCAGAAAAAGAAATATTAATATTCAATATGACTGATGAAAATGATTTAAATGTCCAAGATTTGTGTGAAACATATAAAGATTTATTTACAGAAGATGTTACAAATAGTGCAACAACAAAAATAGATCACCACATTAATCTAGTTGATATTGAACCTATTTATCAGAGACCTTTTAGACTACCGCAAATTCAACAGCAAGAAGTTAGCAGACAAATTAATAAATTATTAGATGAAAATATAATTAGACCATCAGAATCTCCATGGGCTTCACCCGTTCATTTAGTTTCCAAAAAGATGGATCAATCGGGTAAACAAAAATGGCGAATGGTAATTGATTATAGACGGTTAAACGAAAAAACAAAATCAGATAAATTTCCATTACCGAATATAGAAGAGTTGTTTTCGAAGCTGCAAGGTAATAAATATTTTACGACTTTAGATTTAACGTCAGGATACCATCAAATAGCGATGAATAATAATTCAATTGAACAAACTGCATTTAGCACACCTGATGGCCATTATGAATTCCTCAGAATGCCATTTGGACTTAAGAATGCACCAGCCACATTTCAACGTATGATGAATAATGTATTGAAATCAGAGATTGGACGTGATGTTTGTTTGGTCTACCTTGACGATATAATAGTCTATTCAAAGACACAACAGGATCATGTGAATAAATTACAACAAGTGTTCGAAGCATTAAGAAAGGCGAACCTTAAAGTCAATAAAAATAAATGCGTGTTTATGCAAAAGGAAATAGAATTTTTAGGTCATGTTCTTAATAGAGATGGATTGAAACCGAATCAAAAGAAATTAGAAGCAATTCAAAAATTCCCGATACCTAAAACTTTAAAAGAAGTTAGAGCATTTTTAGGATTAATTGGTTATTATAGAAAGTTTGTACCAAACTTAAGTAAAATCATTAAACCAATTACGGAATATACGAAAAAAGATGCAACTATAGACATTAATAATAAAAAATATTTGGAAGCTATAGAGACATGTAAACATTTATTAATGAATGCACCTATATTAGCATTCCCGGACTTTAACAAAACTTTTGTTATTACAACTGATGCTTCAGATATTGCACTAGGAGCTGTACTTAGTCAGAATAACCATCCAATAGCTTATGCATCGAGAACATTAAGCAGTACTGAACAAAAATATAACACTACCGAAAATGAATTATTAGGAATACTTTGGGCAGTTACTCAATTTAGACCTTATGTATATGGTAGAAAGTTTGTATTGAGAACCGATCATAAAGCGTTAATATGGTTAGCAAAGCTAAAAGAACCAAATCAAAGATTAACTAGATGGAAATTAAAGTTACAAGATTATGATTATAAAATAGAACATGTTAAAGGAAAAGATAATTTTGTAGCAGATGCCTTAAGCAGAGTAGAAATACACCATACAGATGGCGATTCATTAGAAGTAAATTTAGAAGAAGATTTAGCTTTGTCAGATTCAGATAGTAATAATTCAATTCAAAGAAATTTAAATGAAGATTTAACGTTGTCAAATAGTTCAAAAATTAGTAGTAGTCGAACTGAGACTGTACATTCGAATCAACAGGATAGTGATAATGGAATACCTATTCTTAATGCGTATCCATCAAAAAGATTAAAAGGTGTAGTATTTGAAATGGCCTCATACAAAAGGGCTGAACAAAAAGATGGAATTTGGTATTTTTATATTCCACCCGGTAACGAAGAGGAAGTTATTAAAGAATTTATGATAGAATATTTACCATCCGAAAAATATGCATTTATGATTCCAGACGAGGAATTATATTACAAAGTATCCGAAGTTTATCGTAAATACTTTGATCATACGAAGTTTAAACCAGTTAGGTATACAAAATTGTTAGTAGAGGTTAATAATAAGGAAGAGCAATTAAAATTAATTAAGGAATATCATTTACAAGAAAATAGACATGCTGGTATAGAAAGTGTTTATAAACAGTTAAGAGAAAAATATTATTGGGAAAACATGAGAAAACAAATTAAAAAGTTTATTTTAATGTGTGAACCATGTAAAAAAGAAAAATATAATAGACACCCTCATACAACTTTATCATTAGAAACAGAAACACCTCATGAACCAATGGATGTTTGGCACATAGATTTCATGTCATTAGAAAGACAATGGTATTTAACTATTATTGATAAATTCTCAAAATATGCTATAATAAAACCAACTGAGAAAAGTAAAGTTTATGATACTTTATCAGAGGTATTTGCAATGATAGGAGCACCAAATAAAATTGTGCACGATGGAGAACAATCGCTTTGTAGTGAAATATTATCAGAATTATTTCAGACTTATCAAATCACAAATCACACTACTTCTCCTCAACATCATAAATCGAATTCAGATATAGAAAGATTACATAACACAATCCAAGAATTATTTAGATTACAGAGAGATTCAGATTTGGATCAAAATCAAAAGATAACTTTTATTACTCATGCGTATAATAATACAACACATAGTATTATTAATATGACTCCATTTGAAGTACACTTTGCACGAAAACCAAAGTTACGAAGTTTTGATAATTTAAAAGTTGTTATTCAACGCTATACAACGCAACATAAACAATTCGCAAATGATTTAAATAAAAATATTCACAAGTTATTAAAAAAACAAAAGGAAAAACGGAATAATAGAATCAATAGTAAAATGAAACCATCAAAATCATTTAAAATTGGAGACATAGCATACGTAAAAAACGGTAAAGCAGAAAGACATAAAACAAATTCTAGATTTTTAGGTCCCTACGAAATCGTTAGTTGTGAACCTCACAATAAATATAAATTATCTAATGGAAGAATCTATCACGTAGAGGAACTTTCTGTTACAGATGCCTCGTTGCTTACGGATACAAATTCCGACCACTCAATTACGACGAGCATTTGATTATTGTAGAAATGAAGCCTACCCGTATTATTGAAGGAAAGTGGACAGTCATTCATAAATTAGATATAAAACCTATAGTTGATAATAAAGATTGGATTGTTGATAGAATCGAAAGTGCTATGGCAAGATCTAAATTAGAAGATGTTAAACATATTTACGATAGAATTAATATTATAGTTGGACATGTAAATGAAATTTGTAATCATTTAAATATTCAGACTAGAACGAAAAGAGGATTAATTAATGGATTAGGTTCTATTATAAAGGCTATAACAGGAAATTTAGATCAAGATGATCTTAATAATGTTCAAAAAGATTTAGAAACTTTAAGAACAGCTTATAATTTACAAATATCAGTAACTAATGATACATTAGAAGAGTATAATAAACAATTAAATAAGATTACACATATTCAAAGAAAAATAGATAATCAATTTACACATATTGCTAATGTAAAATATCAACAAAAGATAGCATTTGGTTTGTTGTTACAAGCTCAAACATTACAGGATATTGCAGAAAGGCTGACAACAGCTATTACCTTTGCAGAACATCATATGTACCATTATAGTATAATACAGTCACATAATTTACAAGATACATTAAACTTAATTCCTAATGATGTTATGATTTCTAGTAATATAAATAATGTAGAACCTTTTATAAAAGTGAATAGTAAGATTATTGGTAATATTGTATACTTTATGCTAGAAATACCTTTAGTAAAATCAGATGTTTATTTAACAAGAAAAATTGTACCTGTTGTCCAAAATTTCCCTACCTGTACCTATCCCATTATGCGAAAAGTCACTTTAGCCTATAATGATCAAGAAATGTATGAAGTTCAAGATTGCACTGAGTTTGATCAATTAATTTGCCAAGGAAGTATCTTACAACAAGAAACATGTGAATCGGAAATAATACTCAAGAAAAGTACTGACCTTTGTAATGTTGTACCTATTAAATGTCCTAAAGAACTTATACAGGAACTGTCACCACGAGGAATGTACATTTATGTGAATAAAACTACAGAAATAAATGTTAAATGTGAAAAAGGAGACGAAACACTATGGATTAAAGGACCATATATATTAAATGGTGAAAATTGTCAAGTTACAATTGCAGGTATCATAAGATTTAAAACAAAGGAATCTGAAGACATAATAATTCTGTCAAAATTAGAAATAGTAAACAAAGAAGAGGTACCTGAAATGGATTTAACATATGATACAACAAAGATTTCAACTAAACTACATCAATTGAAACAAATAGAGAAACTACAAACCCAAGAGACTCATACTTATGTTCAGTATGGTCTATCAAGTTTTATAATATTAATAATTATTGTATGTTTTCTTTATAAATTTTTCAGTACCAAGGTTCATTCTAAACCATGTACTTCAAATTTGGAAGGGGAGAGTCAACTAGTACCAGGTATTGATAAACATAAAGAATTAATAACAAAGGACCACCCAACAACGACTCAAACAAAGGGTAATTTAAAGTCTCCAGTAAAACGCATTACATTGACACCTTGGACCAGCAACGTGGAAAAGTTCCAGATTGAAGACACAGAAGCAGGCGTGGCCTGACCATTGTATAAAAGAGCGCTCACCTTGTTAGGAGCAACTCATTTTCTGTTCGACCTTAGGCTTAAGAAGTTTATATGTATTATTAAATATATCATTGGCTATTAAAATTGAATAAATATTTTTTTAAGAAAGTTTAACTTTCAAGTATTTTGACTCGTGTACCAATAATAATAATAAATGCATTTATTCAGGTAATTTACACCCATTAATTGCACATCAAAATATCTAATATAATTGGACTGTTTTACAAAAAACTTAAACCGACTTCAAAGTATACTAAGTAGTAATCAAATCCTGATCTGATGACAATGGGGCCAAACGGGAAGTGTACCCTTCCAGGCAAAAAAGAATTTTCCAAATCGGTTAATAATGACGGAGTTATGAGGTAACAAACATAAAAAAAAAAACAACCGAATTAAGAACCTCCTTCTTTTTTTGAAATCGGTTAATAAACACTGAGAATAAAACATACATAATTAAAGTCGTCTCTCCGGCACTGGTACAGCGACATGTCTGCTGGAACAATGCCGGATAAAAGGACAGTCCAACCGTTCCCCAATCATCGCCAACACATTGTTGGAGCTAGCCCTTACTCTGCGCACCAAAGACGCGGCGCGCTTACGAATAGTCACGTTAAAACAGTCTGTGTGCGCTTCTGCGAACATTCCCGAGGCGCTGCAGTATCGGGGCAGCCCCATCAACGCCATGAACGCGTTATTGAACTGTACGCGGCGCTGTAACTTCTATGGGTATAGTGCACCCACAGGCTGCACGAGTACAGCGATGCACAGTACGCTGTAAAGAGCGTAACCCTTACCTCGCTTGAGCAGCGCGCAAAACTGCGGGCAACCATGTTTTCTCTTACAGACAACGCCCTCCGCTCCCGTTCCATGTCTGCGTGATCCTTGAGGTCGACAGTCAAAATATGCCCCAGGTATTTAAATTGGTTAACCCTTTCCAGAGGAACACCATTGAGCGTAACCGGTGGTATACTCCTAGGACACTTTGCACTGGCGGTCTCAAAGATCATAAGCTGACTCTTTCTTACATTATATAACAATCCGTGGCCACAAGCATATTCCTCACATGTCTGCACCAGCCGCCTCAGGCCACAGACTGACGCGCTCAGCAGCACCATATCGTCAGCGTAACTTATATTATTGATACAAACACCGTCAATGTGGCAGCCGACATGCTGACTGCTGAGCGCTCCAATCAGTCCATTCATATATAAATTAAATAGGGTAGGTGATGTTAAGCCGCCTTGCCTGACTCCGCATTCGAGCTGATACGGATCCGACATTGCCCCCGCCCAAACCGACACTGTTGGACTGATGCGCATACCAGTACTGAAACATGCTTATGAATTCCTGTGGAAAAGCCATGCTCGTCAGCTTGCTCCACAGCAGGTCATAAACTACCAGGTCGAAAGCTTTAGATAAGTCAAGGAAGCACGCATACACGGGCTTCTTGCGATCCGTGTAGTATTTGATGGTGTGCTTAAGACACAGTATATAGCGCTTTCGGTGGACAGCCGGGGCCGAAACCCGAACTGATTATCATGCAGTGTTACGTATCTATTCAACATATAATGAATTCAATACCACTTAAATCAGTATTTCCTTAAAATAAAGGACACTTTTCAGTAGGTTTCTTTAGGTTTTGAGAGAGGTAGAGCATAGCGTTTATTCGCTCAAAGAGCAGCTCGACTGGGGAAGTACCTCCACCTAACAGAATACCGCAGCCAAATAACTTTATGTTGTGTAAAGTTGTGTTCCTGTGCGTGAGTAAGGTTGCCAGAGCTCATAGGGGAGGGGGGATATGTCGATAACGCGTGAGACGCACGATGCTTCGTGTGTTGCAAGCGTCTATATGGCTACGGTAACCGCTTACCATCAGGCGGGCCGTATGCTTGTTTATCGACTAAGTTGTATAAAAAAAAAAAATGGTACTGTAAATATTCAGTTATATCCTTTAAAATTACATAGTACTAATGTAGATGTACTATGTTAATTAAGATAAGAGTAAAAAAAATGGAGAAAAGATTTTTACACTTCAATTTATCATTTTAACATTTGGTATTTTTCCAGTGGTAGACGTTGCTCGCAGTTTAATTAAGAAAGTTTAACAAAGTGTCATTAACATCTGAAATAATAGCAAGTTTAAGTTGTTTAAAAGCTCTGTGATTTGAACAAAACAGTTTAATTGAGTGGAGAAATGCTGCGCACCTTGGTTCACGATAATTAGAAATAATAATTCCTAAAACAACGTTCTTGCTATTTATTTCGTGAATATTTTTTTGAAGAATGGTTGACAAGGAGGCTGACGGTTCACGGAGGTCTTATGAGGCAACGTAAGCAATATAATATAATTAAATTCTGGAATTTACAGTGAATAAATACTTAAATAAATAAAATAAATTAGCACGGCTTAGATGAATTCTATAGAAAGAGATCGATAATATTAACACATCATTCATCAAAAACCATTCAGCCGTTTGAATGTTTCAACGGTATACAAAGACAATAACCCTCCTTCCGGGTCAGTCGGGTAAAAAGATACGCGTGAAAAACATCACCCTGTCTTTGCTGTCGCGCAACTGGGTAAATAAGGATACAGACGATATTTTATATTATATTTCCTTGCTTTTTATTTGCTTTGAAACTTTTTTTTTTTATACCACTGAGTTGGTAAACTAGCATACGGCCCGCCTGATGGTAGGCAGTTACCGTAGCCTATGGACGCTTGCAACACCGTGGGTATCACTCGCGCGTTGCCGACCCTAAAAAAACTTATGTCCCCATGGCAACCTTTACTAGATGTAATTTATTACAAAAAAAATATGGGACTTGCCACCGCACATCACGACCGCTGCTGCATATTGCCGTATATTGCTTTACTTTTGTCTCTCACCATGACCCACATTATAACCGCAATATCCGGTTATATCCAGTTACAGCCGGTTCTTATCATCACAAATGAAAGATGAGCCTAATGACAGTTTGGGAGTTTTCTGGGATGGATTGCCGATATCCGCTAGAAGATTAGAATTATTGATGCGAAATATTATTTTATGCTTTTAATCGTTTATTTAAACATTAATGTAAATTTAATAGAGAAACTGATTTGATATTAGACTGCTGAAAAATAGAAAAGAAATCACTGTCTAAATTAGTAAAATTGTTGTAGAGAGCAATAAAATAAATGGCAGTAATATGTACGTATAAGTAGATTACTATTATATTATTATGTGTGTAAAAGAACAATTACTATTATATTAATATGAGTGTAAAGGAAAAAAAAAAGATACTTTTAAAAAGTAACAATAAAAAAGAATTAGAAGTAAAAATAAACAGTGACGATAATATAAGAAAATAACACCCTGAGATGGCGGGTGCCTTTTAAAAAAAAAGACTGCTCGCTCAAATCTTAAATTGTACACAGATATAGACAAAGATCTTGAAATAATTTTATTTTGGAATTTTGATATTCGCCATAAACGTATTCTTAACGACTGTGGTTAATACGAATATCGGTAAACCCAATTATAGCGATTATATTTGTAAGTAGGTAAATAAATAAAGCATGCATCCGCCACATACTATATAAATACTATCAGCCACGTTATATAATTTTCCCGCAAACTCCAGTGCGAATTTCCACAAGTTCCGGTAATATCCAGATGTTCCTAGAAATAGAAGTTGCGGTTACCTATTTACACCAAACCAGTGAAATTTCAACAAAA
This sequence comes from Achlya flavicornis, assembly GCA_947623365.1. Classification (NCBI taxonomy): domain Eukaryota; kingdom Metazoa; phylum Arthropoda; class Insecta; order Lepidoptera; family Drepanidae; genus Achlya; species Achlya flavicornis. Next base: position 4,370,278 of record OX392474.1, read on the forward strand.
ATATTCGACGGAATAAATTTATCAAACTTTCAGAATCTAAAATAGACTGAAATATAATTTTAATTTGAGTAAAATTTTAGTTTTAATAACAGAACAAACTTATACGACGATGGAAAATATAGCTGCTGATTGAATAACTGGTACTTTATCATTGAAAGTTTTTAATGGGGCATTCCTCACAGGGCTTCGGAAACTAAGCATATGCTATGGGAACCAGATGTTTAATATAGATACGATATTATATAATAATCATTTTAAAATATAATATATATTTTTTATACCAGTGAGGTATAAAAACAAGCATACGGCCCGCCTGATGGTAAGCGGTTACCATAGCCTATGGACGCTTGCAACACGAGGGTTAAAAATGTACAATACAAAATTCCCACGTATTTTTGTCCTGGATGGGAATTTACCAACAACCTGTAGAGTGTCGGTATCTTGCCCTAAAGGCCTATCAAAAGTTTCAGTACCTCAATAGATCACAAAATTAGAACCGAATGAACAATAATGCAGGCCTGTTTATATATTCATGCAAAGATATAGAGTTCATTTTTGTCTACAATAAAGTTTGACAAAGGCTCGTTTGTCGCGTATATTGCGAACCCAGACAATACACTATATTGAATTCATATGTAAGTGGGTAAATAAAAGGAATACAATCTACCCGTACCCGTGTGTCTTGTATATCTGACATTGTGAAAGAGCAAAAATATTCAATTCTTATTTATTCACTAGTTTTTCTTCCTGCGGCTTTGCTCGCAGTCTAGATAAACTTTCTATATAAGGTCCTAATAAATTAGTGAATTTTCTCTTGAGGGATGAATTTATAGGCCATTAGTAATCAAAAAATAATATTAGAAAAATAATCCGTGGGAAAAAAATCAGAATTCCGAAATTGAACTTAATATCAGTACCAAGTATTAATTGAACCATTTATCAAAAATTTTTTTCGCATGGATTATTTTTCTTATATTATTTTTTGATACCGTATGCTTGCTTGCCAACTTAGTGGTATAAAAAAATTGGTTATTTTGCCTGCAATACCTTATAGAACTTAATGAAAATTATGATGACCTAATGATAATAATTATGATGATCTAATGATAATTATGATGATTATTATACCTATGTACCTACCTATTTTCTAAAAATAATACAAAAAAAACTTTCATCGTTGCTATTAAATGGATAATAAATTAAGCTTCTAAATTAGTCAAAACATTATTGTAACAAAATAGATTCACTGTTTACTCTGTTTAGTTTGTTACAATGATGTTAATTCAACTAAAAATCTTACCAAATAATTCTGAAGTGATCACTGGGCTATTTTCCACGTGAATAATTTTACGAATTCAAAACAACTTTGTTGATGTTGCTGTGATTTTGTAAAAGTTAGTTATTAGTTAGTGTTATTATTTAGAATTTAGATAAAATAAAAATAGGTATAACAGCTATGTGGGTGGATTACACGCGTCGCAACTACATACTCGTTCTCATAGGATGAACGCTGCTTCTTCAGCATTTTTGTGGTAATAGTAACTATTTAGCAATATCGGTAATATGGTTATAGGCCAAAAGATGTGTAAAAGGGCACAAGAAATCGAGGCCCATAGCTTAACTGCTAACTTTATTATTCTAAGATACATATAAGTACATAATTTTATACTAAAATAACAGATAAAAGTAACATAATTAAAACTAAAACTAACTAACTAACAAAAAATTATGGAAAAAAAAGTATAAGTACTAAACAAAATTGTCCTTAATTCTGAACGATTATTAATCGTATATATTTTATATGAGTACGGAGTGATTGTAATTTGAAATATTATTAAGATTAGTTCAGTAAAGTCCCACAGTACAGTGTAGAACATACAAATATTCAAAGAGAAATCTACTTCAGAAATCGAAACCAAATACTTAATTTTGGTGACATTTCAAACAAAGAGATATCATTTTCTCCCTTTGTCAAATCTTACAAAGCATATCACATGTAACCTAGGTCACATGTCTATACAAATTCTCTGATAACCTCTTATCTCTTACCAACACTAGCACATTATTTTATCGCTTTCTCAAAAAGTTTACATAAAGGTGGGTGGGTCTACGCTAGGTGAGCCAAGCTTGATCCAAGCACAAACGAAGCATATATTTTTTTTAATTATATTAGATTAGTTAGATAAATTATAGTATGTTTAAATAAAGTCAGAGCATAATCACAATTTAACTCTACTTTTTATTATTAACCCTTTTTTATGGTTGTACAGCCATCTGTAGTATTTTTGTTGTAAACTTTATTTACGTGTTTATTAATTTACCCGTGGTTTTCCCAAGGGACTGAGCATGGGATAATTCAAGAAAGGAGAGATTTTTGCAGTCAGCAAAGCGCGAGTGATACCTTTGGTATTGCAAGCGTAAATAGGCTACGGTAACCGCTTACCATCAGACAGACCCTATGCTTGTTTGCTACCTTAATAATATAAAAAATGCTATCAACATTTTTTATATACTTTTAAATTTTTTATACCTACGATCAGTTCTTCTATACATACTCGTATATTACTGTAAGATATATAATAAGTTTCCTTTGCTTGTAGACATTAAACTTTGAACTAGTCCTTTATTAATTGAATATAATTAGCAGCTAAACCTTGCAAGACGAGAACTGCGCAGAACAGCGATAGTATATACGCTAAAGAAACGCTGTTTTATAGTTAAACTCTTCTTTATTTAAATTGATAGTAAGTTTTTGTAAATATTTTGCGAGTATTATACCTATCAGATATATGGATTACTCTTCTTAGTTTGGGATCAAAGTGTGTTTGTAAAAAATATCCAATATCAATTATTCTTATAAAAATAATCAATCAGATCGAAGCAAAAATATACACGAAGTCCTTTAATAGGTCCCCAAAAATATATTGCTGTCACGTCTAGCATAACTCATTTCTTACCTTCTTGTTTCGAATAATGATTTCAAATTCAATGAAATACTAAGTTTATTTTCAATTGCAAAGCCCAAATAACACTAAGCATTACAAAAATAGGGGTTCAATGTTTAAATCATTCACATGGGATTTATAGCCAGAACCGTACATCGAGTGTTTACTCATAAATCAGCCAGAACAAAATTAATATCTTAGCAAGTGCTGTTTGGAACAATCCACATAAATTCCAATGATTGTAAGATTAACATGGACTACTTAGTTGTATAATTCAGCTTCGCGCAATCTTACACGATTTGTGTTGAGTTGATTTACCACGTTGCCAATTCTGAAGGAAAAGTACCTTTCGTAGCGGCCATAACAACATCACTCCACATGAGGTAGTTTATAAGTTTTAAAGAGAACTATCTCTTAAAACTTATAAGTATAATGGGTTCTCCCGTCCATACCGGAGCAGCCCAGCCGGGGAAGTATTTTTACGTTACAGAAGATCTCAGTCAATGAACTTTCAAAGGGGGATAATTTCAAATTACAAAACTGCTAATAAACGATAGCATTAACTGTTTCAAATTCACGTTGTAGTGTGTTGTTATGATAATATATTATCTTATCTTGTTCAGGGGCCGAGAAATAACTCGGACACTTCGACCCATTGGGATCTATTGTGGTCCCCTAGATAACTAACTCCTTCCCAGTCTCGTTGAAAACTCTTTTCATGAGTTTTACAACGACGTTAGTAGATATGAGCCTATAGTCTTCTGGTTTTGGATATCCGATCCCTAGGAGACTCATTCGCTTACCAGCCAGTGCATCGCATGTACACATAAGGTGCTCCATGCGTTCCGTATGTTCCCCAAACTACCTTTTAGGCCCACAAGGCCTTTGCTTGCGGCGGCATCGTGTGACGGGCCGCTCACTTCCCTCCAATATGGCGAGGAGGGCGATGGCTGCGCTGCCACACGCGTCATACTTGTGAACAAGTGCTGCTTGTGGGGGCTGGTCTGCTTAAGTTTGCTATTTATTTACTTATTAAATATTTCTTCAATCTATATTTGTAATTTTGCCGCCGCGCCGGGGCACGCAATTGTTTTCAGTGCGATTAGAATGTAAATATTATGTAATGAATCTAAGCTTATTTTGAAAAGAGTAATTGCTGAGTTTATTGCCGGCTCTTCTCAGCAAATGCAACCTTCCGAACCGGCATTAGAGTATTAGAGTCAGACTTTTCATAAGTGACTGCGAAGGTCTATTTGAATAAATGATTTTGAATTTTGAATACCTGCACATGGGTGTTATAATAATAAGTATGTAAGGTAAATTACTGTCTCAGAAACTCATCTATTTCACCTTCTTGGAAACTTTTAGAGCAGTCTATTGTTGGAATAGTTTATCAGAAACTCACAAAGGCTGGAAATAGCTACTTTAGTTGAGAACAACCATCCTACGTCAATATTTTTAGACTAACGAACGGAGCAACTTTTCTCTCATATCCTGGTTTTATTATAGGAAGTTTGTAGTAAGGCTAACAATTATTTTCATATAGAGGAGTAGTTTGCTTGTCTTAGCCAAGTCTCAAACCAATTACACAATGGCACATGGACTAATCAGATAGCATATGGTATGGAAATTACAAAAAACTACTCGTCAAAAAAATGACAATTGTTTTTAAACTTACCTAATTGCTTACTTAATATTTTCCATTTTATAGTAAAGAAATAACAAGAATACAACCTATATTTTAAGCATAAAATTATTACATACTATGGTTTAGTGTTCTGCAAAAAAGCCAGTGGCCCGATTCACGTAATAAAACTTCAACAGTGTCGTAGCGACATCAACTATTTAATGTGTTTCGTGAAATATTTAGAATGAAAAACTTTCAAAACCCTCAACGATTTGTCTATAGGATAGTTTTTCAATCGTTCAGTTTACATTATAACAACAAAAAAGTCGCTACGACACCGTTGAAGTATTGTTACGTGAATCGAGGCACGTAGTATTAGTCGGAATGAATTCCACTAATTTGGCACATTTAAGATTCGGCTCACCAAAGAACAGTTTTGGCGCGTCGCTGACTGTACTTATGTAAGTTGGTAATTACTCACAGAAACTCTTGTTAGTGATATGTTTATAGCGGAATTATGTAAAATAGATGCGGCATCGTCTGCAAGTTATCTATTCATCTGGACTCAAAGCACGTTCGGGTGAAGCGCTCTATTTCATCAACGTTATACGACTATTAAGTAAGTGAATTGTTCCTAATTTCATATAAACTTATTTACGAATAAAAAGTCTTTTTCAACACACTTTCTCATCAAGTGACCCTTATTGCACCGCTTTTAGGTGCATAGTGCAGCTTATTACATGCGAAGTGCTTTTTTGCTTTACATTACAGCACTTGTATTTTATGATATAATCCCGATTAAGTTAGGTTCGTAGCTCACTGCAAATTATATGTATGTAGACGAAGCATTCTTAATTGAACCGGGTAAACAGTTTTTTAATACCAATAAAGAGTTTTACAAATTGAAGATAATATTATCGAACTTGGTCTTATGTTAAAAGGGTTAATGAAATTAGTACAAGGTCTGAGTAATGAAACGAGTATGAATATACATTGATTATAAATTTAAAAAATGTGAAATGGTGACACAATAAAAGATAAGTACCTAAGTCTAAATAAAATATAGTAACAGCTAACCTGAGAGCCCTAACGCATCAATAAAAATAAAGTTAATTAAATTAAATAAAAGAAAATTAACCAAATAAAAATTAGTTACTCACGAAACTCGAATCCCCTACCACCACAAATACATACATTTAGCACCACAAATAAAAACTAATTGTTTGTTTTATCTTAACGAGAACTCGTCAATTAAATAAAACGCCAAATGTGCGATAGCGTTTCGCACGTTTTGGATAATTAGAACCTTCGATATCCCTTGAAGGGCATTAATTGGACCCAACATTATTTGCAGGTCGTTAGCGCTGTTAATATCGGGCTCCTTGGGTCGTGTCGTTACCTCATTTGTATTCATAAAATCTATCAGCGTTTAGGGCAATAAATCTAAAGTTTGCATCATCGAATTGGAGGAAAACAGCCTTTTTATGAATTTAATGGTGTTAAAATACCCTGTCAAGGGGTTCCTGTATTAATTATTAACTAAAAATAAATACGTATAAATTACAACTAACACTAGAATCATTTACTAACATTAGGTTATCCTTTGACTGTTTGATGATCCGCGCGGGCGAGGAAAAAAAAAAACAATTGTTATTTTTTAACCGTAAGTCAAAGGTAAACGAAAGATTTTGTAACTAATTTATAAGGTTTATAGGAAATAAAAAGGCTATTATTATTATTATATAATGGTGTTAAAATATTTATGAATTTTGCTTGAAATGTTTACGACCCATTGAAAAGTGCTTTTGTAAATCTTCTGAAAAAGTATGATTTTATACAATTATTTTACTATTTTTAGAAATAAAATAAAGCCGGCTAAGTGCCTTCCTTAGATTTATATTCCTTGGTTCGGACCATAACATCTGTTGTAAAAAACCGGACCGCATAACTAAGTTTGTTTGTGAACGATCGTTCTAATTTTCCTATATTTACATCAATATCTAAGTATCTACTGTAATTATTAAAAAAAAAAAGATTTTACGCATTGCGAACTTCGGAGTTAAGGGGGATGATATTTTTCTTTACTCAATTCATCATAATTAAAAAACTACGCCACATAAACAAAAACCTTATTTAGAATTAACAAATGAAGCCCTTTCAAATAATGAAGTTTCAAAGTTAAAGCCATTTATTCAATTTAGGTCCCGGAAGGACCGCTGTGACAAACGGACTGATGAACAGAGTGGCAACATAATTCTTATTTACCTATTTGGTTCGGATCCCAATAAACTTTTTTTTTTTATACCTCTGAGTCTGAGGTGGCAAGCAATCATACGGCCCGCCTGATGGTAAGCAGTTACCGTAGCCTATGGACGCTTGCAACACCAGGGGTATCACTCGCACGTTGCCGACCCTGCAGAAACCTCTTCACACCCTTTTTGAAGAACCCCATGCAACTATACATATTCATAACAATTTCTCCAGAAGGAAAGTAAAAAGACTAACCACTTTTTCTGTCGTTATAATCTTGTAACTCACTAGTTATTAATGACGTCGCTGGAGTTCGCTTTTTTCCATAGTTTTTAAAAACTGATGGCCGTCGGCGGCACATGTGAACATTTTCCTGTTATTCCGCCCTACATGACTTCATCTAACTCTCATTTTTTTAGCTACGTCTAAAAAGATGAATGGAAGCCTAAAATAGATGAGTGAATTGTGCAGTTGGGATAATGAACTTCAGGAACGGTTTGAAATTTGGCTACGGTAACCGCTTACCATCAGGCGGGCCGTATGCTTGTTTACCGAATTAGACGTATAAAAAATAGGAAGTGACAACTTTCAATAAGGAAGAAGTGAACGATATTTCCTCAAATAATTCTAGTTCAAGATAAATTAAGCGAATATTATTGCAATAATTTTAGCTAAAAACGTAGCTAAAAACTAGATTCAAAATACCTGCTATAAATTTGATAAGTGCGCATCATCTTTAGGATCTCGTTTTTAGCGTGTTGCGATTATTTATGAATGAAGTACCTAATGTTTTTATAATTAACTTTTGTGTAGAGTTGCAGTATAACTTTGTGTGTATTTTTTATACTGTTCGCTTCGAATGGCGCGCAAAAATTCAATGTTTTTCTTTCTTTCGTGTATTTAATAGTAGACTGGCTATCCAAAGAGGAAATGCTGCCAGCCTTCTGGGAACCTTGCCGTTAATCGGAAGCAGCGGCAGGCTTGAGGAAATTTTCTATATATAGATTATATTTTGTAAATATAGTAGACTAAAGTAAAATAATGTATTGCACAGTTTAAGGTATTAATCAAATTACGTAGTATCCTGGCATTCTAACTAGAAAAAAACTGTACGATAAGAGTCACCAAAAGGAAGCAGGGAACTTATCAACTTAGCTGGCTACGACGAGGCAGCACCGGTATCTTTCAGCAGTTGCAATAGACAGCGACATAGACAGTGCGGTTCTGGCTTGCTTACTTCATCACTTCCCATGGTGAGCAGTCAAACATAAGCTTCTCCAACAAAAAACACATTTCACCTGTAATACAGGCAAATAGAATCGCGAAGGCCCATCAAAAGACTATTAAGATGTCTAAACATTTCATTAGTAAAAGGTTCACGCTTGTTACCTCACATAGGCAGGATCCCACGTAATTTCCATACATCGTGATTCCTCCCACACCTTTCAAGTTCAACTCCTTGATTAGAATAGTGGTACAAGTTACAAGAGAAACTTCGTCCTTGTCATCAATTTGCTCGTTTATTATTTTAGTACCCACTTATTATTTTAGTGGCACCCGAATATATTTAATTTATTTATTTTTAGGGTCTGCAACCCGCGAGTATACCCCTGGTGTTGCAAGCGTCCATAGGCTACGGTAACTGCTTACTATCAGGCGGGCCGTATGCTAGTTTGCAACCTCAGTGATAAAAAAAAAGATACTAATATTATAAAGCTGAAGAGTTTCTATATTAGATCAAGCTAATCTCGGGAACTAGCAATCTGACCTATTTTTTTATGTAGACCTTTTAATAAGAAAGGTAGCTGCTATACACAATCGCGGGTCAAACCGCGGAGTACAGTTAGTATCCATACAAAATCAAAACATCAAAAAAGGGGAAACAATTAACGCGCTATAAAATTAAGCGTTGTTCAAATGCAAATATTCTATGCCACGCTTACAATATTAAACACCATTTGGAGGACAGAAACGTGCCGATGGTTGTCGGGAAAAATTCACATTGCCCATTAACGTGGAAGGTGTAGTCTCCGGCGTTTAAGCTAATGTAGTAGTGGAATCGGACGCATACTAATTGAATACGGACGATTTGTAAGTACGACAACCTCCTTCCGTGTCCGTTAAAGTATTTAGCAATTGTAATTTTCCAGGTTTTTTGCGAAATACGAGAAGCGATTTGAAATTATCATTGCTGATCGGTTACGTAAAAATAGAGCAGTTTGAGTTACTTTCTATATTATTTGAATTAGACTTTCCTATATATTTCAGTTTTGTTTTTGTTTTTGTATTATGGGATAAATAAGAAATTGTGCAATCATAATTTTTATCTTTAAAGTTAAATGACATAAAATAAGATAAATCCATCCCCCAATTTAACCCTTAAGGGATGAATTTTCAAATATCTTACCTTATTGCTCGCCTACATCATAAAAAGCATATTCTTCCGTGTTACTAGTATATTTAAGGAGGCATTCAATCACATCATCTACGCATCATCACATCCTCAAACACTCACAAATACACTACTCATTTTAAATCGCCTGAATTATTTTTGTAACTTTAAATATATTTGTTTATTCGGTACAAGTGTAATACAATGAAATTCGGAAGAGCGGTTCTCTCCTAACACAGGTTTTATAAACTTAAAAGGAGAGTCCCAACCCCTGTAATTTACAAACTTGTAATCTGATAAAGAAAATTTTTTTTTTTTTTGAATCACCCAATTTAGTATCTTATTAATACTACTATAGATATACAAATACGACACCATTTTTTTGTAAGTTTTAATGCTATATATCTACAAATATTTTCCCATAATTCACCAGAGTAAATATAGGTATATTTACAAGATGGGTAATTCGGCATAATGTAGGTATTTGGCTGAATTAACCATGTTGTGACTGTATGGATATGGTATATTTAAGATAGAGATTCTGTTATAATAAATACGCTCTTTTACTCACGTTATAAAAATCGTTTTTGATTGAACGCTAAAGAAGAACATCAGTCTAATACACTCTAAGGTTTCTTTTGAGATACAGTTGTCATGAAGCCTTACGAAACGTATAATTGGAACTCCATTTGCAGAGCACCTGAGTCTTCAAAGTTATTTAATAAACTGTTGAGTAGGGTTGACTCATTGGCTCAATGAATTCATAAGATGCTCTTTATTTCCTAAGCGACTTTATTCATTCGGGGAAATTGAGGAATAGTAATTTGATTTCACAGAATTATGGAACATATTGGTGCCGCTTCTGTTGTAAATCGCACTAAACTAATTTTAGTCACACCTCATCTCTTTCTTACGAACATTATTGAAAAAGGATAGAACATATTTAAAGCTGTCAAAATTAATCTTTGCCTTCTTATTTTGCGTGTATTTAGGCGTAACCGCGATAGATGGCGACAAAATTTATATTGAAAACAAGCATTGGACTAATTTGACAGGTCCAAATTTCTTGCAACCTTTTCTTATGTTCTTTGTTAGAAAGAGACATAGTGAGATTAAAATTAGTTTAGTTGTAAACAACAGAAGGCCAGGCTATGTTAGCTACTTCTATCCTGAAAATGATATATTTATTAACTTCTATCAAATAATAAAAAAATAAAAAGTTAGTAAACGGGGGCAGATAGCACCTTATTAATCCTGGGTGAAAATTTCGTGTGAATATTCAGAACTTCGTATCTGAATTGATTATGCCTTTTTTGTTTATACTACTAAAGTGACAAACCAGTCTGATGGTAAGCGGTTACCGTAGCCTAGGAACACTTGCAACACCAGGGGTATCACGCGCGTTGCCGCAGAAAACTCTTCACACCCTTTTTGAAGAACCCCATGCCTCCATTGGGAAAACCATGAAGGGGAGCTCATTCCACAGTCTGGGCGTCATATCAATTTAGAAACCGCAAAAATTAACAAAATTGCTGTCTCTCGTATAATAATAAAAAAAAAACAAAATTGTACAGCAAACACCCAAAACCAGATCAAAAAAAGAAGCGCATAAAAGTAAAAAATGTTTGGAGTTAACAAAATTCCTTTATTTGTATTAAATACAAAAAGCGTATTTGCAAAGCCAGTTAATATAATTCAGTGCACGCTTGAATCTTTATTGGGCACCTAATGGCTTGTTGATGTATTTATTATTATTTATTCTGAACATTTAAATGTGGTAGCAAGTAAAACACTCGTTAACGTGTTGACGGATTTGGGTCGGGTGTCAGTGAGAGCGAAATATTTGGAGATATTTACGTAAATAATTGTGTAGTTTATTTTAAAGAGAGAAAGTGTGAGATACCTATATACCTTACCATTTTGTACGTTACTGACCTATGCCCGCTGCATCACCAATATGGTTATTTTTTTGTTTCTGCCTTTTACACCAAATGGTCTATGTGCATCTCTCGTTACTCACGGTGCAACGATAAAAGTTAAAACATAGTTTTTCATATGTTAAGCCATAGTTTAAAACTTTTCTCGAAGAATTTTCTAAGAAACTGTAATAATCGCGCCAATATCCGTGCAGTGATATATATAATTATTGCACACAAATATACAGATTGATTTCGCATTTTATAATTGTTAGGATAAGCATAATCTAAATTACTTATTTAGTCATAATAGTGAACTATAACAAATATCACATTAAATGACATTAACATCACAATGGTATTTCACTATATAAAACGCAAAAAAAATATTGAATATAAATTTCAAGGCATGACATCAGAAAAAGATTCATTACAGCGTTCGATGAAAACGATAAACAGATAATAAATCTTATAAGAGCCCGCCTCGCTGTCAGTGAGACCACCGAGCAAATATGTAACCCACATCATTCAAGCGTCGAGATTCGAGATTTATTTGTGATTTTAACTCAGACATTTTCTTTGTAATCCGTTAACATTACGCATCTAAAGTAAACTGTGAAGAATTTTAAGGTCTTCCTAGTGTTGAGTAAGTCTTTACAGATAAGTAAACCTATAATTTATTGGTAAAATTTAATGTTTGTAATATCAGTATAAATAAGGAACTTTCCAAGATTTTAGTAATTCAACTAAGTTAACGAGAAGTGCCCTTATACATTTTATGAGTGAAAAAGAAAAGAAGTTCTTTACCGTTTTAAAAGACGTTTAGTCGTTTATTCGCTCAAAGAGTGGCTCGACTGGGGAAGTATCTCCACTTTACAGAATACCGCAGCTATGAAATTGGAGACCTCATTATTTGATATTCTTTTCAAATAGATATTCTTATTTGTCCTGAAAAAAAGGGTATTAATAGATGGACAGCCGGACGGGAAATAAAGTTATTTGATTTGATTTTCTCAGATGTTCAATCAATAAAGTTATTGTATACCTAAGAGTTTGGTGTTTACCTTTTGAGGCATGGAAGCCTAAACACTCGAAACCAAGAGCTACCTATACATAGATTCAAAAAGATAGTAAAACAGAAGTTATGCAAGAAGGGGTACTATAAAGTTTCTGATTTTGTAGATGACAAGAATGCATTTGAATGAATTGTTCGCTTCGCACGCTATTGTTATATATATTTTGTAAATTGTAATATTTATAAGTACACATTTAAAAAAAAAAGAATACTTGCTGAATTTCTTGCCGGAGTCTTCTCAGTTCAAGTAGTATTTGGAACCGGTGTAGAGTCATTTGTTAACATTCATAAGAGCCCCATAAGGGCCGAACTTGAATAAATAAATTTTGATTTGATTTGATTTGACTCTTCATTAATATCGCCGACACAAAATGAATATCCATTTGAAGTAAAAAGGATAAAATAATATGTCGCAAAATAAAAATAACCTATGTTTGCTACTATAGAAGTGGTTATAATTTGGATCTTATTGTATTACTAGCTGCCTCGCGCGGTTTAACTCGCGTTCCCGTGATAAAAAGTAGCCTATAATACTCGGGGATAATGTAGCGTCCTATTAGTGAAATAATTTTTAGAATCCGACTGGTAGATCCAGATATTAGCCCGTTTAAACAACCAAATAAAAAAACTCTTCCGCTTTATTATATTAGTATAGACAACAAGTCATATTCATTATAATTAAAATCCGATACCTCATAAGGTTATTCAATTATAAAATGGTTTACACTTATTGAATGTATTATTGATACATTAAATTACCTTTACCACGGATTTTGGTTCCTCAATGTAGTCTAATAAATTCGTGGAATTTTCATTGAAAGCAATATATTTTACGCGAAGGCCCGTTTTCATCGCGAGGATGTGAAAACGGCAATAAATTGCTAATCCCCAAAATTAATTGGTATTTTTCTTTGAAAAATTAATTGGCTATACGTCGCGGAATGTTTTGAGGCTGTTACATTGATGTCGGCTTTTAAGTGAAACGAGGACGTGGAAATGTATGACCATGTGTTATTGTCCATTACTTTTTATATACAGAGAAGATCAGCCAAAAATATATTTGTGTTTATTTTCTGTTGGTTAGAATAACTGCCTATTTACTTAACCTTTTAAAACAAGCGTAAAGGTACAGTGCTGGGTCTCTGTGTACTATATAATTGGACTGTTTTACAAAAAACTTAAACCGACTTCAAAGTACACTAAGAAGTAATCAAATCCTGATCTGATGACAATGGGCCAAAGGGGAAGTATATCCTTCTATTCAAAAAAAGAATATTCCAAATCGGTTAATAAATGACGGACTTATGAGGTAACAAACATAAAAAACCGGCCAAGTGCGAGTCAGACTCGCGCACCGAGGGTTCCGTACAAACCTGTAGGTATATAATAAATGGTAGTATAGACCTGAAATTTATGACGTATTAAAAAAAATTACTTACTAGATCTCGTTCAAACCAATTTTCGGTGGAAGTTTGCACCGTAATGTACATCATATATTTTTTATAGATTTATCATTCTCTTATTTTAGAAGTTACAGGGGGGGGGGACACACATTTTACCACTTTGGAAGTGTCTCTCGCGCAAACTATTCAGTTTAGAAAAAAATGATATTAGAAACCTCAATATCATTTTTGAAGACCTATCCATAGACCCACACTTATGGGTTTGATGAAAAAAAAAATTGTAGTTTCAGTTCTAAGTATGGGGAACCCCCAAAATTTATTGTTTTTTTTCTATTTTTGTATGAAAATCTTAATGCGGTTCACAGAATACATCTACTTACCAAGTTTCAACATTATAGTTCTTATAGTTTCGGAAATAAATGGCTGTGACATACGGACGGACAGACAGACAGACAGATAGACAGACAGACAGACAGACATGACGAATCTATAAGGGTTCCGTTTTTTGCCATTTGGCTACGGAACCCTAAAAAGAGAAACTTATTCTATACAACCTAGAAACAGTATGTAGAGATATTAATTAGACAGACTTGCCTCCGGTTCAGAGCTTGCTCGCCGAAGTCCGTGTAAGGGCGATAAGGCCAATCTTTTTTAACCGACTTCAAAAAAAGGAGGAGGTTCTCAATTCGGTTGTTTTTTTTATGTTTGTTACCTCATAACTCCGTCGTTTATTAACTGATTTAGAAAATTCTTTTTTTGTCTGGAAGGGTACTCTTCCCGTTTGCTCCCATTTTCATTGTCAGATCTGGATTTGATAACTTCTTAGTGTACTTTGATGTCGGTTTTAATTTTTTGTAAAACAGTCCAATTATTGGTTCATCACTTTCTAGTCAACTACCTATATAAAAAAATATAATAATGAAGGATGCTTCAAATATTTCTTTGAAAATCTTTTCAATGGTTATAAAAGCACATTTAACATTTACGTATGTGATACTAATAAAGTTCAAAAGAAAATTTGCTTCAGTTACAAATGTTCCTTTCAACAATTTCATATAATAATAAACCGGTCCGATCAGAACCACTCATTATGTGTAATGGCCTCGTTAACCTACTTGAGAATTATATAAACGTTTCATGATTATTTTTAACATTAATTAGCGATACTCAAATCGCAATTCATGGAAGATCTTGAACGAAACATTTATTATACGAGTAGGTATATATATACATCAGTTATTTTCATAACAATATATACACATTTCTGGCGATGGACCTTTAGTGGTGCCGTCAAAAGCCGTAACAAAAGCTTTCATTCATGATACAAAATTGCGACGAACCATAGGCACGGGAAATAGGATTATTTGCAGTACCCGGATAGCTATAAGCATAAAGTTAATTAAATTAGTAAAAGAAACAAAAAACCCGACTGCGTAAAATAAAAATTAACTGAAAAGAGAAAAACAAGCTTTCTAATCTATAGAATTTTGAATATAACTTGAATGTTATAAGGTCTTGCAGTCATAAACTCTACATCAATTAGAATGTACTTTTGCAAGTATTCCCATCGATGTTTTTTTTTTTTAACTATATACAATGTCCTTGATAAAGCGGGTGTACGTGTCCTTGCCTCATCGTTATCAGTGATCAATGCCCGTTGAGTCGTAATTTTTACCAGTTACCCGATGCCTCGTAAAACCTTTCAATAAAGTGACATCGGTGCAAGCTATAAGCGATCAGCGAGAATAAGTCATAGCTATTTAGGAGTAGTAAACAGTAAAAAGAAAGTTTAGGTTAGATTAGGTTAATCTAGATCTTTAATGCTTTGGTGTTTATTTTAGTGAGTAAGGGTCCATCCACACCGAGACGCTACGCGACGAGAAGAGACGCGGTGCGCACTTTTTTAAATATACAAATCGAACTTTATTTACTACAGAAAGTAAGGTAAAAATTTCAATGATTTTACATTTTTTTTTTATAGTTGGCTATGTGACCAACCTGCATGATTTAATGAATGAAAAAAGAATTCGATAGAAACACAATGAAAAAACTTTGTATAATGTAGAATTATCAATATTGGATCATAAACGGGACGGCAGGAAGATGGAATAAATAAAGTAACCGTACATATTGGAACGACTTAAAGGCACCCTTTGGGTAACCCTAAAAACACACAACATTTTACTATGTAAGCTAAAATTTTAACAGCTTAACTAAATGAATAGCTTAATGAAACAACAAAACATTGCATGTTAGCAAAACATTCTCCTCCTCCATTACTCGAATCGTCTATGCGAACCAATCGTTCATCACTTAGACCAAGCATCATTTTATTTACCTTTTATGGTGCGTAGGTGTGAACTTACTTTTATGCCCAATCAAATCACAATGACGTGTGAGACGGCCTAGAACGTTAGTAACCACTATGATCACTGCAAGCAATTTAAGCACTTTGATAATAGAAAAAATGATGTAACTATATTGATTGAAAGTACATTTTCCATTGATTAAAATCTTACCTAGGTAAGTGTGGGTGGATGTGTTTAGACTAGAAAGATAAAATTAAATAAAGGAATCATAATATTTGACCAAAAAAGATTATAGTCGTAACTACACACAAGATTTTTATTCATAAGCCGCTTAGGTACCTACATATTCGCGTTCTAATAATAATTAAAACTTAAAAAATAAAAATAATTACCAATGTACCAATCCGTTTTTTTTTTAAATAATAGTACAAATGTATTCAGGGGTCGACGACTCTTTCGTAGTTTTGCCTGTCAAAGCTTCGTCAAAGTGAATATAGATAACAGAAGCCTATCTAAATGTAAAAGCTCTTCAACAATATCAATGCTCCGAGAGATAATGATTTTGCTTTATTTTCCACTATTTGTTTACATGGAAAATAATATTTAAAAAAAATGTATAAACTCCTTTATCTTACGGAAACGACAGGCGAGACTTTTTTTTTTAATTTGTTGGTTTATTATAATGATCTGAGATTGAAGTACTTTTAATTAATACATTTATAAAGACTATTTATATGTATAGGCTATTTAATATGACGACGGATGAAAACGTAGGACACAGCTCTAGCTTTTAAATATAATTATAATTTGAAATGAAGTTGCTACTATATACTTGCTCCCTTTTCCCGCGTTTCCGGGATAAAAAGTAGACTATAACACTCGGGGATAAAAAAAAACGAATCTGACTGGCAGTTCCATTGATTAGCGCATTTTAACAAGTAAACAAAAACACTTCAGCTTTGTTACAATAAAGTAAAATATTTTTAAAAATATACCTACGCTTCGAAATGAGAACCTTATTTTTTTAAGTCTCTTACAAATAAGTAGCTAAACTAAAATGATAATACCAAAATTTCACTCTATTTTAGTAATCAGCTAAATAAAAAAATACTAAGAATAAAGAAAAGCAACTTAAATAATGTAATACATTGCTAATCCTACTAATTACTTAAGAGTTTTTTTTACTTTTCTACAAATAACAAATTATACATGACTCAGTCTTGAATTAAGACAGCAAACAAACTAATTAATTAGTTTGAAATTTCAGCTAAGACAATAATAAATGTTATGTAATTACTTGGTGTGAAGACGCTCTTATCATATACAGGATGGAGCAGATCTCGCAGGGACCTCACTATGTTTAGCCATAAAGAATTTGCTCTTAGCTTTCTGAAAAACAATAAAATTTGAGGTCAGTTTTGATAACTTCTTGTGACCAAGAAAATACAGTTTTTTTTTTTCTAAATTCGCTCGGGGTTCCTTTCAGCGTTTTTCTCTAAGACGAAGTTCAGAATTTTCCCATACTGGCTAGAAAAAAGAAACAACCTGTATAAATGATATTAATAACTCAGTAAGAATTTAATACAATATCTCACTTGGAATCTCACTTTTTACATTACATATATACAATACATTCTTATCTTAAAAAGTATTTGACCAAATTCACCTCTAATGCAAAAAAAATAATTCAAGACTAATCCCAACTCTACGCGTCATATTACGGACAAGTATTTTAATGTAAATCTCAAATTGTTCTCAATATAGGTAATAATAATCACTGAAATTGGTTCTAGAGTACCTACTTCAATTAACTAACAATACATGAAGTACACAGTTCACTTTATTAAGTCTTTTTAATTAAGACGCAGCAAAATGAAGGAATCATTGAAGGAAAGCTAAGCTAGTTTATTACAAGTCGGGTCAAATTACACAGTGCACTATTCTAATTACGGAGTGTCTGAGTTATTCTAGTCTGAAGACATTCTAAATAGTAGGTACTGTACTAGGAATATCTTACTTAATCTTCTATTACTGAGACTTTTCTTTATACAATACTAGCGGCCCGGTACGAGCTTCGCTACGTATAAAGTGAAATAATAAAAATTTGATAAATTAAGAACCGCTCGACCGATTTTGTGCAAACTTCACATAAACCATCTACTAAATAGTCCGAACAAAGCCTAAACATTTGGTTTGGATTGGTGAGCCCGTTCTTGAGTTATAAAATTACAACGAAAAGTGTCATTGTTTTTTTTTTCTTATTTATTTATTTTAGGTTGCTTTTTGACATCTAAGGTCATTAGCGATTAAACAATAATATTTATTAAAATTACTAAAAATTACACTAGGTAAATTGTACGTAGTATTTATATACTCTGAGTTATACCGGGAGTTGTTCTGCATTTGTGCCATATTTAAGGAGGTTGATATTTACCTTGTATAGAACACTAATCAATTATAAAATCATGCTCGTAAAACTAAATATTATATCTAAAGTTTTGTAAAAATAAAAATCCCCCCGTTTGACGATGTTTTATAAAGATTTATAAGATATAGGTTGGTGACCGCTGCGCAGCGGCCCGGTTTCTTCCCTCGCCCCGGATCCCAGACCTATTCTGTGCAGTTATGAAGTCTTATTATGATTTGACGTTAATCACAAATCATCAATAATTGTTTACTTATCTAGCCCAGAATTAATTACCTATTTTATAATAACTAAATTAATCATTTACTATTGGTTCTGTAAATATGGCACGAATGCAAAACAACACCCTGTATAGTATTCAAAATCTCTCCATCAAATATTAGATGCGTCGCCTAATTTTGTCTACAGTGTGGTATAATAGCGACTCTTTACAGAGTTTCCCAGAGCGATTTTAGCTTGTCTTCTGCCGCCACGTTATTTTTCGGCTACTCGATGATTCCTTTCATCTTTATTCTAAATGGTGTCTAATAGTTTACGAATCTTTGATACTCACGTACATACGACTTTTTTAAGCGTATGCTAATCGACATTTTAGAAAGGTTAAGGGACATGCACCTTTATTCGTCTTATTTCCTCGGACACGTATCGCGTGCTAATGTTTACAAAAAAGGTGATTTGTCCCCGCCTTACCAAATGGGATATTACGTTATATTAGAGACATCTGTACCACGTTTATAAAGACTAAGGTGTACCAAGGTCAAAGGTCGACGGTTAAAGACATCTGTGTCTTGAAATATTACCGTCATATATTGAAATTTGATCCGCACAGAGTTATGTTCTCCGCGAGAATAAAACGCCATGATTTTTTCATAGCGGGAAAGTTTTGAGCGAATAAGTTATCATTTTAAGCGTCACATGTGTGATGGTGATATGAGGGGATTGAACCGGCTCGCTTGATTTATCTTTTTTAGAAAATTACGACGTAGATTTGACATATCTATTAAGGTGCCTGAAATTTATGTCGTCATATATATCTCCTTACATGTACCTATAAACTTTATATGCCCAGACATTTATTATACGTCTGTGAATAATTAGATTTCAGCAAAATTCCTTGGCCTATTTTGGACATTGTCCTTTTTTGAAACATTTTGTTTTGAAAACATAACGAAGGCCTTCGCTTCTATTTTACTTTTTATTCAAAACAATCGTCATGTTTTCCTCATTATTTAACTTGACAGATTCGTGTAAAAGATCCTTTGTTCAAGAATGATTGATAAATGAACTAGTATAGTAATGACCTGCCGCAAATTCAGCTTTTTTTACTTTGAGTATCCTATTTAGATTTTAAATTAAAGATAGTGTATTTTCTTTTTAACCGACGAAAAAACGTCGACGCGTATATAATTATATATTTTTTTATGTATGATCACGCATAACTTTTTACATAGTAGTCAGATTTAGATAATACTTCTTTTAATTGGATACCTCGAAGTTGGTCTCATATAAATTTGGAGTATTACCCTAAGGGTGGAAAAATAGGGGTGATTTATTGTTCACTCTTCGATTTTAATGGCGAGTTGTGTATTACATTATAAAAGTAATCAAACATTAAGCATGTAGTAATTAGTAGATTATAGCCACAAAAAATTATAAAATAAAAACTTTTTAACATAAAAAAAAAACCACCGAAAAACTGAAAAGCTAAAAAATAATAAACCTTAACAGACTTTGAGTTTTCCACTTGTCCGAGTGGAACCATTCCAAGTGTAATACGTGCGAGCTTATACGTGCCAATATCAAATAATTTCAATTATAAACTTAATAACTGTTCTAGGATGATACAATTTAATAACAAAGTTCAAGATGATCATTTGGGAATTAAACTTTAGTTAACTAACTCATAAAGGCTTAATTAATAGGTTATTGGATATAATGATAACAAAGGTACAGAGGGCACGCAAAGGTTTTTAATTAACCGAGAGAACAATACAATCCAGATGGAATTAGGTACTTATTTATCCATTGTTTATGCCTAAAATTGGTTCACACATTTTAGATTTTTTTTTATACCGCTAAGTTGGCAAACAAGCATACGGCCCGCCTGATGGTAAGTAGTTACCGTAGCCTATAGATGCTTGCAACACCAGGGGTATCACTCGCGCGTTGCCGACCCTGAAGAAATCTCTTCACACCCTTTTTGAAGAACCCCATGCTGTACTCCATTGGGAAAACCACGGCGGAGATCCAATAATAATGCTTTCAAGCAAAGAAAATTACGATGGCTGATATTTTACTTTTAATGCTGTAGCATTGGGTGCAACATCTGTACAAATTAGAGTGGATTAATACTCTAAAATTCAGAGGCCATAAAATCTTATTGACTACGTCTTAAGACCATAATAATTCTCAATGTGCCAAGCACGTGCAAATAAAAAAAAAATTATATGAAAATTCTAACGAATCGACCTCTCAATTACTATCCAAATCAATAATAATCTGTCTGTCTATGTAGCCAGCTAACCGGGATAGTTATGTGGAATTAGAGCAATTTTTTTTAGATTCTATTTTCAGATTATATCGCGATTGGATAAAGAAATAACTGCTCTACTTCGATTTTACGCAGTCTCTATAAGTATTTACGTGTAAAGACGAAGGTCACGGTCACGTGTTACAGCCCGACTTAAAATATCTTCGAAAGCATCCCAAAAAACTTACAACAATGAATTTTACCTTGAGATACTAATATTTAAGGTAGAAAGCGTCCATCATGACTTTAATTAAGATAAATTAAAACGAATTCACATTTTTTTTTTATATGTTACAATTAGAAGTCTTCTGTTCTCATGTCAGAGATTTCATAGGTATGGAAGAAACAAATGCCACTGATGCAGTCATCAAATTCATTATTCTCTCTTATGTCTTTGATATTAATTTATTAAAATGCGAGTATAAATTCATCAACAACAAATACTAATCCTTTGATGAAGCCTGACAGTAACAGTGTCAGAAACACATTCTCTCAGCGGCCGCCCTGTAATTCATAATTATTTCCTGTTACTTGGCATACCAAAGCCCTCAATTTTATTCTGAAAGATGATCTAAGTCGGCATGTTTACTTAATTTTAGGGTATCTATAATAAAATGGTTGTAAAGGCTGAATTCAATTACAGTATATTTTTACGCAATCCGATGAAAGACTGAAGTAGGTATTGCGTTTATGTAAATACCTAGTTAACTTTTAGAATTAGGTCAAGATTACAATAAAATTGAAATAAACTGAGCTTAAAGCTAGTATCTTTACTTCGAGAGTCCATAAAAGAATGGGTGCTGACTAGAGGTGTGTAACTCATAAAAAATACCCGAGCTGCAGAACAGCTCACGGCTCAGGTGTGTGAGCCGGTTCAATGACTCAGCTCGCAGATCAGCTCAATGTACCTATAGTCCACGATACGCGCGCGTGCGCTCACTGCGTACCGCGCGTCGAATTGAGCCGACTGAGCCGCCGCGATTCATTCGACTCCGCCGAGCGACTCTTTTCATACTTTAGAGTTGTTTTTTTTTTACATGATCTGATCTGAGATTTATGGTACATAGGTATTTAATTATTGAATGTAATTATTATTTAAATGTTTTAGAACGAAATAATGATTCGTAGATTAGAATTACAAGAATATAATCTATGGAGGGAGTCGCAGATACAATAGGAGTTGGATTGAGCCGTGAACTAGTCATTATGTTGTTTAGCTGTAGCTCAGTGGCTCAACCCCGAGTGATCTGATTCATTGAGCTGGTTCAGAGCTGAGTTACACACCTCTAGTGCTGACAGCGAGCTGAATTTCATATTTGGAAAATGAGTAGGTTTTCTTGAAAGACACGGCCTTGGAAGTATTACTGTTTTGACGGTGAAATCATAGACACCCTTATGTTTTTAGTGCAAACAGTGACTAATAGAAGCTAAAAACGATTCTATTTTGTTTATAGTAACAACCAATTAACGTTAGTAACTATACATACGTTCGCACATTTATGTAAAAAACAATTTACTCCGCAAACAAAAGGTTGTATAGTTATTGTAAAACTTTGGGTCAGCGACCTATAGTAATTGGAGCATCCAAACAAAAACCTTTACTGTACTATACCCTGCGGAGTCAATGACCAGCTCACAGATCTTTCTCGACAATTCAACGTGGAAACAAAACAATGCTATAACAGAGATATCACTTGTGAAATTACTTTTAACAAGAGCACTAGGTAAGGATCCAAATAAATATTTGCTGCTAGCTTATACGATAGAGTATTTTTGTTTACACAGCTAAAATAACGCATTCGAGTTGACGTCATAAAGCAAACGGTCACTGGGACGCCAAACCTGAATGTCACTTTTGTAGATTGTTGACCAGTAAAGTGATTGAGAGAATAAGGGCCTTCTCACACTTAGCTGCTCAAGTGAAACTATTACTAATTCGAATTACAAACCAGTCACTATACATGGTAGCAGTAGTATTTGACAGTAGCAGTAGCAGTAGTAGTTGACGGGCCAGGTGGCGCAGTTGGTTAAGATTCACCTTACGCGCCGCAGGTCGTGGGTTCGATTCCCACACAGGACATGCATTTGTGTGCATGAACATGTCTGTATGTCTTGAGTCTGGGTGTAATTATGTATATTAAGTATGTATTTACAAACAAAAAGTAGTATATGTATTATATCATGCAGTTATCTGGTTTCCATAGTACAAGCTCTGCTTAGTTTGGGATCAGATGACCGTGTGTGAGGAATGTCCCAGGATATTTATTATTATTATTATTTCCATGGAGATTCTCACATGCTGCTATCGAATAGTAAGGCGCCGATTCCTAAGCGAGCGGTCTAGAGTTCTGCGTTCAGCTGATAATGGGACCAAACAGGAAGGATACCCTTCAAACAAAAAAAGAATATTCCAAATCCACATACATAAAACATTATTAATACATAATTGTGTTCGTATTGTGAAGTAGAAGCAGAAAAGAA
Organism: Achlya flavicornis; assembly: GCA_947623365.1. NCBI lineage: Eukaryota > Metazoa > Arthropoda > Insecta > Lepidoptera > Drepanidae > Achlya > Achlya flavicornis. The sequence goes on from OX392474.1 coordinate 4,393,631, forward strand.
AAAAAAAACGAAAAAATTTTTTTTTTTTCTTCAAAGTTCAGCTTGTGGTTCCGGCGTGGTTTCAGCGTTTTTCTCTAAAACCTATAGTTCAGAAGTTGCCCTTACTGGCTGGAAAAAAAACCCTGTATAGATAATATCCTTTCTACTTTGGTTCCCATTATGGTTTATCTTAAGACCTTGGTAATATGTAATAGATCCCCTACTCGATGGACGGATCAACTACGGGAAAAAGGTGCCAGATTCTACGACGTGGTCCAGTTAGCCACCAACAGAAGTCGCTGGAGGCAAGCCGCCCACGCTCTATCAAAGACGTCCGGTGATCACGATCTTCAGCCATGAAGAAACGACCACAGAGAGAGAGAGAGAATATGTACGCTATTGTTTGCCATCTCAGGACTTCATTGTGAATATTATGTAATAGGGCTTTGCATAGAAGCTATAGCCATAGCACAGAGTTAATAATCTACGTACAAGAAATATGGTCGACATCGCGTGAGTGATAGATATCCGTAGTCTATGACTAAGGATTTCAGGTTCAAATTAAGGAACTATACAATTTCAAAATCTAAAGCTCTTTTTAGAACCCACATTAACTGATACTGACCCAGAATGTAATTGGCTTCAATTGATTTATCTCAAAAGCGAAAACAAAACAGCCTTAAAGTCAAGGTTTATCCTTGACTTTAGATACGTGAGGAATTAAAACAAGATTTACGGGATAGTGGGAAGTGTTATTATTGAATTGGATTAAGTGCAAAGAGGGGGTACTAGAGGCAAACCCCATCTTGCCCGAGAGAGGGGGCAAAATGGGGAGATCTAACCTTTTCTAATTTTTGTCCATTTTCTATTTAATTACGTAACATATGTTCCTAATTGGAAGACTGATTACCAAAGTTGATTAAGAAAATAAAAAAAACATGTTAGTTTTATTGAGTTTCAAACGTTAAGGCCCAGATTCCTCTCCAGCAGATTTCAGTTTTCACCCTTGCGCCACATTTTCACATAATATTAGCGGAAATTACCGGAACTAAGCAAACAAAAAATACTAGCTCCCTCTATTTAGAAGTGCGTCATTGCAAGCAAACAATTCAACGTGACAAACCGCCATCTATACATTTCCGCGAGAACGAAGCTGTTTGAATTGGACACAGTAAAAATGTTAACAGTAGACAAACTGCAGACTAACATTTAAAAATATAAATTTTGAAATACCTTAAAAAAAACTTTTGACGGGCTAGTTGGTGTAGTTTGTTAAGATTCCACAACGCCGCCGATTGTATGTTCGATTCCCACCAAGGATATGCATCTGTGTGCATGAACATGTTTGCATGTCCCGAGTCAGGGTGTAATTATGTATATTAAGTACTAGCGACCCGTCCCGGCTTCGCACGGGTACAATGTCATAATGTGGTGACAATGGAGCAATTTGCGCGGCAGCCCACGCCACCCGGTCACGGTATCGCGTATAAAAAGTGTGGCCGAATGGCCTCACTTGAACGGAACTTGAACGGAACATAGTTGTGACGTATGGGGTCTTTTTTATACGTAGTAATAATTTTCTATCTGATGGTTAAAACTGCATCGAAATCCGTTGCGTGGTTTAGAGTTAGCGGATAAACAGAGACACAAGCTGACGCGGAAAACGACTTCTTTTCATACTATTTAGTGATGTATTTACAAGCTCTGCTTAGTTTGGGATAAGATAAGATATTTATTTTTAAAACTGGATACTTATACAAATACGCAATACTAAATACAATTTGGGTTCTATAAATTCGGAGAATACAGGCTGTGACAAATGGACAGACAGGAGAGGACCTCAATCGAGATATTAGATGTTATTTGACAAATAAACAGGTTTATACAATAATTGTAGAATTTCTCCATAAAATGCCCTCTTTACTTTACCTAACATTTTTATTCATCATTATCATATCAACCTTAGGATATCCACTGCTGAACATAGGCCTCCCCCATTAACTTCCACTTCAAGTGGTTTCGGGCCGCTTGAATCCAGCAGCGCCCAGTAACTCTGACCAGGTCGACGGTCCACCTGGTGGGACATCCACGTACGGTGTCCCCCCCTTCCAGTACGTGGCCGCCACTCGAGAACCTTCCATCCCCATCGGTTATCGGTTCTTCGAGCGATGTGGCCTGCCCATTGCCACATCAACATACGAACTCTACGAGCTATATTAGCGATGGGCGATTGTTCAAAAAAAAGTAATCGAAAGAATCGACAATTGTAAAACTGTACATTCGATTGTCGATTCATTCGTTCTAACAAATAAACAATCGAATAACAATCGACCTTTCGAATGAAAATTGACGCACGCCACGCAGGTTGCAATATCGACGGGTGAGCGCGGGGGCGAATAGATTCATTCATTCGGCGGGCGGACAGCCAGCGCACGGCACAGGCCACGCGCGGTGCCGCACGAAGCGTATTACTACTTTACTTACTATTAATACTTTGGCGCCCCCGTATTTCCAGCTGGCAGCCACAGGTAGGAACACCGTAGGGTTTTAGTCAGTAAGAGTCTGACATAACCCGACCACTCCCCCCGGAGTTCCCGGGTATCCATGAGGATTTCCCCACGTAAAAAAAAAAAAAAAAGTATACATACTCGTCTACAACTTCGAGAGCAGTGTTCCCAACAATCACGGGTATTGGCGGAATATGAATATTAGACATAATTTTTGTCTTGTATATATTCATCTTGACCTGTTGGGAAACTATCTTGATATCATTGAGTATGATGTTCAAAGCTTCCAGCGATTCCCGCTATTATGACTATATCGTCGGCAAGTCGAAGGTGAGAGGTGTGTTCACCGTTAATGTTGATGCCATAAAACTTCCAGTTCAAGAGATTGAACACAGTATATGTATGTGATCTATGGTACTAAAGCCTTTACGGAAACCAGCTTGTTCGGGAGGCTGGAAGTATTCAAACCTGCGTGCAAGACCATTCGTAATGACTCCCGAAAACAACTTATAAACGTGGCTTAGGAAGGATATCGGGCGGTAGTTCTTCAATAGGGCCTAATCGTCTTTTTTGAAGAAGAGCACCACCATATTTCCTCTCCATACTTCTGGTGTTATACCTACAGGGCATGAATCTCGGAATATCGGATCATCGCTATATCGGAATTCTGATATTACAATTTACAATCCGATACTGAGTAGTAGAACATCGAACAATTAACCCAAAGAAGCATAATGACTGACTTGATTTTGCTTGGAATCTATTCCGCCAATTTGCCACCATTGACAATGCGCTCTGATTGTCCAAGTCAAGAACACACGATGAAGTGATTGGTCCTTACAGTTCAAAATCAGTGACAAATCACTGACTAGTTTCGGAATCAGATTGCTCGGTATACATACTCTAAGGGTTGTTCCTCGATGTAGTAGAAACTTAGTCAACGTAAGATGTGTAATATTTTCCTTACTGGTACTAATTTTACTGTGCCATTGACACTTCACGACTACGCGACTGGAACACAATAATACAATGAATATAAAGGTATATCAGCTCGACTCGATGACTACAGATGACTCGATGACCGCAGTAGTGACTGGCACGCCCGCCCCGACTTCGGGGCACCTACTGTTACCAGTATCAGTCAACCTACCTTCAATACCTTTTCTTTGATCTCAAAATAAACAACATTGAATGAGGTGTTATTTAATCAGGTAAGTAACTAAATAGATAATTGCTCATTAAAAACAATATGTATTGCTGATTTTTCATTTTGTATGATTTGAAATAAAAAAAAAACACTTTCCGGGATTTGAATCATCACCTCCTTCAGTCGGCGCCTACATTAATAACCCGCACTTTAGCCCCCTAGACTATCCAAGCCATACCCTTCATAGACGAAAATAAGTATTAGTCTCTGTCAGTACCACGACATGGCTCGATGACAATTTTCAAAAGTATCAATCATAACAGATTTTATTTTATATATTTTTATTCATAACAAGCAAATAAAAGGCTCAATTGCCTTAATTTGACTAGCATGCATTTCCAGTGCCTTCTGAAGATAATTTGATATGATTTTTTACTCATTTGAGAGGGTTTTATTTTTGTGAAAATTCTGAAAGAAAATGACACAGGTCCATCTAGCAACGCGGATCGCCGCGGAATGCGAGTGAGCGCGAAGTAAAATACGTGAGTTGCAGGACAATAGAGTGCGGTATGATGTTGATGGTGCTCGGATTGAATTTGACGTAAGCGACTTTTTTAAAAATCATTATTATGAAAAACTGAATAGCTAATTCAAAAAACTAATTTTTTTTTCTTATGATATGTACCTACTTAATCGATGAAAAAAATCGTATCAAAATACCTTCAGGCGTTGGATATATTTGGGAATTTCTTGATTTTTAGAGGTATGTTTGACATTTTTTTTTATCGAGGATTTTAATTGAAATCGTGTTTTCGGCTCGGGCGATGTGTTTGTTATATCCTTAAGTATCATATATTTCAATTTCAACACCGTTGAGTTAGCAGGTTTCATATAATTTGGGCAGCAATGTAGTGTATTTTGCCCAAGTCTGCCCCCGTCTTGCCCCCCTATTTCCTACAGATTTGGCTTACTTATGATTTTATTATATGTACTTATAGATAATATACTTATTATATTATATCCTCATCACTTCAATCACTAATTTTGTCGACAATTGACTAAATTTATCGTTAATCAAATAACGATAATTATACTAACAGTTGGTAATCAGTTTAGCTTCTTTAGATGATGTATTTTTCTATAATACACATATACATACCTACCTGCTAAGCTACTACATTTAGTGCAGTGTCTGCGAATGTCAAAATGAATGCTGCCGTCGCGGGAATATTATGAATGTGTATGGACACAAGTTCTCACGAGCAATTCGGTATCACTTCGGTATATTATAATTATTATCTAGCTCATCCTCAGTTTTCATCTCAATGCTTATTCTTTAGATTTTTTATCTTTACCTGACTATAGCTTATTATCTACTAAAATTACGGCAGTGGCCAAAATGAATGCTGCCGAACGCGGGAATATGGTGAATTTGTATGAACACAAGTTCTCACGAGCAATTCGGTATATTATGTAAGATACGATCACACTCAGTTTTCATCTCAAAAAAACTGAGCCATTAACCTAGAAGAATATTCTTTAGATTATCATCTTTACCTACTCTTTACGGCGGACAGTCTTGCGATTGTCTACAATCATACTTTGAATGAATTACGGAGATCAAAGCTACTAATACAAGCACAGTAAACCGATGTTTGTACAATCTCGTAATAATAAACCGCATTATTCCCACAGATTTAGTACGGGGTATTACAGTTTTGCCGTTCATTAGACAGATGAATGACCACGTATTTCTCAAAGTACAATCGGTATAAGAGGAATGAGTAGTTGTTGTCTGCGAATTAAAATACTATTTCACTTCCAACATTGACAAATACACCGATCTGTAAACGTCTCAATGGAATTCAACGCTGCACGAACGAGACACACGGCTTTTCTCGACTGTCAACATAATTGAAGTCTTAATTTTTTATAAAATATCATGTACTTTACGTGTTTTTTTTGTGTTTTTGAGATTAATTTACAACGGTGACCTTATTTAGTCTTTTCGTAAAAATCTTGCACATCTTGAGAAAAATATAATGAAAAATTACACTTTCTGCCGAGTTAACAATTAGGTAAATTCAATATAAAAATATCCTGAATGACTATATTTTTAAAAATTGGAAAAATTAATGAAATACACATTTTTTTATTCCCTCCGTTATTAGTCCCAGTTGTATGTAAATTATAGTAAGTCGGGAAAAGCGAGTCCCTAGCTAAGTCGAGCGGGATAATCTTACAAATTTGTTGTCCTCATGGGACCCTAACCTGTTTCCGCAAATTAATCCGTAATTGATAATTTATTGCGGACAGAAATATACGATCCTTTACGATATGTACCGATATTGTTTTGAAACTTGGATAAAGTACACTATAAATAACTATTCAGCTAAATTGTTTATTAACCACCATAGTCATATAAAGAGCAGTTTTTGTTGTTTGTACTTTTTTTAATTCTCTTATTATCAGTAAAGCTAGATCCCATGGTGTCATGTTTTTAAAGTATAATTGTGATTTCTTTTATAATGGTGCGTCCATGCTTGGCGAATCGAGCACGAGCCGGGCTACGAACGAGGACACTGCGAGCACGATTCGCGTAGCGTGAATGAGCTCGCGAGCCTCGAACGAGCGCGATTGTCAGTTTTTTCACGAACAAAGGGATTCGCATCGTGCTCGTTGTAGGTTCGTTCGTGGCTCGGCTCGAGCTCGATTCGCGTAGAATGGACGCACCATAATACCTCAATAACCTAATGGTGTGTCCATGCTACGCGAACCGAGCACGAGCCGAACCACGAACGAACAGAATTCGTTCGTTGCTCGCGATGTCAAGTGTGGACGTTACAACGAGCGCGATGCGAATCCCTATGTTCGTGAAAAAACTGACAATCGGGCGGAGCGCAGTCGAGCGCGAGACGAATGCTCGTTCGAGGCTTGCAAGTACAATTTTAGGTTTAGGTTTTAAACTGCATTATGCGCAGTCACAGTGATTAGTAAGCAAGGCCTCAGAAATTTTGAGACCTTAATTTAAACAAAGATAAAAAATACAGATACAGATTTCTTTTATCATCAAATGTTATTATCTGTTTCTCTCTTACTATTTTTGAATTCTAGTCATGAATATGTAGTAAGTATCAGAGTTTCAGCTCATTTCACTAAAGACTTTTTAAAAGATTATCTTAGATAGAAAATTGTCTTCTTAAACAAAAAGAATATTTATTCAGTCCCTTCCGCCAACATGAAAGTAATATCAAAGGTATCTAAGACTGGTCTCGGTAAATTAACTTCTAACCGAAAAGAGCGCCGTCTACAAATAAATGTATAACGTTTGTGTAATAAATATTGAACAATTTAGTACAGCTTATGCTTCTACTAATCGAGACGCACCGCGTGATCTCTACGAGCACCTTCTCCATCAGATGATTACCTAGACTTAGATTTTCAAATAAGTTGGATGAAACCAAATTTTGAAAATAGTTCCGGATAAAGTATTATGGATGTTTCTCCTTATATGAACTGTTAACCTTACCATAATTACTGAAAAGAAAATCGGTTTGAACAAGCTAAATCTTTATTTACACCGTTGATAAACTTGGTAAATACACAATTAATTAAAAAAATACTTTCTCCAATGGCCACCGTTGTTACGATCTCCCTTTTTGGTGTTGCCATTCCTCGATATCCAAATCCACCATATTAAAATAAACTGTTTTACATTTTCAGAATAAATAATACTAATAACTAATTATAATTAATCAATATTCAATGGTATGAAATTAAATAATATTAAAGTAATATAATGTTAATGCTAACAGACGGCCGTCCTGTTTAACGGAATGTCCCTGTTCCGTTTCGGCCATTCGTATACTGTATGTCTCTATACAAATAATTACTATTCTAAATTACAACACATTGTCAACAATGGTAGGTTTCTAATAATATTATTCAGCGAAATAAATATATAATAAAGATTACGTTAATAAATTATCATTAACAATTATATAAATCAATATACATATTATTATTTAAACATAAATTTAAGATCATCTTAAGTTCTTCTTGTCGATTTCAGTAGACAATTAGACATTATTGTTTTTAATTATTCTTCTTTGAATAACCTCAAGATATTTATTAGCTGATTCGTGGAACATCTCTGGAAATAAAGTGTAATTCATTAGTTTTAATCAAACTGTGTTCACTTCATCTTACGATTAAAATAAAATATCATCATAAGTTCTTCTTGTCGATATCAATAGACATAATTAGATATTATTATTTATGTTTTTACTGCCATCCATTATCGATTTCCTTCTTTGAACCTCAAGATATTAACTAGCTGATTCGTGGAACATCTGTGGAAATAAAGTGTAATTCATTAGTTTTAATCAAACTGTCTTCACATCATCTTACGATTAGTTTTAATTTTTGTAGTTGTATGCGTTGTATGTCTAATACATTTTGCATTATGTGATATCACCATGTTTTATCATTTTATACTATACTAGAGGTCGCCATGAGTCGAAATTCGACTATATTCTTAAAATTGAATAAATAAATAAATGTTAGCTATGAAAGATCTTACAATCCTCCGTGCGCGCAATATCCCTAAAAAGGGAGCGAAAGATTTTGCTTCAAGTATTAATTGTAGATAACATAACAAATAAGCCTTTAAAAGAAGATGATCATGGCAATGATAAGCAACATATTTCATCGTCTTTATGTTACTTACTTACAGCGATCATGCACAGCGGCCTGTTTTACTTACGAGGTTTTAGTGATCACCGCATACAGCGGCATGTTTCACTTAGGAGTTTTTGGTGATCACTGCATACAGCATCATGTTTCACTTACGAAATCTTAGTGATCACTGCATATAGGAGCAAGTTTCACTTACGAGTTGTTAGTGATCACCGCATACAGCATCATGTTTCACTTACGAAATCTTAGTGATCACTGCATATAGGAGCAAGTTTCACTTACGAGTTGTTAGTGATCACCGCATATAGCAGCATGTTTCACTTACGAGTTTTTAGTGATCACCGCATATAGCAGCATATTTCACTTACGAGTTGTTAGTGATCACCTCATACAGCGGCATGTTTCACTTAGGAGTTTTTGGTGATCACTGCATACAGCATCATGTTTCACTTACGAAATCTTAGTGATCACTGCATATAGCAGCATGTTTCACTTACGAGTTGTTAGTGATCACCGCATATAGCAGCATCTTTCACTTACGAGTTGTTAGTGATCACCGCATATAGCAGCATGTTTCACTTACAAGTTGTTAGTGATCACCGCATACAGCAGCATGTTTCACTTACGAGTTGTTAGTGATCACCTCATACAGCGGCATGTTTCACTTTTTCACTTACGAAATCTTAGTGATCACTGCATATAGCAGCATGTTTCACTTACGAGTTGTTAGTGATCACCGCATATAGCAGCATGTTTCACTTACGAGTTTTTAGTGATCACCGCATATAGCAGCATGTTTCACTTACAAGTTGTTAGTGATCACCGCATACAGCAGCATGTTTCACTTGGGATGTTTTAGTTATCACCGCATACAGCAGCATGTTTCACTTAGGAGGTTTTAGTGATCACCGCATTTAGCAGCATGTTTCACTTAGGATGTTTTTAGTGATCACCGCATGTAGCAGCATGATTCACTTACGAGTTCTTAGTGATCACCGCATACAGCAGCATGTTTCACTTAGGAGGTTTTAGTGATCACCGCATATAGCAGCATGTTTTACTTAGGAGGTTTTAGTGATCACCGCATATAGCAGCATGTTTCACTTAGAATGTTTTAGTGATCACCGCATACAGCAGCATGTTTCACTTATGAGGTTTTAGTGATCACCGCATATAGCAGCATATTTCACTTACGAGTTTTTAGTGATCACCGCATATAGCAGCATGTTTCACTTACGTGTTTTTAGTGATCACCGCATATAGCAGCATGTTTCACTTACGAGTTGTTAATGATCGCCGCATATAGCAGCATGTTTCACTTAGGAGTTGTTAGTGATCACCGCATATAGCAGTATGTTTCACTTACGAGTTGTTAGTGATCACCGCATATAGCAGCATGTTTCACTTAGGAGTTTTTAGTGATCACTGCATATAGCAGCATGTTTCACTTACGAGTTGTTAGTGATCACCGCATATAGCAGCATGTTTCACTTAGGAGTTTTCATGGGTATACCTGAATCATCAATTTAATTATTCAAATATTACCATCTTAACACTCAAACGTGCGCAAGCTCAAGTACTCAAGCGCTCGTGGTGTACTGTGGTGGTATAGCATGATTACCCATTCTTAATCGATCGGCACAGTCAAGCCACGTCCGTCGCGGTCGGCACCTGGATGGGCGACCGCCCAGTGGCATTTCAAATCGAGCGTTTCCGTGCTTCGGAAGGCACGTAAAGCCTTTGGTCCCGGCTATCACTCAATTGTGACAGTCGCTAGTTGGAGGCCCTCTAGGCGGCTTGAAAATTTCAACAGTAGGTTCACAACTAGCCTGCCTCCACCGATCCGCAGCGGGCACGCGCGGTGGAGCATCTGCCCATTCCCTTTCACCCTGATTTGTGAAAGGAGGCCTCCGCTCAGCAGCGGAACACTATAGGCCGATGATGATGATGACTCAAACATGATTTTTATCATGTATTGTAAAGCCTTGAGTACCTAGTATCTAAGCAGCAATGTAATTTCTGGCCAATTTGATGACCTGTAACATTGACTGTAGCAACAAGGATTATCGCTTTCGCGGACAAGTGCCACGCGATGGCACAAAGGCAAACTGCAGCAGCGCCTACCATCCATAGGCTTAAGTGTTTTATACTATCAAAAATTGTTTTATTATTTATCTATGGGCCACAAGTAGCCTGATAATAACGATTTATTATTATCATTATTTATTATTATTTTTAAGTATGAACTTATTTAGTATACTCTTAAAATGTCTTATTATCAACTTGAGAGTTATCATCAAAATCACTCGCATTAAGTTTGTTTGTTTTCATTGTCACTTTTGAAAGATATAGTAGTTATCCACTTCTTTAAAGAATTGGCAGGATAAATATTTAGTAGCAGGATACCTCGTATCGGTTATTTTTAAGGACAGCGCTTATCCAGAAAGTTCCTGTTTTTTTTTTTCTCTTACCCTTTGGGTGTATATGTGTGTGATAATTCGTGAACATAACAAAACCATCTAATTCAAAGAAAAGTAAATTTTCATGGCACGTTGATTTGTTACCAATATTATCTGCAGCTAAACTACGTACCTACTGCATCTCTTGCAGAATCAACAAAAGAGTAATCCATTCAGTTCAGGCAGGTAAGTCACCTATACACGTTAAGTTCATACAGTTGAATTTACCACCGGTTCGGAATACTTAAAATGAGACGACTCCGGCAAGTAGCCCAGCAAGGCATTATTTACTTTGGTGGATCATTTCTTCCATATCACAGTAATTATTCCAAAAACATAATGCTTACTTATACAATTGTCACTCAGCCATGGGGACGCAAGCACAGAGGAAAGCCACACACAACCACACATTCCCGTCCCCCACGCAATGAACCATCCCGTAGTAGGCTTTGTCAGTTAACCTCTATTTTATACAATCTTTGAATTTACTATAAAACATTTTAGTTACCTCAACTTGGATTCTACTATAGAATCGAACGCAATTCCCGAGAAAAGCCTTATTAGTTTTACATAACCTGGATCTAGGTGTCACAATTTTATCTTAACTTTTTTTCGGACACGCTAAAGTTAAAACTTAAATTCCTTAAATCGATTTCGTAGTGATTCGCGACGACCCAAACAATATATTGCGCGAATTGCACTTTTCTGCAGAAGAAATATAGTTTCAAAGTCAGCAGCTGAGCTCCACAACCGGAGACTGCAGAACATTACACTATGGAAATAAGCAGAGTAAACTATCCTAGCTGTAGCCACATCCGTAATTTGTCCAGTTTTTCTAACCGCAAATGTGGTGGAAATTAATTTTCTAGTTAATCTTTGTATATGAGGACCCCATTGTATTTTGCTGTATAGTATTACGCCGAGAAAAGCTATCTTATCCACAAGTTCAAGTCTTTTACCGTCGACTGAGTGCTAGCGTCAACAACATTTGGGGAGAGAAAATCTTATGCATTTAGTTTTACAGCAATTAAGCAAAATACTAGTGGTGGCAAAACATTTTGATATAGCTGGTAAGGTGTCATTGAGCAGCGTAAGGTCTGTATATTTTCTATTGACATTAAAAATTAAAGAGGTATCATCAGAAAATACAACTATATCGGACCATTAATTTACCATATAGGGCATATCATTATTATATATCAAAAACGCCGCCTAAAATTGATCCTTGTGGTACGCCCGTTTTCACTGAAGACCCTAAGGACATAGTACTGCTTTTGGTTATAGGTAAGATGATATTAAGATCAAGTGCCACTCAACAAACTTCATGGTCTTGAAGTTTTAAAACTAGGCTGTGATGATGTACGCAATAAAATGCCTTGGAGAGATCACAAAATAAGCCAAACGCAATCTGTGAATTCTTCCAGGCCTCAAAAATATGCTTTAAAAGTTTGGCACCAGTCGTTGATCGGTCTTTTGTAAATCCAAACTGGTGATCCTATAAATTCTGATTATTGGTAAAATGAGCCAATAATAGATTTACCATAACTTTCTCAAAGATTTTGAAGAACAGGAGTAGATCAATAATTGGAAGGTTATTTTTTTTTTTTTTTGCAACCAGATTTAAATATTGTAATGATGTTACTGTTTCATCAAAGTGGGGAACCATTAACAATAGCTCCTAAAATAGGTGCAATACTAGTGATAATTGGTAAATGACTTTAACTGATAAGCCCCATAGGTCTTCTGTATTTTTTTTTTTTATTTCAGCTGTAGTTACTTCAAATTTATCCGAGATCAAATTTATCATTAATGTTATGGTTGATTGTGTCATCTTCTTTTTTTTTATTTTGAACAGTCTCTGTATTTATAATTTTCCAGACAATTATAATTTTATTAGTTGAATCATGAGTTGTATCAATAATTTAAACATTTTTGAATAATTGATGAAACATATGCATGAAACTCTTAGTTATATTTGTACGTAGTATTTACATACTCTGAGGTTATATGAATATGTTTTTATTATATATATTTTTTTTTTTTTACGATAGAATTCATACATGTTGTCACCACACCACTCAATCTTACCCCTTTAGTGTCCCAGTCACAGGACATTAACTTATTAGTTACCTTCGTAGATTTAATCGTGCAATGTTTATTAAATCCTTTACAAATCTCAGTAGATTTTACAGTTACAGTAGTATACAGTTTCATAGGTAATGATTAAACTAGGATTATAGATTCGAAATGAGTAGGGTGACTGCTATAGTAATTGGCCACCCCATAGTAATTGGCCACTCATGACAAAATAGAAAAAAACAAGGTAATGGAAGCATGCACGTGATTGAAAAAGACAAAAAGTATTCCTATATCTATCATACTTTCATTTTAGTTCATAAAATTTGACCTAGATGGCATTAACTGGATTGGAGAGGTCAGTTTCCAAAAGATTAGAAAAAAATGGGTGGTTTGTTAAGAAAAAAATAAGGTAAGAGTCTTCGAAAAACTTGATTTGATAAGTAGCTTATTTTTGTAATGCTTGATTATTTTATGTTTCTGTTGGCATATTATGTAAAGCTTAATTCAGTGCTATTTAAAAGGTTTTAAACATATAATAAGCTAAAAAAAAATTACCGGCTAATAACTAAATATAAATTTGGTTAAATTCAGTTATTGGCATACCCCGGCCAATTACTCATTTTCTATTTTATGTATTTTCAAAGCAGATTCAACTTTATAAAGGTAAAATATACGGTGCATAAAAATCCTACAGTTCTCAGATCAATATTTCAGTTATTAGCCGGGGGGGGCCAATAACTGAAAAGTAAAGTGGCCAATTACTGAATATATTATTTTAAAATTCTTTCAGACTGTTTCAACATGCCAAAAATACCGCAATACAGAAAAATAACTATTAGGAAAAGCTCTAGAAGACGTAGGGCGAGGTATATCAGTTCGGACAGCCGCCAAAAAGTATCGTATACCTAGAGAAAATGTTCAATTTAAATTGAATCGCCCGTATAGCAAAAGCAAATCTGGACCAAAAAAGCAAGCAATTTTTACCTGGCTAGAGAAGAATAAAAGCAGCTAGAAGAATGGCTGTGCGAAATAGGGAAAAGAGGCTTTCTAGGGATGCAGAAGATATTCAAGTTTTTGTCCAAAACTTTCTGAATAAAAGCCCCAGAAAAACTCCCTTCAGTCAAAACCGACCTGGAATAGGATAGTTTAAAAGATTTTCTTCACAAAGCAGGCGAAGGTGTTACGCAGGCTAATTCGACATCAGAAACTGGTTTAGTCAAGTCATGGATCAGCATGAGTAAGGTAAACGTAATATTCAGAGGCTACCTTACCACATATCAGAACCAGAGTATCAAAAGATTCTGGAGGACAAATCCAACGAAAAGTAGAGACTAGAAGAAGAACAAAAAACAAAAAGAATTGAGAAAGTGCAAAAAAAATAAGAAAATGAGAAAATTAGAGGAAATTAAGACAAGAAAGTTGGAAAAGAATAGAAAAATGTGATCTACTTCTTCTGTAGTGTGTGTAAAAGCGGAGTAAAAAAGAGTTTTTAAATTAAGATACGAATGTGGCCAAGTTTTTCACAATTCATACATTCGTAAATCTCATCTTATGCATATACCTCAGGATTAAATTGACAATTTCTTATGCCACAACTGCTTTTGTATGGAAAATGATGACAGTCATTCTGATGACGAAAAAAGTGAAAATGACTAAGAAAATGGGGATTTTTTTACACAGGACAGAAAGAATATGGTTTTAGCTATGTCAAATTTTAATTTAGACTTAACAAAAGTTAATAATTTAATAACATTTTGATTTTAAATTGTTTGGCTAATAACTGTATCCTGATATGACAATTACTGTAATTTCGTGGCCAATTACTAAATTTCATAGGTGATTGAATTTGGTAAACCTTTTTATTAAATAAATATGTGTTTTTAGTGATACCTGTTTTATTTCCTGTGACCTTATTAAATTCACTTTCAATTGGTATATTACAAGTGTATGTATCTTTATTACTTTATTTTTTATAGGGGCTATAAGATAAATTTCAGCTTAAGTGGCCAATAACTATAGCAGTCACCCTAATAAGATTTAATTCCAAATGATTATAAATTTTCTCTAACTTGTACTTAGTGGTTGGTCTAAATTGCCTTACTTCAGATAATATTTGGCACTTAATCTTCTCCAAAATACTCTCATTTGTAATAATGTTCTCAATGGACGATTTGAATACTTTACTAAGAATTTATTCTATTATAGAACATAGAACTTATAATATTATAAATGCGAAAGTGAGTTCGTCTGCCTGTCCGTCACGACCCAACGCCGCAACTACTCAACGGATCATCATGAAATTTGGCATGCAGACAGCCTATGGTATGGAAAAGGACATATGCTACTTCCCATCGAATAACTTTTATAGAATAAAACAATGAAAGCCAGCAGCCTTAGGTTCTCATCCATATACGATGATGGAAAGTTCAATCTCTGTACATGTCAGCTCACAGACACAGAATTACTACATATATATCTGTACGATTTTAAAATTGTATGTTGCTGTTAGATAAAATAATAGATCCACTACCATTGGCAGCCCCTCTGATGAACGCATTAGCGACCGTGAAATTGTTAACATTAAAATGAAACCAAATAAAAACAATAATAAAATATAAACTTGGATTTTATCCATCAAAAGTTCGATATATATCGCCAGAAAAGCGATTTATGTTCTGACGCAATAAGATAATATTTTGTCTAGGCTTCTTTTTTTTGTTTTGTTTTAAACTTTATGTTTAAAGTATTAATCACAATATTATTAGGAGTTACTAGGTAATATTGTTTTGTCACTTTACCTAATGTTTTTAATATTTACTATAACACTGTCAATATTGTAAGCTATCAATGTAGCAATCGAATAGTGATCGAAGATCCCCTGAATTATACAGCAACTGACCAGTTTTTGTTGACCAATTAATACTAAATGTGTATTATTATTCTAGGCTAGTTATAAACTTTAAACTATTATATAATTATGGTGTTTACTTAATTATTACTAATGTATCTATCAATATTTCTGTGCCCTACAGGGTCCATGTGAACTATTAAATATTGTTTTACATCTTTTATACACATGTGATGCCATAAAGTAAATAAATAATTTAATTTGTACACGGCATCGCGAATACTGTTTCTTGCAAATTTTAAATCTATGACATCTTCCAAAATACAATGTCAGCATTGAAAGCGCAAAACATTCCATGTGTTTACGAAACATCGACAACCCGCTCCGCATATATAACATGCATGTTTTTAATCCTTCCTTGAAAAAATATCCAAATGATAGTGAAAACCGCATCAAATTCGTTTTGTGTTTTAGAAGGAGTTAGCGGACAAAGAGACAGACAGACAGACGCGAAGAGCGACCCTGCCCCTCACCATATAGTGAAGTATTCTTCGAAAGACTCTTCTCTTTGGCTTTTAGGAACTATAATATTATTATTTTAAAAGTAGGTAGGTATTTCCAAGTATCATTCGATTTTTGTCAAGACATATAAGCATATAAGCAAGGAATATTATTTTCATCATTAGCTTACGATTATAGACGATTGTACATATTTAATTTCCTGGATATGATATATTATTACAATACAGCGGGTATTGTATTGTACAGCAGGTTAATTGTGTATTAGGTATTAAAGATACCTCTAGTTATTTCACTAATTATTATTCATTGTTACTTGAATAATCCATAATATATTACGTTTTTGCTTTTAATGTTGCTATAAGTGCTTTTTTATAAATGTAGTATGGTTCTCTTACAAAACTTTTATTTAAGTACATAAGCAACTGTGTACTTAAGATATATCTAAGAATAAATGTAGTGTAGTAATATTAAGAATTTATTTGTTAGCGGCATCGTACTACTAACCAGCCATAGTTGATTATTCGTCACGAACAAGACACACAAAATAGAAAATAACAAAAGTACATACCGGTGAGCTGATTTCTTAATCCCGCACTTCTGAAATGTTAACCTTACCATAATTACTGAAAAGAAAATCGGTTTGAACAAGCTAAATCTTTATTTACACCGTTGATAAACTTGGTAAATACACAATTAATTAAAAAAATACTTTCTCCAATGGCCACCGTTGTTACGATCTCCCTTTTTGGTGTTGCCATTCCTCGATATCCAAATCCACCATATTAAAATAAACTGTTTTACATTTTCAGAATAAATAATACTAATAACTAATTATAATTAATCAATATTCAATGGTATGAAATTAAATAATATTAAAGTAATATAATGTTAATGCTAACAGAACCCTTATTTTTCATGTGACACATAAGAGTTTTGCTCTGTCTGTTACACTATGTCTATCCGTCCGTTCGAGGGTCCGTTGTAGGTATTTGTGGTTATTGCTTTGGGTACATATATCTTGGAATTATAATATACTGTTGTGAAATAAAATTAAAGAAATAAATTACAAGTATAGGTATTTACGACAAAACATCATAGATTACAAATTGAATACAAAGATTATTTTCTAAAAGAGTATATTCTACACAGTGGCGTAGCTAGGTAACCAAAGGCCCTGGGGCGAAAAATAAACTAGGGCGCATGTAGGGCCCCAACTAAACTATTTAAAATTTTCATATCAAGCCATCTCGTTTTTTTCACCTGGAGCAAGACTACACTCCCACATTAAAAAATACATATCGTATCATGTTCCGCCATCTTGTCAGTCATGATAATCCGTATGAAGGGTCAACAACTGTTTGTTTTTTGCGAAATATTAGGCGCCGATCCCACAGAGAGAATTCTAGAGTCCTGGGTTTCTTTTATTTTCAATAATTATTTATAGTTTGTAAGTCAGAGTCCGAGGGGCCCCCTGAGCTTGTGGGCCCCGGGGCACTACCCCGTCTAGCCCCTAGGTAGCTACGCCACTGATTCTACAGCTTTGCGTGTAAAGAAATACTTCAAGAACTATATTTGATAATGAAAAAATCATACGCTAATAACTGGTTCACGTAATTAGATTTACCTACATCCTTTCTTTCTATCAAGAGTCTTATTTATTTTCCTTGTGTGTACTGTATATGAGGTAATAGTACTACAGAATAGATTTGAGCTATTACTATACAGACTGAGATTTTTCAATTTTTATTATATTATTCCCGTAATAAGCTTATGAACAAAACAATGCCCATTAAACCTAAAATTATATGGATACTACAAAGCAATATCAGAAACAATAGAAACTAACATAACTACCCCAATATCATAACAATAATATTGTCAAACATTTAACCCAGTGACGGAACAAACAAAACTGTACACTGTCATCCACACGTTACGCCCTTTATTCTCAAAATCAGGGTTAATTACCACTTAAGGTTCTCTGGCGTGACGTTTACATGACGATAAATATGCCACTCGATAAAGGACGTTACCCCACTCACTGAAGTTAGGTTAATGATTATAATAAAAGGAAAATAAGAGAGTCGCTGGAACCATACGAGCGTAACGTGGGACGAAGTGGCCAGCTTTTGTCAGTCGATTTAACGTCCGTAGTAAATTACTAGAATTAGGATAGTTTATTCGGGGCTGGATTTAGACTGAAATAATTATACTCTGTATTTTTATGTCGATTTAACATTAGCTAGAGAACTTAATTACATACATACCTACGTTAACTGATCAGTCTAGAAATATTTACTCTTATACATAAGTCGTTGAACATATTAATGCAAGTAAGTATTTTTTTTTTCAAATACAAAAGTACCCATAAGATTTTATACTCAACGATTTGAGATTTACTCCCAACACTATCTGAAAAGAGCTTTCCAATATCTATCTTTCTTTTACCACGGTGATATTTGTGGTCATACGCCCATGTTCAGATTTTTTATAAGTAATAATAATAATAATTGATTTCCAATAATATCTATTTATTGCTATAATTAAAATAATGCATACAGGTCGTCTTGAGACCTCAGTTTCTGATCTAGGCTTGACGCCTGTATTACAGCAAACCGCTCCCAATTGTTGCTATCTTACATATATTTTTTTATAGATTAATCACTGACGAATAAAGTAAATGTATAGTTTCCTCCTGCCATCTCAGCATCTAGATCTAGACAATGGAATGATAGGTACTATAAGTTATACTGTCACAATGGATCGTCAAACCTTTCCGGAATCTCTACTCAGGATAGTCCGTAATAGTAGCTAGATTGGCCTCATAAGGCCTCTTGTTAAATAGTTGAGTCGAGGATATTTATTGGCTTTATATTGTTATGTTACCCTGAGGAAATATTGTCTTCATTAATACGAAAGAAAGGACATATGGTAAAGACTTAAGTGTAAGTAAATACTTTGCAGATACGATTTAGGATTATTATGTTTTATATCTAAATCCACTTTATACTATTAACTAGCTGCCCGGCGCGACTTCGTTCGCGTGGTGCTACCCTACCCTATGGTGCTACCCTACCCCACCCTACACTACCCTACCCTACCCTACCCTACCCTACCTGAATTTTCTTTGCTATAAACCTCACGGAGCCCGAGACCTTTCCAACGAATGCAAAACCGTGGAAATCGGTTCGTGCGTTATGGGAGTTATAGCGTCAGGAAGGAAAACCCGACTTATTTTTACCCGACTGACCCGGAAGGAGGGTTATGTTTTTCGAGTGTATGTATGTATGTATGTATATATGTATGTATGTATGTATGTATGTATGTCTATTTCTTTGGCACGCTCTGCAGCCTAAACGGCTTGATGGATTTAAGCATATGGGGTATCGTTAAATTCGTCTGAACTGTGGGAGTGTCATAGGGTATATTATTTTTATATGGCGTCTACGGATAAGAAAAGAGGGGGGGTATTAAAAACAAAAATTTCGTTATTATAACAATATGGGTATCAAATGAAAGCTTGTGAACAGCCCATTCCAAATATGTATATATTGTAATACTTTTGTGCTACCATTTTGACGTAAACTGCAAAAAACCATGTTGAATGCAAGGACAGTAGGTATAGGTACTATGAGCGGTTACGGTACGTAACTCACAGAGTTGCGATGGTTGTTAGCGTTACTTTACCGTACCGCTTATTTATTTACTAATAATTACAACTCATTCTATATAAAACTAAAAAGTCTGAAATAAATTAAATTATTAAAAGAAACAAAAAACCCGACTGCGTAAAACAAAAATTAACTGAAAAGAGAAAAACAAGCTCTTTAATCTATAGAATTTGGAATATAACTTGAATGTTATAAGTTGTTGCAGTCGGGGATAAAGAAATATTACAAAAAAACACATACTTAGGTTATTGGTTTGTCCCCGACTGCAAGACCTTATAACATTCAATTATATTCCAAATTCTATAGATTAAAGAGCTTGTTTTTCTCTTTTCAGTTAATTTTTGTTTTACGCAGTCGGGTTTTTTGTTTCTTTTAATAATTTAATTATATAGTAGATTATTATCTTAATATATAAAATGATAAACTGATTGTTGATATATCAACGCACAGCCCAAACGGCTGGACCTAGAGATTTGAAATTTTGCACACAGATACCTTATACAGTGGAGGCATCCACTAAGGAAGGATTTTTGGAAATTCCACCCTTAAGAGGGTAAAATAGGGGATGATAGTTTGTATGCAAGTTCGTCAGTTTTGAAGTTAGGATCTTCAAATTTTGTGTTTAGGCTGACGATTGAAAATTAATGTATAGTTATCTCAGCGTTTGTGATAATTCCACCCCCAAGGGGAGGAAAAGGGAGATGAAGTTGGGTAAGCAAGGCCTTCAATTTCAAAGTAAACTTCATGAAATGTATTATTATACGGTGTAGGCATCCACTATGGAAGGATTTTCGGAAATTCCACCCCTAAGGGGGTAAAAAAAGGGATGAAAGTTTGTATGCAAGTCCGTCAGTTTTGAAGTTGGGATCTCCAAATTTTGTGTTTAGGCTGACGATTGAAAATTAATGTTTAGTTATCTCAGCGTTTGTGATAATTCCACCACCGAAGGGAGGAAAAGGGTGATGAAGTGGTTTATGCAAGTCCTTCAATTTCAAAGTAAACTTCACTAAATATATTATTATATAGTATAGGCATCCACAAAAGAAGGATTTTTTAAAATTCCACCCCTATCAGGGTAAAATAAGGGATGAAAGTTTGTAAGTAATAATATCAACGCATAGCCCAAATCGCTGGACATAGAGATTTGAAATTTTGCACAAAGATACCTTATACAGTGTAGGCATCCACTAAGGAAGGATTTTCGGAAATTCCACCCCTAAGGGGGTAAAATAGGAGATGAAAGTTTGTATGCAAGTCCGTCAGTTTTGAAGTTAGGATCTTCAAATTTTGAGTTTCGGCTTACGATTGAAAATTAATGTATAGTTATCTCAGCATTTGTGATAATTCCACCACCGAAGGGAGGAAAAGGGAGATGAAGTTGTTAATGCAAGTCCTTCAATTTGAAAGTAAACTTCACTAAATGTATTATTATACGGTGTAGGCATCCACTAAGGAAGCATTTTTGGAAATTCCACCCTTAAGGGGGTAAAATAAGGGATGAAAGTTTGTATGCAAGTCCGTCAGTTTTGAAGTTAGGATCTTCAAATTTTGTGCTTAGGCTGACGATTGAAAATTAATGTAAAGTTATCTCAGCATTTATGATAATTCCACCCCCGAAAGGGAAAAAATGGGAATGAAGTTGGGTATACAAGGCCTTCAATTTCACGATAAACTTCACAAAATTTATTATTATACAGTGTACGTATCAAGTAAAGAAGGATTTTTGGAAATTCCACCCTTAAGGGGGTAAAATAAGGGATGAAAGTTTGTATGCAAGTCCGTCAGTTTTGAAGTTAGGATCTTCAAATTTTGTGCTTAGGCTGACGATTGAAAATTAATGTAAAGTTATCTTAGCATTTATGATAATTCCACCCCCGAAAGGGAAAAAATGGGAATGAAGTTGGGTATACAAGACCTTCAATTTCACGATAAACTTCACTAAATTTATTATTATACAGTGTACGTATCAAGTAAAGAAGGATTTTTGGAAATTACACCCCTAAGGGGGTAAAATAGGACATGAAATTTTGTATGGAAGTCCGTCAGTTTTGAAGTTAGGATCTTCAAATTTTGTGTTTAGGCTGACGATTGAAAATTAAAGTAAAGTTGTCACAACGTTTGTGATAATTCCACCCCCGAAGAGGGAAAAGGGGGACTAAGTTGTATAGGAAAATCTTTCATTTCCATAGTAAATATCACAAAATTTATAATTATACAGTGTAGGTATCCACTAACGAAGGATTTTTCAATATTACACCCCTATGGGGGTAAAATAGGGGATGCGAGTTTGTATGAAAGTCCATCAGTTTGGAAGTTAGGATCTTCAAATTTTGTGTTTAGGCTTATGATTGAAAATTAATTTATATGTGCCTCAGCGTTTTCGATAATTCCGACCCCTAAGGGGTAAAAAAGGGATGAAGTTGTGTATAGAAGTATACTAAATTTATTATATAAGCTTGGAATATAATTAAAATTTGGAAACTAACGCAAAGAATATCGGTGTTGTTGGAATTTGATCCATTAATGAGTGAAAAGGGGGATTACATTTTGTATTTGAAGTTCTTTATTTTCGGAGTAAAAATCACTATAATCTCGGCTTATGGCTGGAAACTGACGCAAATTTCGTTTTTCGAATTTCAACCCTTGACCCCTTCAAGGTTTGAAATTCGTAAAGGGGGATGAAATTTTGTATTTAAGCTGTTCATTCACATAATTTTGTATTCAAGTAAAATAATGTACACGTGTATCATGTTATTAAGAAGCCTACTGCCGCCCATCTATCTGTCTGTATGCCACGAGAAAAATTCTCAGCTGTCTGGTTGAGGAACTTTTGGATAGATCTCCGCCCGCGTCGATCCGTCTATCTGTCTGTCTCCTACGGGTAATTTTTAAATTATTATTATTATTTCAATTTAATACTACGGCCGGCCTGATGGTAAGCGGTCACCGTATGTATCACTCGTGCGTTGCCGACCATACAGAAATATCTTCACACCCTGGCGCCATGGCGGGGAGCTCATTCCACAGCCTGAGTTTAAGCGCTAGAAAACTCCTTTGAAACCGCACAGTAGAAACCATTTCGGTTCCAATATATGAGTATGGACTCCCCGTCGATGGCGAGAGTTGCTATGGTAGAAGGTAGCCCGTGGGCATCAAGTCAAACAATTCTTCAGAGAACTGTCCGTTGTACAAGCGGTGCACACATAAGGAGGCAAATTCTCTCCTCAGACTGACAGACAGACAGAAACATCTCAGCTTTCTGGAAATTATTGTTTTTTTTTTGTTTTTAAAAGATCTTTATTTGTCAATTAAAATTGAAATACAAAAGCCCAGTGTAAATTTGTCCTGAGCAAATTGAGACATTTGTTTTTAAGACGCTTATTCCTAGGATAAAACTATACCTATTATTAAGCTTATGTCTACGGAGATTTATATAAAGAAACAGTTATTTTAAAGGATAAATTGTTATTGATTATTATGTTCGCATTGCAAGCTAACATTTACATCATGCACGACACGATTCGAAAACAACATAATATTTTGCACCTATTAGGTGTAAATATTTCACTATTTCACAATAATTCTTATTCTACGTTAACACACTTTATAGATAGAATTTAATTACATATTATGAGGAACATCATAAGTAGTGAGTGAGTGCTATTCACAGCAAAGAAAGCGGGTAGGTAGGATCGACCGCTCGCCGCCGCGCCGGCCGGCTCGCAGGTAGTTGCGTATTATTTTCACAGATTATTTGTTACAATGATCAAGCACGTAGTGATGGGGCAAGCGATATCGATTATAACTATCGGCATATGGCAACGTACTAAGACGAGTTTTTCCAATTTGTACTATAAGGTTGTTTGCATGGTTGTAATTCTTTTGTAAATAAAATGATTTGGTTATTTTGATTATAAAATCAAATAATCTAGGCAATGAAATAATTTCGTGAAATTTTAATAAATTGGTACGATATGGTAAGTTATAAGCTATTTTTACGGCTTTATTTTGGATGACTTGTAAAAAGTTATAATTTGAGGTGCATGTGCTACTCCAAACTGGACAGGCGTAGGTAATACACGGGCGTACAAAGGTAGTGTAGATACTTAACTTAGTCTTACTGCTTAGGTTGGATTTACGATTCAGAATTGGACTTAGTGCATTGAGGGCTTTAATGCCTTTTAGTCGTATGAAATTAACATGACGAGTCCAGTTTAATTTGGTGTCTAAGTGGACTCTGGAAATTATTGAGGAACTTTTGGATATAGGTGTATTCGTCTGTCTGTCCGTGTGCCCTGAGCAAATATCTCAGCTGTCATGAAATGGTTGAGGAATTTGTGGATAGGTCTCATGGCGTAATTTTAGATAAATAATCCCGATCTCGACACCTCCCAAAAAAAACATATTTCTTCTTCAGCTAATCGTACAGTGTATGTATGCATATTTCTGCCCGTAGATTTTCAGATCTTCTTCTTCAAATCGGGAACATAAACTTTCCACATATAGATGGTACACATACCAAGTTAGGTATAGATGAAATGTATACTGACTGATGTTACTATGAACACAAACCGATAGAGTGGTTATGCGCGAGAGACCCATTATGACTCCCAAAAATGACCAACCCGCTGCGATCAATGAAATGTTGCCACCATGGTCGATATGGATGAGTCGGTTAAAAATCCTATTCAATTTTTTAACTCTCTTAATCCGCCGGGTAATCCTGCCTCCTACCATACCTGCTCCTGTCATATTGATTAGAAATATACGGCCTCCAAAATTGTGCTGTAGAACTTGACTACAAGCAACAGTTCTCCGCCGCAATGTTATTGAGGCCAAAATATTAACTGGTTCTGCCAGAGAAGAAACAGTCTCGTGCCGCGTATACCATTGATCCCAAAGCACCTTCCGTTTGAATTTAAAAGATTACAGTTCCTTATCGAGGTTTGCTTCGCGATGGCTGTTAATAAATCACAGGGAAGAACTCCGAAATTTGCTAGAGTTTATTTGCGGCAGGACTGTTTCAGTTTTATGTGGCATGCTCGCATGTAAGCTCTCAATCTTCCTGAACTTTTGTCAAATATCACACGTAGTGGCGATGATGACAATGATTCATATCTAGAAAAAAGAAATAATCTACGCGGACGAAGTCGCGGGCTAAAGCTAGCACTAACTAATATTATGAATGCGAAAGTGTGTTTTGTTTTTTTGTTACGCCTTTGCGCCTCAACTACTCAAACGTTCATGAAATTTGGCATACAGGTAGCCTTATGGAGGCTACTTTTAATCCCGGGAACGCGGATGAAACCGCGGGGGACAGCTAGTAATTCAGATCAGATTTATTTTAGAATACAAGGTCAAATTTAAAGGCAATTTGCCTAAAATACGGTAGATAGTAATAATGAGTATAAACCTAAGACAGACTATTAATATATTATTAGACTAATATTTACGTAATAATATGCGTGTGCGAAGATATTCTATGTTTATTATTAGAACAGACAATGAAGTTGTGCATTCGTTCGTAATATGAAATTATGAAAAGGTCGTTGGTTTCAAGTGTCTAAAAACAGCTGTGCAAAACTCCAGTCTATTTTTAGAGGAATGAAACTTCAGGAATTCGGTTAACAAGATTAAAATATTACATCAGTTTATTCCCGTTCATTCATAACTTTTATAAAATTGATATT
The DNA here is from genome assembly GCA_947623365.1 of Achlya flavicornis. Taxonomy (NCBI): domain Eukaryota; kingdom Metazoa; phylum Arthropoda; class Insecta; order Lepidoptera; family Drepanidae; genus Achlya; species Achlya flavicornis. The sequence goes on from OX392474.1 coordinate 4,419,231, forward strand.
TATTTATGATTTTTTTGTTGGGCAAAGCTGAAATAAGAAACTGAGAATGGGATGCTGATTATGCTGCAAATATCGGCACATATTATATTCTGCGAGTGAAGATGGAAAATATTGAAAACTGTAAAATCAGTCCATGACATTGTAATTTTTATGGAAAAATACGTGACCAACTAAAGATGCCACATACACACGTTTCCGACTAATTGGACAGAACAGAAATTTCTAATATCCTTTTCGTATGTTTATCGTTAGAAAGAGATTGTGAGACTAAATTGTTTTATTTTTCTTGTGTGTACTAATGTTTCTTGGTATCTTGAAAATGAAGTTATTTAATGTTTAGTTTATAAAAACAGAATAAGCAGCAATGAGCTCTTTACGTGAACGGTTCGATCGGTAGAGGAGGAAAACATATTTCCAGTGAAATGAGTGTAAATTAAACATTTCTCAAAATTTGAGAAAATAGGGAATGTTTTTAGGGTTCCGTAGCCAAATAGCAAAAAACGGAACCCTTATGGATTCGTCATGTCCGTCTGTCTGTCTATCTGTCAGTCCGTATGTCACAGCCACTTTTTTCCGAAACTATACGAACTATACTGTTGAAACTTGGTAAGTAGATGTATTCTGTGAACCGCATTAAGATTTTCACACAAACAAAAATTTTTTTTTTATGGTTCCCCATATTGAAACAAAAAAAAAATTTTTCTTAACATCTTAAGTTCAAATATGATATTGAGGTTTCTAATATATATTTTTTCTAGACTGAATAGTTTGCGAGAAAGACACTTCCAAAGTGGTAAAATGTGTGTCCCTCCCCCTGTAACTTCTAAAATAAGAGACTGATAAAACAAAAAAAAATATATGATGTACATTACCATTCACGGCCATTACCTTGACGGGCCAGTTGGCGTAATTGCTTAAGAGTCTGGTAAAGATTCCACCTATTGCGCCGCAGGTCGTGGGTTCGATTCCCACACAGGACATGCATTTGTGTGCATGAACATGTCTGTATGTCCTGAGTCTGGGTGTAATTATGTATATTAAGTATGTATTTACAAACAAAAAGTAGTATATGTATTATATCAGTTGTCTGGTTTCCATAGTACAAGCTCTGCTTAGTTTGGGATCAGATGACCGTGTGTGAGGAATGTCCCAGGATATTTATTTATTTATTTATTATTCAAACTTCCACCGAAAATTGGTTTGAACGAGATCTAGTAAACTAAGTAGTTTTTTTTAATACGTCATAAATTGAAATTCATGTCAAATACTCAGGTCTATACTATCATTTACTTACACCTACAGGTTTGTACGGAACCCTCGGTGCGTGAGTCTGACTCGCACTTGGCCGGTTTTTTTAATTCGAAACCATCGTATAAAATTAATATCTGGTAAAGACGAAGAAAATCTTGTCGTTTAAGTAAAATTGAGTTATTATTCAATTGTGAGTGAGGTAAAGTGGACGAGTAAAGTTAATAAGGCTTTGGTGCTAAAAGGTTTTCACTGTTTCAGTGACATCGAGGGAAAAATATTATTTTTTAATTTTAATATTGCATTATTTTCGATGGTTTTAATAATTAATTGATGCTAGTTTATCGTAGGGAATAGTCGTAAAGTAAGAACTAAAATATGTACTATTTGAATTAATGGTAACATTCATCATCATCAGCCTATAATGTCCCACTGCTGAGCACAGGCCTCCTTTCACAAATGAGGGTGAAAGGGAATGGGCAGATACTCCACCACGCGTGCCCACTGCGGATCGGTGGAGGTAGGCTAGTGGTCAACCTACTGTTGGAATTTTTCAAGCTGCCTAGGAGGCATCCAATTAGCTTAACGACTATCACAATTAAGTGATAACCGGGACCAACGGCTTTACGTGCCTTCCGAAGCACGGAAACGCTCGATTTGAAATACCACTAGGCGGTCACCCATCCAGGTACCGACCACGACAGACGTAGCTTAACTTTGCCGATCGATTAAGAACGGCTAATCAAATGGTAACATTACCCCGATAAAAATCTGCTCTAGTCGCTACTTACCGCACAGTAGGTGCCCTTCACTGTCCAGTACCAACTCCAACTGCAAATAAAAAAAACCATATACATTTATTTAAAAAGAATTTTCAGTTAATAGACAGTAACGATTACCATTAATACCTTTATAAGGAACTCATAATAGAGTTCCTTAAAAAGGTATGAAGCATAAACAGCTCGATGTAAACTTTAAGAGACGTGAAATATGATCACTTTCATAAAAAGCTGGATATGATTATTACGTATCGATGTAACGTATCATACGATATCGATATGGCTTTTATTTGATAATGTGGTATCAGGTTTTACATACTCGTATTTATTGCGACTTTATGAGCGTTCATTTGATCATGCCCAGTTATGTCGATCGTCAAGGAGAAACAATACTTTTGTATGTTGAAGAATAAAATTATAATTATTATATTCAATGCTCTGAAATATTTAGTATTTTTTTACCATATAAAGTGGTAAAACATTTTTATTTACGTACTCTAAGTACCTAATACTGGCCAAAATTGATAAGCAAACAAAGAGCAAAAGGGAACTTCATGGCTTTGAAGTGCTAAAGTAGAGGTGTTTGGCGAGTAATTTTCAAATTGAGGGTATACACACGGAACAGAAAAAACAATCTGTTCCGTGGTGGTACACCCTTCGGCACGTAAATTGGCCACGTTTTGGTTTTCTTCAGTGTTTTGCTATATGTGCTGGCTTTCAGTTGTTTTTTTCACTCTAATAGCTTTTCATATAGTACTTTTTAAGCTTTCACGAACTAAATTCATTGTAATATTAATGTATCGGGCACAAGCCGAGCCTCGAACGAGCACACTGCGAGCACGATTCGCGTAGCGTGGACGGGCTCGCGAGCCTCGAACGAGCGCGATTGTCAGTTTTTTCACGTACAAAGGGATTCGCATCGTGCTCGTTGTAAGCTCGTTCGTGGCTCGGTCGCCAAGCATGGACGCACCATTACGAGTCCGGCCAAGTTACGTGCCGGCAACTATATAGACTAATCGATACTACGGAGTATCTTTTCATATTGCTATTAGTTTCCTGATGAACTTTTGGTTCTAAAAGCTTCTAGAAGCTTCAATATGGATTCGACAAAATTTATTCCATCTTTAGAATGTGACATAAAAAGACATTCACACCATTTTATACGCAGAATAATTTATCAAAGTAACTGATCGAATATACGAGCTATTTAGATTTAGCTGCCTTCACCATATTCTACACCGTATTTCTCCAGAGATTCAATGATAAAGAGAATTTGTAAAGCAACAAACCAAGCCACAGCTTTGTATGCCAGAATACTTTATCTAGGGTCCATGGGAATTGCAAAGGATTTCTTACAAAGACCTCAGGGCTCAGAGGCAATCTAGAAATCTACATGTTTAGTTTTCTACCGTTTGCGTAGGTATTTTACGCGGATATGCTCCCATTTCTGTAAGTATCACAATTTCAGAACAAAAAAAAAAAAAACTGTTTATTCCAAAAAAAATACAATAGTTTTATTAAGGTACTTAAGGGTACTAAAATCTTCGTAAATAAAGATTGTTGACCCTTAAGGAGTCGACATATTTTAGTTACATTTAAGTCGAATCTGGAATCACATATCTGCCCACCACGAAATACCTTTTCATAATGTTTTTAATTTGTTTATGATTTTTACCATTTATAGATTCAACCAATAATAATAACCAATAATATTTCGACTTTATAATATAGGTACTAAACCTATTAAACTTGGGAAGTCCTTACAAACAATGGCTTTCCGCCAGCATAAAACACCGTAAAGTAATAATGTATGTCATATGCGAAAGTAACATTAACTCAGTAGGTATTATTTGCCAAACCGCAGACAACTCCACGGGGCGCGTCTACGCGTGACACCCAACAGAGAGCAATATGAGAGACTGCATAACTCTGCATAGCATAATGCATATTATTAAATTCTTTTCAGATGTTCCTTGAATGGAAAATACTGTAGTCAGATGCTGGGTTCTTATTTGCGAGCTATACGCATTGAGAACAAGTGGAATTTAAATGCTAGGATTGTTCCCGCGAATTCATCCACGCTTATGGACCGTGACTGTGATAGACAGTTCCTAAGCGGAAAAGGCTGATATAGTCCATTTTGATATCTATGCTTATGACAATTTCTACACAGGCTTTCGAATCCATAAGAAGCATATGTTGACGTCCAAAAGTAGAGTAATATTATAAGAATTATTATTTAATTTTATTTGTATTCAAAATTCAAAAAATATTTATTTTTAAACAACATTACATTACACTATTAAGTATTATTATTTTTTATTTATCATTACACATTATAATATAAGTTACATAAGAACAAAGAGCTTGCCTTATATAAGTAGCATAAACATGATCTTAAGGGGGCCCTTCATGGCCAACGCAACTTCAACGCAAGCGTAGCCTAAAAGCTTGTACTTTCATCCAACGTAATGTTTGACTGCGAAAAAAGAGAGACACCATCAGAGCCATCGGTTATCAGTTGGTAAATTCCGCTGATCACTCGCGGCCGCTTCACTAGGTCGTCATTCATGATTTCGCATATCATAAAACTTGTTCCAGGCCCATACTTCCTGTGATGTAATCTTACAAGTTCGTGAAAAAAAAGTTAGTTATTTAGAATCTCCAATACATTTGCAAGCATTGTTTAGAGCTGTTTTCTTTACTTTTACAATTTATAGGTACATTAGATATGGTCAAAGTTCAGGTAAAATTTGTGCAAAACCGCTGTTTTTCGGTGGCTTTTACTGAATTTGTTTCACACTTTTTTTATTTTCGCCTAGTTATACTGCTAGATATAGTTCACAAGATACCAATTTGTTTAAAACATCTAACGAAAAGTGTTTAAAAACGCCATCATAAGTACAGAGCTTTTGTATGAAAAGTATGGTGAGCTGACTGCTCCTAACAGTTTTTAAAATTTCGTGGCCCAAAACTAAGCAAGCTTGACATAAGCATGGGGTTCATTTGACGGGCCAGATGGCGCGGTTGGTTAAGATTCCACCTATAGCGCTGCAGGTCGTGGGTTCGATTCCCACACAGGACATGCATTTGTGTGCATGAACATGTCTATATGTCCTGAGTCTGGGTGTAATCATATGTATTTACCAACAAAAGTAGTATATGTATTATATCAGTTATAGTATTAGTATTATATCTGCTTAGTTTGGGATCAAATGACCGTGTGTGAGGAATGTCCCAGGATATTTATTTATTTATTTATGGGTACAAAATTTAATCTGTTTTCAAATTATAATATTACATTTCGCAATGGTAATGGTATAGATGTGTGAATGTGTTTTTAGTTAGGATGGTGTACCATTATTAATTCCACTAATTATGTCTTCTAAATTATCAGCGATTGAAAGAATCCACAATCATCTACTTGAGCATCAGTAGAGAAAGTATAAACCTACAATAGTCCTGATGTAGGTTTGATTTTTGTCTCAGTTTGAAACTGAACTGAGCTTACGAAAGATTATTTCAGCACTTTTTCTCTGTAAAGAAAAATATTTTGCGTGCTATTTTTCTAGGCTGATAAGCCACTCAGGTGGTCTACCACATCGGGACTGACTATTTTCGCTTATAAGCCAGGAGATAAATTCAAATTCAAATTCAAAATATATTTATTCAATTTAGGCCCTGATAAGGCACTTATGAACCTTAAAAAATGACTCTACACCGGTTCCAAATACAACCTACTAATCAAACTAGCCAATCTTGCCTTTTCTTACCTTGCATTTTCAAAGCCAAGAACTGGTTCTACAATGGCCGGAATACACCACTACGAGCTTGCTTTAATAATATCCCGGGACCCCAATTTAACAGATTGGTTTAAACCCTTTCATATAAAACCTGAGAAGGTATTTGAAATCCGGACAATGCCCTTAGGTTATCGTTACGGAAGATCTTTAGGGACGTGAGAAATTAATAATGTACAAAATACCATCTTATAGAAAATTTCCTCGTCTGCCGCTGCTACCGATTAACGGCAAGGTTCCCAGCAGGCTGGCAGCGATTCCTCTTTGGACAGCCAAGCTACAGTCCTACAAACTTATCTGACTCGACGAGATAGGCACTGTTGCAAACAACCAATGGTGACTGGCAGGCAGATTGACATTTCAAACTGGCGTCGTTAGTTCCTCTTTTGGCCACCGGGCCAGATAAGTTTGTAGCACTATAAACCGTTGGCAGAAAAAGCTCCCCCGCCCGCTGCTCGCCTGAGGCCACGATCAATTTTCTTGAAAGTTTAAAGATACATCTGAAAAGATAGATATACAAGCGCACCCCTATCTCTCATTGCAGATTTGATCCTCAGGTCTGAGTCTATAAAATTATTTATTTCAATTTGAATAAATTTGAATTACCTATCTAGTGTTATTTTTGGCAGAGTTGTATCGTTACTATAAACTCGTAAAGCCTTCAGTTACTGAAGGGCTGTGATAGCAAAAAGCTTTTACCATTTAAGCCCGGGGTAAATTGAGATCTCTGGCCGCTTGTACGTTTTATTTAACTTAACTCCAGGTTTTCAAATGTACTGAAAAACTTTGTTTTAACGTCTAACAAGTAATAAAGTTAAAGTTCTGAGTTCACTAACCGCTAGAAATAACAACTTAGATAGTATGTCTTACTTAGTTTCCATTATAGTATTTCACTAATGTTATTAAATACCACGTTATGTTAAGTATTTATATATTATAAAATTTCGGTGAACCAACTGGTCCAGTAGACAAGATGGTTATCGACAATCGTCATCGTTAGTAAACGATCAACCAATTGAAATTTCAATGGGATTGAAATGTCAAATCGGATTATGACGTGATTTTTAACAACCTCTTATGTCAATCCCATATATACAAAGGTTGATCGTTTACTAACGATGACGATTGTCGATAGCCATCTTATCTGGTCTCATGGATAGTAGTTGGATAACAGGGCCAGTAGACAAGATGGTTATCGACAATCGTCATCGACAGTAAACGATCAACCTTTGTATGAGATTGACATTTCAAATCGAAATATCACGTGATTTTTAACAATCTCTTATGTCAATCCCATACAAAGGTTGATCGTTTACTAATGATGACGATTGTCGACAACCAACTTGTCTAGGGGGGCTGGATAAACATTTTTTTTTTTATAATAATATGTCTGTAAGTTTGAACGCACTAATCTTAGGAACTCGCAACTCTCGCTATCGTCTGGGAGTCCATCCTCACAGATTAAAACCAAAATGTTATGTACTGTGCGGTTTCACAGGAGCTTCCTACCACGGGCGCTCAGGCTGTAGAATGAGCACCCCGCCGTTGTTTTCTCAAGAGAGTGCAGCACCCCAGCTTTCTTCAAAAAGGGTGTGAAGAGATTTCTGCAGAGTCAGCAACTCGCGAGTGATACCCCTGGTCAAAGCGTCCATAGGCTATGATGACCGCTTACCATCAGGTGGGCCGAATGCTTGTTTGCTACCTTAGTAGTATAATGTATATGACGGACTAAATAGTTTTTTTCAGGAAAGTAGGATATTAACTAAAACTCGGTAAAAGTATGAAAGTCATGACTTTTTTGGGTTTCAGGAAAATCTATCCCATACAAAATAAAAATAAAACAGGGGAAATTATGTTAAGGGGAGGATTTTACTTCGTGTCTCTATTTCAAAAGTTTGTATACATTGTTACTTTTCATCCTAAGAAATAATCATTCAAGATGACTGTATCATTTACAAAATCCCTTTAAATCTGATGCCCGACTAAATAATAAAGATGTTAATGTTAACCATTAAGTGGTTAACATTAACATCTTTATTATTTAGTCGTCCTATTCTTTACTCTTCGACTTTAAGGAGTTTTAATCAATCCGTGCCACCTCCACTGGCTGCGGGCCAAGTTTACCTTCATCATGCACACGCAATTAAATAAACACATCTTGTGTGTTTGACTTGTTTTGACTCAATGTGCAGTGTTACTCGCTATAATCCAAACTCGACTTACAATTTAGTAGGTGACGTAATTTATCTAGTTGTTGAGTTGTTAATTAATGTACAGAAACTTCTGTTACACAAACATTTTTGCAGTTAATATTTTTTATTTTGAAATGTATCAATTAAAAAAGGCTTCTGCAAAATATTGAAGATATTCGACAATTTTGGCATCTCCACAAAATAACGTAATTTCGTCACATTTATTCTGTACTAGCTGCCCGGCGCGACTTCGTTCGCGTGGTGCTACCCTACCCTCCCCTCCCCTCTCCTACCCTACCCTACCTAACCCTAGCCTAGCCTACCCTACCCTACCCTGCGGGTATGAAAAATAGTTTACGTCCTATTCTCAGACCTATACACACAAAATTTCATAACAATCGGTCAAGCCATTTTTTACAAACACTGAGCCACACGCAAAGAGATTGGCTCCCTCCCGAACGGCCCGTACCCCAGTGACGTGATTCTGCTAATACTTATATTTTTAAACTCGTGATATCTTTTGAATGGAATGTCCGAATTGAATAATTCAAAAAGTTATATAAAGGTATTGAAGCAGTCTTGAATATGAAGTAATTTATTTTGATAAGGATTAATACCAAGATACAAATAGAGAGCCATTTCCAGCGGCGACATTTCAATTAAATTTTTAAAATAGAAAAACACTTATTGTGGCATAACTATAATATTTAGACATATGGTATCGCGACACTTTTTGTAAATAATAATGTGTTCTGCAAAGTCGTAGTACATTATTTTATTCTATCATCAATAGTTTTCGCAGCGCACGCGATGTAATGAATATTTTAGGTAATTTTTTTACACCTTGGGTTACATTATTAGAGTTTTATTAAGGATCCCTATTTTTTTAAAAAATATAATATAGCCTATGTCAACCGGGGATAGTGTAGCTTCCCAACAGTGAAAGAATTTTTCAAATCGGTTCAGTACTTTCGGAGCCTATTCAATGCAAACAAACAAACAAACAAACAATCAAATCTTTCCTCTTTATAATATTAGTATAGATAATCCGTAAAGAAAACCCCTAAATAAATGTCCATGTACAGCCCAGTCATATATTTAACATAAATATCATTTACAATTTTGAACCTTATTGCACCCACAATATGGGTTTTATGAGTGCAGTAGTAGCGTTTGAAATCGTAATCAGTCCCCCCCGCCTTATAATATTAAAATGAGTTTATGACCAATTTCAAATACCCATTTAATATTGAACAAAATAAAAGTATTAATAAAATGTTCTCTTTATTTATCGTCAAATTAGATAATTCAAACTTCGAACATGAGAGGTATGACCTTTAAGCATCCAATTATTCCCGCCTACAATAAAACCGCACAGACTCAAAATTTGAATAAAGCGTGTATTAAATAAATACTTACCTACGTAAGTAAAAAGTAGTAAAGTAAGGCATAAATAAGAGAGTAAGGGCTAAAAAGGCAAAATAAGCGAAAAGTATTCAGCGAGCTATGCTTGGAATTTCTCTACGTGACAGGGTCCAAAACGACGATATTTTTGTAGGAGAACGGAAACGTCGGAAATGGCTCGTAGAGTTAGTAAGCTGAAGTGGCAATAGGCAGGCCAAATTCACGCGAAGAGGCAATAACCGATGGGGAGGACAGGTTCTCGAGTCGCTGGAAGCCGCTGGATGTAAGCGACTCAAAACCGTTCAATGTGGAAATCAATGGGGAAGGCCTTTATTCAGCAGTGGAGATCCTTATGCTGAAATGATGAAGGCCATGTATAAATACGCTTCCATTATGTCCATAATGGAATACTTTAAAACTTTTTTAATAGAACCGAAATACCGCCAAGTGGTAAATCACTTCCTCGAACTTCGATCGAAATGTCAGAGTTAAAAGTTTTGGATCTTTATGACTTTATACTTTGAGATATCGGCCACATAGCTGTGAAAATGTATAAAACACACTATTATTCACACATTCCAAATTAACTGATGTTAGAACTATCAAAAAATTGCAAGACATCCCTGATCCAGTACCTTTTTTTTTTTTTTTAAACCACTAAGGTTCCAAACAAGCATACAGCCCACCTGATGTTAAGCAGTTACCGTAGCCTATGGACGCTTGCAAGACGAGGGGTATCACTCGCGCGTTCCCGATCCTGAAGAAATCTCTTCATGCCTTTTTTGAAGAACCCCATGCTGTACTCCATTGGGAAAACCACGGCGGGGAGCTCATTCCACAATCTGAGCGTCCGCGGAAGAAAGCTCCTTTGAGCCCGCACAGTTGTACCTACACAAAGTAGTCGTATAAGTAATTTCTTTGAATATTTTATTTATTTGTTGTACTATATGGATCTGAGTGCTGGCCGATGAGGAAGACGGATGAACAGAAAATTCACACCACAGAGATGAAGATGCTACGCTGGTCTGGTGGAGTTTCGAAGATGGATAAAATAAGAAACGAATATATCCGTGGTACTTTTAAAGTCGCTAAGATACAGGAAAAACTTCGTGAAAGCCGCCTACGCTGGTACGGACATGTGATGAGGCGAGATGATGACCATATGACTAAAAGAGTCATGAACATAGGAGCCGGTAAAAGAGGTCGTGGACGACCACCAATGACCTGGATACGAACCATTCAAAATGACCTGATAGCGAGCAACACAACAGAAGAGACAACCCACAACCGTACGGTGTGGCGCAGAAGTACTAGGAGGGCTGACCCCAAATAAATTAGGACAATAGCCAGGAGAAAGAAGAAGAAGAATTTGTTTCGCGTGTTCAAGACCACAATAAACACAATATCATGCTAATCGTAATAATATTCTTTATTGTCGTAACTAGCAGCAGTATTTGATCCGCCCTTTAATACACGCGTTATAATTGATGCCGGGTCACGCAATTATTATCAGTGCGAGCGATTAGAATGTAAATAGTTTGAAATGAATCTAAGCATGTTTTGAAAAGAATCATTGCTGAGTTTATTGCCGGTTCTTCTCAGCAAATGCAAAATTCCGAACCGGTATTAGAGTATTAGAGTCAGACTTTTCATAAGTGCCTGCGAAGGTCTATTGAATAAATGATTCTGAATTTTGGATGCTGAGGGCACTATATAACCTATGATTAAAATACGTTACAAAAGTAATCTTCGATTTATAACACTAATTTTTTGACACTGTAGGTAAACTTGCAGGACTAGTCTTGTGCTATCGTCACTCTTCCATTTTATTCCAATAAATTTCCTTATTTATCTCTACTCATCGCAAGTTGCAGTTCCATATTAATTTGAGGTCAAGGCTTCCATTACCCTTGGATGAACCTAACCCGTATTTAATGGAAATAGTTTAGGCAAAGTAAACAATGCCTCAGCCGGCTCCTTAACGTTTAGGTTAAAATATCTCTGGGGGAACTCTTCAAGTAAATATTTTGTTACACGGTCATTTCTCTGCCAAAATAGCCATTGCCCAAGTTTTATTATTAAGAAATAGCTGGTTATTTTGATAGTATAGTGCTGTACAGGGTATTTTATATTACTATTTTTACATATTAAAGTGATTTGGATATCGACCAAAAGGTTTCCCTTCGAATCCTTTCAAGGCCACGGTGAGATTTTGGCAATATCCGAATTTTAAACGACTAAGTCGGTAAACAAGAATACGGCCCGCCTGATGGTAAGCAGTTCCCGTAGCCATATGGACGCTTGCAACACAGGAAGCATCGTATTAATTTTCCCCTTATACTTCCTCTTCCTTTTGTTGTTGTACGTAGTATTTATCTACTCTGAGTCTATAGCGACAAATAAACATCAGTTTGTTACAGTTGCCCAAGTTCAATATAGGAAAGCACTGGTGTCTGTCATACACAGCTTTGTACGAACACCATTGTTATTCTATATTTAAAATGCAGAATACATTATTTATATGTTATAAGTAGCTAACAATTAGTCAGCTTATAAAATTATTGATACTAAATCCTAATCCTAACATAACATATTATAAATGCAAAAGTGTGTTTGTTTTTTACGCCTTCACATCTCAATTACTCAACGGATCATCATGAGTAAAAATAAAAACTTTTGATGAAAAGTAAACGAAAATGTTTTTATAATTTAAGACAATTAATTTTCGACAATATACTATTTTGTTTTAATTTATTTATTTAGTTATTTATTTATTTCATAGATTCACAGCATGCATAGCCAAAACGAATCTCATTATATAAGCCAAACACATAAAACTAATTTAAAAAGAGTAGGAACACTATATGTAAACACAATGTGTAGTACAATTCTTGAAGTAACTTTTGCTTTTTTGCAGTCTATAAAATCTAATAGTTATGTTACTACCGATAATAAACAGTGAAAACAGTAACAGTAGTGTGATGTAGTTGAAACGTAAACATTTCAATCAGATCGGTTGCATCACTGAAGAAACAAAAAAAAATAGGTTACATTTGTACCTACTTATGATGAAAATTTATTGCTCACTTTTAATAGCTAATAAACGAGAAACAAACATATTTCGTTTTTGAGGAAGTCGTAATTCATTACTGTTTTATTATCTAGTTTATTGTCAGACGATCATATGCTTACAAAATTGCAACAGTTCATACTATTATTATCGGCTGAATTTATTACACAACAGTTTGTCTGTTGGCGAGATATTTTTGTTTAAATTTTGTTAATTTACCATGTAAAACCATGTTTTTGCAGTGTTTACATAAAATTATTTTATGATAGATAGAAAAATCGGCTCAGTGAGAGTCGGATTCGCACACCGTCTACCTATTACGTATCATGAGATACTGACAGACAGACAGGCTTAGTAATGGTCCCGTTAGTACTCTAAAAAGGATGTTTATGTTTGGACAGTTTTTTTCAAAGCTTAGGAGATGTCTATCTCTGCCTTAACACTTCCAATTTCCACATTCCAGATAATCAACCTTTTTTAACCACAGAGTAAAAACTATTTTGGCAATGTGTGTAAAAGCACTCGAAATTCCGAAGCGTGCAGGCGCCGTCTACATAGTGATTTACAACGTTGCCGTACTACGTCACGCAAAAATACAGACTGGTACTGTTAATAAATTGTTTATTTGTAGGTATTACTGTTTTACTATCCAAATGTCTGACACATCACACAACCGATGTTACTATTAAACTTAAAATAACTGTTTTATTTTTACGGCAGTAGAACAATATTAAATGTGGTATACAATGTGTGATCTGTTTATTAACTGAGACCTTGAATGAATGGGTTAACATTGTGTCAACCGGCCGTTGCTCAATGAACCTAATAAGAAGGTGGAACAAGGAAGAACAGGCTAGGAGGAATCACCAGATGCTGCAACGTACATGAAAAAGGAGTAAGTTGTAAAGGAAAGTTTTTCAGGGTTGGCAATACGTGAGAACGACGTGTCTAAGGCTTCGGTGACCGCTTACCATATTATTATAGTAGCATTAAAAAAAGGCACTCCAAGGGTGAAATGCCATGGTTTATGAGGAGATGATAACAGGTTGAGATAATAATATAAAAACAAGGAAATTCTAAACATAATGAAAAAGATAAATATTATCGGTCAAAAAACAGCGTCTAAAAAGACTATACAACACAGGCAGCAAGTTAGTAATTACATTATCTTTATTTTACGAAAAGGTACATAACTTTGCACTCAAAGTTACACGAATCATCGTTAACCGAAGTCTTTAAGTGAAAAAAAAAACAATGAAGCTCATTCCTTTGATTAATAATTTCCTTTTTAATGTTTTTCCTTCCGAAATTAAAATTAAGGTATAATTGGGAAAATTATCTTTAACGTGGAATTTTGAAACAGATCAGGTACTTTTTAGTAACCTATTGTAAGCCTCCGCTGTCCGTCCATCCGTCTGTTCCGTCTGTCTATTAGTGGGCTGTATCTCATGAAACGTAGTAGGTATATTCTATTGCCGCTATAACAACAAATAATAATTTAGTATATCGGTATTTTGAGGAGTACTTTGGAGGATGTGGTTCGGGAGTATCGATCCATAACCCATCACCTTAAGCCCCGAATACCTCGTTTGCCCATTAATAAATGTAATAGATTTATACTGCTTACCATCAGGCGGGCCGTATGCTTGTTTGCCACCTACGTGGTATAAAAAAGGTATGATTATACGGAACCCTTCCGAGTGGCCGAGTCAAGTGTGCCAAAAACTTAAAAAAAATGGACAGAGAAATAGCAAGGGTTGATTTATAATATTGTTCGATTGGCTTATGTAATAAATTGGGATGCTTTGGGATAAAATAGTCGTAGCTACATAGAATAATAATGAAGCAAAAGCTAGTTTAAATGTATGCAAATCAGAATTAGGTACTTTATCTAGATCCCGATCAGTCTACCCAAACTAGATAGACCACGAGTAAACGGGACCTTTACAATACACGTAATTTTATAAGGCACACGTACGTAAGGTAAACTATATTATTTTAGAGTTTAGACAGTTACTTTAAGAAAAAGGGTAACTATTTTATATATGTACCTACTACTAACTATTTTTTCCGTTTTCGAGAGAGACTAATTTTTTTTCGATATACAGAGTATTTTTTATTACAAGGCATTTACAAGGTATCTATTATGTGCCAAATTTCATCGAAATCCTGGACAAACTATTGTATATTATTAGTAGGTTATAGAATCATAACATAAAATCAATTTCTTCCCTCCAGCTAAGTAGTAAAACATGAAACGTAGTCGGGTAAATCCCTTACAAGTATCACCCGTCAGGGAATTTTGAAATTAGGTACGGATGTGACATCGTGCGATCACAAAAATAACACAAGAAAACAAACACATATAATTCTAGAGCTTAAGTAAGCTTACATGTAGCTTCGCTAAGAAGGCAGCTTCCATTCTTTTTGTTTCGCACAATTCTATTTATAAAGAATCAAAAATAGCACTGACCACGCAAATCGCATGCTCCGTATTTCAGCATATTTCTTCGGCCGTTGATAAGAGGCGGAAATAAACACCGACGCGATATAAAGATGGGTTCACATTCATGTAAGAGAATCGAGGAAACATCCCTTTAGAGCAGGGTTTCTTAAACTTTTTGCATTCACAGACCACTTTCACAATTTAAAAAAATCCACGGACTCCTGTCAAAAAAATGTTTGGACATGACAAAAAGCCTTATTCATATTTAAAAAAATACTTTTATTGGTACTTTAATTACACTTACTAAAAAGTTTATGAGAAGGGTGCTCCTGTTTGGCCTCAATGAGAACATTAAATTGTGGAATTGTCTTCGACAAGGCAAGGCACGTGTCATCTGCGACGTTCAATCGATTGCGATTTTTTGTTTTTATTGACACCAGAACCGATAACCCTGCCTCGAAAAGATAAGTAGTAGTAAATGGTATCAGAACGGACATAGCTCGCTTGACAAGAAGAGGATAAGCTTGACTCATAGAACACCAAAACTCGCCAAGATCTTTTGCATGAAATTCAGAGCTTTGAAAACTTGTCGAGTTTACTATATCATTTCCTAATATGTTTACAGACTGACCTTCTGCGGGCCAACAATTACATACAATTACACATGCTACGGACACTACGGACCCCACTTTAAGAAACCCTGCTTTAGACTAGTAATATGGACTGATCCAATTCCGCAACTAGTAAATTCTTTTGCACTTATTTTGAACAGTATGGACCAATCACCGCATCTAAATGTTTAGTGTGTCCTTGACTTAGCAAATCAGAGCGCTTTGTCGGTGGTGTGAATTGGTGGAATAGATTTCGAACAAAATCAGCGACATTGCGGTTCCTTTGAATATAGAATACATTCTATCCTATCTTACTTGAACATCCAATTTACTTGAATAGGCTAGTTTTGGATTAATTTTCCGCTAAGGGTGTAAATCTTTGTTTTTTATTTACTCACCGTGCAAGTCAATTGAAGAACATGAGACAGGGTAGGTTCTATTGCATCTCTACTGTTCTGAATACAAGAAGTTTTTCTCTGTATTTGTCATACAAGATTACACATGATGTGGCTTAGTTTAATGGTTACATACTATTTAGATAAAGACTCTAATACACAGTGTTCACTCACTTCATGTCCATGAATACATTACCATTTTTTTTATATTAAATTTTAACAATAGATGAAGCCGTTCTCCACGAACAGTATCACATACTCATGACCTCTGGTCATTTGCCTCTGGTATTAGATGACAACAAGGAAACCGGTGTGCGGAACCATGTGGATATCTAATTCATATGTATCCATTAAAGTTATGTGGAGCCAAGCATATAAATGCTTTACTGATTAAGCCAGTTCCACAAAAAATGTAATCAATAAAAGGAAGGACCAATGTATGACGCAGATAAGTTTACTAAATTTTCCACGTTTTCAATAAAATACTTAAATTGCAAAAATCTTTTTACTTATATTAGCATGGATCCCTGAGTAATCTAATTACTCATTCGAAAATATTAAGACCATCCTGGTCAATGCGATGAATTTCTAATTCTTTGATACGCTTGCGTTAATGCAACCAAGAGAACAAAGATGGCTGTCCTAGCTGACAAATGTCATTTTTTTTTTGTGTAGGTTCATGATACCCGTGTATGATGAATGTCCTAGGGTATAAAGTACAGTTTTACACACACCAACCAGTTTTGTTACTTCTCCCTCGTATGAACTGGTTATTTCTTTACATTGGCCGTGAACCGAAACAAGTTAATTATCTTAATTGCACACACAATTATCTGTCCGAACGTATTTACATTACCACAATAACAATCTGCTTTTGTCTTCGCCAATCAGTTTTATTCGCGCATTTTTTTTATCTGCTGTTCTAATCTATTCTTCGTTTTTTAGGGTTCCGTAGCCAAATGGCAAAAAACGGAACCCTTATAGATTCGTCATGTCTGTCTGTCTGTCTGTCTGTCTGTCTGTCTGTCTGTCCGTGTATGTCACAGCCATTTATTTCCGAAACTATAAGAACTATAATGTTGAAACTTGGTAAGTAGATGTATTCTGTGAACCGCATTAAGATTTTTACACAAAAATAGAAAAAAAACAATAAATTTTGGGGGTTCCCCATACTTAGAACTGAAACTCAATTTTTTTTTTTCATCAAACCCATTAGTGTGGGGTGTCTATGGATAGGTCTTCAAAAATGATATTGAGGTTTCTAATATCATTTTTTTCTAAACTGAATAGTTTGCGCGAGAGACACTTCCAAAGTGGTAAAATGTGTGTGTCCCCCCCTGTAACTTCTAAAATAAGAGAATGATAAATCTATAAAAAATATATGATGTACATTACGGTGCAAACTTCCACCGAAAATTGGTTTGAACGAGATCTAGTAAGTAGTTTTTTTTTTAATAGGGCATAAATTGAAATTAATATCAAATACTCAGGTCTATACTACCATTTACTTATATACCTACAGGTTTGTACGGAACCCTCGGTGCGCGAGTCTGACTCGCACTTGGCCGGTTTTTTTAAGTTTTGCTGATCCCTCCTAGCTTGCAATATGTTTCAATTATTTAATCCAAGTGTGTATTTTCAGAGATTTACTCATTTGTTTTCACAATAGGATAGAATCATCATAGACGATTAATATTTTATTAAATTAAAAAGCAAACATTTTCGAGAGAGACTAATGTTTTTTCGGCTTATTCCTAAAATCCCCCCTGAGAGAATCCCCCTCAAGGGGGAAAACTGAACTCTAATGTAAAAATTATCCAGAAATCCCCCTTTTCATTTCGACTTATTCCACTTTTCCCCCCTGAGAGAATCTCGCTCAGGGGGGAAAACTGAACCCTTATATAAAAAAGTCTAGAAATCCCCCCTTTTCATTTAATTTTATTCCACTTTTCCCCCCTATTACAAACATTAATTTCTACATTCTTTATATAAATAAAAAAATGTGATTAGATTACAGATTCTATTAAATGTAATGACAAAAAACGATAATATAAAAAAAGGGGTTAATTTTTCACAGAATTTTGTAATAATGAAATGTGATGAAGAGTAAAATATCGAGGAAAAATCCCTTAGAGTAGTTATATCGAGCAATCCGATTCCGAAACTAGTAAGTGATTTGTCACTGATTTTGAACAGTTAAGACCAATCACTGCATCTTGTGTTCTTGACTTGGCCAATCAGAGCGCATTGTCGATTGTGGGAAATTGGTGGAATAGATTGTAAGCCAAATGAACGTCATTGCGCTTCTTTGGCCTAGAATACCGGGAGATACTAGCACAAATTTCCTGGTCATTTGTACCAGTATGGCCATCCTTTAGGGGTCTAATTACGTAATGACGAAAAGAAAATGATGGTCATACTCATAACGCTGGTACGGGCGGCCCAATCGCGTGGGCGTTAATCGCACCTTTACGGTGGTATGGCGACCATTTTGAATCGTCGGAAAAGGGGCATGGTGATTTTCATGAATGACTACTCGACGATGGATGATTAGCTATGCAAAAATTAGCCTGGTACAAATAATATAATAATAATACTTTATTCAAACCAACTTAATAACTAGCTTAAGTCTACAACATTTAATTTTAATACGCGCAACCGCCTATTTCTTTTTCTTCGACTATCGGAAAATACAAAAATGTTGTGGAACAAATCGTTCGAAACTCGTAATTTATCCTACACGTTCTTTTAACGCCCACGCGGTTGGGCCGACACGGTACCAGCGCTATGACCATCATTTTCCTTTTTGTCATTACGTAAGAGATTTACTCATTTGTTTTCACAATAGGATAGAATCATCATAGACGATTAATATTTTATTAAATTAAAAAGCAAACATTTGGGGAAATATTTTATATTCAGCTGTCCCCCACGGCTTTACTCGCGTTCCAGGAATAAAAAGTAGCCTATGTCCTTCTCCATACCATAGGCTATCTGCATCCTCAATTTCATCGCGATCGGTTCAGCATCATCCTTACTAATATTGTTAATGCGAAAGTGAGATTGTTTCTTTCAACTACTCAATGGATGATCATGAAAATTTACATGAAGATAGCCTATGGTAAGTAAAAAGGACATAGGCTACTTTTTATCCCGGGAACGCGGGTGAAACCGCAGGGGACAGCTAGTATTATTATAAATTAGTACTGATAGTATGGATTATATACTACCTGTCCGCAGCGGTTCCCGGAAAAATTATAGTATTATGCCTATTATCTCTATACCATAGGTAACCTGCGCACCATATTTCAACGTAATCGATTATGTAGTTAAGGCGTGAAAGCGTAACAAACAAACAAATTGACTGTAATACCGAGCAATCCAATTCCGCAAGAAGTCAGTGTTTTTGCACTGATTAATAACAGTACCGACCAATCAATGCATCTTAATGTTTACTGTGTCCTTAAATTAGCCAATCAGAGCGCATATAGTCGGTGGTGGGTTGGCGGAATAGATTCAAAGAAAATGAACGACATTGCGCTTCTTTGGGTTAATTGTTCGAGGTGATGAATAAGACAGACGGTACAATCACATCTTATTATATTTGTTTTTATATAATGAATTTAAATTCATTCAATTCCGTGCTTCGGAAGCCGTTGGTCCCGGTTATCACTTAATTGTGATAGTCGTTAAGCTAGTTGGAGGCCATCTAGGCGGCTTGAAAACTCCAAAAGCAGGTTGACCACTAGCCTACCTCCACCGAACCGCAGTGGGCACGCGTGGTGGAGTATCGCCCAGTCCCTTTCACCCTCATTTGTGGAAGGAGGCCTGTGCTCAGCAGTGGGACATTATAGGCTGATGATGATGATGATTTAAATTAAATCATATTCTATAGGTAGGTAATTTCATCACATAAACCACACGAGAAGTTTAATGGTCAATACGAGATCTTTAAGAGTAGCAACTTCGGTATAGCCGTAAATTTTAGTACATACATAGCTTGGTTATAATTTCTCGTCCACAGTACCTAATAGACCATTCAGAAACATTTTATTAACTGAATTAAATTTAAAAGGATAAGGAGAAGTATGACTATGACGCAAAGGGATAGGGAAAGACTGGAAGCCTTTGAAATGTGGTGTTGGAGGAGAATGGAGAGGATTAGCTGGACGGAGATGGTGACGAATGAGGAAGTATTGAGTCGAGTAAAAGAGAAAAGGAACATTATAGAGACGATAGAGAAAAGGAGGGGAAATATGTTTGGCCACCTTATACGACACGACGAATTTATCAAAAACATAATAGAAGGAAAGATAGAGGGAAAGCGAGGAAGAGGAAGACCAAGAATAAGTTACACAGATCAAATGAAGGCAAAAATAGGCGTCGGGTCGTATAAGGAGGTGCAAAATGTGGCTAATGATAGAGCAGAATGGAAGAAGCTACACCGACAAGAGCACAGCTCTTAAATACAGAAGAAGAAGAAGAAGAAGGAGAAATATAATTTTGAGAGAGGTAGAGCATAGCGTTTATTCGCTCAAAGAGCAGCTCGACTGGAGAAGTACCTCCACCTTACAGAATACCGCAGCCAAATAACTTTATGTTGTGTAAAGTTGTGTTCCTGCGCGTGAGTAAGGTCGCCAGAGCTCATAGGGGAGGGGGGAAAGGTCGGTAACGCGTGAGCGATGCTTCTTGTGTTGCAAGCGTCCATATGGCTACGGTAACCGCATACCATCAGGTGGGCCGTATGCTTGTTAGCCGACTAAGAAGTATAAAAAAAAAAATATTGGTACTTTGTATACCTTTTATAAAGAAACAATGAATACATTGATGACCTATACATAAATCATTCGCATATCAGAAAGGTTAATCAAAATGCGGGCAATAAGCGGGCGTTGTCAAATAAATGACATTACAAAAATACAATTTATCCAAACCCTTTCAATAAATTAAAGTACTAAATACCAAATCAAGGGTACCGTGAACAATAACCCGCCAACGTAAACATTAAACCTTTAACGTATACGGCATTTCCCGACGTAAATTGGACGCGTTTTCCTGTTGGTAGCCGTATATATTTTTTTCCGTTAATTTATGGCTGGAATATGAGAGCAGTTTCGCTCACAGACAGGATAGTACGCAGTCGGTTTTTAAAAATAAACGTTAACAAGTTTGTCCAGAAAGATAATATTCGAAAAATAATAAATAGTTCTCCAAAAACTTATAAGCTTATTCATTATTTTCCTTTTTATTTTACGTTTTTTTTCCATAAATGTCTTTCAATTTATTTATGCCAACATAAAACCTTGCACAATTGTAACACATAAAAAGTAGAGTATACTTTCTTAGGTGGATCGTACACCTACGTGAATAGGCCTTTAAATCCAAGTATTATACGGCGGGAAGAGGAAAAAGGTGTTTAAGAAAATATGCCGCTCAAGTGTCGAGCGCCGAGTGCTGTGTCCTTGCAATACACTTAGTGGTAACGTCATTACCTGGGCGTTCAAGAAAGAAAATAAATCTAATAATTTAGGGGTCCCTCGGGGTGCTGGGACATGTAAACTGCCACGTGACAGTCATTAATAATAAAAAAAAACTTTTTAAATTCAAGCTCATAGAAATAAATATACCTAGAAAGAACGTCGCCATACTACACGAATATACAAAACAGGCCAACTTTTATAGGCTGCTGCGCGTAACAGCTACGTTTTACGCTCCATCTGCGTCATTCTGCTTGTCATAATGACGTTAATAATGATAGTAGTTGTTAAAATATTCCAATTAAAATCGGGAGAAATTTAAATATTGATCATTATTTTGCATTTTTATTTATTTTTATTTGATTTAGCCTCTAACAGTTAGAGCCTATTTTTATCGACGCGTGCACAACTGCGACACTCTCTCTGAATGTATCCTTAATCAAAGTTCAAGCTATTATTTAATATCAATAGTAAAACATAATCATCGCTGGCCAAGGCTTCTGCGTCAACCGGTAACCAACGCAAGCAAGTTTAGTTTACAACATATTACATTTGTAGAAACCATACGAACTAGACAGTCAAATTAATTAGTTAGAAAACCTTGGCAATGTAACGTCCATAGGTTCACCTCTAAATGTAATTACTTGCTTTCAGTCCAATTTTCGTGTTATTGTTTGTACTATGTTGTCATGAAACTATTTTGTTATATTAGTTATATGTGGAATTAGTACTTCCACTAGGCCCGCCTGATGGTAAGCGGTTACTGTAGCCATATGGACGCTTGCAACACAAGAAGCATCGCTCACGCGTTACCGACCTTTCCCCCCTCCCCTACCTATGAGCTCTGGCGACCTTACTCACGCGCAAGAACACCACTTTACACAACATAAAGTTATTTGGCTGCGGTATTCTGTAAAGAGGAGGTGGAGTACTTCTCCAGTCGAGCTGCTCTTTGAGCGAATAAACGCTATGCTCTACCTCTCTCAAATATATACGTTACTATTATATAATATATTTATCTTCACCAGGGCTACACATTATTGTGATGAAAAGTATTGTTCGGGATCGAGTAACAAAATCACTCATCGCAAACATTGGTTTCTTGCGGTATATTTTCACTCAATATTAGTTCATTACTTACTTCCGCTCCATCTATGATAGTTTGGCATCAAACAATATAAACAAAATACACTTTAGTATCCTACTGAAAACGTAATAAATTAACTTTTTAACAGCGAAATATTTTCTACAGAACACGTCATGCGATTTCGCTCACTTCAAAACAGTGTCAGATAAGAGTTATTTCTTACTTTTTAGTGTACTTTGAAAGCGGTTTATTTTTTGTTATTTTTGAATTTTTAGTTTCATATATACGCGTATAAAGGCCTACGTAAACAATGCATTATTTATGCGATATCAGCAATCGCGCTTGATTTGCTGTCATTTTTCAAGAGTTCCGTTGTCTGTCTCAGAAACTCATCATCAGATCTAGTATATGAAATTTATATGGGACCATTTCGGAATAAACCCCTTTCAAACAAAAAAAGAATTTTGAAAAAAATAATTAAATAAACATTCGAATTGAGAACCTCCTCCTTTTTTTGAAGTCGGTTAATTAAAAACGTACAATTTTTTATGCTACTTGAAATTATAATACAATTTATAATCCATTAAAATATTTGGTAGAAATGAGAAACCAATTCCACTTTTGAAAAAAATCAAGAAAGCTTTCATAATGGAAACACCATTAAATTAAGTTTATTTTAGATTATTTGTATGATATAAAGTAAAAAAAAAAATGTCACAAAATTTACTCGCACACGATATATTTAACAGATTCAACAGACTTTTGTAATATGACTTTACTTCAAAATTAGTAGAGACGTATCAAACATTTGGGTTAAGTTAAAGATAAGTTCTATCTACGCCCAACATTTTACGAACATGGTAGATAAGGAAATAGTACTCATAAAAGGGAAATTTCCCTTTTATCTCCGTACTAAACTTACTGAATACAATTTCATCAGAATAACAAACATGTACACAATAAAACCCTTTAATAATGTATTAAGTATTAAAACTGAAAAGACGCAAGAACTCATCTCCAAGTTGCGTGGGTTGACTTATTGGGTCACGGCTTTGCTAGACCAAACTTAGAACAAGAGTTTGTTGTTGCGCTCAAAATGGCGAACAAGTGGTGTTTATGACAGAAAAGGAAATAAGGATAATAGCTTAGCTTGTTATAGGTATAGTGTAGTAGTAACATTTTTAAGAAAATAAATATTAAACTCGATATTTTATTTATAATATCGAGTTTAGAAAAATATATAATAGAATAGGAATTGTAAAATTTGTATATATTTTTATTTTGTTATTTATCTATTAATTAGTTTAGTATTAGTTGTTATTATTATTAGTCTAATCATTATTGCTTCTGTTGATATGAATAAACTTTAGAAAATAAATAAAGTACTACAACTAAAACTCTCATTTTTTATAGTGTACACATTGTACATTAAATAATATGTCCATAAAACTCAATTTATGATTACCCTGCATTTTAAGAGAAAAGAAATGTCTCGTCCTGCCAACCCATAAAAAATGGTTATAGACAAAATTTCCATAATAACATTTTGCTACAACAAAATAAACTATACAAACTAAGTTCAGACATTGATTAGAAAATAATAATAAAAAACATTATATTCCATCGAAAAAACAAATATGTAACATAGCAAAATTCAAGTAGGTACCTATCTAATATTAATAATGTTCAACCCTTGTTCTACCATACGAAGTGTTGGTTCACACACGTTTATCAAACAAATTCAGTAGGTAGGAATCGCAGTCGGCCGAGATCCCTTCCGGGTATGCGGCAAAATCATAAAGGTAACGAACCGCACACGACCAACTGGAATTCTAAATCATATAGAGATATTTTAATAATACACGTGCGAAACTGCCTTTGAATATAACGCACTTATAGCGAGCTTGTAGCTCCTGAAAACGGCAAAAAATATTAAAAATCTAGTTAATTTTTGTCCCGTTAACATCAAAAGCTCAATTAACAACAGTATTCAGTTTAATTTAAAAAGCACCTTATACAGGAGTGGTGATTAACAAAAGTTATTTAGCGGTACAGTCTTTGACATACATGGTACATATACCTAACCAGAAAATATTGTTGTTGCCACGATTTGACAAGTCTGTTCTTGACATTGCTGCCTGGTCGCATTTAAATAAATAAAGTAAATAAGTCGTTTATGAAAACCAAAAATGTAAGTACCTACAGCTATTCAAGATACTCGAAATATATGGTGGGTCTTCCACTTCAACGTTCTCTTTGCCTAGGATTATTGGTGTATCCAATATTTCTTTTTCCTTTTGGCGGTTCTTATCATTGCGATTGCACTGCAGCATAGTGTATTGAGAAGTTTTGCCGAAATGCGTCCAACGAATGACAAATTTTATACAAAGGTTTAATACCTCCTCTACCACTTTGCACTTGTGGCAAACTTGGAAGTTGCAAACTTTCAAAGTGAACTTAATTGCGATACCCGTCTCTATCCTGGGGTATTGACAAAACGTAGTAATATTTGGTAAACTTGCCGTTATATTGTATCTGTAAAGAACGCTGACAGTTTAGTAAACTTTTCTTTTCTTTTAACAAACATCTTACAATCATTATGAGTCACGACACAAAAAAAATGCTACAATGACGCAATAGAAATTATGAGCGATGAATTTATAGGCAACCCTCTTACATCATTTTCGCGTGCGTTAAAGCAAATGTGCCGCGTCAGACGATTGATGATCGACTGTATAAAAATCAAATATCTCGAGATTCGACGATTTCCTGGTGCCACTTCTATTCGATGTCCACGAATCACATTAAGAATTTCCTTCATTACATCCACGAATTCAGATTAAGGAGCTTATTGGAATCACACTGTTATTACATAAGGAATTCAATATTTTTCAAGGATCTTTAGGAAATGGGTGATGGCTGCCACACGCGTCATACTTGTGAACAGGTGCTGCTTGTGGGGGCTGGTCTGCTTACTTATTAAATATTTATTCAGTCTACTTTGTAATTTTTCCGCAGCGCCGGGACACGCAATTGTTGTCAGTGCGATTAGAACGTAAATATTATATAATGAATATAAGCTTGTTTTGAAAAGAGTAATTGCTGAGACTATTGCCGGTTCTTCTCAGCAAATGCAACCTTCCGAACTGGTATTAGAGTCAGACTTTTCAAAAGTGCCTGCGAAGATCTATTTGAATAAATGATTCTGAATTTTGAAGAATTTTTAATTTTGAAATTATTTTTTTCATTGTCTCAATTCC
This sequence comes from Achlya flavicornis, assembly GCA_947623365.1. Taxonomy (NCBI): domain Eukaryota; kingdom Metazoa; phylum Arthropoda; class Insecta; order Lepidoptera; family Drepanidae; genus Achlya; species Achlya flavicornis. Next base: position 4,445,000 of record OX392474.1, read on the forward strand.
TCCTCTTTTGTTAGGGTTCCGAACCAAAATAGTAAAAAAGGAACCCGACTTATGGCACGACTCCGTCCGTCCGTCTGTCTGGCGGTCTATACGTCTGTCAACGCGATATAGTTATATTTCAGTAACCACTAATGCTATTGATTGGAGATTTGGAATAGTTTTAAATATTGCTTACCTAACCATATTGTATTTTTTTCATTTTCATTTCATCAAAGCTAGGCTACAAATTTAAATGGAGTAGCATATGAAAGGCTTCATTTGTACATTCCATAACAGGTTTTTGTTTTCTTTTATATTACGTACTTATGATGAAAAATAAAAAAAATACACCCACCCCCTTATCTCCGAAGTTTGCAATTTGAGAAATTCGGAAATAGTACAGTTGATAGACATGTAAGTCAATATTACAGGAAAAAAAGAACGATATGTTTCTAACTAGCACTCGAAATCATCTACACAAACAATCATAGTTATGCGGTTCAGTTTTTTACTTCGGTTATGACTCAAACCAAGAAATATAAGTCCATGAAAGGTTGGAAACCTCGCCTTGGTGTGTGAGACTGTGAAAATATCTGTTCCACTATTAAAAGGAAAATACAATATCGTTGCCTAGTGTTTGATAGATATTGAAATTTTCACAGGTATTTTACTTTTATGTTGCCTATTTGGTGAAGAGCTAATATATTTCAACTGCAGGTGAGGATCAATGACTTGCGGATACCTTTATTTACCCAGCCATTATTAAACTCTACAATTTGGAAAAAAATATCCACTCAATTTTCATTATGATCAGGTCATACAACATGGCATGAATCACAGCAAAACTGTCCTTCATCATCATCATCATATCAGCCCATGGATGCCCACTGCTGAACATAGGACTGTCCAACCAAACTGTCCTTAATCCAGTTTTGAGAGAGGTAGAGCATAGCGTTTATTCGCTCAAAGAGCAGCTCGACTGGGGAAGTACCTTTACCTTACAGAATACCGCAGCCAAATAACTTTATGTTGTGTAATGTTGTGTTCCTGCGCGTGAGTAAGGTCGCCAGAGCACATAGGGGAGGTCGGTAACGCCTGAGCGATGCTTCGTGTGTTGCAAGCGTCCATATGGCTACGTCATAGAGGTGAGTAATATATAGGGAATAGAGAGCCATCTTGTAGGTTTTTTTGTCATACACTTGCCAACTGTGTCCGGCACTGCCATCTATGAAATTACCCGTGGAAATAACTAACGCTACTTTAACCGCTTACCATCAGGTGGGCCGTATGGTTATTTACCGATTAAGTTGTATAAAAAAAAAAAGTTCAATAATAACACTTCCCACCAGCCCGTAAATCTTGTTTTAATTCCTCACGTATCTAAAGTCAAGGATGAACCTTGACTTTAAGGCTGTTTTTCCGCTTGTGAAATAAATCTATTGAAGCCAATTACATTCTGGGTCAGTATCAGTAAATACGGGTTGTAAACAGAGCCTTTTAGAACGAGGCGACGACGTCGGCGTCGCTTACAGTTTTTAGATTTATTTTAAACCAGCGGTCCCCCGCGGTTTCACTCTTGTTCCCGGAATAAAAATTAGCATATGTCCTTCTAAATACCATAGGCTACCTGCATGCCAAATTTCATGATGATCCTTTGAGTAGTCGAGGCGTTAAAGCGTAACAAACAAACAAACCCACTTTCGCATTTATAATATTACTATGGATTTTTAGATCCACAATTTAAAACCGAAAATCTCATCGTCATAACTCATTTAATAGTTTTTTATACTACTAAGGTAGCAAAAATACGGACCAAGCGCGAGTCGGTCTCGCACACGAAGGGTTCCGCAAAGACGTTTCTTGTATGGGGTGCACTTAAATTTTATTAATTTTTATAGTGGCAGTAGAAACACATAAATACACATAAGTGGTATAATGAGTGACCAGACACCACGGATTTGATGCAAGCTTAGTGGATTTTTCCCAAAAATAGCTATCCTATAAAGGTCGCATAAATACCTATCTTATTTTGAGAACCAATTACTAGCTAGACCTTTATCCATTGTGGATATACATCACAGACACATCAGGTTTTGTATTTTAACTCAAATCCCACTTTTTATTTGGAATGCTTTTGTTTCATCCAACATGTCAATAACATTCGAGACAACGAATTATCTATTGTAATGAAATAAAATCGGCCAAGTGCGAATTTGAGTCTTACTCGCTCACTAAGGGTTCTAAACCTTCCATGGATGTATATTTAATGGTTAGGGCCATAACTGTTGTAAAAAATCGGATTGCATATCTTAGTTTGTTTGTTAACGTAGTTTGATGATTTCAAAAAACTGTGCTAATTACAAAGATCGTTCTGTTTTACTGTAATACATCAAAGTTTATCAACTGTAATTATTTCAGATTTTTCGCGATACGGAGTACGGAGATTTTTCATTATAAAGTCAAAAACTACGCAACATAAAAGAACAGAAGAGTTTACAAATTCCTGATACCCCATTTGAATTGGTAGCCTAGTATTTTGAAATTTCAAAGAAAATATTTTTTTAATTTTTCATATGCAATACGGTTGGTATCCCAAAAAAATCCTGGGACATTCCTCACACAGGGCGATCAGATCCCAAACTAAGTAGACTTATAAACTATGTAAACCTGACAACTGATATGAAGGTATGAATATATGACTGATATTTTACATTATACGCCTGGTATGTGTATATTCTTTATTTACAACTTACAAAATTACAATCTATATTTAGAAAATTTCCTCAAGTATCAGTTTTTACATTAATACTATTTTTTGTTTGTAAGTACATACTTAATATACATAATTACACCCAGACTCAAGACATACAGATATGTTCATGCACACAAATGCATGTCCTGTGTGGGAATCGAATCCACGAGCTGCGCTGCGGCGCGATAGGTGAAATCTTAACCATCCACGCCAACTGGCCCATCAACGTAATGGGTTGCTTACCCAAAGAAATACTTAAAACTTTTCCAAATTTAAAACCAATAGCATTAGTGGTTATTGTGACAGACGGACAGGTGGACAGGTGTACCTCAGACAGACGGGGTGGCACCTTCAATCCTGTGTGGTAGCACCATTAGAGTTCCTTTTTGACTCCTTTGGTTCGGAACCCTAAAAATAATTCAAGCCAAAACAAAGCCTCCATTTTCAAATAACAGAGAAAAGGCGAAGCGAGAATGAGTGAGACATGTGAAGGTTTAATGGAATATTTATGTGACATTACTTTTCAATACAAAGATAACAATAACCGTTCCTTCAAACAAATATATTACTCAGAATTTGTGGATTTAGATTGTCGCATATTCGTTGTAAACATAGAAAACATTTTTTTCGACGGGCCCGTTGGCGCAGTTGGTTAAGACTCTGGTCAAGATTCCACCTATTGCGCCGCAGGTCGTGGGTTCGATTCCCACACAGGACATGCATTTGTGTGCATGAACATGTCTGTATGTCCTGAGTCTGGGTGTAATTATGTATATTAAGTATGTATTTACAAACAAAAAGTAGTATATGTATTATATCAGTTATCTGGTGTCCATAGTACAAGCTCTGCTTAGTTTGGGATCAGAAGACCGTGTGTGAGAAATGTCCCAGGATATTAGGATTTTTTCAACTTTCCTACGTTCAGATTGAAGGAAAACATGTTATTCAAAAAGGCTTCACGAAAGCCATTAACCCGCATTCTTGAGGCCTTACTTAAGAACGGTATTCGTTTCCTAATTGCAATGCTAGGGTAGTCCGCAGCAGCGCTCCACTGAGCAAGCTTTCAACATCATATCCCAGCTCAAAGTACTTGTAGGAACCTACAGAAGAATATCCAGAACGCTGTATAAGTGGCCCTTTGTTGCCGTTAGGTAATAATTTAGCGGGATAATCGTACCAATTATCGACCTACATTAGGTTAATTATAATTAACAAAGTACTCTTTATTAACCAGATTAACATGGGTTTGCTATTATTTTTACTTTACGATTTCAGTTTACTTTTTTTTTAGATATTGAGTTCAATCATTAATGTTATCTAAGTATCTTTGAAAACTTTGCCTAAAACATTTTGAACATTTTTACAACAAAATAATTTCTAAGACAAAATGTATTTCAAGTGTTCCTCAGACAAGAAACTTATAGTGACACTTGACTCTTCAAATTTCAAACGAACATTTTTACTACAAAATGTAATTAAATATAAATTTGTACTATGTAGTATTCCTTCAATTACATTTTAATGTGAACCTTTTACGTAGGAGGTAGAGGCGCTTTTCTCAATATCCAGTTATAAATTAAGATTAATTTTACGTAGTTAATCTTAAACGACTTGAGGTAATTTCGAGCTTGGCTTTTTGATTAAAGTTACCTACCAAGTAAATTATTTGCCGGTTATGAAAATCTTATGAACATTTACACACACAAAGCGTGGGCTTGCATTCTCGCCATATTTGCGAATATTGAATAGAAACATGGATACTTCATTTCTCTGTGATAGAACACAAGTCAACATTAGGTACATCTATATTTTAACGTATCAAAAATAATCTTAGAGTAGATTATGTATTTTTACTGTTTCTTTTTCAATTCCAAGAGAATAAATAACTACAGTAAGGTAATGTATAATTTACAGGATATTAACAACTCTAAAGCTAAGATAGTATAATGTACACTAATTTCTCTAATTCTTCTTCTTTTCCTTTATTTCAAGTACAAAATAATACATCTAAATCTCTGCATTTCCATATACATACATTGTGTGCTTTAAATCTGTGAGAAATCCGTGATGGACATTTTTTTTTATACCACTTTTTTGTGTGTCGCAGACTCTTTCGCACAAAAAGTCTATCGTCTGCGCTGCACCTGCGTCTGCGATGCAAAATTATTGCAGAAGCAAAATAGGTTTACTTGACATCAAAACACTTCATAAGAAACAATAATCGGTGTCCTAATCTACAGCTTTAATTGCATCCTTACTAGGACTACCTAGACTCTAGAGCATGAGCAGAAACTCATGACTAAAGTAGATTCTCACTGGCAATCGGAGTCCAGATTGGCGGACTTCACCAATTATCCCAAGTAAAAATTGTGAATCTTTGGGGATGTTGATAACTCAATCACGTCCAAATGGGAGAACGGATTTGGACAGTACTTAGCATACTAATATAATAAGGTATACTTTTAATAGAAATAAAACTTTAGAATCGATTTAGTAGACCAAACCTCGATTGGAAGCTGGTGAACTCTATCTCTAAGTAAAAAATATTATTTTAGAGTATTTTAAATTGGTTTGATATGCTAATAAAAATCTTTCCAACCAACAATATTAAATTCTTGTAAAGGTTTACTACGCTGCAAAGCTATAAAAACCCTGTGCACAATTTGTTAAATTTCCTGTGGGATTTCATTATTTCTAACATCTGTTATCAATTTAAAATTAAAAGTTCTTTGTGAAGAAGTCTCATATCCTGCGCCAATCCTTGCGTGGTAATCGCGATTATAAAAAGCTAGATTATTCTTAAATTACGTTACAGCTTAGGATTATAATGTATAATGATGATCAAAGGATTTTAGATTATGTGTTGCTATAAATAAAGCTTGAAAGTAAATTCACAAAACAATGAAACGAATACAAAAACAAATCTATTTTCGGATACAATTCTAAAACTAACATGGAACAAAATCAACAGGGTAGACAATAACTAAAGCAAAAATAAGGTTTGGTGGCAAACTTCGTTATCCCAATCAATGGTCCGTGAAATGGGCGAACACGGTGCATTGTTTACTGAACTCACTGGTCTACAACTATCTTGTGTACGTCATTGCGAATTTGATATTGAGATGGGTGCACAAAAGAATCTCTCATACGATTTTTCGAAAACTAAATTGAATTGAAAAAAAGAGTAAATAACGTGTATGTACCTTTTCTTATTTTTAGACTCTGTGTAGAGCTTTGCTAGTGAGAGCAAATAATGAAGACCTGTCTACGCTTTTTTGTAATCAATGGATCTCACATTTTTCTAGGATCTCTGTTTGGACTGGAGTATTTTTAAGGCACTCGACGGGCCCGCTGGCGCGGTTGGTTAAGACTCTGGTTAAGATTCCACCTATCGCGGAGCAGGTCGTGGGTTCGATTCCCACATAGGACATGCATTTGTGTGCATGAACATGTCTGTATGTCCTGAATCTGGGTGTAATTATGTATCTTAAGTATGTATTTACAAACAAAAAGTAGTATATGTATTATATCAGTTATCTGGTTTCCATAGTACAAGCTCTGCTTAGTTTGGGATCAGATGACCGTGCGTGAGGAATGTCCCAGGATATTTATTTATTTACTTAAAGCCATTGCGGCTATCACTTAATTGTGATAGTTATTAAGCTAGTTGGAGGCCTCCTAGGCGGCTTGAAAACTTCAACAGTAGGTGGACCACTAGCCCTCCACCGATCGGCGGTGGGCACGCGTGGTAGAGTATCTGCCCATTCTCTTTCACCCTAATTTGTGAAAGGAGGCCTCTGCTCAGCAGTGGGACATTAAAGGCTGATGATGATGTTTTATTGATGCCTAATATTCGGCCGCAGATTTTACCCGCTCTCCCCAGAGTTATAATATTTTCCTGAGGTGAAAAGTATCCTATTAAGTTATTCCAAGTACCAACCTGCCAGGTTCTACGTTTATTTTATGATAGGTTGGAGTATTCTAAGTGCATACTTATTTTATCAGTATAAAATAACAAAAATCTCTTCTATCGGCGAGCCCTCACTAGCTAAAGGTTTTTTTATTATACGTAAAAGTATGTAGCACCGACTCAATTACTCTAAATCTCTGGCTTATTTATCTTTTCTCTGTAGCTTTTTTATTTAAACTAATTTCTTAGTTACTTAACTTACACTGAGCTTAAAGCTGTTTCGTTAACAATAAATCTAAAAGTTCTGAGAATAATTTACATTTAAAACTTTTATGGTACAGTTGCTTTTGATAACTGTTTTAAAACTGCAATGTTTCATTTTAGCTCCATATTATATGCATTAAAGAACATCTCGTTTATTAAGACTTTCAACAACTTCGTTATAAAACATAAAAAAAAAACAATTATAATACCTCAAGGCACAGATTACATCATTTAAAGTTATAAAAAACTGTTATTTTGAATTTTATTTACGTTCCAATCAAAACATAAAAATAATCCCACTCCTTTTTCCAGCTTTCTTATTTTTTTTATCTCTGCGCACAATAACACGGCAGCCGGTAAGGTTGTCGCAAAAGAGTTGTGCATACAAATTAGTTGCTAATACTTTTTAATTACCATGAGAATGACCATTATTGTTGTTTATGCTAATGGAATCTCGTTTTTCATATTTTAATGTATATGATCTTATAAGCCCTAAAAAGAAAAGTATGCTTAAGTATTTGGAGCAATGTAACGTAGCTTATAATTTTAAGAACATCCGTCTACTAAAAGATTACATCTCTGATGATTAAAACAAGCGACCAAGTGCGAGTGGGACTCGCCCATGAAGGGTTCCGTAGCAGCAAGTTATATTTGAGTTGATTGAATGAAAGGTACTTACTAGATCTCGTTCAAACCAATTTTCATGGTAATGAAGGAAGTTTGCATGGTAATGTACATCATATTTTTTTTTGTTTTATCATTCTCTTATTTTAGAAGTTACAGGCCCCCCCCCCCTGTAACTTCTAATTTTACCACACACATTTGGACACACATTTTACCACCTTGGAAGTGTCTCTCGCGCAAACTATTCAGTTTAGAAAAAAAAAATATTAGAAACCTCAATATCATTTTTGAAAACCTATCCATAGATACACGTATTTTGATGAAAGCATTTTTTTGAGTTCAGTTCTAAGTATGTGGAACCCCCAAAATGTATTGTTTTTTTTTCTATTTTTGTGTGAAAATCTTAATGCGGTTCACAGAATACATCTAAATACTTACCAAGTTTCAACAGTATAGTTCTTATAGTTTCGGAAAAAAGTGGCTGTGACATACGGACGGACAGACAGACAGACAGACATGACGAATCCATAAGGGTTCCGTTCTTTGCCATTTACAACCCTAAAAAAAGATATACAAATATTAATAGGAGTGTTTCCTGCGTAAAAAAATAATTCTAATTAGTCTGTCAGTGATTATCAAAAAATATTGGACACGTATTATTTGCTTTACCAAATCATTAAAAAATACAAAGCTAAAGCGCGTCTAAGTTCGGAAGAAGGGGCTCGTGTCGTCACGTTTAAGTAAAAATGTACCACAACGTGACGAACTTCAACACTTCATAGGTATCTTCGTAATTTATTACGAAAAAAATACGTAAATGACTGACTAAATAGATTTTTCAGGAATCTAGATAGATATACTTTATTGTCCCACCACAAAATTTAACAAAAACATACAAAAAAACATGGAATAATTCAAAATTCAAAAATTCAAAATTTCTTTATTAAATTACAAGTTTGTAAATTACAGGGGTTGGGACTCTCCTTTTAAGTTTATAAAACCTGTGTTAGGGGAGACCCGCTCTTCCGAATTTAAAAAAAATAATAAAGTGAATAAAATAAATAATAAGTAATATGAATAATAAAGTGTTAATACTGGGTGGCCTATTATTATAACGATGGTGTTATGATAAGTTCGGGTTTCCACTGCTTGAGTAAATCAGGCTAAACTTACCATTAGTAACTGACTCCTTCCTTTTATTTTGGGCCCAGTAACTATATTTTAGTGTTTTCATGAATACTAGCTTATGTCAGGCTTTTGCAGGACAAAATAATAAGAATAATTGGACTGTTTGAAGCGCTCGTGGCGTAGCATGATTAGCCGTTCTTAATCGATCGGCAAAGTTAAGCTACGTCTGTCGTGGTCGGTACCTGGATGGGTGACCGCCTAGTGGGATTTCAAATCGAGCGTTTCCGTGCTTCGGAAGGCACGTAAAGTCGTTGGTCCCGGTTATCACTTAATTGTGATAGTCGTTAAGCTAGTTGGATGCCTCCTAGGCGGCTTGAAAAATTCCAACAGTAGGTTGACCACTAGCCCTGCCTCCACCAATCCGCAGTGGGCACGCGTGGTGGAGTATCGCCCAGCCCCTTTCACCCTCATTTGTGAAAGGAGGCCTGTTCTCAGCAGTGGGACATTATAGGCTGATGATGAATTGGACTGTTTTACAAAAAACTCAAACCGACTTCAAAGTACACTAAGAAGTAATCAAATCCAGATCTGATGACAATGGGACCAAACGGGAAGTGTACCCTTCCAGAAAAAAAAAAGAATTTTCCCAATCGGTTAATAAATGACGGAGGTATGAGGTAACAAACATTAAAAAAAAATACAACCGAATTGAGAACCTCCTCCTTTTTTTGAAGTCGGTTAAAAATATAATGTTATTCTTGTTTCTAGCAAAACACGTAGGAACAAGCATTACTGTAGAGTCATTTAATATCGTCACCCTGACCAGATTTTCTAACACTGGCATTTCAAGTTATGAAGTCACTTTACATATACCTAACGTTTGAATTATGCAAATAATCGTTACTTAGATAAATTGTTCCATTTTATGAGCGTAATTATTGTTGCATTTTACAAAATGGTGTACCTGTTCTACATTGACCAATCATTCGTAGTGGATAAGCCCTAAATTCGCATCATTGTTAGGACCTATTCTGCTATGAAGACGTGTGAGAACAGTCGATGCTTATTAGTAATTTATTATTATATTATCCTAATAAATATGTGAAAATTAAGACATGTGCGACTCAATCATAAACGGCGGAATTGATTTCAACATTTTCAACGAAACGTGGCACAGAGACCATAATATTATCTTCAAGAAAATAACATAGATTTTCTCGCTGGAGTCTTCTCAGTTTGAGCCAATGGCAGAGCAAGATACATCTCGCGCATTCATGCATCACGCCACCCGCCAGAACTATTTCTTATAATTAAGAAAGTAATCCGTGTGGCCGTGTGGCTCCCGGCATAGAATAGGGCCAACCCTTCTAATCCTGTGGGTGTCGTAAAAGGCGACTAAGGGAATACACCAGGGGACGGGCAGCAGCGTCCATCTGTGATACGTCATCACTACTGCGATCACCAACCCGCCTGCCAAGCGTGGTGATTACGGCAATACCCCTCAAATGATTTGTACAAAAACACAGCCACGGCCCCCAGTCCCCGGCGGCCCCGCTATCCCGGGCTACGGTAGCGGTCACGGTAACGGCGGGGCAGGGGGTGCTAAGAGTCTCCGGCAGAGATCCGGCTACCAACAACGACGACTGGACCTGGTAACATATAATGCACGGACTCTGAGGACCGACGAGAAGCTCATTGAGCTGGAGGAAGAAGTGAGCAGGTTGCGCTGGGATATTATGGGTTTATCAGAGGTCCGAAGAGAGGGGGAGGACACGATAATCCTTAAATCCGGTAACCTGTTCTACTACCGAGAGGGTGATCACCTGTCACAGGGTGGTGTCGGGTTTATTGTCCGCAGGCCCTTCATCAAGAATATAGTGAGGATAGAGAGTGTCTCACCGAGAGTCGCATACCTGATACTCAGAATTACCAAACGGTATTCGCTGAAGGTCATCCAGGTATACGCTCCGACCTCATCACACCCAGATGACGAGATAGACACATTGTATGAGGATGTCTCACGAGCCATACATGCCTCTAAAACTCACTATATGGTATTGATGGGGGACTTTAACGCGAAGCTAGGCATTAGGAATAGCGATGAGCTGAGAGTGGGGCAGTTTGGAATTGGGCAGAGGAACCCTAGGGGGCAACGGTTGGCCGACTTCATGGAGTTGGAGGGACTCTTTATGATGAACTCCTTCTTCAAAAAGCGGCCGCACAGGAAATGGACCTGGAGTAGCCCCGATGGATCCACCAAAAACGAGATAGACTTTATCTTGACGACAAAGCGGCAAATCTTCAGTGATGTCTCTGTGATCAACAGGGTTAAGACCGGCAGCGATCACCGGTTAGTAAGAGGCACACTGAACCTGAACATCCAGGTGGAGAGATGTCGTCTGGTAAAGTCTACGCTCCGACCCCAATCTGCATATATCCAAGATCCTGAAAGCTTTCAGCTCGAGCTTCATAATCGCTTCCAATGCCTAGATGATTGCGCGACGGTGGACGATACAAACAACAGGCTCGTGGAAACTGTCCATGCGGTAGGATCAAAGTTCTTTAAGACCCACCGCACGAATAGAACCCAAAAACTCTCGGATGAGACTATCAAACTCATGAAGCGGCGACGTGAAATGAAGTTGCAGTCTTCAGCTGATACAGCCGAATATCGGCAGCTAAATAGGCAGATCTCAAACGCAATGCGACACGATATACGCCTCTTTAATACTTCATGTATTGAAGAGGCAATAAAACAGAACAAAGGTTCTAAAGTGTTCGCAAGAGATTTGTCTATTGGTCAAAGCCAACTGACCAAGCTGAAGACCGATACCGGCAACATCATTACGTCAAAGCCTGAGATCTTGAGAGAAATCGAGAAGTTCTATGGACAGCTGTACACCTCGTCACAGAAACCAGATGCATTACCGGTAAGTGACGTAAGAGCCAAGTTGACCCGACATTACACCGAAGATATCCCGGATGTCAGCCTGTACGAGATTAGAATGGCTCTGAAACAGCTTAAAAACAACAAGGCGGCGGGTGAAGACGGAATTACAACAGAGCTTCTGAAAGCGGGTGGTAAACCGGTACTTGTAGTCCTTCAGAAGCTATTTAATTCCGTCATACACGAAGGTACAACGCCAGAAGTATGGAGTGGAAGCGTGGTGGTGCTCTTCTTCAAGAAAGGCGATAAGGCCCTATTGAAGAATTACCGCCCGATCTCCCTCCTAAGCCACGTTTATAAGCTGTTTTCGAGAGTCATTACGAATCGTCTCGCACGTAGGTTTGACGACTTCCAGCCTCCTGAACAAGCCGGTTTCCGTAAAGGCTTTAGTACCATAGACCACATACATACACTCCGCCAGATTATACAGAAGACTGAGGAGTATAATCGGCCATTATGCCTGGCGTATGTGGACTATGAGAAAGCCTTTGATTCAGTCGAGACATGGGCGGTGTTACAGAGTCTACAGCGATGCCAAATTGACTATCGCTATATCGAAGTGTTGAAGTGTTTGTACAGCAAAGCCACCATGTCAATCAGAGTCCAGGACGAGAGTACGGTACCAATCCAGTTGCAGAAGGGTGTAAGACAGGGTGACGTAATTTCCCCGAAACTCTTCACCACTGTAATGGAGGATGTATTCAAGCTCTTGGACTGGAAGGGATATGGCATCAACATCAATGGCGAAAATATCACTCACCTTCGATTTGCCGATGATATAGTTATAATGGCGGAATCGCTGGAAGCTTTGAACATCATGCTCAATGACCTCAACAGAGTTTCCCAACAGGTAGGCCTAAAGATGAATATGGACAAGACAAAAATTATGTCAAATGTTCATATTCCGCCAATGCCGGTGATTGTTGGGAGCACTGTTCTCGAAGTTGTAGACGAGTATGTTTACCTCGGACAAATTGTCCAATTAGGTAGGTCCAACTTCGACAAAGAGGTTAATCGAAGAATCCAACTCGGCTGGGCAGCGTTCGGGAAGCTACGGCATATCTTCACGTCCAAAATACCTCAGAGTCTGAAGACAAAGGTCTTCAATCAGTGCGTGTTACCAGTGATGACATACGGGACAGAGACGTGGTCTTTCACTGCTGGCCGCATAAATAAGCTCAGAGTCACTCAGCGAGCTATGGAACGAGCTATGCTCGGAATTTCTCTACGTGACAGGGTCCGAAATGAGGACATTCGTAGGAGAACAAAAACGACGGACATAGCTCGTAGAGTTAGTAAGCTGAAGTGGCAATGGGCAGGCCACATCGCTCGAAGAGCCGATAACCGATGGGGAAGGAAGGTTCTCGAGTGGCGACCACGTACTGGAAAGCGCCGAGCGGGACGACCTCCCACCAGGTGGACTGACGACCTGGTCAGAGTCGCTGGGCGCCGCTGGATGCAAGCGGCCCAGAACCGTTCGAAGTGGAAATCAATGGGGGAGGCCTATGTTCAGCAGTGGACATCCATGGGCTGATATGATGAAGAAAGTAATCTATTTTTTTTCTTGGCGAAACTCTTGAAACTGTCGCACTGCCTTAGACATATTTTGCAATGTAGGAATCAAGTCAATAAATCATGAATTATTATGTTCAGAGAAGAAGGCAAATATATGGCAAAATTAAGATATTTATGATTATTATTTAGTTTTCACTGAACAAAATGTGAATCAAAAAACCGTTTTGATACTTTTGTACTGGATGAAGAGGAAAAGACGTATGTGTATATGACCGTGTGTGAGGAATGTCCCAGGATATTTATTTATTTATTTAATCTTAGCTTTGATTCATTGAAAGCAGGAGGATCTCAACGATCCCGGAAATTTAGATTTTTACGAGACAGTAGCCTTCTGAACCGGTGGTAGAGTCAACTTTTACGTGCCTAATAACGGCATAAACTGATTAAATGAGTTTTATTCTGACAATATTTTGTATCCTCATTCTCGTAAGATCTCTCGAGAACGCGGTTAAACTGAAAGACGGAAGCATTTTTCAAATTTCAATTATTTTTACTAGAGGTCGCCCATGAGTCGAAATTCGACAATATTTTTTTATCACAAATTAACTAATAATATAACGCGACACTGGCAAAAATAAGTCCGAAAAAGGATTTGGTTTGACTACAAAGTTTTTTTTTATGGCACTAAGGTGGCAAACAAGCATACGGCCCGCCTAAAAGAAAAACAGTTTTAAGGGTAAGCAGTTACCGTAGCCTATATATGGACGCTTGCAGCACCGAGGGGTATCACTCGCGCTTTGCCGACCCTAAAAGTGTAGTGTGTCTATTCTTTTTTTATCAAAATAATGTATTTATAATGCATTATTATATAAAAATATTAGCTTTGTGCACTTCTTATGCATATAAACTTTACCAAGTCACAATCACATTCTTCAGTGCGCGCAATAGGCTAAAAAAAGCGTTTTTTTTTTTGCTTCACGTATTAATTATAGATTTAATAAACTGACCAATAATAATAAATAAGTATAATTTAAACACTTACCCCATAATCATAAAACGTTATTTAACTAATATACCTACCCCCTTACTCATAAAGCGCTATTTAACTAATATACGGTCACGTAAATAATGTCACATTATTTGACAATGACAATAGAGTGACGTTATTTACGTGACCATTTAAACAGTATATTAGTTAAATAGCGCTTTATGAGTAAGGGGGTTATTGTAGTATTTTATATGAACTAAAACCAGAATATTATGTGCAAGAACATTTCATAAAACGTGTTATCCTTTTATTATATTTTTTTATCTTTCGCTCTGGTCTTCATTACAAGCAACAACATAAAAACAACAACTTTTATGGTTAGAGGGAGACAGTAGCTAATATAATCTGTATCAAGGTAGGAACTTTATTTGTTAATTGTATACCGTCCGTACTGTGTCACTGTATGTTCGTGATGTCATGGACGTGGGCCTCGACTGAAAACCAGCGCGAGGGTTAGTTTTTCTTACTAACCTGAGCATATTGCTGAGTCGAGACCTATTCCTGGCATCACGCAACATTGCATTTTTGTTTAGTTTTTAAGTAATTGGTTTTGTTTGTTTTCTTTAATTCTTGTTTTTTGTAATTTCTACAGTCTAATGTAATGTTGTGTGTTGTCCTGAATAAATCTTTTTCTTTCTTTCTTTCTTTTCTTTAACTAAGGATATTAGCGGGCCTTCCACTAACGTTCTTTCTTTACGACATGTCCTGCCGTACAATCTGTAGGGAAACGCGAAAGGATAGAATAAACCCGTTGAGGCCACTAACTAAACAATTATACATTCTTTCCTGTGACTTTATCATGATACGCCAGTCTGACAGAATAAACAATCCTTCGATCACCATCCACACATAAAGGAAGGTACATTCCTGTCAGATTGGATCTTGTCAGTCAAAACCGATGAAACTTAAGGATTAAATGTCAGTGGAAAACAGGATTAGGACCATCCGATCACAATCCTGTTTTTCTTGAGGATTGTTGACTTTTATGAGGAATGTCCGTCATTTTGTATTATCATTAACCCTAGAAAGATAACCTACGTCGAATCGACGTACTCAATTTTTAAAAATCATTCTAACTCGTTTCAATTTCACTTCACTGCATCGGCCGTTTCAGCCAACTCAGTTGGCATACGAAGCTTGCAGAGAAAACCTGTGTCGCTCAGGTAAGTGCAATACTTTCGTCAATATTTACCTACCGTACGTCGAAGTGACGTATGGTTATCTTTAGTGTGAGTTTTTTTAACTTTAGTAAATATGGGTTTATCTGACTTTTGTAAGAATAAATGCACATTTATTTATTAGTTTTTTAATGGGTTTTAGGCTATGATAAAACAACATAATTATGTCACAAAGACCTGCTGAAAATGCAGAAATCTATCGATTATTGTAAGAAACAAGTGATGAAGATCCTCAGAGTTTGGACAGCGAATCTGAAGATAATTTACTAGAGGATGAAGTTCGAATGACGTCAAGAACTATGAGATGAGTGTTCCACTATTGGAAAACACCGTGCTGGATACTGAAAACGTCCTTGAAAGCCCTGCGCACAGTGTTCCAAATAATGTTGTCATGCCACAGCGTCCAAATCTCTGAGGCAAAGACAATCTTCGTTGGATGGCTACTAAAGGAAGAAAAATTAGAAGGGTATCATCTTTTATCATCTAGACGTAAAGATTTTATGAAAAAACTAAACAATAGTTTGAGATCTCCGTGGGCTGAGACAAGGCAGCAAATGCCTACTTTACCGACCAATATAAAAGAAAAAAATAGTGTTTTATTGGCAAAAAAGACAGGCTGAACCTTCCGGACGAGATGAACCTGCACCTAAGCAAAAGAAAATAACGTATTGTCTTTCAAAAATTAGAAGGACGACAAGGGAAATGTGCGACAACTGCAAAAGTCCTATTTGTGGAGAGAACAAATTGAGCTCCTGCCCTAAGTACCAAAAAGGTCAAAAAGAACAAAAAATATTTTTACCTCAATTTCTTATATTCTTACGAATACAAAAAGTTAATTTAAAAATTTTTTTTTTGCAAATAATAAGACTTACGGAGAGATTCCGTAATGTATGAGTTTTGTAAGGTAGGAAGTACCGCGTTTTATAAAATCAAGTTTTTTGATAATAAATATATAAATAAAACCAGATATTTTTCATTCATTCTCACCATAATTATGTATACTAAACAAATAATCACTTTTATAAATCTTATTATTTACAAAATCCAAAATATACCCACTAAAACATGCACACGTCGAATCGACGTATGGTTATCTTTAGTGTACAGTGAAATATGGTTATCTTTCTAGGGTTAAGGATTATTTTAATTTTGCTCAAGCGTGTGGGAAATATAAACGGACACTAACCTACTCAGTTATCGCGACGTGTCATTCGCGACAGGACAGAACCAGGGATTTCAATACCTTCATTCTTTCTCGCTATGCAAATCCACTAGCATTTAATCCCTAATGATTTCAGATTCCGGAAAGGATGTTAGTGGATGGCCCGCTATTGTATATTAGAATGGGGTTCTTCAAAAAGGCTTTGAAGAGATTTCAGCAGGGTCGGTAACGCGCGAGTAACACCCCAAAGATTTTCATAGGGCATCGTGCCTCTACACCCCTGGTGTTGCAAGCGTCCATAGGCTGCGGTAACCGCTTACCATCAGGCGCGCAGTATGCTTGAATGGTACCAAAGTAGTATAAAAAAAAAAAAAAACTCAGATTTAACTTTCCCAGAACTTATTGTTCTAAAACAATTTGAAAGCTTTTCTTTGCTTTGACGTCGAATGTAAACTTTTCATGCCTGAAAATATTGTTATAAAATGTGTTTATGACATTAGATTAGAGAGAACAGTAGCTTTGTCCTCGTTTTTATACTTTATTTTCATCGTCTTATATTCTTACTTCGTGTAAAATTGCAGGTTATAAAATAAATTGGTGATAAAATTCAAGGAGTTCATAAAATTATCAGATTATAAGTAGTTGAACAAATAAAGTTATAAATTCATAAATGTACTCACAGCTACTTTTCTCTTGCGCCAACTCAAAATTCAAAACTCAAAAAAAACATCGTCATTTGGCGTATGTAACAAACTCACATGAAATAAAAAATATTCAAACTTAGAACAGATCATTGTTGACACTTCAAAAGTTGTAAGCTATTTTTTTATATTTGCGAAAACAAATCAGCCAGCATTTTTAAGTCACATCGAAAAACATTTTTATTGTTCGATTTAAAAAAGTTTCCGATTGCGGGAGGTGCGATGTGGGCTAGGCGGGCTCCCGCGCGTTCGCTCGCAGCCGCTGTTAGTCGACAAGTGAAATGAGCAAGGAGCGTTCCCGCTTCGTCACCCCATCACACGCTATCCCATCGCGAAGTTTTTGCAGCAGCCCGGCCGTGTCAGTCAATTAAGGAAGATTACTCTTAGATTAGATTGAACGGGGGCCGATTTAAAAAACGATTCGTTCGGTAACGGAAGTCTTATCTCATTTAACTTGTTTATTCAGTGACTTATCATTTTTAACGAACCAAGAACAGCTCTTAGGGTAGAAGTAGTTTATATTAAGATATTTTCTCTTACCTTACTCTTCTTAGGAAATTAGATAAAGCGCAACTTATTATAAAAAAAATATACTTATAGTTCTTCAAACTATCAGTAAAATCCTCTATGATAATTCCACCGCAACCTTTAACTTTACTATACCAACAGAACTAAGCCAGGCAGGCTTTTTCGAGAAAGTTTCGCAGTCCAATCGTCCTTTTGTGGTGAAAGTTTTGAAACCCACTCTATTTACTACGCTTTACGCTCTAAAATAAAAACTAATCAAATCATTTGCTATAATTATTTCCTAAATTGATAGAATGGAACAACGTTCCTTTTAGGGTTCTATACGGGACCCTATTACTAAGACCGTCCGTCTGTCTGTCAGTGGGCTGTATCTCATGAACGGTAATAGGAAACATAAACTGAAATTTTCAGAGAACCAATGTGTATTTCTATTGCCGCTATAACCTCAAATAATAAAAGAAACAAAATTAAAAATTATATACAATAAGCCCATACAAGAATCGTTCTTTTTTGGTGTATTTTTTTCATAAAAACGTTGAGTTAGTTAATATTAAACGGAACCCTCCGTGTGCGAGTCCAACTCGCACTTGGCCGGTTTTTTATTTTTCTTTCAAATTGCGTTGCTCATACCATTAATATCATTCTATCTAACCTTATATGCGAAGTTTGCAAAATGAAAAATCTGAAATAATTATAGTTGATACATGTGGATGTTAATATTACAGTAAAAATAGAACGAAATTTGCAACTATAGATTTTTCTGAATCATCAAAATTCGTTTACAAACAAACTTAGTTTTCCGGCCCGGATTGTTACAAAGTTACATGGGCCAAACCATGCCCAAACCAAAATATATAAGTCCAAAGAAGGACCACGATAGACGTAGCTTAACTTTGCCGATCGATTAAGAACGGAACAGCCATTGAAGAAATAATATCCAATAAAAAGTAAGAAATGTTCGGCGTAACAAAATTAGATTTCAAAACGATCACACCGCATACTATCTATTCTATAGGGTACCTAAATACCATACTGCAGACGCTATATCCACATTCGAATCCACACCTATCTATTTTATATACATACATACATATTTTTTACGTATAAAATATAAATTAAGTGAAAACAAAAAACAAGCTCTGTAATCTAAATAATTTTGAATATAACTTGAATTTGCTAAGATTAAATGGTGTCCACGATCGAGAATTAGGACCGTCTCTTTCTATTATGGTTATTTTAAGAAATAGCAAATACAATACAATAAGATCTTCAAAAGGCACAAAGTCATGCATAACTAATCGCTGTTTCAATACAATTAGTTCATAGTCAATAAGGAGAAGAAAGTCTCGACAGTACTTTAAAACAAAAGCGAACAAAAGTACTCCAAATTTAGATCATAAAAAGAATGTAGAAATAAATGAGAATCATAAGAATACTTTCGTTTAGTGAATCTGTCAGTAGATATTATAAAAATAAACCGACTACAAACTTAGTTTGCGCTAGAAGTATAAAATAATGACTCTATTCTCTCTAAAGTTTGTAAAGGAATATCTATTTTGGAGATTTTTTTTGAGCATAAACACGCCTAAAAATCACCATCATCATCAGCCTATTATGTCCCACTGCTGAGCACAGGCCTCCTTTCACAAATAAGGGTGAACGGGCATGTGCAGATTCTCCACAACGAATGCCCACTGCGGATCGGTGGAGGTAGGCTAGTGGTCAACCTACTGTTGGAGTTTCCAAGCCGCCTAGGAGCCCTCCAACTAGCTTAACGACTATCACAATTAAGTGATAAACGCATACCAGACGGGCCAGTTGGCGCAGTTGGTTAAGACTCTGGTAAAGATTCCACCTATTGCACCGCAGTTCGTGGGTTCGATTCCGGCACAGAACATGCATTTGTGTGCATGAACATGTCTGTATGTCTGAATCTGGGTGTTTTTTTATTTAAGAAGAAATTTTAAAATCTGTAATTTAAACAGATGACTGACCCCTAACAAATGGGATGAAAATGTATCTCACAAAAATGGTAATGCACTTTGTATTGGAATAAATAAATTAACATAATATGATGTTTTAACCACTACACTTTAGATTAATAAGTAACATATATACATATCTACAAATAGTGTATTTAAGCATGTAATTAAAATAACTTTAATGAAACTACTAAACATCAAACTAAAACTTGGCCATGTACACGCGAACGAAGTCGAACAAACGCATGTAGAGTTCCGTACATTAAAATTAATATAACTTAATTTTGCACTAATATATCCCCGGGATTTAAAAATATCCTCGTGTGACAAATTTAATTAGAATTGGTTGTATTGTTCAGGCAAACAAACAAACTCATTATCACATTTATTATACAGGCTTATTTTTCAAAGTTTTCAGAGAGATTTCAAAGTTTGTCCCATTATAAAACTTGTACATTATATTGATGACTAAATATAAATAACCTCTGATAATTTGGCTATCCTTTGAAAAGTCAAAGTCAAGACAACGATGAACGTCGTCTGATAGACCATGGGATAACTCCAGACCACTAGGCCGCCGGAAAAATAGTAAAAACCAAAGTATATCCCGAAATAGATCTTTAAAAGCTGACGAAGATCATAATAAAGTACTCGATCGATATAACTACAAACCTCTCAAGGCTCCAACCTCTTTTATACAATTATTATAGGTATACCAGAAGCGAATGAGGTTTGAGACACGTCCCATTTATTCCGAATCATGGCCGTTAATGGCAAAACTTTGCAACTATTTGTCCCATATCCGGAAACTTGATCAAAAGTAAACTTATCAAAGTGTGATCCGTTCATCAGTTTCCAGTTGTGGACCTTTTTTAACAAGAAAGTTTTCGTAGGGAATATTTTATTTCGTTATAACAACCGCATTTTGAATATAGATAAGATTTTTCCTTTGATAAAGTGTGGCTTAGCTTTTTTTTTCTGTGAGAAAAGAATTGCTATTATAATTCATGCCAACCTTTGCCTCACGGGGGTGATAGCTTAAAATAAACTATGTTTGTGTATACCTAAGTTACCTTTTGCCACCTTTGCGAGACTTAGCTTACACTCTGTCATCATAGGTCTTAGAAATTACACTACAGGGAATAAATTGGAAACTTAGAGAGTAAAACGATGTAATACTTAATTTAGTTTAGAAATTCACGTCATTTTAGGCATATTAAATTTTGTCGATGAAAAATATAAGTATGAAGTACGTGTAAAGAACATAATGGTGCGTCCATGCTACGCGAATCGAGCATGATCCGAGCCACGAACGAACCTTCAACGAGCACGATGCGAATCTCTTTGTACGTGAAAAAACTGTCAATCTCGCTCGTTCGAGGCTCGCAAGCCCGTACACGCTACGGGAATCGTGCTCGTTCCTGGCTCGGCTCGTGCTTAGTTCGCCAAGCATGGACGCACCATAAGAAGGCGTGATGACATTTGGATTTTCAATAAAAAAAATACTGTTAAAATGCGTACCTACCTATGGTATCAAGTAAAATGGGTTTATAAATTCTACAAATATAGGAGCACATGTAAATCCCAAGAGACAAATAATGTGATACTGAATGTCAAGTTATGCAAGGTCTTGAGAACACTCGGTATTCAAAGTACCTCCTTTTTTTTAGAGTTCCTTACGGCCCGTTCACACATGGGAGTCCGTTTTACTGGTACGTTTTTAACGGATACGTCATAAATTTATGCGCTGTTCACACATAGGCACCGTATAACGTTCAACGAATCCGTCATTACTGGATGCGATGTGTGAACAGAAAAATGTGAGTCAAACAAAACCTGTCGCATCACTCCCCCTCCTACACCCCGCACACACCGCCCGCCACGCACACAGTATCTATCCGTTAAAATTCTACGTATCCGTATATTTTTACTGTTCCGTCGTCCAGTATTCGATGACAAAACGGAATGTATTTTTTTTACGAAACGATATTTTTTACTGTATACAGAATACTGTGCCATGTGTGAAGTCGCTCATACAACTACATACGCCATCGACGAAAAAAAAACGTACACGATAAAACGGAACAGTAAAACGGAGACATGTGTGAACCGGCCGTTACTCAAAGGGTGTTAATGTGATTATAGAACTATGAGTCGTAATAGGTAGTATTAGGTAGCCTTCTTAGTTTCCTTCTAGATCTTTTTTAAAACGATAAAATACGCGAGTCAACTTAGGCTGATTCCAGTGCATACTCTAAAGTAAACTTTATGTTATAGGATGTACTAAACGCCTATAAAAATATTTTTTTTCAGAAAGAAAAAACAATCTTACTACTAAATAAAAACGATATTATGATGTGGTCATATCATCGAACAATTAACCCAAAGAAGCGCAATGACGTTCATTTTGGTTGAAATATATTCCGCCAATTTCCCACCGCCAACAACGCGCTCTGATTGGCTAAGTCAAGCACGCATGCACTCTGATTGGCCAAGTCAAAAACACACGCTGCGTGTGCTGGTGCTTACTTTTCAAATTCAGTGACAAATCACTGACGAGTTTCGGAATTTGATAGTTCATTATTACTACTCTAAAGGGATCTTTCCTCGATGGGTCATATAGATACTACTAACTATTTATCTACTCTGAGCTACTAATGTCAAAACAAATTCCCCACCCCCCTAGACAAGATGTTTGTCGACAATCGTCATCGTTAGGAAACGATCAACCTTTGTATGGGATTGACATAAGAGATTGTTAAAAATCACGTGTCATTTCGATTTGAAATGTAATTCCCATACAAAAAAGTTGATCGTCTACTGGATCATCTTGTCTACTGGATCAGTAAAGTTATGTTGGTTTATTATTATCATACGGACGGAACGGAACCCTCCATGAGCGAGTCAAACACGCATTTGGACTGTTTTAGAAACCTCGCAAACATAAAAACATGTTGGACCCACTTTCACATGTTCCCACGATATATCTCACGCGTTTACTTAAAAGATTTTGGCGCGTTACTTTCTTTCAATCCCTTTTATACGTAAAATAATAATAGTTCACCAACGGAATAATTTCAACGACTGTGTTTTCGACAAGATATTTAATAAAAATGTAATAAACTACGCTTTTCTCTTTAAAAACTCAAGTTTTCTGATATTCCATAGTAACTATATGCTAACTTTAATTAAATAATGGTGCCGATTCTGTTGTAAATCGCACTAAACTGTCACATCTCTTTCTTGCGAACATTATTGAAAAAGGATAGAACATATTTAAAGCTGTCAAATTAGTCTTTACCATCTTCATTTGCTGGTATTTAGACATAACCGCGATAAATGGCGACTAAATTTATATTGAAAACAAGCATCGGACTAATTCTTATGTTCTTTGTTAGAAAAAGAGACTAAAATTAGTTTAGTTGTAAACAATATAATTAGCACCAATTTCTCTTAATTCAGAGTGCCTGCGGGAAAAGGCCTCCTCTAGCTCTCTCCAATGGTGTCTATCTAAAGACGCTCTCCATGATAACTATATAGTTATATAGCCAAAGGTGATAAGCAAACAAAGCCAAACCAAGCATAGAATCCCTTCTATGCTTGCTTGGAACCTCAATTGCAGCTGCTGGAGCTCTCCTGCTAGATAATTGGTAACCAATTTTCAACTTGAAGGTGGTAGCCAGCCATACTGGTACTACCACCGTGCTTTGGCTTCTTCACGATGTTATTCACTGAAAACTCAAGCACATTGTAGAGTTCGAATTACAACACGGCTTTCGACACGGTATGCAATGCAATGCAATCAGCGTGGCGAATTCCTCATAGGATACCCGAACGAACACTGTGGTCGCCACCTGTGCTACAGAGGGGGGCGGGCTCTCGTGCAGATCGCGTACCTGCACGCCCCTCCACGCGCGGCGTTGTGATAGCCCACAAACTACCAAGAGAACTAAAGTTGTTATAGCCCGTCCCGGGGGAAGTGTGATACCTCCCCCCAGCACCCTCGCGGTGCTATCGTACGATGTGGCGTGACCACAACGACCCATCGTCCTCCTCGGGACCGCTTCTGGGCGTTCAGGGCCCCAGCCCCGATTGCCCACGAGCCAGAAGGTCCCGGTTTAGTCGCCTGTCACTGCCCCCGAGTTATCACCGCCATTTAATTATCTTATTCGATAATATTTTAGGTATCATAAATACCAATAGATAGGTATTCATAATAACATTGAACATTTTCGTTTCAATAAAATTAACATAAAACACTTATGAGAAAAAATAACTTAGGATTATGTTTACTGAGGCCCTTCATAATCTTTTTATATGCAATAAAAGTTTTATTTTAGAACCTTTTGTCAAGCTAAACTTATATTGCATTGTAAAAACCCGCGATTATGTTATAAAGGCGAGAGCTTGTCTGACAAAACTGCTGACTTAGCGGAAAAATCTATAATTTTACAAGTGACTTGAATTTGATGTCTATTTTATTGGCATTTAAGCTTGAATTTGAATAAAGCAGTGTAGAAATTAATGTTTGTAATAGGGGGGAAAAGTGGAATAAAATTAAATGAAAAGGGGGATTTCTAGACTTTTTTATATAAGGGTTCAGTTTTCCCCCCTGAGCGAGATTCTCTCAGGGGGGAAAAGTGGAATAAGTCGAAATGAAAAGGGGGATATCTGGATAATTTTTACATTAGACTTCAGTTTTCCCCCTTGAGGGGGATTCTCTCAGGGGGGATTTTAGGAATAAGCCAGATTTTTGACCTAAGCATAATGTAATGTCCTCTTTTTAACAGCAAAATATTATTTCTATGATGTTGCCATGCAGTGTCTGCTAACGTGTTCAGTTGTAAACGTTCACTCGCACTATTAAGCTATATAATTAGTAGTTTAATGAAAATAAATGAACCAAAGTAAATCCCGTTAAATACTCAACCAATAGACTATTAAATAATATCTTACATCTCTACCCAGAGGGCCAACCCACATGTATTAAAACAATATAATTATAACCTTACTTACGTTACGTCCTTCTTTGACATCCGGCGTCAAAACAGGATAAAAGACAAGTAAGGCTATAATAATATTATTTTAAGAGATGGTGGTTGTCCCCCAAGTCTCCGAAGTCAGCTCACTGCCCCTCACTGTTTATGAAAAGCCAGGTTCGAGGCCCCTTTCTTGCGGGTTCGATCGCCGCCCGTGGCGCCCGTCATACGGGCGGATCCTTGGTTTGGAGTTATTCAATCAGATTAAGAATCGCTTCCGCTAACGCTTATCCATCATAGCCGCTACCTAAGGCCACTGTTCGCTAGACGAGCAGTATTTTGCATACAGAGAGGGCGGGTGTCGTGCAAGCTACTTCCCTTATTATATGCTATTAGTACTCCTTGGCGAGCTGAACTTCCGCTGGTTTCTTGCTGGAAACATGCATTATGTATTGACTGCATGTTGAGGCGATTAAGTTAAGTGTCTGCGATTTGCGCTATAAATAGTAAAGAGTTTATCAATAGTTTACAATGTTCGAGACATGCATTTGACATTATATGGGTTGTACGCTTTTTTTAGAAAAAACTTGGGTCATCACAAAAATATTTGAAAAATAAAGCAAAACCTATCTAATAATAATATTCTTTCACCATTCTTTCACCCACGGAATGGCTATCTGATTCAAACTAAGCAGAGCTTGTACTATGGAAACCAGATAACTCATATACTGCTTTGACTACTTTTTTGTTGGTAAATTACTTAATATACATAATTACACTCAGACTCAGGACATGCAGACAGTTCATGCATACAAATGCATACCCGGGTGGGAATCGAACCCACGACCTGGGGCGTGATACGTGGAATCTTAATTTACCACGATTTCCAGATTTCAAAACAATAAATACTTACTATATATATACTAAATATAATAAATACTTATTGCTATTTTTTTTATATACCTCTTAGGTGGCAAACAAGCAAACGGCCCGCCTGATGGTAAGCGGTTACCGTAGCCTATGGATGCTTGCAACACCAGGGGTACCTATCACGCGCGCGTTGCCGACCCTGCAGAAATCTCTTCACACCCCTTTAATAGTATACGATATTATGTTATATAGAGTTTTATGAGTAAAGCCGTAAATATACAAAATAAATAGGTACTTAATATACACGTATTCAGATGCAATGATATAAAAATAATATCATCTGAATAAAATATCAAGTGAGTCAATTGGTATAATCTCCAAAAAAGTGTAATATTTTCACTTCATTCGATTCAATTTACATTTCTACGCTTGATAAAATGTTCTTAGAATACCTCGACCTTTATAGGCTTGCACGTTTTGGGAAAATCGGTGACATTCAGTGGAATTATTTTTGGATATTCATTCATATTTATTTCAGGTACTGAAATAATAAAAAGATAATAATCATAGAATGTTATACTGGGTGGAGATTTCGAGATGGCATATTTTCGAAACCTATGTTGGGTTATTCATGCTGAACAACTTTTACTATGTGACCAACACCCACTAGCTGCGTCTGTGCCAGTACTTACGCAAGCGCAAGCACTAGCACAAACACACCCTAGGGTGCTCGCGGATTCAATCCCCACTGGGGACGCCAGAGAAGCCGACTTCCATTTCTCCATGAATGGTACCGGAGCTGTCATGCGCGCACACTTCCCAATACGTATCCACGCATCTACCCAATGCCTACAGCTGGGTTGCCGGAAAACGAATCCAACGGGTAGCCCTCTACTTTCTATCCAGGAAAGTGCCGGAGATGCAGTTCACTCACAGGAGCTCGCTTGCTTGAGGGTTACTCACTAACCCCGCGTCTGACCAACAGGTGGCCCTTTGCCTTAGGCCGGTAACTTCAGACACTTGTTGCGCGCGAGGAATGACGCTCGGTCACACACCAACAGACATCATGCCACCCTCTGCAACCACCACATAGACCATCGCGAGACCTTCTCCAATGTCAGGTGCCGCCTTAATAAAGGCGGTGGGCCTACCTGACCCCGCGTTCCCTTATCCAAACAGCCGGAACCGTAGTTCCAGCTGCGAACCCCATATGTTCGGGTACTACAGATGTGGGCTGTTGCTCATTTTGCACCAACCGGAGAACACGTGTAGGTACTGCAATTAGGTATAACGTACGGACGCGAGCAACCTTATCCTCCTTTAGCTCATAGGGGAGGGGGGAAAGGTCGGTAACGCGTGAGCCGTCTAAAATTTCTAACCAGTACCCCTAGACAAAGAACATTTTGTTGCGTTTGCGTGAATAGAAACGTTACAAAATGTATGAGATTGACATAAAGATACGCTAGATCTTAGCGGACTAAATGACAATCTCATACATTTTGTAACATCGGAAGGTCATAATCATTGAATTATTACTCATAGAAACAAAGTACACGCGCGAAAAATAATCCAATCAATTGGAGCCATAATGGCTCCAAATGACCGCCGCGCTGTCAGTGTACTGAGTGACGTTTTAGTGAGTGCAGCTCTGAGAAAAATAATAAATATGACGGTTTGTGTAGTAAAATTGTGTCATAATTCACCAGGGAAGAAAGATAAGAATTCTTATGTAACATTCCACAGGCAAGCCACAAATTTTATTGTGTAATTCATCTAAAATAACAAAATTCAAAAATAAAAATACTTCACTCAGATTTCGAGCAAAGTGTTGCCAGCTGTTTTTTGTGCGAATTTGCGTTGTTTTACGTAATTGATACTGATTTTGTTATTAATAAAGTATTTGAGTCCGATAAGTTGTTTCTTTTACTTATAGCTATTATAACCGACTAGCTGTCCCCCGCAGTTTCACCCGCGTTCTTGGGATAAGTAGTCTATAATACTTGGGATAATGTAGCTTCATATTAGTGAAATAATTTCGAATCAGACTGGTAGAAAAAAGAGAATATAGCTTGGAAAATATTGTCAAAGCGGCAGTTGTTCCGGAAACAAATTCAACTTACAGGCTTTTAAAATTTCAATTTAGTTAATGACAATTAAATACCTAGATACTATTTAATCTTCTTTTTCTATACAACCTGTCATATAAGAAACCTATCATTACCAAGGAAAGCTACAAATTGTACGATCGTTCATAGCACTGCACATTGTCTTGGTTTATTATGTTAAAATACCCGAAATAAGTACTATGAAACAACTAGTAATATTTAAATAAATAACAGGCATGTGTCTATGATAAATTATCTAAGATGCAGAACTTTTTAAACTATTTAATTATTTTTATGAATACTTACTTCCAATTTCACTAGTAGGCGAAATCGGTAGGTTAATTTTACCGGAAAATTTCGTTTAGCTTGCAACATTACTCGTGCGCTTGTGTGCGTGTCAGCGAGTGTAATCATATGGTACTCACGCATACATTGGTTGTCAAGTGGCTTATGTGTCGCGAGGATTTTTGTTCGATACTTCGCTTCTAAGCGTAATAATTCAATGGTCATAATTAAATTTACAGTATCCCTAGACAAAGAACATTTTGTTTGCGTTTGCGTGAATAGAAACGTTACAAAATGTATGAGATTGACATAAAGATACGCTAGATCTTAGCGGACTAAATGACAATCTCATACATTTTGTAACATCGGAAGGTCATAATTAAATTTACAGTATCCCTAGACAAAGAACATTTTGTTGCGTTTGCGTGAATAGAAACGTTACAAAATGTATGAGATTGACATAAAGATACGCTAGATCTTAGCGGACTAAATGACAATCTCATACATTTTGTTACATCGGAAGGTCATAATTAAATTTACAGTACCCCTAGACAAAGAACATTTTGTTGCGTTTGCGTGGATATAAACTTTACAAAATGTATGAGATTGACATAAAGATACGCTAGATCCTAGCGGACTAAATGTCAATCTCATACATTTTGTAACATCGGAAGGTCATAATTAAATTTACAGTACCCCTAGACAAAGAACATTTTGTTGCGTTTGCGTGAATAGAAACGTTACAAAATGTATGAGATTGACATAAAGATACGCTAGATCCTAGCAGACTAAATGTCAATCTCATACATTTTGTAATGTTTCTATTCACGCAAACGTACAAAAATGTTCTTTGTCTTAGGGGTACTGTAAATTTAATATTGATCTTACGCAAAAATTAATGAAAGTATTGTATATCGAATGTTCATAAATATTTGCACTTGATAAAATTTCCATTTATGCGTAGGTTGGGAATAAATTCATAATTTACCTCTCAAATAATAAAGTAAACTAACATTGCCAATATTTTCTTCGTGTCTATGCAAACAATTACAGAACTTTCGCCAATTTTTGTTGGCACAACCTGGAACTCCCTGTTTTATGAACAAACAGAACTGAATACATATTCACCTTTAATTTTTTGTGAACCTTTTATCAACATACAATACATGTATATGGTTGTATAATGGTATTTATTTCTACATTCGATTAATTTTACCATAATTATTTTTATTATACCTAATCACCCCAATGAAAAAGCAATTTGCAAAGAAAATCACCTTTTTTGAATCATAAAGGGTCAGTTCACACCGAGACCGGATGCTACGCGGCAAGCTTAGATAGCAATAGAATAAGAACTTTATTTACTACACAAAAAGTGTACATTTCAGTAACAGAATTCGTGACAAGTGACTCGCGCTGCCGCGAGGCGTATTCGCATTTTCTCTCCCAGAAATAGAATATGTACCTATTTGTTTACTGAACAAAGTTCAGTAAAATTCATGTATAGGTTTTAATATATTTTTATTTACAACAAATATGTACAAAATACAATCTATATAGGTACCTGCGCAGAAGATACATTTTCATAGCGCGGGAAATGCTATTGGTACTACTGTACGGATTTAGTAAAAGCAAAGGGCCGATATTTAGGTAGTTACGTAGATCCACAGCGTGGACAAACTACCAAAACTGTAAATCTCCAAAACCACAATATGTTGAAACTACGTGAAAGTAGCCATCTCGCAGCTATATACTACTTATACATATTTCGTTAGCGCTGCATCGTCCGAACTGTGTGTGTACACTCTAAAAATAGACGGGGAAATGGATCCTGCAGCAAACATAATAAAGATTAGAATATGTTTGTGGTGAAATTTTCAATATTTAAATAAGGTTCCGCGGAAAGAAAACAGTACGCAGGTGATTCGCGGGGTTTAGCACGTCATTGATAAAATTGAGAATACTGTCGATTTCGTATATTTTTTGATGTTTTATACACTGGTTAGTGTAACCATTTTAATATTAAGAGATGTAGAGCATAGCGTTTATTCGCTCAAAGAGCAGCTCGACTGGGGAAGTACCTATCTTACAGAATACCGCAGCCAAATAACTTTGTTGTGTTCTGCGCGTGAGTAAGGTCGCCAGAGCTCATTGGGGAGGGGAAGGGTCGGTAACCCGTGAGTGTTGTCTCGTGTGTTGCAAGCGTCAATATGGCTATGGTAACCGCTTACCATCAGGCGGGCCGTATGCTGGTTTACCTTCGTGGCATAAAAATCATCCCATTTATTTCAAGACTGTGATTTTCCTTATAAAAGCACTCTGATATTATAAGTGCATGCGCTTTAATCTAATTTACTATTCTTTCCACACTTTCTTGGAGGATATCCCGCCCTATAGTATTCGTTAGGATGAAAGTGTAGTTACGCCTACAAAGCGTAGGAGTGTCTTAAGGATATTACATTTCTGGACGGAAAACCCACGCATACCACGTAAATATAGTTTAAGAAAAATTGTGTGACTTTTCAAATTGAGTCGACAGTCTATACTTATATCTCAGAGTAAATACTACGTACAACTTATATTTTATGCACAGTCTCAGTACATAATAGCCTGCATGGAAAATTTACGTTTAATGTATTAAAGGTTATTCCCCTTTACAATCTACACCACCAGTGGTATCAGACATACACACAAACTTTCGCTTAGGTTTTAAAGATGAGGCAATTTAAATATGATGTTTAATTTTTAATGAACCCGATAAACTTCCATCGTGATATTACTCATCAATATAAACAACCACTAAAAACATTTGAAAAATAGCCAATATACCAAAGAAATATTTGAAAATTTAACCCACAGATTACAGAACAGAAGGCAGATAGAGCGCGCGAACACGGGAGTGAGGCCAAAAAAGCAAATACAAATTGAAATACACATAGCTGGTATTCGCTTTTGAATTTGTATTTGTTATGTTTAAACAAAGATTATTAAAAAGAAAGTGTTTTTCGTTAACTAAAGTTTGTTAAACAAAGCAAATACAAGCCCTTGTTTCGCGCGCTTCATCTGCCTTTTGTAACCTAGCTCATTTCTTGCCTGTTCATCTCAGTTAAAGGCCGTCTTACGAACTTGTCGTAACTTCAGTAGCTTTGACCTTCATAAGTGCCCTACTAGAGCCCACATTTAATAAATGGCTTTGACTATGACTTTGAATTTGAACAGAAGAAAGTTTTTTATTTTAAAGATATCTTAAAAATGCCGTTCATCGACTTTTCTAGCACCGGCTACATATCGAGAGGCATTCAACGAAATCACAAGTAAACATCTACAGACTTCATTTGAAGGATAAAATACTCATACTTTGTGTATCTCGAATCAATGGTATCTTCATAAATCTAATGCCAATTACTCACTCGCGCTGGTAACAATTTTACGCTCAGTGACCTGGGACAAGCGTCACGTTTGTGAGTTTTTCCACATGTGTGCACTATGCTCTATGAAGTGGCTTCTGTTTGCTTGTATCACAATAGTTAACGTTAGCTGCTTCAGTAAAACCGCTTGTCTTCTTGTGGATTAGTTATAGTTATTATTATTATTGTCCAATATTAAATCATTATAATTGTGCAGGTAATTGCTAATTTTCTAAACTATCACCATAATAAATTACATAATTAGCTACCAAAAATATTAAATAATATTCTTCACCGACTGAATGAAGAATTTACTGGTTGCTCGTCAAATAACGTCGTTTATGCTCCAATAAAACTGCACGTCTTTGTGCTAAGGCTTTAAAAGCATATACAGCTTATCTATGGTCGCTGCTCTACGTGAAAAGAATACCTTCTGGAATTTATACAATGTACTTATATGCTGTGGTCGAGTTCAGCTGATATTACCTACTATAGAGTTGTATGTTAAAATTATTTTAATAATGCTTTTTATTTTTCTGAATTAGTTTCAATGCATTAAACGTGAAATTACGTCACTTTCGCTTCTCATACGAGATGATACTAGTTATTCTAACTCAAGGTGAAAAATTTGTCACCAAGCATCTAGCTACTGGTTTGTTCCACCAACTACACTTGAAAGACCGTCCTCATGAAGGCTTTGTACAAATTCAGGCACATCACCTAATGAGATTGAAATCTGAAGCAAAAAATAGATTGTACCTACCAAGTTTATTTCCTAAAATATAATGTCAAGAAGCAATTCTAAACATCCTTCAGCCTATTCAATATCTAAGGCAAATCGATTTTATGGAAAGAAATTGAATACACTTTGATCTACACACACACCCAGTATAGTGATGGTAGATGAGAGTGGACTGTATTAACTGTTTTATAGTTAGCAGTTGATGTAGAGTTTCACAATATAATGGCGATTCTAGTAACTTAATTCGTCGCAGTTCCTGGAATTCTATTTTTCCATATACGATGCCCGTCTTATATGCGAGAAGGGGTTATATTATAAATGTGAAAGTATGTCCAGATATACTTTAAACAAACATAGAGATGTTTTTTACTCAATGGCGCTATAAAGAATTGAATACAAATGACCAAAAATATAGATCAAATCTAAATATAAGACAAGCATACTTTTAAAGGCAACATTGAAAATGTTCTGTAAATAATTAATGAATATGTTAAAGTTATCTCCATATCGTTATCAATATTGTAGATGTGGCTTGCCCTACTACGAAATGAAAGGGTTTGAAGGGTGTTTTGATAATGTCTTTGGTAACGGACGTAGTACATACATATATACTCTGAGTTATCGGGGACTCCTCAAAACTATCATCTGCATTATTTCTCAAAAGTGTGCCTGCTGTTTTGTTACTAATCCATACTGTAGCAGGGGCGTACAAACGTCAACTAAGGTTGCCGCTGAAAATCAGCGTTGTGGCTCAATACCACAACAATATTGCTGAGCGGCTACCCTTATTTGGCAGTATAATTAATTATTTATAGTTTAGTTTAAGTGAGGATTGTTTTACGGTCAAATAAAAAGTTATTCTATTCTATTCCTTAAACGTACCTAATGATAGCGTCAACTTCGGCTCCGGTTTATTCATGTTGAAAAATTTCGTCATCAGAATTATTGCCCGACAAGTATGGCCTAAATCGCCCTTGAGCGAAGATGATATTAGATGTAGGTTAGATATTTTTGTCTGGAAATTATTACGTACTTCTTTGCAATAAATATGTACAAAATACAATATAGTAAACTTCCTGGAGTCTGCTGCTGGTAATGTTCCCAGCAGGCTGGCAGAATCCAAAATATTATACAATTTTACAAAAGTTTGCGGAAAAAGCTCCCCGCCAACTGTTCTCCAGAGGCCTCGATCAATTTTGATGACAATGTGCGAGCATATCGGCGAGCCGCGCCACGGTCATGGTCTCGACCGCAAAGACCGCAAAGGTAATTTGGTTCAACATAAAATAACTTATATAAATATGTTTTAAAAATAAACTCAAACCTTCAAAAGTGCAGTAAACAACAGTAGTGAGATAGGTAGGTTCATATATTCATTCTGTCGATACTAAATCTCATACAACGACATCTACGACAGCCCCAGTTTATCTAACGAACAAAACAATCCCATTCAGTAACAAAGGGGAGTCTTCCAATAATTCGCTCGTGCGCTGAAAACGGGGTCCGCACATTGAACATGACACATTGATTTTGCATTTGCAAAATGCACTTATCTGCGAAAGCTATTTTCATTGCGCCATAGTATAGATGATATTCAGTTATTCAAGTATAATAATATTATATTCATTTCCACTGAATATAGACCTAAGATGTCCACAAATAATGGTTCACACCTTCTAACCAGCAACTCTAAAAGATCTTGCTTGTAATTAGATTGTATACCTAAAAGTGTCGATTTTTTCCTTCCTACTCAATTCACAGTGCAAAGTTAAAGAAAATAGACTTAAAACTGGCCGTTGACTGTGAAGGACTTATGACGGCATCTCCTCTTTTCTTTCATATTTTTTTGCTCTACAAAGTTCTGCCTCAAACTGATGAAAATAAAATACTTTCATGAATGTCGATAGGGTGCCGATGATCTTGGCTATAGGAAAAACACACGAAATTAAACTAAGTGCTACTATAAAAGCGAAATTTGCATTCAGTAATACAAGTTATATAACTAATCAGGTCATCGCTACACTACTGCTAGAACAGTACAACATAGCTGATTTACTGTATCTTAACTTACTGCATACATCAGTAAATAATGCAATAAATAACAGTGCGAGTGAAATGGTACCAATTGCTGTACTAAATCAGGAACGGCTTAGCCGCTTGTTATGACTCAGCGTCAGTACCACTTAGGGATAGGTACAATATTTGTAAGATACCTATATTGTCCTGTCTTTTGCTAACCTTGCCGGAAAGAGGTCCAAAACGGGAAGATCTTCCGCTGGGCTGGGTTGTAATGCCGAAAGTATTGAGTGAGCTTCGATAGCGCGATGTAGTTTATTCTTATTCGTTTTATTTATTACGTATTTTTAAGTTTTTCTGCTGCTTTTAATTTTACGAATTCTTGAATTTTCTATTCCAAGTAATTTGTCCCTTCCATGGCATCTCAACCCCTCTTTAGACCCTTTCAATGAAGGGTGTGAAGATATTTTCATAGGATTGGCAACGCGCATGAGTTCTGTAAATACTTTTCTTGTATAGAGGCATTTTATTTCATTTATTATTTGTTGTTATAGCGACAATAGAAATATACATTCTGTGAAAATAGCAGCTGTTTACCTATTACGGTTCATGAGATACAGCCCACTGACAGACAGGACGGACGGACGGATGGACGGATAGACAGCGGAGGCTTAGTAATAGGGTCTTGTTGGCACCCTTTCGGCACGGATGGAACATATAGCAAGTAGGTACTTCATCACCATCATCATCAGCCTATAGCACAGGCCTCTTTTCATAAATCAGGGTGAAAGGAAAACTTAAGTATATACTCTTATTTGGCGAATGTGGAATCGCACGCAATCCAAAGCCTTTTCAAGGATTTTATTTCGGTATTCGAAATGTAGAATTTAGTTCTCTAGATTCATGGTTAATTTGTCTTTTCTTATCGCTCTATTGCAGTTATAAAGTCCTATACGAGAGAATGTCCGTTTCAAAGTAATTGTAGCAATATTTCAGCTTTTCTGTTAAAGATTTACATTATTACTACTCTATTTCAAGTCACTCTAAAGGAGCTGTGGAAAAGAATCTATACATCTATAAATATGTGAAGAGAATTATACAATCACTGCTCCTGCTGAAGTGAAGTTTATTATCTCCCCTACTGAAGATTTACTGTAGTATATAAGATGTCTTTATTAATTTCTTAGCTGTAACGAATAAGCTTTGATTAATGAAACATAAAATCTATTATTTATATTAGTAAATACATTTTCAATACAAATTAAGAAATAAGTGATTTGAGATTATTAATTAATGGATAATAAGTAATAACAAACACTCACTCAATTCAGAAAATAGTTCACTCAAGATCTCTGGTAGTTAGTTGAATAGGTACAATCTGTCTTCTAAAAGATACAATAAAGGTGAACGCACACTTATCCGAGCTGAACGCGTCGAACACATCGAACGCACCATTATGAAAGCTCGCACACTCGCCCGCCTCGAATCGTCCGAATCTGGGTAAGATTTCCTATATAAATTCTTAAATTCGTTTCGTTCGATGCGTTCGGCTCGAATAAGTGTGCGTTCACCTTAAAGGTTGTATTTATCTGTTTTAGGGCTCCTTAGTCAAACATAGAGCTTTTATGTCTAGTCCATCCATTTGACTCGAAGGCTGTTAATGTTATAAATCAGCAAAGTAATAAATACTTATGACGTCTACAAAGCTAAAAATCAAACTTTCAAAAGAAAATACCTATTGCGAGTACCTCCACTATTTAAAAAAATGCTAAGGGTTATCACACTTTCCCTTCCATGTAATTATTTAAATACAAAAACATTCGTAGTCGTAGCTGTGCGTGATGTGCGCGTGCTTCGACTCACACTTGCCCTGTTTTTTGAAGCTAACAAAAATGTACCTGCTGCAATTTTGCAACAAAATTTAAAAAAAAACTTCTATGTGTCTAAACCTAACTTCATAACTTATGACAGTGATTCAGAATTGAATTAAAGTTTTCTAGAATAGAGGCGATGTCTCAACGAAGTGAGAACAAGAGTGCAATGTGAACTAAGAAAATAGGACGTCTCGGAAGCACGAAGTGTCTATCCGAGTGTCCGACGGCAAATTGAAAAAGATTCCTTCACTACAGTATTGTGGTGGAACTTACCAATTTTGAAATCGAGTTGGGATTTATTTACAATAAAGTTATATTATTGTTTTTTTTTTCAATTTACGATTAATCTTTTCATGTTTTTCTACTTAGGTTATTTAACATGTTTATGAGAAACTCCATAAAAAACCCGACTGTGTAAAGCCCATCACACACGTAGCTATAATATGCCGAGCTATAATATAAATGCCAGTACAAGTTGGTGAAGTAACAGAAATATATATTATAGCTGCGTGTGCGGTCACTCAAAGATTAGTATTGAAAATATATCGTAATATGCTTTGCTATATTAATATATATTATAGCTACGTCTGTGATGGGCTTTAATAAAAAATAGCTGAAGAGAGTAAAACAATCTCTATGATCTATAGCTAAATTTAATAATATTTCACACTTTCAGGAATAAATCGAATACAAAACAAAAATATGCAGCCTTTCATTCATTCCTATAGCAGCCGGCGCACTAGCACATAATCGCATACAATACTTACGGTAAATCAGCACTATTTCTTGTACCACCTTTTCACAGACTATTAGAGTAAGTATTTACTCAGCCAGTAAATTAATGAACACCGTTTAATTTTCCACAACGTTTGTAGCAAATAGCTTCCTGTTACATTCCTGCGCTGAAGTTGTATAAGTGGGCATTTTTCTTAGTGGCATAGTGCAGGGGTCGGCAACTTGCGGCTCGCGATGTAAAGTTGCGTCTTCAGAAGTTCACATCCATACCCAAAACAAGATAATTTTATGGAAACCCTACAAAATCATGCAATCGATCCATTTGGAGTGCTGACAATCTTCGAGTTGACATAGTAATTCGTGCGAACAAGCGGTTTCTTGCATGAATAAAATAATAAAAAACAATTTTAAACGGCCACAAAAAAATGGCTCTTTCAAAACTGCGAAATTTTGAAAATTGAAAGTTTTGGCTCTTCCGTCTGAAAAGGTTGCCGACCCCTGGCATAGTGCATTAGCTTTATCAATAGGTAATGAATTAAGCCGATAATACCATTTATTTGCGTACGCTCAAGTACACACCGTAGCACTTGTTGCTATACTCTGAAGGTATAATCAGGTGGAAAATATATTTTTGGAAATATCAGTAGGTACTTAGGCGCCGATCCCACAGCGAGTTCTATGATCAGAGTTCTACGTGCGTTCTCCTTGACAGCCGCGCGCGGTCTCTGTGTGCAATGACCAAAAGCCATCGAACAATTAACCCAAAGAAGCGTAATGACGTCGATTTTGCTTACAATCTATTCCGCCAATTTGCCACCATCAACAATGCGCTCTGATTGGCTAAGACAAGGACGCATGCGCTCTGATTGGCCAAGTCAAGAACACACGATACAGTGATTGGTCCTTACTGTTCAAAATCAGTGACAAATCACTGACTAGTTTCGGAATCGGATTGTTCGGTATTACTACTCTAAGGGATTGTTCCTCGATGCCAAAAGCACTCCAACTCTGACCGCAGAACTCTAGACCGCTTGCATTGGGTTCGACGCTTTACCTAGAACTTGTAGGCACGTGTGTATACCTCATAGCTTTTGGTGAACTGTCAGAAGCTAACGAGCAAGTTTCTAACTAATTAACTGTAATCGAGTATATTGTAGTGTAGGGAATTCGAGTGGGTTTACTTATTGGATGTCTGGCTCTCTGCATTTATTAGAGAGATTCATGTTCAGTAGACAACACCACACGAAATATGACTAAATCCAGGAAAATTTCGTCGACAAAAGTGCACTTGCTTCTCATCAATATTGTGTAACGTTGAAGTAAACAAATTTTAATGTAACAATACAATTTCGCTTTTATCGTTGTTATAAATAACACATTTAGTACACATGCAAAGTTTTGTGTGAAAACAAAAAAACGTGACGTCAGACCGCATCGCAGCATCAAATAAAGCTCAAAAGCGTTGCCGCAGATCATAAACCAAGATATTATTATTAATAATAATAATCTTTATTTCTTGCCACACATTAAAAAAGCATAGTATGTACATAATATGATAGCAGACAAAAATTACGGTTAAATCTAAACAAATCTATGAGCTTCCAAGCTAGAATAATCTTTATTATGGGAGTCAGTGAACCTCTGTACAACAATGAAGGACCAATGCCAAAAATGCTCTATTAGATAATGTAATTAGATATTGTAGAAGCTGTAGTAGAAGTAACGAGAAAAAATCCTCGACGGGCCAGTTGGCGCAGTTGGTTAAGACGTGGAGTCTTAACCTATAGCGCCGCAGGTCGTGGGTTCGATTCCCACACAGAACATACATTTGTGTGCATGAACATGCCTGTATGGCCTGAGTCTGGGTGTAATTATGTATTTACAAACAAAAAGTAATATATGTATTATATCAGTTATCTGGTTTCCATAGCACAAGCTCTGCTTAGTTTGGGATCAGATGACCGTGTATGAGGAATGACCCAGGATATTTATTTTTATTTATTTATTTATATTGTTACCCAATAATTATTTTTTTCGTTTTTGTGTTCATCTCCATAATTCAAGATCTGTGGTTGAAACTTATTTACATTTTGTCTTGTATCGGATTCCGGAAAGATACCGTCTGATGCGTCATACAACTAACACAAAGTGCTCGTGTCATATTCTAATGTATGTATGTATAATATTGTATGAACGGCAAAGCTGTGAGTTACATCTGATATCAAATATCTTTATAAATAGAGCAGCAGTAAGACAGTTATTTATATTATTATATAGTAATGTGCTCTTATTGACTAATGCGTTAGTCTTACTAAAAAAGGAGATTTATAAAAAAACAAATTCATGAATAGTTTCTTCAACTAAAAACGTTTCAATGGCGTCATATTCTCCGAAAATTTTGAAACTTTATTATAATTTCACTAAATCAGATTTTCATAGACAACTTAAATCTGTGATGCATGCAAAATACAAAACGAATGAGACAACGAAATCCCGTCGTTAAGACAAAAGTCCCAGGATCCGGGATTATCCCTAATTAACATGCCTGGTTGTCACCAGCGAACAAATTATAAACTTGAGGACCCACTTCATAAGTACCATAAAAAGGGGTTTAATTAAATATGCTAAGAATAAAGATGCTGACTTTTTGCGTAACCCAACGTTTTAATTAAAAAAACGAGAACTAGGTACTTAAAAGCTTTACTTCTTTTACTAAAGGAGAAATAAAAAATACAATTTAACTTCTTTCACAAAGCTTAACAATTAATTGTTTTAACACCTGCTAGCCGGCTAGGGTTCCCTCGTATATCTACTAACGAAGTAGCAAGATACCATGACACTAACACCTTACATACATATTGTGTAACGTACATGGGTGTATGTTACACAATATAAACTTTTCAGTTTTGTGAATCAATCGCAATGGGCTAGTTTCCTGAAAAAATCTATTTAGTCCGTCATATACATTATCCATGCTTCGGAAGGCACGTAAAGCCGTTGGTCCCGGTTATCACTTAATTGTGATAGTCGTTAAGCTAGTTGGATGCCTCCTAGGCGGCTTGAAAAACTCCAACAGTAGGATTACCACTAGCCTACCTCCACCAATCCGCAGTGGGCACGCGTGGTGGAGTATCGCCCAGGCCTCCTTTCACCCTCATTTGTGAAAGGAGGCCTGTGCTCAGCAGTGGGACATTATAGGCTGTTGATGATGATGATGATACATTGTCAAAAAATATTAGACACGTACTTTTTCTTTTGTCAAATAAACAAAAAAATACGAGGATATGGTTTGTTGAATTTGTTGAAATTTGTGGTACACTTTTTAATATATTGGTAAAATTTTAAAGTGTGTTTGCTAAGTGAATTGTATAATTTCTTTGTATTTTTTTTTTAAACGTCATTTTTATATGATATTTTTAATCTTGTTTTTTTCTATTTGGCTCATGTGTTATGCCTTACT
Organism: Achlya flavicornis; assembly: GCA_947623365.1. Lineage (NCBI taxonomy): Eukaryota > Metazoa > Arthropoda > Insecta > Lepidoptera > Drepanidae > Achlya > Achlya flavicornis. The sequence goes on from OX392474.1 coordinate 4,485,191, forward strand.
AACTGTTAGTTTAAGGGAAACCTATTATTAGCCTTACTTTATTGGTTCTGTATTATTTACTAAAATGTGTAGATAACGCTGTTGGTTTTCTTAATAAATAAATAAATAACAAGTGAGTAGCCCAAGCAGCACGCAAGCATATTCTACATCAATAAACCAGCCCATTTAGAACTTAGAGTTCTTTTAGAGACTTACAAGAGTGTAAAGAACAGTTTTAATACTTATAAGAGTGATTTATGAGATATTATACAGCTCTAGCTGTATAACATTCTCAGTAAGGGATCCGCGTCAGCTTAGGGTTCTTAAACAGAATATCAAAACTCTACTATACAGCGTTAAGAATTTAATAACACTCCAAGCTGGTTTTATCTTTAAAGCTGTATATAGGCTGTATAAAGGGATCCGCGTCAGCTTAGGGTTCTGAAACAGATATTATAACTCTATAATACAGCGTTAAGCTTTTTCTGACACTTCAAACTGGTTTTATCGTTAAAGCTGTATACAGGCTGTATAAAGGGATCCGCGTCAGCTTAGGGTTCTGAAACAGATATTATAACTCTATAATACAGCGTTAAGTGTTTTCTGACACTTCAAGCTGGTTTTATCGTTCAAGCTGTATACAGGCTGTATTAAGCATGTGTTCACTTGCTTAATACAGCAATAAACGTTCATAACTTACTTAGTACAGCTACTAAGACTTATAACACACTCCAAGTATCGTTTAGGCTGTATAGCAAATTGTCGACATTTTACATTTACAATAACAACATTTAAATTACAATTAAAGGAATATTTCATAATAACTATAGCCGTATCATGGTTATCATCTTGAATAATGATCTTGTATACTCATATCTATTATTTATAAATATATTTTTAACTTCCTAACCTTAAAAACAAACACTTATTTACTGTATTTAGTATAATTTCTTTATTTTGGCTTGATTATTTTGTTGGCGCGTGAATATTTTGACGGAAAACATACACAGGTTCACAATAAATTAAAATTTGCACATTGAATTCATCAATAAACAGCATTAGATATCCATGTCCAAGATTTTATCCTTTCCATTTTAATAACAATATTATGTCGCCATTCAATATGGCATCGTAAATAGTTTTATTTATTTTATTCTCACATAATTCTCTTCGACAACCTATTTAGAACTATTATTCTTACAAGATACTTATAAGAGGATATCCGTAGAGTATAGGCTGCTCTATACACCTAATAACAGCCCTAATACAGCTTTTATACTTGTCTTTTGTTTATACAGCCTCTATACAGCTCCAATAACGAAATAAGCTGTGTAATGTGGGCCCTTTTTACACTTATAAGGCCTGTATAAGCGCTTATACAGCCTTTTTACAGCCTGAATATTCAGCTTTTAGTATAAGAACGAACTATAATACAGCCTTTAAACAGCTTGTTATGCTACTTGGGAGTGACGTCACGAGCCCCCACTGCGCGTGCGCACACACAACTTAGTCGCGCTTTATCTTCGTCAATTGTTAATGATTTGGTAAAGCAAAAAATACGTGTCCAATATTTTTTGATAATCTAACTGACGGAGTAATTAGAATTATTATTGTATTACCCAGGAAACATCCCTATTCCGAAATTGTATTTCGGAATATGATATATATTTTTACTTGTTGTTTTATTAAATTCAATACAGGCTTCATTGAAGGGTAATGGTTGTACCTATATAGCAACACTGTATCTTAGGGTTAAGTCTCTCTCTCTCTATGTGGCAACATTGTTAATGTGAGTTCTGTTTTTCTATTAAATAAACTAAATTCTTATTAAAACTGTGAGTTATTGCTTCCAAAAGTCCTGTAATCTAAGTTTACTGACTAAAGGTTTTGCCGTGGGAGCCTTGTCACTCTTACGCGGACAAAGTTGTTTGTGATAGAAGTAGGTAAGTAGATTTAAATTTAGCTGAATTATTTTTATGGATAGAGTACTTGGTTCCCTTAATTGGCTATAACGATAGTTGCACTTGAGAGACAGTTCTCTTACACGCTTTCACTACTTATCACCTTCAGCCACGTCATCACTGAATATTCTAATGGTGCGCCCATGCTACGCAAAGCGAGCACGAGCCTCGAACGAACAGGATTCGTTCGTTGCTCGCGATTTCAAGCGTGAACGTACTTATCGAGCCTACAACGAGCGCGATGCGAATCCCTGTGTTCGTGAAAAAACTGACAATCGGGCGGATCGCAGTCGAGCACGCTACGAATTCTCGTTCGAGGCTCACAAGCCCGTCCACGCTACGCAAATCGTGCTCGCAGTGTGGTCGTTCGTGGCTCGGCTCGTGCTCGGTTCGCCAAGCATGGACGCACCATTACATGTGCGTGAAATGTGTCAAAAACATATATGTGACAAAAAAGCGCCACCCTCCTGTTAAAACGAGCCTATTAGATCTTGCCGATTTTTACATAGAATTAAAAAAAATATGTGCCATGTTTTTAGAAACTAAGAAACCTAAGAATTGGAAATTAATGTTGTAAAGACCACATCTAATTAAGTTTCTCTCTTCTGTAAACTTGAAATGGACATCATTTCTTGGAAGCACTACACGATGGAGCATAACATTATTCAGTTAGTAGTCTACTAATTAATATTCGATAAAAGTTACATTAGTTTTGTAATTCAAATTCTAGCCTAATCTCGTGGCTGACAAGATTATGGGAAGTATTTGCCGCCCATTTATACAAATAACCGCTACATTTAATACTCTAAGGTAAATAAACAGTCAATAAAAACAGAAACAAAAAAGTATTTCGATAAAATTTTACGCTCTTTATTGTCACTTTTATAAAAATCTTTGACTCAATGGACTATCAAAAACACCTTTAGAAACTCATCTGGCAACATTTATTGCAGTATTTGTGGATACACAGTCCTCTTTTAATACGGGATGTTGCAAATGACCGGATATTTACATATTCACTTAGCGTTTTTAAGAAAATAAAAAATAAAATATATTTTATCGGTACATTTCACGCTCGCTTGATACGAACATCAGAGATAATATAAAAAGGATATCTTAAAGCACGTTTTCATAACAATTTAAGAAAATCCTTCTTAAAATTGAGTTTAATAGCGTTTTTTATGTATCAGTCATAATAATAACATTTATGTAACTGGTTTTATACAAACTGCTATTAGATCATTTTTAATATGATCGAACGTGTTAAGCATCATTGAAGCGCTCGTGGTTGGCAAACAACGGTGTGGACGTTACCTGGGTGACCGCCGCCTGGGTGACCGGTGGGGTACGATGGGTGACCGCCTAGTGGTATTTCAACTCAAGCATTGTTCATGCTTCGGAAGGATCATTTAACTGGGATAGTCGTTAAGCTAATTGGAGGCCTCCTAGGTGGCTTGAAACCTCCAATTGACCACTACCCTACCTCCACCACCCTTCCCTTACACCCTCTTTTGTGAAAGAAGGCCCGTGCTCAGCAGTGGGACATTATGGGGTGAAGGTGATGATGATGTCTTAAGCACACTTGCTTGCTTGATCGTCCACACAGCGACCCAGTCGGACGTTCATAATGCGGGCCATTGGGATGTGGAATGAGCTCTCCATTACGGTTTTCCCTCAGCGCTACGATAATGGGTTCTTCAAAAGGGGCGTAAAAAGAGCACTTCAAGGTCGGTAACACATCGGCAAGCCAAACGGCTACTACTAAAGTAACTCTACCATCGTTTTATTGCGTTATTCACTATGGGAGACTTTTCCTTGATTTCACCATGGGCTCCCGTGCTCTACCGCTGCCTTGGATAAGAAACCCGCCCATCTCTAGGTTGCTTTTTTCGGGAAGCTACTTACCACGTGTTTTAGTAGGATATTAATCCAACTTCATTACATAACACATCCTAAGTAGGTATGTATGTACGTAACTTAATATCCTCCATTTTCTCCGGTTTCTCCTTTTCTCTTTTTTTTTGCCCCAATTGCCCCCTTCAATTCTCTATTTTAACTATTATTACTACGAGACATACGAGTACCATCTCGCTCTTCAGGCACAGAAGATAAACTCAAATCTATCTTTGCCAACACCACAACAACACACACAACAAAAAAGATGTCGTATCCTAATAGCTCAATGGTCGTATCGCATTAGGAACTAGGTACGTAGACTGCGTACCAAAGATGTGACTTGATTTGGACTTGACCAGACTTGACTCACCACGTTGTTGACGTCTGACATTGTTGTTGATGACTTTTCTCTAGTGACACGCGTATTATAAGTCTAGATAGGAAAACAATAAATCATACCGTCACATTCAGAGATGTCGCATAACATTTTCATATGCAGAACTGTCCATATTTCTAACTTCAAGTAAAATTGCGAACTTTCATTTATATATAAACTGAAGCTCAAAGGGCCGAGATTTCATCCGTGACTACGCCGAGTATCCAACGAGGGCAACATATCAACGCACCGGGTGGATATTGCTTCCACTAACATAATACGGGTCAAATGTATTCGACCCCGATACAAAATGGCCGAAAAGCTGGGTAAAAGAACAATAATAATGAGTTTTATATGGTTACGGGCTGTAGCTTTAGGATTACAATATTATGAGCTTAGATTTAGTCTGAGTATATTATGTTAGATACTTTATTAAGTTCCTATATAAACATTAAGAAATATTTATTATTCGTGTGGGTAGATGTTAACGGTCTGGCTCTAGAATCTAAATGGCCCAAAATAATATTCAATTTATCATATCAATTATTTATAGGGTAGTAGGTATATAACCTTTCATTATTGAACTCATAGAGTAAGAATATAAATAGTGATAGCGATAACAACATCACCTTGTGCGAGGCGTGAGCAGTTTGCATATCTAGATGCATTCATAGATTATCGCACACTACACTAATACTGGCGATTGGCGATTGGGCCGCCGGTACCAGCGCTATGGCCATCATTTTCCTTTTCGTCATTACGTAATTATAATAATAAATTTATAATAATAATAATAAATTTATTTATTTCCAATAACTTATCTTAGGTTACAATCATTTTTTGGAAACTCCTTTTAAGCAAAGATTTGCTTGTGTTAGGAGATCCCGCTCTTCCAAGACATTTTGTGATAAGTTGAAAGGTTTTATTTAGTAACAATAAAGAAACTAAGATACAAAAATACGAAACGCGCACAAAGTGTGTGTTTGGTGTATGTGTAAGTGTGGGAGGGGGGTGTGTGTGTGTGTGTGACTTGTATGTATATGTAAGCCCTACGAAATTTTCTTGGGATTGAAAGCCGCTGAACACAACAACAACTTCCGCAAACTATACTATAGTAGCAGCCATGAAGCAAATGAGTAAGTATGTTTGAGTTAGCCCTACGATACAATCTTGGGATCAGAAGTAGCTGTGTCACAACTATTTCACTAACTACAACAGTAAACGCTACTAGTGATATGAGTACTATTTGCATCATACACAGCCCAAACAACAGCGGCGCAAGAGAAGGTAGAGGAGTTAGCCCTCCGATATAAGATAACTTGGGATCTGAAACAGCTGTGACTCAACCACTTCACTAACTTTAGCGCAACATAATGTGTAACAATATAACAAATAAAGTCATAGTAAAGCCACAGTCCATTAAATGGTTTAATAGACTGTGGTAAAGCCATCGTTTTAACGCACAGACATTTAAAGAATAGTTTTAACGATAGATTCAATTTCATCATAGCTTTTTCTCTTTAGCCAGTCAGTCAAAATCTTTTTGCAATCAAAGTACGTCAAAGAGTATATGCCTAATTCTTTATTTAAGATGTTATATAAGTAAGATGATTGACTTGAGTACTGTCTCCTTGCAAATATAGTTTTGACTGAGAGTATTGGGGCAACAATATTTTTCCTTCTCATTCCAATCTTCCTGTCGTCAAAGGGGAGGGACTTGTGCTTTCTTAAAATGAGATGGAGTACGTATAGCTTTCTTACAGTCAGAAGGTCACATGCTAAGTAAAGGCTTTCCGTGGGGAATCTATAGGGCTTAAAGAACATAACCTTTAGCAAAGATCTCTGTGCCCTCTCTAATTCTATAAATTTTGTTTTTATTGCTCCACCCCAGATCGGCAAACAATACCCCAAAACCGATTGAGCCAGTGAAACGTATATTTGCTGCATAAGATCCTTTGTGGCAATGTGTCGCAATATTTTAAACGTCCAAATTAGTTTTCGAACCCTGTTCATTATTAGTTCGGTGTGCATATTCCATGATAGCCGTTGATCCAACACTATACCTAGGTATTTAGTGTGCTGTACCTTGTTTATTTTAGCGCAAGAGCAGTCGGAACCCGAAGGGTTTGGACATTTGTGTATTTTAATTTGGAAGTCAGTTGATGGTTGGGTACGCTCATACATTGTAAAACAAATGTAATTTGTTTTTAACGCGTTTAGTGTTAAAAGATTAGAATCAAGCCAGTATTTTATCTTAATCAGACCTCTCTCTGCAGATTTTTGTACAGAGTCCCATGTTTTTCCCACGAAGATAATAGCGGTATCATCCGCATACGAAAATACGTGCCCACCCTCAATTTTCATATTGCAGAGGCTATTTATGTAAACTAGAAACAATGTGGGACCAAGGACGCTACCTTGCGGCACACCATACGTAACACTTTCCTCAGTGCTAATGACACCCCCTAACTTGACCTTATGTTTTCGTTCACGGAGGTAACTTTCAAACAGCTGAAGAGGTGACCCTCTTATGCCAATATCCTCAAGCCTGTGTAGAAGTATGGAGACAGAGACCGTGTCAAAGGCTTTTTTTAGGTCCAAGAACACAGCCAAGCACTTACCTCCACTGTCCACTTCATTTGTGACAATGGAGGTAAGCGCCAAGACTGCATCTTCCGTAGATAGCCCTTGTCTAAAACCATACTGTGAGGGTGAGAGAATTTTAAATTTTGTGAGGAAGCTAATAAGTCGTACATTAATTAATTTTTCTATAATTTTGGAAATAGATGTTAAAACAGAAATTGGCCTGTAGTTTGACGGATCGGTCTTGTCTCCACTCTTATGCACAGGCGTTATAAGTGCTTGTTTTAAAGCAGTAGGAAAAGTCCCCAGTTCAAAACATAGGTTTGCCAAATGAGATATTATTGGAGCAATCAGTTCATGTGCAGTCTTGAGAAGACTTGTTGGTATATTATCCCAGCCTGGGGCACTGTCTGTCTTCAAGCTCATTATTACGGCGCGAACCTCCCAGGGGTCTGTATTATAAAGAACAAAGGATGAGGCTGGCGAACTCATTTCTTTATTTGGAATACCACTCGGACTCGGTCTCACAGTAGTGTCTACTACGATATTTTCTGCGAGACGCTTGCCTACTTCGCAGAAATATTTATTTACCTGGTTGATTAGAACCCTGAAGGATCGCCATACGGGTACAAATGAAGGAAATTTGTGCCAGTATCTCCCGGTCTATAAGGTAAGCCAACGAGACAAGATAAAGAATGTAAAAAAACTTTATATTTTTATTTAAAGAAATTATGTTTACAGCTACTTTACCGACCGCTGTCCTGCACCACGAATCACACAACGACAGCTGTCGTCGACCAACTGACGTCATTATTGCATACAGGAGATAATATTCGCTCGCTATCGTAATGTATCTCAGTAGAGGCACAGATTAAAGTGGTTAGGCCAGTGCTTGTGAACCAGTTGGCTTTTAGGCTTAGTAATTCGGTAATAGGTACATTGGTAGGTATTCCTCGTAATGTTGTTGTGACGGGCCAAACTAACTAAAACAAACTACGACCATTACCAACGTACTAGTTATATGCTTTTGCTGAAAAAAAAACCTAGGTACGCAGGTAAACACGTAACAGGCAACAAAAATAAAAGTAGTAACGTAGTCGTATGCCTGCGACGTGACTTATCATGAATGAAGGACAACCTGAAGTCCATTCAATACCGAGTGGAGAACTTAGTAATATAGGTTATTGGAGCGAAATGTTTGAGACAACCCTCGGTTATAAACCTCCTTGTTGATGGCCTAGGGCTTGAAAGGGTAAGTTGATAAGTGCTTGTAAGAAAAATCCGGCTTGTATTTGTAAACCTCTGTCAGCATCGTATATTGGTCCAATAAATAAAGATAAGCTTTTCATCATATCAGCCTAGGGATGTCCACTGCTGAACTTAGGCCCCCATTAACTTCCACTTTGAACGTTTTTGGCCCACTAGGGTACACCAGGGGACGGGCAGCAGCATCTACCTGAGTAACGTCATCAATACTGCGATCACCAACCTACCCAAAACCCCTCAAATATGAAGCTTTTAGAACACAATAAATAAAAAAAGCATAAAGGTACATAGTTCTTCCTGAAATAACGTACCTAATGATGATTTAAATATTTATTGTTAAAAAATCTAAGAGGCTCAATTTGTATGACTCTATCTGCTGTCACTACTACTAGCCAAACACTTTTTTTTTTATACCACTTAGGTGGCAAACAAGCATACGGCCCGCCTGATAGTAAGCGGTTACCGTAGCCTATGGACGCTTGCAACACCAGGGGTATCAAGTGCGTGTTGCCGACCCTAAACAAAAAACACACAAAACTAATTTAAAATTAATTTAAAAACTAATTTAAAACTTATGGTACTAAAAGTGCACCCTATCTCGCTTTGTTAGACATAGCACAAAAATATAAGCATATATATACCCTATAGCTGCAGAATAGTACTCCTCACTGGGATTCTAAAACTGAATACACAGACTTTTGGCTAAATATGGAAAATAAATATTACTTAACGACAGTCACATGTGTGTGCTAATAATATCCACCGAATTACGATGAAAGTAATGAAATGATCAAACAACCATAAGTGACTCAAGGAAAGCATGTAGGTACACGCATTTCCCAATCTACTATCCTACTCTAATTTTCGCCATCCTCATATCTACTATACTCTACTTATAGGATTCTCGCCATTTTTTATACACATTATATTATCTAAGTATGTAGGACGGCGATCGTGGCGTAGCATGATTAGCCGTTCTTAATCGATCGGCAAAGTTAAACTACGTCTGTCGTGGTCGGTACCTGGATGGGTGACCGCCTAGTGGTATTTCAAATCGAGCGTTTCCGTGCTTCGGAAGGCACGTAAAGTCGTTGGTCCCGGTTATCACTTAATTGTGATAGTCGTTAAGCTAGTTGGATGCCTCCTAGGCGGCTTGAAAAATTCCAACAGTAGGTTGACCACTAGCCTACCTCCACCAATCCGCAGTGGGCACGCGTGGTGGAGTATCGCCCATTCCCTTTCAACCTCATTTGTGAAGGGAGGCCTGTTCTCAGCAGTGGGACAGTATAGGCTGATGATGATGATGATGTAGGACGGCATACCCAATTAATTCCGCCTCGATCATTAACGTTTTGGTAACATCTACATTCGGTAGTATAATAGTAGTAAAGTTACAAAACTTTAAGTTTCAAGTATACACGCTGATGAAAAATGTCCTGGAATAGGATATTTCATAGAGATATTAATAGAGCGAAGTGACTGTACTAGAGTATGTGCAACGCGAGATAGGTGGAGCGTAGCGTTTATGTAACTAAGTCGGTAAACAAGCATACGTCCCGCCTGATGGTAAGCGGTTACCGTAGCCATATGGACGCTTGCAACACTCGAAGCATCGCTCACGCGTTACCTATCTCCTCCCCTATGAGATCTGGCGCTCTTACTCACGTGCAGGAACACAACGTAAAGTTATTTGGCTGCGGTATTCTGTAAGGTGGAGGTACTTCCCCAGTCGAGCTGCTCTATGAGCGAATAAACGCTATGCTCTACCTTTCTCAAAACGCTTGAAAGATTAACCAAGACTATTTTAGGTCCCTCACCAAATCTTGAACAGATTTCATTAGATAAGATAATAGAGTGTGGTATAGGCTGGTAAATGTACCAACAAGTGCCTTACCGGAATACTGACTATTTGATTTAGATTTTTGAGTGGGCATGAAAATGAAATACCTACGTCTTAAGTACCTAAGGAATTACACATAATGTTATCAGTAAAATAGTTTTCTCAGTAATATTATTATTTATTTGTAACGGGACGGGTGTATTGAAATACCAATAATAATTCACGATGACAATTGTATTTTATCTTAGTTATGTTAGTACTAAAGTTATAGTATAGTTTTTTAGCTAAAATAATTAGAAAAATATATGCGTGAAGTCCGCAAACGTCTTTATAAAAATAGGTAAGCTGTACAAATACATGAAAATATATTTATTAATAATCGGGGAGTCCGTTTCTACACAGTAAGACGGTTTGCAGCATGGCCGTTCTAATCCTGCTGCACTGGACCCAATGCACTTGATGGTGGTATGGGCCGTTGTGGTCAATTGCCCTAGTCGGTCGGGCAAGCTGATACCGTGGAAAGTTGGCCTTGGCCTCTATTTTCAGTTTGAAACAACTCCAAAGCTATTATTATTTCGTGTTTTCATAACGATCAGCAATCACTCCTGCTACTAATATTACAATAATAAAAATAGCTCAACTACGTAACAGAATATAACGCACTTTATGGTAACAAAAACCGAGCACAGTAGAGAAAAATCTCACAAAAAAAGCATTTTCTCACAACAGGTAACACTTTCTTCGAATCGTGAAATATTTAGCAACAAGATAAATCGATTTATAGCTTCGCAAGTCACGCTGTCAAATTGCAATAGATTAAATTTGATGAATTTACGTCTTCCGCGTGATTGTGCTCCTAAAATATTCAGCCTCTCCGCCATGACGCCTACATAATATTTAAGTAAAAATAGATGTTATACAAAACGCGAGTATAAAATGTTTTGTTGTGTAATGAAACTGATTGTTTCAAAAATTTATATTTTTTTTTAAATGTGGCCATATTTGCTTTTTTTATCACTGTGATAGTAGAGATAAACTTTTTTTTTAATAGGGATGATTCCTAATTAATAAAATATAATTCTAATTCTTAATCCGTCAGTTACATTATCAAAAAATATTGGACACGTATTTTTTGCTTTACCAAATCATTAAAAATGTACAACGATAAAGCGAGTCAAAGTTAGAGACGTACCTGGATGGGTGACCGCCTAGTGGTATTTCAAATCGAGCGTTTCCGTGCTTCGGAAGGCACGTAAAGTCGTTGGTCCCGGTTATCACTTAATTGTGATAGTCGTTAAGCTAGTTGGATGCCTCCTAGGCGGCTTGAAAAATTCCAACAGTAGGTTGACCACTAGCCTACCTCCACCAATCCGCAGTGGGCACGCGTGGTGGAGTATCGCCCATTCCCTTTCAACCTCATTTGTGAAGGGAGGCCTGTTCTCAGCAGTGGGACAGTATAGGCTGATGATGATGATGATGTAGGACGGCATACCCAATTAATTCCGCCTCGATCATTAACGTTTTGGTAACATCTACATTCGGTAGTATAATAGTAGTAAAGTTACAAAACTTTAAGTTTCAAGTATACACGCTGATGAAAAATGTCCTGGAATAGGATATTTCATAGAGATATTAATAGAGCGAAGTGACTGTACTAGAGTATGTGCAACGCGAGATAGGTGGAGCGTAGCGTTTATGTAACTAAGTCGGTAAACAAGCATACGTCCCGCCTGATGGTAAGCGGTTACCGTAGCCATATGGACGCTTGCAACACTCGAAGCATCGCTCACGCGTTACCTATCTCCTCCCCTATGAGATCTGGCGCTCTTACTCACGTGCAGGAACACAACGTAAAGTTATTTGGCTGCGGTATTCTGTAAGGTGGAGGTACTTCCCCAGTCGAGCTGCTCTATGAGCGAATAAACGCTATGCTCTACCTTTCTCAAAACGCTTGAAAGATTAACCAAGACTATTTTAGGTCCCTCACCAAATCTTGAACAGATTTCATTAGATAAGATAATAGAGTGTGGTATAGGCTGGTAAATGTACCAACAAGTGCCTTACCGGAATACTGACTATTTGATTTAGATTTTTGAGTGGGCATGAAAATGAAATACCTACGTCTTAAGTACCTAAGGAATTACACATAATGTTATCAGTAAAATAGTTTTCTCAGTAATATTATTATTTATTTGTAACGGGACGGGTGTATTGAAATACCAATAATAATTCACGATGACAATTGTATTTTATCTTAGTTATGTTAGTACTAAAGTTATAGTATAGTTTTTTAGCTAAAATAATTAGAAAAATATATGCGTGAAGTCCGCAAACGTCTTTATAAAAATAGGTAAGCTGTACAAATACATGAAAATATATTTATTAATAATCGGGGAGTCCGTTTCTACACAGTAAGACGGTTTGCAGCATGGCCGTTCTAATCCTGCTGCACTGGACCCAATGCACTTGATGGTGGTATGGGCCGTTGTGGTCAATTGCCCTAGTCGGTCGGGCAAGCTGATACCGTGGAAAGTTGGCCTTGGCCTCTATTTTCAGTTTGAAACAACTCCAAAGCTATTATTATTTCGTGTTTTCATAACGATCAGCAATCACTCCTGCTACTAATATTACAATAATAAAAATAGCTCAACTACGTAACAGAATATAACGCACTTTATGGTAACAAAAACCGAGCACAGTAGAGAAAAATCTCACAAAAAAAGCATTTTCTCACAACAGGTAACACTTTCTTCGAATCGTGAAATATTTAGCAACAAGATAAATCGATTTATAGCTTCGCAAGTCACGCTGTCAAATTGCAATAGATTAAATTTGATGAATTTACGTCTTCCGCGTGATTGTGCTCCTAAAATATTCAGCCTCTCCGCCATGACGCCTACATAATATTTAAGTAAAAATAGATGTTATACAAAACGCGAGTATAAAATGTTTTGTTGTGTAATGAAACTGATTGTTTCAAAAATTGATATTTTTTTTTAAATGTGGCCATATTTGCTTTTTTTATCACTGTGATAGTAGAGATAAACTTTTTTTTTAATAGGGATGATTCCTAATTAATAAAATATAATTCTAATTCTTAATCCGTCAGTTACATTATCAAAAAATATTGGACACGTATTTTTTGCTTTACCAAATCATTAAAAATGTACAACGATAAAGCGAGTCAAAGTTAGAGAGTGGGGGCTCGTGCGTGACGTCACTTTAGTAGAGTAAAAAGTGTAGGTACTCTAACGTGACTTCACGCGAAACATGAACGCACGATATCTTCGTATTTTTTTTTATTGACAAAAGTTTTTTTTTTTTGAAATAATATTTGATAATGTAAAAGACTTTTTTTAGTCATCTAGCCTATTCTTTATAATAATTTTTGATCTTCTTTTAAGCCAAGTTCGTCACGTCGCTATCGAAAATGTATAAATCGGGTCTATAAAACTGCATCTACGGAACTAACTTATACCCACCCAGCTATAGAATAAAAAACAATACCTACATCCAATTTTCCCATACGGTTCTAAAAACTTGGAAAATTCCTGAAATTTATGACCCGTTGATATCAGCCTATGGGGTCGGCAACGGCACACGACACCGGTCGGTGGACTTCACACTGCTCAATGGCTGCAAGATAGATCGCCTCGTAATTATAGGGGACATTGATTCATCGACGACAATATTATATGTGATAGATTATTTTCCGTTTCATTGAGGTAGACGTAGACGCATGATTTATATACGAAGGGCACTGTCTGTGACATTATTGAGCGTTTTTTTTAGCTTTTTATGTGGTTTCGAGAGGAATCCTAATAAATTAACATTTTGGTGTAATAAGGTTTTGCTGAAAATGGGTAGATACAGTTGAAATTGTTTCTCAAATATCCCTTCATGCCTTTTGTGATGACTGAAGATGATCAACTAAATAGGTAATTAAATTAATTTCATACTTCTTTAAGTTGAGTCTATTTAGCTTCTTACGAAGTGTATTAACATAGAATAGAGTAAATAATATACTACAGTATTACGAACTGGGGTGGTATAATCTTCGTAGGTAGGTAAGTGCCTTATTAGCACCTAAATTTAATAAACGATATTTGAATTTAAATTAGAATATTTATGGAAAAAGAATTTATAGTGTTCCTAAAGTATTGGACAAGTTCTGAATTTTATTTTTTTAAGCATACGTCTCGTTTTCCCCTTCCTCCGATTCTAGGCAATAACGTAAAAATAGTACAACGATTTCTTACTCTATATAATTTTCACTTTGCCTCCAATGAACTATATTTTTAGTGTAGACTAGCAGACCCCCGCGGTTTCACCCGCGTACGGTTTGAATTTTCTCCTTCGAAAACCAATGCACGCCACTGATTATTAGACACAACAAATCAAACACAGATATTTTTACAATTAAAACTAAAAACCTATATTATACCTACACTAAAAAATCGAACTCAAAGAATGTTATTTAATTATTATAACAACAAATGAGAAAGAAATTAAATTAACTACAATCAAAATATTCTAATGAAATAGAGAAAGTGAACTTTGTTTTTTTTTCATCATAGTCCTTCATGCAGTCAGTCAACGTCCAAAACAAAAAAAACACGAATTTATGAAAATAAAAATGAAAACGCAACGTCACTCTGCAAGTTCCCGCCAAAAAGTCCGACAAAATGAACTTCCAAACAAATTTCGAATCGTAATCCGATTTAAATGTTCTTTAATATTTGACATTCCAATTATAAAGAGCATTTCAGTTTCCAGAACAAAAGGCAGATAGAGCGCGCGGAACACGGGAGTATTGAAAAACATATACCTGGTATTCGCTTTCAAATTTGTATTTGCTATGTTTAAAAGCTGATGTGTGCTAATTTATTAAAAAGAAAGTGTTTTCGTTAAATAAAGAATTTTAAACAAAGCAAATACAAATTCAAAAGCGAATACCAGTACGTGGATGTAACTTTATTGCAATGAAATTCCGATTGAAATAACCTCTGAATCGATAGAAATATTACAAAATCGGAAATGGTTCCATTTCTAATGAACCACTGTTTGTATTTTCGGTTATCAGAACGTAAAAAAGATATCAGAAAACCGCTATATTGAACCGATTTCAATTCGAAAATGATTGAAATTTAGTTACGTAATCGCACCCCTGGTATTTGTTTTTCAATTTGTATTTCCTTTTTTGGCCTCACACCCGTGTTCCGCGCGCTCTCTCTGCCTTATTCTGTTATCTGTGAAAATCGGATTGAGTTTTTAAACATATGTCAATAAAATGTAATTTAAATCAAAAGTACTAAGGAGTATTGATATCAACTTCGATGCAAATCACCCCTAAAATAACTTTCTCCCCCTTTTTGACCCCGTTAGGCGCTGAGTTTCAATAGAATACGAAACACGTCTTCCATCAATTCTATTAAGGAATGTTTATGCAAAATTTGAAGTAAATCGGACCAAGGAATCACGTTGTCCCATACAAACTTTGCCCCCGTTTTTCACCCCCTTAGGGGTAGAATTTCGGAAAATCCTTTCTTATCGGATGCCTACGTCATACAGAGAACACACCCTCCAAGTTTCAGGTCTCTACGATCAGCGGTTTAGGCTGTGCGTTGATTCTCAGTCATTCAGGACAAAGCATTTTATATATATAGATGATAAGTTACCGAAATAAATATTTTTCTATTATGGTGTCGAACGAAACCTTGAGCTAATAAAAAAAAGTAATTTCCTGAATTAATTCGTAAGAAACCTTTATTGTAGGCACATTTCGGGACAGCGTAGGTAGGCTATTCTAATTTTATGTCGCGTAGGTCGGTACTTACAATTCATAATCAGTTATGTTTTGAGGAAAATATTTCCGTAAATTATTTACTTAAGTAATATTAATAACTAATTCGGTAGCTGTCTATGCCGCGCCGCGGTTTTCACTCCGATTACTTCTTTTTTTTAGTAACAATGGAATGTAGGTTAGCTACAGAGTTTTTATGTTAGAACGCCCCAATCTCAGGAGCTACTAGTCTGATGTGAAAAACATATTTTATTGATGAAGGTGTAGCGTATTAGGTGGTATTAATGACTTCTAATGCCGAGAGGTCCCAGGCTCGATTTTTACAATGAGCTTGAGCTTTTACTGAAGGAAAACATCGTGACAAAACCGAAGCATGGTAAGGGCACTTTTAGTACCCACCTGACTGACTACCCTCAAGTTAAAAATCTGTCGCCAAGCACCTATCTGTGTTCCGACAGCTGCACTGAGAGCCAGTGCCTTCTAGGCTTTGTGTGCTTACCACCTTCGGCCACATCATCACTTACCATGGTGACATTGTCTATACATAATAATACTGCGCACAAACAACCGTTCACAGTTAGTATGTATACAGGATGTATTATTGGTCGACGACGAGCGACCCAGGGCGGTAGTCCAAAAAGTACATTTTCCAAAAATGGCCTTAAAACCATTAAATACTGTAAATACATTTAGAAATACCTTATTCAATTTGAACTAAAATTTCCTCAACGTATGGTCACTAGGCTCGTGCACAGACTAGAGCTAGGCGCAAGCCGCCCGTCGCGTCGCCTCTATTGCGTTTTACGTCTACACTTTAGGCTATTACATGATTTTCCAATTAATATTTTATATTTTTTTAGGACCAGTTATCATTAGAGTTACCCTGAGTCGCTCGTCTTTGACCAAAACAACGTATAATAATGTAAAATGTTTGTTCTTATATCATTTTTTAAAGATGGTGTAACCTCGATACATAAACACACTACAAGTAAAGGAAGGAGGTTACAAGTAACGTTATTGGGTAAAGTTTGTACCTAATTAACAATTTAACCACAACAATCACATAGTATGGCTTGCCACATAGTAGTACATAAATATATTAATTATGGGCATGTATCTCTTATAGTCTTTGATCATGGAGGTAAGACGAGCGTAACACGAACATACGACTGTTTTATGTCGACAATAGCTGTGCCTCGTGGTTTCATCCGTTTTGTTACAAAAGCTTAACCTTTAAGAAGGTTAATAACCTTCGTCATTAAACCCAAAAATAGATAATTAATTATTTAGGTAATTCTGTGGGCTAAAAAGGAAGTTAAAGCAATATTGCTAATGGAATTCATGATCTTACGTAATTCCAATATTTGGTAAAATAGTCATTCCTAAAATAGCCCTCCTCACAAAGCCTAAAGGTGGCTCATTAAGTGGAAGACAAGAATATATGGTTGTAGTAGCTTCTCTCAGCACTTGCATCCCCCCTGGCTAAGTAACAATTGTATGAATAAGCATAATAATTATATGGTATATTGTATAAGTATTTGGAAAAAAGCTGTAATATGAAAAGATCTTCCACGACCTAAACTGAATAAATGACTTTTTGATTTTGACTATTGACTATATTTGACTCATTCTATACAATCTGAATTGATGTTAGCATAAGATCTGTAAATTGAAAATTAATTGCATTATCTTTATTTTTAGCCCCCTGAATTACAAGAACGATTTAAAAAAAACTATTTTCTCACGATATTCCTGAACCGAAAGCTCATTGTAAGTTCAGTCGCAACCTTCGACACAGTATTCGAAGCTACCCCACAGAACTATCATCGCCTTATCAAGAAATGTATGGAGAAAACTGTGTATCTAACCTACCCCTTTTTAGGGTTCCGTAGCCAAATGGCAAAAAACGGAACCCTTATAGATTCGTCATGTCTGTCTGTCTGTCTGTCTGTCTGTCTGTCTGTCTGTCTGTCTGTCCGTGTATGTCACAGCCATTTATTTCCGAAACTACAAGAACTATAATGTTGAAACTTGGTAAGTAGATGTATTCTGTGAACCGCATTAAGATTTTTACACAAAAATAGAAAAAAAACAATAAATTTTGGGGGTTCCCCATACTTAGAACTGAAACTCAAATTTTTTTTTTCATCAAACCCATAAGTATGGGGTGTCTATGGATAGGTCTTCAAAAATGATATTGAGGTTTCTAATATCATTTTTTTCTAAACTGAATAGTTTGCGCGAGAGACACTTCCAAAGTGGTAAAATGTGTGTCCCCCCCCCTGTAACTTCTAAAATAAGAGAATGATAAATCTATAAAAAATATATGATGTACATTACGGTGCAAACTTCCACTGAAAATTGGTTTGAACGAGATCTAGTAAGTAGTTTTTTTTTAATAGGTCATAAATTGAAATTAATATCAAATACTCAGGTCTATACTACCATTTACTTATATACCTACAGGTTTGTACGGAACCCTCGGTGCGCGAGTCTGACTCGCACTTGGCCGGTTTTTATTATACATATTGCGCGCACGTAGGAGTGTTAGATTTGGTATATATTCCGAAGGAGCACAGAAAGCTAAAATTAAATATTGAAACTTAAAAATTGAATGATATACGGTCGAATTTCGAATAATTCAAAGTCAAAAAAGGTCCATGTTTATCAATGACCATCTCAATTTCACCCGCAGTCACTATTCCCTCCCCATATAGAAATCTAACAATGATCTTGTGATTCGCGTCTCGTAAACTTTTCCAACGTAAAGTGTTCCATCTTGGTTAGGGTTGTCAAAAACTGGCAAACGACTAATTAACAGTACCACAATTTATTGATAATTTTGTTAATAGTAGCTGTGTACTTGTTTTTTTATATATATAGTATAGGTACATATAACAAGTTCATAGGAAGGAACATAATAATTATTTTGTTTCAAATACTTTCACGTTTGTGCGGCTTGATTTTATGACTTTTCTTTAGAATTGGTCAAAATCTCTTGGGCATAGCTTTTCCCATATAACAAAAAATATCTTCTTATGCGTTGCAATCTTGACAGAGTTATCGTGGTTGACGTGGGATTTGTGGTACGCTTCACAACACGCCGCCATTCTTCCCTAACTGCTGCCCTTGTGGTGTATTGATGGGGCCGCCCATTGCGGCCTTAATTTGGTCAGTTCATCGCTTGTGTGATCTAACACGCGCTCTGGTGTCCTCCATTTTACTATACTATGCACTAACAATCGCTCTATGCAGATATCTCCACGCCCCGCGATACGTGTCCAAAGAAGGTAAGGATGCGAGCCTGCGCTACGGAGGATATACGGTGCTTGATACCGAGTTCCTGGAGTATCGACTTATTTTTACGGAATTCTATCCATGACATTCAAAGCATTTTTCTCCAGCACCACATTTCGTGAGCGTCCATATTCTTTTTCTCGCTTTTCCAGATTCCACGTCTCCGCGGCGACAAAAATATGGGAAACACAATTTAGTGCTCTGACGAGCCTGGCTTTGGTTATATTCCGGTTCTTCAAAATCAGTTCCAAAAAAATAGCGCTAGTCATTAAAAATCTAAATTGTGTTGGTTTTTTTTTTTTTGATATTGTGTGTTGGCAACCCTCATCCCTCTCGGCTTAAGCAAATCCCCATAGAATGTAACGCCATGACTCCCCATAATAAGTTGGATAATAACTTGTGGAAAAAATTAGGTCACCCATATACGGAGGGCACGTATGGGACGCATAGACGACTTTACGTTTTTTTTGTAATTTTTTTTGTTTACTTGCGCTTTGCTACAAGCATTAATTTTCGTGCTACTTTTTTTTGCTAAACAAATTGAAATAAACATATAATTTCACGAATAATAAAAACTAGCAAAAAATCACGGCGTATAATATTTTCAAGTTGATCGTACGCGTACTTATTCAAGCGTGGATAAAAATGATTTAATAATCATCAAAATGCAGATATTTTGTTTGAAACCAGAAATCACAGTATAGTTGGAATTAAAATGAAATGGAGAATTTTCATTATAACAGATAGGTACCTGCTACAACTTCATTTCTATATGCACTTTAATTCCCTAGTCACGCTTGAAGTAGGTAAGTACGCAGCAGCGCAGCGGTGGGACGTGGTCGAGATGTAATAGAATTTTCTTGAAATACCTACTTGCATTGTAGAATAGGTAAATGGTAGGTAGAGGGTCCTCTTTAGGATTTCAATAAGAAGCGTCCCAACTTATTTTGTGGTTTACAAATAAAAGGGTTATGCAACCAAATGCATTGAACCTTGGCATATTTTCCCTCGAGCCTAGATTGTACATATATACATTAAGATAATAGTATAATAGAATAAATAATTAATAAGATCGCGTTGCCAAATGGAACTTCTTCAATGAGGAGTTTTCTTATGATACATCTATAGGTAGTCAAAATATACATAGGTACCTGTCAAATCGTGTACGAATTATATTATACAGTAAAAAAGTAAGAAAACTCCAAATTTTTTCCGAGCGTTATTTTTAATCGATTACGGCGAATACCCTATTTCGCTTTATTCATTGTACACAAACACATTGATAAATTAGCAGTATTTATCGATGTTGTAAATAAAAACAACTATTGAAGAGTATTCAAACCTTATTACCTTAACTTATCAACTTATTGCCTTATTTAAGTAGACCATTTAAGTAACTACAGAGTTAATAATGTACCTATCATGCCCCCCCCCCCCCCCCGGTTTCGTATGGCTACGTAACTACTGTTGTCGATAAACGTCCTTAGTTACTTTACAATTTATGTGTGAATTTTTGAAAAAGCGCTGCGTGTCCGATCAAATTGCATGCATAACGTGACCATATATTTTTTTTCGTTGAGCGCGAAGCCTGCTGAATTATTTAAAAAAAGTGATTTTACTAGAAAATTAATAACTAGGCATTGAATTATTACGTATTTCTTCGTTTTCACGTGATAAAACTTGACTTCTAAATTCTTATGTAATGTAATACAATACACATGTTAGCTAAGTTACTAAACCTCAGTGACATGACTTCTAACGTATAGGCAGATGTTTCGAATTTGTCGGCAGAACAAATCAATTTCAAAATATCGGGTCTAGTTTTCAAGTAGGAATGGTGCTCATTACAAGATCTGTAATCAAAAATTGTTTCAGTACTGCCACACTTGCTGCGATTTTTCTCTTGTCTATATTTTATTCATAACAGAAAAAAAACTCTTTCGACGCGTACCGCAAATTAAGTTATCGTTTGTTCTGTTTGCGTAAGCGAGACATTTTTGCTCTCACTGGTAACAGTGGGACAGACAGCCTGAAAGAAAAATCTGATTTGACCCTCCCTGACCCCCCCCCCCTGGTTCAGAAGTGTACCTACGTAGTCAACAAAAATAATAATACAAACTCAACAATGATTTTGTGTCCCTGTAACTCAATATTGCTACGATATAGAGAGTAGGCGCTGTTAATAATATATTCACCATTATAATAAAATAATGTAGTAGGTATAACCATAATATAACTGATTTTCATTATTTAATACAGAGTATGAATAATGCTTGAATAATGTTAGCAATAATTATTTGTTATGATCACATTTGAGATAATTTTGTATGGTACGTAAAGATGGCGCCACTTTAATATAGTTAATCATTTTGATTACGTACTACATCCGGTGATAAAGTAAAAGTTGTTGGTTGGCGCCATCTTTGAATCAAGGTTGTAAAATGCAATTTTACGTAAAGATGGCGCCACATTAATATAGTTAGTCATTTTGACTAGGTACTACTTCCGGTGAAAAAGTAAAAGTTGATTGGTTGGCGCCATCTTTGAATCAATGTTGTAAAATACAATTTTACGTAAAGATGGCGCCACATTAATATAGTTAGTCATTTTGACTAGGTACTACTTCCGGTGAAAAAGTAAAAGTTGTTGGTTGGCGCCATCTTGGCATCCATGTTGTAAAATACGATTGAAACAAGGCATTCTGGATTTGGTTCTTGAAAAGTTAACACCTCTGTCGTAAGTATTAAGTGTTGAAGTATATAACCTGATTATATGTGAGTACATTTATAATTCAACTTTTGTCTTATTCCTTATACCTCCTGACCTGATTTTTATTTGCTTGGATGGCATTACATTGCATTCGAGCGCTGTCTCTTTTATTTAGATTAACAATTTATTAGAGATAGCGGTTCTATTTTGGAATGTAACGTATTGTCCAACAATTCAGAAGCGGGATATACCACAATGATTGTAATGGAGCTTTGAGGTTCATATAATAACTATATATATATATATATATTTTTTTAAACAGCTGTGGGTTTGCTTGCTATCCTTTAATATATTATTAAATTTTTCCTAAACATGCCCGTGCACGTGTTCAAGGCTACTCTTTAGCCGTGCTATCTAAATATATTATTTTGTTTCCCTTAATGAAACATACACGTGGTCAAGGCTACTCTTTGGCCGTACTATACTTTTATACGCACTTTGCTTCTTTAACTAATGCCGTTTTAAATAATATTACAAAGGGGAACTTATTTCACATTGATATAAACTGATTTATTGCTAATTATATACGATCCTTATTTCAATTGTCAAAACCATACTTTGCGATTTTTTTTTCTACTATTTCAGTATTGGAATGGAGTCTGATCGTCGATCACGCAGTCATGCACGATCACGCAGTAATACACGAAGCCGAAGACGGAGTCGCTCACAACAGTCAAGGCGTCCCTCAACGGATCGTATGCGGGATCGCTCGCGCAGCAGCGTTGGCCACCGACCTCGCAGCCGAGAAAGATGCCGTTCATACAGACCGCGCCGTCGATCGCGTACCCGGTCGGAGAGGTGTCTTTGGGAACGATTAAGCCGATCACGTAGTCGGCATAGCGGCAGACCTGCTCAAGAGAGACAACGCTCACACCTTCACATCGCGGATCCAAAGGAGCAACGCAGTGAAGAACAAAGTGGCGATGTCGGCAAAGAAACATCTAAACCTACTGGTGAGTCAGTTCCTGTTAATACGGATATTCAAAAATTATTACAAACCTTGCTGACAACAAGCCATAACGAATCTTTAACTAAATTTGGATCGTTAAACAATACGATTCCTGAATTCGATCCCTCGCGAAAAGAACAGACTATGACAATGTGGTTGCATAAAGTTAACGAATGCGCAACCATATACGGTTGGTCTGATAAACAAACTAGCCATTTTGCCTTGCCTAAGTTGCGTGGAGTGTCGCAACGATGGTACGAAGGTCTCTCGTCTGTTCTTTTCACGTGGCAGGAATGGCAGGCAAAGTTATTGGCTGCCTTTCCATCCGAGGAAAACTATGGGCAAATGTTAAGTGATATGTTGGCCAAACGAGCACGTTTTGGGGATTCGCTGGAGGACTACTATTATGATAAAATAGCGTTAATAAACAGATGTGGAATAAATGGTAGACGGTCTGTCGAATGTATACTGCATGGTATAGACGACAGATCTGTTAGGTTAGGTGCGGA
Source organism: Achlya flavicornis (assembly GCA_947623365.1). Taxonomy (NCBI): domain Eukaryota; kingdom Metazoa; phylum Arthropoda; class Insecta; order Lepidoptera; family Drepanidae; genus Achlya; species Achlya flavicornis. The sequence continues at coordinate 4,508,419 of OX392474.1, forward strand.
GGCTGTTCAGTTTGATGACCCTGATAAATTATTGACTTACTTAAGAAATGCTAGAAATGTTAAACCTGTTGAACGAAAGGGTGGTCGATTTCCATTGATAAAAACTAATGAATCTAAGAACGGTCAGAGTTCAACAAAAGTTATCCGTTGCTATAATTGTAGACAAGAGGGACATTTAACCAATAAATGCACACAACCAATTAAAAGGTGTGCTAAATGTAATAAAGTGGGTCATGAAACTGAACAATGCTATGCTAAAGAACCAGTTACAAACAATAAGACCGTTATGCGCATAGAAGGGATGAATAGCCCTAACAGTAAATATATAAAATTAGCTTTAGTTAACGGGATTCCTCTTAAGGCTTTTATTGATTTCGGAAGCGAGTGTTCGATGATTAGGATTTCGGATTTTAAAAATATCGACAATCTGTTTCATACGAATTCCTTACCAATTTTAAAAGGTTTTGGCAATTCAGAAGTAAAAGCTATTGGTAGACAGCTTGTTAAAGTAGTTATAGATAATGTAGGTGCTGAATTGGAATTATTGATAGTTCCTGATGAAGTCATGACCGTACCACTTTTAATCGGTCAAACTTATACAGAGCAGCCTCACGTTGTCATTCATAAAACTAGTGATATTCTTGAAATAACTCAACTTAGTGATATAATATCTGAGAATGGTGTAGTTAAGTTATTCTGTAAAGAGAATGTCACAGTATCGGGCCTCAATAGTGTTACATTTTATACGTCACCATGTTTTAAAGGAGAATTATTTGTGGAAGGCGGAATTAGGTTTCAGGCTAACGTCAGATATACTTTACTATCAGGACTATATTGTGTGGGAAAAGATGGTTTAGGTGAAGTAGCTTTTACTAGTTTCGATAAACCTATACAACTTTATAAAGATTCTCTCCTCGCCCGCGGTCGGGAAGCTTTCGAAGAACCTAAATTTAATGTGATGAATATTTCATCAATTCAAAACCAACCTTCGTTAATAAATCTTCAAGATTTAAATGTAGGTAATAACCTTTTAAACGATGAAAAGGAATCCCTATTAAAATTGTTAAATAAATTTAGATCTTGTTTTGCATTTGATATGTCCGAATTAGGTAATACTAATATAGGTGAGATGAAAATAAACCTACAAGATGAAGAACCGGTTACGTATAGGCCGTATAGGTTAGCTATTAGGGAAAAAGAAGTTGTTAGGGATATGATCTCAGAATTGTTAGAGAGTGGCATAATTCGGCCGTCTACTTCATCATATGCTAGTCCGATTGTGTTAGTGAGAAAGAAAACCGGAGAATTTCGTCTCTGTATTGATTATAGGGCTCTAAATAAGAAAACCATTAAAGAAAAGTACCCTATACCACTTATTGATGACCAGCTAGATGTTTTGTCTGGACACCGTTTATATACAACGCTTGATTTAGCTTCCGGCTACTATCAGATACCTATCCGCGAAAGTGACAAGTTTAAAACTGCGTTTGTCACTCCTGAAGGGCATTACGAGTTTAACAGGATGCCCTTTGGACTCGCAAATGCTCCCGCCACTTTCCAGCGGATAATGAATGAGGTGCTAGGCTCTGCTCGTTATAAGGAGGCTCTCGCTTATTTAGATGACGTAATTATCCCAAGTAAAAGCGTTACAGAGGGGATGACTAGGCTGGAGAATGTGTTGACAATGTTTATGGATGCAGGTCTAACTTTGAAGCTACCGAAATGTTATTTCTTTAAAAGCGAAGTTGATTATTTGGGTTTTGAAGTCTCCACTAATGGGATTCGCCCCGGGTCAAAGAAAATAGAAGCCATAGAACGTTTTCCTACTCCGGTTAATCAACATAACATTCGCCAGTTTCTAGGGCTTGCAAGCTTCTTTCGAAGGTTTATACCAGGCTTCTCCATTATCTCAAAACCCTTGACAAATCTCCTAAAAAAGGATACTAAGTGGAACTGGGGTCAAGACCAAGAAACTGCTTTTAGAACACTTCAAAGGGAGCTCGCTCAAAAACCTACTTTGGCATTATATGATCCGAAAGCGGAAACTGAATTGCATACTGATGCATCTAAGTTGGGAGTGGCAGGCATTCTTTTACAAAAATATAACGGATTCCTCAGACCAGTGGCTTACTTTAGTAAGCAAACTACACCAGAAGAGCAAAATTACTCTTCCTATGACCTGGAAACGCTAGCTGTTGTCTTGTCCCTACAAAAATTTAGAGTCTATCTTATAGGGATTCCCTTTAAAATTATTACTGATTGTAATTCGTTACGAGCAACGTTTCAGAAAAGGGACATGATACCTCGCGTTGCCCGGTGGTGGGAACAGATGCAGGAATATAACTTTTCCATGGAATATAAACCAGGGAAGTCTATGGCACATGTTGATGCACTCAGCCGTAATCCTGTGGGGAATAGCTCTTGTGAATCCTATAAAGTATTTTCCATTACCGACACTAATTGGCTTACAACTGTTCAAAATTCAGATTCAGAGTTACAGAGAATTATAGGTATACTAAAAGATCAAAATTTAGATGATGTCGTTGATATAAAATCAAATTATAAAATAAAGAATGATAAGTTGTTCAGAATAACTCCCGAAGGAGATCGATGGGTTGTCCCTAAAGGAGTTCGGTGGCAGATAGTTAAAACTAACCATGACGATATTGGGCATTTTGCACTAGATAAAACATTAGAGAAAATTAAGAACAGTTTTTGGTTTCCTAAGATGCGAAAGTTCGTGGCTAAATATGTTAATTCCTGCCTCGAATGCGCACACTCAAAAGCCCCAGGAGGAAAAAAACCAGGTTTCCTTCACTCAATAGATAAAGTTGATACCCCTTTCGATACAATACACGCTGACCATGTGGGTCCGTTTATTCGAAGCCGAAAGAGTAATATGTATGTCTTGGTCCTCATCGACGGTTATACGCGTTACATTTATCTAAAAGCCGTAAAGAATACAAAGTCTCGCACAACTATACAGGTATTTCGTGAGTATTTTGCAATTTTTGGCATACCTAGACGACTAATTTCGGATCGAGGAACCTCTTTTACGAGCGATATATTTAGGAAGTTCATTGATGAGAAAGGAATAAAACATGTTTTAAATGCCGTTGCTACCCCCAGGGCAAACGGGCAAGTAGAGCGCTACAACAAAGTGATTGTCGATGCTCTCACTGCTAAGTCCATTGGGGAGCCTGAAAATAAATGGGATGAGCATTTGCCTGAGGTACAATGGGGTATAAATAATACACTTAACAAAGGCATAAATCATACTCCATCTGAGGTCTTATTTGGTAGAAGGCTGCTTAGTCCTACTGAGGGTAAAATTATTTTTGAATTGGGTGAAGATGTCACAGCTAACTCGAAAAATTTAACAGAAATACGGGAAAATGTAAATTCTCACGTTAAAGCCAGCCAAGAAAAATCAAAAAAAGCATACGATAAAAAGCGATGTGAACCATTAAAGTACAGTGTCGGTGATTTGGTTCGTATCGAAAGGCAGATTCCTGCAACGGGTCATAGTAGGAAACTTGTACCGAAATATCAAGGACCTTACCGAATTACTAAGATATACGATAGGGATCGATTTCAGGTAGAAGATACTCCTTTGACGAAAAAGGGTTCTAGGCGATATAACGCGGTTATAGCCATTGATAAAATTAAACCTTGGTTAAGTTTTAATAGACCTCATCATGATACGTCTTCCAGCGACTCTAGCGAGCATGAATGTAGTGATTAAATATATTTTATTTGTCTATGGTTAGATTTTAGTTGGTATTGGATTTTTATGTATTTTTAATTCTGATACCTAATCAAATTCAGATTTACAAATAGTTGATGATTAAATCAGACATTTTTTTGATTGTTATGATCATAAATATTAAAATAAAAGTGAATTGTACGTTAAGTATGTTTTTTAAAAAAAAAAAAAAAAAAATTATAAAGATGATTGGGGATTAGTAAACAAATTCTTAAAGTTATAAATTTTATGGGCCCTATTGTCAATTGTAATCAGGACTCTAGCGAATATGAATGTAGTGTATAAATATATTTTTATTTATCTATTGTTAGATTTTATTTTGTGTTGAACTTAATGTATTTTTAATTCTGATAATCAAATTCAGACTTACAAATAGTTGATGATTAATTGTTAGATTGTAATGCTCATAAATATTAAAATAAAAGTGAATTATAATGTTAAGTGTGTCTTTTATAAGAATTAATGATAAAGATGATTAGGGATTATTAAACCAATTCTTAAAGTTATAATTTTTATGGGCCCTATTGTAAAAAGCTAATTAGAATGTGAGGGGCATATTGCCACGGGTATTCAGGACGTACGAGGCGTGTTACCTACAGTATTCATGACTGGACCTGTTGCCTTAGGTATTTATGTGTTGAGATCTGTTGCCTACGGTATTCAGGACAATATGGGGCCTGTCGCGTGGAGTATTCAGAATTTATTAATTGTTATACTGGCTTAGTTAAGTTTTAAAAAAATATCTATCTAATTCGTTCACAACATGAGCCCTGCAAGGGCATTGCAACATTTATTAGTAGTAATTAGTCTTAATGGAATGGTTAGCATTGCATTATTATTACACTATTATCACATTATTATAAGGTTATTATTACATTAATATTATTATTACATTATTAACTCTAAACTAATAAGTCTGCCTGTATCACGAAATTGAGTCAACGTGATATTTATCTGTTTATAACTCTTCTACGGAATAAGCTCATTATTGTAATGTAATCTGTGATTTACTTATTGTGTTAATTATCGTATTAATGTATTGTGTTATTATCTGATTGTTATTAACTGCATCGTACGAGGTCGTACGAATGTTTTGGATGGCCGACTGTTAGCAATAATTATTTGTTATGATCACATTTGAGATAATTTTGTATGGTACGTAAAGATGGCGCCACTTTAATATAGTTAATCATTTTGATTACGTACTACATCCGGTGATAAAGTAAAAGTTGTTGGTTGGCGCCATCTTTGAATCAAGGTTGTAAAATGCAATTTTACGTAAAGATGGCGCCACATTAATATAGTTAGTCATTTTGACTAGGTACTACTTCCGGTGAAAAAGTAAAAGTTGATTGGTTGGCGCCATCTTTGAATCAATGTTGTAAAATACAATTTTACGTAAAGATGGCGCCACATTAATATAGTTAGTCATTTTGACTAGGTACTACTTCCGGTGAAAAAGTAAAAGTTGTTGGTTGGCGCCATCTTGGCATCCATGTTGTAAAATACGATTGAAACAAGGCATTCTGGATTTGGTTCTTGAAAAGTTAACACCTCTGTCGTAAGTATTAAGTGTTGAAGTATATAACCTGATTATATGTGAGTACATTTATAATTCAACTTTTGTCTTATTCCTTATACCTCCTGACCTGATTTTTATTTGCTTGGATGGCATTACATTGCATTCGAGCGCTGTCTCTTTTATTTAGATTAACAATTTATTAGAGATAGCGGTTCTATTTTGGAATGTAACGTATTGTCCAACAATAATGTTAGGTAAATAATAGGTCCTTACTAAGGCTTTTTGAATAAGTGCCCCAACATAAAACGTGATAAAAACACGATTTTGTAAGTTACCTAGTCACCATTCTATTGAAACTTTACTCTGAGATTGTATAACTGCTTGAAAAGTCGATACACGATGCATACACGCATTTAGATTATTTCATAACACTACCGTCAATCTTCCGTCAATCTTAAAATACTTATAATCAGTGTCAGATTTGAGTTATTTCATACTTTTTAGTGTATTTTGAAGTAGTTTTTTTTTAAATTACTTTATATTTCGTCTATTTCAGTTTTTCCTAAATGCACTATAATTTGACCAAAGTATTGAGATGTTTCTCCTTTGACACCACACCCGTAGCTCGTATCAATAAGCCAGGCCATCACACATGCGTGGGGGCGCCCATATAAGATTGACCTGGGTAAATTCAGGCCATGGGTGCCCCTCCTGACGGAAAACCTAGATCCGGGCCTGCTGGGTAGAGTGGTGAACACTCTCTTCCCGGCGGGCCGGTCAAGACCCTCAGTCCACCTGACAACTTGGGAGTGGCATGACGAGATGGGGGTGACCGTACAGGAGCTAGATCGAACCGTTTGCCAGTTGACAAACCCAAAACACCGCACCAGGACCCGATGGTGTACCGGGTAGGGTGTGGGTTTTGAGTCTGGCTGCCCTGGGGGACGGGCTGATGCAGTTGTTCAACAGCTGCCTCCGATATGCTATGTTTCCTATGGCTTGGAAGCAGGCAATTTTGGTCCTCTTGAAGAAGGAAGGCAGACACGCAGATTCTCCCTCTGCATACCGTCCCATATGCCTGTTGAACGAGGTGGGCAAGCTGTTCGAACGAATACTTGTCGCTCGTCTCAATGGGCATCTGTCGTGCGTAGGTCCAAACCTGGCTGGTAGCCAATTCAGCTTCCGACGGGGGCGTTCGCCTGTAGACGCGGTTTTGCGCGTCCGCTCTCTGTCGGAGCAGGCTGTGTCCCGGGGTGGAGTGGCGTTGGCGTTAAGTCTCGATAACGCCAACGCCATTAACTCTCTGCTTTGGGACGCAATCAGGGGGGCTTTGGCATAGGTACCATCAGGTGCCCTCCTACCTACAAGGGATAGTCAGGGACTACTTGCACGACAGGTACATCTTGTACATAGACCAAGACGGTAGGAGAATCCGGAGGAGGATCACGTGTGGGGTTCCACAGGGGTCGGTGTTGGGCCCGCTGCTGTGGAACCTAAAGTACGATGTGGTTCTGCGTGTCAATCTCCCCGCTGGCGTAAATGTTGTTTCCTATGCAGACGACACGTTGGTGGTCGCCAGTGAGGATAACTTCGAGGGGACCAAATAGCTCGCCGAGCTTGGGGTGGAAGTCGTCGTCGCCAAAATCTTGAAATCCAGGTACTTGAAGTATCTGGCCTCATCCTCGACAGTCGCTGGGCCTTCGAAAAGCACTTTCATCGCCTGGTTTGAGAGGGTAGTGGGTACAGATACTCACCGGGTATGGGTGCTTCGGTGATTATTTGTATAAGATCGGACGTGAGGCGATGGCAGCTTGCTTCCATTGTGGTGGAAGCGACCAGGACTCCGCATCGCACACGCACGCGGTGTGCCTCGCGTGGGAACCCGAGTGGCGGATCCTGGTCGACCTGATCGGTCGGAATCTCTCCGTGCCAGCAGTCGTGTCCGCGATGCTGAGCGTATCCCCATACGGCGTGGAGGTCCGTATCCCCGTTTTACGTAACTATAAAACCCATTCGATGATAAAACACTATGGAAAGAAAACGTCTCATTTCCCACCAGAAAATCACAAACAATTTGAACTGTCAAAGCTCTCTAATCTGGACTTTTTGGCGGGAACTTGCAGAGTGACGTTGCGTTTTCATTTTTATTTTCATTAATTTGTGTATTTTGAGTTTTATTGTGTGCTTTGGTGGTATTTTACCCAAGAAAGATCATCCATGTGCACCAGTGAAGTGAAATTAAATGAATAATGTGTATCGTGACTTTTCAAGTTGTCTCAAGAAGTCCGTGTAAAGTTTTTGTACAATTTACCACCATTGTACAAACATGTATTTTAAAGATGGTGACGGACTATATGAAGTGTTTTTTTTTGTGACTACCTATATTAATACAACTCGAGAAAATTGAAATAAGACAAGGCTGTATGGCTCAGACCTTTGCCTGCCTTCGGGCATATAAGACAAACAACAACAACAATGTCTAATCTGTCAATGTCACTAAAGTAAGTGTCCGTTCCAAATTTATAACTATATTAAATCTAGCATTGGTATTAAAAAATATTTGAAAAGTGTTATCTATCATGCCAAAATATCGTAAGTTAACTATGTGTGGGTGATGGAACTCGGAACTTTATTTATTTACATTTTACATTCAGTGATTGTAAACCCGAATACCTACAGTGTTGTAAAATAAATTATCTTTTATAGTTGAATGGAAAATTAGAATTATTATTTTACAGTAAACTTGGTGGTAATATCTAGTTTAAAGAAAATGCCCAAGAAACAAGAATATGACTACAATTACACGCCGCTATGGTCAGAAATTGGGTGAGTTGATTTGATTTCCAATTTCCACCTTAATATACATGTAACAAAAAGAAATAGGTAGTATTAATTTGGGGCTAAAAACATTGAAGACTAAATTCTCTCTGATCAATGAATGAAAGTGAGAGAAGGTGTTTTAAAACTGCTAAGACTTGATTCCCTTGGGCTTCCTTCATACTTTATGTTGCATAGAGAAGTCCATAATAGAAAATTAATCACCTTGGTATAGATTTCTAAATTGAATGGGCTCAAAGCATGGGCTATTAAATAAAGCACATAAAAATTAATAGAAAAGAGTAATTGCTGAGTTTATTGCCGGCTCTTCTCAGCAAATGCAACCTTCCAAACCAGTATATGAGTATTAGAGTCAGACTTTTCATAAGTGCCTGCGAAGGTAAATTTGAATAAATGAATTTGAATTTGAATTGGTAAACAAACACATAGTTCTGGCTATTTACATTATATTATGGCTATTATTTTATTGAAAATAAATGTATGTATATTTCATTTACATACATTTGTTTCATGCGGTTGTTTAAGATCACACCTATCGCACCGCAGGTCATGGGTTTGATTCCCAAACAGAACATGCATTTGTATGCATGATCATATTATCTCTGTATGTCCTGAGTCTGAGTGTAATTATGTATTTAAGTATGCATTTACAAACAAAAAGTAGTATGTAGTATATCAGTTATCTGGTTTTAATAGCACAAGCTCTGCTTAGTTTGGGATCAGATGTCTGTGTGTGAGGAATGACCTTGAATATTTGTTTAATGAAATCGACACACCTTGGAATACAAATTTATTTTTTTGCCTATCACAATCTTAATAAAAAAAAATTTATACCACTTAGGTTTATACCACATATGTTATCTTACTGGTATTTATTAATGTGAAAGTTTTTATGAATGTGAAGATGTTAGTTACTCTTTCACGGAAAAAAAATTATGGTTTATAATAAATCAGTCTCTATTCTGGCACCATAGAATGTGTACAATCGATTAATAAGTAATTTTCATGGTTATTGAATTTTTCAAACATCAACCTTTTTTTGCAAATATCTGTACAGAGGTACCCAAATGATAAGGCGCGTCGTGAATCTTCGTTCGCACAGAAAATAAACTATGGCCCGAAGATTAACGAAAGATGCTTAAAACTTACAATCAACCTTAGATCACTACTATAAGTTTCATAATACAATGCGGCTGTTAGTTCCGTCTCACTCGCAAGTCACGCCCCTCCACACACATGGCGGCAGCTGCCGACCAATAGCATTTCCGCGCTTTGAAAATGTAACTTCTGTGCAGGTACATTGGTAAGCCATATCAGTTGGGTCCAACTGTAACGTGATGTTTTAGGACATATTTTATATTCTCCCCTGTATTTTTTTCTTCGTATTAGTGTCCCCAATCGATATATATAGGTTTCATTGAACGCCGCCATTTAAAAAAAAAACAAAATGGCGCCCGAAATGTATGCCAAAATCTTCAAACTCTTTGGCACATAGATTATACTCTGGAGTAGGCGGGCCCTCCGGCGGGCCGTATACTTGTTTGCCACCTTATTAGTGGTGTATAAAAATAAATACATAGGCTACTTTTATCCTGAATAATCATACTATCCCTCAGGAATGCAGATGGAACCGCGGGGACAGCTTGTCGTATTAGAAGTCATAGTTTGCATACTAATGATGGGCCAGCTGGCATTGTTGGTTAAGAATCTGGTTTAGATTCCACCTATCGCACCGCAGGTCGTGGGTTCGATTCCCACACAGGACATGCATTTGTGTGCATGAACATATCTGCATGTCCTGAGTCTGGGTGTAATTATGTATATTAAGTATGTATTTATGTATGTATGGAAGCGCTCGTGGTGTAGCATGATAAGCCGTTCTTAATCGATCGGCAAGTTAAGCTACCACCGTCGTGGTCGGTACCTGGATGGGTGACCGCCTAGTGGTATTTCAAATCGAGCGTTTCCGTGCTTCGGAAGGTACGTTAAGCCGTTGGTCCCAGTTATCACTAATTGTGATAGTCGTTAAGCTAGTTGGAGGCCTTCTAGGCGGCTTGAAAACTCCAACAGTAGGTTGACCACTAGCCTACCTCCACCGATCCGCAGTGAGCACGCGTGGTGGAGTATCTGTCCATCCCTTTCACCCTGATTTGTGAAAGGACGCCTGTGCTCAGCAGTGGGACATTATAGGCTGATGATGATGAAGTATGTATTTACAAACAAAAAAGTAGTAGGTATTTGTATTATATCAGTTATCTGGTTTCCATAGTACAAGCTCTGCTTATTTTGGGATCTGATAACAGTGTGTGAGGAATGTCCGAGGATATTTATTTATTAAAAACTTTGTACTAGGTAGTACTATTGTTTTTCTATAATTGATACTTATACCAGACATTCATGAAAACTAGGGAGCTGACTAGCTGTTTGATAGACAGTGGAAACCATTAGAAGGATACAATAGCAAGAAGAATAAAGTAGATACCTTACTTTGATAGTTTTAAGGTACATAATAAATAAACATATTTTTAGAGAAATTCATGATAGTATTTTTTTTATCTTTTAAGTTTGCGGCTGTAAAGTGATCTACCGATGACTGCTTACAATATGTACAGGGGAATGTAGTTTTAGGATTGTTTGGAATCAAAAAAGTGATTCAGTTAGCAAACAGAAATTGTCAAATATACCTACGCTTTTTCTAACGGTTATTCAAGTTATCATTGTTAGTTTAAGCAACATAACTACTGCTCCGTTGATTTTGTGATAATGGCTTGTGTCCACTGTCAAAAGTTATTTGTTATGCAATTAAACGAAACAATTCCATTAAAAAATATTTACATCAGTGGTTTCACAATAAAATAAATTCAATTTCAGTAGGAAGGAAGGAAAAGCGCACGGCAGTGCGTATGCAAAGTTCTTAAATTACTGGCTGCTTCAGGTATGTCTAGACTAGTTAGATCCGTACACACAAAATACACCGAAATATTTGTTAGTGTACCAAATAGTTGTAGTGTGTTGTTAGTGTGGCTTGTGCAAGCCAATTTCTTATTATATAGTTCGCGCATTAATAGGTAACAAAAGTATATCAAGCCACTATTTAGCTGCCTGCATCTAGAGTGCTCATTATTGTTAATGATGGAACATAGAAATAACCGTACCGTATCGTAATAAACAATGAAAACGCACTTATTAATAAGTGGGGGGTGTAACATGCAACGTGAGTGGGCGATCCAAGTCGATAGCCGTGTCACTCAGTTCCTACAGTGGTTAGTGAGAGGCGCGGGCGTCGAACACCGACTTGCCGGCCTCGGAATACCAACGTTCACCTTTGAACTCATTCACAACGTAAAATCAACTTTATAACTAACTGTGGTAAAGGCGAGATTTCCTTGATGCATTCAATGGTATGCCAAAACGTGGTAATAGCTCAGTGACCCCAGAAACATCAGTGTAGTGCAGTGCAGTTAAAAATGAATGAAGAAAATACAGTGGCTCAGGAAATGAAAAGGCAGGCCGCGATGTTTTACAACTCAACAGAAAGGTTTGTTTTAAGTATACTTAATGTTTATTGCGAAAATTATATTCGATTGTTTGGTATCTACTCACAGCGGATGTATCCTTTCATGCACATAGCCAGTGTTTAGTTTTGTGAGTTAAAATATTGGTAGGTCGTTCTGCATTTGAAATAAGGTTGATTTTAGCAAATATTTTACGTTTCGACGGCTTAGCCACATGTGGGATTGACGTGTCTTCGTTGAAACAAAAGTTCCTGGACAAACCTAAGCAAATTCCTTAAGTTCGTTATGAAGACTTCCGTTGATTTTGAAAATTTTAATTGTTAATGAGTTGACCATGTCGACTGTCGAGATTGTAGGTTTTTCTATAACTTGATTCCTTTATATTACATTAGTTTCGACCCCCGGTTATGATAGTCCTGCGTCAAAAGGTAACAAACAAACAAAAACTCTTTCGCATGATTGGAATTTGATGCACTTTGGTGATTAGGAGAAAGAAAACGGCAATAATTCGTGTAGGACAGGAGAGGTAATAGACTTCTTCGTAGCTACCTATATTAATTAAATGTGTACCAAACTAGACAGGATGTAGTCCATATTATGGGTATGGGTAGGTATCTAATCAAAAGATAAGTGGTACCTAAGAATTTCACACGCTTTTGTTTTACTGCACTGCTCTAAAACGAGTTCATATGGGTTCACTCACGCTATGACACCTCTATCTACCGAATAATAGTAACCCATGTAGCTTAGATTAGGTAGATACCTATGATTATAACTATGACTGCAAATCTAACAAGGTACCTACTTAGATTTGCAGTCATGCGTGTAACTGTAAAAATTGGGTAAAAACTCGGTAAACCAAGTATTTATGAATCCCGAGTGAAAATTACACAGTAAATTTGGGAAACTGGGCTATATGCTTAGAGTTACAATATTATAGAGCGAATGTACGAGAGTAGGTACGGTCTGTGAGCACAGGTACTTACGGTTTAAATACCTTGAAATGAAGTGTGCGTACATAGTTTGAACGACTAAAATACGTATAATGAATGCCAATATATCGTTTTTATCGCTACTTTTACCAAGAACAAATGACGAGGTATCCATATACAAAAAAAAAAGACTATAAATCAAATAGAGTACGCAATAGGTCAATGCATCTATATGGAAACTGCTCATGCTTCGCGCAAATTAGCGTTGACTAAAATACTGAAGAAACGTTAATTTATTGGTCTACAGATTAACAAATTCATAATTTCTTAACACTTGATTTTGAAATAAGAAAATTATATACATTATGCATTTTAATACAATAGTTTAATCGCAGTCGCAGCGCTTATTTGGTCAACTGATTATTAATGTTATAACGAAATGCTAATTTGGGGTGCAAGATGGTCCTTAGCAAATAATCGGTCATCTACTAACTCTTCTGTCTCTTACATAAAAAATTGTGGACATTGCGAAAATTTGTCATCTTCTAAGTATAGTTTTTTTTATTGGCTAGGAGGTGAGGGCCCAAAAAACATTACCTAGCCTTATTATCACCCTTACGCGGACAATTCACAAGCTCTTCCAAGTATCGGTATCGTAGGTAAGTACTTGTTTAAATATGCCGATAACAGACTTCTCACAAAAGCCTGTATTTCCGTCAATCTTCATAATTCATATAATTATAATTGTTTAAATTCAGATATAGGTATAGGTCGACTCAACGATTAACGTTATGAGTAGGTACCTCTGTATATCTGATCAGAATAATTGTCTATTGTCTAAATTCAGATAGAGTAGCTTGTATGTTGTGGTGTCTTTAAAATAAAGACACCTTGTTGAAAGTCTTGCTGAGTTTCTTGCCGGAGTCTTCTCAGTTTAAGTTTATTCCGAACCGGTGCGGTGGTAAATTCAACTGTATGTACCAATTTAACGTTCATAAGACAGTGCCTTACCAGGGCCTAAACTGAATAAATGATTTGATAAAAAGGATTAAACAAATAAATATCCTGGGACATTCCTCACACACGGTGATTTCATTATATTTGGGTTTGGATTAGGATTGGGTTTTTAAACATGCCAATAGTTTCGTTAATCATGATGAAATGATCACACCATCGTTATTGGTTTTATCCGCTTCCGTTTTATCTCCCGTCGAAAAATCTCGTCGACCATTTATATTTCTAAGCTCTAATGAAAACAAGTGTAAACCTACTTACACAAGTATGCAAATATACTTATGTCGCCTTATCTCGTTGGAGACTAAAACGACTTGAAACACATTCATATGGACACAGTCGTAGTCGCCAGTAGGTCTTCGACCGTCTGAGCTTGATGACTTGATGTTTCCTTTTTCATAAAATTGGATATACCTAGCCATTTTTCCCATTATTTTTATCATTCCCATAAATATATACTAAATTGTTCATTGCCTCGCCAGTAGTTCTACGACCGTCTGAACTTCATGTTTCCTTTTTGATAAAAATTGAAATCAGTATTTTTCTCAATCGTATTTTTATTATTCCTACTGTAAAATCCATGTATCCATACAATATGGAGTACTATACCTACCTATCTTTTATTCAATATTCTAACAGATGAAGCACCGGCCTTGCATATTTTCTATACCGTGGGATGTACTTCCTATGGTTGTAATGGCGTAGGTGGCCTTTTACGTCAAGAATATCAGGTACTTACTATCTATCAGTCATACTGAACGGGTCTTGAGTCTTGACTGGAAATGTGTATTTAATAATATTATTTGGGGTGGTTCCTATACTGGATTCAAAACATGATTTTAATAGTACGCTGTCAGTTTTTTATAATATACTTGTATGTAAAGACCTACAAGAATCATGTAGTAATTTTATTGTAGGTATCACAACTATCCAAAGTTCCAAACCTGTGATCCAAACAAATAGATTTGTACATTATAATGGTGAGTACATTGGTATATGTAGTATAAGCAATAAATCTTTTTTATCTTACGGCTATTTTATGCTAACAAGTATATTATAAGACAAAACAATTTAATATACTGTGTTTATTCAGATGTCACGTTCGAAGGTGTAATCTCACTTTTATAATAACTAAAGCAATTGCATAGCTATTAAAAAAAAAAATGCCAATTTAATGAAGCGGTGATATGGATACGAAAGGCGGAAGATATTTTTGGTCCGATGGTCACATCAACAATGCATACTACTGAAACCAGAATTAAAATTTAACCTAAAGCTGAATACTTGGTTAATTAACTCTATAAATACTTAAGTTAATCATCAGAACTGGAAGTGTGATTACATTATATGAACGGTTCCACACGCAAGCTAGCCACTGTGGCCAGAGGGTAGATATGAATCTGAGGGCTGGCATTTGGCAATAACGCAATGCGGATTTTAACATGAAATTAACACAATGAAATGCTTGAATAAAAGCGAATCACAACTTGGTAGCTCTTTTTTTTTTTTTTTTTAATTAAATGGGCTTGCGTTTGGCCACTGACCCGCCCATAAGGGGCGATGACGAAGCCTAAGATGAAACACGCTTACCCAGAAGAAACCTATTCACTCTTTTGCCTTGAAAGTTCCTAGATTGTAGGCGTCAGGAAACACAGACGCCGGAAGCAAGTTCCACTCCCTTGCTGTCCGCATTATAAATGAGGATGCAAAACGCTGTGTCCGTATTTTCGGTATGTCAACAACGTACGGGTGAAAATTTTCCCGGCGTCTTGTGGTTCGATGTAAAAATGGGGATGGTGGAATTAGGTTGAACAATTGCTCAATTGACGGCAGTATTCTAGAAGTAGCCAAATTATTAATGATTATGGTGCCGGCTAAAGATCAAAATAAAAACTAATCATGTACAGATTTGGGTGAGAGTAACGTACAAGCAAATCCACAAAGAAGAAGATGGATGAGAGATCAACCATAGTCTGGCAAAATAGATTGAACTAAAGAAGAGTTATTGTTTAGTTAGAGCAAGCCCTGATGGGTTTACTTAGGTAGGATCGACGGAGAGTCTAAAATACTGGTCAGAGATTGTGATAATGAAATATGGAAGATATTCATATTTCTCACCTAAGAATATGCTAAGAAGTTTGTAAGCAATGTAGACATTGATAACCTTTATTCAAACATGCCCCGACAAAAACGTTACGAGTTCACAATGTTAATTATATTTGAACCTGGCCACCTTTTTCACGGAAATGTTTTTGTTGGGTTATTGTTTATTTCAATTGAAAAGGAATAATTTATGTAGAATTATACGAGTATTAAGAGTTTTGCAAAGTAAAACAAAAAAGGCTTCTATTTTCTATTCCTTTCGGTTGTACCTATGCTTTTTTTATGTTTGTTACCCCATAACTACGTAATATATTTTTTTCTTCAATGACGTCGCACGGCTTTTGTATTTTGCCAATTTCCAGTTATATTATAAGTTCTAGTCACAATAAATCACTTTCACATAGACGCTGTCCATAAAAGTCATCTTTTAGTACAATGGTGGTCATTGTACTAAAAAAATTCACGGACTTCTTGAGACAACTTAAAAAGTCACGATACACATAATTCACTAGCAGTCTCGCGTGGTTTCACCCGCGTCCCCTGATAAAAAGCCTATAATACTCGGGGAGAATGTAGCTTCCTATTAGTGAAAGAATTTTTCCAATCCGACTGGTAGTTCCAGAGATTAGCCCGTTTAAACAAACAAACAAAAAAACTCTTCCGCTTTATTATATTAGTATAGATTTCACTTCACTGGTGCACATGTTTTGATCTTCATTGGATAAAATACCACCGATAATATGCAATAATATTAATAATAAAAGAATTTATGAAAATAAAAATTAAAACGCAACGTTCACTGCAAGTTCCCGTCAAAAAGTCCGACTATTAACCGATTTGGAAAATTCTTTTTTGTTAGGTTTTTTTTAAACAGTTTTCAATTATAGAACCCTTATAATTTTTGCTATTGATTGGCACTACTTTTATGAATAGCCAAGAAAATCCTAATCCTAACTAATATTATAAATACGAAAGTGAGTTATTTTGTTTATTTGTTTGTTTGTTTACGCCTTCACGCTTCAACTTCGACGGATCAACATAAAATTTGGCATGCAGATAGCCTATGGTATGGAAAAGGACATAGGCTACTTTTTATCCCGGGAACGCGGGTGAAACCGCAGGGGACAGCTAGTATAAGATAATAGACAGTTAGGTAAGTATGACAAGCCAATTAGGATACATGCTCTACAAATAAAGTCTACATAATTTAAATAACCGGTCTAAAAACGTGTATTATGTTTACCAATGCTTGATTTGCTAATTCATAGTATCTATTAATATGTGAACAACGAAAATGGTCGTATTTTTTTTACGTGTAATAACTAGCTGTCACCCGCAGTTACACCCGCGTTTCCATCAGGTTAAATACTTAAATAGGCGGTAATAAATACTCTAAAGGGATTTTTCGTAGATTTAAGTAGTTTTTTCTTATACCACTTAGGTGGCAAACAAGCATACGGCCCGCCTGGTGGTAAGCGGTTACCGTAGCCAATGGGCGCTTGCAACACCAGGGGTCTCACGCACGCGATGCCGACCCTAAATCTTACTAAGATTACAAAATTTTACTAAGACATAAAAAAAAGTTTAATAAAACTCGGTTTAAGTTTAATTTGTAAAAATTTGCGCACTGTTATTTTTTTCCTGTGTGGTACCAACCAATAGGTACCAAGGCTACAAAAGTATTAACAAAAATATACATTTATATTTTAACTATGTACTTAGGTGTGTATGTTTTTATGAGGCGAATGTGATTACAAATAACTTGGTTAATAACAGGAAACGCGAAGGTCAACAGTAAACAATGTGATATTTTTAAATACGAGTCCGTAACTAGCTCTAGTACCTATCTACCTATTAAGAATTATCTAGATACTAACATGCCCAACGACCAGGGGGTCGATTCTCGTAACAAAACGTCAGCGGAGTCGTAGCGACATCAACAATTTATACGCGAAATAAATAATTTGTGTTTCGTGAAATATTTTGTATAAAAAACATTCACGTGTATATGCCTCAACAATTTGTCTATAGGATCGTTTGTCAATCGTTGATTTGACATTATAATTCCTTGAAGTCGCTACGACATCGTTGAAGTTTTGTTACGAGAATAGAGCCACTGGTGATTATATTACTAGTAAATTCCGTGCTTCGGAAGGCACGTAAAACCCGGTTTATATCATTTAATGATGGTGGTCATAAAACCAGTTGGAGGTCTCAGGGCGGCTTGAAAACTCCAAGAGTAGGTTGACCACTAGCCCTCCACCAATTCGCATTGGGCATGCGTGTGGGCAGACGTGGTGGAGTATCTGCTCATTCACCATAATTTTTTCACAATTTATAGTAGGTGGATAAGTACTTTGAGATGACATCTTTACGAAATCTAGATAAGGTAAGGGAATGGTTATATTGAACAACTTTTACTATGATTCAAACCATGAAGTCTTGTGAGAAATAAAAATATTTATATTAAAATATCCTAACCGAAAGTGTTCGTTAGAACTATCGCTCCACTTCTCCTGTAATATTTACATGAATGTCTATCTACTGTAATTATTTCAGATTGTTGGTTTGCGAACTTCGGAGGTAAGGGGAATGTTTTTTTTTTTTCATCATTAGAAAAAAACTATGCAACATAAAAGAAAATAAAAACCTGTTTTGGAATGTACAAAATGAAGCACTTTCATATAATAACCCATTAAAACTTGTAGCCCCATTTTGAAATTTGGATCCCCCATTTCAGCCTCTTTTGCAAAGAAACTAAAAGTATTTTTAATTTGCTTCATTTGCAATAAAATTGGGTAAGCAATATTTATAACTATTCCATATTTCAAATCAATCAGTGGTTGCTGAAATATGCGCAGTGACAGAAGGACGGAGTGGCGCCATAAGGGCTCTTTTTTATCTTTTTTGTTAGGAACCCCAAAGATGAAATAAAATAAAAATGTATACATGAAACGTATTTACGGCGGTTTTTCTTTTTTGCATTCCATAATAGCGAACACCCCGACTATATGTATATGCATTCTATTATCCGATCACATATCATTACGCTTATGATCCAAATTTAACACAGTTGAAGCCAGGGGGCATATCTAGTTTAAAAAATAGACTAATCTAATGGACAGTGACAGCAGTAAAGTTATTGCAAAATAATTACTACTTGTTTCAAAGTGCCTATAGATATGGAAGGAAATGTACCGACCGACTTCGACAGTGTGCTCGTAATTGGATCAATTACTTTTCCATCAAAATGTAATAAAGCTGTATAGTTAGTACTGTTATCCCTAAAGGATTTCGTAGATAGTGGACCAAAATACTTCCTGATTTGGTAATGTATTTTTCATAGAAGCAAACATTTTTAAAACGGACGGAATAGAACGTTTTTGCCAGATGGGTGGCTAGATCTTAGACTATGTTGGAAAAACGAACATAATACATTCATAATTGAACTGTTTTACAAAAAACTTAAACCGACTTCAAAGTCACTAAGACGTAATGAAATCCTGATCTGATGACAATGAGACCAAACGGGAACCCTCCAAACAAAAAAAGAATTTTCCAAATCGTTTAATAAATGACGGAGTTATGAGGTAAAAAACATACAAAAAATACAACCGAATTGAGAAACCTTTTAACCGACTTCAAAAAAAGGAGGAGCTTCAAATTCGGTTGTTTTTTTTTTGTTTTTATGTTTGTTAAGTACCTCATAACTCCGTCATTTATTAACCGATTTGGTAAATTCTTTTTTTGTCTGGAAGGGTACACTTCTCGTTTGGTCCCATTGTCATTAGATCAGGATTTGATTACTTCTTAGTGTACTTTTGAAGTCTGTTTAAGTTTTTTGTAAAACAGTCCAACTATTGAAGTCGGCTAATATTAAAATGAGGAGTTATTATTAGCACAGAATATTCAATGTTAGTAGCAGGCAGAGGCCTCGTGATTCAAAACAATTAAATCAATGAACATAATCTCACGCTTGGAAATACCTAGGTAAATAGTTTGTGAGTCATGCATGTTACGAATATCATAAGAACTAATAATATATTTATATCAAGGCTTATTTAAAGATTTCCTAGATTTTTATCGGAATAAATGAGAATCTGACCTTTCGTGACGAACAAGTAAAATTGTACTTACCGTTTACATCTTGGCTTTCAAATATGAGCTTGTTAAACCTGCTTGTTAACTATTTCATAATGTAAGTAATTACTGGTATTGTGGTTCGTAGCCGTGGTTTATTATTATGTAACCATGACTAAGTGGGTATAGGGCGGCGATCTCATGGCGAACGGTCTAAAGTTCTGCCTACGTTCTGCGTTCCGTGCTCATTGTAATCTATGGGGGCGCATGCAATCATTGCACACATCTGCCGCGGCGGTCAAGAAGAACGCGCGTAGAAGTCTGACCGCAGAATTCTAAACCGCTCGATGTGGTATCGGTGAAATGAAATGAAATGAAATGAAATTGTTTATTTCGCCAGAAATGTCGTACAATTTAGGTGGAATCTTAATATAAGGTCTACACATTTCGCTACCGAATAGCATGCAAAATTATAAATTTAAATTAATCTAAGAATTAACGTAATATAATAAAGCAATACAATTAAATAAGATGTCAAAATCATACAATTATTTTACAAGTTTTATTATTTATCGACGAATAGTTATTCCGTTGCCGCCGATAAGTGAGAAGAAAGAATGCAAATGTGCCTGAAATTGTATGGTGCGGCCATGCTTAGCGAACCGAGCACGAGCCGAGCCAAGAACGAGCACACTGCGAGCACGATTCGCGTAGCGTGGACGGGTTTGCGAGCCTCGAACGAGCGCGATTGACAGTTTTTTCACGAATAAGGGATTCGCATCGTGCTCGATTCGCGTAGCATGGACGCACCATTAGATAATCTAGATTAAATTGTAATTCTACGAATCTATAGAGTATCCCCAGACCTATACAGTTTTGCACTAACTTTTCTTCAAAATTCTTACCCCGCGCTTGTAAAATGTATTTAAGTATTAAACGCCCTTTACCTGACTAATCTACTATATAAAAATAAGTCGGGTTTTCCTTCCTGACGCTATAACTCCAGAACGCACGAACCGATTTCCACGGTTTTGCATTCGTTGGAAAGGTCTCGGGCTCCGTGAGGTTTATAGCAAAGAAAATTCAGGTAGGGTAGGGTAGGGTAGCACCATAGGGTAGGGTAGCACCACGCGAACGAAGTCGCGCCGGGCAGCTAGTTACTTATAAATTAACCCTCATCACTCTCAATTTATCGAAGATCATTTAAGTCTCATGGCTTACATTATTACAGTCTACATAGAGCTCATTACAAGTCGCAGACTAACTTTGCCTATCTGGGAATAGAACCTAGATTTCAAGCTCAAATATACCAAAAAATATTCATGAATTACCAAACCTTATTCTTCATTATTAACAAGATTCTCGTAAAATGCTAGAACGCTAGCTGTTGAATTGTAATGTCTGGTAACGCCTTTATTTGTGAAGTCATTCATAACGAGTTCTCTTTGCGACCGTTTCTTGAGAAAAATAAATAACATTGTAGGTATTATGTTATGGTATTGTATCGTATTAATAACACAACAGAAACAATGCAGGTATTGTTTAAATTGTTTAAAATACGTAAGTATTGTATAAATTGTGGCGAACGTTAAGTATTCGGAATTATTAAGAACAATAAATCCCACCAAAAACATTTTGATGTAAAATGTTGCCAATACATATGGCTCGCACTGACAAAACGTTATCAGATCTCATGTAGAGCCAAGCTTATAACTCTACATGCCCTTACTCTACAAGCCCTAACTTCACTAAAGATAGTGTTGGGGAAAGCATTCTAACTATTTATAACACACCTACCTACAGTTATTACAACATGTTTGAATCTATAATTTAAGATACTAGCTTTCCGCCCGCGGTTTCACCTGCGCCCCCTACCCTACTAAGGTTACATTAGAAAAGTTTATATTGTCGTTAAGTTTTCTTAAATTTTCTAAGTTTCCGAGCAATTTTCTTAATGTTTTTTAATGTAAGAACCTTCTCCTGACAATAACAAACACAACAAAAAAAGAATTAGCGAAATCGGTCCAGCCGTTCACGCGTGATGGTGTGACCAAGGGAAATAGGGATTCATTTTTATATATATCGACAACATACTATAATATCTTTCGTCTTTTGTTAATTGTATGATTCTCGGTCTATACCACCTACTTATACGTAAACCCATATAAATAAACAGCTACGATTGTTGACTCACCTTGTAAAAGCCGGAATGTCGTTACTTGCGGGGTCGCTATAAATGAAAAGTATTTTTACTTCCAGATTATTACGGTACCCTATGTAGGTACGTACGACGTACACCTTCTTTAGACGTAAATCTCAAAGATCATAAAGAAATTTACTATTTATATTTTGGACTAGTGCCAGTCGGAATCGCACACGAAGGGTTCCGTAAAGACTTTACTTGTATGGAATGATATAAAACAAAAAAATACTCTCTCCCTATTACGATTCATGAGTTACAGCCCACTGATAGACAGACGGAACGACAGCGGAAGCTTAGTAAGTTATAGGGTCCCGTTGGCACCCTTTGCGCACAGAACCCTAAGAGCAGCTACTTACCAAATTTTGTCGTACGGACACAGCACTTCCAAAAGTTCCAAAAAACACGTACGCGTATACCTACTGTTGTATTATATTTTGGAGTTCAAATTATAATAATATCGGAGATGCCTTATGATGAGGATGTTCCTTGACCTAGATATATTCGGTAATTATTCATCATCATCATCATCATCAGCCTATAATGTCCCACTGCTGAGCACAGGCCTCCTTTCACAAATCAGGGTGAAAGGGAATGGGCAGATACTCCACCACGCGTGCCCACTGCGGATCGGTGGAGGTAGGCTAGTGACCAACCTACTGTTGGAATTTTTCAAGCCACCTAGGAGGCATCCATCTAGCTTAACGACTATCACAATTAAGTGATAACCGGGACCAACGGCTTTACGTGCCTTCCGAAGAACGGAAACGCTCGATTTGAAATACCACTAGGCGGTCACCCATCCAGGTACCGACCAAGACAGACGTAGCTTAACTTTGCCGATCGACTAAGAACGGCTAATCATGCTACACCACGAGCGCTTCGGTAATTATTACCGTTGTTTATTTATATTTCGAAAAGACAACAATGAAAAACATAGAAAGATAAAAAGATACGATAACTTTGACTAATAAGTAACTAATTTAATGTAGGTACCTACCTATTGTTCTCCTTGCCACTAAGTAGGTATGTGCGTTTGTATGTATGTTTTTACTACTCAGCTCCGTAACGGCTGAGAGGATATTCATGACAGGTACCTAGTAGGTACTTTAGGTCCTTACATTCACGGGCCGGTTGCCTTTTTAAGATACCCTATCTGTTTTGCCACAGTTCTTGAATTAACCTAAGGAATAATCTCAAAGGCAATTTCCTTCCTTTTGTTGTCCAAGCTTATTTAGATCAATGACTGCTCAAAGCCATCAAACCTTTTACGCCCACTCATATATTTTATTACCTCCATTGATTATTGCCACGAACCCGCTGTGCCAAGTGATAATGCTAAAAACCTATCCAGTTTTTTAGTACCCTTATTATAATTCTGTCGATTTACCGATGGCGTTTTCCTTCACGCGTCAAGTCTAAATGAGCCTATTAACATGCTAGTGATAATAAAATGAAGGCAGACTATTTAAAGACTAGCACTAACTTCAGTGCTTATATTGTCCCGTTTGTAAGATGTACCTACATCAAAATGTTATGGTGCGTCCATGTTACGCGAAGCGAGCACGAGCCGAGCCTCGAACGAACAGGATTCGTTTGTTACTCGCGATTTTAAGCGTGGACGTTCTTAACGAGCCTAAAACGAGCCTACAACGAGTGCAATGTGAATCCCTTGTTCGTGAAAAAAAAGAAAATCGGGCGGAGCGCAGTCGAGCACGCTACGAATGCTCGTTCGATGCTCGCAAGCCCGTCCACGCTACGCGAATCGTGCTCGCAGTCTCCTCGTTCGTGGCTCGGCTCGTGCTCGTTTCGCCAAGCATAGACGCACAATAACAACCGCTTCACTCCCGAATGGTAACCATGTTTGTGACTACTTTATTTCAGTGCTTATAGGTATTGTCCCGTTTGTAAGATGTACATCAAAATGTAACGACCGCTTCACTCTCGGATAGGGTAACCATGTGACTACGCGGGATTTTTCTCAAATGAAAAATATCAAGCAACGAAAGTGTTACGAATTTCGTAATCAGCGTTAGTTTAAGGCTGCAATATAACTTGTAAAAATATCTCAGTTTTAATCAATTTCAAAACATTAGCAACAAGATAATAAGCACAGTACTTATAATTTGACCATTGTGTATTATCAATGGTTTGACCGCAAGTGCTGTGTCGTCCTTAGCTCGCCTTCGCAAGCCGGGAGCTGAGTTCGGGTATGGAAAACAGAGAAGCGGAATTATGTTTTTCCGTACACCTACCTAAAGGCGCGACACAGCATAGAACCTGTGGTCGGAAAAAGTTATGATTTGATCAAATTGAAACTATCTGATCCGATAATCATGTCACGATCCTAGTCTTTATTCTATTATTTCACAAACACAACAATTAGAGACGCATGTGTGTTGCCTCAGTTGCCAGCTTATCCCACAAGTAACTCAGAATTCAAAGCACGAGAATCGTACGTAAGTACATTGAATACAAGGTTTTTGTTTCTCAATAATATTGTATCACACATGTTTTTCGAAAGTCCGTAATTATATCAGAGTCAAAGTGAGTAAAGTGAAATGAAAAAATATTAATTGATAAACATAAAAAGCACCATTCGTTCCGATATTTATTATGATTGAAATAGCCTTTTGTAATTATCAGTACAATAATAGGCGATCGATTTGATATATCATCAGCGAGATAGTGTAGATATTTTATAATAAAGATAGGATAGATAGTTCAATTCCATTTAATACAGGCTGTATTAAAGGAAATTGAAAATGGTGCGGATTCTGTTGTTTACAACTAAACTAATTTTAGTCTCACTATGTGTCTTTCTAACAAAGAACATAAGAAAAGGATGCAAGAAATTTAGTTCCGTCTAATTAGTCCAATGCTTGATTTGAATATAAATTTAGTGGCCATCTATCGCGGTTACATTTAAATACCCGCAAAAGATCCAATGCTTGATTTGAATATAAATTTAGTGCCCATCTATCGCGGTTACATCTAAATACCCGCAAAAGGATACGGCAAAGACTAATTTGACAGCATTAAACATGTTCTATCCTTTTTCAATAATGTTCGTGAGAAAGAAATTAGTTTAGTGTGATTTACAACAGAATCGGCACCAATATCCCACTATGTCCGCAGAACAATGTGGCGACAGTAATTGCGTCCCTTTTATACGTCTCGCAAATCCAGCCATAACTCTAGGAGACGACTTATCTGCAACGGAAGCGGAATTAGACCGCGATATTATGAGACAACGGATCCTTTAAGACATGATTTTTCACGGGATTAAGCTTTATGTTTTCCTTATGGGGATATCTTAACAGCCGTTGTCCCTGATCATGACCAATCACCTTCGCTGATATCTTCGCTTCTAGTCTCAAAAGGGTTTATTATTTTGTTGTGACTAAGATTATTTATGATGATACCTTTAAATATGCGTCATTTGAGGCTATGCGGGGGGAAACAATGGTTGTTTCTTAGGCAGCACCTGTAGGTAAGTTGGCACAATAATGATGCGTAAATGCCACGAGAAGTGAGAAATCATTGAAATCTGTTTTACAAAAAACTTAAACCGACTTCAAAATACATTAAGAAGTAATCAAATCCATCTGATGACAATGGCACTAAACGGGAAGTGTACCCTTCTAAAAAAATACATTTTCCAAATCGGTTAATACATGACGGAGTTATGAGGTAACAAACATTTTAAAAAAATACAACCGAATTGTGAACCTCCTCCTTTTCTTGAAGTCGGTTAAAATGACATTGTTTATTTTGAAGAAAGAGTCATTCGCTGAAGCTCTGTCGAAGTTTCTTCAAATCAAATCAAAATCAAAAAGTCATTTATTCAATTTAGGCCCTGGTAAGGCACTTATGAACGTTACACACAGTTGAATTTACCACCGGTTCGAAATACACTTAAACTGAGAAGACTCCGGCAAGAAACTCAGCAAGGCTTACGGATTTCTTAGGGATTAAAAGTAGCCTGTCCATACCACAGGTGCCTAATTACATCGCGATCTCTTCAGTTTAATTTCAGTGTTTCTATTTAATATAACTGTAATTAACTAAACTAGCAATAAAGGTTAGCTGATAATGATCACTTAGTGATAAGGTCGCCATTACACTCATTGTAAAGTTGAGTACCTACTCCAATCATGTGTTGTATGTAACCTTAGGGTGTAACAATGAAGTGTTATCTATAAATACCCTTGATGACTAGAACAATCTAGAATATATGAACTATGAAATGCATAAAAGAAATAAACTTAATAACGCCGTCACGGTACTCAAACATAATTCAGACATCAGACTGTACTTTTTCAATGTCAAACATTTTGTCGAATATGTCGTAACGCTATTTATTTACAGAATGATTTAAATGTTCCATACGTAACTTCTTTTTTGTAACGAAATGAAAAAGTGAACCCAACGTCCAACTACATCTCTATCTCTACTCTATCATACTAGTTTAAACTGTGCTACTGAATCATTTACGGATTATGTAAGAGCTAGGTACACTTATCTTTTTCCGTTCCCAAATACCTTGCCGGTATTAGTGCATAACTGAGGTCACATTCTGTTCTAAAGCGATGTTCAATACAAGTAAAAACCGACTATTTTGCTGATACCTATCAATTGCTTACTGGCAACTACATGCAATCGTGCGTTTTAATAGAATCGTGCTGCGTTGAGATATTATTGGATCACTCTTTTACAATATAAAAGCTTGATTCAGCAATACTAAAACAGCACAACAAATGGTGCGTCCATGCTTGGCGAACCGAGCACGAGCCGATCCTCGAACGAGTACACTGCGAGCACGATTCGCGTAGCGTGGACGGGCTCGCGAGCCTCGAACGAGCGCGATCTTTTTTCACGTACAAAGGGATTCGCATCGTGCTCGTTGTAGGCTCGTTGTAGCTCGTTTACGACAACGCAGCTGGACAAATGCCTAGAACATTTAGGTGGATAGCTAAGCATTTTCAAGCCAATTATCTCCAATGCAAAGAATTTAAAACGTCCAGAAGGATAGTCGCCTCTATGGGAACAACTGAGAGCGATTTGCTCAGGGAGCCCCTCAAGCGGAGTGAAATTAAATGTCATGCTTTAGTAAGGCGGATTATCCATCTGGGCACGATGCCCTATGAAAATCTTTGCTCCAATGTTAGTCTACATAAGACGTATGATTGGACTGTTTTACAAAAAACTTAAACTGACTTCAAAGTACACTAAGAAGTAATCAAATCCTGATCTGATGACAATGGGAGCAAACGGGAAGTGTACCCTTCTAGTCAAAAAAATAATTTTCCACGATGTAAAAAACATTAAAAAAAAAAAAAAACAACCGGAGGTTCTCAATTCAGTTGTATTTTTTTTAATGTTTGTTACCTCATAACTCCCGTCATTTACTAACCGATTTGGAAAATTATTTTTTTGACTAGAATGGTACACTTCCCGTTTGGTCCCACTGTCATCAGATCAGGATTTTATTACTTCTTAGTGTACTTTGCAGTCGGTTTAAGTTTTTTGTAAAACAGTCCAATTATTTTGAAGTCGGTTGAAAATTTATTGTTTGGAACTTTATTAGTCTGTTTTGCTACTCATGTGCAGCTGCATAACAGTTGATGTTTGGCGACAGTGTGATGTTTTCGACATGAGGATTTAGAAACTACGTGAGGGTAGTAGTAGTAGCCAACCCAAGTACCCTACCATCGTGCAATAATGACAGAGTATATAAATACTAATAATTACTTCTCGTTATAAGTTTTTAATAAATATCCAAGACCAACTCTTTCAAATTCAAAATACAGCTAAGAAAATTCATTGCCATCTTGTTTTTCCTCGCTTACCCCACAAGGGCGTATGTCCTTTATTGGTGTATTTTTAAACAGTTATTTAGAAAGGCATGACTTTTATTTGTAGCATAAAGTTTTTCCTATTTCCGCATAACTCAGCAAATTATAACGTTCTCGCATTACCGTCTAATGTATGCCCATTATTGTCCATAAAGAATTAATTAGATTGAGCCTTGAGTGTGAAAGGTTGTTGTCTGGGACCTGTAAACAGCATTCCTAAAGTATGACGTTCTCATTTGATGTCATTTTTAAAATAGGTATGTTTTCTTAAGAAATAACAAAACTTCGGAGAACAATTGATTGAAAGCATCGAAATCTGTGATTGAAAGTCATTTACTTGGGTACTTATCCCCTTAAAGGTAATATTTTAACACTAGGAAAGATATTTCAGAATCTTTATACGTACAATAGCAGCCTTGTACTAAGATGACAGAGAATTCCTTAAACGCCTTAGGGTACGACAAAACGCTTTTATTACACCATGGTATCAGCATATTAATCGGTGAAATCAAGTGATTCGTCGTTACAAAAGCTTTAAAATAGCAATTGGGTCACAACCTAATTAGGTCGACTGACACCATTGTCGAAGGAGCATCTTATGGTTGCTATCGAATTAATTTTACCACGGGGGATACACTTAACGACATGCCTCATGATAGGGACGGCAATGAATCACGAGATTTCATCGCCTGACACTCATGTTTGTTTACAAACACAACACTTACGCTTTGGTTGTTTTTATACGTCCATGGCTTTGTCATAGTATTTTTTGTTAAGTCTTGTGATTTTATGGGAACTTATTTTACCTATAATACCTATATGATATTAGTAACTTACCCATACACATAACATTTTGTTATATTTTCATCGACAAAATTCTTCTCTGGAATTTTTCTAAGACTTTGGCTTATAGCTAATTGAGCTCTTTCTTTAGTTCAATTACATCTGCTCGTGTCATCTCGGCTCTTCGTATCTTATTTATGAAGTAAAATTTAGTGATGCTTATTTTCTGAATGTTCTGTTTCCCGAAATTACCTTGGTACGCCTCACCATAAAAACGAAGATCCGGCGCGTTCACTACAGATGTCACGGTCGCATGGTCATGTTTTTCTGCAACATCGCAGTGCTTTCATTAGGTATGGTACCTTTTTTAAAACAAGCTTCTCTGGCTGATCACAAAGTATCGCCAAATTGAAAAAAAAAAGAAAATGTAAGTTGGTACCATTTTACTTTCCTCTTAAAATATGAGTAAATAGGTACTTGCGTTGTTTTTGTTTTCTGAACCATGATTATCATTATTTGTGTTTACAATACTTGACTCGATAGTTAAGGACATTGTTGATTTAAGTAGGACATTAAGGTAATGATGTATTCTTTTAACACAAATACAGCTAGACAATAGCTACTACATTGACAATCGTTTTGTTACAATTGATGTTTGAAGAATGAATGATTGAAATTTGTCTTTTAGTTATTTTATGTTTAACATTTTCATTCGACTTTGATTTGACAAATATTACCAAAAAACCTAGTAATTGGTTTGTCCCCGCCTGCAACACCTTATAAAATTCAAGTTATATTCAAAAATTGTATCCTACGCAGTTGGGTTTTTGTTTCTCTTGGTATTTTTTTGTTGTATGACGTTAAAAGGTGACGGATATAATATGTATTAAAAATCTGGGTTTTATTAGGCATGGTTTAAACCACCTTATGTAATAATGGGGTACAGTACAGTCGTGTTCGAAACGTCAGTCACATTGTATACTATACTTACATCGCAGTCACTAGATTCCATGAACTGCTTGCAATGTAAGGAATTACGTCATAGTGACAACCGCAGTTTCTATAAATGTGACGCAAACAATAACAGAGGGTAGTACTCTTAAGGTCACATAACTCTTCTTTTTATGAATCAATGATGGGCAAATGTTTAATGGTAATCGTTTGTTTAGGTAAGTACTTACAGCATATTACATCCCACCAAAAACATTTTCATGTAAAATGTTGCCCAGACCATATGGCTCGCATTGTAAAAAAGTTATCAGATCTCATGTAGAGCTAAGCTTATAGCTCTACACGCCCTAACTTGACAAAATCTACACCTTAGTCAGAATATATGGCTTGGCCGTTTCGCTACCGTCACATGGGCACAAGGTGAAATATTTATTCACTGTTAATTACTTTTCTGTGATACAATAGTTCTTGTAGTACAATACTATCATGAGTTCTCAGTATAATATCTGCAAGTCGAAAAAACTGGCTAAGTGCAAGTTGGACTTGTGTACGGAATGTTTGGTATAATAATAAAACCCAACATAATTCTGAGGCTCTGCACAAAAAAAGTAAAATGATAAATGCAAATAATAAGGTGGTGGAAAACATCGTGAGGAAACCATAGCACTTCACACATTTTTCAAGATAATCTATGCTTAAAATTTAGATGCTAGCCTGTGGCAGTGGGATGTGCGGATGTACAGTCGAGGACATAAATATGTATACACTTTTTGAAATTCAAAAGCGATTTTCTCGCATGTTTAACATTTAAGTGTTAAACTATTACACAAATCATAATAGTATATGTTAGAAGATTCTGCCTTTATAATATCTCATAATTTCAATCAGTAGTTTAAGAGGAAACCGTTGTTGAATTTTACTAATTGTATACATATTTATGTCCTCGACTGTACAGGGGCCCAAGTCTGCTATTTCAATTGTGTTCCAATGATCTACAATATAATGCCACTTTGCCATGCCACCAGCCATAATGACACTTCTGTTAGTGAGTAGACAACCAAAACTGTAAAATGTCACAATTTTGACACCAATGAAAGTTCATTGGAACACAATTGAAATAGCAGACTTGGCGCCCTGAGATGCGTCAACAAATGGGTCCTATATGGACCTCTAGGTACGGAACCCTAAAAATATATTCAACAAAGTAACTCTTTTACAATCTTGAATGTATTTTTGACATAATAAAATACGTGATCCATTAAACTGTTGCACAAAACGCACTTCATTTATAATAAAATTAAATGTTACCGTAACGGCCTCAGTTGTACATGCAAACTTTCGCTTTAGACGAAATTCGTAACTGGGAATTATGACTGCATGTAGTATTTGTAGTTCACTAAAGTATTTATTTCTAGAACCTTCTAGATTTGTACTAAAGTCCAGTCCAATCTTTTTATTTCCCCATCGAATCACATTCCGTTAGATAAATAATTAATATTTCACATGTCTTAGCTAGTATTTCTTTCTTATTTCTTTTATTTTCGTGCTGCGTGCATCGCCTGTTCTTCTCAGCAAAAGCATTAGTCTGAAAATTCATAAGTGCCTGTGTGTAGGTCTATTGGATTCTCTTACTCCTCAACTATTAATATTTCTTACTAACTGGCAATGAAGAAAATTTCAATAACTTTTACAATATTATGTATGTACTAACTACAAACAGACTTGTATATTCTTACAGATGCTTGGAAAGAGGTGAAAGTTACTGCATTATAAAACATCTGTAGATAATTAATAACAAGTTTTGATAAAACTTCTTGAAAGTTCTTTTGAGTTTCTTCTTTTATTTAATAATAGGTACCTACTTACCTCAATACTATTGTGTAACAAAACCAGATAAACAACTCTCGTGTCCGTCTGTCACAGCTTATTTTCTCCGAACTTACTCGACGAAAAACTTAAATATAGAGTCTAAATATAGATTTTAAATTATATAGTTTAAAAGTGGTTAGACTTATACCAAAATCATCTCAAGTCTTAAAGTTCTCATGTAAATCATAATGCTACGTAATCCTCTCCATGCGAAATATATAAAACTCCTCAACTTTACTGTATAATTAATTGCAAAGTATTGTTCATATATATATTAGAGAGGTAGAGCATAGTGTTTATTCGCTCAAAGAGCAGCTCGACTGGGGAAGTACCTCCACCTTACAGAATACCGCAGCCAAATAACTTTATGTTGTGTAAAGTTGTGTTCCTGCGCGTGAGTAAGGTCGCCAGAGCTCATTGGGGAGGGGGGAAAGGTCGGTAACGCGTGAGCGATGCTTCGTGTGTTGCAAGCGTCCATATGGCTACGGTAACCGCTTACCATCAGGCGGGCCGTATGCTTGTTTACCGACTAAGTCGTATAAAAAAAAAAAAAAATACCTATATCACAGATTACAGAATAAGGCAGATGGAGCGCGCGGAGTGAGGCCAAAAAAGCAAATACAAATTGAAAAACACGTACCTGGTATTCGCTTTTGAATGTGTATTTGCTTTGTTTAACAAACTTTATGTAACAAAAAACACTTCTTTATTAATAAACAGTGGTTAAACAATGCAAATACAAACTGGAAAACGAATACCAGGTATCAGATTTTCAATATGTATTTGCTTTTTTGGCTTCACTTTCGTGTTCCGCGCGCTCCATCTGCCTTATTCTGTAATCTGTGACCTATATATAGAATCATTCGAAGTGCTCCGAGACGCCGTATGAGATAAATACGAACTCGTTATCGTACCTATTACCGGTTCATTCAGTGCAGAAGAGGTGAATCTTTGCCTTTAGCTATGTATTTTACGATAGAAATAGTACATACTCGTCAGCACGCAAGCGCGAATAATTGCAAGCGGAATAGGTATATTGCCATGAAATTGATACATAGATGACATTCCATGCGCGTTGGTATTGTAATACAATCTCTATGACAAGGTAATAAAGAAGGCGGTATTTGTTTCCGATTTCTCTTTA
This sequence comes from Achlya flavicornis, assembly GCA_947623365.1. NCBI lineage: Eukaryota > Metazoa > Arthropoda > Insecta > Lepidoptera > Drepanidae > Achlya > Achlya flavicornis. The sequence continues at coordinate 4,540,994 of OX392474.1, forward strand.
TGTTTTCGATCGTTCTTATGATTGTGTTGAGTGTGACCTGGTTTCGGTTAGTTTCACTATAATTAATTTTCAAGTTGTTTCAACTTTTCTACACTCACTATGAAGAAAATCAGTTCACTATTACTATAATAAAACAGAAACCTTTCGTAGGCCAGAAAAGCTATAGGTACAAGTCAATCTGTCCACTGGTATTTATATAAAAAAAACAAAAACCGCTCGTAGGCCTATTTAATCGATGCGTCGTAATTTTGTTCAATAATAATACATTCATTCATTCAAAATGCAAAATTATCACTTTCTTATCTCAAAACTACCTTATTGGCTTGTTCTAAAACTTTGAAATCCAAACAGTATCACCATTCCTTTGTTATCACCATGAACACATTCAATAATGCCGGCCGACCGATACATTGGCAAATTGAAATGATAACAAAAGAAGCACCTGTACGTAGTAGACTCTTTTTTTAATACTTACTACAATTAGCTCTACAAGGTCGGCAACGCATTGGCAATCCCCCTGGTATTGCAAATGTCCATTGGCGGCGGTGACCACTTACTCAGGTGGCCGGTCTGCCTGCTCGTCAACCAATTGACATAAAAAAAAACCTTAATACCTATACTCCGCGTGATGAGGGGGGATGTGGTTACCGGTTACCGTAGTGTACACCTAGTAAAAATTTGTCTGTGACCGTAGTGACGTAGTCGCTTGCATAGAGTATCACTCCGGCGTGCCGACCCAACAAAAATCTACATACCCTTCTTGAAGATCCCTTGGGAAAGCAGTGGACAAATAACGCATAAAATACTAAAGCACATGGTAACGGTTTTACCTACTCGATTCCAAAAACAGCTCTATCGCATATTTTCGAGAATCTTAACCTTTCTTACTTGACTTATGATCCTGTGTCCCCTAGATGGGGCAGAGGGCGTCCACAGAAACTCTCCATCCCGATCGGTCTTGAGCTTCGCGCTTGATCGCACTCCAAGTCTTCAAAATCTTATGAAAATATAAGGGAAGGAGTAATTTTAAAAAAAAAAAGCCGTTCATCCAAAATAAAAAAGACTAAACCGAGCACAACATAAACTAAATAAATAAATAACAAGACAATATAAGACTTAAATAAATTTTAACTCATTGTTACAGGGCACAATCAAAAGATCACCAACTGACATGGCGGTTCTGGCAGCGGCGGCGACTGGTGGTGGCACTGCTGGCGTTCTTCGGGTTCTTCAACGTGTATGCTCTCCGGGTGAACCTGTCAGTCGCCGTGGTCGCCATGACGGAGCCTGTGCCGACCAAGCTAGAGAACGGCACTGTTGTTTATGTAAGTAATAGCTGTTTGCGATAAAAAGTACTACTTCACAACTAGTAAAAGTACTTCTTCAAGTACTAGTATCACTCTTCGGCAAATATGTATGCAGAAAAGCTCGTCGACACGTTTTTTTTTTTTCAATAGATTGACAATCAGGCAGACGGTCCACCTGATCGTAAGTGGTCACCGCCGCCTATGGACATTTGCAATACCAGAGGGTTGCCGATGTGTTGCCGACCTTGAAGAGCTCTTTTCACGCCCTTTTTGAAGAACCCCATATCGTAGCGCTGAGGGAAAACTGTAATGGGGAGCTCATTCCATCCTGATGGTCCGCAGTAGGATCGTCCGACTGAACCTTTGTGTGGACGATCGAGGCGGCTCGAGAATATGAGGATGAACTCCACATCGCCGGCGAGCGGTGCGGTGGTAGAAAGGCGATGACGGCACCATGTCGAAAAGTTCTTTAGAACACTCCCCATTATATAGGCGATAGAACACATAAAGAGAGCCTATATCCCTCCGAATGCTCAGAGGTTCAAACCGCCAGTGAGTTCAGGATCGCCAACGTTGCCCCGCTGTGCGTGAAATAAGTTGTCAGGAATTTTATTCTATAGGGGAGATGCACTGTGCTCGTAACGTACCAAACAGTCAATAGGGATGCGGCCTAGGTAACCACATTATAATTCTAATTAGTCCGTCTTAGATTATCAAAAAATATTGGACGTTGCTCTATCAAATCAATCAAAATTTACAAAGATAAAGCGCGTCAGAGTTCGGGAATGGGGCTCACTTGTTCGTAAACGTGACATCACGCGGAACTTGAACCCACCATTAGGTGCAGCACAGACGACTGCACCGCGCTGCACATTATCTACGTAATTCTTTGTTTGATTAACAAAAAATTACCAATAACCCCTGGTGTTGTATTTTTTGTAGTATTTAATCCCAAAACTTTCAGGGTGGCGCCTTACAGAAACATAGCCTCACCATAGCCTGTCAAAAAATTACGAATTACTATATAATCCATAACTTCCAAAGCTATTCTATTAATCCATTTAAAAAAAAATAGTCCATCTATTCTTGACCCTCATAGTAATTATTGACAGTAGCATCAATCTCATGTGATGAAAATTCCGTCCTGAATGTCCAAAAAACCGTTACCATAAAATCACTTCTAATATCCGATATTATTTAGGGCAGTTTACTTAGGATCCGTCGAATAAAGTTCACGATATGGAGCGTGTCCTCTATAATTCAGTAAATCAACTGGAATCGGAATAATTTACACATTAAGTATCTGCGGATTTCACGCTTTGAAACCGCGTTTATGCGCATATTTCAGTGAGCCCATTAACCTCTTGTGGTAAATTGTAATAAATTGAGGATCATATAGCATGAGATATTACCTTATACAAAATGGATAGCATTTGACCTATATCTGCGAATAAGGACAAGCGCGGATCTGGGAGGTCGCAATACCTGTCCGATTTTGAAAATTCTTTCAGCACTACAAATTTACACTACTCCCGAGAAACAGAGTGCATGCGTGAGTAAAATTGCTGGGTAATTTAAAAAGTAACATTGTAATAAAATTTGCCCCGGACTCGAAGAACGGGTACTTCCTATCATATTGGCTCTGAATTTCGGTCTCATCTAAAGTATTTTTAAATCAATTCACCGGCAAATTTGGCCCAAGCTCGAAATCTCATGCAAAAGAGGTGTATTCTACAATGATTTTCTCTACTTGAATATTAGCTTTTTAAACTCCATTCGATATCGTTTTAAAGCTAAAAGAACCAGCTTGCAGACGGTGTTGTTACTTTAAATATGAAAACGTTTAATTGTGCAGTTTGAGGTGTTAAAAAAAACATTCATCGTATAAAAAATTACAAATTATACGAAATGATACTGAATACAGTAATTTTAAAAAATCGTTGCTGAAATCATCTATTTATGTATGAAACTTCGAGCTTGGGCCAAATTCAATGCCGGTGAGTGTGTATCAAAGAAATTGGTGCTAGTAATTATTCTATGGTGTGTATTCATAAACAAGTTATGCAATTTTGAATAGTTTAAATTCCGCTTTTTTCTAACACGTGAAGTTTCCTGTACGGAAGAATGAGTGAGACAGAGGTCGCTTTAACACTTGCTTTTGCCATACAGCGTTTATGAATACAAGGATATAGTTTAGTTCTTTCAAAGTCAAATCCAATGCCAAAAACTTATCTATTAAAACCATATATTTTTGGTTTTCAGATCCCAGAGTTTGACTGGAGTTCACAGACGAAAGGTCTTGTCCTCAGTTCATTTTTCTACGGGTACCTGGTGTCGCAACTACCAGGCGGCTGGCTTGCGGCTGAAATAGGAGGTAACAGGTTTGTTCCGTTTGCTAGAATATTGATCTAGGTGGTGTAGTCACTCCCGTTCCCCGAAAGGCTACAAATACTTACAATCTAGGTGATTTTATTCAGTAGAGAGAGAGAGATAGATGGTATTTTTTAAATTCATATTCGAGCTGTTTTCTTGACAATTCAAGTAGTATTAGAAATAGCTGTGTTGTTTTTAGAATTTTACCCAAGCTAAACTGACTTCTTTAAGTCATTTATTTATTAAAGAAAAGCTATAGTTATGATATGGCTTTTCCTGTCCCATCCTATAAAAAATAGCAATAAGTAAAACATTTGGTTGTTTTGCCAGGTTATTCGCGATAGGTATAGGTGCAACGTCACTCCTGACTCTATTCACCCCTCCGCTGGCTCACACTAGCACAGCTTTATTGATTGCTGTCAGAGTGGTCGAAGGACTGTTTGAGGTAAGTTCATTCATTTATAACTGAACTTTGTTACTAATGACAAATGTGTTTCAAAACATGACGTATTTTTATAATTATGTTTACAAAGTTACGACTGGTATCCAATTCACAAAAATATTTGACCACAGTGACCAAATAGAAGGTGGGGTGACGACATCGTTTAGACAACAGGGAAATTGTGGAGTAGATCTGCAAAAGATAAAGAGCCATGGAAAGAAATAGAGAAGGCTGCACAGATTTTGATACACTATGCTTTCAATTATTCAATATCATCAGCCCATTATTTCGCACTGCTGAACACAGGTCTCCTTTCACAAATGAGGGTGAATGGGAATGGGCAGATACTCCCATCACGCGTGTCCACTGCGTTTCGGTGGATATAGGTAACCTACCGTTGAAGTTTTCAAGCCACCTAGGAGGCCTCCCACTAGGATAGCATAGCCGGAACCCAAAGGCTTTACGTGCCTTCCAAAGTAAGGCCTGTCGCCAGTCAAAGCCAACAAATTGGCTACTACTACTAAACAGGTGATGATAGTTCAGTGAGGGACGTCAGATACCTAGACGAAGGGACATTCCTCACACACGGCTAACTGATCCCAAACTAAGCAGAGCTTGTACTATGGAAACCAGATAACTGATATAATACATATACTACGTTTTGTTTGTAAATACATATTCAATATACATAATTACACCCAGACTCAGGATATTTATTTATAACCTTATGAACCAGAATTGTGCAAGTGATTATAGTCCGTAAGGTGGTAAACATTAAAAGTCCGCGACTGTACACGTGTCAGGGAGTAACGTACCCGTGCATCCACGCGGTGTGGGCGCGCTGGGCGCCGGGCGGCGAGCGCGCGCGGCTGGCCACGTTCGCGTTCAGCGGCAGCTACGCCGGCACCGTGGTCTCCATGCCGCTGTGCTCGCTGCTAGCGCACTACACCGGCTGGCCGGGGATATTCTATCTGTTCGGTATGTCCACGTCGAAACATATGGTAGACAACACCATATTAACCCGTCGGCTCGCGGATGACACTATAAGTATCAATTCTTCTTCTTCTTCTTCTTATTTTTGGCAACCAAGTCCAAATTAGGGCTCATTTCTGCCAGTGTCGAGTTATATTATAGTTTCCAGTCACAATAAATCACTTCACATTATAGTCCTCAGTCAGTCACCGTCCATAAAAGTCATGTTTTACTACAATGGTGGTCATTGTACTAAAACTCTTCACGGACATTTTGAGACAACTTGAAAGGCACGATACACATAATTCATTTCATTTCCCTTCACTGGTGCACATCGATGATCTTTATTGGGTAAAATACCACCAAAAATACACAATAAAACTCAAATTACACAAATTTATGAAAATAAAAATGAAAATGCTACGTCACTCTGCAAGTTCCCGCCAAAAAGTCATTCTTCTTCTTATTTTAAAGTTTGGCCACCAAGCCCGAATTAGGGCTCCTTTCTGCCAGTGTCGAGTTATATTATTGTTTCCAGTCACAATAAATCACTTTCACATTAGGTATAGTAAGGGGCACGAGTCGTGAGCACAGACTGACACCTGCGCAGTCGTTAATTTTTCGGTCTGTTTTGCGGTTCGGACGATTGGTTCGTCAGTCGATGCTCGTCGTCTATTGGATTCTTGCGTGTCATTTGGCTACTGTGATTTGGCCAAGAGTATACATACGCGAGCTTGCCCCCACTACTGCCTATCTGTGCTCACCATTCGTGCCTCATACTGTATAGTCTTGAGTCAGTCACCGTCGATAAAAGTCAAATTTTACTACAATGGTGGCCATTGTATTAAAACTCTTCACGGACTTTTTGAGACAACTTGTAAAGTCACGATACACATACTTAATTTCATTTCACTTCACTTGTGCACATGGATTGATCTTTATTGGATAAAATACCACCGATAATATGCAATAAAATTCAAAATATACGAATTTATGAAAATAAAAACGAAAACGCAGCTTCACTCTGCAAGTTCCCGCCAAAAAGTACTCAGAATCATTTATTTTCATAACTTTGCTTTGAAATACAGCCTTGTAGTAAAACATAGCCATACACTTGAAAAATTTGACTTGTCAAGCAGGTTACAAATCATTTTTAGTAATAATCATTCATATCAATTATTTTACAATAATAATAATAAAAAAAAAACAAACAATCATATTATCTCATGCTAGGTACTTAAGTATAAACTGTATAGACGAGCGTCCTATAACTATAAAGAGATAAATTGCAGGTCTTATGTGAGTAAAGCCGCTTCAAAGTCAAAGAATCTATTGCTTTTCCAGTATCAAATTAAATCCCGTATCCGTTTCCTACGGTAACGTAATCGATAGTCGATACTCGCTAGCGACTACGATGAAGCAATTTATATGAAAGACTTCCAAAAGTGTCTACTAGATACGGTATTATCGATTACGTTACCGTAGCCAACTCACGGAACTTATTAAATCCGTTCAGCCGATTATGTGTGCTTGAGTAACATAAACAAATAAACATACAAACTTTTACAGTTATTATATGTCAGATGATTTATCACTAAAGAAATATGCGTTAAATATTAGAAAAATGTATGGCTTATAAACTGTGTTTCAGGAATAATGGGGTTGGTGTGGACGACGATATGGTGGATCGTAGTGAAGGAGTCGCCTGAAAAGGATCCGCACATAACGCCCGCTGAACTTAAATATATACAGGTACATGGAGATATCTGTTCATAGTTATAATATTATTTTATTTTTATATTAATGGAAAACTAACAGCTAATACATCATATTTATACATTCGATTTTAGGAACAAATAAGCCAGAACCAGTTTTCACTATTAAAAACAGAGAATGGTGTACAGTTTGATAACTAAAAAATATTAAAAACAAAGTAAAAAATCAAATCCGTCCATATTATACAAAGGAAAAGAAAATGGATTACGTTTAAAGTAGAAGTTGAAGCAAATAACTAAAGCCATATCAATCCATATATGAAAGTAAAAATAAATAAATAATATGTAACAATTAAATAGATAATAGTAATCAAATGTAAACTAGTATTGATAGAAAATATACTCGTAGCTGTAAGATATAAAAATGGATCTATAATTTACAATAAGCCGATCGCACAGGCAACGACTCAAGTATACAATTATTCATACTCCCTCCCAACACGCATACACTCCAACGTCTCTACTTTTGAGTAGCTACGTGTGAAAAAGGCCTTAGTGACGCCCTCTGAGACGAACGATTTTATAACCGAGGATGTTACAGCTTGCTCGGAAAATGACTGTTCATTTGAACGAGTCCAATTTGTAGGTTTTGGGAAACATATATCCACAACTCAATTGTGCGGCATGTTAACAACGTACGGTTGGAAATTATCCCGTTGCCTTGCGGTTCACACCAAAATACACACCTTGCTCTCTGAGCCACTAATTTAAGAAAACTAACTGCAATTACAGGATTCTCGCGGCGCGATACCGGTGGAAGGGTCTAAGATTCGACACCCGTGGCGCGCCATGCTTACTTCTGCGCCGGTGTGGGCCATCGTGATGGCGCACTTCAGCGAGAACTGGGGCTTCTACACCCTGCTCACATTCCTGCCTACATTCATGAAAGGTAAGAGAAACGGTCCTGGTGTATCACGATTACCCGTTCTTAATCGATCGGCAAAGTTAAGCTAGCGTTGTCGGTACCTGGATGGGTGACCGCCTAGTGGTATTTCAAATCGAGCTGAGGCACCTAAAGCCGTTGGTTCCGGTTATCACTAAATTGTGATAGTCATTAAGCTAGTTGGATGCCTTCTAGGTGGCTTGAAAACTCCAACAGTAGGACCGATCCGCAGTGGGCACGCGTGGTGGAGTATCTGCACACTCCCATTCACCCTATGTGTGCAGGAGGTCTGTGCCAGCAGTAAGCAGTGGGACATTATAGGCTGATGATGATGAAACTGATGACTTAACGATGATACATTTTCAGCTTTGAAAATGGAAAATAGAAGAAACTATTCCTTGATTCTCTAGGGGCGCACTAAGAAAGGATATCCCGAACATTTCAACCCCTAAGGGGGTATATGCAATTGTGGGTGAACCCGTGGAGTGGAGAGCTAGTACAATATAAATCAGAACTCATTATGGGTAAACAACAAGACACACTAAAATAAAAAACTCTATGTAGTGTGTCACAAAATAAACACAAAACAAAAAGAGCTACCCCCTTACTCATAAAGCGCTATTTAAGTAATATACTGATTAAATGGTCACGTAAATAATGTCACATTATTTGACAATGACAATAGAGTGACGTTATTTACGTGACCCTTTAAAGAGTATATTAGTTAAATAACGTTTTATGAGTAAGGGGGCTAGTTAACATCAAAGTAATTGGAAAAAAATAAGTCATGAGTTATTTAAGTAGTTTTTTTTATTATGATAAAACCTGTGTTTGATAACAATCTCACCATGGTAAGTGATGATGTGGCCGAAGGTGGTAAGCACACAAAGCCTAGAAGGAAATGGCGCTCAAGTGCAACTGTTGAACACCGGCTTGGCGACAGATTTTCAATTTGGGGGTGGTAGGCACCTTACCACCGTGCTTTGGTTTCCTAAACAGTTTCCCTTCACCGTTAGCTCACTGAGCTATTATCGCCTTAAAGTAATTTATTGTTATTGTACTTTATTGTTATTGTACTTTATTGTTATTGTACTTTATTGTTATTGTAATTGTAATTTATTGTTATTGTAATTTATTGTTATTGTAATTTGTTGTTATTGTAAATGTTTGTTATTTTAATAATTTGGTACGTGTTATTTCAGACGTGTTCAAGTTCGAGACATCTCAGACGGGGTGGTTATCCGCAGTACCATACCTCGCGATGGCGATCGTACTACAAGTGGCAGGACACCTCGCCGACTGGTTGCTCAAGAGAGGAATACTATCTAGGACTAATATTAGAAAGCTATTCAATTGTGGGGCTTTTCTTGCACAGGTAATATAGCTTATTTTGAACTTACTTTGACTAATTGTCCTCGGTTTCACCCGCGTTCCCGGGATTAAAAGTAGACTATCGTCGGTGATGCAACACCGTGTAGCGTTTTCCATAAGACCTATATTTCACTGTTATTTCATTCCAAGTTAAGCCTTATGGGAAAAGATAGATACGCGCGATTGCAGTATCACCGACGCTATGTCCTTCTCCATACCAAATGCTATCTACAGCGATCGGTCTTTTAGTTTTAGTGATACTTGACGGACAAGACTTTTTAATGCAGATTTCATTTCATTTTTATTATTAACATTGGTTGGTATAGTGGCAAAATACACATTACTTGAAAATTTCAACTGTCTGTCTATCATGGTTCTTGAGATACCGCTCACTGACTGCATCAAAATTACATGGAATTTATAAAATGATTACAGACGATCTTCATGGTAGCGGCGGCGTACGCTGAATCTGTAGTTGGTTGTGTCGTGTTCCTAACTATTGCTGTCGGTCTCGGCGGGTTCGCCTGGTCCGGTTTCAGGTAAATATTAATAAAAAAATAAGATTCCACCTATCGCGCCGCATGTCCTGGCCTCGATTCCCACACAGGACATGCATTTGTGTGCAGTAACATGTCTGCATGTCCCATCAAACAATTAACCCAATGAAGCGCAATGACGTTGATTTTGGTTGCAATATATTCCGCCAATTTCCCACCACCGACAATGCGCTCTGATTGGCTAAGTCATGAACTCATGCCCTCTGATTGGCCAAATCAAGAACACACGATGCAGTGATTGGTCTTTACTGTTCAAAATCAGTGACAAATCACTGACTAGTTGCGGAATAGGATTGTTCGTTATGACTACTCTAAAAGGATTATTCCTCGATGGCATGTCCTGAGTCTGGATGTAATTATGTATATTTAAGTATGTATTTACAAACAAAAAGTATATTTAAATATGTAGTATATCAGTTATCTGGTTCCCATAGTACAAGCTCTGCCTAGTTTGGGATCAAATAACCGTGTGCGAGGAATGGATAAAGCTTAGCCTTGAAAACTTAAACTACTGACTCTCTTTCGCTTTATAATAATAAGTAAAGTATGCTTACTTTCGTTCTACTGTTGTACTTGAGTCTCCTATTAACTTATTACTCTACTATATAGTTTTTCCACCGGAGCACGCATTGTTACCAGAATATAAATGTTATGTAATGCATATAAACTCAGTTTGAAAATAGTAGTTGCCGTTTTTATATTCGGCTCTTTACAGCAAAAACCAACCATCCAAACCGATCTGATAGTCGGACTATACCTGCGAAGGTCTTTGTAATAAAATAATACTGATTTTTGTATAACAATTTTCAGAATTTCATGGTAACTATAGCAGAATTATGAATAGATATAAATTAATAAAAAGTTAAATCTAAAAATGATCGTTTCCATATCATAACCACAATGTTTTGTGTGTTTCAGTGTGAACCATTTAGACATAGCGCCGCCTCACGCAAGCGTATTGATGGGTTTATCCAATACGATAGCTACTCTCCCGGGAATCATAAGCCCGCCCCTCGCCGGATCTATTGTCACAGATAAGGTATTTTTTTTTCTAATATTAAAGTTTGATGTTTAAGAATGTCAAATAAAAATAAACCTTATTGATACTGTACCTATAACAAAGTTCATTTGTAGCATCATATAATAGAGAATATAGGGATGCGGCCTAGGTAACAAAATTATAATTCTAATTAGTCTGTCACTTAGATTATCAAAAAATATTAGACATTATTTTCTGCTTTATCAAATAAATAAACATTTACGTCGATAAAGCGCGTCAAAGTTCAGGAGTGCGGGCTTGTGACGTCACTTGTTTGAGAAAAGTGTACCATCGCATGACGTCACGCACAACACAAAATTTCTTCGATTTTCTTGAAATGAAATGAAATGAAATGTATTTATTTGTCACAATTTTGCGTAATATATGATGAGGTGTTAAATGCGGAATAAAGTATCAGCAAAATATACCGCTCAAAACGGCGTACAAATATTAAAAATAAAAATAAATTTGAAAATTACATATTACAGCGTAATAATTCAACTACAATTTACTATTTAATTACCATTACATATCAACACTAGCAGACCCCCGCGGTTTCACCCGCGTACGGTTTGAATTTTCTGCTTCGAAAACCAATGCACGCCACTGATTTATTAGACACAACAAATCAAACACAGATATTTTTACAATTAAAACTAAAAACCTATATTATACCTACACAAAAAATCGAACTCAAAGAATCTTATTAAATTATTATAACAACAAATGAGAAAGAAATTAAATTAACTACAATCAAAATATTCTAATGAAATAGAGAAAATGAATTTTTTTTTTTTCATTGGCGTCACACGTGTGTGTATTTTGCCAATTTCCAGTTATATTATATAAGTTCTAGTCACAATAAATCCCTTTCACATAGTCCTCATGCAGTCAGTCACCGTCCATACAAGTCATGTTATACTACAATGGTGGTCATGTACTAAAACTCTTCACGGACTTTAGAAAAGACACGATACACATAATTCATTTCATTTCACTTCACTGGTGCAGATGGATTGATCTTTATTGGATATAATACCACCGATAATATGCAATAAAACTCAAAATACACGAATTTATGAATATACAAATGAAAACGCAACGTCACTCTGCAAGTTCCCTCCAAAAAGTCCGAGAAAATGAACTTCCAAACAAATTTCGAATTCTAATCCGATTTAAATATTCTTTCATATTTGACATTCCAATTTTAAAGAGCATTTCAGTTTCTAGAACAAAAGGCAGATAGAGCGCGCGAAACACGGGAGAGAGGCCAACAAAAGCAATTAGGTACAAATTGAAAAACACCTGGTATTCGCTTTTGAATTTGTATTTGCTATGTTTAAAAGCTGCTGTATGCTAATTTATAAAAATAAAGTGTTTTTCGTTAAATAAGTTTTTTAAACAAAGCCTAATACAAATTCAAAAGCGAATACCAGGTATGTGTTTTTCAATTAGCATTTGCTTTTTTGGCCTCACTCCCGTGTTCCGTTCGCTCCATCTGCCTTATTCTGTAATCTGTGAAAATCGGATTGAGATTTCAAACATGTGTCAAAATAAAAAATGTTATTTAAATCAAAAGTACTAAGGAGTATTGATATCAACTTCGATGAAAATCACCACTAAAAAAACTTCCTACCCCTTTTTGACCCCGTTAGGTGAGGATTTTCAATAAAATACGAAACACGTCTTCCATCAATTCTGTTAAGGAATGTTTATGCAAAATTTGAAGTAGATCGGACCAAGGAATCACGTTGTCCCATACAAACTTTGCCCCCGTTTTTCACCCCCTTAGGGGTAGAATTTCGGAAAATCCCTTCTTATCGGATGCCTACGTCATACAAAGAACAGACCCTCCAAGTTTCAGGTCTCTACGATCAGCGGTTTAGGCTGTGCGTTGATCCGTCAGTCATTCAGGACAAAGCATTTTATATATATAGATTATGTCATTTTTCATAATTTGGAATGTCATGTAAAAAATCATTCACAGAATAAAATAAATTTTCCATTAGCCACTTGTCAATGATGTATTTAAATTTACTGATGGGAAGTTCTTTAAAACGGTCAGGAACTTTATTATAAATTGTTATTGCCATACAATATGCATTATTTTTAAAAAGTTGTAGTCTACAATTTGGAATTCTTAACCTAAATTTATGTCGAGATTCTAATGATTTTGCATATTTTTCAAAATGATTTGGGTACATTTTTATAAAAAGACATATTTCCTTAATATACAAGCAGGGGAGAGGCAGTATTTTTAATCTCCTAAACAATGGCTTACAAGAATCTCTATATTTAGCATCACATAAAGCTCTTATACATGATTTTTGGGCTATAAAAGCCTTATTGGAATCAACAGAGTTACCCCATAGCATTAAGCCATATCGCAGAACCGATCCCACGTATCCGTGATAAACAGACATAGCCGCATCCAGCGATACGGTTTGTCTTATATGTCTTAATGCATATACAAATTTATATACTCTCTCACAGACACTTTCTACTTGTTTATTTGACAAAAGAAAAAATATGTGTCTTTATATTTTTTGATACTGTAAAAGACGGACTAAATAGAACTTTTCGGTGCATTCGTTTACCATTGATTTAACAGTTTTTGTAACAAAAAGTAAACACATTTTTTTTTTTATTTCAGACGGCAGAACAATGGCGTATAGTATTCTTCATATCTAGCGCCATCTATCTGGTCGGTGCGGTAGTATATGGATTATTTTGTTCAGCTGAAAAACAGCCGTGGGTTATCGAAAATGATTCTGACGTGAGTTTCGACACAGATGGCGCCTCGATCACTACATCACCAGGGTACGATAATAAAGCGATGGACCAGAATTCAGAAATTTAATTAATTTTGTGAGGATCTCAAAACTGTTGGCGTCCCTATCTTATTGGCCCGGAGGGAAAGGGATAAAGGGAGGGACCGAGCCGTCATATCTATCAAAGAATCTTCAACTTCTAATCCAGTGTTACACAATCTTGCATCAAGATAAGGGTCATCAATTTTCTACTTTATTGTTATTCTAATAGAATATTTTATTCTTTGCGTATAACATTTAAGGGGACATTACCGCCTCATGAAAAAAGGATCAAGTTACATTTGCGATTAGCGTTCTCATAAGTACTAGTGTAACAATGGTGAGACCACTGGACAAATTAAATTTATATCTTATATATATATTACTAAAGTTCTAAGTGCTGACTAAACTATCGACAAATACGACGTAGTAGTTAAATGACAATTGAATGTAAGCCTTATTTTTTAGCTGTATAAGAGCTTTTTTGACTTGACTCTATGATAATGAACTTAATTTAGTCCTTCAATGATCTGTGAAAACTTTAAAACTAGGTTGTTAGATTAGTATTATCTTTCAATACATTCCTTTAGAAATAAGTTAAATTAGTATTTACAAGATTATATTTCATGTTTTGTGTTAAGGTATAAGTTATATTTAGTTTGGTTTCTTAAATTAAGAAGATGTATAATGCACCTTAATTTAAATATCCTAAAGGTCATAAAGCATTGTCACCATCACAAATCGTTACCCTTTTATACCTCGCGAATATATATATTATATGTATGTATATTATAGATTGTTGTATAGTGGTATATTGCGCTTAGTTTTAAGGTATTTATCGTATATATATTACCCCCTTAGGGGGGCACATTTTTTTGTGAACCCCTAGTACTCAAGGAATATTTCCTCCATCTAAATACAATGAGTCTACCAGGTTAATAACTTTTGACATTTAAACGTGTCAAAGCAAAATTAACCTTATTAGGCCATAATAATATATAGATAAGCCTTATTGTAAAGAAATAAGTTTAATTTTGCTTTGACCTCAAAAAGTAATTGACCTGCCCCCCTAGACAAGTTAGTTGTCGACAATCGTCATCGTTAGTAAACGATCAACCTTTGTATGGGATTGACATAAGATATTGTTAAAAATCACGTGATATTTCGATTTGAAATGTCAATCCCACACAAAGGTCGATCGTTTACTGTCGATGACGATTGTCGATAACCATCTTGTCTACTGGCCCTGGTAGACTGGTAGAATTAGCTAGCTGATGGACTTATGCTCTGTCTAAGTCTGTCTTACGCTATTTATTTGCGGCAAAATTAGAAACTGGAACTGTTGTCGACACAAGTATGACGTGAAATAACTATACAAGTGGCGCCCTCATTTCAAGTATCTCATTTTATTTTGTGTTTCAAAAACACTATAGGTACTTGCAATTATATCTATATTTTTATTTGCTAATAATCAACATTTTATTTTTATTACGAGCTTTATTATGAGTAAATGTGATAATGTTTAGTTTTAAGTGAAAATTTAAAAAACAGGGCTAATAATAAATACTAAAGTCTAAGTTACGTGAAACTTCTTTAAAGTTATGGCTATAGTTGTCACAAGCGGTAACTTTCACAGTACAGCTCGTCAGGTCCGTAGGTCCCCAAAAATGTTTAAATAATATTTTAATATCTATACTAACTAATATAATAAAACTGAAGTTTTTTTTTGTTTGTTTAAACGGGCTAATCTCTGGAACTACCAGTCGGATTCAAAAAAATATTTCACTAATGGGAAGCTACATTATCACCGAAAATGTTATCTACTTTGTTTCCCGGGAACGCGAGTAAAACCGCGGGGGATAGCTAGTTTATATATGTGACTGGTAATTTAGGTACCTAAGCATATCATATTGTACCCATACACCGATACCTAAGTAACATTTAATTAAGGTAAAAAAAAGCATTGAACACTTGTGTTTTTATGTTTACCAAACCAGTTTTTCAACCTATATCCCCTGAAAATAAGTGCTGGCAAATAGCTACCCTCGAATATGCTACGCTGCTAGGTTACGGCCCTGCAGCTCGTGCCAGCCCTGGGTTTTGCCGATTAATTCGGCGATCAACTTTTATTTATTTATTTGACCTGTTCGTCAGTTTCCTTACTTGGTTAGGGTTCATATGACACAAAATAAAGTGATTTTGACACTGGGCAATGGTGACCATGTAAATGGAATCGAACTTATATTTTCTTGCCTGCTTTAAATGGGAAAAATTACTAGTGTATTGAAAAGTTTATGATTTGCTTGTGTGAATTGATTTAAGATATATTTTGTACGTGTATATTACGTGTAATAAAATGAGATTATATTCCAAAAGCTGATCTTATTTTTGGTTTTGCATGGCTTGTCTAATAATCCCCTATTAAAAACAAAATGGTAATAACACTAAGAGCCGGGGCTGTTTTAAAACCTGTGTTTTACTAGACTTGGCTAAAACTATCTCATGTAACAAGACACATATCCAGAGACATTCCTCGCACACGGTCATCTTATCCCAAACTAAGCAGAGCTTGTACACACGGCTACACATCAAGCTATACAATTCCAGTATAAGCTGATCTCGCACTGTATAGGATTTCCGTACAATGAGCGTTCAGTTTATACTGGATATGCATAGTTTGATATGTAGCTGCGTGTACTATGGAAACCAGATAACTGATATAATACATATAAGGGGTGGATACGACAATAAATTAAAGCACGTAAAGTAATCATGTATACGATCAACTTTCAAAAGGTACAATTGTCTTCTCGGCAAAAATGTATGAAAAGCTGTTAATTTTTATTCCCGACTAGCTGCCCGGCGCGACTTCTTTCGCGTGGTGCTACCCTACTCTATGGTGCTACCCTACCCTACCCTACCCCACCCTACGCTACCCTACCCTACCCTGCCCTACCCTACCCTACCCTACCCTACCCTACCCTACCCTACCCTACCCTACGCTACCCTACCCTACCCTACCCTACCCTACCCTACTTTCTTTGTTTTAAACCTCACGGAGCCCGAGACCTTTCCAACGAATGCAAAACCGTGGAAATCGGTTCGTGCGTTCTGGAGTTATAGCGTCAGGAAGGAAAACCCGACTTATTTTTATATAGTAGATTTCGAAGTTGGTCCCATTGTAAAAGTGAATCGTATTAGTACTTTACGTGGTTTCATTTCGTCGTATCCACCCCGTTTGTTTGTAAGTATATACTTAATCCTTTGACTGTTTGATGATCTGCTCGGGCGACGAAAACAATAGAAATCAATTGTTATTTTTTAACCGCAATTCAAGGGATTACATAATTACACTTAGGACATACGGACATGTTCATGCACACAAATGCATGTTCTGTGTGGGAATCGAAACCACGACCTGCGGCGTGGAATCTTAACCAACTGCGCCAACTGGCCCGTCTAAACAGAAAGTAATCTATCTATACACCTACCTATATAGCAAAAATATTGCCGTTCTTAGTCTCGCTAAAAGACGATAAGGGCTGGACCGATTTGGCTAATTTTGGTTTTTTTTTTCTAGGTAGTCGTATAATGATAGAGTAAATCAAAATAAAAGAAAAAAAATTAAAGCGCCATCTATGGAGTAGCTTTGAAATCACACATAGAACCCTATCGTACTTAGTTATGTATGTATACATTATACATATAAAAATTTACCTACTTCATGTATAAACTATGTAAACACCATATAAATAAATTTAAATTCTATAACAAAGGAAATTTAGAGCGATTTTACAATGCATTTTTATTAAATTGATTTACTATAACCTTGAAATCTATTTCTTTTAAATTCTGTAAGTATGCGTTAATTTATATAGTTAGATACCAGATCCAATTAGGTACTTCAATTTATTATTTAGAAATGGAAGCATTTTTTTAAATTTAAAAAATTATGATTCTCTTTACAATGCTCTACCGCATATCCGCTAACTTATAAATCTCAAAAAAAATTGTTAAGGGCTAGAACTAATTTAAAAATCCAGTGTATTATTAATATGGTGCATATTCAATTTAATTTCTCCTAAATGAATATTTATAACTCATTGACAAAAAATGGAACCATTTTTTGCCTCTGTATTGACTAACAAGTCCAATATGATTTTTAAAATATTGCTTGAAATTGTTTAAAATTAAAACAAAAGACTTTAATTACAATTCCATTATTATAAATAATAATTTAAAGTTTATTTTCGTAAGGAAATACATTTTAATATCAAATTACTCACGAAACACGAATTATTCAAACGATCATTACGTCACAACCGGCGTAGTTTGTTTATGTTTTGTCGGCAAAAGTATAAAGGGCGCCGACACACTTTATCTCGCCGCCTTTTGACTTTCGTTTGATTTGCGACGCACACGCGCTAAGTTGATTGAAATTAAATATTTTAAAATGGTGGACTGCCAGAATATCACCCAAAAGCTGCTCGACTTGATGCAGGGGACTGGCTACTCCCTGGTCCAACACAACGGGCAGAGGAAATTCGGCCCGCCACAGGATTGGAATGGCCCTCCACCTCCCAAAGGATGCGAGGTATTTATCGGCAAGCTTCCCAGAGAGATCTTCGAAGACGAGCTCGTGCCACTGTTCTCCAAGATCGGGAAGATCTACGAAATGAGACTGATGATGGATTTCTCTGGATCGAACAGAGGGTACGCGTTCGTGACGTACTTCACGAGATCTGAAGCATACAAAGCTGTGAAGGAGCTCAATGGATACGAAATACGCCCAGGAAGACACATTGGCGTAGTCAAATCTGTGGACAACTGCCGCCTCTTTGTCGGTAATATACCGAAGACAAAATCTAAGGACGAAATCTATCAAGAGTTGACGAAACGTGTAGCCGGCATCGTAGATATCATCTTGTACAAGAACTGCTTCGATCGGCGTTTGAACCGAGGATTCGCCTTCGTGGAGTTTACTTCTCATCGAGCGGCTGCTATGGCCAGACGAGCTCTTGTACCAGGGTGTATCAAAATTTGGGACCAAGAGGTGATGGTGGACTGGGCTGAACCAGAACCCGACGTGGATGATGAGCAAATGCATAGGGTAAGCATTATTTTTTTAATCTGTTATTTTTTGTAGTTTTCTATTTTTCTGCTACTGCGAATTTAATTTGCGAATAACTGGCATTGCTTTTTGTTCATTGTTGGAACCTGAAGGTAGTTCATATATAAAGTTCGTTTTATGTAGGTACCTTTTGCCAGCTGTTGTAACAGACTTTTATCCAATTGCATGTTTAGATAATTAAAATGGTAATATGACCCTTGTTGATCTTTGTCTGAAACAAGTTTCAAATATCTTATGTAAGTACTAAACCTCTGTATTGCAGGTGAAAGTGCTCTACGTAAGAAACTTCCTAATCCGAACTGCTCCTGATCTAATTAAATCTGTTTTTGAAACAACAATAAACAAAAAAGTTGAAAGGGTCAAAAAGATATATGATTATGCTTTCATACATTTCTTTGAGCGTGCTGATGCGGAGCTAGCGATGAATCTATTGCAGAATTCTGAAATTGACGGGAGTAACATAGAGATAAGATGGGCTAAGCCAGTTGACCGCGAAGTGTACAAAATACAAAAATTGAATAGAGGCAATGCGAAGTTTAATAATAGTCTTAATCTGACTCAAACACTGTTGCTTTACAAACAGCACTTGGACAAGAAGGAATATGCTAACTCTCCTAAGGAAGATGAAGGAATTGGATCGGTGTGTGCAGGGGAGTCCCTCTGTGGTTCACCAACTGATGTGAAGCCCTATGACTATAGTGTTGCAAACCCTTCACAGCAGTACTCATTGGCTCCAGCAAGGCTTGATTCAATGTGTAAGAGGTAAGTTGATAAACTTGTAATACATTCTAGGTTTTCATAATTGCCATTAAATCATGTTCATTTAAATCTGATCCAAAACTAAGCTGAGCTTGGAAACCAGATAACTACATAATAATACACGGAGGGAATCTAACCCAACCACACAAACTAGCCTCTCTTAACAAGTACTTTAACCCCTGTGCTAGCATAAATAATCCTAAACTACCCTGCATATATTAATCAAAATTAAAAAAAAAAAATTTTCAGGTACATGTGGGCACCTCCCGTTTATGAATACCAGAAGTACATGAACCCTTCAGGCACAGAAGTGTGGATTGGCCGCTTGGAACTACCCCATGTTGGACAACCGCTGCTGACGCCGCCTCGCCGCATCGGCCCGTTCATCACTCCTGTTTGCTTGACCATGCAACAGGCTCATATTGAGGCTGCCGAAAGTGCTTTGCGCCATATTAAGGTATGCTGAACTTATCTAATTTTGATTCTTGATTTACTTAGGCCGCTTCAAACATCTGAATTCAATTATAATATCCTTTGTTTTTTTTAATATTCTTTATGCAGTTGTAGAAAAGTTCACTATGTTGGGTACCTACAGTCTATATACAGCTGGGATTTGTATAGATGGCGCTAGTATCGTGATAGTGAATTGGTAAAAATAGTTTGAACTAAACTCATTGTTTTATTTTCCAGATTCTCCGCGCCAACCAGATTCAACAATCGGCAGCTCCGGTTCAACCCTTGTTCTCTACCATAATGCCACCTATGCCACAAACCTGTGTAAATTATCCATTTGATTACATGAACACTTCTTACTACCCTCGCACCCAACCTATGCCTGTCACCATCCCTGCAATGTGGTGAAATGTGTGAACCAAACTTATATCTGTTTTCTGGATTTAGTTTAGTATGTACTTACTTAAAATCTCTACAAGTGTTTTTTGAAAAAACTCTTGAAAGATTTACAATAAGTGGGTAATGTTTTAGAATTAGCTCTTTAATCTAAACAACAAGTTGATAGAATTGTGAAGATTATATTAATGTTTATTTTGCGAGCTAATTTAGACAATTTACTATTTTTAAATTTGTAAGTTTTTCTTGTTCCTTGTATTTTAACTTAAATTGTTGTTGCCTCTTAAAAATATTTAATTTATGTAATTGACGCAATTTAAAGATTGTGTTTTCTTTATTTTAGTAATTTATTGTTAGGTTGGTGACTGTTTAGTTTTTAAGTTTCCCATATCTTGAATTTTGACTCAAATTGTTAATTCTCAAATATTTAATTTATCCTAATGACGTTTAAAGTATTAGACGCGCAATCGCAGTTTTTCATTGACATCTTTAGAGTACGTAGAAATCATAATTAGACAAATTATTGTTGATTTTTTAGTTGTGTCAGTCACTAGATATTTGTAATGCATTATTTACTTTGTAAAGCTGCCACTTTCAGTGCTTCCTTGTGCCTATACTCGTGTATATTCAGAGAGCAATGCACTGTATGAATAATATTGTTAAAATATTCTTAAGACAATAAATGCTGAATTATTATGATGGTATTTAATTTACTTTCCATTCGAATAGTTTTTCTTTCGAAAACCTGGTCTAGTATCATACTCTCACTTGTTTGGTTATATTATAATATTAGTTTGGATACAGCTTGTCAAAAGTTTAGAATCTGAACTATTTTTTGTATGCTGACAACATTGACTAATGCACGGTTCGAAAGGTAGCTTTGCTGAGGCAATAAAAAACTTAAAAGCTTGGATATATTACATAGCTTGATTGTGTAATTTTGAGAATCAAAACTACAGGTACTCTTAATGCTCTCATTAGTTACTATGACTCAATTATTCAATGAACATTTTAAAAGAAAAATAATCTACATAATCATTTGTCTTGAAACATTTAATTCATTAAACAGATTATTTATGGCTAAAAAATCTACTTGGGAATAAACAAATGTTAAATGCAATACAATAACTTCCTTTTTAGTAATATTGTTTTTTTGTACACTGTGTAGAGTATTTCATTTGTGGGCACTGGCATATTGGTATGCAAGGTGATTTTTTCCCTTTTGTCTCGTCCCTCAGGTAACCATCCTTGCAGTAACAATCATTAACGCACTTTTGTCTAGAATCACACTTGAATTTTGCTACTAAGGAAATGCAAGTATCCGGTGGACAAGTGGGTTTGCATTTGAACACTTCATTGGGGCCACATTTATCTGTAAAAAAAATATTATTTCAGTACCTGCCAATTAGTAAAAACCGGAACATTTCTGAATTTACGCAAGAATCAAAAATATATGAAATATTTTATGTAGGTACTTACTGCAATGGTCTGGCTTTTTAGGGCATTCGTTGACTGGTATACAATTATTTTTGAAATCCCTTGCGTACCCGTCCTCACAGTAGCACATTTCATTACACTTTATGTTCACTATTGGGCAGTTTGTCCTATTCTGCGTATCCAGCTTTGCACATTCATTATCGCATGCGCTGCCGCAATCGAAATATTCATAGGGGCGGCAGCATTGGTCTAAAAAAAAAGAGGTAAGTTGTAATCGATCAATCTTGCTTGAAGTTTGGTATTGTTGAGGGAAGGTAATTAAATTATATTTACCACATTGTGCCCCTGTGATACAAGTACCAACAGCGTTTCTGAAGTAGCCCTTTTTGCAGACACATTTTTTAGTGCAACGCTTTTCATATTTACAATCAAATTGAATTTCTCGATTTCTACATGTTCTTTCAGGTGGACACTCCTTCACACATTCCAATTTCTCATTAGGTCCATTGCATGTTACGGGTCCTGTATAAAATAAAATACTGTTCACTTTAATTTGAAATAGATTTGTAAGAGTTCGATCAGCTTATCTCAGTTTTGTCCGAATTCGATTCACAGTTGGAAACGGACATCTGAGACGGTCTAGGAAAAATACGGAGAAAAATATTTTATTTCGTAATTAAGACCTAACTTAAATCCTTCATTGGGATAAGAAGCCTAGCCTTCCACGGTGGCAGGGTACTTTGTAGTACACACACTCAATTTGAAAATCTGTCGCCAATCACCTATCTGTGTGTTCCGTCCGACACTTGAGAGCCATTTCCTTCTAGAGGCTTGGTAACGTGTGTGGTAAGCACGCTTGGGCCACAAAAAAAGCCTCGATGAGTTTTTACATTTTTTAAATCTTAAGTACCTATGTAGATTTAGTTTTGCTCAGCTGGACTTCCCCGTCATCATACCAGCCTAGGCATTGGCGGAATATGAACATTAGACATAATTTTTGTCTTGTCCATATTCATCTTGAGGCCTACCTGTTGGGAAACTCTGTTGAGGTCATTGAGCATGATGTTCAAAGCTTCTAGCGATTCCGCCATTATGACTATATCGTCGGCAAATCGAAGGTGAGTGATGTGTTCGCCATTGATGTTGATGCCATATCCCTTCCAGTCCAAGAGCTTGAATACATCCTCCATTACAGTGGTGAAGAGTTTCGGGGAAATTACGTCACCCTGTCTTACACCCTTCTGTAACTGGATTGGTTTCGTACTCTCGTCCTGGACTCGGACTCTGAATTTGGCATCGCTGTAGACTCTGTAACACCGCCCATGTCTCGACTGAATCGAAGGCTTTCTCATAGTCCACATACGCCAGGCATAATGGCCGATTATACTCCTCAGTCTTCTGTATAATCTGGCGGAGTGTATGTATGTGGTCTATGGTACTAAAGCATCGATACTAAAGCCTTTACGGACTACTTACTTTATGGACTTCCCCGTAGTGGCATGCATTACTAAATGTAAACTTATTATTGATGCGTGGTGATAGTAATATAGGTACGTTATGCATTACTAAATGTAAACTTATTATTGATGCGTGGTGATATTAATATAAGTTTTTAGGGTTCCGTAGTCAACAAAGAACTCAGTAGTTTCGTAGTATCCGTCTGTTTGTCTGTCTATCCGTGGCTTCGCTCAGTGTCTCATCAAAGCTGTAATATGGCGTGGCACCTATACATAATCCCATAAACGTAAAGAGATACATAATCCCATAAACGTAAAGAGTATTTTTTTCTCTTCTATCCCACGGTGGGGGTGTAGTTGGATAGATCGTTATCTAGACTAGTGTCCGAACGAAATAGGATTTTCAGTCTAAGTGTCGCAATCGCAAGCGTCCATGTCTAGGGTTGTTTACTGATTTCATAGAGAATTTCAATCGATTTCAATCCCTAAATACCATTAGAATAAGTCACAAATAAAAACAAAGTCGATTACCTACATAGCAAATCATTAAGCTGCTTAAGATCAGTCAATCCGCCATACTTCTCATACAAAAGCTCTGTGCTGATAATGGCGCTGTTAAACATTTTTCGTTAGATGTTTTAAAGAAATTGGTATCTTGTGAACTATATCTAGCCGTGTATCTAGGCAAAAATAAAAAAAAGTGTGAAACAAATTCAGTAAAAGCCTCCGAAAAACAGATTTTTTGCACAAATTTTACCTGAACCTTGGCCATATCTAATGTACCTATCACAGATTACAGCAGATAGAGCGCGCGGAACACGGGAGTGAGGCCAAAAAAGCAAATACAAATTGAAAAACACATAGCTGGTAGGTATTCGCTTTTGAATTAGTATTTGGTTTGTTTAAACAAAGTTTATTAAAAAGAAAGTGTTTTTCGTTAAATAAAGTTAGCTAAATAAAGCAAATACAGATTCAAAAGCGAATACTAGGCATGTGTTTTTCAATTTGTATTTGCTTTTTTAGCCTCACTCCCGTGTTCCACGCGCTCCATCTGACTTGTTCTGTAATCTGAGGTACCTATAAATTGTAAAGTAAAGAAAACATCTAGATAACAGGCTTGCAAATGTATTGGAGATTCTAAATAACTAACTTTTTTTTCACAAACTTGTAAGATTTTTTCACAAGAAGTATACTCCTGGAACAAGTTTTATGATATGCGAAATCATGAATGATGACCTAGCGAAACGGAATTTACCGACTGATACAGAGGCCGGCAAACAACTTGAGCCAAAGTCGACGTAGTGGGGGTAAGTTCGCGCATGTGTGAACTCTGGTTGTCTGTCAGGCCTTGTTGTCTCATCTCTGTAACACCTGGCTACTTGGAAATATCTATCAATACCACCAGACATGAGCATCTGTTTGAATTGTTGTGGACTTTGTACTAAAGAATAAAATAGTCCAGAATGATGTGTCGGCACTACAAACTCTCTGGCTCCACCTGGTGTCCTGCAAAATAATGTAGGTGTTTCCACCTCAACAAAACCATGCTTTTCAACAAGAAACCTTCTCATGTTATGTAGCATTGAAGACCGCTGTCTTAAATTACTTTGCATTTCGGGAAATCTTAAATCTATATAACGGTGTTGCAATCTCAACTGCTCCTTAGGTTTCTGATAGTCTCGTAAGTTGAATGGAAGTTTGTCAACTGTATTCAGGATATTTAGATTATCTATGACCACTTCCACATCACCTGTTTTCATGTTAGGGTTTATCATATTATTTGGCCTCAATGCAACTGTACCTTCAATTTTTACCACAGTTTCTAGTGGTATATCAGATATATTGATATTGGCACCATTTACGATACATTGTGTGATTCCATAAGAGTCTCTAAGAAGTATAAATTTTGAAAGACGGGAATACTGTACCCATCCACATAAGGTCACTTTCATACCTTCATGATCTGTCCTCAACTCGCCACAAGTATGAGTTCTATACGTAAAAGTATTACAATTACTTTCTAAATTATCTTCTTTTACCGTGCGCTTCGTCTCATGAAGGTTTCTTGCAAGAACAGAATCGTAGTTGTAGGTTATATTTTGTTGCATATTACTCAAGCTGCTGAATTTACTGAGTGTCCGATGCGGCAACTTGACTTTATTGACAATATGAAAGAAGCATGCTGGAAAATTTATACAATGTTTATAGGAATAGAAGTTTCGAGCCCACATTGTAAAATGCCCTTGCTCTTAGATATAAAAAGGTACTCTATGCCCTTGCTTGCCGTATGCCCATTCGACGTTTGTGACTGCCAAAAATATATAAGAAACTAGGAAACATTTACAATATCTTAAAGTGTTGAGTTTTGAACTTTGTTATTTAAATGTAAAAGTTATAAAATAAATTCAACAAAATTAACATTTGTTTTGTACTTTTGAGTTTGACGTTTGGCAATTGGCAGATAGACTGATAGTGTTGCCAAACTATATAGCGATTCGTAACTAGCTAGCGATTGGTAAATAGCCGAAACTAGCCGGTGGCGCAGCTGTTTGAATAACGTTCAACTGCGATCTGATGATGATAATATAATAAATTAATATAATGATTTAGTTTATTTTACTTTTTATTTGATTGTATCATCATCATCAGCCTATAATGTCCCACTGCTGAGCACAGGCTTCCTTTCATTCATTTTATTGTATACACTTTTGAAAAACAAATGACTTTCTCTGGTGCTTTCTCTCATAGGTCGTACGTATTACCCATGGCATCTCTATGTATGGATATGAACTAAAAGCTTTCACAGTACATCGACTCAGTCGTTAGTGGTAGGCAAGTAAACCATAGATGTCGCGCTGCTTCAGATGATTTTAACGATTTATTTAAACCCTAATAAGCCAGGCTGCGGCAGCAGAGATAATTAATAGGATTTCGTGGCTGCCTAGTGCGCGGGCTCCCATACGTCGTCATATGGTCGAGTGGCTGCCGCAGCCTGGCTGCCTAGTGCGCGGCCAGGCTAATATTACGGAATAATTGAAATTAAATAAAATTTTAAAAAAATTGGTTTGTATTCGTATAATTAGTACCTTTCAAATTCGAATTAATAATAAAGACATGCACGAATTTCACTCTTTCGGAAATTGCACAACTCAGTTTCGCAGTGAGCGCACGCACACACAGCTACGCGGCTAGAATGGCTTTGGCTAGCCGGCCAGCTACCGGCTAGTGGCGGCTACTGCGGCTAGTAACCTGTGGCGGCTAGGTGGCTACCCGAGTTAAAGGGGGCCCTTCATGGCCAACGCAACTTCAACGATGTTTGACTGCGAAAAAAGAGAGACAGCATCAAAGCCGTCGGTTACAGTGGCCGGCAAACAACTTGAGCCAAAGTCGACGTAGTGGGGGTAAGTTCGCGCATGTACACTCATGCTCGGCCAATAGCGTGGACGCGTGCCGACAGAATGCCCCCGCGCACCTCTCTTTCCACCAACGACACCTTAAAATCGTCTACTGCGCACTCAAGGTCATGGCTCAAGTTGTTTGCCGGCCACTGTAACCGACGGCTTTGATGCTGTCTCTCTTTTTTCGCAGTCAAACATCGTTGAAGTTGCGTTGGCCATGAAGGGCCCCCTTTAACTCGGGTAGCCACCTAGCCGCCACAGGTTACTAGCCGCAGTAGCCGCCACTAGCCGGTAGCTGGCCGGCTAGCCAAAGCCATTCTAGCCGCGTAGCTGTGTGTGCGTGCGCTCACTGCGAAACTGAGTTGTGCAATTTCCGAAAGAGTGAAATTCGTGCATGTCTTTATTATTAATTCGAATTTGAAAGGTACTAATTATACGAATACAAACCAATTTTTTTAAAATTTTATTTAATTTCAATTATTCCGTAATATTAGCCTGGCCGCGCACTAGGCAGCCAGGCTGCGGCAGCCACTCGACCATATGACGACGTATGGGAGCCCGCGCACTAGGCAGCCACGAAATCCTATTAATTATCTCTGCTGCCGCAGCCTGGCTTATTAGGGTTTAAATAAATCGTTAAAATCATCTGAAGCAGCGCGACATCTATGGTTTACTTGCCTACCACTAACGACTGAGTCGATGTACTGTGAAAGCTTTTAGTTCATATCCATACATAGAGATGCCATGGGTAATACGTACGACCTATGAGAGAAAGCACCAGAGAAAGTCATTTGTTTTTCAAAAGTGTATACAATAAAATGAATGAAAGGAAGCCTGTGCTCAGCAGTGGGACATTATAGGCTGATGATGATGATACAATCAAATAAAAAGTAAAATAAACTAAATCATTATATTAATTTATTATATTATCATCATCAGATCGCAGTTGAACGTTATTCAAACAGCTGCGCCACCGGCTAGTTTCGGCTATTTACCAATCGCTAGCTAGTTACGAATCGCTATATAGTTTGGCAACACTATCAGTCTATCTGCCAATTGCCAAACGTCAAACTCAAAAGTACAAAACAAATGTTAATTTTGTTGAATTTATTTTATAACTTTTACATTTAAATAACAAAGTTCAAAACTCAACACTTTAAGATATTGTAAATGTTTCCTAGTTTCTTATATATTTTTGGCAGTCACAAACGTCGAATGGGCATACGGCAAGCAAGGGCATAGAGTACCTTTTTATATCTAAGAGCAAGGGCATTTTACAATGTGGGCTCGAAACTTCTATTCCTATAAACATTGTATAAATTTTCCAGCATGCTTCTTTCATATTGTCAATAAAGTCAAGTTGCCGCATCGGACACTCAGTAAATTCAGCAGCTTGAGTAATATGCAACAAAATATAACCTACAACTACGATTCTGTTCTTGCAAGAAACCTTCATGAGACGAAGCGCACGGTAAAAGAAGATAATTTAGAAAGTAATTGTAATACTTTTACGTATAGAACTCATACTTGTGGCGAGTTGAGGACAGATCATGAAGGTATGAAAGTGACCTTATGTGGATGGGTACAGTATTCCCGTCTTTCAAAATTTATACTTCTTAGAGACTCTTATGGAATCACACAATGTATCGTAAATGGTGCCAATATCAATATATCTGATATACCACTAGAAACTGTGGTAAAAATTGAAGGTACAGTTGCATTGAGGCCAAATAATATGATAAACCCTAACATGAAAACAGGTGATGTGGAAGTGGTCATAGATAATCTAAATATCCTGAATACAGTTGACAAACTTCCATTCAACTTACGAGACTATCAGAAACCTAAGGAGCAGTTGAGATTGCAACACCGTTATATAGATTTAAGATTTCCCGAAATGCAAAGTAATTTAAGACAGCGGTCTTCAATGCTACATAACATGAGAAGGTTTCTTGTTGAAAAGCATGGTTTTGTTGAGGTGGAAACACCTACATTATTTTGCAGGACACCAGGTGGAGCCAGAGAGTTTGTAGTGCCGACACATCATTCTGGACTATTTTATTCTTTAGTACAAAGTCCACAACAATTCAAACAGATGCTCATGTCTGGTGGTATTGATAGATATTTCCAAGTAGCCAGGTGTT
This sequence comes from Achlya flavicornis, assembly GCA_947623365.1. Taxonomy (NCBI): domain Eukaryota; kingdom Metazoa; phylum Arthropoda; class Insecta; order Lepidoptera; family Drepanidae; genus Achlya; species Achlya flavicornis. The sequence goes on from OX392474.1 coordinate 4,569,698, forward strand.
ACAGAGATGAGACAACAAGGCCTGACAGACAACCAGAGTTCACACAACTCGATGTAGAACTGTCTTTTACAAACCTAGATGGAGTTATAACAATGATTGAGCAACTGTTGTATGAAGCATTCTCAAAACCACTTCCGAAACCACCTTTCAAAAGAATAACATACACAGAAGCTATAGAATCTTATGGCTGTGACAAGCCTAATCCAAATAATGGATCAAAATTTATGAACATCAAGCATTTGTTTACTGATAAAGTAGATGCAAACTTTAAAGCATATGCATTACCTTATCCAAAAAAACTAGGGAAATTAACAACAAAATATAAAGACAATATACGAGAATTAACCAAAAAGCACGGCAACAAAGTTATTTTATATGAAAACTTGAGTAAAGAATTTGGCGTAGAATTGACCAATAGAATACAGGATATTATTGGACTTGAAAATTCTGCAATAATATCTTTAGGCAATAATGAAAATGTTTGTTTATGTTTAGGTGAAATCCGTGAACTTATTGCGGCACTATTGAAATCTAAAAAATTGTTGAATGAAAATGAAAATGTGGAACCACTGTGGATTGTTGATTTTCCATTATTTGTTGAAGGAGAGAATGGTTTGGAGACATGTCATCATCCTTTTACAGCTCCACATCCTGAAGACTTGCATTTACTTGATACTGATCCACTCAAAGTAAGGTCATTAGCGTATGATATTGTTATGAATGGATATGAAATTGGAGGAGGTTCTGTTAGAGTTCATAATGTAGAATTACAGGAGAAATTAATGAATATGTTGGATATTGATCCTGGGAAATTGACACATTTCTTGAATGCACTGAGAAGTGGTTGCCCGCCTCATGCTGGAATAGCATTAGGGATTGATAGATTAGTCACAGTTGCATGTAATGCAGAATCAATAAGAGAAGTCATAGCATTTCCAAAGTCTCATGATGGGAGAGACCCGCTATCTGGAGCACCCAATGTTCTAAGTGAAGAGGATAAAAAGTATTATCATATTACCCATGTTAAGTAATTATAGTTTAAGTTATTACGTAAAATGTGATATCTAATTACATATAAAAAAAAATGTTTTTAAAGTTGGTACCTACTGCACAAATAAATATCCTGGGACATAGATTTATTTTGTATGAAGTAAAAGAATAATGGCGAGATTTGTACAAAAAAATAAAGATATTTAGAGTCATTATAATTGATCCTTGGTGCCTAAGGAATAACTTGAGGCATTTAAAATATTTTTAGAACCCCATGATAAAAATGCGAAATAGAACTCGCCATATTTTAGGAAGGTGCAAAAATGCTGGGCTGGGATTTATCACATCTTCCGGCAGTAGATTAAGTAAATTATTCTATTAGTACAATATCATATTTTTACCTGCATAAGTATATGACTATGAGTATTATCATAGAGTAAATAATATACTACAATTTATCTACTCTGAGCTACTACGTACAAGTATTATTATTGTTTATGAAAAATATTGAGATTTTTAGACATGCAAACTTGCTTGTTGGCAGCAATAGATGTCGCTGTAGGTCAATTTCTGTGTCCCTTTAGCGAGTTTTTTTTTTGTAAAAAAATGAAAAAAATGAAAATGATTTTTTTTTACGTATTCAGTCATTAATTATATTTTGAGTATTAATCTCCCACCCATTTAAGTGTCATTCAAGATTATAGACATTGACATTGACAACCTTGAACAAAGTTAATTTACCTCGATCACGTTTTTTAAAACAATTGACGTGCGGATATAAAAAACAATCATGACAATAATAAACTAACAAAGAGCGAGGAAAGGCCCCATTCCAAAAATTAAGTTTATCATTTATTCACATTGTTGATTTTTCCATAGAAGTCTGAATGGAATACCTAACAATTTTCCTCATTATGTTGTTTAGTCAATAAAATACTTGTTTTAACTCGCGGTTTCGCTCTCGTGATTAGTTGGGCATATTTACCTATTTATGAAGCAAAGCAAAGCTTTAAGGCGATGATCAGTGGTAGAGACGTCGATGCCGAGACGAAGGTCCCGGGTTCGAATCCTACAATGAGCTTGAGCTTTCGGTGAGGGAAAATATAGCACGGTGGTAGGGTACTTTGTAGTAAGTAGGTACCTACTAGTATTTGGATTTTGGCTAGCTACCACGCATAAGTTGAATTTATAAGTAGGGATGCTATTCTCTCGGCTGCTATAATTTGCTACATTATCAGTTTTTTGAGTAATTAAGCATTTCATTATTAACCGACGAAAAAACGGAGGAGGTTTACAAGTCGACGCGTTTTTTTTTTTTTTTTTTTTTTATGTATGATCACGCATAACGTTTGATAATTCTTTTTTTATTGGATAGGGTATACCTCGAAGGTGGTCCCATATAAATATGGATAAAAAATACCTACACTAAGGGTGGGAAAATAGGGATCATTTATTGTTCACTCACAGATTGTACAGTGGCCGGCAAACAACTTGAGCCATGACCTTGAGTGCGCAGTAGACGATTTTAAGGTGTCGTTGGTGGAAAGAGAGGTGCGCGGGGGCATTCTGTCGGCACGCGTCCACGCTATTGGCCGAGCATGAGTGTACATGCGCGAACTTACCCCCACTACGTCGACTTTGGCTCAAGTTGTTTGCCGGCCTCTGTAATGCTGAGTTGTGAATTACATTAAAAGAAATAAAAAATTAAGCATGTAGTAATTAGTAGAGTAAAGCCACAAAAAATTATAAAATAAAAACTTTTTAACAAAAAATAAACCACCGAAAAAACTGAAAAGCAAAAAATAATTTTGAATATAACTTGAATTTTATGAGGTTTTGCAGTCGGGGACAAACAAATAACATAAGCTATTACGACAATACGACATTAAATAAAACCACGTAAAGTACTCATGTATACGATCAACTTTTACTATGGGACCGGGGGCTCTACCGCGTAACTTTGGTGTTAATCGTAACGAACACCATTAATGAATTACTTCCAATCAGGGCCCACGAATGGTCATCGTCGCGACATACCGCGTGAGAATCATTGGATGAAATAATTAATGGTGTTCGTTACGATTACCACCAAAGTTACGCGGTGTACCGCTATATATTTAACTAGCCCTAGCTTTAAATTCGAAAAAATGAATAGCGTTAGCAATATTGCTTTGCTTCCTTTTTAGACAAACATTACATTTACAAAAAAAATACATATCTACGTAGGTTATTGGTTTGTCCCCGACTGCAAAACCTTATACAATTCAACTTATATTCAAAATTATTTTTTGCTTTTCAGTTTTTTCGGTGGTTTATTTTTTTGTTAAAAAGTTTTTATTTTACACTAAGAATTACCTAGGTCACTAGGTGGGTAATTTTTAGATAGAAGATAGGTATCTTAATTACTTAGTTATAATGATTACAAGTTACGGCCATTAGCCACCCACATTACCTACCTACCTAGAGGTAATCATTTTTGTGTTAGAGTACCTGCCTAACCTAGGCACCTATCTTAATAAACTTGCATTAGTACCTACCTACCTACCTAATTATCAAAAAGTTGCCACATATCCATTTTATATACCTAACAAAAAAAACACTTAAGGAAATAAAAAAACAACTTACTATCGTATCCTTTGCAGACTACAACAAAACAAATAAAAAACACAAACAAAACGTCTCTCATGGTGCCTGATCAACGTGTTATGCTGTACAAGAGCCGGGTTCATATTATATAGGTTTCTGTTGGCTACGTCATTTCTGTTTGATGCTACTTATTAAGCACTTAGGTATTAGGGACTTTACACATGGAAATGGAATATGGCATATATACCTACTGACTCGTCATATTTTTATCACTAGAATTTTGCTCATGGTCGCAGCTGCCCCTCATGTTGAAAATGACTATTAACGCCCGAAATTAATTGAATGAGTATAAATTTCGGACGTTACTTAGGTACTACTCAGGGCTGACTTATGCCATGCCGGGGCCCTTGGGCACACAAGAATTTGGGGCCCCGTTGGAAAGTAAACAGAAATTAATTTTCTGCTATGATTTATATTTTTATTCTGGTAAAATTAAAAACAAATCTAGCGTCCTAATAATGCTCTGCGGGTCCAATACAATAACGCTTTTAGGATGCTTTTGCAGCTTCCCCGATTCTGCAGTGCCTCAGCTATGTTTGCTGAGGCCCACACCGATGCATTTTCAGCAATTATACGTAAAAAAATGAAATCGCTGCTGCAGAGAGTACGGGGGAGCGGCAACAGTCTCCTCAAAGCTATATCTGAGAGATGTGAAGGCGACTATCTCAATCATTGGCTGGAGCATACAAAATCTAAATTTGTTATTTTATACTAACCCTTAATTATAAGTACTTGTACTAACAAAAATGGATTCAGTTGTCCGAATAAATATATTTTATTATTATTATTAATAACATTTTAATTTAGAAAATCGAAGGTAATTCTTACTATCTACCTAAAATAGAAAAAAAACATTGTGCAGTGGAAGCGAATATATAGGTATATCGGCATTTCGGGCCCTCTGCGAGTGTGGGCGCCCTGGGTCCGGGCCCCGTGTGCCCTTATGCTTATGGTAAAGGTGGAACTGGTACTACTACTACTAGGTACTTCACCTAACCCAATACAACTGTATCCCAAGGTAAAAGTATAGCTTTAGCTAGAGCAAAATTGAGATACCTTACCTACCGTAAGGCATGCCAAGGTAGGGAGGTAAGGTACCTAAGTACTTGAATTGTATTTCGGGAAACAGCATCGTATATTCTTGGTTCATGTAAATAGTCCCTTACATAAGTCAAGTTAACCGGTTAATATTTATCTTTATCGATACACATTTAACTGAACGTCTTTATCAATTCTTGAAATGCAGTTTATTTAACAAGGGCGAAACCAGCTTATAATTATAAACACCTTAGATTAAACTAAAAGGGGACGATATAGGTAAGATTCCCAGCAGCAGTGCGTATGATGGCAGAACTAGGTATCACTAGATAAATAGATGAAGGTGTCTCTAGCTGAAGCACTATTACATACCTACATCTCTATGATGCAAAATCAAATTGTAATTTATTCAGTTTAGGCCCTGGTAAGGCACTTATGAACGTAAAATTGGTACATACAGTTGAATTTACCACCGGTTCGGAATACACTGAGAAGACTCCGGCAAGAAACTCAGCAAGACTTTTTTTTGTGGAAGACATAGGTACATACCGTACGTAGACGTACATAACTAAGTTGCAATAAGTAGCTGTCGTCTGTAAAAAAACATACGCATTGAACGTAGATCCTCCTTCTTTTTTTGAAGTCGGTTAATGACGTACACACGGCTACGCATCAAGCTATAAATTTCCAGTATAAGCTGATCTCTCATGGTATAGGATTTCCATAGAATGAGACCATGTGTACCATCGGGAGATGTAACTTCGGGCTAGCTAGATGGCAGGATCTGTATCTTAATAACTCAGAACATTTATTGTCGTATATTTGGATCCACCTGTACCTACTGTAGGTATAGTGGGGGAATTGATGTATGGCACATACTTCGTACCTACTTAATTAGCGGGTATGGTAAATAAAGACACAATTTAAAATAATTTTAATTGGTTTATTAATTATTTATAGACGAACACAAAAATGTTAAGGTGGGTCTACGCTCCGCGAACCAAGCAAGAGCCGAGCCGCTGTTCACAAGCGATGTCAAGTATGGACTTTCAACGAGCCTACAAAACGCGCGATGCGATTCCCTGTGTTAGTCAAAAAACCGCAAATTGGCGGAGCGTAGTCGAACGCGAGCCGAACGCTCGTTCGAGGCGCCCGACGCCGTCTACGCTACGCGAATTCGTGTTCCGCATGTGCTCGGTTCGCGTAGCATACACCCACCTTTAGGTATTCAAGTGTTATTCACTTATCGAATATGAACTACAAACCAGATAAAAAAACAAGTTAAGTAAAAGTTTAACACACGTCAAATAACATGAATGTAATCATTGTAAAATAACCATCATATTAGGATTATTGACATGTAGATAACTTGTAGATTACGAAATATGAACAAAATTAGTTAATGCCCAGAGTGCTTTGCGGTGCTGCTTTCCGGCATATAATAACACCAAAGTTTCATCGCAATTGGACGACTGGTATGGTACCTATACCTACTATAGGAACGCGTAACAAACCAACATTTAATTTTACACTAGCTGACCCGAAAGACATTGTTCTATCAGGAATCCTAAGGAAAAAGGCACATGCAGTTTTTCCCAAATTTTCAAATATCCGGGCAATTCTATTTTTTTTTCCGTAAAAACTTTATCCGGACTATAACAAATTCATGCCAAATCGGTCAGCCGTTCTCAAGTGATGCGCATGAACCCCCTTACATGTATTATATACTTATGTAGTACTATTAAATATTCTGTGCCCTTACTCATAAAGTGCTATTTAACTTAATATACTATTTAAATGGTCACGTAAATAATGTCACATTATTTGACAATGACAATAGAGTGACGTTATTTACGTGACCCTTTAAACAGTATATTAGTTAAATAACGTTTTATCAGTAAGGGGGTTAATTTATATTTGTATATATACTATTGATATATAGATAATATTCAACTTCCTATAGGTTAACATTTTACTTTGTAGGTACCATATACCGTAGATGGTCATTGTTTTGGACAATCAGCAGATCCGGCCATTTCAAGGCAATCACACACCGGCCCACAAGGTTGTGTCTCATTTCTTCTGAAGTATCCTGGCATGCAGGCACATCCTGGTTCACATACAGCTTCTATCTCCAGACATTTCCTTTTTGAAGTGATGGAAACACACAGATCAGATGGACAGGTCTTTTTGCAGTCTGTGTACTGTTCATATGGTCCGGTACAGGTATTATTGGCTGTAATTTGTGAAACGAAAATTAATTTTTTGCATTTTAAATGCACGTAGATGGTCATGCAAATGATAGTGTTGGTTATTTAATTGCTTTTTCTGGGTGAATTAGTTTTAAAACATGCGTTAGTAGGTACTTACCTACCTAGTTAGATGGGTACAATTGGGTACTTTCCAGGATAAAAAAATATATAATTCTATTAGTCCGTCAGTTAGATTAGTATTTATATACTCTGAGGTTAGATTATCAAAAAATATTAGACACGTATTTTTTTTTCGACCATCAAACAAAAAATTATGAAAAGTTAAAGTTCCGCGTGACGTCACATTTCTATATTTTTTTAATGAAATGTGACGTCATGCGGAACGTGTCCACTAAATATCAGTTTTTAGGAAAGTAGCCAATTGACATTTGGGGTAGAATATTATGTTTGTGGGCTTCTTATATCGTAACAACTGTATACCTAGATCTTATTTTATATAAATTTTAAATTAATTATTTAGCATTGCAAATGTTTGTAACATGAGAAGTCAGATTCAAAGGCACACTTAATGTGAATTCTACCAAACTAGGTTTGAAAGACCAAATAGACAGTTGGGACTATTTGGGATTAACGTACAACCTACCTAAATGATTCAGAAATTAATCATGAAAACTCTATAGATACTCACTCTCAGTAGTAGTTTTACATTGTTCCTCTGGTACACAAGTGCCGTTATTGTCACGGTAATAGTTTTTCAGACACACACATCCTTTTTGACAAGGTTCTTCAGTTGTATTACCAATTTTCGAAGGTTTTGGACGGTCCACTTCCGAGCAGTTAAGTGGTCGGTTAATTTTGTTGATGCATTCAGAGTATTCTTCGTTGTTTGGGCAAATACCAGCTGAAAAATTAAAAACTAAATTAGAATTTATAAAAATGTATTACTCATAGGAAAGCCGCGCATCTGACTAGCAGCGCCCAAATGATAGATAGATAGATAATACTTTATTGTTACACCAAAAAAAAAACAAGCATATCTTAAAAATAATAGTCAAAGTGAAATGGGCGGCCTTATCACTAAAAGTGATCTCTGATGATTGAACTCCTCTGATTCAAAGTTGAAGCAGATATGATAATAAATTGATGATCCAACGCGCTCATAGAATGAAAGCAATCGTGGCACCATCAATGTATTAAAACCATTTTTAATACATTGATGGTGCCACTATCGATTTCAAAAACACTACACAATCGCCCATTTCTCTACCAAAAGGAAGGAAATTAAAATTATCGTACGTTGTAAAGGACGAAGAAGTTCTCCTAGAACATAACCTAATGCAAAAAGTTTGTCAGTCTTCCGTATCGATAATCCTATTTCGTTTATTATCCTAAAACTGGATTCGACTTTAACAAGCTTTTATTTGATAGAAATCAAAGATAGTGATACTTACGACATTCTCCATAGGGTACACAAATACCATCACGCCTATAATGTTCCTTGATGCATCTACATTTTGGGTTGCAATGCAAGACTATGCCTATTCTAAATGGACACCGACCATGTAGTTTAGCTTGACTGCAGTCTTCAGTGGGACAGAGTGCCGGACACGGGTTGTACTCTTCGTTTGGACGAGAACTGCAGCTGAAGGGCGCTGTAGATAAAAATTTATTAGTATTAGTGGTCAAAATTCGACCGTAATTCATTAAAAAAACTAGTTACGAATATTTTTTATTTACTTTATCTATGCCAAATATCACAAACCTCCGTGCGCGCAATATGCATAAAAAGGAGTTAACAAAGATTGATCTTCACATATTAATATAGCTTTCATAATTTTCTAATGATAGCGTGCTTTGCAAAGCCTATTTTTCTATTTTATTTATTACATACATACATACATACAAATACATTAATGGATAGAAATGGAAGGCAAATTAAAAGTTTTCACAGATATTAAACCATTAACTATCTCATACACTTTAGACTCATAGATTTCGGCCCAGCACAATCCCTTCTATAGTGATTTATCAAGTAACACAAAACCTATCTGAAAAATTTCAAGTTGCTCCCAAGTAAGTACTTACGGCATTGTCTGGTCGGTATACATGTTCCATTATCAGCGCGTTTTAAGTTGAACCTACACTTGCAAGCCGGTGGTGGACAGGGATTTGGTGTAATGCAGTTTTTTCCATCAGATTCACTCTTAGGACAATAATCAGATGAACAATCAGATGGACAGTTGTCTACCACTTCATTAGCACCACAAATAGCTGTAAATATTTTTTTAAATTTATGAATAAATTACATGTATGATATCTAAGGCATTTAAAGTGAGCTTAAAATGTCAGTGACTCAGTCTCGTCCACACAATTTGCAACTACTTTATTAAAAGCTACTTTGTACTTACGTTTAGGCTTTTCACATTGGTCTTCTGGGACGCATGTACCATTATCAGCTCGCAAATATTTATCTTGACATACGCATCCTTTTTCACAAGGCCCGTCCTTTTTATCCGTACAATTTTTGTCATCGATTTTTTGAGTACAGTTTAAACGTGTGCAGGTTGCATTGATGCAGTCAGAGAATACTTCGTTTGGAGGGCATACTCCCGCTGGAAAGCATATGAAGAATTGATTGATAATATAAGAAACCAATAAAATTTGTTTGGCATTTAATAAAATTGCGGGATAAATAAAAATATTCTTATACAATGGTGATTAATGGACGATGATAAAATCGGGCCATTGTTGAATTCTGAATTAGGTTCCTTTTTTCTTATTGATATTATGCAGCCGATGAAGCTTGGAGTAGAAATATCATGGGCTTAAATCATAAATCAAGACAAAATTTTCGGTAATGAAAAAATAGTGAGTAAACCATAAACATAGTAAACCAGTGGAAAGAACGATAGCAAGATTTAAAGTCAAAGTCAAACCAATTTATTCAAAATAGGCCCTATTAGCACTTGTGAAGGTCAAAGCTACTGAAGTTACCACCAGTTTGGAAGTCGACCTTCAACTGAGAAGAGTAGGCAATAAACTCATAGTAACGATTCTTAGTAGTATATCAGCTCGACTTGCTCATTAGTAGGTATCTTGCTACTGCTGCACTTGAGTTCCAGATACTTTCTACTTTCTAGGGCCTTTGTGTTTACCACTTTTGGCCACATCATCGATGATGAGATTGAGGTCAAACAAGCCTAGTAAAAAAAGCAATTAAGTAAGTAAGTTTTGTATACAACTATACGTACGACATTCTCCATATGGGACGCAAACACCATCTTTTTTCCAGTAGTTTTTGATACACCGACACTGAGGTGTACACGGCAAAATTATGCCAATACGTCCTAACAGAGGACATTTACCGTCCGGTGAAGCTTGGCTGCAGTCATCAGTTGGGCAAAGTGGCGGGCAGGAGTTAAACTCTTCATTTGGACGAGCATCGCAGTTGAATGAAGCTGGAGAATAATATGCAGGATTAAAACAGAAACTGTGAGAAGTGACGCAACGTGAGAAATATGAATTCGCACAACTATGTAGATTTTTTTTGCCTACAACGTAAGCAAATAATTTTTTTTCTTTTTTTTTTCCTGTACATAAGGTACTTAACATCATGAGATAAGCAGTGAGGTACAAAGCATATAAAGTAAGTGTTAAATTTAAACATTTCTTACGACATTGTGTAGAAGGTATACAAGTTCCGTTGTATTTGTACGTAGTATTTATATACTCTGAGGTTGTATCTTATATATTCTGAGCCCTTACAATAAAACCCTTAATGCCAAAAAGGTACATAAATAAAAATTTAATACCAACACGAGTAAACGAATATTTTAACCATACAATTGAAAAGATAATTAAATTCCTCAAATTCTTTGTAAGAGCAGTCAGTCCGCCATACGTTTCATACAAAAGCTCTGTACTGATGATGGCGTTGTTAAACATTTTTCGTTAGATGTTTTAAACAATTAACAATCTCTAGAATCTTTTTCACAAGAAGTATACACCTGAAACAAGTTTTATGTTATGCGAAATCATGAATGATGGCCTAGCGAAGCGGCCGCGAGTGATCAGCGGAATTTACCGACTGATAACCGACGGCTCTGATGGTGTCTCTCTTTTATCGCAGTCAAACATTATGTTGGATGAAAGTACAAGCTTTTAGGTTATGCTTGCGTTGGATTTGCGTTGGCCATGAAGGGCCCCCTTAAGACCCCATCTTTTCGTAGTGCTTTATATAAATGATGCTTATATCAAACGGAAAAAATTGTAGAAGGTACTTACGACATTGTCTAGTAGGTATACACGTTCCGTTGGGAGCTCGTCTATAGTTGAACCGGCACTTGCAGGTCGGCGGCGGACACACTTCCGGAGTCGGGCAGGACTGGTCCTGGTCTTCGCTTGTAGGACAGTAGTCCGATGGACAGTCTGCCGTACAGTTGGCGACCACTTCATTGTCTCCACATTCAACTGCAATGAATAATTATATCATCGTCATAATTATATAAGCAGCGCATCTTTATTAGAAAAAATCCTGCTATGAAACTTTAATAACAGTAAATATATAGGCAATTTTAGGTATTGAAAGAACACCATGTTATTTGTACCTAACGTCTCAATATATGATCTGGTGATGTCTTAATATTGATTAATAATAAATAATTGATGTATGTAAAAGAAAAATCAAGTGGGAATTAAAATTGAATCGTCTATTCATTTTTATGGACATAATTATAAAAGATACTTAAGAAAATTTACGAAAATCAAGGTTATATTCCCGACACTACGCGGACTCAAAATATGAAAAAATTAATGATTAGGGAATATAGGGCTTCAATCATAGTATAAAGGAAAATCTTTACGTTTTTACTGAAAGCGGATTGGTACAGAACCCTCTCTACGCGAGTTCAGCTTGCACTAGACCGGTTTCTCTCAGTTTTAATGATATCGCATTGACTTGAAGCGCTGGTGGTGTAGCATGATTAGCCGTTCTTAATCGATCGGCAAAGTTAAGCTACGTCCGTCGTGGTCGGTACCTGGATGGGTGACCGTCTAGTAGTATTTCATATCGAGCGTTTCCATGCTTCGGAAGGCACGTTAAGCCGTTGGTCCCGGTTATCACTCAATTGTGATAGTCGTTAAGCTAGTTGGATGCCTCCTAGGCGGCTTGTAAAATTCCAATAGTAGGTTGAACACTAGCCTACCTCCACCAATTCGCAGTAGGCACGCGTCGTGGTGTATCTGCCCATTCCCTTTCACCCTCATTTGTGAAAGGAGGCCTGTGGGACATTATAGGTTGATGATGATGAGCTATTTGACTTACGTTTTGTTGTAGTTGTGCACTGGTCTTCAGGCACACAAGTGCCATTTTCATTTCTTAAGTAGTTTCCCTTACACACGCATCCCTTATCGCACGATCCCTCACTTACAGAAGGACAAGGCACAGGTTCACCTTTCTGGGAACAGTTTAAGGCCCGACATAACGCAATGGTACATTCGGAATACTCTTCATTGATAGGGCAAATATGTCCTGAAAAAGAACCATAACATTGTATTTTTATTATTGTTGTAGGGTACATTTAACATGAAACTTACGACATTCTCCATAAGGTACACAAATTCCGACTTGCCTAAAATGGTTTTCAATGCACTGACATTTTGGTGTGCACGGCAACAAGCCTTGTAAGCCTTTACCACCATGGTAAGGCGTAAGGTAATCCTTACGGACACATCATTACTGTGTTCGGTGAAACTAATGGGTAAAATAAAATCAAGTCGGACCTATCTAATTGAAAATAACGTAAAAAGAATTGACTACTTACCTTGAGGTATTGGACACAGGTCTTGTGGTATGCAGGAGCCATTTTCAGAACGTAGAAAATTTTCTTTGCAGACGCAATCTGTTATACACTTGGACACCGCGGGGCACGCAACGGGCATCCCCTTTTGGGTGCAGTATTGGTCACGGCATATCGCATTAGCACACTCATCAATTTCTTCGTTAGGCGGACAAGTTGCTGTAATTACAGAAAGATTGATTTGTATTGTACAAATAACTTTTATCATAGTTTCGATTATTGTTACGTAAGCCCTTACTGGTGTGTTCCGGCTCCGGCAGCAACCAAGCCACTTTTAGGCTCTTGGTACGTTCATAAGGTAATACAAATGAATAAAACTAAGAGTGACATACTTACTTATATATAACGCAAAAACAATTTAATACTTACGTTGAGACTTTGGGCACTGGTCCTGTGGTACGCAGGAGCCATTTTCAGAACGTAGAAAATTTTCTTTGCAGACGCAATCTTTTATACACTCAGATACCGCGGGACATGCAACGGACAGTCCCTTTTGGGTGCAGTTTTGGGCACGGCATATAGCATTAGCACATTCATCAATTTCTTCATTAGGTGGACAGGATTCTGTAATTAAATCGTTTTATGTCAAGTGATGATTTTGCGGTTTACCTGTGTGTGAGTGTGCCTCCCCCTTCAACATTCTTAATTCTTAACTCTCAATATTTACAAAATTATAACTCTAACCCACGCGCAGAAGCCGATGACTACCCATTCCACTTCCGCCGACCGTGTCCCGCGCTTACCTGGTCAGTATCAGAGATGGCGATGCGGGACGCTGTGATCATCGGCAACCCTTCTGCGCACTGCGCGCGGTATACCTATATAGTTGCGATTTTTGTAACGTTAGCCTACTTGAAAAAAAAAGCTGCATCTTTTAAGTAGTACCTGACTACACGGTCATACCCAATAAATCAAACCTAAACTTACGTTTTGTACTTTCACACTGATCTAGCGGTACACATGTGCCATTGTAACCTCGGAAATATTTCTTCTGACAAACGCAACCTTTCTTGCAGGGCTCTCTGCGCCTTGGGATACAGAAGTCCTTCTGACTAGCTTGGAAGCAGTCTAGCGATCGACGTAGGCCATTTATACAGTCGGAATATATTTCATTTGTTGGGCAAACTCCGGCTGAAAAAATAAGTTTATCAACGTCAGAATTTGGGGTAAAAGATTACAGAAAATTATATCAATCATATTGATTTCGTTTTTTTTAATTAAACTCCATCAGAAAGTACCTACGTATATTCCTAATTTTCGAAATTGGTAATTATTTAATATTCTAAATAATTACCAATTTCGAAAATACTCACACACGATGACTTAGATGATAGGCATGACTTGGGGTGGAAATGAATTGTTGCCTTGAACTCTTCTATCCGCTTCTCATGGATTGACAGTCTATATACTTACGACATTCTTCATAAGGTACGCATATTCCATCCAGTCTCCAATAGTTCTTTTTGCACCGACATTTTGGTTTACACTCTAATACAATTCCTATTCGTCCTAGCAATGGGCACCGACCAGTCGGCGAAGCTTGACTACAGTCATCACTTGGGCAGTATGGTGGGCATGGGTCAAACTCTTCGTTTGGACGAGCGCTGCAGTCGAAGGGAGCTGTAGGAGAAATTTCATTAGCAGAGAGTGCTTACTAGAATATTACAGCTGAAGCCGGTCTTGCAACGAAGAACTGTCTAGCAGCAGCATTCTAATGTTAATAATTTAAGAGTTTTGTAACAAATATCAAGTAAAACTCCTGATTAATTCTTGTAACACTTACGGCAGTCCCTAGTAGGAATACAAGTCTCATTGCTAGTGCGTCGATAGTTGAATCTGCACTTGCAGGCTGGTTCTGGACAGGGGTCAGGGTTGGGGCACGAAGACTGTGACTCGTTTTCACTCTTGGGACAATAATTCGATGGACAATCAGCGGGACATTCATCAACCACTTCACTGTCTTCACATACTAGTTCATCTGTGAAATATAAATAGAATATGATAACCTTCGTGATATTATAGTTTGTTATGTAATAGTGTTGCTATTTTTTCATGTGGTACAGTTACCTTCGCCATGTAAATTCATATTTTCCGTGAATTCTTATAACATGTTATATTTTTTTACTGGTCCAGGAAAGTATAAATTAATTAAGTATGGGACTGGTAATTTTGCAAGAACCCAATACATTAAAAAATAAGTAAGTAAGTACAGAGTTAATTACCTACTTAGAGTGCTTATTTGTTATGTTTATGTTTACACAATTGATATATATTATACCTACCATGATTAAATGTAAAGTGAAATAAAAGTACCTAACTATAATTTTCGTTATTTTGGAATAATAAATTACCATTGAAATGTATGGTTATTATATTTTCGATAATGAATTACCATCGACAAACAATGTGTTTAATGTTGCTTCAGTTGTATAAATATTGTCCTTTTTATGACGCTTCGCGCATGGTTTTTGTCTAGAGAAAAACATAAATCAACTATAAAATTGGTAATATAAAATAGTCAGTAATTTTTTAGGCCGGCGACATATTATAAGAAATTTTCTATCATAAAATTTCGGCGCCCGCCTGAAGGCACCTTGCTCATACATTTTGTTCTAGACCCCGCATACTTATAAGAATTCTGACGTTTCGGACGTCCGCTCCTGATGAGTCCGGATGCAAACGATCGGACGTCAGAATTTTTTCTAATCAGAATGTCGGAGGGCGCGCTTTCCATACATTTTGTACTAGACCCCGCACATTATCCGAAATTCGCATCAGTTGTCGAGTGGACGCCGTGTGGTATGCACGCCTTCACTCTGTACGGCGAGACAAGATTATGATTTTTACATGATATCTTCACAAGGAAGAGCACGTCCTCTTTTTTTTTCGCTTGTCTTTTAAGCACAATCTAGCAGACATTCGATAGAAATAGAAAATATTAAAAAATAAATAATTAATTTTATTATATTTAAATTATTTATTACATTACTAGTTGCGCCCTGCGGTTTCACCCGCGAACCCAAGGAATATCCTAACCTAACCTACCCTACCATGAGCTACCCTACCTTTAAGTTTTCTTAAATTTTCTAAGTTTCTGCGCAATTTTCTTATTTTTTTTAATGTAAGCCCTTCTACGAGGTATTAGAAAATATTTAAAAAATAAATAATAATTGTGCGGAGTGGTTCCGGCGTGCGTCAGAAATTTTCTAACATAAAATATCTTATTATATACGGCAGGCCTTATTCACATTCCAACATATCGTCTTATATCTTTGTAATAAAATTAACACGATAATATTGATGAATTTTTGATGTTAATATTTTATATGGACAGCTGTAGGTATGTATGAAGGCTGGATCCGCCATTGCTTATGTAAGTAAGTATGAGATCACTGATTGGTATGTTTCCCGGAAAAAAAAAAACTAATTACTCCGTCAGTTAGATTATCAAAAAATATTGGACAAATATTTTTTGCTTTACCAATTGATTAACAAATGACGAAGATAAAGCGCGATTAAGTTCGGAAGTGGGGGCTCGTGCGTGACGTCACTTGTTACTAAAAAGTGTACCACACCGTGACGTCACGCGGGACTTCAACAAAATATATCCTCGTTTTCTTATGTTTAATTGACAAAAGAAAAAATTCGTGTCTAATATTTTTAGATAATGTAAATGACGGACTAAATAGTTTTTTTCAGGACACTAGCCCATTATATACAGATAATCAAATCATTATTTATTTATATTATGAGCAGTTTTGAAATGATGTTTTCTTCTCTGAAATTTCGACAGAGTTTATTCGAGTTTTATATTTTTTGCACATTTGTAACCTACCCGGCTGGTAGTAAGGGGCTACGGAACCGATGAAAACCCTTGAAAGTAGATTTGTCTGCGCTGGTTCTTAGATATGTTTTATCAAAATCGATTGAGCCGCTTGCGTCTTGAAGATCATCAGCTTTTTCCAGTTGATGAATGAAAGGATGTGAGTAACTTCCACTTGTGTTTGTCTGGGGCACCGTAGCTCTTAAAATGGGTGAACCGATTTTGATGCGGCTTTTTTATTTGAAAGCAGATTTTCTTGTGCTGGTTTTTAGATATGTTTTATCAAAATCGCTTCAGCCGTTTTAAGATCATCAACTCTTTCTAGTTGATTTTATATACCTACATAGCGGCCACCCACCACACGACGACACTTGATTAAATACTTACTTATTTAATAGGCAATTTTATTTACAACAAATATGTACAAATTACAATCTAAATGTTAAAAAAACCATAGATATTATTTTTAACTTTTATACTTAGCTTCTTTGTTGTGTTGGGTTTTTTTTTGTAACTTTCGTGTATCAACCTTAACTTACATTGTTCTTAGCATAATTAATCTAAGAACAAATACGACGTAATTATGTCGTATTTGTAATGAAACACTTCCACGAAAAACATATTTTATTCGATAACTTACTTTTGTCAGTGGTATCTTCATCGGTAAAAGTTGAGTCGTTTCTGTCACTTACGTCATCACCAGAATCTTCATTTACTTCATAATTTGAATTATTAATTGAACCTTCACTTGAATCTGCATTTACTTCATAATTGGAATAATCAGTTGATACATCATTTGAACCTTCATTTGAACCTTCATTTGAATCTGCCTTTGAATCCTCACTTGACTCATCATTTGAATCTTCACCTATATCTTTATTTGAACCGCCATTTATAACTTCATTTGGATCGTCACTTATTACTTTAACTTTTTCATTTGGATCGTTATTTATAACTTTGATACCTTCATTTGGACCATCATAGTCTTTTGTAACTTCTACTTCTTCATTTGGACCGTTATAGTCTTTTATAACTTCAATATCTTCATTTGGACTGTCATAGTCTTTTATAACTTCAACATTACCATTTGACTCATAATTAGTGGATATATCAGACCACTCATTTGTTGAGGAGTCGATGTTCGATGAGCTGGCTCTTGAGAAGACGTAGGAACGTTCTGGAAATGTTTGTTATTTTATTCCTGTCAATGATTTTGTGATATTTATATGAAATATAAATGTTATTTAATGAATCTAAGCTTGTTTTGAAAAGAGTAGGTAATTGCTGAGTTTAATGCCGGTTCAAATAAGCAAAGAGAACCTTCCGAACCGGTACTGGAGTCAGACTATTCATAATGTGCCTGTGGACCTGCACTTTAATTCATTTTAATAAATAATTTAGAATTTTATGAAATTTGAATTGGAGACTGATTATCATTCATACAAAGAGGTGACCAGGAATCTGGGTTATGTAATAAATTTTAAGCAGGATTCGGATCGGTTATAAATAGTTTAAATTTCTTATGGTGCGTCTACGGTACGCGAACCGAGCACCAACCGAGTTGCTCTTCGTTCACTCGCGATGTCAAGTGTGGACGGACAATACCTGCGATGCGAATCCGGTATTGTGCAGTCAAGTGCGAGCCGAACACTCGTTCGAGGCTCGCAAGACGGCTAGCGTGGACGATGCTACGCGAATTCGTGCTCCCCGTTTGCTTGGCTCGTGCCCGGTTAGCGTAGCGTGGACAGATCAACAGAATAAATAATAGTGACACATATTTTATTGAGATACTAGTCTACGAGCACAGCGTTTTTTCTTTTTTTATACCGCTAAGTCGGTAAACAAGCATACGGCCCGCCTGATGGTAAGCGGTCACCGTAGCCATATAGCTTGCAACACAAGAAGCATCGGTCACGTTACCGACCTTTCCCCCCTCCCCTATGAGCTCTGGCGACCTTACTCACGCGCAGGAACACAACTTTACACAACACAAAGTTATTTGACTGCGGTATTCTGTAAGGAGGAGGTACTTCCCCAGTCAAACTGCTCTTTGAGTGAATAAACGCTTTGCTCTACCTCTCTCTGACTGATAACAAAAGTGAATAATTTGTGATTGTCTGCATCGTCGTAATATAATGGTTTTTTGAAAAAAAAAAACCCTATACTAGATAAAACTAATAGTTGTACGTAGTATTTATCTACTCTGAGCTAATAGGTAGTTTATATCGATAGATAATTCATTCTATAATTAATCCAAAACTGCGGAGTAAAGATGACTAAAAACCCGACATGAGCTGTAGAGGTCCCAAGTGCCCTGCCGGAATAAGGTAGGCGATACTATTTAAACTCTAGGCTGGTATCCAGTCAGGTGGTTTTAAATAAATTGTACTCTTTTCAATTATACAGTTGATGCACTCCTGTAGCATCGACCTCTTTTTAACCGACTTCAAAAAAAGGAGGAGGTTCTCAAATCGGTTGTATGTTTTTTTTTTTTTTTTTTTTTTTTATGTTTGTTACCTCATATCTCCGTCATTTATGAACCGATTTGGAAAATTCTTTTTTTGTCTGGAAGGATACACTTCCCGTTTGGTCCCATTGTCATTAGATCAGGATTTGATTACTTCTTAGTGTACTTTGAAGTCGGTTTAAGTTTTTTGTAAAACAGTCCAATTATTTGTCAAACAGTCTGTAGAGTACTTAAATATAGTTTTTTTTTTATATACGACCAAGTCGGCAAGCAAGCTTACGGCCCGACTGATGGTAAGCGGTTACCGTAGCCATATGGACGCTTGCAATACCCCTAGCATCGCTCACGCGTTACCGACTTTTCCCCCCTCCCCTATGAGCTCTGGCAACCTTACTCACGTGCAGGAACACAACTTTACACAACATAAAGATATTTGGCTGTGGTATTCTGTTAGGTGGAGGTACTTCCCCAGTCGAGCTGCTCTTTGAGCGAATAAACGCTATGCTCTACCTGTCCTTTTCTATTTCATAGAAAATATTGGGGATGGAGATAGCCAGAGATATGTTGGAGATAGTGCATTGGGATACCTATCTCACCGATTGTATAGTGAGTCGCGTGAGTAATATTATAGCGCGAATCTTCTCTTTTCCTCACGGTAACTTACATCGTAGCATCCCTTTCTTTGTTCTTCACAAGAGTGAAGAGGCAGTATGAAGGAGTGGGTGAGTCGTAAAAAAAAAATCTATTTAGTCCGTCATATACATACATTATCAAAAAATATTAGACATGTTTTTTTCTTTTGTCATTTAAAGAAGAAAATACGAGGATATGTTTGTTGAAGTTTCGCGTGACGTCACGGTGTGGTACACTTTTTAGTAACAAGTGACGTCACGAGCCCTCACTCCAGAACTTAGTCGCGCTTTATCTTCGTCAATTGTTAATGATTTGATAAAGCAAAAAATAAGTGACCAATATTTTTTGATAATCTAACTGACGGACTAATTAGACAGTTTTTTTTACCCAGGAAACATCCCTATTATATTTTGTACGTGTCAGCGGCGCTATTATTCACTTTGTTGCAATCAGTTCCAATAGAAAACGATACTTTTTACGCATATATACCTAAACAGTGCTTCATTGCAAATGGTACCATTTTCGACATTCTATCGTATAAGATGTTGTTTCAAATTGAAACTGATAACAACATAGTTCATCATCATCAGCCTATAATGTCCCACTGCTGAGAACAGGCCTCCTTTCACAAAATGAGGGTGAAAGGGACTGGGCGATACTCCACCGCACGCGTGCCCACTGCGGATTGGTGGAGGTAGGCTAGTGGTCAACCTACTGTTGGAACTTTTCAAGCTGCCTAGGAGGCATCCAACTAGCTTTACGTGTCTTCCGAAGCACGGAAACGCTCGATTTGAAATACCACTAGGCGCTTACCCATCCAGGTACCGACCACGACAGACGTAGCTTAACTTTGACAATCGATTAAGAACGGCTAATCATACTACGCCACGAGCGCTTCAACATAGTTACGTACTCGTAATTCTCGTAGGTACTTAATTCGTGAATTATTATAAATCTATAAGAGATTTATAATAATTCACATGAATAATAAAACCCAAATGGTTAGCCAGTTTGAAGTTTTATTGGTTTGTTTGTACTATTAATTGCAGATGCACCTAATGATTGTATGGAATAAGGGAAATCCAAGGCACTTACGTGAACATGACACCAGTAACACAAAATTTGCCGCAGCTAAAAGGTAAAATAACTGCGCCATACCGCGCTTTCAAACAAACTGGTGTTTTCTATAGGAATTAACTTATTTTATATAGTAATTTATTATGTAGTTAGCTATATAATATGTTCACTTATTTATACAAGTGTGGCAAGTGTGGTGAATAAAAATGTATAGTTTTTGTTAAGTGATAGTTCGTTTGCATTGGCGAATACGTCTTTCGTTTTTAACTACACTTCGACTTCGACACGTCTGCTGGGGTACCCCAGGGTGGCGTTTTATCTCCTCTTCTATTTGCCATTTTCATTAATTCTGTATCAGCTCACATAACTTCTCCCCACTTGTATGCTGACGATCTCCAAATTTATTGCCATGCCCCTCTTCACAATCTTGCTCGTGCCATTGAAACAACTAATTCTAACCTTTCTCGTATAGCCGAATGGAGTAATGCATATGTTCTTAAAATTAATCCTGCGAAAACTCAGGTTATAATTCTTGGCAGTGCCCGACGGATTTCAAAAGTTTACTGGTCTGATCTGCCTAAAGTCCAGTTTTGTGGTGCCACTGTTCCTTATAGTGATAATGTTAAAAACTTGGGTATAATCATGGACCAATGTCTCACATGGGGTCCTCAGATGGCGGCAGTCAGTCGCAAGTTATTTGCGTCAGCCGGCATGTTTCTATTGCCTGGTATATTCATATGTATCGTAGTATAATATATGGTTTGTATTTATTTGTACAGTATCTATTATATTCATTTATATATATTTATATGTGTACATTATTTTTATACGTATTTAATATATATTTTAACTATGTACTTATTTTATTTATTGATTTTACTTTTTTTTATTTCTTTCACATAAAATGACACCACCGTCTTTTTTAGTATATTGATTCCTCTCCATCCAAAGGTAGTCTGGAAGAGATCGCTTCTTAGCGATAAGACCGCTTATTGTACAGTAATTAATTTTTAAGTACTTTTGTTATCTATGTTGTTTTTGTTTTTTTGGTGTACAATAAAGAGTTATCTATCTATCTATCTATCTACACTGTATAATGCCCTGTAAGGTGAAGTTTAATAGGTAAGGATGAGGCTATTATGTACCTACCACATAAGAATATATTGTGTTATTAGAAAATCAATCTTCTATCATAGATTCAAGATTCAAATTTAAGCTGTACCTACGGATGCGATGAAAGGCAAATAGAATATATATTTTACCTAGGAAATATATCAGATTTCTCCGGATCGCGAGGTGATATAGACACATTGTCATTAGCTACCAAAACTGACGATCATTGTTGAAGATCAAAAATCTCATGCCGCGCGGTTAAAACTACTATGATACCCGTGCGAAGTCGGGGCGGGTTGCTAGATATAAAATAAATATAAAAAATTAACCCCTATTTCTCCTGGTCACGCTATAACTGGAAAACGGCTTTACTGATATCATTCATCTTTTTTTTAAATGTTTTCTTATACTTCGTTGAAGATTCTTAAATTAAAAAAAAATTAAGAGAGTTAATAATTAGAAAGTTTTACATAACTTAACGGTACGATAGGGCAGGGTAGGGTAGGGTAGGATATCCCTTGGGTTCGCGGGTGAAACTGCGAGACGCAACTAGTATTAAATAAATTATACCTACTTTGTAAGTAAATTTAACATTTTCATGCTATATAAATATATTTTACATAATTTTAAGGTCAGGGTTAATTTTAAACATCAGTATCGAGGCGGGAAATTTGTTTTTTTTTTTCGAGTTTAAACCGACTTCAAAAAAAGGAGGAGGTTCTCGATTCGTATTTTTTTTATGTTTGTTATCTCATAACTCGGTAATTTATTAACCGATTTGGAAAATTCTTTTTTTTCTGGACCCTGGAGTGTACCCTACACTTCCCGTTTGGTCCTATTGTTATCAGATCTAGATTTGATTACTTCTTAGTGTACTTTGAAGTCGGTTAAAGTTTTTATAAAATAGTCCAATTATTTTTTTCAAAATCATAGTCAAAGTCAAAGCCATTTATTCAATTTAGGCCCCAGAAGGGCACTTATGAAGGTCACATTTACTGAAGTTACCACCGGTTCGGAACTCAGCCTTCAACTGAGAAGAATCCGGCAAGAAACTCAGCAAGGTTACATTTTTTAAATATTTTTTGTACAATCTGACTATGTTTGGCTTTTTTCCCAAATAATTAACAATTAAAAAGAAAGCATATACCTAAGCATAGAAATAGACTTCGTAGGACAATATCGATAGATATTTCAGTGATTAGCGTAGTAGTTCATTTAGCATATTCCAGACGAAAATGTCTTATAATAAACGCTTACATGTAGGTAACACATTTTCGTGCATCGCGATTAAATTCTAATAAAAATGTAGACACATCACGAACGGCTTTTTATTGTTTGTTTGTTTTGTAATACATCGCTGTTGTGTAACTGAAAACAACATAAATGTCTAAATAATAGTCTAAAATTGAATTGATCATTTTGAAAATAAGGTTTGACTATTGTTTTTTGAAGCCGAGCCGAACCCTTGAAATCAGTTCCAATGAGGTACTTTCTAAAACTAAGAAACATAAAAGAGTTCAAAATCCTACGGTGTATTGCAGCTGTCAGAATGCCAGTTTAGTTGTCCCCTAGCGTACTGCTTCCTATACCTATCCGACTAAACAAGCCAGAAACGATAATATATCTCTTAGTTTTGAAATTATCGTTCCGACATCATCATCATCAGCCTATACTGTCCCACCGCTGAGCACGGGCCTCCTTTCACAAATGAGTGTGAAATGGAATGGGCCGATACTCCACCACGCATGCCCACTGCGGATCGGTGGAAGTAGTCTAGTGGTAAAACCTACTGTTGGATTTTTCAAGCCACCTAAGAGGCCCGGGACCAACGTGTTTACCGAAGCACGGTCGGCAGTCTATTTTACTACTAACAAATAAATATAAACCTACAAACTAAATTTTTGACCCAAAGATCGATAAGCAGAGACAGGTCCGACAGCTTTACGTGCCTTCCGAAGCAACGAAAGCGCTCCAGTTGAAATACCACTAGGCGGTCACCCATCGATTAAGAACTACACGACGAGGCGCTAAGTATCTATCCTACACAATATTATAAATGCGGTACTAAGTATTTAAGGCGATCTATCTAAGTGGCATAGGCTGGTTGAAAAATTCACAAAAATACTTTCAAATATTTTTATTTCCAATTTTTTTTTATTTTTGCAACAATAAGTAAATAATTTAAATAAATTAATATAAGTAAAAATAAACACGAAAAACAAAAATATGATTCAATTTTGTCTCAAATCGCAGAAATATGTGTAAGCTGCCAGCATATAGCAATCGCAATTCTTTGAGAAAGGGCGAGACAAAATGATTCCTCTAGAAATGAAAGAAAATATTTTATTTATCGGTCGCAGGGTAATTGCGGTTAGTCTTTCTCAGCTGAAACAATCAAATATCAGAATATTAGATGGGTACGTGAGTATATACATAATATAATACGGCCATGGATATAATAATACCTAAAATAGCAAGCCTGTGAATGGCTTTAAAAGATCAGCGGGTGCAGCCTGGAGATCCATTTTATGCGAATAATGTGAGGTTTAGTAGTCTTGCTTGGGCATGGGCAGAAGCTCCAAATTTTTTCGTCCTCTTAGGCTAATATGTATGGCATTTTGATACTTACGGCATTCACTATAAGGAACACATTCCCCGTTCTTCCTCCAGTGACCCTCAATACATCTGCAAGTGGGCCTACACTCCACGGCTAACAATATTAACCCTGGATAGGGACATTCACCACTCAGCGAAGCCTGGGAACAATCATCAGTGGGGCATAAAGGTGAACAGGCCACGTACATTTCTTTGCTAGGACAGGTGAAACGCGCTGAAAATAAGAATTTAAAAAATGTGTCTACAATCAATAGTGAACAGGAGCAGGTATAAAAATTATCTTATATTGATATTATTTATTAAGAGAGGTAGACAGAAGCTCGAACGGGGAAGTACTTACTTTCTCTTTACAATACTGCATCCAAAGAACTGTTAGTTCTGTTCCTGTGCGTGTGTATGGTCGCCAGAGCTCATTGGTAGGGTCGGTAAAGAGTGATGCCCCGTGTGATGCAAGCTTCCATCGGGCTACGGGAACCGCTTACCACCAGACGGGCCATATGCTAGTTAGCCGCCGATGATTATATTAAAAAGATATGTACTCACGACAATTTGTAGTGGCAATACAGGACCCATTATCGGCTCGGCGTTCGTTGAACCCACATACACACGCTGGTTCGGGGCACACTGCCGGTGTGGAGCACCTTTTGACTTCATTTTCAGATTTGGGGCAGGATTTAGCGCAATTTGCTGGGCAGTTGTCCACCACCTCTCCAGGACCGCATTTCAATTCTGCTGAAACTGATTGGTATATTTTTATCATTTTTTTTAAGTTATTTAAGTCATTTAAGTTACTTGTTTTTTTGGTAGAGTTAGGTCTCCCGTTCAAATGACAGGACAGCCTGACTGATGAAGTACCTCTAACTATCAATATTCGCGAACACTGGTAAAATTGCAAAGCAGATACAAATTTTATAGTATGCTTAAAAAAACATGTACGACTTCATTAATTAGCACATCAATAACATGCAAAACAAATAAATCGAATGGAATGTTTGTCGTTCTGATGCATTAGTTGCGCAAACCGGTTTTGATGGTACCTTATAATATTTAAGGTTGATTATGTGTCGGACAATGTCATAGAACTTATGAGTATTAAGAGTTCCTAATATTATTTACATATGTACACATATGTAAAAAAAAAATGTTATTTGATTTGGTCACACACAGCTAGATTGATGGATGGATGACTCTACTCAATGAGCCCTAAAAGTCCCCCTTACTCTGTGCTAGAAGTCAGGGTAAGAATAAAACATTTAGAGACCTGTGATAAATATTTGGATTGAATTTCTTATTCAATATTCGGTTTTGGGTCAACATTCCGCACAAAATATCTTAATTTCAGGTCTGTATTTATTCCGTTTACCTACTAACCAGAATCCTGTGTCATACGGACTGATAGACAGATAGTAGAGTGACAGCAGCAATAAGACTCGTTTTTTCTTTTGGGGCTTAGAACCCGTTAAACGAGTACCTAATTGGGTATTAACTATTAACCCAACCCCCTTATTACAAAACATGGTTTAAAGTAAAGCCAGGTTTTACTGTCATTTGGTCACTTTCTAACGTCATATAATAAAAAGGGACGAGGCTATTTTAAAACCTGGTTTTCCTTTAAACCATGTTTTGTAATAAGGTGCTTGTTGGTGTCGACTTGTGGCCTAAATAAAAAGGAACAAAAGGTGAGTTTCGGAGAGCACCATGATAATAGGTCTCTTACAAAAGAACGTCACTCATGGGATTAAAACTAATCATCTATATAAAAGATAACAAAAAGGTTTGATTGGGAAATTGAAAAATGCCGGTAATATAGGATGGGATGATATTGATGACAAGGTCAATCAGACTGTAAAGACTCGTCACATAAGGTTAAAATTGGTGTTAGTCTAGATAAATATCAAAAATGTCCATACCTTCCATATGAGATGTGACTAAAACAGCGCACAAAGTAATAAACACAAATGGCGTCATCTCGGAGTGCGTGCCCTTGCTTAGAATTCGCGATAGATAATGGAAAATAATATTCGGACATTCAATTAGCCAAAGCAAACTGCATCTTCTGAACTATTTGCTGTAAGCATAATCTAGAACAGCGTCATCTATTAAGAACATTTAGAACTCCATGCATAAAATGTATAGTAGGTACTTGAACTAACTACTTGGCAGTTTTCCGTGAATTTTCCGACCCTTCTTATGTCCCTACACTAGATGTCACTAGTATGCGGAGATTTTTAGCATTTGCGGAGTTGATGTATGGAGGCATAAATATAACGATGGAGGCTCAGAGTATATAAATACTACATGGAGGTAAATTCATAATAACGTAAAATGCCCATAGGAGTCTCGAAGCCGATTTCAGCCTGTAAAAATCATACCTTTGATTTATAATACAGAATAGGTACCTAGATGCCAGTGCCATACCCGTAGTAAGCCAGAGCGGGGCCCGTAGCTAATGTAATCAAGGGCCCTTGGTTCAGGCTCTCTAATCTTATGGTTCAGTGCAGATCCAGCCAGATTAGGAGTAGGTCGCACACAGTAATTTTGACGAAATAATTTTCACAGCGTAATGTTTTTAATTTTAGTAGGTACTTATGTTAACTTTTCCATTCTTTATTTCTGCATATAAAACTGGTCACGCAGAGATTGTTTGTGATTTCTCCTGTAACTGCATTATTACAATCGCGAATTCGCTCAGTTCTTTTCATATTTTTAAGTTTTTGGTCGTGTTTCTTAACAGTCACAATAAAAATGTACACAAATCTACCCAGAAACAAGCAACGAAGAAACTTATCCGCGAAGCGATTAATACATGTTCCGAATTCCACACTGTAGTAGTCACAGAGAAAAGAAATATTCTCTTTTCCGTGGTAGTAGTAATTAACTGAAACAATTTTTCCGCAAAGCCAACTGGCCACTCGTTTTAGACTGCCGGGTAATTAGGTTACCCACACCCTTAACTCGGGGTCGTTCGGCCATCATTTCTATTCCCTGACCGGCTGTTAGCATTTATCGGACTTAACTGCTGCAGTAATAAATAGTTATTGTCAAAACTAGCGCGAATATCTGTCAAATAAACACATCGGTTTATTATGTCCAATGTACATGTATAATACACTAATTTGGTATAGATAATTGGATTTGTTCGTAATAACAAGGGATGTGTGAAAATAATTGCTCATCCCTCCGGGTTTTGGTACAAATGAACTGCTGTTGTTAGTCTCTGCCATTTATGGGAGCTTCACGTTTTCTCGATTTGCTGCTTGGTATTAGCGGATGCTCTACTATCAAGAAAGGAGGTTTCATTTGATCGCGTGTGACTATCAATGAAATGCGGTTCGGACTTTTTGGCGGGAACTTGCAGAGTGACGTTGCGTTTTCGTTTTTATTGGTGTATTTTGAGATGGTTTTATTGCATGTTATCGGTGGTATTTTATCCAATAAAGATCGATCCAATTTTGCAGAAAAACTGTCAAATCTGTGAATTTTTGCACCATATTCAATTTTGAACAAAGTCAAAGCCATTTATTCAATTTAGGCCCAAGTAGGGCACTTACGAAGGTCAAAGGTACTGAAGTTACCACCAGTTCGTAATTCGGCCTTCAACTGAGAAGAACAGGCAAGAAACTCAGCAAGGTAACATTTTATAAGTATATTTTTTGACAATCTGACCATATTGGCTATTTTTTCCAAAACATTATACATACGATACATACATACTTTTTTTTAATTTTACAAACGGAACAAATGGAAGGAAGGAAGAAAATTGTAATAGTAGATTTGGGCCCTGGTTGTTTTTCATTCCTGCCATAATATGTTTATAGGGTGATATATACCACCACATCGTGTATATTATGTGTCTTCCTTTATTTACAAAACCATATTTTAATCATGCAAAATACCGAACAAAGCAATGGGATCCCAATTCAAGGCCCAGAAGGCAAAATATTTGACATTGGTTAAAGATAATTATCTAACAATAAACGTCTGGTATTGCGTACTGAAGGGGACAGACAGACCGACAAAGAATAACCCTCGTCACACAGCTCGTTATCATCCCCAGAATATATTATCAAGTCCCTTGATAATTTGTGTAGGCAATTTATAAACATTATTTCGATTATCACTTCCCTTTTTAGGGATATGTGGTAACTAATTTGGTTATAAATAAATAAATAAATAATAAATAAATATCCTGGGACATTCCTCACACACGGTCATCTGATCCCAAACTAAGCAGAGCTTGTACTATGGAAACCAGATAACTGATATAATACATATACTACTTTTTGTTTGTAAATACATACTTAATATATATAATTACACCCAGACACAGGACATACAGACATGTTCATGCACACAAATGCATGTCCTGTGTGGGAATCGAACCCACGACTTGTGGCGCGATAGGTAGAATCTTAACCAGAGTCTTAACTAACCGCGCCAGCTGGCCCGTCAAAATTGTATGTATCTCTATCAATCAAAGGGTAGGTAGGTACGTTCTTGTTGTCAGCAACATAACTATTAACTATCATATAATTCACCTGTAATCATCTCACCTGTCATCATTATCTGGGGGCACGGGAGTGCCCCCGCCAATACAGCCAAGCGAAGCGCAACTACTTCAAGAACTATTGTATAACAAAAAAGTAATGAACAGTGAATACATTTTTACGTTACTCTCATGTGACGATAGCGAAACGGCCAAACCACATATTTTGACTACGGTCGGTGTGTAGAATTTGTGAAGTTAGTGCTTGTAGAGTAAGGGCATTTAGAGTTATAAGCTTGGCTCTACATGAGATCTGATAACTTTTTGACATATGTCTTGGTAACATTTTACATAAAAAATGTTTTTGTTGGGATCCTTATTATGGAAAAATAAAGAAAATTTGTGTTTTTGAATATTGACGTTCAAAAACACATTAATTAATTAATGTGTTTTTGAACATTGCACAAGTCATGTTTTGGCGAATTTGTAAAAAAAAACTTCAGAAAATGTCGATAGAATAGTTAAAATTTTGTTTAAAGCGTATGTCGCCCCAACAAGCCGCAACCATGTCAATATGTAGGTACGTGCACATACAATTCTTTTCAGCGCGTATTTCGAAACTTCGCTTTATTTTGTTGACGCACAAAACGTTGGATATTTGTTTCGTAAGTGGGTTGCTAGTGCTGGTGTATTTTTTTGTAAAATTTTTTTTTTGTTTGGTTTACTACCAAACGAGTAAAAAAAAGTTAAAAAATGTAGTAAGTTTTTGATTTGGCTAGGATATGATCGTAGTTTATGTAGCTTACTTTTATAATGTACTAGCTGTCCCCCGTGGTTTCACCTACATACCTTTTCTTCATGCCAAATTTCATGATGATCCGTTGAGTAGTTGAGGCGTGAAGGCGTAACAAACAAACAAACTCACTTTCGCATTTATAATATTAGTAAGTTAGGATCTAGCTTTTAGCTACGGTTTTGGTCACGTGCCTGTCACTTTTAGAACCATAAACAATTTATGCTAAAAATCACGATGGTCCTTTGCTCCGTTGCTTATAAGAAAGATAAACTAACAAACATATTTTCTCATTATTTGCATACACCTGATTATGATAATATAATATAAAAACATAACCCTCTTTACTGTCGCGCACATGAGAAATATAATGTAATTATGCTGATTTGATCTCTACTTAGATAGAGCTTCTGAAAAGGCAGTTTGGGATGAAGGAGGCTTTTGTGATCAACATTATGATGGCTCCCATTTTTTTTATTGTTTCGCTATCGCATTCGCTATACAAATACTACTAAAAATGTTACATTAATTGACACTGGCAACACTTTTTGGTAACATTTATTTGTTTACTCGAAAGTGTATGGCTGGGAACTAACAAGTTCAATTTCGATAAGTGCCCCAACGTAGTTTTTTATTAATAAAGCTGCATGCTCACTTCACAGGCGCGGCAAGAACGTACAGTCGTTCACATAAAAAGCGTGATGAGCATTCTATGGGGACGTGTGGGTAGGTACTAAGGATTTACACATATTGTGTTGAATATAGAGAACATTTTGGGCTTACGATTTTTCTTTGCTGTTTAAGTTATATGCTAGAAATTTAATAAATAAGATGAGCTTTCATCCTTATTTTAACTAATTTGTTTAATTTATATTAATAATAGGTACTAAATAATAGATAATAGGCGTCTTTACTAAACAGTTATATAAGAGATATAAGGCTAAAAACATTGTGGATTTTATATTTTATTAAACGAAAACACTATTATAAAAAAAACCTCACATGAAAAATAGACATAACTAAAAAACTACAACCCTGTTCACTTGTATACTTATACTTTCAGTTATTTTATATACTTTTAGTGTAGGTTAGGAATAGGTATTCAATATACACATGGACCAAGTAACGTTCTTGACATGAACCATCTCGTTTACACACTAAAATATACATGAAAGCAATTTCGAAAGCATCTCAGAGGGATTGAAAGAAAACATTCCACTCTCGTTGTGGTTATGGGTACCTTTATTTTACGTACTAGCTTTCCTCGCGGTTTCCTCGTGATAAAAAGTAACCAATGTGGCTCTCCATACAATGGCCTATATGTTTGCTTAATTTCATAACCTTCGTAACAGAAGTTAATAATACTCGCCAACGCGGGGTTGAAGCTAGTTAAAAAGAGCTCTTTAGATTGGCAGCACATCGGCATGCGACAGTCCCTCTATTCGGTTGGACCATGGAGGACAGAAAGGTCCTATATGGGTTGTACTGTCCGCCTGCTTGTCTACTAAATTCATAATGGTTTTAGACGCTATTGTGAAGACTAATGGCCGATTCCTATAATAAACGGACCGTTATCGGTTAAAATTAAGACTCTTATATATTAACTAATAATAAATCAAAGACCTCAAAGCTTTGCATAGCAGACCCTTCCATATGGAAGTAGCTATCTCAGGTAAAATTAGCTTAGGAAATGATCAATATGCGCAGTTTCGCAATAAAAAAACCTACCATTGGTAAGCAAAACGATTCGTTTTTGTTTATATAAACCGGGCATTAGTAGACTACCAAAACCGTAGACCTAAACTGTCAATTTTGACACCACTAATATTTACTGGAACATCATCATCGGCCTGAAATGTGCCATTGTGGATTAGTGGAGGTAGGGTAGTGGTCAACCTACTGTTGGAGTTTTCAAGCCGCCTAGAAGGCCTCCAACTAGCTTAACGACTATTACAATTAATAGTGAGAAGTAGAGCATAGTTATTTCACTAAAAGAGCAGCTCGACTGGGGATGTACCTCCACCTTATTGAATACCGCAGCCAAATAACTTTATGTTGTCAGTAAGGTCGCCAGAGATCATTGGGGAGGGGAAAAGGTCGGTAACGCGCGATCCATGCTTCGTGTGTTCCAAGCGTCCATATGCCTATGGTAACCGCTTACCATCAGGTGGGCCGTATGCTTGTTTACTAACTTACTGGTTTAACAAATACTGGAATGCAAAATGTATGAATGACATCCGTCCGTAGCCTACGTCACATTCCGAAAATACCTACCACCAATATTATATAAATGTACCTACTCGATTCTAATTATATTATTTTAATATTTTTTTTTTGGTGTTTTAATTGATTTTATTAATTATTTAGTCGTTGCTGATTTGTCACTAACTAAATAATCTATTCAATCTATTAACAAATTAACAACAATACCCAATAAAAATATGTATTCATTAAAATTCACTACACTTGTTTAAATAAACAAGACGTATACACAATATACGTAGACAATATTATAAAAACAAAAAACATGATATAAAATAAAGTAAATTCCTTTGAATGCTATAGTCGGTACAGGCGCGCGTGATGGAGAAGTTATTTTTTCTGTTAGCTATTATAGTAGCCTATTCTAGTTTATTAGCGTCATGTACAGGTACGTGGGTCTTGTTTTTTATTTGTTTTTTTAAAGTATCACCTGCAATAGAAGAGGAGGTTGAGAGGAGACGTGGAATTCTTTTTATGATTACCACCTATAAGGAAGAAGTTATTTAATGAGGCGCTTCCCTGAAATGTTTGTATCATAAGGCTGAATGAAACTCATAACCTGATGCTAGACTACACACTACTTATACTCACCTGATTGCGCATATCCGTGGCTAAAAAGCTCGGGGCTCTCGATCCCAAGGCATTTATAGTCATGACCGTAGGGCTATCAGACACTTTCACACACATACATTACAATTACGCAAACTACACTCACACTCTCACACATTTAAAATTATACTATCACACCTCTCACTGAGCCGATTATGCATCTCCGTGGCTTAAAATTGTCCGGAAGCTCTCGATCCCAAGGCATCTGTTTTCTTATCCGTAGGGCAATCAGTCGCACAACCGAACATACACGCACCCCCACACCCCCTTACATACAAACACATCCCCGCACACACACTTCTCAACACTGATCACATAACCATTTATCCTTACAAACAAAAATAATTTATACAATAAACATGACATGTCATTTTAAAGTTTGTAGGAGAAACTGGTATCCAAGGTGAGCCGGAGCCTGTGTTAAGGATAACCAGCCTCTTCCACCACGGACTATTTTAAGTTATGCAGAACAGATGCATGCAAAATGTATGTAAACATGATATTATGAGACTAAAAACTCGAAAAAAATCTAATTTCCCGCCGCCAGGCTGGGTCATTGTGTCTAGGGATTGCGGTCCAACTGTACATGTTGAACAGATTGTATATAATTATGGATATCGGTGAATAAACTTCGTCACCGCGATGCAGGACATTGTAGCGCCATCTATCTTTGTACGTGTGAACTATCTTAGCGTAACTGATAGATGTCACTACAAGACTATAGTTATTATAAAGTTATTGTTATAGTTATTGTTATAGTTATTGTTATAGTTATTGTTATAGTTATTGTTATAGTTATTATAGTTGAAGCTCGCCTAGAAGCGACCAGGGGGCCAACCACAAGCTCTTAAAACAAGGTTAAAATAACCTTATTTGTCTTTTGTCCCTCTTTGACATCCGGCGTCAAAACAGGGCAAAAGACAAATAAGGTTATTTTAAGAGTTTAATTGTTTTAAGAGCTTGTGGTTGGCCCCCTGGCTCGCAAAGTACAGCTTCCCGATACACTTCGTGTGATAACTTTACCGTGTCTAAATATGATACTACAACAAAAAATAACACATAGGATACAACAACTACCTACATTTTTTCCGTAGATTTGTTCGTTTCTGTATTCCAACATATCTTCAAATCTAAATGTTTTTGCGGATTTAGAAGATTATTATTATAAGAATCAATAAGTTATTTCGTGTGCGTGTGACATTGTGTTTTTTTTCACATTTCGATAGTTTAGGTATGCAACCTATAATACCATAAAAATGGAAAAAAAGAATATCATTGTAGATTTTGTTCAAACAACTTCATCAGCGATGTTTCATCACTTATTTTTTTTTCTTCTTTCAGTGGCTTGTGTAGTATGCCAATTTCCAGTTATATTAAAAGTTCTAGTCACAATAAATCACTTTCACATAGTCGCCGTCTATAAAAGTCATGTTTTAGTACAATGGTGGTCATATGTGCTAAAACTTATCACGTACTTCTTGAGACAACTTGTAAAGTCATGATACACATAATTCATTTTTTCATTTCCCTTCATTGGTGCACATGGATTGATCTTTATTGGATAAAATACCACCGATATAGGCAATAAAACTCAAAATACACGAATATATGAAAATAAAAATGAAAACGCAACGTCACTCTACAAGTTTCCGCCAAAAAGTCCATCACTTCTTTATAACGTTGTTTTGTCTAACTATGACATTGGAAAAGTCATGGTTGACAAGTTTAAGCCATAAATATATAAATCTCTATATAAATAAAAATCAATGCCACTTTGCGTTATAATTTTATAACTCAAGAACGGGCGCCTATCCAAACCAAATGTTTAGGCTTTGTTCGGACTATTTAGTAGATGGTTTATGTGAAGTTTGTACAAAATCAGTCGAGCGGTTCTTCATTTATCACATTTTTGTAACAAATGAATTGAATAAATGGCGGATCATTCATATCATCAATGGGGGATTTTGCTGTCAAATTCAAACTTTTTTCACATGGGGATTGTGCTGTCAAATTGAAACTTATTTCAGTGTTGACAGTACAAGCATGTTGTTATGCAAATTGTTATGTCATTCATTTCTGTCATTTGATTTTGGAAGTGCTTCGATTAAAGCTTGCAGTCGATAATATAACATAGATACCCACTGCAGCGCCATCTGCCGGGCTGATTTGTGAATCTAATGTGATGGTTGAGATAGGGTAGAGTAGGGTAGGGGAGTAGGGTAGGGTACGGTAGGGTAGGGTAGGGTAGCAACACGCGAACGAAGTCGCGCCGGGCAGCTATATATATAAATTAAATGTACATGATGTGTGAGCCATTTAAAGGTCTTAACTAATAGAAATAGAAAACATAAAGAAGAAAAAACAGAAAACCTTAAGAAGAAAAAACACTTTTTAAACTTATTGTATTATTTCACAGATGAACTAGAATGTTGCGATAATGAAGTCGTAGATGACTGTCCCGTCGATTGTCCATCGGATTATTGTCCCAAGAGTGAAGAAGAGTCACAGGCTTCTTGTCCCGTACCTAAAACCTGCCCAGAACCAGCCTGCAAGTGTAGGTTCAACTATCGACGCGAATGCGAAAACGGTCCATGTATTCCGACCAGGAATTGCTGTAAGTGCGACAAATAAATTGTATCTACACCCTATCCCTACATCATATCTTAATGTTCTAAATTATTATGAATTCAAAAAAAAGTACTTTGATGACACACATTATTCACATACAAAAAAACAAAAGTTTTATTATCGTACAGGTTTCCAAAAAATTCTATAAAATAGTTTAAATAGACGTATTTTTTTTATGTCTGTAAAAAAGTATAAGTAATAGAAATAAAGAAGCTTATAAAGTTTGTCCCAATACTCAATGTCAAGTGGATGCCGGGCAAAATACTAAAATAGACTAATTTGCTTACCAAAAGAAAAATAATCCATGTTAAGTGACAAAAGCCACATTTTGGAAATGTTGAAATCGACACCTAGGACCATTGGGCACTGTGATCACAAATTTCCCAATTTTGCAGTGATTATTTTACTAACGTAGGTAGTCCTTCAAAAGTATGCTATCAATCGTTGTCACAAGTTTAATTGTAAATTTACTGAAAACTAACGATATTTGTATGAGTCATGGTTTAGAAAAATTATACCAGTGAACTTTGATACGTCATGTTCAAAAAAAGTACTACACTGACCCCGGTAAGTAGTATCAAAGGATGGCACATGAAAGCATAGTGATTTGTTTCTTGTGCCTACAGAACCCTAAAAGAGCGAAGCCCGATTTTTTAAACTGTACCTTTATTTAACACCACAGCTGCATTCCACTGCTCCGGTAAAAACGAAGAGTTCAACCCATGCCCGCCATACTGCCCCAGTGACGACTGTAGTCAAGCTTCGCCGACTGGTACTTGCCCACTTCCAGGAAGAATAGGGATTGTGTTAGAGTGTAAACCGGCATGTCGGTGCAAAAAGAACTATTGGAGAAAGAAAGGAATATGCGTGCCTTATGAAGAATGTGGTTAGTAATTAAAAGCTCATGTCTCTGTCTGTGTGATTTTTATTCCAGTAATTATATACACACAGCAAGCAAAAGTTTGTTTAAATCTTTATCTCGTCTCATTGGCCTTACTTTAGTTATTTTAGTGGCCGTTTATGGGCCAGAATGCCCTTAATCGGATCTTTTTTACGAGACTTTTTAAGAGAAGACGGACTTTTTACCATGATTGTTGTCACTAGTTATTACTGATAAAAAGATCATAACAAATATCTACCACATTAAAAATGAAATTGTTTTTGTTTACCAGCAGCACATTGTGACGGAAAAAATGAAGTTTACGACCCCTGCCCACCTACTTGTCCACCAAAACAAACATGTGATATCATCAATAAAACATACCATTGCCCCTTAATACTCGATGACTCATCATCAAAAAATTGCAATGGATCTTGTCGCTGCAAACCTGGTTACTACAGAAATATACTTAACGAATGCATATCCGAAGAGAATTGCTGTAAGTGTATATGAAAACATTTTTTTTTTGCATATTTTTTTTAAAGTTTATTTTATGAAGGATGTTATTTCAGTAAAATGTAATGGTACACACGAATATTTCACGTGTGGTGGTGCTTGTGACAACGTATGCTCCAATTTAAAAACAGAGAATCAGACCAATTGTCCAGTCGTCAACTTTAAATGCAACGAAAAGTGTTATTGCGAAAAAGGCTACGCACGTCATGCTAATAATACATGTATTCAAATCGACCAATGCAAAGGTAAAATTAAATTATCTAATAGATAGAAGATTCATCATCATCAGTCTATGATATCCCACTGCTGAGCACAGGCCTCCTGCACACAAATCAGGGTGAAAGGGAAAGGACAGATACTCCACCACGCGTGCCCACTGCGGATCGGTGGAGGCAGGCTAGTGGTCAACCTACTGTTGGAGTTTTCAAGCCGCCTAAAAGGCCTCCAACTAGCTTAAAGACTATCACAATTAAGTGATAATCGGGACCAACGGCTTTACGTGCCTTCCGAAGCACGGTAACGCTCGATTTGAAATACCATTAGGCCGTCAGCCGTCACCCATCCAGGTACCGACCACGACGGTGGTACCTAATAAAAGATAGCTTATAGAAGATTAGTTAAAATTAAATAATCTACTTACTACCAACTAATCTAACACTAGGTAACTATTTTTAACCGACTTCAAAAAAAGGAGGAGGTTCTCAATTCGGCTGTATGTTTTTTTTCTTTTTTTTTTTTTTTTTTATGTTTGTTACCTCAGAACTCCGTCATTTATGAACCGATTTGGAAAATTCTTTTTTTGTCTGGAAGGGTACACTTCCCGTTTGGTCCCATTGTCATCAGATCAGGATTTGATTACTTCTTCGTTTACTTTGAAGTCGGTTTAAGTTTTTTTTTAAAACAGTCCAATTATATTTTATCGTTAGAAAAAGTTAAACCCCTAAAATATTTTTAATTTGTCGTTGTAGGACCATGTGGCAAGAATGAAGAGTATAACGAGTGCCCTGCATTTTCATGTAAAGCACTAAACTGTTCTCAGCAGGGTTATTCGGTTCCATGTCCCTTTCTACCGGTCAATGCCACTTGTCCTTCAGAACCTGCATGTATCTGTAAAGATGGATATCTGAGAAACAAAAAAGGCATCTGCGTACCTGAAAATGAATGCCGTAAGTAATGAATGTAAATATAATTATGCTTTTAATTAAAATAATAGGAGAATTTTTGGCCCTGATTCTGTTGTTTACAACTAAACTAATTTTAATTTTTACAAATAACTAATTTTTCGCCATCTATCGCGGTTACGCCTAAATACACGCAAAATAAGACGGCAAAGATTAATTTGACAGCTTTAAATATATTCTATCCTTTTTCGACCATGTTCGTAAGAAAGAGATGTGATGTGACTAAAATTAGTTTAGTGCAATTTACAACAGAATCGGCACCAATGTCTAGCTAATATTTGTACGTAGTATTTATCTACTCTGAGCTAATATGCAAAGAAAACAACAACAGGGTGAAATGGAAATCATTCCACAAAATTATATATGACGTTTATAGATTAATAGAAAGTTAGTCTCAATGTCATAATGTATAAAAGAGCGGCTCCTTTTTTTGGTGCGCGGGGTGAGATTTCATAGGGGCTAGGTATAAATTTGTACATGATGTTTAAACAAAAGATTTTATTAGACCGGTGTGTTTAAAGCTTTAATTTATTATTTATATCATATCCAAGAACGGCTAAAGTAAAAATCATTATTTTTTGTTTTTTTCCGATTTTTTTTAAAACTTCTCGAATTTAATATGTACCTATGTATCTTGATAGAACCCTCCCTTAAAGTAAGTAGGTATATTTCATTTTATAAGAGAATAATTATCAGTTAAATATGACACTTTACTTTGTAGCTTTATGTGGTGGCGATCCCAATGCTCAACCTGGTTGTGGTCAGAATTGTGGGAAAAAATGCTCCAATTATAACAAAAAATCTGCTGTATGTGCAGCCATATGTAGAGTGAATGGTTGTGACTGCAAACCGGGATATGTGCATGATGATAACATCGGCAAGTGCGTTCGACCTAAAGAATGCAGTAAGTATATTTTATCGAGTCCTAATAGAAGATTACAAGCACAGGCACAATAGAAGACTTGTGTGTTATCCAAGCGTGCTTTACTTGAGACTTCAAAGATGCAGGAGTCGTGCTTGATGAAGATTTCCATGTTGGCTATCATCATTCATCATCATCATTATCAGCCTATAATGTCCCACTGCTGAGCACAGGCCTCCTTTCACAAATCAGGGTGAAAGGGAATGGGCAGATACTCCACCACGCGTGCCCACATGCGGATCGGTAGGCTAGTGGCCAACCTACTGTTGGATTTTTTCAAGCCGCCTAGGAGGCATCCAACTAGCTTAACGACTATCACAATTAAGTGATAACCGGGACCAACCGGGATTTGAAATACCACTAGGCGGTCACCCATCCAGGTACCGACCACGACAGACGTAGCTTAACTTTGCCGATCTATTAAGAACGGCTAATCATGCTAGACCACGAGCGCTTCAATGTTGGCTATACCATCTCTTAAGTTATTGTTATAATATTACTAACAATTTATGTTACGCATGTTAAAATTCATATTTTTTTAGCACCAGTATGCAAGAGCAACGAAATTTACTCATCTTGCATCCAAAGCAGCTGCAAACCCGAGAATTGTACACAGTTAGGAAAATCAGTACCTTGTCCAAGAGTTATTTCTAAGTACTGTATAAAGGGATGTCTATGTAAAGAAGGATATCTGCGAGATAAGAACGGAACCTGCATACCAGAAAAGAAATGCCCAAGTATGTAATTATTTTTGGTTCATCATGAGTTTTTAAACGACTTCAAAAAAAGAAGGAGGTTCTCATGTTTGGTCCCATTGTCATCAGATCAGGATTTGATTGCTTCTTAGTGTACTTTGAAGTCGGTTTAAGTTTTTTGTAAAACAGTCCAATTATTTACCTCATCATATATCATATCAGCCCATGGATGTCCACTGCTGAACATAGGCCTCCCCCATTAACTTCCACTTCGAACGGTTCTGGGCCGCTTGCATCCAGCGGCGCCCAGCGACTCTGACCAGGTCGTCGGTCCACCTGGTGGGAGGTCGTCCCGCTCGGCGCTTTTCAGTACGTGGTCGCCACTCGAGAACCTTCCTTCCCCATCGGCTATCAGTTCTTCGAGCGATGTGGCCTGCCCATTGCCACTTCAGCCTACTAACTCTACGAGCTATATCGGTAATTTTCGTTCTCCTACGAATGTCCTCGTTTCGGACCCTGTCACGTAGAGAGATTCCGAGCATAGCTCGTTCCATAGCTCGCTGAGTGACTCTGAGCTTATTTATGCGGCCAGCAGTGAAAGACCACGTCTCTGTCCCGTATGTCATCACTGGTAACACGCACTGGTTGAAGACCTTTGTCTTCAGACTCTGAGGTATTTTGGACGTGAAGATATGCCGTAGCTTCCCGAACGCTGCCCAGCCGAGTTGGATCCTTCGGTTGACCTCTTTGTCGAAGTTGGACCTACCTAATTGGACAATTTGTCCTAGGTAAACATACTCGTCTACAACTTCGAGAACAGTGCTCCCAACAATCACCGGCATTGGCGGAATATGAACATTAGACATAATTTTTGTCTTGTCCATATTCATTTTTAGGCCTTCCTGTTGGGAAACTCTGTTGAGGTCATTGAGCATGATGTTCAAAGCTTCCAGCGATTCCGCCATTATGACTATATCATCGGCAAATCGAAGGTGAGTGATATGTTCGCCATTGATGTTGATGCCATATCCCTTCCAGTCCAAGAGCTTGAATACATCCTCCATTACAGTGGTGAAGAGTTTCGGGGAAATTACGTCACCCTGTCTTACACCCTTCTGCAACTGGATTGGTACCGTACTCTCGTCCTGGACTCGAATTGACATGGTGGCTCTGCTGTACAAACACTTCAACACTTCGATATAGCGATAGTCAATTTGGCATCGCTGTAGACTCTGTAACACCGCCCAGGTCTCGACTGAATCAAAGGCTTTCTCATAGTCCACATACGCCAGGCATAATGGCCGATTATACTCCTCAGTCTTCTGTATAATCTGGCGGAGTGTATGTATGTGGTCTATGGTACTAAAGCCTTTACGGAAACCGGCTTGTTCGGGAGGCTGGAAGTCGTCAAACCTACGTGCGAGACGATTCGTAATGACTCTCGAAAACAGCTTATAAACGTGGCTTAGGAGGGAGATCGGGCGGTAATTCTTCAATAGGACCTTATCGCCTTTCTTGAAGAAGAGCACCACCACGCTTCCACTCCATACTTCTGGCGTTGTACCTGCGTGTATGACGGAATTAAATAGCTTCTGAAGGACTACGAGTACCGGTTTACCACCCGCTTTCAGGAGCTCTGTTGTAATTCCGTCTTCACCCGCCGCCTTGTTGTTTTTAAGCTGTTTAAGAGCCATTCTAATCTCGTACAGGCTGACGTCCGGGATATCTTCGATGTAATGTCGGGTCAACTTGGCTCTTTCGTCACTTACCGGTAATGCACTGGTTTCTGTGACGAGGTGTACAGCTGTCCATAGAACTTCTCGATTTCTCTCAAGATCTCAGGCTTTGACGTAATGATGTTGCCGGTATCGGTCTTCAGCTTGGTCAGTTGGCTTTGACCAATAGACAAATCTCTTGCGAACACTTTAGAACCTTT
Organism: Achlya flavicornis; assembly: GCA_947623365.1. Taxonomy (NCBI): domain Eukaryota; kingdom Metazoa; phylum Arthropoda; class Insecta; order Lepidoptera; family Drepanidae; genus Achlya; species Achlya flavicornis. The sequence continues at coordinate 4,611,080 of OX392474.1, forward strand.
GTTCTGTTTTATTGCCTCTTCAATACATGAAGTATTAAAGAGGCGTATATCGTGTCGCATTGCGTTTGAGATCTGCCTATTTAGCTGCCGATATTCGGCTGTATCAGCTGAAGACTGCAACTTCATTTCACGTCGTCGCTTCATGAGTTTGAGAGTCTGATCCGAGAGTTTTTGGGTTCTATTCGTGCGGTGGGTCTTAAAGAACTTTGATCCTACCGCATGGACAGTTTCCACGAGCCTGTTGTTTGTATCGTCCACCGTCACGCAATCATCTAGGCATTGGAAGCGATTATGAAGCTCGAGCTGAAAGCTTTCAGGATCTTGGATATATGCAGATTGGGGTCGGAGTGTAGACTTTACCAGACGACATCTCTCTACCTGGATGTTCAGGTTCAGTGTGCCTCTTACTAACCGGTGATCGCTGCCGGTCTTAACCCTGTTGATCACAGAGACATCACTGAAGATTTGCCGCTTTGTGGTCAAGATAAAGTCTATCTCGTTTTTGGTGGATCCATCGGGGCCAATCCAGGTCCATTTCCTGTGCGGCCGCTTCTTGAAGAAGGAGTTCATCATAAAGAGTCCCCCCAACTCCATGAAGTCGGCCAACCGTTGCCCCCTAGGATTCCTCTGCCCAATTCCAAACTGCCCTACTCTCAGCTCATCGCTATTCCTATTTACCTATCTTCTTATAAATTTTGAGCACAATGACTTTTTTGGAGTCATTATTTAAATCAGGTATTTTTATTACTCTTTAAGTCATCCGACTCGGAGTGCATTTTCATACATTGGAACCAAAATGGTCCCGCATTGTTCGGTTTGTAAGGGTCTCAAAAAGGGTGTGGAGTTCTTTGAAGAGTCGGCAACGCGTGGTTGCCCCTTGCGATGTGATGTCCATAGGCTACAGTAACCGCATACAATCAGGCGAAGCGTTTGCTTTTTGTAAGAAAAGTAACAAATGTTAGTGTCGTTGATTATATGAGGTAACAAAATTATGTTTTAAATTAAAAGAATGAGACACCAAAGAATTTATTACTAATCTCTTCCTAGTATCAGAACCCAAAAAATATGTTACATATTTTGTAGTTTCATGTCGTGGCGCAAAAATCGCAAGACGCATCCTATCATTTTCTGATAGGGCACAATCTCAGCTTTCTAGGGTTATTGTTTGGACCACTACCATCCTGTATATATAACATATAATAAAATGATTAGAAGAATCAAAAAATCCGACGGCGTATAAAAATTATCTGAAAAGAGAAAAATAAGCTCTGTAATCTATAGAATTTTGAATATACATACCTTGAATTTTATAAGGTATTGCAGGCGGGATTTTTGTTTCTTTTAAGAATTTAATTTAATTCCGCCTTATTAGTTTTATTAATGAACGAGTTGTGCCGGTAAGTATTAGACGTAGTTTTATAACTTGGAATTGAAACATTTCATTTTTCCTTCTGGAGCGGCGCGGCGGCAGTCATGTTTTTATTTATTGTATTATTTCACAGAAGAACTAGAATGTTGCGATAATGAAGTCGTAGATAACTGTCCCGCCGACTGTCCATCGGATTATTGTCCCAAGAGTGAAAAGGAGTCACAGGCTTCTTGCCCCGTACCTAAAACCTGCCCAGAACCAGCCTGCAAGTGTAGGTTCAACTATCGACGCGAATGCGAAAACGGGCCATGTATTCCGACCAGGAATTGCTGTAAGTGCGACAAATAAATTGTATCTACACCCGATCAAATCTTAATGTTCTAAATTACTTATTAATGAATTCAAAAAAGTACACACATTACTCACAAACCTCTTTAAAAAATCAAAAGTTTTATTATTGTACAGCAGTGCTATTCTGTAACGTTCATTTGCAAAATCACTTCTGAATCCGCGATGAGATTAGAATTTCATATTCTTAAACTGAGTGAGTTCGACACTTGCGCCACCGAGTGATGACGGAAGTGAGAAGAACTACGACAGGTGAGTATTTTGACGTTTTTCAATAGGATTTGGTATTCTGAAACGTAATTCACCCGCCAATTCAGTTGCGAGGTGAGTTGCGAGATGACTTTCGAGATGATTTACCTTTTACAGAATAGCATAGCTGGTTTCCGTTGCAAAAAATACTGTAAAAAGTATAAATAATAGTCCTTATGGGTCCTATTGGGTGTCCCAGTACTCCACGTCAAGTGGGTATCGGGCGAAAGAATATAGTCTATACCAGTTCTGGTAAGCAAAAGAAAAAAAAAGCCATGTCACGTAGTTATGTGATAAAAGCCATATTCTGAAAGAGTTGAAAATCGACACCCTAGACCATAATCTTTGGGCAGTGCGATCACAAATTTCCCAATTTTGTAGTGTTTTTTTTACTAACGTAATCCTTAATAACCATGTTATCAATCTTAATCACAAGTAAAACATAATTATTTTAAAAATAATGTTATTAGAATGAGTCATGGTTTAGAAAAATTATACCAGTGAACTTTGATACGTCATAGTTAAAAAAAGTACTATACTAAGCACGGTAAGTAGTATCAAAAGATGGCACACGAAAGCATAGCGATTTGTTTTTTGTGCCTACAGAACACTAAAAGAGCGAGGCCCGGTTTTGTAAACTTTACCTTTATTTAACACCACAGCTGCATTCCACTGCTCCGGTAAAAACGAAGAGTTCAACCCATGCCCGCCATACTGCCCAAGTGACGACTGCAGTCAAGCTTCGCCGACTGGTACTTGCCCACTTCCAGGAAGAATAGGGATCGTGTTAGAGTGTAAACCGGCATGTCGGTGCAAAAAGAACTATTGGAGAAAGAAAGGAATATGCGTGCCTTATGAACAATGCGGTTAGTAGTTAGTACCTATACTAATTTGAAGCTCATGTCTCCTTAGTTTATCCTCATTTATTACATCGAACTCTAAAATCTATTCCGCCAAGTCCCCATCACCCACAATGCACTCTGATTGGTTAAGTCAAGGCCACTCGCGCTCTGACTGCCTAGCTATTAGTCGGAGCAAAAACACTAGTTCTGGACTGCTCTCTATGTATTTTTTTTTATTTTATTAGATATATTATTATTATCATAAATTAATTTATTGCACTTTATATAAAAAAATCGAATAAGTATAAATTAATATAATAAAAATAATAAGTAATGTTTTATTGTTTAATCTTGCTTGTTTACAAACCGTCTAGACAAGACCGTTTATGAAACAGCTCAGCTTTACAAACAAACATTCTGCAGGAGGCTATTGTTCGAAACGTATGTTTTTTATAGTTAATTCTTGTTCACTTATTTCTCAGAAATGCCTCAGGCATGCTATTTGGCGAACTGTATCTATAAGGTAAATTCCGAAATAATCCCATATATTTTTTTGACCATGGACTTTGAATATGATGAAATTCCTCAACGGATAAGAGGATGAATTGAATATCGCGCATAAAGTCGTATATCTCGCCGCAGGCCGTGGGTTCGATTCCCACCCAGGCATTTGTGTGCATGAACACGTTTGCATGGCCTGGGGGCCGCGATATGGGTGTAATTATATATATTAAATATGTATTTTCAGTTCTCTCGTTTCCGTATTACTAGTTCTACTTAGTTTGGGATCTGCGGTAGAGCCCCTGATTGGATGAAATTTATTAATGGTGTTCGTTACGATTACCACCAAAGTTACGCGGTAGAGCCCCACATAGCCGTTTGTGAGGAATGTCTCAGGACATAATGAAATCCTAACACAAATCACTGACACATGAATCTGTGACAAATCTTGAGAAGAACAAACCGCCTTCAAAGTAAAACGCTATAATATAGATCTAGGAACTCTCAATTGACACTTTTTTTTTGTCTAAAAGTTTCGTAAATGGTCGCATGGGGTGTATGACACCCTCAACATAGAAATAGTTCAAAGAACGAGAGTTAACAACTCATAATATATAACTTTCGCTCGCAACAGAATTTTTAATGTCACACGTAATTAGGAAAAAGACAAGCACGATAAATTCAATATAAAAATGTTAATGACAAGATCCGCAATGAACGCTTTTGCGAACCAAACCAAAGAGTATACGTATACTACGTGAACCAGACCACAAAAAAAAAGAAAATGGTTTAAGACATTTATTTCTCAGAACAGAATACAATTCACATACAATGAGCGTCGAATGAATGAGCGGCGTACGTTATCAGTAAAAAACATTTACATACTTAAATTTTAATTATCTTTAATTAATGTTATACAAAGTAGGTAAGCAGCAACATTTTGTCACGAAGCGAACAAATACGTAACATTCCACGGTCCCAGGATATTTATTTATTTTATTCTGTTCTTTTCCAGACAAGAAATGTGGGCCAAATGAAGAGTTCACGAGCAAATTGACTTGTCCACCAGAGTCATGCCTGTCCATACGAGCAAAATTCAAGTGTGATAGTACACAAAAACCCGTGACTGATTGTTACTGCAAATCAGGGTTCTTAAGGAATAACACACAAGGGTATAAAACACCATGCATACCAACATGCCAGTGCCCTTACGGTCCTGACTGCAGTGATGAGACAGATTAATAAGAGGGATTTTATCTGTAAAAATATTGTTTTTAATCGACTTCAAAAAAAGGAGATTATCGATTCGACAATTATGAATGTAATATTATTAGAACTGCAAAATATATACAGTGTCAGATTAGAGATGTTTCATACTTTTTAGTGTATTTTGAAGTCCATTAAAAAAAATTAAATACTTTTTTTTATTAAATTTAGGTATTCTATATCTTATACTGTTATCCTAACTAATATTATAATTGCGAAAGTGAGTTTGTTTGTTACGCCTCAACTACTCAACGGATCACCATGAAATTTGGCATGCATATAGCCTATGGAGAAGGACATAGACTTTTTATCCCGGGAACGCGGGTGAAACCGCGGGGTGTCCCCCGCGGTTTCTATTAATATTATGAACGCTAAAGTAACTCTGTCTGTTTCTCTTTTTTTTACGACTAGGTCAGCAAACAAGCATACGGTCCACCTGGTAGTAAGAGGTGACCGTAGCCCTATGGCACCCTATGTCGGTAACATATGAGTGATGCCCCGTACGTGGCATCCACATACGGGGCATCAACACAACATTTTTATTTAGCTGCGGTATTTTGTAAGGTGGAGCAGTACTATTGATTCTTCTGTGGCTCTACCCATCGAAACTAACCCCAAGAAGCACAATGGCAGCTAGTTACATGATACAAGTACCCCGCCCTCTCCAGAAGTACTAAACCGCTGGTCTCCCTCCACACACTGCCAGCATTAGCCTCCACACCGCAGGAACACATCACTAGGGCCAAAGACTGCTATTTTTTTTCGTGTTTCATTAAACTATCAGTGGTGTCATATTGATAGATTTGACAGCTTTGGTAGTCTACTTATTCAATAGCATCGAAACCATTATGAATGGGGATACCCTTACACATAAAACGTTATTTAACTAATATACTGTTTAAAGGGTCACGTAAATAACGTCACTCTATTGTCATTGTCAAATAATTTGACATTATTTACGTGACCATTTAATCAGTATATTAGTTAAATAGCGCTTTATGAGTGTTTATGAGTAAGGGGGTTAGTAGACTACATGCAAACAATGAAGAATGGGAACGTGTCAGAATAAACATTTTGGCCCCCTGTTTTTTTTTTTTACACGAAGCATCGCTCACGCGTTACCGACCTTTCCCCCTCCCCTATGAGCTCTGGCGACCTAACTCACGCGCTGGAACACAACATTACACAACATAAAGTTATTTGGCTGCGGTATTCTGTAAGGTAGAGGTACTTTCCCAGTCTAGCTGCTCTTTGAGCGAATAACCGCTACGCTCTACCTGTCTTAAATGTAAATTTATGTTATTTGGCTGCCTTATCATCTCATCGTGAAATATTCTATCGCTAATATTTAGTGATATCTCCAGGCTTAGATCCATTTCAACCTTACACAATAGAGTACTTACTTTTAATCGGCTTGAATCACAGAGCCCACTTTATTGGAAATCGACAAAGCTTTATGTGGAAGCATGTCGCTTTTCACACATTCACATCTCATCTGCATGACACAATAGGGCTTAAAACTTGTCTAGTGTAGGGTAGTTTGAGATACGAGGCTCAGCTGTACAAGGTCGCTGTGGTAGAGCTATTTTGTATTGCTATTATGTTTAACAGAAGATTAGGTACGTTTCTAGAAGGCTTTTGCAATTACGCAATTGAAGGTTGTTTTATTTTTATTTTGTTGATTATTTCTTCGGATAGATCACTTGGGCTATAGCTAGTTTATAATGCCAATACAATAAAAAACGATTTTATATGATTAATAATTATTATTTTATTTTTATTTTTGTGTAAAGGTTTTGTTTGAGATATTAGGTCTATATCTTATGTTCGGTTATACTGTGTGCTTCTGTCAATTTCGGCCACAAAATAGTTTTGTTTGCATAAAAAGTTATAGAACTATAGAATACGATAACATCTGTATAATTCTTAATCAAAGAATTTAAAACGTCCAGAAGGATAGTCGCCTCTATGGCAACATGAAATAAACAAGCCAGAATTGACAGTATTTGACAGCCGTGCGCAGTACGAACTGAGAGCGATTTGCTCAGGGAGCCCCTCAAGCGGAGTGAAATTAAATGTCATGCTTTAGTAAGGCGGATTATCCATCTGGGTAGAGGCACGATGCCCTATGAAAATCATTGTTCTTAATATAATTATATTGAATTAGATATATTTTTTTATGAAGTAAATATTATTGAACTGCTTAGTGAGGACCCAGCTTCCAGTGTAATTAAATTTTACCCCTCATACCAAGGGTTTGTAGTTCTGCGTTGTTGTCAGTATTTACAGTTTCCTGTTACAGTCTTATTCAACGACCTCTCGAACGAAGTGTAAACAAAAAATAGGACTTTGAATCTTACAGTTTGATCCCTAGAGTACAATTTATATTTATATGAAAACAAAACGGTTCTTGACGTTATGCGTGAAGCAAACTGCCGAAATATGTCAAAACTTTTTCATGCTAGTTACCTAGGTTTAAAATTTTTTGCACGACCGTGTTGTTGGATTTTCGTACCATGGCCCCGATTTTTGAAACATTGTTAAATCTTTTATATGTTGCAATAATGGTAGGTTTTTATTTCGATTTTATTGTTTATGAGGAAAATTATATTTGTGTCATCATCAACAGCTTGCATACCGTATACGTATCTCCGTTGCTGGTACACATAATTATTATTTTTCACAACAAGAGCCCACTAAACATAAGTTGTGAAAAACTATTTTTAGCAAGAAATAAGACTCTACAAGTAGGTTTGGACTAAAAGCATGTGCTGTTGTTGGCGCACGTACTAACGCCATCTGCAATCGAGAGCCGAACAAGTCACCACCGACAAACGATGACAACAGAAGTCAAAATATGGTTGGTACGCTAAATTTAGATTTTCGGAAGGCAGTTAAAAAACCAATAGACATTTCATGCCAAAATAAAAAAGAACAAGGTTACATTGTGCTATTATTACTTATTTCTATTAGAGAAGCTATCATAAGCAAAGGTTATGTCCCATTTTTTTTGAGTCAACTAAAGTTCTCTTTAGCGCTGAAACAATAAATAATCAGTCGTCTAAGCAGACAGTAGAAACACGTAGTGCTATCAGAACGCTTGTAGAGTATTTTTTTGCAAACACCGTGATTGTTCACGGCGCTTACGTGTTTCGTTCATCGTTCTACTACAACAAAATTGGCCGGATGGCCTTGTCTATACGTAGTATATAATAATACCTCAATGCAAGGTTATGTATATTTTTTAAAGGGTTTCCACAAAAGTTATTCAATTTTGTATTTACTCTGCTTCATCATGTGAAAATGACATGTTTTGACAAGTTCATTGGCTTGCAAAGATAAACCTACATGGCATGAACGTTTTAGTATCACTTCAGTTGGTCCGCGTGTAGGCTGCCAATATATAATTTATCTAACTACCCACTGCTGAGTACCTAACTATTACTTATAGCACAGACTTAAAAGAAATTCAGACGGAACACGGCCCACGATAAAAGTGAAGCCAAAAAACTGCTTCTCTCCTGTAAAACAACCTTCTCCTGTACAAAACTCATTCACACATGAATAAAAACTCTGCTTGGCCCTAACATTTCATTGCACACATGCGCATTTATTCATAGAAAAGTGGCTTCAGTTTGCTAATGGCAGCGATCCGTCTGAACTTCTTTCACGGCTGTGACTTATACCTCGACTGATGCCAAAGGCTTCTGTTCTATGCCGTTAGCATCGGGGTTGCGATGCAGGCATGCGATCGCCTCGATATTATCAACCCATCTGGCCTCTGGACTGCCAGTCCTCACTTTGTCAGGTGTCAGCTTAAAACAAATAGTACCTACCTAAGTCAATTCATCATTTATATTACTAATAGCAGCCGTTGGCTATCGCAATTTAAAATTACTGCTTTCCGGTAGTAGTCTTGTACGACTGTACGACTCAAACATACCTAAGTCTCGTTGTAGTGACGTCGGATACCGAGATGATTGTCCCAGGTTCGAATTCTACAATAAGCTTGAACTTCCGGTGAAGGAAAACATCGTGAGGAAACCATAGAATAGTAAATGGTGGTAGGGTACTTTGTAGTACCCACCTGACTGGCTAGCACTCTCAAGTTGTACATCTGTCCACCTAAATGAGCTTAAAAACTGTTATGTAATCCAAATTAATATTTATAAATCTTAAGAGCTATGTTCAATAAATGTGGTTTTCCCAAAGGAGTACAGCATGGGGTTCTTAAAAAAGGGTGTGAAGAGATATCTTCAGGGTCGGCAACGCGCGAGTAAAACCCCTGGTGTTGCAAGCGTCCATAGGCTACGGTAACCGCTTACCATCAGGCGGGCCGTATGTTTGTTTGCCACCTTAGTGGTATAAAAAAACATTTTCTTAATACAATAAATGTACGAAGCATTGATATATACCTACTTAGTTTGTGAATTATTTCAATCGTACACACGGCTATAAGTATACATCAAGCTATAAATTGCCAGTATAAGCTGATCTCGCATTGTAAAGGATTTCCGTACAATGAGACGTCAGCTTATATTGGAAAAATATAGCTTGATCTGTAGCCGTGTGTACAACGATCAATTTAATATACAAGCCAAATATAACAAATAAAAGGAATATCAATATTCCCTGACGTAATTAATCAATTTATAAGCACGAAGTTGGGATTTGTCCGCTCGTATCGTTTCTGAATTAATTAGTTTATTAATAATCCTCGAGATTATAATAATATCTACTGTATTTACTGAAATCTTTCAGTAGTATGTGAGATAGCGCGCATATCAATATTTATTCTAATTTAATTACTACTAATACTAATCTTATTCTAAATTTTCATTCGCGGTGCCTAAGTAATTAATGCTCCCGCCATCATTAATTGAGTGTCGAGTTGAAATCTCGAGTTTATTTCATCGTCTACTTATTTTAATTCTAAACTCACTTACCTAACTTCCTCATGCGAACATAATACAATTTCAAATTCCTTTAAAACGCCCTGGGTATTTACTAACATAAGTTAACACCCCTAGGCGCTCGTGCTAATCAAATTAAAACCTTGAGTCTTTGTGTTACGGTATTCAACGTTTAAACTACGTGTTAATATATTGGCAAATGTATTTATAGGGTTGTGCAAGTCTATGTAAATTCTTCATATTTGGAAGCAAATTGATGTCTTGTTGAAGGTACTTAAGGAGATTCTACATTGGTGTTATGTTTTGACATTTTGTTATATTCATTATGGGATATTTTTGCACCGTCCGAAGGGACAGTCTCAACCCTCACCTAGACTGAACTTATTTGCTATTCTTTAACGCTTTAATGACAGTAGTTTGTGAATGCTTCCAGGATTCGTCCTAAAAAATATAGTTTAGAAGAACCCACTAAAAAGTGCTGCTGCTACACTAAAAGTGCTAAATAATAATTAATCTATATTCTCTGTCTATCCTATATAGTATGGGCCTTAGTGTAAGCAATTTTTGTAATATTTGACATTTGATAGAAAAAAAAACAGTTTAGTTTAGGTAAAGATGAATGGCTATTAAAGTTGATGGTACGTTCATAAAAACCTAGCTCCAATTTAGCTTTCCAGCAGTTTATATTTCTCTTAACCGTTCCCAAGCCGCTTTCATTTTATACCAACTGTAAATGCCGAAAACATAATTAAGACTGAAGTCATTACAAGCGTTCCACAAAACTTTAGGGTCACCACAAACTTGTTCCACCAACAAGATTGTGTACATAGACTGAGAGCCAGCCAGCTATAGCTATGAAGATTGTAGAGAATTGACTGAACAACATTACTACCCTTACCAAAGAACCAATACACAATATACCCACCCATAGGATATTTATATTTTCGCTACGCTAAAAAGACCAACGAAGCGTGGAAAAGAAATATCGTATTATTGCGTACATTAAGAGCTCGGACTAATAATAAACTAATAAAAGCTTTTATACCTGTAAAAAAGTTTTATTCATTCACGCAAATATGTAAAGAAAATGGCACTTGATTTGTTTAACTATCGAGTCGAATAAAGGTTGGGCGGTGTGCCATTTTTTTGCGATCCTACATCTGTTGCTAAGAGATAGACCATAGTTATTTCAATAAAAATACAATTCTTACCTATACTTGGAAATAAAATTAATTGAATCGAATTCACGTAGTAACGGAAGGTACTTACAAATAGTTGATATAACCATGGTGATATTGCGGTCGAACATAGCAGCCTATACTTACACAGTAAATAAAAAAAAAACCTTGATTTCCAGGCACTATTTTCATATTTTTTTTATTGATTGAGGATTCTCTTTTGCTGATTTCAGTCAAATATCAGTAGGATTTTTAGTTTGAAAGTACCCTTCCGAATGGATTATTTATATACTTTTATAGATTTATGATTTTTTCAAACATGTATGTACCTACTTTTGATTTCACGATAATGTACTTAGTTTGTTTTTGTCCTGTAATTCTTAACGGGGTATCTTAAAGAATTGCCTGTCTTGGTTATCTGTTTCCGAAGAGGGACCGAAGATTGATGATGTTCCGTAACTCGCAAGACATTTGTCGAACAACTAAATCGAAAACGTCAATCGCTCTTGAAATATTCTGGCTCATTCTTCCATACACCTACCTTTTTTTATAATAGCTTATAGAAATACTCCAGTCGAATGGAAGAAAAATAGGCACACTATGGAGCCTACAGAAATTGATCGGATTTTTTGTGTGTATCGTGGCATAAAAAAATAATCAAACTAAATATAATAACGTGAATTGTTAATAATTGTACGCCAGAAAAGACGTACATAATGTAATGTAAATAGAAATCAACAAAGATGAAATAGTAGCATGCTAACTTGAGGTACGGTCAGCAACATTAATGATCTGAACATATAAACTCCTGTACATATATACATAATATGGAGTTGTTTTGTAAATATGTGTGACTATAAACAATCAAGTCCAATTTTTAAATCATGGATTTTTCATTGCCCAGGCGTTTTCAAAAGGATCTGTTCAACTAGGTACTTAACTTAATTATGTTGCTGACCGTACCACTATCTTAATTTGAGGAACTAGATGTAAATTATGATAATCATAAGATATCTATTATAAGGAAACTACACTATCTGGCGTCACTTTTACAATCAAAAAGAACCTCGTTCAATTTATTGTTTTACACCTTTTCGTTGTAGGTATCAATAATTTGAGGCAATTTGCAAAGACAGGTAAGACATAGCAAAAGCATCTTTTCAACCTCTACATAAATCTCATTTTCCAATAGCATTTCACATTACCAGTTGCTCCACAAAGCGTAGTTATTCGAGTCAAAACGTTAGGTAATTGTCTTCTGTGGGGTTCCTCATACCAACCGCGAAATGTTTGTCAAATAACTTGTACATTACATGAGCTAGGAATGCCTTCATGTCAGCATCTTGTTAATTCTACATATAAACGACCGTTACACACTATTTTGAGTTAAACACATTGGTAGACAAGTTTACATTTACGGAGATTTCCTAATAAGAGTCTCAAATTACCTAGGTACTTTTATGACTCGGAACGAATTTTCATTTCTCTGAAATTATACTAAAAAAAATCCACATACGTCTAAAGTATAGAAATAAGCATCGAACAAATCTTGTACAAAGCGAAACGGTTTTACTTCCGAAAATACATGAAAGAAAATACTGCGCGGCAGGTCATAAAGATCAAACAAAAAGTTAATGGCTTAATTATTTATTCACAAACCGTGAAAAGATAGAAGGAAGACTTCATTCGCACTGCTAGCCAACGGGGTGGACGGTCAACCGCTGGCACATGCGGTATCTGTAATAATATGCGCCTGCTGTCAGCAGCATGGAAGCAAAAAACGGCTGCGGTTCGTGGTCAGTGGGAATGTGCGGATAGCCGCATCCGGACCGAATAGAATGTCGAAAGATAGTAAGTACGTAGCTAAAATAACACGAACTATCTAATAAACGTCGCGGCTAGCAGTAGCACAGATAGCCGGTACAGCGAAATTGGTCTAACGGCTATTAAAATTTCCGTGATAATCATCCTTAATGAGGGTATTGTTTCGCGTTTAATAAATTGAACATCCTTTACTTAAATTTGCTTCAGACGCTATGTCTACTTTTTGCTTTATGATTTTCTTATCGAAGTTTTAATTATTAGTTACCAACTACCTAAGTATAACTTTCTTTCAGCTACGACAGAAATTATTACGTAAGTAAAATTTTTGATATGTTTTACTTTATCTTTCCAAACAAAGTCAATTAAGAATAACAAGGACCGAATAAAAATATTTCATAAATGTAAAGCTTTTTTCTATCATTGAATTACGCAACTCCATTAACGTTGACTTTGAAACAGTACGGGAAGGTAAATTTGAATAAAATCGATTTTATCTGGGGACTTACGCTGATATTACAGGAAAGGAATAGGTATCTACGGTATATTATGGCAAGGTTCCAACTGAGGTTCAGCGATAGCAAGTATCGTATATGGGACTGTAGTAGTAAGGAGCTGCGATGATTGTTGTTTGAAATTACTTTATTGATATACTGTAGTAGTCATTGTGCTAATATGTGGGTGGTAGCACAGAGAAATGAAATAAATTGTGTCATTTTACAGTTTTAGAAGTTTGGGTTTCTGGTTGTAAAATGTCAAGTCAAGTCAAGAAGTTCAATTAAAATATTTTTCAACCTCCACACAACGATCATTGATCTTGCAATGGCTAAAATGATTTCGATGTTTGCATCTTCAAAGTGAAGTAAATGTTGACTCTACCACAGTCGGCAAAAACACAATAAAAAAGAAAACCACACACAAAATAAAACTTAACGTTTCATTTCAAAATGTATGCTGAATTTTTGGTGTATTCGTGTTTCGTAGCACATAATGTAAGCTTACTTAACCCAATTCCTCATGAAAAGATTTCTATAAATCCTTCAACCGCGCTTGACCTATCATTTTTTACTTTTTTTAACTTAGCCTTATGTTTGAACGCAATCTCATCGTGGTTAGTGATGATGTATTCAAAGGAAAGCTTAGAAAAAATCTGGTTCTGTGCAACTATCAGACTACATCGATAGGTCCTTGGCGATAGATAATCAAACCGCCAGAAAGATACTACAAAAGACTAACGGGCTTTGATTTTAATTAATTGTAATGAAGTTTACCATGCGGATAGTCTATTTGTGGCATAGGAAGGGGACGGTACGCGTACCGGAAACTAGTTCAAATAAGTATAACCGCAAAATTATAACAGAATTATAAAAGCTACGTCAGTCATCATTCAGATATAGTGCATTATTAAAGTTTTACGTCCACTCTGCGTGGTAGTATAACCCGGACACATTTGCCCCTAGTTCATTTTAAACTGGGCCAAATGTGTCTGGGGTTGAAATAATTATAGATATATATAAAATAATACGGGACATTTGTCAATGCAATGGTTGTGAGCACACGTTGCTCGAGTTTATAATAAGTTTGATTTTATTATTGGAAAAGTTTTTCACATTTCAAGTTTTTTAAACATGCTGTTATTGTTACCTAAGAATTCCCGGCGCAACTTCGTGTCCTACCCTATACCCTACCCTACCAACTTTCATTTTTTTTCGTAAGAACCTTAATTTTACAAAAGAATCAAAAATATGGATTAAATCGGTAAAGTCATCTCCAGTTATGGCGTGACCAAGGGTCATAGGGATCTGTATATATACAAATATTCATTTGTATCTGTATTTGTATTTGATGAATCGAGGATATTACTGCGAGCCAGCTAAGTACAATACTAAGCATATTCCTCCAATCAAGAAATACAACTACTTAAATTAAATTTTGTAAATGACATCGAATAACTAATGTCGTAGAAAGTCGGATTCCCGTTTAAACTATCAAGTTTCAAAATAACAAGGGCTCAAAAACTAGCAATTTGTGTTCAAAAAGAATACGTCTGGATGATTTGTATTTTTAAGGATAAATAGAATTTTTGCATGATTTTTTTACTAGAAATATAATGGAACTAGCTGTACCCGCGTTTTCACCCGCGTTCCAGGGATAAAAATTAAAAATTTCATTACGATCCGTTCAGCCGATTATACGTGAAAGGTAACAAACAAACAAAGTTACTTTTGCATTAATAAATATACTAGGCGAGTGGAGATAAAATATAATTATAAACAACCGATCTCTACTTACTGAGTTACATTACGATAGCGGGCGATCATTATCTCTCGTATGCAATAATAACGTCAGTTGGTCGACGACAGCTGTCGCTGTGTGATTCGTGGTGCAGGAAAGTGGTCGGTAAAGCAGCTGTAAACATAATTTCTTTAAATAAAAATTTAAAGTTTGTTTAAATTCTTTATCTCCACTCGATGGCTCTGGTATACGCTACGCGAATTCGTGCTTTGCGTGTGCTCGGCTCGTGCTCGGTTCGCGTAACGTAAACCCAGATCTTTTGAGAACGTGGGTAAATGAGATGTTATAGTGAAGAATTAAACTTATAATTAAATCTTTTTCTCAAGAGGAATCCTCGAGTTTCAATCCAACAAGATTGATTAATCAGCTCAGCACACAAAAGAAAATAAAGCATTGCTGGAAAAATAGAAATGTTAGCTTGTTAGCTACAAATTGAGGCGTTTTTGTGAAAAGGAACGATATGATTTTGAAGCTTAAAATGATAACAAAATCTAATAATACTTTGTAAGATGTCACATATTTTACATGTGGGCTCACAAATACTATTAATTTGAAATAATATTTTCAAATTGTTCCTACTTCTTCAAACTAAATTCACTTGCAAGTAGATGCGATTTGTTCGATGTTATATAACAGTCACAATAAATAGCTACTCATTTTTTAAAGTGAAATAGCTCTTGGAGATTGTCAACAGCTGCGTCTGGAGGGTAAGCGAATCATAGCACCTACTCTCGATTCTCGCACTTAATCCGCTCGCGTTTGGGAAGTTACTCCTATTCAAAATTCATAATTCAAAATCATTTATTCAAATAGACCTTCGCAGGCACTTATGAAAAGTCTGACTCGAATACTCTAATACCGGTTCGGAAGGTTGCATTTGCTGAGAAGAGCCGGCAATAAACTCAGCATTACTCTTTTCAAAACAAGCTTAGATTCATTACATAATATTGAAATTCTACATTCTATATAATATGAAAAGAATAGAACTGAGAGTCAACTGATTAAAAAAAGAATGGAGGAAATTTTAGCTAAAGACAAGGTTTCATATAAGCGAAATAATTCATTAAGCTACTGAACCTCTGAGCACGATCTGTAAGTACGTCTGTACTCACTCGTTTTGTGTGAGTGTGACTGTGTCACAGAATGATACGGCAGTACTGCTACGCGTAAGAATAACGAATGAAAGTATAGAAAGAAAGAAAGAAAAAATATTTATTGCCCCACAGTACACACTTATATTAACAAAATTTTATAAAGAAAAAAGAGATAGAAACAAAAAAAACAAACTTATTCTATGGGTACACACATAAATAACAGCTTATAATTACATAAAAAGTAACAAATAATAAAGTAGACCCAAAAATACTGCTTTAAATTCAATCTTCACATACTTTTTAAAGTAACATTTAATCAAATTCTAGTTGCAATGGTTAAGCATTTTTACGAGACAGCTGAAATATTGTTTGAGAATTTACACAAAAAGCAAACTAAAGGTTTTCACCTTTAGTTTACTGTTTCCAGTAAATATGAAATGGTATTTTTAAAAATCATTTTTGATGAAACAATTTTGTCTACTGGTGGATTTGCCGAGCGTGCTTTAGTAATTGGATTTTGAGTAAAAAGGATAACGTTTAAAATTTTCGCATTTATAATAAAAATTACTGACTATTCCCCGCAGTTTCGCCTATGTCTCTCTCCATACTATGGGCTATCTAAAAGCCAAAAATTACGATCGATTCAGCGGCTTGGGCGTGAAGAGGAGGTAACTGACTTGATGTCCTTTTAAAGCTCACTGAAAATTTCCATGCTGAATTGGGAAAACCACGGTGGGGAGCTCATTCCACAGCCTGTACGTGCGCGGTAGAAAGCTCTGTTGAAACTGCACAGTACGAAACCATTTCGGTTCCAATGTATGAGGATGGACTTCCCGTCGAGGGCGAAAGTATAGAGAGAGGATAACCCAGGCAAGTGGGCTTTACTGTCATTATCAAACAATATGACGTTATTTACTTGATCACATAATCACTACATTAGATTTTTATTAAGTTAAGGGGTATAAATAATGCTTGTAAGTAGTAAATTGTAAACAATGTTTTACCCTCGTTTTACCATCCTCAAATAAGACACAATTCGTTCAGGAATACAATAATGTCCAAGTAAATTGGACGCTAGATTTGCCTGTGAAAAATCTTCATCGCAATGTTAACAAGCTCGAAGCGTCAGAAATAGAACTGCTAAGCGCTGTCGTTTCAAAAATTGAGTCATTTCCGGTGCATGGAAATGTTGTGTCCGGATGTTCTCACAAGGTCTGCAGCTTAAAACTGTCCAATTTGCAGTTAGAAATGTTATTAGCTTTTATTGTGCTTTCGAATGAAAGCGTGACATTTACACTTGGTAAAGCAATAAATCCTCTAACGTCTTTCTGACGTTGGATGTAAAAGAATGACCCCGAGAAGCTCATAATATTGTTGTTTTAAGATAAAATAAATAATAATAAATATTCATAATCGCTTTTTAACTAAATCAATATAATAGTAATAGTGTCCTCCGTCTCACTCTCGATCACCAAATGTCACGTGTCAGATAATGACTTCAGAATTTTAGCTAATCAACGTTTGATAACTTTATTATGAATAAGGGGGGTTACCATTTATAAAAACAATAACATACAGAGAAACAGGAGAGTACGTTGTCACAAGTTACTGGCAAGGCCTAAACTAAGCATGAGAACATGCTTGTATCTGAAACGGTAAGTAAATGTGCACTTTATTGCATTGGCTCTCCTGTAATGAAGACTCGTATATTTAATTTTAATTTTCAACGGATATTTTCTGCATTTTATGTCATCAATTTGAAACGCATGGGGGTATTTTGTGATTCACGCAGGGGTAGTGAAACAGTGGATTCAAAACCTCGAAGGTTCCTTATTTCATAAATTATTTTTTCCATAGTAAGCCCATTTATTGAGTTAATTTATAGGATATATCAGGAAAAATCTTGGGTCACAGATATCTCTGAAACATTTATGTATGGTATAATTATCATTTGTTTTTGAAATGGATACAGAGTAAAGTTCCAATTATAAAATGAGTTGATTTAAAATAAAACCGTTTCAAATTTCGCATTGTTGTGTTTGACCAGTGGCGGTTTTAAGCAAAGTAAATAATTGCGGAAGCTCAGTGACGTCAGAATATAAATCAAAGCTAATTGGATGCAGCTCATGGAGCGCTGGTTAAAATGTCAACACAATGTTCAAGATATATAAATAGGTTTTACTTTTATACTTTATGGACCATATTCATAATTAATATAGGTGCATCGTGCGTGAGGAAGGTTTCATAATATCATCTTAAACAAATACATTAGATATCAACAAGTTGTAACTAAAATATGCTAAAACTAAATCCATAAACCTAAATTGCTTTCTATTTTTTTCAAATACTTAATGGGATGTTTCTTTTGTTTATTTGCTAGCATTAACCTAATATTAAGAAAATATTGTACGCGAACGGACCTCTTTGGGATTATTAGAGGATCTACGAGTCACGACATTAGCCTACTTAATTAAACCCAAATTACTTAATTCTATGTCTAAAAAAATTTGTGACGGATACAATCTTTCTTATCGGCAAACTTATTATTATTCCCCCATTATATTATTAGTAGATATTGGATCTAATCAAGGCAAACATTGCTATACCGGGTGTTGTTCTGCATTTGTGCCATATTTAAGGAGGTTGATATTTACCTTGTGTAGAACACTATTCAATTATAAAATCATGCTCGTAAAATTACATTATTATTTATAAAGTTTTGTAAAAATAAAAATCCCCACGTGTTTGACTATGTTTTATGAAGATTTATAAGATAAACGTTGTTGACCGCTGCGCAGCGGCCCAGTTTCTCCCCTCGCCCCCGGATCGCAGACATATTCTGTGCAGTTATAAAGTCTTTTTCTGATTTGACGTTAATCACAAATCATCAATAATCGTTTACTTATCAAGCCCAGAATTAATTACCTATTTTATAATAACTGAATAAATCATTTACTTCTATAAATATGGCACGAATGCAAAACAACACCCTATACATGCTTGCAACACTGGGTGTATAACTCGCGAGTTGCCAACCCTTTCAAATTTCTTCAAATTCTTCTTGAATACCATATTGTCCCTTGGGAAAGCCAAGGCCGACCAACGTAACACCTACCATAACGCATCTACTTTTGACTTTTTCTCTAAATCAACTTTATATACCTATTTACCGCGAAAACGTCGCACATTGTTCTAATTGCATTAATTATGCGCACGAACTGAATGGAGCATTCCAACAATGCAAGAATTTGCATCGCACCGCCTCGCTTGATGATGCGTTTGTTGAACAAATTTCATAAAGGAATACCTGATGTTGAATCCGGCTGCACATAAACTATTTTACTCACGGTGTTTAAAAATGCTTCACTGATTTATATATAAAGAAGGTATATATTGTACTAGCTCGATTGTATAACGGACCTAGATTATGTGTGGCTATAGCAGATTTTTAAAGGCATAATATTTTTCAAATTCAAAATCGTTTATTTACATAGACTTTCGCAGGCACTTATGAAAAGTATGACTCTAATACTTTAACACCGGTTCGGAAGGATGCATTTGCTGAGAAGATCCGGCAATAAACACAGCAATTACTCTTCTCAAAAACAAGCTTAGATTCATTACATAATATTTACATTCTAATAGCACTGACAACAATTTCGTGCCCCGGCGCGGCGGCAAAATTACAGACTGAATAAATATTTAATAAGTAAATAAATAGCAAACTTAAGCAGACCAGCCCCCACAAGCAGCACCTGTTCACAAGTATGACACGTGTGGCAGCCATCGCCCTCCTCGCCATATTGGAGGGAAGTGAGCGACCCGTCACACGACGCCGCCGCAAGCAAAGGCCTCAAAGTCAGCATGACTTACTTAAGTCAATATTCAAACTGAACTTGCGGACTGAACTATAAATCATTTCCACGTGTAGTGTAGGTAATAGTGCATGATAGTGCAAGTATGTTTTCTCATACCTTGTAAAATATCATACAATTAAACGCGAAAAAAGCTTTCTCTGGGCTTCACCGCGTTTCTCAGTTGAAATTAGGTTAGCTATTCGAGGGTCTAAAGAAATTTCTTTAGACCATCGAATAGGTACAGATTTCCATTTTAGTATACAATTGTATACCAAAATCTGTTCTACGTTAAAGGTGCGAAGTTATATGGTAAACATACAGATACAAACTTTCATATTTATAATAAATAGAAGGATTATTTGAATCAGTAATATCAATAGAAAATTAAATTTTGTTATGTATTTTTTTTTAAGAAAGCCATTCTGCTGCTTTCAACATCAATTATGAGAACAGCATGTTTTTTTTAAGGAAACAGGTAAGTAGAACTATCTAATAATTTCATAACAAATAAAGCTTGTAGTTTATTTTTTGGAATAGAGTTTGGCCGACAATTTAATGTCTATATTTACTTCTGGAAATGGATCCATTATGGTCTGAAATTCCATAGCCGATTAGAAAATAATAGCTTTATAACGTAGAGTAAATGTCAACATGATCAACGAGGTCGATTTCTCTTACCATCCTCCCCTCTTGTAAGGACGGTCTTGGTGTTGATTACCACCATATCAGATCATAGGTTCGATTTCCACCCATGACAGACATTTGTGTTCATGAACGTGTGTTTTTCTATGGCTGGGTATTTTTGTAATGTACCGCAACATGCTTTTGTAGGGTCAAATATTAACCAATAGAATTGCAGCAAAACTGGTGCTATGTAAATTTGATGCTATTCTATTGGCTGATTGATTGACAACGATGATCGGACTATCGTGTACCTATCGATATTCTTAGTGTAGACCCTCTGTTACTCGTTTCTGTAGTACAAACTCTTTTTATTTTACTTGAGATCTTAGAATATTTATTTTAATCAATCGTTTGATCAATAAATTATAGTTTAAAAAACTAAAAAACACGCAAAAATCCTCAGCGTGCGAACACGTATAGGAGAAGTCATACGTTCTATTTGATAAGATTGAAAAAACGCTCGTGCGAACGTAGCCTTAAACACCTGCACTAAAACGTGTCAAATAAATTATTGAACTATTCTCTATCTATACCGTACGAGCCTTAGTGTAAGCAATTTTTGTAATTAAGTCTAATATTTTAATGAAAAAGCGTGGGGCATAATAAAATTCGTGTTAAAAGTAGAAAATTTTCTACCAAATTCTTTACTTCGACAAAAACATAAATATTTTACTTATAAAATGAAGCCCACCTTCATTATAGGCCAGTATCCGTTAGACTGCAATTATTTTTACCCTTTATTTCTTTTCCAAACCAAATCCTTTGATAAACAAGCCCTTTGTTAGGAAAGAGGCTTAATGAAAAGTTGTCTCCTCAAGATAAGACATTCTTTGAAAAGAATTTACCACAACAAACAAATTGAAATGTTACTGGGAACAAAACAACGTTTCTTTCAATAAAACGTTGCTTGCTGGGGAAAAATGCAATTTCTTTCACGCCATGTCATTTTATTTGATTTGTTTTGTGAACTCTCAGTAAGTAAAGCTTGAACAATATGATATTCCTCAAATCGTGTTTCAAAAAAGGAATGATTTATGCGCTCAAAGAAAAAATCCGTTTGATATAGATACCTTATCGCTTTGTAATTTGAAGTGTCTTGAAGTGAACTTATCAGAGGAATGCTTTTTTAATATGGCTTAAATATAATATTCAAAGCGATTATAGCTCTGATGATGCCAATGCCTTAAAGTTCGAGAACGAACCTTTTTCCTTGTAGTAAAGAATATCAGTGAGAGCTACTCTCGAGAGCCAGTTTCCTACTAGGAATTGTGTCCTTACCACATTGTGGTCAAAGACAGGTAAATGAGTAAGTATATTACTTTCATAGTAAATTTAAGAACAACTGTAATTTCTTTTATAAGATTTTTAAAGATAAATGGGTACCCTTGTCATGAATCTCAGTATCTACGGACGATTTAATTTCAGTGAAATACCTAATTCTTATTATTCAATTTAATAGCATTTAAACGATAGATATAGATCAGTTGCAGAGGCAATTTCCGATAACGCATGTCATCAATAATCAAATACTGGCAATATTTGATTATTTCCCATGTGTATTATATTTTGTGATAATAATATCCACATTATTAATGAGTCAAAATATATAATAAGGGACACATATAATAAGGTTTTTTGTCTTGTAGCTAGATAATCTGACTTTATGATACTCGACATAAAATTAACTTTTTAATATCCCCATTCCAGTAACTCTCAGGAATTAATTATTCCGGCGACTTGACCTCAAGCTGCTCGGGTGGGCACTGGAAAGGAGATTATCCTCTGCCCCTTATTAATATTTAATTTTATCAAGTTTAACATATTTTTAACGCTCGTACATTGTTTTTTCTTTTATAATCGTTCATTTCGTCCCTGTTGTCCTAAACTAATAAAATACTTACTTTATTGTACTACAGAGTTTGAGAAGCTTTTCTACGTTTTGTACTTTGAGTAATTTTATCAATGTTCTCTGTTTGGAGACTGGAAATTTTAGCTTACAAATCAGTAGGAAACATTTACAAGATTCACACGGTACACTGCAATATTTCTAAGATAAGGTACACCTCAGGCCCGTGGCATACATAAACAACCTGTAAATATACATGAGCAGTAACACTTGCTGGGTAATGTTCGGCGTTTCAGATACGAAAGGATTTTGTGTAGGGATTCCAAGATAGTTTTATGTTCGGATTTGTAGACCAGTAAAGTGTAGCTTTTTTATGTGGAATTTTGTATCACAAACTCGATACTGTGGAACTCAATGCGATGATAGCAATTTTTTTTTACCTGTATTTGACCACAATCTCACCATAATAAGTGATGATATGGCGAAGGTGGCACACAAAGCCTAGAAAGAACTGGCTCTCAAGTGCAGCTGTGGGAACACACCGATAGGTGCTTGGCGACAGATTCTCAACTTGAGTGTGGTAATATAAAGTACCCCACCACCGTGCTGTGGTTTCCTTCACCGAAAGCTCATACTCATTGTATGATTCGAACCCGGGACCTTCGTCTCAAACTATCATCGCCTTAAAATAATAAAGTTGAAATAGGTGTGTTGTTTTTTTCTCGCGTCACCGAGGACTTTTGCTTTCCTGTAATATTTTTGTTGAATAAACAAAACAAAAAAAAAGAATAAACAAAAAAATACTGATGTCACTTATGCTATTTTATTAAAAATACAAGTTATGTTGCAACTAAGATATCCGTTGTTATTCTCATACTACATTTCGTGACTTATCTAAAAAGTTGTTTCAACTTGCAGTGAACCATTAGCTCGTAAGATAACAGACTGGCGTCCACAATCTATTTTCTATTGAACTGTTGTAGTTTTACTACTTTACTTTCATTATTGCAGTTTTGTGAGTAACTTTAGACTAACTGACAATCTTGGCTTATAAAGTATAGTGTATTATCGTTTGAAAACAAAAACGTAAGTGTTTTTGATACTATATAATGTACTAAAAGGATAAATGTATAGGTAATCCTGATTTTGTAAATAACATTAAATATAGAATTAAATCGTTAATTCTAGTTTTTGTGTATTTTTCACAAACTATCCTTTATAGCGAACTGCAATTGCTATGTTTTCTCTCAATCACGAAAATAGCTAATCGAATTTGAATACAATTAATTAAACACATACCATACAAAAAAATAAGAGAAAAAAAAATCATCAGAGCTTCAGCGGGCAAGCAACGCGATGCTAAATTTAAACCAATCTTTTTAACGGCACTGTACAAATTAAACTAATAACGGTCGTCAATTTCGGTACAAAGTAGGTACTTAATTATATACTACGAGCCATTTTCCACCGTGTGTCGGTGTAGATAATGTTGCTTTTGTTAAGTGGAGTTAACAACATTTGAAATTATAATTTTTTACAACTTTTTGCTTCAGTTATTTTACATTTTATTTACCCAACTGTTAGATAAGTTATTCATGTATGAATAAGGCAAATTAAGTTTATAGGTGGGTTTAGTTCACTAATTTAAACACACTGTTGGATAAAATAACGTCTTTTTAATGAGTAGGAGTAATACTACAATGAGCTACTTCTATGTAATATAAAATTGAATTGAATTTGAAATGGAAATTCTATTTCATCCGAATTAATTAATAACTTGACAATACCATACCTACCTAGGATTTGAGTCGATTGACATAAAATAACTATTTCGGGAAAATATTTAACATGAATTGAATTTCTGCCCCTAAGTATATTCATAAAAATATTGTGACAAAATTCCTGTTTAAAACCAAATTCGTTCTCATATCAAGAGTCAAGTAAACAATAGTTCTGTCTTCAAAATGAGTGGCTGGTCGAACGAAGAGAGTTTATCGTTTTTAGAATATTACCAGACCGAAACGTGTATCTGGAACCCCAAAGACGTGGTCTCTTGTACGCAATAGGTTGTCGTAAGCTGCGAAGCGGACTTCAAGGCCTAAATTCAATCAGTGCTACCGATGTCAACGTCGAACATGTGGGTTACCCATTGTCTCTATTATCTTGTTCTGCCTATACATATTCGTAGTAACCCCATGCTTTGTCTTTATATTACTGAGTCAGCTAAATAATATATACAAGATTATGAACTCTTTCTACAACTTTCATACACAAGAGAATTAGTAAAATAAATAATTTCGCAAAACTGTTTGCTGTCAACTCAGACCAAGAAAAAATTTAAGACGTTCGTCTGTGTTCTTAAGTGACGCAGGTAATAGGAAGCCGGCGTTCTTGTAAATACATGGCTTCACACACACATATAGACCATAGGAAGCCGATCGGTTGTCATTCCGTATTGAGACGTTGACAGTGACAATAAGGCTCAGTACCATTTGTGCCTGCTTGGGCCAGTACTGATTTTACTCACGCACACCTAGGAAATTTTTTGCTTCACTTTCTTATAAGGTGACACTCCGTCTTGATTTTTTTATATGTCTATGGCTGTCAATAACACTTGTATAAAAAAATTAAAAAAACTACGCATCGATTGAACCAAATTATATTTTTATGCCTTTTGCGGTCGAGAACATGGGCCCGTGGTGGGAGTCTGAAGCTCGCCGTTTTACTCGTAATTTGTCAATTTTGATCGAGGCCTCGGACCAGACCAGCGGGCGGGGAGATTTTTCCGCCAACGCGTCAGCTTGGCTATCCAAAGAGGAAACGCTGCCAGCTTGCTGGGAACCTTGCCGTCAACCTGAATCAGCGGCAGATTTGAGTAAATTTTCTATATATAGTTTGTAACTTGTATATAGGTATTTGTTGTAAATAAATATTCAAACACAAGTTTCAAGTATTCTACAAAAAAACTGTAAGTTACATAGCCTACATTACTTAGCCCCAAGAAGTACCTACGGAATACGTTCACTTTAATATCTTAAGACGGCTGTAGTTCCCTCACGTTCAAGTATTCAGGTAAAGTTCAAGAGTGAAATAACGCCTATCCTAGCCATTTTGTGGCCGGCGGTAAGCCTGGCTTACCACGCTAGTACCTCTATTTACCTCAACCGAGTGGTTATAATAGTATTTTGCTTGGACCTTATGTGATTAACTTACGGCTGGATGTTGAGTAACGTATTTTATGACGCTCTATATTTTAAATGATTACGGAATACGATTAAATAAAAGTTCTTGTATAATTTTTCACACGCTTATCCCAAACGAAGTCAAGATTGTACTATGGAAACCTGATAATGATATACCATCATCATCAACATCATCTGCTTATAATGTCCCACTGCTGAGCACAGGGAAAGGGGATCGGCAAATACTCTACCACGCGTGCCCACTGCGGATCGGTGGAGGTAGGCTAGTGGTCAACCAACTATTGGAGTTTTCAAGCGACTATCACAATCAAGTGATAACCGAGACCAACGCGAACGGCTTTACGTGCCCTCCGATGCATGGATATACCACTTCTTAAATACATAGGTACTTATACAGATTACACAGACGAGCAGAGATGTCCATATAAATATCCTGGGTGGGAATCGAATCTTCAACTCAAATAACACCAAATTTCCTGGTAATAATTTTTGTACTACATCTCATTAATTCATCATAAAGTTGTATTTTTTTAATTCTTCGAATAAAGCTCATTCTGTACAAAGCTTTGATTCTTGAGTAGATAATTAGGATCGTATAAAACTAATTCCAAATTCAATTTATGTTAGCAAATGGAAAACATATAAACACCAAATAAAACAAGTACCCATGTGGTGAAAGACAAATAAATAAGTAAAAGCACTTTTACCATTAATACTAACAAAATATAAAAGTGAAGTTTTATAGCTTTTCAAGAGACAAATTATTAAAAACAATACTTTTAATTGTGGCTTATTATATGCGACTTAAAACTGAATTGTACTCAACTGAAGCTGGTGGTGGAAAAGAATGCATTTTCATTAGTTTTAGTTATCTCCGTAGATCAAAATCGTAGTCAAAAAGTCATGTATTCAGTTTAGTCCCTGGTAAGGCACTTATGAACGTTTAGTTGGTATACACAGTTGAATTTACCACCGGTTCGGAATACACTTAAACTGAGAAGACTCATACACTCATAAAAGACAAATTAGATAATACATTATATTGGTATAACTTGCCACCTGCCCAATATCTATCCGTGTGATTTTTTTCAGGGCCTTTAGTGGACCTCACTTTTTAAATCGTGCACGCAGACGAACATGTTCATTGTTCACACTAATATTGGTCCTAGATGTAACTAGGTAGTCAACCCCCACTAAACAATCCTTTAATTTTATCACGACCGCTCGACTCGATCGACGACTCGCGGGATTCCCGGTATAAAACACTTTTACACCCGGGGATAATGTAGCTTCCTATTAGTGAAAGAATTTTCCGAATCGGATTATTACCTCCTACATCAAAAGTTACACCTCTTTATAATATTAGTATACCTAGATTTATTTGGCCACCAGTGTACAACACTGCATATAGCACTGCATATCTATACATTTATACGTGAAGTGTGAAGTTGTGTCGGAGGCAAAGAGAGGAACTAATTTAAAACTTTATCTATTCCGCTCCTGAAACTAAGGGGTTGAAGATACTTCCAATGCCATTCAGAGACTAATTGAATTTTTATTGAAACGGGCTACTTTGTCTTTTTCGTTGATTCTGTGTCCATAGAGTTGATCTTTGGAGTAGCTTAAATTCATAGATATAGAATATGAATAGAGCGTTAACAACAATACCTTATGCGAAGCGTGAGCAATTTTGATTTAGATGCATCCATCCATAGATATATCCAACAACAGTGATTAACTGTCAGTTTTTTTTAATAATAGTTCCTAGTCATGTTTTCTTTGTAAAAGTATCGATTAAAAACGAGAAATTGGGATTCATAATACGCGCAGTTCATAGTGCGGCTGCGTTGATCATACCCGTGTCATTGATACCCTAGTACAGGGCTTCCCAAACTGTGCATCGCGACGCCCTGGGGCGCCGCCGCGGTATTATACCAGGGGCGTCGTGAGGCGATCTAAATAGGTTTGCTGTCTGTGTCCATGCGACCAAGTCGAGTGAGCGCCACTTTTTCAAAAACTGATGCTATTTGGAGTTTTTCTGACAAATTGTTATTAGGCTAGAACTACAAGTAGTAGGTTAATGTATGGCAACAAGGCCAGGGCGTCACAAAAATATGGCAACTTCCAAAGGGCGTCACAGTTAAAATAAGTTTGGGAAGCCCTGCCCTAGTAGGTACATACAGTCGATTTCAGTGAGTGGACAAAATTATGTATCCTCATGGATGCAATAGTTAACTATCCGTTGTATGTGACAAATATGGTATGCATGGAACCTAACATTGATATGTTTTCATACCAAGTGCAATAAGTATGTATACCACCATATTTCCACTGAAATTTTACTGTTATTCTTATATTAAATGTTAACTATTGCATCCAAGAGGATACATAATTTTGTAACATTAAATGTATATATCTCATTGTAATCGACTGTACAATCGCTCTATTTATATTATATGGGGGAGACTTAATTTAGTCCATTTTAACCCCTCGAAGACACAAGTCTGCGCGTTCTCCGCGAAAAAAACCCCATTCGTAGTAGCACCAAAATTCGAAGACACTCCTCTCAACATCGCACAGAGTATCGGGATCCTTGGTGTCGATATTGCGAGTGATGTCCAGTTCCGAGGTCATTTGGAGAGCAAAGCCAAACTGGCTTCAAAAAAGTTGGGTGTGCTGAATAAGGCTAAGTGGTACTTCACGACACTCCAGCGGCTACAGCTTTATAAAGCCCAAGTAAGACCGCATATGGAGTACTGCTCGCACCTCTGGGCAGGCGCACCCGCTTATCAGCTTGATCCACTTGCCTCGGTGCAAAGGCGGGCCATTCGTATCGTTGACGATCCCATACTCACTGGCCGTTTAGAACCACTCAGCCTTCGGAGAGATATAGGCTCGCTCTGTGTGTTCTACCGTCTGTATAATGGGGAGTGTTCGCAAGAACTTTTTGACCTGGTGCCATCATCACATTTCTACCATCGCACCGCTCGCCGGCGATGTGGAGTTCATCCTCACATCCTCGAGCCGCCTCGATCGTCCACACAACGTTTTAGTCGGACGTTCTTATTGCGGACCATTAGGATGTGGAATGAGCTCCCCGTTACGGTTTTCCCTCAGCGCTACGATATGGGGTTCTTCAAAAAAGGCGTAAAAAGAGCTCTAGAAGGTCGGCAACACATTGGCAATCCCCCTGGTATTGCAAATGTCCATAGGCGGCGGTGACCACTTACCATCAGGTGGCCCGTCTGCCTGCTTGTCAACCTATTGACATAAAAAAAAAAAAAAAAAAAATATCTCTATAAACTTATTTATATTCCGAGGAGACCCTACTGGATTAATTAAAGTTGCTTTGACTATCTAAGGGCCCAAATTCGATAAATGGCTTTAATTTTGAATATAAAGTGTTATCGCGCTGCATTTTTAGCCGTAGTTGCTGTATAGATAAGGAATCGTTTGTTGATTTTAAACCTAGTTATGTGCTTAGATCTCGAGAATCATGGAAAATCTACTGCGTTGGATTTTATTTTATTTCGTCGCCTAATTCTAGTTGATAATAATGGAAAGCTTTTTTTTACCAAAATGTTGTACTTAATTATTTTCTACCTACTGTATCAAACAAATATAAACCTAACTATAGAAGGTTTTACTTTCTTGGACATTGGCACTTATTCTTATAAGCTCACAGTGTTAAGTAAGACGGATGACGTCATCCATCAGAAAGATCCTGGCGTTTGTCCTTTTAGTAATCTCACGACACTGACGCGAAGGAGGATCAATACATTCCTACAAGCGTCAACCGCACATCTTGAAATGTGTCGCAGTCATGATACAATTTTGGTTTTGGTCAAAAACCTAGTTGAGCAAAGCCTGGGATTGGACAAGATAACCTTAGAATTGTTTGAGATGATGCCCACGGCTACCATCTACCATCGCAACTCTCGCCATCGACGGGGAGTCCATCCTCACATATTGAAACCTGAATTGTTTCTCTTAATGTGCGGGCTCAAAGGAGCTTCCTTCCGCGGACGCTCAGACTGTGGTATGAGCTCCCCGCCGTGGTTTTCCCAATGGATTACAGCATGGGGTTCTACAAAAGGGGTGTGAAGAGATTTCTGCAGGGTCGGCAAACGCGCGCGTGATACCCCTGGTGTTGCAAGCGTCCATAGGCTACGTTAACCGCTTACCATCAGGCGGGCCGTATGCTTGTTTGCCACCTAAGTGGTATAAAAAAAAAACATGCAGTCTTTTGATCAAAACACGAAATATCGATTTTTTTACTTTAGGCCTGTTTTTGACCGAAATCTCATCATGGTAAATGATGGCTGAAGGTGGTAAGTATACAAAGCTTAGAAGGAACTGGCTCTAAAGTGCAGCTGCCAACAAATTGGTATTTGTTTTGAAACAAATTTTCAACTTGAGAAGGTTAACCATCCAGGCACATCCAGCTGGGTACCGCAAAATACCTTACAACTGTTATATAATATGGTTTCCTAACGATGTTTTCCTTGAACGATAGCTCAGATTCGAGCCCACGACCTTCGTCATTGCATTCGACGTCTTTACATCGAGATAATGATATCTCAAGGGCGACGCTTCATAGTGCCGATTCTGTTGTAAATCGCAACTAAAATAAAAAGTAACCTAATAACTAATTTTAGTCACATCACATCTCTTTCTTACAAACATTATTGAAATAGGATAGAACATATTTGAAGCCGTCAAATTAGTCTTTGCATTCTTCATTTGCGGGTATTTAGACGTAACCGCGATACATGACGGCTAAATTTATATATATTGAAAACAAGCAATGGACTAATTTGATAGAACTAAATTTCTTACACCCTTTTCTTATGTTCTTTGTTAGAAAGAGACATAGAGAGACAGAATTATTATAGTTGTAAAAAACAGAATCAGCACCAATATTTTATTTTCGTAATTTTATTTTCTCTTTTAATATTTTTAAAAGAAAACTGCAGGATTTTAATTATGTAATACACATCCTGTCTTTTATTTATTCTAACACATAGGTACTCGTATCTAGACTTACAAACGCATATTGCTACCTTAATTTTTATGTACTTTCTCTCATATACCTAAGCGAAATGCAATTTCTTTTAGATAATACATTCTTTAAACCTTATTAAATGGTATTTGTTAATTAGATATGACATTATTGTAAAAAAATTGCCCATTACAATCTTGTAGTAGTTAAAGTGTAGGGTGATAAAGATTCCATATTCTATAAAAAATATCATTATTTAATTAGTAACTCGGGCTATTTTATTATAAGCCCACAAAGGAATTAATTTATTTCCCTACCTACTGTTAGCAACAACGCTTTATATCATGACAAAGACCTTACAGGTGGCAATTCAAATGTATTCTGGCACAAAGATGCAGCCACTTAAGGTAAGAGGCTTTTTATTCTTGTTTGACTTCGCTATGGCGTTTTTAGACCCTCGGAGTCTTAATATGACGCTGAGTATTTAAATTATATTTTCCCCAAACCATCCCATGGTCCCTTTCTATATTTACAAGGGCACAACCTAACTAGTCCCACTATTCTACTAACTAATTATATTGAAAAATAACTCGTGGTACCCCATGATCATAGAGAAATTTAAAGCTAGTTTACCATAATCACTCACTCAAATATTCAACCATAGTACAGAATTACACAATTTCGACGGATCTAGAAAAAAAAACAAGATATATGAAAACAGGGTCTAAGCTAGATATATGAAGATATTCTATGGTTCCTAAACTTAAGCAAAGATCAATCGTTATCAGGATTTAAATGGCGCTACTTTGTGGTCTGCATCGCAAATGTGCTAACATTTAGTTACCTAGTCTAGTCTAGACATGTTGTCTAGGTAAGTGATATGTTGCCTATATTTGTATTGGAGCCTTTAAGGCCATATTGATTTATACGAGCGGGTATCGAAGTGTTTATTGAGTATCTATCGAAGTGCCGAAACCATTAGCTCAAGGGTCTGATAAAGCTTTTATTAACATTTGAACAAACTAAACTACGCCAGTGGCATTCAATTTAAGTTCCTGAACTTCTAAAATTCTTTCTCTTTTCTTCTTGCATTCGACTCTTCTATCCATAATTATCAGCATTCACTCCTTTCTAACTCATCATAATATCATCTTTCACTCAACTCAACCTCTTTTTCGGTCTTCTTCCCGTATATCTACTTTCTTATTTAGAACTCTTTCAGTCACTTGGCTTTCATACTCATAGCATATCCATAACGAAAAAGAATTACCTATACTTTTCTAATGACATTTTAGGTACCCTCACCGTATTTCTTTCTTGACACGACATTTGCGGAGGAAGGTTCCGAATGAAAGATTAATGAGGACTGAGCCCCGAACTGAGACAAAAGGTGCCTCAAACGGCGGTGTTTTTTCGCGATAGTCATCTGTTTGTCTTTGCTACCCAAAGCCTGTTTACGTTTGGTATTAATGCTCGAGTTTCATGGAATTTAGTCTTATTATGATTGTCATAAAACTTAGATTTTTAAGTTACATTATTTATTTGTGCCTTTAAGGTCGAGACGATGGCGCCATCCAGCACCATACAGCAGCGGCAGAGTTCGGTGATTTACTCCTTGTATTCATCGTCAAAACTCATACCTCAAGAGGCCGGGGCGGGCGAGGAGCTCTTTCGGCCTACTACTACTACTTGGCCATTAAAAATGGAAGGGAAAGGATACATATATCGAATGAAAACAGTCAACAAAGTAATATAAATAATATAAAAACCAATGTTAGTCTGTTTGGAACATTGCGTCTCCGATTGCAATAAAACTTTGGTGAATTGTGCTCAATGCAGAGCAAGCCTAGTTTCTGTAAAAAAATACAAACTAAAAAGAGACACTTAAATTATAATAACCAAAAATATATTTTCTTCCAAGCTGTACCATAAATAGTCCCTTTTAGATACACTGGTTATTTTCTAAAAGCTTCACGTATTAACTGACTCAACAATTTCCGCAACCGATAAACTGTTTAGACGTAGTTTAAAAGCAGTTTGTACAAAAGTAAAAAGAAAGAACAGAGCTAAGCCAGCCGGCTGCGACAAAATTACTCCCCAACTTGTGTGAATTATTGCGCTTATTACTACATGGCCCATCCTATAAATGCAAGTTTTAAGCTCAGTTCAGGTTTTTATGTTTTAATGCTGACGTTAGCAAGTTTCATATCCCTGTCATTGCAGTTTTTCAAACTGAAAAACTTATTTATACGATGTCATATTTTTTTTATTCCATCATTTTCGTTAATAGAGTTCCGTGCTACGGAAGGCACGTAAAGCACGTACCTATATAATATTGCACGAATATATTTTATATACGTTCTACAAATGATGAATATTTAAATAGTAGTATATATTTTTTAAAAACAACAATTTTTGTTTCTGTTATACGACGTTATCGATAGAGAAGCTTACGGGCCCACCTGATGATAAGTGGTATAGCCGTAGCCATATGGACGTTTGTAACTCACAGGGCATCACTCACGCGTCACCGATCCTCCCTTATGAACAGTGGCAACCTTACTCATGCGCAGGAACACAACGTTATTTGGCTGCGGTATTCTGTAAGATACTTCCCCAGTCGAGCTGCTCTTTGTGCGAATAAACGCTACTACGCTCTGCCTCAACGAAAATTTTGTGCAAACCACCTAGTAAGGGGGAACTTTCTGCTTCAGAGTCTTTTCAAATATTAAAGTTAGCGGTAGTTTTACAACTAGCCAGTAGGCTGGAACATTAAATATAATAATAGAAATTGAAAGCAACAGTGTAGTTTTCTTTGTACATTTTCATTAAGTATAGAACTATTTTTATTATAGGATATACTAAAAAAATAGATCCCTAATGATCCCAATATAGCATTCTAAAAATTCCATATCAAAGAATCCACCTTGGAGACATGGTGGATTCTTTGGATTCAAGGTGGATTATACTATTTTCCACACTCTAGTGTGGTAAAGCATACATTTCCTTCTCTGGAAACTCCAAATAGCATCAATTAGCGTTGATTGTCGTCGGTAGCAGAAACTACAGCTACTATACAGCCAAACAGTCGGCACGGCAGTAGGTAAGAGAATTATTCAAACACCCGGAACAACTTGTGATGGCAGTCTATTATCGGTCCGGAGTTAAATGGAGCACCAATTTACGATTCAGTGCAAGTTATAAGAGGTAGCAGAATATATAATGAGATTATTCGAAGTTCAATTCTAAGTTAGAAGTAGTTTAGAGCCCATTAGTCTGAGGAGCCACTTCTATAACGGAGTTCTACCACTTGTACGACGGATAGTGTTCTATTGGATTGTTTGATTCGATACTAACGGCTACCTTCTGATGTTCATCTCGCCATAGATGGTCAGTCAATCTTCATACAGTGGAACCAAAAAGGTCTCTAACAGTGGACGGTTTTGAAGGTGTTTACCACCTCAGTTTGTGTTTGGGAAACTGTAATGGTAAAAAAGGTTCAAACAGATGTGGAAATGTCTTTGGGCTGCGGTGACTAACCGTGACTACTTAATATCAGATGGACCGCCTGCTTGTTTTTTTTTTTTTTATTTTTTTTATACCACTTTGGTGGCAAACAAGCATACGGCCCGCCTGATGGTAAGCAGTTACCGTAGCCTATGGACGCTTGCAACACCAGGGGTATCACTCGCGCGTTGCCGACCCTGAAGAAACCTTTTCACACCCTTTTTGAAGAACCCCATGCTGTACTCCATTGGGAAAACCACGGCGGGGAGCTCATTCCACAGCCCGAGCGTCCGCGGAAGAACCAACAACAACAACAACATTTTAACATTTCAACATTTTAACATCAACGTTTTGATATATCTACTTACCTAAAAATAACGTTGATTTCGAACCAGTTTTTCTTTGCCGCCTATACTGTTATACTGAGTTGTTTGTTTATACAGCATGAATAACCCAACTTAGGTTTCGAAAATATGCCATCTCGAAATTTACACTGACTATTGTGCACACAGCAAGCAGTCGAGAGTTCTGTAATGGTGCGTCCATGCTTGGCGAACCGAGCACTAGCCGAGCTACGAACGAGCACACTGCGAGCACGATTCGCGTAGCGTGGACGGGCTCGCGAGCCTCTAACGAGCGCGATTGTCAGCTTTTTCACAAACATAGGGATTCGCATCGTGCTCTTTTTAGGTTCGTTCGTGGCTCGGCTCGTGCTCGATTTGCGTAGCATGGACGCACCATTATATTCGCGCCGCAAAGATTACCTACGGTGAACGTGAAATGCAGAATTCAGAACGCAGAACTATAGAAAATTCTCTGTGGGATGGGCACTTTATTCTTTTTGATAGTTCCAAAAATTGACAATTCTACCATCAAAGTACCTATTTAAATAAAAGAAGAGATTTCCAAAACAAGTTTTTTTTTATTTCATTTTTAATACAAGCCTTTTCTGGTGACTGTTCTTTTTGTTGACTTTACTTGCACTGTCATCCAAGATACTAATGTATACCAAATATCAAGGCAATCCGACCACTGGAAGTGGGTGAAATTCGACATGCAAGATTCCACCCGAACATGTTACATACATAGCAAGTTAAAAAAAAGCTTGTAAAAAGCATGAAGTTTTACTCTTGTACCAAGCCAAAGCCCCATCCGTAAGCTTTCATCTAAAACGAATTTCTTAGGGGACGTTAAAATTTGGGGCCTTAGTTAGTGTATTGTACTCACGTACTGAGATAAGTAAATGTATTTTGAACTACAAAAGACATGCCTAATTCAAAAAGGACGTTAGATAAATACGGTTATATTGTACTGTAATTTTCTAAATTTGTCAATAGAAATTACGCAACAGATTTCTCCGAAACGTGGTACCTACAGCTTTATTTGATCTTCTTCTTCTTCTGTATTTAAGAGCTGTGCTCTTGTCGGTGTAGCTTCTTCCAGCCTGCTCTATCATTAGCCACATTTTGCACCTCCTTATACGACAGGACGCCTATTCTTGCCTTCATTTGATCTGTGTAACTTATTCTTGGTCTTCCTCTTCCTCGCTTTCCCTCTATCTTTCCTTCTATTATGTTATTGATAAATTCGTCGTGTCGTATAAGGTGGCCAAACATATTTCCCCTCCTATTCTCTATCGTCTCCATAATGTTCCTTTTCTCTTTTACTCGACTCAATACTTCCTCATTCGTCACCCTCTCCGTCCAGCTAATCCTCTCCATTCTCCTCGAACACCTCATTTCAAAGGTCTTTCTCTATCCCTTTGCGTCATTGTCCACGTCGCACACCCATATAGCGCTATGCGCCAAACCTGTTTTAATAAATTTCTCTTTAACTTTACTCGATATTTTTGCCCTGAATATATGTTTTTATTTTGAAAAGCTTGCTTGGCTATGTTTATTCTGCTTTTAATATCTGGGGTACATCTAGTCACTGGTGATAATGCTTCCTAAATATTTAAATGTTTGTACTTGTTCTAATATGGTATTACTAATTTTGATTTGGCCGTCCGTTGATGGTTTTTACCCGACTGACCCGGAAGGAGGGTTATGTTTTTCGAGTGTATGTATGTATGTATGTATGTATGTATGTATGTATGTCTATTTCTTTGGCACGCTCTACAGCCTAAACGGCTTGATGGATTTAAGCATATGAGGTGTCGTTAGATTCGCCTTAACTGTGGGAGTGTCATAGGGTATATTATTTTTATATGGCGTCTACGGATAAGAAAAGAGGGGGGGTATTAAAAACAAATATTTCGTTATTATAACAATATGGGTATCAAATGAAAGCTTGTGAACAGCCCATTCCATATATGTATATATTGTAATACTTTTGTGCTACCATTTTGACGTAAACTGCAAAAAACCATGTTTAATGCAAGGACAGTAGGTACTATGAGCGGTACCGTACGTAACTCAACCGAGTTGCGATGGTTGTTAGCGTTACTTTACCGTACCACTCATTTACTTACTAATACTTACAACTCATTCTGTATAGAACTAAAAAGTCTGAAATAAATTAAATTATTAAAAGAAACAAAAAACCCGACTGCGTAAAACAAAAATTAACTGAAAAGATAAAAACAAGCTCTGGAATATTACTTGAATGATATAAGGTATTGCAGTCGGGGATAAACAAATATTACAAAAAAACACATACCTAGGTTATTGGTTTGTCCCCGACTGCAATCATAGATCAAGATAAGAATACTTCCACCGATCTTTTTTCAAATTATTTACATGAACCGAAGACACTTTTCATATTTATATGCTATTTTTATAACGCACTGACATTCTATAACTCTATTACACGTATAAAATACTAGCGACACACCCCGGCTTCACACGGGTATAATGTCATAATATGGTGTCAGTGGAGCGATTTGCCCTCCCCGCCCATTCCGCCGTCCGCCCGGACACTGTATCGCAAATACTGTTTTTTGCTAATTTGAAATCTGTGCTATCTTTTGAAATATTAATTATAATGATTTGCTGTAAAGAGCAAATTTTGTCTACATTAAATGCCCGTCGTAACCAACTTATTTAATTAGATAAGGATTCTTATTTAATGGATCTAAATAACTTCGAAAGTATAACCTCAGAGTAGATAAATATTACGTACAAGTGTATAACCCACAAAAAAAGTAAACAAAAAATGAAAAATCGCGTTTTTCATAATTAATTGATTTTTCGGTGACTTGGTTGCAAAATATGTTTTGTTTTTCCATACATACGTAAAATCTTAATTAACCTTTCTTGAAAAATTATCTGTCTGAAGGTGAAATCTGCATCAAAATGCGTTTTGGGATTAGGAGGAGTTAGCGGATAAACAGACAGACAGTCAAACGCGGAAAGCGACTTCTTTTTATACTATTTAGAGATACTATTTCCGATATATAACTATATAGGTATAGTAACCGTATAGCACATAAAAGTAAATGATAAGCACCAACGTCTGGTTCAATCAGCGCCATTCTCATGCAAATAATCTTCAATTCACGAGAACAGCTTAGTTCTATCTACTCCTTTGTGATATAAAATAGGTACTTTGTTATCTCCTTTAGGATTCAACTAGCAATCTTAAGAATTAATAATATTTATAAAAATCTTCTACGAACATCAATTCATTTTTATATACTGGGTGGAGATTACGAGATGGCATATTTTCGAAACCTATGTTGGAATAGTCATGCTGAACAATTTTTACTATGGGACCTACACTGAAACTACGACACTAGGTTTCGAAAATATGCCATCTCGAAATCTCCACCTGTAATATAGATAAATCAGTTCTTATGTAGAACATTAAAACTACATCAGCTAGATATAACTATTTTTACATTCAAATATGCTCCCTTCTTACCATTTATAGATATTACCCCATTAAGTACGAATGACCGTTTACGCTGAAAACACAATTCTACTGTAATGGACTATAAAGAGTCTCCCGCGTGACGTCATCGCTTTGTTGCCTCTTCCGGCGTCGTTTTGAATGTGTCAATTATGGGTCACAGTCCACAGGAAGTAAATTACGTGGAAGAGAAAAATATGGAAGGTAATTTTCGTGTCAGATAGTAGTAACAATTTATTTTTATTTGCGTAGAATATTTCTATTTATGAATAAAGTGTGAGTAGGAGTAATTCATGAAAAAAAAACAGCCAAGTCTGAGTCTGATTCACGCATCCAGGATTCCGAGTATTCCAATCTACTTTAGACGTATAATCACTTTTTTTGGGACATAACTGTAAAAAAAACGGCCCATATAATTAAATTTGTATGTGAACTTTGATGATTTCGAAAAACTGTGGTAGTTAGAAACATCGTTCATTTTTTTAAGCCGAGCCACGAACGATCACACTGCGAGTACGATTCACGTAGCGTGGACGGGCTTGCGAGCCTCGAACGAGCATTCGTAGCGTGCTCGACTGCGCTCCGCCCGATTGTCAGTTTTTTCACGAACACAGGGATTCGCATCGCGCTCGTTGTAGGCTCGTTAAGTACGTCCACGCTTGAAATTGCGAGCAACTAACGAATCCTGTTCGTTCGAGGCTCGGCTCATGCTCGCTTCGCGTAGCATGGACGCACCATTAGATTTTTGACTTGCGAAATTCGGAGATAATGTGGGGTGACAGGCGGTCAGACGGACGGAGTGGCACCATAAGGGTTCCTTTTTACCTTTTTAGGTTCGGACTCTAAAATGAAGTAAAACCTAACAATGTCTATACAACCATCATCATCATCTTTTTGATATCCACTGCTGGACATAGACCTTACCACTCCTTCCGATTCCTTGTCATCCATTCAGCCCACTCCGTTGACTGGGTTGTTAATGATCACGAATTAATCGGCTTCTTTAGTTGTTTTACGTACGGATGAATATCTAAACCACAATTGTATTTATTTTAAAACTCTCCTCAAATACTGACATATTAATATACCTAGTCAATTTTAATTTAGCTACTTAAGTTGCCTTAGCAAGCATACACACGGTAAGCTAGATTAGCAAATAGAGAGACGCTGCTCCCAGCTGATCATGGTCAGCACATATTATACAAGGCTTTATTAAAAGCCATACCCAGAGCCCCGCGTGTTTTTGCACGCGGCGAAAATAGCGAAACTACAATAAAGTAGTTATTCAACCCCGGATTTGTTCCCCCATTTGAGAAATTTGAGAAGATTACTGTACTAACTTTAACAAAGATTCTGAAGGATTCTGTTCATTATGCGTAGGTACGTGCTTTTGCCCCTTAGGTACCGTGTATGTAAGATGGAGTACCTAATAAAAGTTACACAAATTCAAATTAGCTCGAACAATGCTCTTTAATTTCGCACATGTCGTTTCTGAAGCGACTCATTCAGACCCTTTTGAACCAACTAAAGAAATATATAAATCCTAAAGCGGTAAAATCACATAATGTATAAATCTTAGAAATAATATTATTATTGTTTCACGTCTCGACACTGGGAAGATACTAGGTAATGTAATATTTAATAAATCGTATTTTTTTTTTACTGCAACCACGAAGGTTGTAATAGTAAGTATAGTTAAGGTTCACATGTTTATTAAATTAGCATCTGTTACAATTTATTAGTTCCAGGAAAATATTTCAAATTGCTTTAAAATAAACAGAAATATTACATAAATATTTTCCCGGATCAAACTGACCTGTGGTGAGAAAGGTATCTAATCCGCTCACACATATTGGCCCAGCAATAAACAAGTAATACGCTGCGCGCATGGACAGATGAAAAGTAAAAACTCGATTTAATAAGCTATTCAATTCGATGATATGATATTCGATATCTGAAATTTCATTTTCATAGTTATGTCACATTTGATTCATACAATTGCGATAAAATTATTATTTGGTCAATCCATTTTCAAGCTATCGTGCAGCGTACAAATATAATTATTGAAGCAAATACTGCTTGCTTTCCATTAAATTATAGGAAAGGCTGCGAAATACCTTTTTGTTCCGATTTCTGCAATGTGCTGCGAACTTTGAATTGGGTTGGGTTGGGATAATATTATTTCACCTCGCGGCGTAACTGAATAGCACTGTCAACATTTGCGTTTGCTTTGCCCCAAATAGAATTATTATAACTGTGTAAATATGTCTAATAAATAGTAATAATATTACTCGCCAACAGAGTAAGATGATGTTAAACAATGTTTATAATTAAGTCACGCTGCCGCATCTGTCTGTTCGAAATCGAAAGCGCTTATTTCGAAAGGGGTCAGTTGATTTTATTAAATTCCCATCAATAGATAGAGTATCATTTGGAGAAGGCTCATGTGTATAATTCAAGCTCATATTAGCTAAGCTGTCACGTTGTGTCAGCTCATATTAGCTAAGCTGTCACGTTGTGTCATGGAAGTCATATAAACTACAGCCGAAGTTGTATTCTTGCGTAACGTTGATGTACCTATATAGAATATTTACGAAGTTAATAATCATCATCATCATCTGCCTGCCCTGCCTGCCCTGTTCCCAATTATTTGGGGTCGGCGCAATCTTATATCTCGGAACAATATATTCTTTACACACGGCTATCTGATCCTAAACTTATACCTATGTTTATACGAAGGAAAACAAAAAGGAACACTAATATGTATACTTAGGACAAGCAGATATGGCCATGCATTCAAATGTGTGTTGGTGGGAATCAAAATAACGTGATAGGTATTTTACCAATCACGCTAACGTGTTCGCATTACCTCCTTTTCATTCATAATTATTATAATCTTTCATACAATCCACTCATCTCCTTTTCGATCTTTTTCCATCAGTTACCTACGTATATTAATTTTAATAACAAACATGTTTCTATTGTGTAAGACAATATACAAGTAAGATTCAGTAAAGCGTTCAAGATCCTACCCAAAGATATTACTTTCAGCCATAAAGGCCTTCCAAGATGTAGGGAAGAATGACACTGAATCCTTTGAAACATCTGAAAGTAGGAAAACCAATTTAACAAATCAGCTACAAAATCATATGCTATTCAAATCAAAACTTTATACCTTCTAGATAAAGTATAATAAAAAATAATAAAAGTGCACAAGTT
The DNA here is from genome assembly GCA_947623365.1 of Achlya flavicornis. Lineage (NCBI taxonomy): Eukaryota > Metazoa > Arthropoda > Insecta > Lepidoptera > Drepanidae > Achlya > Achlya flavicornis. The sequence continues at coordinate 4,652,126 of OX392474.1, forward strand.
AAAATTGTTGAAGATGGTATTTGATACAGACCGAAAAACGAAGCGAACATTTCGCAGTTTAACCTTTTGATGTTTGGTTACTGTAAAATGTGATATCCTTCGATAGAATAGAACCACATATTTTTATATTTGGAAGAAGGGTAGTGCAGGAATCCTTTTATTTTAGAGGAAAGTTGTTAAATTAAATTAAATGTAAAAAAAAAACATTTGTTTTATTAAACTAACTATTAAGACTAAACTAAAACTAAAATTATTAAACACAATATAGTATACAGTAATACTTATAATAATATTTTTTTAATTTCTTCACAGATTATTATGTTCGTTGTTATTGCGTGGTGATGGTTAATAAATATTGGTGCCGATTCTGTTGTAAATCGCACTAAACTACTTTTAGTCACATCACATCTCTTTGTTACAAACATTATTGAAAAAGGATAGAATATATTTAAAGTTGTCAAATAAGTTGACGGGCTAGTTGGCGCAGTTGGTTAAGAGTCTGGTAAAGGGTCCACCTATTGCGCCGCAGGTCGTGGGTTCGATTCCCGCACAGGACATGCATTTGTGTGCATGAACATGTATGTATGTCCTGAGTCTGGGTGTAATTATGTATATTAAGTATGTATGTGTTTTGTATTTACAAACAAAAAAGTAGTATATGTATTATATCAGTTATCTGGTTTCCATAGTACAAGCTCTGCTTAGTTTGGGATCAGATGACCGTGTGTGAGGAAAGTCCTAGGATATTTATTTATTTAAGTCTTCGCCGTCTTCATTTGCGAGTATTTATACGTAACCGCGATAGATGGCGACTAAATTTATATTTACTCAATTAGTTTAGTTGTAAACAACAGAATAAATTAATATCCTGGGACCATTGTCAAATACTTACATTTTTCAAAATAAATCTTGTCCTATATTACCAACGTTTTTGAAGTACCATACAATCTGCTTGAAAGCGAGAGATTTAATCTAATGTGAGTGGACACTACTCTCCTAGCGACTGCCTTTAAAAGTGCATGAGAGCCTCGCATTTCCACTAACGTTCTTACACAACCTGACAGTTAGTTACAGAGCCGAATTTAGGTAGTGAATGCCCTTGGGCAAAAAAGAAAAACCTTTTTTAAGATTTGAGTTTGTAAAACGCAATTTCTTCTATCTGAATATTATTAACAATGACTATTGAAGATTTAATTTTGTTTAGCCTATAGGGGCTTAACTATTGGGCTAAGTAAATGAATGATAAATCCCAGGTTTGCCATCCACTAAACCCACACCTTTCACGTCTGTGGGTATCGATTTGTGTTCCTGCAAACTAAAATTCTACTTGTAGCTACAATATAAACACATTATATTTATATAGAATCTCCAGAGACGGCTGCTTACATCGCAGAATCTTTGTAAGGGCTTTTTTATAAGAACAAAGCTAGAGGATACAATGTTGTAAACGAAAAAGGGTAACATTAATGGCATTGATCTTTTTAAAAGAGTAAATATTTTACTCGGTATAATACGTCATTAAAATTTCGTGTTCTACTTATCAATATATAAAAAGCTATGTCAAACATCTATTAAAAAAATGTTTGAGAGTTCGTTCGTCTTACGCATCGTGAGGCGATTATAGCTCAGTGGTAGCGACGTCGCATGCCGTGACCAAGGTCCCGGGTTCGAATCCTACAATAAGCTTGTACTTTCGGTGAAGTAAATCATCGTGAGGTAACCCTTTCTTAGTGGATAGCACGATGATAGGGTACCAAGCATCTACCTATCTAGGTGTGTTCCAACAGCTGCACTTGAGAGCCAGTTCTTTTCTAGGCTTTGCGTACTTACCACCTTCGGCTACATCATTACTAACCATGGTGAGATTGTGGTCAAACATAGATCTATACATAATTGTATGAATTTTTCAATTGAAAATAATGATCTGAAAATGAAATATTAATTTTAGTGAAAAAATATTTGTGAAATTTCAACGCTTTTTGCATTGAAACCAGTAGCAAATTTATAAATTAAATTGTCCTGTTCTTGGGCTTAAATTAACTCAATTCAAAAGAAAAAAATAACTTTTCAGCTGTCACAAAACAGAGGCAACGGAAAACCTGAAAAAAGTGTTATAGTTGACCTGGATTTATTCTGTAGGAATAACAAATGCAATGTTTCGAGAAAAAACTTTAGTGAGACTTGTTGCTTTCATTATAAGATAATGTGGTTTAAGCTTAGTTATTTTCATTATTTTTTTAAGAATATTACCGCTAATTTGTGCGAAACATTATCAATTTTATTTTCCGCTAGTGTTTTTACCCGTATTTCCGAAATACCTAATGTTTTCCGTTTACCCTATGTTTTATTCTACACTTTTATATATTTTTGTTCCAAATTTCATTTAAATCCATAGAGTAAGAATATGAATTGAGCAACATTACTTAGTGCAAGCGTGAGCAGTTTGCATATAGATGCATTCATAGATATTATTATTAAAGTTTTGTTCTCCGTAAATCTATCGATAAATAACGAGAAATCGGCATTCTTTATATTTATTTACTATGGGACAAAAAACAGCTACACATAAATATACCAATAAGATTATACGTAAAAAATAACAATACTAATGTATACTTATTTACATAGAAATAAATATACCTAGAAAGAACGTTGCCATACTACACGAATATATAAAACAGGCCAACTTTTATAGGCTGCTGCGCGTAACAGCTACGTTTTACGCTCCCTCCGCGTCATTCTGCTTGTCATAGTGACGTTCATAATGATAATAAACGGGAAGGAATACAAACACGATTATATTAATAAAACCACAATACAATTAGACAGTACTTTGAACGATACAGATAAACAACGGCGAGATAGTTATGTTACAACAAAAAAATACCACCACGATATGGCACCATCAACATCACAGGGAAAACCATTAATCACACAAACATTTCGGAACTGATATTAACATCTTAATACAAAACATGCAAAGTATTAAAAATAAAACTCATATACTTGAAAGCATCCTACAAGAAAGCAATTTTGATGTTGTGTGTATGTCTGAAACTTGGATAACGGCAGACCAAAGAGATTTTGTACATATAAATAACTACATATTCGGTGCAGCATACTATAGAAGCAAACATAGAGGAGGAGGAGTTGCCATCTTATTGAAGGAAGATATCCAATCAAATGAGAGAGAGGACATTGCGGCCTTATCAGTTGAATATATAGTCGAATGTTGTGCGCTAGAACTAAAACCAAATATTATGCTTGTAACAGTTTATAGAGCTGACCGTGAGATCGATATTTTTTTTGATTTTTTAAGAAAACGATTGGTAAAACTAATAACTAAGAACGATAAACACATAATAATAGCGGGCGACTTCAATATTGATAGGCTTCAAAATCCAAACAACTACCAACAATTGATAAATACAATTTTAGAATATAACCTACATCAAACAATTAACAGCCCCACTAGGGTAACAAATAAAAGCTCAACATGCATAGATTTAATATTTACAAATAATACCCACTCCAGTAGCATGGTGTTAGACTTAGGTATTTCTGATCACAAAGGCTTAGTTTACAAATTTAAAATTAATACGTCATCTCAAAATAAATCAGCAGTTCGTACAGTCAAAAGAGCCTTCAGCACAGATAATATCGCTTCCTTTAAAAATGCACTTACCCTTGTACCTTGGGACAAAATAATAAAAAAAGAAAGCAGCATAAATGAAAATTATAACCGATTCGAAATGGAACTCCAAGCACTATTAAATAAACACATACCACAAAAACGCAGAAAACTTAAAAACAATAATAATAAGGCATCTTGGTTAACAATAGGCTTACGAAAGGCTTGTAGACATAAAAGACTTCTAAAAATTCTAGTGGATCAAACAAATAATAATATATTAAAAAAATACTTTACCTCGTATAATAAAATCCTCAAGAAATGTGTTAAAACATCAAAAAAACTTAACTATTATCATAAAATGTCAAAATCACAAAATAAATTCAAATGTATGTGGAATATAATCAACCAAGTAACTAAACGAGAACCAAATAAACATCACAAAACTATAACAATTAAATCACATAACATAATAGAAAAATGCCCCCACGCGGTAACAAATATTCTCAATGACTACTTCGTGTCAGTAGGTGAGATATCACGGCCATATAAAACTGGCGACACCCAACCCCCTCCACTCGCGCCGAGCGGTCGGCCGGTGCATAACACCACCATAAACACAATGTACCTACAACCAGTCACTGATCGAGAAATTAACACTATCATCCGAAACATGCCAAATAAATATAGCTACGGCACAGATGACATACCACCCATCCTAGTTAAGGCGTGTAGCTTTGAGCTCACACCCATTCTAACTCAACTAGTAAACCAATCCTTCGAAGAATGCACTTTTCCAGACCAACTTAAAATAGCTAAAATAAAACCTATATTAAAAAAAGGAGGAAAATCAGACGATCCTAGCCAGTATAGACCGATCGCCCTACTACCAACGATCTCAAAAATATTTGAAAAACCGATGTCAAACCGCATTTATAAATTTCTTGAAAAATATAAACTTTTAGATAAAAACCAATATGGTTTCCGCGAAAAACATTCGACTACCCTTGCCGTATATAACTACATACAAAGCATACTAAACTATATCAAAGAAAAGAATTACGCGGTTGGATTACTACTAGATATGTCCAAAGCATATGACAAAGTTCAACACAACATTTTATTGAGTAAGCTTAACGGTGTAGGAATCCGCGGACGCGCGTATTTATGGTTAAAATCTTACTTACAAAATAGGCAGCAATACGTACACATCGAGAGCATCAACGAAAGCACCAACGAACTGATGCCCACCCTATCAGATATCCGAACTACTAACAGCTCCATCCCTCAGGGTAGCGTACTTGGATGTGTGCTGTTCTTAATATATATTAATGATTTGCCAAAAATAATAAATACAAAGTGCGTTCTGTTTGCTGATGATATATCTATTGTCCTTAAATGTCCCAATAACCAAAATAGCAACACACTTATAGAGGAAACTTTTGAAAAAGTTAAAAACTGGTTACTTGATCATAATTTGGAAATAAACAATAAAAAAACTAAACTAATTCAATTTAGACCACATCAAAAACGACCAATAGACATAAAACCAGTATCACAAAAACATAACCTCGAAGAAGTAAATAATTTTAATTTATTAGGATTAACAATTGATACGCACGTAAATTGGAAAAACCACATTTTAAACATCAAATCTAAATTATCAAAATTCATTTATGCACTGAACGTCCTTAAGACGAATACAAACAAAAAATGCGCACAATCTGCGTACTACGCGTACGCATACTCTTGGTTACGATATGGCATCATTTTGTGGGGCCATAGTACCGACGCCCACGACCTATTCGTAATGCAAAAAAAATGCATACGCGTTATTGAAAATATTCGACAAACTGAGAGCTGTAAACAACACTTTCTAAGAGAAAAAATGCTCACTCTTCCATCCATTTATATCCTAGAAATTGCCCTGTTTGTAAGGAAAAATGCATCGATATTCGAACTAACAAAAAGTGCGCGCCGTAAAAACCAATTAGTTATACCAGAATCTAAGCTCACAATGTACCAAAATAGCCCATACTACAAATCAATAATCATATTCAATAAAATACCAAATTATATTAAAAATGAAGAGAAAGATTCAACCTTTAAAAATAAATTAAAAGACCACCTTACAAAAAAATGCTATTATTCAATTGACGAGTTTATGATAGATAAAATGGAGCAAAAATCATAAAGTTTTTAATAATGTAACGGTCTCGCGGTCTCCTACTAAGCGTCGATAATAATATAATTGTATATCAAACTTATTAATGTTTAATAATAAACTTATCATAATTCATAATGTATAATATAAATTAAATAAATAAAAATTGTATGTCTAAATAACTAACCGGTACTAACATAATTATAAATAATTAAATCTAAAATACTAATAAATATTAATTAAAATAGCTAAGTAATCACCATTTAATGATGCAATGCCCTTGCAGGGCTCATGTTGTGGACTAACTTAATTATAACACCTTTATGTACTACATGATGCAAATAAATAAATTGAATATAAATTGAATATAATAGTTGTTTAAATATTCCAATTAAAATCGGGAGAAAGTTAAATATTGAACATTATTTTGCATTTTTATTTATTTTTATTTGATTTAGCCTCTAACAGTTAGGGGCTATTTTTATCGACGCGTGCACAGCTGCAACACTTTATCTGGATGTATCCTTAATCAAAGCTTATTTAGTGGTTCTAACAATGAACACGCAGTTATTTTAAGGGAGCGTTGTACATGCCCGTGCTCATGGCACATACTCTAGCACAGTAACTATTAATATTCTATCTCTGTCACTCTCTGTTTAGGTCCCATCACAGACGTAGCTATGATATATATTAATATGCCGAGCTATAATATAAATTACAGTGTAGGTTGGCGAAGTAACAGAAATATACGGGGTGGATACGACATTAGGACAATAAATGAAACCACGTAAAGTAAGTAGCACCGGTACAGCACTTAGATGTATAAATAAACGTTATAATTGATTCTACGTCGTTATATGAATATATATTATAGCTACATCTGTGATGGGCTTTAATGCGTTCAAATGCGTATATAATGTACAAATACATTGTGCAATAATAAATAAGGAAATAAATATAATATGTTAAGTTATGTTAATATAATATAATTTAATGTTATGGATAATAAGTTTTACATTTACGTTTTACGTTATGTTTTACATTTATTTATGTTTTACGTTTAGGTACATGGACCCTAACAGGGTCCATGTATACCTAAATAATATAATATGTTATTTTGTGTACCTACATTGTGCAATAAAGAAATAAATAAATAAATAAAAACATTCCAGCGTGGTTGAGTAACAAACATATTGCGTCCATCCATGCTTGGCGAACCGAGCACGAGCCGAGCCACGAACTAGCACCCTGCGAGCACGTATCGCGTAGCGTGGACGGGCTTGGGAGCCTCGAACGAGTATTCGTAGCGTGCTCGACTGCACTCCGCCCGATTGTAAGTTTTTCCACGAACACAGGGATTCGCATCGCACTCGTTGTAGGCTCGTTTAAGCAACGAACAAATCCTGTTCGTTCGAGGCTCGGCTCGTACTCGCTTCGCGTAGCATGGAAAAACCATTATACACAAACATTATTATAAATATTAGTAGGATATGCGCGAATCAAATAGCCGCATCGTTTGTAAATACACTTTGCAGGTTTGCTGACGAGCTAAGCCCGTAACCCACAGACGTGAAAAGATTACCTCAATAAAAGATTATAGGGCTGAACGTTTGAATAAAATTATCTGGCTATAATAAAAGGATTAAAGGGCTCGTTACCCTTATCGTTATTGTCATTTTATATTACGGGTACATATATAAATATAGAGATATCGTAAATCGTGAATTCTAAGCGAATTCATGTTTCAAATAGGTATAAGTACGTGAGAGAATTATAAATTTATCTCTCTCGGTTCCCGGCTTGTATTGATTGGATGGCGAAGCTTAGTCGACTGATTTAAATTGTGTGTAGTAATTTTAAGCTTATGTGTTATTTATGCTGCAGTAGTAATAATACCCTTAAAACCTAAATAATTACCATAAAAGACCTGATAAGGACATCCTTATGTCCTCTCATTCTAAAAAAACCGGCCAATTGCGAGTCAGACTCGCGCACCGAGGGTTCCGTACAAACCTGTAGGTATATAAGTAAATGGTAGTATAGACCTGAGTATTTACTATGAATTTCAATTTGACATATTAAAAAAAAACTACTTACTAGATCTCGTTCAAACCAATTTTCGGTGGAAGTTTGCATCGTAATGTACATCATATATTTTTTTTTGTTTTACCATTCTCTTATTTTAGAAGTTACACACATTTCGGAATTGTTTCTCGCGCAAACTATTCAGTTTAGAAAAAAATTATATTAGAAACCTCAATATCATTTTTGAAAACCTATCCATAGACACACTTATGGGTTTTATTAAAAAAAACAAATGAGCTTCAGTTCTAATGGATTTAAAAATCCCAAAATTTATTGTTTTTTTTCTATTTTTGTGTGAAAATCTTAATGCGGTTCACAAAATACATCTACTTACCAAGATTCATCATTATAGTTCTTATAGTTTCGGAAAAAAAGTGGCTGTGACATACGGCCGGACAGACAGACATGACGAATCTATAAGGGTTCCGTTTTTTGCCATTTGGCTACGGAACCCTAAAAAGTCGTACACATTCTAAGGCGCCGATCTCTGAGCAAACGGTGTAGAGTTCTGCGGTCAGAATTCTCCGTTCCGTTCACTGTACTGTAATCAATGCAGCTTTTCATCATTGCACACAGCTACCGCGCCGGTCAAGGGAACGCCCGTAGAACTCTGACAGCAGTACTTTAGACCGCTCGCTGTGGAATCGGCGCCTTATATCTTACATATATTATTCGGAGTTAAAACATTATAAAACAAAACGTATAACTATTATCACAGAGTTAATAATATACTACGTACAACCTATATGCTCTGAACTTATTGTTTCACATAACTGTTCCACGTTGTTTCTGTTTATTTATTAGATAATATTGATTATCCATTTCACTATAGCAATTTCAGATCTATTTAGCTTCCAATTTAGTGGAAATTAATCATAGCACGCACCGGCACTACAGTCTCATTAGCGTCAATTAGCAATAAATATCAATTTATCCGTTTTGAATGCCCACTAATTTGGATTACCCTCAAATTGACTTTGTATTGAATATATTGTCAAAACAAATTGCCTATACATATATCTGAATTCTGCAGGGTCGGCATCGCGCGGTAACCGCTTACCATCACGCGGGCCGTATGCTGTAAATGTACAGATTTTGTATGGCACTCTTTTATGTATTTTTGTACGCCACTATCTTGAAAATCATCATTTATATTTAAAATAAATTCAGCCTGAACATGCGCGGATCGTGTGTGATGTGTAATCGTTGACTTATAAGAAGATTACACTGTGCAGTTTTGGGTTGCACAGTTTTTGACTTGAGTGTGGACGGTCATTCAACCCACACTTCAGTACGGAAAAATGTTTTCGACGACCCACGTATCAAAATGTGTGATGTGAGCGTGAGTTCTCTAAACACTATGTGGTTTACGCAGTCTAGTTTGTACGTGCTTACTTGAACGCATGGCTCTGTTACGTGTTCAATCTTTTTTGTACAGTCATGTCACAGTTTTGAACTACGCATGTAGCGTGAGCTTACAAAAGCTGGCGCCACTGAGGCCTAAGTAGCTGTTTCTCTACCTAGTACAGTCGAGGACATAAATATGTATACACTTTTTGAAATTCAAATGCGATTTTCTCGCATGTTTAACATTTAAGTGTTAAACTATTACACAAATCATAATAGTATATGTTAGAAGATTCTGCCTTTATAATATCTCATAATTTCAGTCAGTAGTTTAAGAGGAAACCATTGTTGAATTTTACTAATTGTATACATATTTATGTCCTCGACTGTACGTACCACGTTCAGTGTGGGCACATTAAGACGCAAACTTAAATTGGCCAGACTATCAAAGCGACCCGTAGACCACTGACTAAAATTGCCAACACGACCGACGTAGGTACTCGTATCTACGAGCGAGAACGTTTTAACCTCCTCAACAGGCAACAGCACCGTCCAATTCTGAGAGTACACCCCTATTGTTTGCGTAATTGGCCTCCCTTTTGAACAGGTGATGTTTTATTCAGATATACGTTTATCTCTATGTTCTTATAAATACTTATGGCCAGTGTTTTAAGCTAAGTACTTTAAGAAGTGAGATTTAAACAATAATGCAACGTTTGTTTTAGTACTGGTGAAGCGCCACAGCTTTATACAAATAAATTTAAATTCATTAAGAAAACAATTAAATAGTGCAGCGCCCATTCAGTGAATTCGTTCCATAAGTTGCACATGATGTGCTCAGAGATGGCGTTACACGCCCTGATAATTACCGATTATTGAGATTCGTGAATGACTGTATTGAACTGTTGTTCTCAATCACTGTTTTGTTTTCTGTCGACCCTTCCGTTCGGTCCATTGACATTTTTACCTGTTTAACTACGATGAAGTGAACATTTTTATAAAATTACTTTATTTTTCCTTCTCATAAGATATTTGAGAGTTTTTGTTAAATTAATAGTGAAAGAACATTCAATACTAACGTGAGACTGGTGCACCAAGAAATCTTACCCTTCTGCTTGTGAATTCCGAAGATATATTCGGATGAAGATTGCCGGCCGGCATCCACTCGTATTCCTTGTGGTCTTCAAAAACTGGATTATGACTTTACCCTGATAAGAGAGGCTTCAAGGTTCGATGCAGGAGGTGAGTGGGCGATTTTTATAACTGCACAGTGGTGTTACTCGTTTTCTAGTCACTTCATCATAAATTTCATTATTACAAGGCAGCCATACTTTTAGGCCTGTGCTAAAGTATTTCCCGTACGCAAGTACACCGGTGATTTGGCTATTTACACGCCAAGATTCACCAAGTACTACAATTTTTTATTACCTACTGTATTTGAAATGTCTGTTCTATGGATTTTCACGTTTTTTGGTATATTTATAAATTTAATTTTAATTAAGAATCGTTGGCTTCTATTTTCTACTCAATCAACTAGCTTCACCCGCACGCAAGGCAACTTACAAAGAAATATCAAGTAATATTTCCATAGACAAGGCTTGGTTATGAAGAGGATTGAGTTGATTGGTTCCCGTCTGACGTCATCCTTGAAGTTCGTCACAAAATCTTGTCACAAGGACTTGAGTACTCTATATAACTCACCATACCATTTCAATAACGAAGACTAGTTTCAATCATTCAATTTTACAAGCTTTTATTTAACTTGCAATGTATGTATGTATGTTTCTTCGTTCGGGTGGACTCTTGCAAGTCGAATTTCACCCACTTCCAGTGGTCGGATTGACTTGAAATTTGGTATACATTAGTATATTGGATGACAGTGCAAGTACAGTCAACAAAAAGTACAGACACCAACAAAAAGCTTGTACCTATTAAAAATGAAATTTTAACAAAAACTTATTATTTCTGTTTCTGACATTGAATCTATAAATTACAGTAAATAACTACTTACTGACTCCAAGTAGGTATTTATAACTTATCACTTTTCGGTAATATTACGGTAAACTTAATAACAATTTATTACTCATCGTAGTAAGACAGGTACGCACTTGGATTTGATTAATAAGCCGAGATAATTACGTCCGCAAGTAATTTCCTAAAGATTATTAATGTTTCGTTACGAAGTTTGTAGAAACTTTTAAAACAGACGAGAAGGTTGAAGTTAAATTACGATGTAATCTTAGTTCGATATCTTGAAGTTTCCGTTCTGAGCTCGCGAATAAATTGAGTATTTAATGTTTTGTGAACCTTGGCCTCTGAGTTTTACATTCTTGTTGTTGTGAAGTTAGCATATGGTATATAATTTATAACGATCACAATAAGGTTGAAAATGGACTGATTCTTAACTTCTTTTTTAATTCCACAATGCTGTGCTATCATTATTGTATTTGGTCTAAATTATATTTTTAGTTATTAGTTTTATTTATAAAAACAATACTTATTGTTTCTTCATGATAAAAAATATATTGGTTTAATTTTATTTATTTTTTTGATTCATCATCTCAACTGATTTATGAACATTTCATTATATTTACAGGGCCAGAATCTGAACGTAATTTCAAAATGGTAAGTAATGGAGAGAATGAGCTGCCGGATACCACCACTGGATGGTGCTTGGTGACAGACTTTCAATTTGAGGATGAGAGCAAGTCAAACGGGTACTATAAAGTACCCCACCACCGTGCTGACTCTTTCACGACGTGTACACCGAAATCTCAAACGCCTACGTCGCGGCATTCGACTGCACTGTTCACTTCTTTATTTTATCTAATTATTCCTTTTTAGAGTTCTGTATCCAATCTTTATTACTATCTTGATTACCTACCTAGCGTCCGCTTTCCGTCCGTACGTCCGTATGTCTGTCAGTGGGCTTTATCTCATGAACCGTAATAAGTAGACAGTTGTTTTTTTTTACAGAATGTGTATTGCCGCTATAACAACAAAAAATATAACTACATAAAATCAAAAATTTAAGGGCGTCTTTATGGAACTCTTTTTATTTTCAATACTATAATACTTCTTCGTAATATTTTTATTATGAAATAGAAAGTTTCAGTATGCAAAGAATTATTTTACATTTTATTTATTTCCTACAGAGCTAATTTTATTGAAACATTAGCTCAAAATAAATTTCCATTGCCTTAAATCCGGCCCTATTGATAGTGTAATTGGTTTCTTATAAGATTGAAAGGTATTCAGGCATAAACCGTGTAATTATTAATATTATTAATTATACGCTCAGAACGATGAATTCTCAAAGTTCCTTTTAATGAGACGCCCACACGTACACGCTTCTTAGAAAATATTATATTTATGAAGGCGGATTATATACATTGAGATGGGATAATGTGGTAGGATCATAATAAGTAATGGATGACGTTTTGATTAATTCTTAGTAAAAGATATTAGTGCATTATGATACATGTGTGCAAATTTGGTCATTACACACGAGGCTGTATTACATTGTGATTATTTTATTCATGAAAATCTTTAGTAAGTAGTTATGGATCCCCCTACCCCCTCTGTTTTAGACTAAATGCTGGCTCAGCATCGCCAGCCGTGTGTGGTCCATTTGCGTGGGCAATTTATCTATAATTATTATTGCAAGTCAGCAGTCGTTGCATCGGCTGGTGGCCACTGCCTTTGTTAGTTTTAAGACACAATAAATTCACCTTAGCATCGGTGTAGACGTTGTCATAGTTTTAATTTAGTTTTTAAAAAACCTTTTGAACGTTCCCAAAATTTGACTGGCGCAGCCGGTAGGATTTGCTCAGGCTGCGTAGTTTTGTTATATATTTCGGGTGTCCAAATTCGCCCGAATTAGTAGAACGCGCGATAGCTGAACGAGGGAATCCTCGAACCAAATAAATAAGTCAATTCGGGTAAAAAAGGAAAGTGAGTGAAAATGGGAGTAGCGGTCGGTTGGTGAGTAAAACTTTTCGCCAATCCTTGTTCCAAAATCCTCCTATAATTCATTTACATTATTTAATTTTGTTATTATTGAGATCGGAATTCTCATGATAACGTGTCTGGTTTCTTAGTATGAATTTCTGCTAGTGCCTACTATTGATAAGAATACGCATAGAGTAGTTTGAGAATAGGGAATACACTTTTTCCTTATTTAATTAATTAATTAAATCGTTATAATTTGATCTCAGCATTGATCACTTTATTGCATTGTAATTTTAAGTAAACTAGAATATCCAAATCTGTTCAGTTTTATTTTACATATTTTTACAAATTATACAACTTTTACATTTTTATAAAAACTTTAATCCTTTATATCCTAATATTAACTGTGCTTTTATAATTGTTATATTTTTGTGTGTGTTATATTTTATTGATTGTGTTTTATTCTGTGTTACGTTTACTCTGATCCTACATTACCCTGTTAAAAATGGCTCAACCACAACTTATAACCGTACCTAGCGAAATGTTAAAATTGATCCCATTATACAATGGTGAAAAGAAACAGTTAAATTTATTTATCCGTAAAGCTGAATACATTATTAGTAAGTACAGAGGTAATGAGGAACAGAACTTATATTTGTACCATGCTATTACAAGCAGATTAACCGAAAAAGCAGCTTCACTGCTATCAGAACGAGAAGATGTCGAGACTTGGACCGAATTAAAGGTATTACTTCAGCAACATTTTGGAGATCCGCGTAGTGAGGAGTGCATAGCGATTGAATTAGAGTCGATAAAAATTAAATCAGGTGAAAATTATTTAGATTTCTGCAATCGTATTCAGGGCATTCGTTCCCTTCTGATGTCCAAGGTAAACATGATCGAGGATGCCGAATTAAAACTGGCCAAAAAGGCAATTTATGATCATACCTCATTGAACGTATTTTTGTATAACCTTCCTGAAAATATGGTACGCGTAGTAAGATTGAACACCCCCGCATCTTTAGAAGCCGCCTTAAGTGTTGTTTTGGAAGAAGTAAATTTCCACGATCAGTATACAATGCGAAATCGAATTCACGGCACGCTATCATCGCGACCGCCTTTACCATCAGGTGCGCCGAGCACGCCCATTAGTAAATTCGGTAGTTCACCTCAACCAACTGGTTTTAGGCCTTTCGTACCTCAAGGCCAACCCCAAATTACTCCAAAATTTAACTTTGGGATTCCGCCACAATTTAGGACACCCCAAATTGTTCAAGGTCAACCTTTAGGTTATCGACCTCAGCTAGGTTACCGACCACCTCAATTCGGATACCGCCCTCAATTCGGTGCCCAACCGTTACAACAATTTGGCTATAAACCACCACAACAATTTGGCTATAAACCAACTCAGAATTTCGGCTATAGGCCCCCTCAACAATTCGGATATAAGTTACCTCAATTAGGGTATACGCCGCCACAAGTACAAAACCCCCAATTGCAATCTAGTGACGTAACTATGAGAACAGCGCCTCTTGCGCAACAGCCACAGTCAGGATTTAAATTAAATGAGCTTAATATTGACGAAAGTTATGAACCGTACTATGAATATGACTACAACTATTATGACGTCGACGATACGTATGACTACGCAAATCATGACTACGTAACGGAACATAGCGATGACGTAGAACAGACCGACTTATCTCAAACTCAGGATTTTCAGGTAGATGCCTCAACACAAGACAAGAAGTCATAGAACTAAACTGTGACCCTAATTTAAAACTTCCGTATATTTACATACCAGAAATAGACGCAAAAATGATGATTGATACAGGCAGTACTAGATCGTTTATTAGTCCCCAAAAGGCGTATGAATATTTCCCTGAATATATTCGAGAGGAACCCTTCCAAGTAGTTAGCACTCACGCGTCTAGTAGACATAATGAGGTTATTGAAATCCCGCTTTTACCAACATTTAAGAGTGATGACTGGCACAAATTTTATTTGTACAACGTCGATTCACGGTATGATGGACTTATAGGGAATGACCTTTTACTACAACTTGACGCTATAATTGATTTAAAAGACCAACAACTTAAGACTAAAACGACAAGCATTCATATCACAAATAATAATTTAAATTACATAATAGAATTACCAGCACGATCAGAACAACGCGTTAAATTACCCACTGACCAGTATACCGGTGAAGCTCTACTTGACTTTAAAGAGTTTACTTCCGGCGTACGTATGCCAAGTGCATTGGTGAACTGTACCAATGGATATGCCACGACAATTATACAGAACACCCGTGACATACAAATGACATTGACTATAAGACAACCCCTTAAGGTTATGAAATATGAAAGTAATGACAATAATTTAAATTTTACTGAAACCAATAGAGACGCACAGACAGACGCATTACTTGAAACAAATTTAAAGAAACTTAGACTCGACCACACTAATGACGAAGAACGTAATAAAATTTATAAACTCTGTAACGAATATAAAGACATATTCTACTGTGACCAATTACCTCTGACATTTACAAATCAAGTAAAACATAAAATTAGAACAAAAAACGAAGACCCAATTTACGTCAAACCATACAGACAAGCTCCGATTCAGACTGACGAAATAAACCGACAAGTTGAAAAATTACTTAATGACAATGTTATTCAAGAGTCCCATTCTCCCTGGAATGCACCTGTTCACCTGGTGCCTAAAAAGATGGATGCATCTGGTGAAATAAAACATAGAATGGTGATTGATTTTAGACGACTTAATGACATAACCATTGACGACAAGTATCCCTTGCCTAACATTACAGATTTATTTGACAAGTTAGGTAAGAGCGTTTACTTCAGTACGTTAGATTTGGCAAGCGGTTATCATCAAGTGGAAGTAGAGGAACAGGACAGACAAAAAACAGCTTTTAGTACACAAAACGGACACTTTGAATTTCTTAGAATGCCGTTTGGGCTAAACTAAACTAGACAGCACCCGCCACATTTCAGAGAACTATGGACAGTGTTTTGAGAGGACTGCAAGGACTACATTGCATGGTATATCTTGATGACGTCATCATCTTTTCTGCAAGTTTAGAGGACCATATCCAAAATTTAAGAATAATTTTTGACAGACTTAGGGCGACAAACTTGAAAGTACAGTTAGACAAATCGGAATTCTTACGAAAAGAAGTACTCTATCTTGGACATACAGTTACTGCAGACGGACTAAAGCCTAACGACGATAAAATAGACGCCGTTTTAAATTACCCAATACCTAAAACGACAACTGAAATTAAAAGCTTCCTTGGACTTGTAGGATATTACCGACGATTCATAAAAGACTTTGCTAAAATAACACAACCATTGACAGCTTGCCTGAAAAAGAGAAACAAAATTGTTATTGACGAAAATTATATTAACGCTTTTAATAAATGTAAAGAACTGTTGACAAACGCCCCACTCTTACAATACCCAGACTTTGACAAGACTTTTATTCTGACGACTGACGCGTCCAATGTAGCGCTAGGCGCAGTATTGTCCCAAGGACAAATCGGTAGTGATAAGCCTATTGCTTATGCGAGCCGTACTCTAAGTGACACCGAATCACGTTATAGCACCATAGAACGTGAATTACTCGCAATCATTTGGGCAGTAAAACACTTCAGACCATACTTATACGGTCGTAAGTTCTTAATTTATACCGACCACAGACCTTTAGCTTGGTTGAACTCTCTAAAGGACCCAAACAGCAAACTCACACGGTGGAGATTACGCCTACAAGACTATGACTTTGAAATCGTATACAAGAACGGAAAGCAAAACACCAACGCCGACGCCTTGTCTAGGATTAAAGTCAATGCTCTTGGTTCCGATAACGAGAATCAATCCATGATAGTTAATGTTGATGATAAGGAACAGAAACTTAAGGAACACTGTAAAAACTTAGTTAGAGACATCAGAAAATTATCGACAGACAAAAAGACTCATAGTGACTCTTCAACTATTACCATATCAGACCAAAGTGGAACAGTCTCAGTTAGCCCAATGACTATTTCAGATACATTATCAATTTCAAGTTCTGAGAAAATATCCGAATACCCTATTAGATCAGATTCAAGTAAATCTCAAACTATTCATTCAGCCGTAGATTTAGAATCAACTGGAATACCAATTTTATGCGAGGCTATCGACACGAAGCCTAATCAAATTTTAGTTTTCTCGTGGCTTAAAAACTCATTGCATGTTAAAGATATTTCTAGAGAGAAACAAAAGGTTCTAGAAGTTTTCCTACCAATAGACAACCCGGAATTGGTAAAAGAATTTCTTAAAACATATGTAAAGCCTAAATTAAAGTATTTCATTTATTTCGAAGAGATTGAACACCGTAAACTGTTCAGTAGTATTGTTATACAGCTATTTAAGAAAGGCATGGTTCAGTTTTATGAATGCACAGAGCGTGTAGTGTTTGTTGAAGATGAAAAAGAACAGAAAGCGATTGTTTTAAAACATCATGAAGGAAAGACATGCCATCGTGGTATCAAGGAAACGTTAGTTAGGATTCGTAGGAACTATTATTGGGATAGAATGCAGGAAACAATTTCAGCCATCATTAATGCTTGTGATGCCTGTCGTAAAATGAAGTATGACCGTAAACCTATAAAGCCCGTCATACAATTAACTCAGACCCAAGATGCCCCATTTCAAGAGATTTTTATAGATTTATTTAATATTGAAGGAAAGTACTATTTAACGCTTATAGATGCGTTCAGTAAGTTAGGTCAGGCTATAGAAATTTCAAACAAATCAACTCCTGAAGTAGTCCGAGCCCTGATGAAATATTTCTCTTTTTACGGTATTCCTAAAAAGATTAGTTCAGATCCAGGAACCGAGTTTAATAATGAATTGATGAAGGAATTTTTAAATTTACATAAAATAGAATTACATATTGGTACACCGAACAACCCCAACTCGACAGGACTCATTGAACGTTTTCATTCCACTATTATAGAGATCTATAGATTAGCTAAGTACGAAAGAAAGTGTACAGACGCAGCGACAGTTATGACATATTCAGTTATGGCGTACAATCATGCTATTCATTCGGTTACTAATCTAACTCCTTTTGAGGTTGTTTTCGGACACACAGATACAGGAAACCCTTATGGTATTGAATTAGAAAAACAGTATTTACAACAACTGGTCAAAGATCATGCAAAAAGAACGAAGTATCTATACGAACATTTAGCAGATAAAATAATAGCAAATAAAGAAAAGATTAGGGAAAGAAAAGGTGGAGAAAATGAAATAGATTTTACACCTGGTAGAACCATTTTCGCTAAAGACATTAATAAGCGGAAGAGTAAAGATAAAGCACGGTACGTGAAAGCTAAAGTTATAGGTAAAGCCAAAAGAAATATAGTTCCCATACAAATAGGTGACAGACAGACAAAGGTCCCTATTAAAAACATCAAACGTCCTCCACAGGTGGAGCATCTTCGTGATAGTGACGCCAGTGCTGGGCCTTCATCTGCAATCCCTTAAGGGAAATCCCGGAATTATCCCTATAAAAGAAGGTCAAGCTTATGTTCAAACTGACCGTTGGACAATTGTTAAAGTTTTAAATTTAGATAAAATCCATGATGACCTTAATTCTATCGTTAAAAACTTTAAAGATTTCAGTAATTTAGTTAAAAGTGATAAACCATATTCCCGTGAATTTGACAGTATTCAGTTGCATACTGAATTCATTCGCGATATAACTATACAGAAATATCAGCAACTGGTACCGCAACGCTTTAAGAGAGGTATCATCAATCCATTAGGTTCGTTGATAAAACTCATCACAGGAAACCTTGATCATGACGATGCCTTGAAATATGATAAAATTACCTCCGAATTAGAAAACAATCAAATTATAATTTCAAAAAAACTTACCCTGGTTTCCGAAATGTTAGATAGTTTTATAAATGTAACTGAAACTATAAATAATAATTCTATAATTTTGAAATCACGTTTGATAAAAGTAGAGACAATGGTTAAAGAATTAGCTGCTAAAGAAAATAACTGGATATTCTCAACATACATATCCGGATTATATAACATTTTTATAAGTAGTTTCCGCACTATCTTTATTAAATTAAGCGAAATTGAAACAGCTCTAGCATTAAGTAAAGTATGTATCTTACATCAGTCTATTGTTAACTCTACTGAATTACTGTATCATTTAAAGATCATTTCAAAAACTGAAAATTTAGTTTATCCACCTAATGAAATTAATTTAGTACAACTAGAAGAAACAATTAACATAAAATCGTACCTTAAGAAAAACCAGATCACGTTCATAATGGAAATTCCACTTATTGATAATTGTACATATAATTATTATAAAATTTATTCCATACCAATTTTCCACCAACCTGAAAATAAAACCTTATCTATTTTCCCTAAATATCCCTACCTTCTGGCGAAGGGAATGAAATACTTACCGATCGTGAAACCGTGCCGCCCGCTTGCTGCTGGCGACCAGTTCCTGTGTGATGACCACACCAGATCTCTCTTCACCGAGCCGACGTGTATCGAGCAACTTATGAAATTTGAGAACAATCTTACCCTCTGCGAACAGCATCTTATTATGATCGAAGATGTTAAATTGCAACAAGTTAATTCCGACAATTGGATCTTATATAGCAGATTACACACTACCATAACTAAAGTGTGTGATACTGAAGTTAGCAAACACCCTGTCTTCGGGACCTTCATCATGACCATCGACGAGCCATGTGATCTGCATATACATGGTATACGTATAAGGCACCATCGTGCCTATACTGATACAGACTTAGCCGAGCAAGTTCCGGTAATCAATCTACCGCGATTACCGACGAACGAGAATTTGTTCAGTGCACGCGCACTGAACATTAAAGGTGTTAATTTGGACGAACTTAAATCTATGTCATATGCTATGAAGCACAGTGAAGTGATAGAAAGTGTTTACAGAGAGCAAGACTCTAAATTCGGTGTTTTAGGCTATTTTACATTAAGTTTGTTAATTTTAACTATCCTTGTTTTTATCATTTATTTTATGAACCTTAAAATTATAAAATGTATTCCTTTTTTTAGACGAAATCATCGGAATCATATTGAAAACGATAATTCCGGTAATTTCGCTCTTAGGGAGGGAGGAGTTATGGATCCCCCTACCCCCTCTGTTTTAGACTAAATGCTGGCTCAGCATCGCCAGCCGTGTGTGGTCCATTTACGTGGGCAATTTATCTATAATTATTATTGCAAGTCAGCAGTCGTTGCATCGGCTGGTGGCCACTGCCTTTGTTAGTTTTAAGACACAATAAATTCACCTTAGCATCGGTGTAGACGTTGTCATAGTTTTAATTTAGTTTTTAAAAAACCTTTTGAACGTTCCCAAAATTTGACTAAGTCGTGTAAAGCTTTTAAAAATAAATAGACTAATTCACAAATCGTAAATAAAGTTTCCGAGCCCCGCTATTGTCGGAGAGCAATAAATTAATAGCAAGAGTGAAATTTTCTCAGGTCCTAAATACATGAAAAGCGTTAAGATATCTAAACGTTTACCCCCTTATTAATAAATAAGGTGTAAGTGAGTCTTGTAACACTTGTTTATATGACATTAGAAAGTGATCGATATATTTAAAACCTTGGTATTACTATACTTGAATTACACCTTATTTATTAATAAAGGGTTAAAGTGCAATGAAAAATATTGGTGTATTAGGTATATTCTAAACTCAAATTGAACAATGTAGGGTTTTATTATTTATTTAGAGCTATTGACTTATATATTACTAGTGAAAGGACCAGGCCAACCGATACCTTTTCCAAATCAGTTCATACATAATTTTAGGTATCTGTTTTTTTAAGAAAAGTAAAATTAACTTTTACTATCACTGTTAATAGTAGAAATAAAAAAAAAAAGTTTTTTTATGTGGTTTTCCAGTGTAGTATAATAAAAATATATACAATAACATAGTTGCTAAGTTGTTCACCCGTTTTTCTCAGTTGAAGGCTGACATTTAAAAGTGGTATCTTCACTAGCATGACCTTCGTTAGTGCCCGTCAAGAGCCTAAACTGAATATATGGCTATGACTTTTTACAAAAAAAACACCATCGCGCCTGCTCCAATGGAAATCACCAAGAAATCACAAGTAGAATAAAGCCGAAAAGATTATCTTTAACTTAAAAAAGGTTTCCCGAGAAATTAGTTGACAGTGAGGAATTTATAACGGTCATGTCGGAGGTGTCTGGCACATTTCTCCTTTTATTATAAAACTTATTTCACTTGAAACGTTTTAAACTTTTCTGCTATAAATTACGTTGTAAGTGGCAACACCATTCATTTGTTTCTTTGAATGATGTAATTTTTTTAATTTTAATATTTCTAAAGTGCCTTGTATTATTGTAAATAGATTATAAAAATAGAGGGTAATTATTTATTGGGTGAATTAATACCGAAAAATTAAAAGTATTTTTAGTACAAAAAATATAAAAATAGTAGTTCAGTATTTATAGGAGTGATACCCTAGCAAGCGACTATAGGCTATAGGTAGATAGTATAGGTAGACTATCACTGGTATAATGTCACCCAATGTCACCTTTCTGTTATTGTCAAACAAAGTGACGTGAGAATTTTTAGGTACGTGACAATTTTAGTTAAATACCATCGAAGTTCATTACAATTTCATATCGAAACTAAGTCTTTGTGAGTCTGTCTTTCCACAGCGTAATACAGAAAACTACATTATCTTAAACCACAGACATAACATTAAATACTTTTTTGTTTAGGGAACGAAAGAAAACCTCACTCTTGACCGCACATCACACGAATATAATGAGAGAAATTTTACGTCTACAGGAACGTGTCTCGAACTTTTTTTATTCTTAACTTTATACTCTTTACGAACATTATAAAGCTGAAGAATTGAGCTTGAAAGCGCATTACAGAATATGATTTTGTATTAGATACCCCATTTATTGATGTAGGTATGTTACAGGCTATTTAAAATTGCGGGAGAAACGGTAGAGCACAGCTAGTAAAGGTCCGTATATTTTGGGTTACGTAGGTTAGTTTTTGAATTGAAATTTATTACGTACCTATCAATTTTAATGAGACTTATGGCAATAATTTACAACTATTTTTAACCATACGTTGGTTACATTATCAATAAATAACACAAAGAATCATGGCGAGCTCCATACATTGATTTGTACAAAAAAATAAAACATTTTAGAGGGTATTTATTCACTTTCAATGTTGAGATTACATTACCAGCAACATGTTAAATACATGAAATATTTTATAAACCCCGCAAAACATAACAACAACCTAATGGTTTTGGTCGCAAATAGTCGCGATTCGCCGGCTTGCCATACAAATTCGCATTTTTATCCCGGGGTTCGAAAAATATTTTAAATGGCTCAAGTTGTTCCTTAGGCACCAAGGATCAATTATAACGTCATTCCAACGTCTCTAAAAATCTTTATTTTTTTGTACAAATCTCGCCATGATCCTTTGTAATCAAGAAGCCAATGTATAGTTCTAAAATATTTTGAATACAAAATTATAAATAATTTTAATGCATCACATAAATCTATCGTCATACCCCTTATAGTCAAATCACAAAATCCCTTCTCATAGGGTGTTTGTAATAATTGACATTATAAATTGAAATGCATGAAATATTCAAAATCTGGTCTATCCAACTCTTAACAAGATCCGTCCAACGAGTGGGTGATCGGCCACGAGGTCTTATACGACAAGTATCTCTATCGAGTATTCGTGACAAAAGAACTTGCTCACTTGAATAGCAGTTCCTCAAATTCTATTTATTGCATATATGTTGTTACAGGACGCGCGTCTATCCGTTGGCTTGCAATGAGCGGTAGTACAGTTTACATATAGGTTAGTCAGATGTATGCAGCAGTCTCGCAAAATAGACGCTATCATGCATCAAGCCATGTTGAAAGTAATAAGCGATTAGCGATAAGAATCGTTACTATTTGTAGAATTTCGTGGTCACTAAGATTCAGTTTTTTAATGGCCGATTCCTATAATTTACGGACCGTTATCGGTTAAAATTAAGACTCATTCTTTACTAATAATTAAACAAAGACCCCAAAGCTTTGCATAGCAGACCCTCCCACATGAAAGTAGCTATCACAGGTAACGAAGTGATCCATATGCCCAGTTTGGCAATAAAATACCTACCATTGGTAAGCAAAACGATTCGTTTTTGTTTATAGAAACCGGGCATTAGTCAATAAGCTATCAAGGAACTAGACGCTAACCGGAGATGAGTGGCTATCACAGAGCAAGGAGTCCCATGCGCCTATATAGAGATGGAAACAAGGCATAACTGAGTGCGAGCGGCAGTCAGTCTAAAACAACTCTATACCACGCCACTAACGTCCAAAGTACTAAAATCTTATATATATATCCTAACTAATATTATACAAGCGAAAGTGAGTTTGTTTGTTACGCCTACTCAACAGATCATTATGAAATTTGGCATGCAGATAGCTTATGGTATGGAAGAGGATATATGCTCCTTTTTTGTCCTGGAAACGAGGGTGGAACCGCGGGGGACAGCTAGCTATAAATAGCTAGCTTCTTGATATAAGCAATAGCACGGAGATTTCTAAATTGTAACTTACCTTCATATAGTCTAAGTCATCTGGCCTCAGGTGGAATTGCTGGAACATACTGCTAAGTTCTTGGTAACAGATTTTCAACTTTAGGCTGGTAACCAGCCAGGAGAGTACTACAATGTACCCAACTACCTTAATACTTCCTCAAGTTGTTTTCCTTCATCAAGAACGTTAGCTAATTTTAGAATTCGAACCCACGTCCTTAGTCATGGTTCCACATCATCGCTTAAAAATAATTTTAATCGTGACACGCCTATAAAGGATTTCTGCCAATTACAAAAATGATTATAGATGCTTCGCTGATAGTGTTCGTAGCAAAGCTACATCGTAGCACTTCTACGTGCGTCGTAGAAATATCTACGCCGTAGACAAAGATACTATTTCATTCGCTTATGTTACCATTTTCCGGTACCCTGCCGCATTTTATACCAGCGCTGTATCCAACACGAAAGCATTTTGTTTTCTATTCGTCTAGACGAGGATAGATTGCGTGGTCTTCCTGGATCACTTTACATCTTATTTTAAAGATAAAAGTAGACCGCGTACCAAAGGAGCTAACGTACATTTATTAAATAAAGAGAATTGAAATCAGCTTAAATATAATGGCCAATTTCAAAAACAAAATGATTTAAAAGTTCACGTAACAATCTCTGCTTTTGTAACCCAACGAAAATAAATTTAATTTCATTATAACAAAAGGAAATGGTTTCAGTGAATTTCGTGAATCAAAGTTCATAGCAATCAATCACAATTGAAACAATGGGATCATTACAGTGTAACCGAATGAATGAATGAAGTGAATGCAAAATAATACTTAATTTCAATACGATAATAATCTGTTTAGTTGCCTGTGTTAGACCGCAATCTCACCATGGTAAGTGATGATGTGACCAAAGGTGGTAAGCACACAAAGCCTAGAAGGAACTGGCTCTCAAGTGCAGCTGTCGGAACACACCGATAAGTGCTTGGCGCCAGATTTTCAACATGAGCACTAGCCACCGTGTTATGGTGTCCTCACTATGTTTTCCTTCACTGAAAGCTCACGCTCATTGTAGGATTCGAACCCGGGACCTTTGTCTCGGCATTCGACGTCACTACTACCGAGCTATAATAAAAAATTTAAACCAGTACGAAAAAAACAAATTGCGGGTTTTGACCCTGGAAAAACAAAGTTGAAAGGCGTTTAAAGAGGGGTTGAGAGGAGTGGCAGTGCTGGCCGCGGAAGGGATAACATAAGGTACTCTCAGCGTCAAAAGTAGATTGACATTTAAATACCCTTTCATAATAATCTATTGACATTCTCTTGACTGTTTGAAAACTGAATTGCTGCAATACGTGATAAGTAATCAACTACTTTTGACTCCAAATGTACAACACTGGTGTCGGGTACTATACTGGGAGTATAGTACCCGGCACAGCACCTCTGGCGATGTTACTCTTCGCAGGTTTTTACGCAACACCTTAGACCACATTGTGATTCTGTTGTGTAAGTAATATTACAAATAATTATATTTTAAAACGCGTATATTTTCACACCAAATCTTTCCAAATAACACCAGACTGAATATTTACACCAGGAGTATATTTACAATTTGGTGGACAAAAGTGTGTGCACGAATTTATCTGTCGGCGAACGAATTCTCAGCAACCAGAGTTGGCAGAGTGCCATTGAGCCTGCGACCCACATTCGGAGGGTCAACGGACTCTTTGCCAATAAATATTTTTTGTTTACGCCACACAATTACGTCCCACACTCGTATGGACCGCGAAATACTGCTGAGTGCATGTATCCGTCCACTCCGCTATCGCATTCAACTCTATTTTTTTAACCGACTTCAAAATAATTGGACTGTTTTAGAAAAAACTTAAACCGACTTCAAAGTACACTAAGAAGTAATCAAATCCTAACTAAGAACATAGTACACTATAGCTTGGCCGCCAGCGCTGTACTACGCCTTAAAAACTATTTATTTACATGTGAAAACCCATTAGATTTTACATAATTGGACTGTTTTACAAAAAACTTAAACTGACTTCAAAGTACACTAAGAAGTAATCAAATCTTGATCTGATGACAATGGGACCAAACGGGAAGTGTACCCTTCCAGACAAAAAAAGAATTTTCCAAATCGGTTCATAAATGACGGAGTTATGAGGTAAAAAACATAAAATAGAAAAAAAAAAAAAACATACAACCGAATTGAGAACCTCCTCCTTTTTTTGAAGTCGGTTAAAAAGGAGGAGGTTCTCAATTCGGCTGTATATTTTATTTTTATTTTTGTTACCGCCATTTATGAACCGATTTGGAAAATTCTTTTTTTATCTGGAAGGGTACACTTCCCGTTTGGTCCCATTGTCATCAAATCACGATTTGATTACTTCTTAGTGTATTTTGAAGTCAGTTTAAGTTTTTTGTAAAACAGTCCAATTATGTAAAATCTAATGGGTTTTGACATGTAAATAAATAGTTTTTAAGGCGTAGTACAGCGCTGGCGGTCAAGCTATAGTGTACTATGTTCTTATTTGACGTTGTTGTCATTTTATATATCATTCAAGTAGGTACAGTATGAGGCAAGAGTGGTGAGCACAGATAGGGAGTAGTGGGGGCAAGCTCTAAGCATCTACACTTTTGGCCAAATCACAGAAGCCAAATGACACTCAAGAATCCAATAAACGACGAGCATTGACGGACCAACCAATCGGCGGAATGAAGAAGAGGGAGTCAATCTGTGCTCACGACTCGTGCCCCTTACTAAAGGTACTTATTTAAAGTATAGAGAACTAGCTGTCCCCCGCGGTTTCCCCCGCGTTCCCAGGATAAAAAGCCTATGTCCTTCTCCACTACAGGCTATCTGCATGCCAAATTTCATGATGATCCGTTCAGTAGTTGAGGCGTGATGGCGTAACAAACAAACAAACTCACTTTCGTATTTATAATATTAGTTAGGATTTATAAAAGTTAAAACAATCAATGTATTTATTTATCAAGAAAACTGTATATATCTATGCTACAAAGGGCGTAAAAAATCCTCAACAGAGGGAATTTAAGCCTTTAAATAAATATGTGAAAAATTGCACGCAGCGTTTATATCCATTGAACATATACCGCCTTTGTAGGTCTGGGCTATAAATTTCATCCGCATCATCAGCGTTCGTTACGATTACCACCAAAGTTACGCGGTAGAGCCCCAGGTCTGGAATCCATTATAATCTAAATTGTCAGCAAATTGTTCGTCTCTCTCTAAAAATACCAGCTTATTTTAAAATAAGCTTCTCTAGGCGAATTCTTTCCAGGTTTTATTTAATTAAGGTCGAACTAATTGCTCCTCTCTTGGAGCTATTAGATTGTCTGTGCTAATTTTCTGGATATGTATAAAGTTGAAAAAGGTTAGATGGCTTTTATTGTTGAAAAACCTGGTTATTAGTATAGTAAAAACGTAGATAGGCACAATGAGCTCTGAATCCACACATGTTCGGAGGCTGGATTCCTAGTATAAGCTTAAGCTTTCAGTTAAGTTAAATAATATATAGTCATATATAATCAGGTACCACAATCTCTGAAATATCCGCAAGGAGGTCAGTCGTCAGACATCTACCAATGTGCGATAGCTGCACTTTGAAAGCCTTTTAGAAGGGATTACGGTAATAACATGATTAATGTAAATTGAGCCATATAATGCGTCCACACTACGCGAACAGAGCACACGTGGAGCATGGATTTGCGTAGCGTGGACGGATCGACGAGTGTCGAACGAGCGTACGGCTCGTGTTCGACTGCGCTCTGCCAATTATTCGCTTTTTCCCACACAGGTATTCGCATCGCGCTCGTGTTTTATGCTCGTTGTACGTCCACACTTGACATCGCGAGCAACGAACGAATAGAGACTCGGCTCGTGCTCGGTTCGCATAGCATAGACGCAAAAGTCGTTGTTATCACTTATAAAAAGCCTTAAACCGTTTACAAAGTAAAAAACAGGGTATACATATATCTTACATTCGTTCTGACTTACCTAAGTACGTAAAAAGCAATTTAAAGACATTTTATTCGGTCTTTTGTACCCCAATAGCCCAGACGCACCCCACTTTATCTTATCTAACCGTACAGCCATTACAGTTGTCTTTTGGGAACGCATTAACGTCTTCTTTATGTGTGAACAACACTACATAAATACTTACAAATAAGGATAAGGTATACGCAACAGGGAAATAATATATTCGTGTCCGTATTGCTTATTTGGTACATGAAATGACTTTATTTTACTCAGACATAGTACGTAAGATATAGTAGAGTTACTTTAGTGCCCAACTAAATACTGGTATACGGTTATTGGTATATGGTTTTAAGAGAGGTAGAGCATAGCGTTTATTCGCTCAAAGAGCAGCTCGACTGGGGAAGTACCTCCACCTTACAGAATACCGCAGCCAAATAACTTTATGTTGTGTAAAGTTGTGTTCCTGCGCGTGAGTAAGGTCGCCAGAGCTCATAGGGGAGGGGGAAAGGTCGGTAACGCGTGAGCGATGCTTCGTGTGTTGCAAGCGTCCATATGGCTACGGTAACCGCTTACCATCAGGTGGGCCGTATGCTTGTTTACCGCCAAAGTTGTATAAAAAAAAAAAAAAAAAAAAAGATTTAATTTATTTATTTCTTGGTACGTTTGCACAGGGCAGCGATTTGGGACAAGTTTTCTATTTGTAATTTTTAATTTTAGTTAATTTTTAATTTAGATTTAAGTTTTTATTGATCGTGTATATAGTTTCTTGTTTTCTAAAAATAAATATTACCCATTTATTTATATTATTACTAGCTTTATTTTTTGTTTGAAAAACCCTCTTCTAGTGCACCCCCTAGGGAGTGTCCCAGTGTACTCTAGGACTAGGAGTATTACCCATTTTATTGTAAAATTTCTAGGTCCACTGTGCGTTCTATCAGATCAATCAGTGCGGTCTATCGGTCTGCCAGTTAGTCATGGTATTGTTTTATAGGAATAAAAGATACCCTACTGAGGAAAGCCTATTGTAGTAGTCGTTTATTTTCAAAATTATTCTGTATTTCTCCAACATAAAGACTTCTAATTGATCGGAAGTCAGTTCAGGCTATATGTGGACATCTACTGAACTTTTCCAACGCTTTACTTGCCTGTACCCAATGTCCATTCGAACACACTGAAATGTGTCAAAACTTGTATCACCTATACTGCAGCTGAGAATTCCAACCAATGTACAGTCAAGTGCAACTATCCCTAAGTCTGGAGTTCAAAATTGTATATAAAACTTGACGTAACAGCTAACATCCACGCTGTTAAGCACAGCCTAGTACACTTCCTTGTGAACTTTACGGCTATACGCTCTGAATTTCGGGTGGAAAGTCTGAAACAATTCCTGTGTAGCTGCTTTTTAACTTTCGTATGAATAAAATATGTGATATAGTTTTATTGAGGTATTGAAGCTTTGCAACTGCATACTGTAGTCAGTGTCGTAACACATTTGAAATATGTAAGGCCAGCTTTTCACCGCGGTTTCACCCGCGTTTCAGTAATGTAGCATCCTATTATTGAATGTTTTTTTCGAATCCGACTGGTAGTTTCAGAGTTAAGTGTATTTAAACAACGACCAAACACAAAAACTATTCAGCTTCATTATATTAATCGGTTAAAAAATAACAATTGATTTCTATTGTTTTCCTCGCCCGCTTGGATCGCCAAACAGTCAAAGGATTAAGTATAGATAATAACAGTGTTAGCTTTAATGTTATTTCTTAAGAAAATAATTGTTTCTGTCCCTTTCACCCTGATTTCAAAAGTTTCAAGAGGTTTACTTTCGATGAACTTATTATTTGGTATGGAATTGTTTGAAGATTAATTTATCAGTAAGCTTCAACTAATTCGTATAATATTCTGATCGTTTAAGCAAAGTTCTCGATGATTGGAAATAAATTCTAAGTAGATATTTCAAAACTTTTTAAATCATATTCAGGGAACTTTATGACGTAATCTTTGAAGATAGTAAAAAAGTAGGAGCTTTGGAAATTACTTTATTAATTTTAATATAATATTTCAAGCTTTTAGTCCCTAAGATAACATTTATTAATGATTCTTCTTATTTTGAATGTAGATAATTCTTGGATTATGAACTTTAGGGCAATTTGAATATTTAAGTACCTATATTCATTTTGGTATTCAAACGTTTTTAATCAAATAAATAAATAAAAATATCCTGGGACATTTCTCACACACGGTTAACTGATCCCAAACTAAGCAGAGCTTGTACTATGGAAACCAGATAACTGATATATATACTACTTTTTGTTTGTAAATACATACAATAATATCCTTAATTACATCTAGACTCAGGACATATAGACATGTTCTTGCACACAGATGCATGTCCTGTGTGGGAATCAAACCCACAACCTGCGGCGCGAAAGGTGGAATCTTTACCAGAGTTGCCAACTGGCCCGTCATAATTTTACATGTATATCATTATTTAGATTATTTTATAGTGCTAGCCTGTGCTGCTAACATTCATAATTTTTTAAACATATTTATAAAAAAATATTATATGGAAGGAAAAAAAACTTAGATTGAGGCAAAACGAAAGATAAGCTTTATTCCCAAAATTAACACATAAATATAAAGATAACAGATAAAATTGTGTCCCATGCACAATATGTCGAAGAATCAGGGGCCCAAGTCTACTATTTCAATTGTGTTCCAATGATCTTTCAGTGGTGTCAAAATTGTGCCATAATGACACTATTCTGTTAGTAAGTAGACTATCAAAACTGTAAAATGTCACAATTTTGACACTACTGAAAGTTTATTGGAACACAATTGAAATAGCAGACTTGGGCCCCTGAACCGTATCTTCCTATTATAGATTTTTCTCAGAAAAAATAATTAAATCCATTACAAAGTGTTTTGCTAAACATTATGGTTATTTGACTTTGAGATATTGCGAAAAAAATTATAAAAATTAAACGTGCCGAAAATGTTTGTTTACCTACCCTCAATTCTTAGGACAAAATTTGACTATAAATTCCTCGCAAAGCAATTTACTGAGTAAAATTACTTTGAAAGTAATAATTTAGTATAATTTTATGTCGTTATTATAATAACTGGCTTAAAATAAGCTTCCTTATTTTAATTAAAGTTAAGAAATAGCCCGCATTGCAAGCCGAGTCGAGATTGAAATTGGAATATTACCGGTTGGAATCCGGAATATCGATTCAAATGGATTCGTTTCTTCGGGCGTAAAATTTCTAATTTGTTCGGCAGTTATCGGTTACCGACGGAAGGAAGGAAAACTTTTGTTCCATTGAAATCATTTTATATAATTCTTGCATTTCATTTTAATGGCGCTTTTGAATGCTTTGTTTTATACTTTTGTTAAAGAATTCAAGCTATTTCGCTGGGTATTTTATGGGACCAATATTTTGAGAAAACTTTTTAAACACTGAAAAAAAGGTTCTACAAAACTAGTTATGTATGTTGAAGTTTTGTTGTCTGGAAACTAACTTTAGTTACATTTAATCTTATATCTCTTAGATTTAATCAAACAATTTAGTAATGAACCAAAACTAGTTTTATTACTGGTAATTTTTAGTTCGCAAGTCACTCTGTTTAGGTTATTGGTAGTAAAATTTTGTGTTACTGTTAAATAATATTTTTTTTCAGTGAAGGTCCATTATTGATTAAATAATCCTTAGCTGCCATTTTCTTCCCACCAACGTATTGTAATATAGTCCATTCATAAGAATTACTTGAAATAAATTCACAAGCCTGAAATAAAACTTAATATAAGTACATTCAATAGTTAAATGGCTGAAATGCTAATTCACCTGCCGTAGATTCGCACTAACTACCCTACATTATTCATAATAATTATCAATTCATAGCTAGCATTAAGCACCGCACAGGCACCGCCTGAGATGTCACTTCGTGAACAAAGCCTCGTGTTCTTTAATGATCCTCCATATTTTAGAAAATCAACTATGCGAAGCTTAATAACGTATTTTCTTTTAAGGTGAAGTATTATAATGTAAATAATGCAAATTACTGTAAATTTCAGATATTTTATTTAGGGACCTCTTTCTTCAACATAAAGACATGGTACCATAACTATCACTCGTATTAAGTAAGGTAGAGCATAGCGTTTTTTCGCTCAAGGAGCGACGAGGATACACAAGCATACTGGCTTTATGTTTGTTTTCCGATTATGTGTTAACAATAAAAACTTACAAAGAATTAGTCATAACCTATTCTATTTTCAAAATTCTGCAGACAGGTTCCTTATACAACGTTGGCTGGATATTTTAGTACTTCCCTTGCGCGATAAGTTGAGACCTGGGCCCCAATTCTCTCCACTTCGACATTAATGTCGCATCGACGACGACGTTTTGACAGAATACCGCCATGTTTTTCGCCAAATTTCTATTCGACATCGATGTCAAAGATGCGAGAATCGGTGCCCATAAAATAAAATATTGGAATAAAAATATAAAATGTTGGAAATTCATAATTCTGTTTACCATTATATCGAAA
Source organism: Achlya flavicornis (assembly GCA_947623365.1). Classification (NCBI taxonomy): domain Eukaryota; kingdom Metazoa; phylum Arthropoda; class Insecta; order Lepidoptera; family Drepanidae; genus Achlya; species Achlya flavicornis. The sequence continues at coordinate 4,684,539 of OX392474.1, forward strand.
GCAAGCAATCTCACAGTTTCAAACGGTTCAAAGAAGCAATCTTACAAAAATGTCTAACAACGAGATTATGCTCCCAGTGACGTTTATATCCTCGTTCGCCTGGAGAGCGTTCAATCCAGCCTCTTTTTTGGTGATTTTATCTCGGTTCAGGAAATTGCAAGTAAAACTTCGTTTCTACGTCTCGGCCTTGAATCTTAAAATTTTCTATTTTTCTACGCAATATCCTTACATTTTTTTTCCGTCTGTACCTTCTCCATAATATTAGAAAACTTTAAAAAAAGATGTATGAAATCAGTAAAGTCGTTCTAAAGTTATGGTGTGACCAAGGGAAATAGGGATTCATATTTATATATTATAGATTTATATATATTATAGACTATATTCATTTTTATATATTATAGACGGGCCAGTTGGCGCAGTTGGTTAATATTCACCTTACGCGCCGCAGGTCGTGGGTTCGATTCCCATATACAGGACATGCATTTGTGTGCATGAACATGTCTGTATGTCCTGAGTCTGGGTGTAATTATGTATATTAAGTATTTATTTACAAACAAAAAGTAGTATATGTATTATATCAGTTATTTGGTTTCCATAGTACAAGCTCTGCTTAGTTTGGGATCAGATGACCGTGTGTGCGGAATGTCCCAGGATATTTATTTATTAGCAACACTAACACTATTGCCTACTGTTAGCAATAACATTATATTATTTAATTTCAAACCATTGAATATTGATTAATTATAATTAGTTATTAGTATTATTTATTCTGAAATTGAAAAACAGTTTATCTTACGGGTGGATTTGAATATCGAGGAATGGCAACACCAGAAAAGTGTAATTGTAACAACGGCGGCCATTGGAAAAAGTATTTTAATTAATTTTGTTGTAATTTCCAAGTTTACCAACGGTGTAAATAGAGATTTAGCTTGTTTAGCCAACTTTATTTTCAGTAAATAAGGTATGTTTAATACTACAAAAGTATTGATTGGAATGAAGATCGTAACCAAATTAAATCCAAGATGATGGTAATGACTAATGATGTTATCATAGAAGATAAGTCATCAATATTCAATATGTACCTATATGAATTTAAATTTCATTTTAGTATATTTTCTACATATTATCGATAATTCGATAGTCTTGTGAGGATGTCGCCGAAGGTGATACAAAGCATGATTCTTATGTTCAGTTCAGTAACAGGTGTTTGATGTCCAATTTGAAATAGCCAGGCAGATGGGTACTACCTACCTAACCGCTAAACTATGGTTTTTGTTATTCATCACTGAAAGCTGCTTACTATTTTATAAGCATGCTAGTCTTTGAGTGAACTGAACGTCAAATAATAACAAAAATTTAAATTAGCTCACAATTCAATTTGTCTCCCACTCTGCTTTAAATTAATTACATTTAGTTACTAACAACTACAAACATAGACTGGCAGACTTGTTGACGCATGTTCCGTCGGCAAATTGGTTTCCAGTTTAGTTTACCTTCAACTTATGTGCTGAAAGCACGCATCGTTGATTTTCAGCCATGTGACTTCGTGGACTCCGTAATATTTAAATTTAGATCTCCGTTTCCACGAGTATTGAAACATGGAATGATATCTTCTGTTGCATAGTTTTTCCAGCCAGATAAAAGGCATCTCTCGTGAAAAATAGAGCTTTCATAAAGTAATCTTTGTTCTGCCTTTTTTGATACACGGCAATTTATAAAAGAAATGGCTAAAATACATAATTACTAGTGATTGATACTGATTTTGCCAGAAAGCAATGTCCCAAGTCTTCATATAAAGTTGAGGTATAGTCAATTAATCTATACTCGCAATAATAAGGACTTCCAGTCGAATGGACCCCTTATTGTAGGTTTGACTTCTATGATGAAAGTGGTGAGCCAGTAACACCTGTATTCCATTAATATAAGGTCCACAATAAGCCTAACATCCCAGCATTGTTTCTAGTAATTAATTGCTTTTCTACAAAGCCCGGGGAAGTGCCTAACATTTTTATAGCTAAAATGTTTTTTATATTAATTGGAAAACCTTTTTCTTTATTACGTTGATAATCTGTAGCCGTAAGTGAGTTTGCTTTATCTTTCCCAGTTTTATTACAATACATACTTAAAATGCTCGAATGATATTGCATATGTAGTTTTCTGTTTTATAATCTGGTATTAAAACTAAATCTTTTATCATCTTGAATCCTAATGATAGATTGGTTGAAAAATAATGGTAAGTAAAGGCGCAGTATTAAAATATTTTTCATTAAGTATATTGAGAATCATATTGTTCCATATATACATTATTATACTTTTTTTAATATCTTAGCCAAACAAAGCTGGGCATATTAATTTGAAATATCAAGTCAGGATTACAAAAAGTTCAGATCACGACTATAACCTTTTTGTATAACATAAGTAAAAGAGGTAACACTGCCACATGCTTAATTTACAAACTACTTCATGTGATCAAATAGAATATAACGCTACGCTAAGACATGTGATTACAACCAAAGAGAATATAACGCTACGCTAAGAAGAGGCGGGACTCCCTAAGAACGAATGGAATTAATTTATCGTGCATTTTTAGCCAACGACACTGTCAAGAGTCACTTCACTGTCAAAAGTACCAAATACCAACGTAACAGAGCAACCCCGAATAATGTCAAAAGCAATAAACGGATTCTTGTCTACTAAAAGAAGTCTTAATCAATTATTTTTTCAAAGCTATATTATACCTGAGAAGACATCTGTGTTCCTTAACGATCGCTATTCAGAGATGGGAAGTCGAGATAGACGACTTTACGTGCTCACTGAGGCACAAAGGGAATCCAGCTAACTACACGATGATCGGTACATAACTGAAAAGGACGTATTTTCTTTCTGAAATTGTTTTTGATGAGAATTCTGCATGAAGTTGCAGCGCGTCAGTTGAGGTGACACGTTCCCAGGATGCTGGCTTAGCAGTCAGCAGCTTAGCATTGCCATGCCATACAACGTGCCAATACTGCCAGTAGTCTGGGGACGTTACCCACTGGCACGGATTTGGAATAATAATAATAATTTTAGTATGTTTAAATTAAATAATGTATAAACTAGTTTTCCGCCCCGCTGTTTGATTCCATAGTTCACCCTCTTAGGGATTGAAATTTTAATGAGCGTTCTGTCAGTAAACCAGTCAGTCACAGTACCGGTTTATAGTTTTTTTTTTTTTTTATACATGTTTCAGGAGAACTTAATGGTCTGTCAGGGGGCATGTTAGTTTTAAGTGCAAATCCGTATTGTAGCTTTAAAGTGATTGAATAACAAGGTAAAATTTAGTACGAACTACTAAATTTAGGATTAAGTTCATAACTGTTAAGTTTTATTTTATTTTTGTTTATAAGGCGATATGTTCATTCAGCTAAAAATAGGACAGTATAGAACTTACCAGGCTCTCATCTTGTAATTACCAGCTCGCCAGTAGGAATAAAAAAATAAAATCCGTACCTACATAAGAAATTAAAAAATACAAGTAGGTACTAAAATATATTCTTGGCCCAGTTTTGTTGGACTATCTTAAAGCAAGTACCTACGGCATAAAATTTCAATGGACTACTCATATTTCGGAAGTTGGCAAATTGCTTCAGGCAGTTTATTTCTGGGACGAAGTATTTACGCCAAAAGTACATCCATTATTTTTTATTAATGCAAATGAGTAGGTACTTTGAAGGTTATTACGTAATGTTATATAATAAAGATCCACGTTTTATGATTAAGTACCAAAATACGTAAAATTGCTGTTTTTTTTGGCAAATCAAATGCCAAAGATTTACATTACTTGCTTTAATGTTTAAGATCTGGATATTTGCTTCATGTGTAAGGTACTGATCTTCTACCTATCTGTATCTTCGGTATCTTTATAATTTTGAAAGATTAAGATTTTCAAAATCTGGTGAGCTGAAATAAATTACAAAGTCGATTATAACTTTGCTGTTCAAAAAATGCTAAATGCTTTGGAACTCTTTCAAGGAAACTTTTTACTCACTACAAAAACTTGTCTTATTTATAACTATGTGGGAACGACACAGAGTTTGACTCAAAGAAAGACTATCTAGTATGGTGGTCAAAAAGTTTCTTTTATAACTATTTGCGAATTTTGCGTGTTGTCGCTTGACTTCCGGTGACAACATTCAAACTTGATACAAACGTCAACTTAGAAGATTCGTACCAACCTTCACATCCGGTTATAAAACTATATGGCGGAGCATCGATAGAACGGCACTTTGTTCCTGAGCATCGAGCGACGCACACTATTCTTAGCTTAAAATAAGGTTTGAGTAAGAGAAGTGTTAAGATCTGTATTGTTCCTGTTTAACTATGTACAATTAAATGCTTGGCGTGTTCGAACTTGGATGGTGTTATATTTGTCAGTATGTCTATACTGGCAAATATGGTGTCGTTTGGGTCTTGATACGTTACGTATAGCTACTCAATTATACATCAATTGTAACTGTCCTGTATCAAATTGCACTGATTGAAAATAAAGTAATTATATGTTTGTGTAATGTGGTTTTGTATTTATCATGCGAATTTCGCAAGTTTTATCTTCTTATAAATTAAACTTTTCAAAACTAGTCCCATTTAAAGTTATGACTTTTTAAACATTTTCGCGTTTCAGATGTATTTATATAAGTAGAAGGAAGTGGCTTCGTATCCAAGCGGAATAAGCATCTTTAGAGGTAGGTACCTACCATTTTCAGGTCGCAAAGTCAGCAATACCTCCAAAATCAGATTTTAAGAAAAGTAGTTCGATTTGAAACGATCTAACTTAAGCTCGTAAAAAAAATAAGTTTGAAAACAATCTTTAATTTTTCATATGAGCTTGCCGACAGCGCTTCAATTTATTAAGTTTTCCCCCGCAAACTTAGGTAAACTTGCCAAAGTTATTTCAGACCACTTTAAGCATATTCTGGTTTACCTATGTAAATTGCGGGTAATGTAGAAAATGAACCATTTACTCAGCTGATACGAAAAATGTTTTTTTTTGCGGAGAAAATGTCAGTGATGTAATTTTGGCCGAATACATAAAAAAAACTTGTAGCAGTTCTATTTTTAATATATAAACAGAAGTTGTCCTAAAGGATTCAGCGATCGTTATCACAGAGCAGTTTATTTTTTTACGGCAAAATAACTATAAGGAAGTTTTGTGAGGAGTAAATAAATACATACTCCGTCACCTTTTATTCGTCTTAGCAGACCACATAATGTACCCAATGAACGGGTACTAATCAAGCAAAAAAAAAATATTTTTTGCGCTTTTGTATAACTACAAAAAAAACAAATATTATTCATTACGACCACCCTGTTACGAGCGCAGTCTACTCGAATCGTGGCCTGTGTTGGTATTTACTACCATTTTATACGTAAAATTTAATTATTTATTAACTCGGTTTATCATAATTCTAATGAATTTTTAATATTTTTTTTAATTACACAAATTACAAAAAATAAGTATCATTAGTACGTTTTCATTGGGTACATTAAGTCGGCTGCGTTTCTAAGACGAATAAAAAGTCACGGTGTATATTCTTCTTCTTTTAAATCTAAAAGCTGCGCTTGTTCGTGTAATTTCATCCACACGTCACTTTAAAGACCTCAATTTGGTCTTTCTTTACCTCGCTTTCCCTCTAACTTTCCTTCTACAATTTTATATTAAAGATCAGCTGGACTGAAAGGGTGACGAACGGCACTTATAAGACAATTCAATTGAGTCTGAAGTGTTGCTAACGTCTCGCAAAGGCCGAATGAGGCAGTTAGAGGCACCGTTTTTATCTAAGTGATTATTTAATATTGAAACACATTAATGCAACTAAGATAGAATCCATCGCATAATATATTGCTACTAAGTCAGCTGCCATCATTTATCACTCTCAATCACTACTCGTGATACTTTTTTTATCTTTAAAAGTCGATGTCGCGTATAATTTATCGCCTGTCTGTAAAGCAAGATCGATGATGTATGATTTATTAAGTAATGCATTTGTGTTAAGCAAAAATTTACGACGGTAATGGTACGAAGTGAAAATATGTTTTTTTTTTATACCACTAAGGGGTATAACTCGCGCGTTACCGACCCTGAAGAAATCTCTTCACGCCCTTTTTGAAGAACCCCATGCTGTACTCCATTGGGAAAACCACGGCTCGGACTGTGGAATGAGCGTCCGCGGAAGAAAACTCCTTTTAGCCCGTACAGTTCGAAACAAATCTGGTTTCAATGTGTGAGGATGGACTCCCCGTCGATGGCGAGAGTTGCGATGGTAGATTATCAGATTATCAGGTACAATTTCAGATTCTTGATTCTAAGTAAAGAACACAAGGTTTCTGTCTGAAGTTTGGAAATGGAATTTCGACATATAATAGCTCTGTATATTTTCGTCATCATCATAATCAGCCTGTGGTCGTCCTCTACTGGACATAGGCCTCTCCCAATAGTCGCCACATCTTCCGGTCCTCCACTTGTGGCATCCACCTACCACCCGCTAAGGTTCGCAAATCATCGGTCCACCTAGCGGGGGAGCGTCCCACACTTCGCTTGCCTGTGCGTGGTCTCCAGTCAAGAACTCCTTTGCCCCATCGGTCCTTGAGAGAAACCCCGAGCATAGCTTTCCATTGCCCGCTAAGTGACTTCAAACTTGTGGATCAGGCCAACTGTCAAAGACCACGTTTCAGCAGCAAAGGTCATCACTGGCAGGACACACTGTTCAAAAACCTTTGACATGTGACTCTGCGGTATCGGGCTCTCAGAGAAGCTTTCCGAATGCTGCCCAGCCCAGTCGTATTCTTCTAGCGGCTTCCTTTTTGAAATTGTTCCTATCATACTGTATGGTCTGCCCAAGGCAGATATAACTTCAATGCCAACATTTCCAACGGGATATATTTTATATGACGATGAATATAATAAGTACCTAAGTTGTATTAACCCATGTTATTCTATTCTGGATCCACACATAGTACTTACTTATGTAAGGACACTTAGAAAAAGTTTCACTCAAAAATATCATATAACTTTATAAGTATAGATATGCTAATATCATTCCCAAGTTTCCCAAACCGCTTGTTACTTTTATCCAGTTTTATACTTATGGAAGTTTGTTGGCATTTTACCAAAAGAGTTTATTAATGGGCATTTATAATTCATAAAATGGCTTTACTTTTAATTTTAGGCCTTCCGGAATACACTTAATTAATTTATCATGAAAAATAGAAAATTTAGAGGTAAAAAATTTAAGGACACAGAAAACACATTAGTCAGAAAATCACAATAAATACAAATCTGTGTAAAATTAAGTGGCTACTTCTTATTTTGAAGTCGGTCTAAACGTAAGCATTATATAAAACTTAATATTATATTGCACTTACAGTAAATTTATCTGTGGTCGAATTTCTAAAGATGATGAATGACCTAAAAATACTAGGTCACTCATTGCATAAAAACAAATTCAGTCATTTCAACGGTAGAATTTTAATTTGCATGTACAGAAATGCCATTTCTGTGCATTTCCGTTTCCTTACTTGAAAATCTAAGAACATTTTCTCCAATTTAACAACCCAAAGTGCCTTGGGGGTGCGGTCGGAAATTTGGCAAGTTTCCGTCTTAATTTATGCTCTGCAACTGGCGTTTTATGCAAATCACATTACGCAGCGTAACTTATCAATGATAGCATAATTTGTTTTTGTTATTAATTAAATTATGTTCTTTTTCTGATTATTATATAGGAAGATATTCCAAAGGAGAATTGCTCAAAGCAGAGTACGAGGAACCGAGAGGAGGAAAAGCTTACATTAGCCACAGAATAATAATTAGTACTATCGTACAGAATGTTCATCATATCAGCCTAAGGATGTCCACTGCTGAACATAGGCCTCTCCCATTAACTTCCACTTGGAACAGTTTTGGGCCACTTGCATCCAACGGAGCCCAGCGACTTTGACCAAGTCATCGGTCCACCTGGTGGGAGGTCGTCCCACACGGCGCTTTCCAGTACGTGGTCGCGAATCGAGAACCTTTCTTCCCCATCGGTTATCGGTTAGCCCAGCGATGTGGCCCATTGCCACTTCAGCTTACGAACTCTACGAGCTATATCGGTAATTTTTGTTCTCCTACGAATGTCCTCGTTTCGGAACATGTCTCGTAGAGAAATTCCGGGCATAGCTCGTTCCATAGCTCGCTGAGTGACTCTGAGCTTTTTTATGCGGGCAGCAGTAAAATACCACGTCTCCGTCACAATGACACAATGTCACGTGACAGAATGTTCACTCTCTAATAATACCTATGTATAGGTACCAAAACGTATCTCTAAACACCTCTCTTTATTGCATAGTTCTCTCGGCCGCCACCACTTAATTGACCGAGCTCAGCAGACGGCATCAATTTGTTTTTCGCATGTACATGACGTGTAATGTTTAACATCGCAAAACCGATAAAGCCTATAAATCCTTGTGAGCGTATGTTAATTAAATCTCCATGTATACCGTTAAAATTAGTTACCTACCTATGTAAGCTAAGTCACACTAAGCAGAGCTTGTACTATGGAAACCAGGTAACATTAGCTTTCTGATTGTTAATACATACTTAATATTAAAAGACATACAGACATGTTCATGCACACAAATGCATTTCCTATGTGGGAATCGAACCCACGAACTGCGGCGTGATAGGTGGAATCTTAACCAACTGCGCCAACTGGCCCGTCGTATTTCGGTTTCTCATACAATAATTTACAATCTCTTTTGTGAAATATTTTTGTGTCCAGCCGGGAGGCGTCTACGCAGCCTGAAGGTTGGATGACTGGACTGGTGGATTTATAGATTTTAAATTTGCAGGAATTATTTCTGCGCAATAAAAAGGTTTTCCGAAATTTCAACTCCTAGGGGGGCAACCAGGGGATGACGGGTGAATCCTCGGGGCGGAAAGCGAATCGTAAATAAGTTAGACCCTACTTACAGCCAGACTTTGTCTACTGACCTTCATTAGACCTTTTTATGTGATTCGAATAACAAACTGAGCAAAATAAAACCATAACTCTCCAACTACATAACTTTAGTTCTTGAAAGCTCTTGAAGGGCTTTTGGAATATACTAATATATTATTATTTGTCTCAGAAAATGTTTCTTTAGTAGAAGGTTAAGTAAAGAAGAAACTACTACTACTGCTTATAAATGCGAATGTGAGTTTGTTGGTTGGTTCGCTTTCACGCCTTAACTACTCAAACGATCACGATGTTTGGCATGCGGATAGCCGGTATGGAAAAGGACATAGGCTATTTTTAACCCGGGAACGCGGGTGTGTCCGCGGGGGACAGCTAGTAATATTGTAAATGTCAAAATTTTTATATTTTTTTATACTACTAAGTCGGTAAACAAGCATACGGCCCGCCTGATGGTAAGCGGTTACCATAGCCATATGGACGATTGCAACACACGAAGTATCGCTCACGCGCTACCGACCCTTCCCCACTCCCCAATGAGCTCTGGTGACCTTACTCGCGCGCAGGAACTCAACTTTACACGACATAAAGTTATTTGGCTGCGGTATTCTGTAAGGTGGAGGTACTTCCCCAGTCGAGCTGCTCTTTGAGCGAATAAACGCTATGTTCTACCTCTCTCAATGTATTTCTCTTAATGTGGATGTGAATGTCTAAACGGATTTGGATTAAATTTGGCACACATATAGAATATGTTCTGGATTAACAAATAGGATACTTTTATCCAGAAAAACATACGATCCCTCGGGAACGCGGGTGAAACCGCGGGGGACAGCTACTCTGAAACAAATTGTTATTATTATATTCATACTGAAACTCGTATATAAAGTTACTCCGCTTTTACTAACCACTAACTATAATCCGTCGTATCAGTTGATCAAACAATGTTAATTGGTTATCTGTGTAGGTTTACCCACCGCTGGGCTAAAAGGGTAGCAAACATTGAAACTCTACACTAACATTATTTGATGGCTATTTACTGCTGAAACTTCATGTCATGATGAAATTAAGGACATGGAAGCTATCGGATGGGATTATTTATAAATAAAATAAATAAATAAATGAAATAGCTCTTGTCCTACTAGAAATAGAATCGTGGTTTCGAGTCGATGTGAAATTTTGTTTGATTTCTGCAGTCTATAGTATAAATTCAATGTTTTTGTTATTTTTCTATTAGTATAGGCCCGTGTTTGTCCACAATCTCACCATGGTAAGTGATGATGTGACCGAAGGTGGTAAGCACACAAAGCCTAGAAGGAACTGGCTCTCAGTGCAGCTGTCGGAACACACCAATCGGTGCTTGGCCAGAGATTTTCAACCTTTGTGGTAGCCAGTACAAAGTACCCTACCACCGTGCTGTGGTGTCCTCATGATGTTTTTCTTCACCGAATGCTCAAGTTCAGTGAAGGGTTCGAACCCGAGACCTTCGTCTCGGTATCCGATGTCACAACCCAGTGGTAACGCAGTGGTACTTAAAGTAATTAATTTTAAGACGATGATAGCTCAGTAGCTCTATCATCGCCTTAAATTAATAAGTTTATGTTTGATGATTCAAAGACACGGTATTCAGTCTCAGTTCTTTAGCTATAGCTTATACCTATCATTTATATCTATCTGAAAATTATTATTATTATACCCATAGTACTATATTTTATTGTATTGTATTCTATTTTTATTTTTTTTATACCACTAGTTTCTAGTTGTAGTTTCGGTAATATTTTTATACACTTTGGGATATTATATATTTAGCTTCGTATTTAGTGAATGAATCTTCAGAGTATGATTATACTCTATTTCACATAGGATTTATTTATTTATTTATATATTAGTTTGCAGCTTAACAGCATCAATAAACAGCCAAAACGCTACAAAAACCAAAATTCATTATAACATTAAAATATTTCATTCATCGTTCTAACATTCTTTTCCATTCATTCATCAATCGTAGCATCCCTGTCACAAACAAGTCACAGTGAGGTGCGTCCTCGAGCAGAGAGTTGATAAGAAGCATTGCACTCTGCACGGGCGAGTGCCGGCGGTGGAGCGTGCGCGAGGATTAGTCGTCAAGGTCAAGAGTTTGTTTTACCAATATCTAGTGAAATTCCATTTGATTACTCTGAAATAGTACTCACAATATTTCATGAAACCTCGCTCTATCATCATTACCTTATTATATCGAAATTAAAATTAACCATTGAGAACTCTAATAAAATACCATGAGTCACCGAACTCATGTTATTTGAAATCTACTATAGTAGTTCTTATAATATAGATAAAAGTAATATTACGTAATGAATTGCTCAGGTAAAGTTACGTGCAAATAGCTCATTTATCATCCATTCTTTTATTTTCCCTGAAAAGCGGATCTTAGAATAAAGGTGTGAAGTGAAACAGACGGGATCACTGAGCTGAAATAAAGCTCAGACATTGCAAAAGTAAAACAAAAGCTAAAGTTCAAGGCATTCAACAAAGTGAAAATCGACAGATTTTATTTATTTGCCACAAAACAAAGGTCCCAACTTTAAATGTACTTAGGTATTCTTATTAAAAAAAAAAAAAGCCTTGCTGGGTTTCTTGCCGGAGTCTTCTCAGATTAAGTGTATTTCGAACCGGTGGTAAATTCAACTGTATGTATCAATTTAACGTTCATAAGTGCCTTACCAGGCCCTAAATTGAATAAAAAACTTTTTGGTTTGATTTTGATTTATTAGGTCATATTCTTATATCTAAAGCCACGTGTATATTGTAAAAATATGAATAACTAGCTGCCTGGCGCGGTTTCACCCGCATTCCCGTGATAAAAAGTAGCCTATAATACTCGGGGATAATGTAGCTTCCTATTAGAGAAAGAATTTTTAGAATCCGACTGGTAGATCCAGAGAGAGCCCACAAACAACAAACAAACAAAAAACTCTTCCGCTTTATTATATTAAGTGTAGATGATAAAAATAATCTCACGTTTTTACTAATTATTATAAATGCGGAAGTGCGGATGTTTGTGCCTCAATCACGCTTCAACGGATGAACGGATTAAGATGAAATTTGGCAGACAGATAATCAGAATATTTTCTGGATTAACACATATGATTAAACTTTTTATCCCAGAAAAAAAATATCCCACGCGGGTGAACGGGGCACAAACTATATGTTTTATAAAAAACTATGTATCGCAAAATATCAAAAACCTTCTTAAGCCTGCGTAGAATTTCAACGATGCTTCATTGCAATCAGATAAATGGTACCTATAGGAACACAGTTACTCAATCGCGCAATAAAAAAGAGGACACGCTGCCATCCTGCTGAGAAATTTGCCGAAGATCGCCAGCAGCGGCAGCTTCGAAGATCAATGTAGGTTGTATTTTATGATTTATTATACGAGTACATTATGTAATAAATAATAATAAATCGTTCAATTACTAAATTGAAGACAAACGATCCAACACAAAAATATAACTGAGTTTTATTAATAGGGTTATATCTAATAAGAAATTCTCTAATGTCAAGTGCACCTCCATTCGTATATGTCTATATACGTCACTTTGGTTTGAGTTATAATTTTTCAAATGCCAACTGAGTCGAGAGTAATAGTTTATTAATAGATCTTCACTTCACTGACCATCGTACCTTCCATTGAGAATTTCCCCTGAGACCCGTCTTATGTAATTTATTGTTTGAGATTGCTACTAGTGCAGTTAATCTTGGTGTGGCCGACTGTACTGAATAGCCATGTTTCTCTAAATACATTACGGGTCGCCGGGTGCATCCTTTGTATTAATTAAACTACAAGTATATTATCTTACTTGATATGCCTTTTAAAATTAACTACTTTATGTCACTGCTATTTTTGTAACTTTGTTTTGTCATGTGTTCTTCAAATAAAGAGTAAAAAGGACCCTGGTGCCACTCCTTCCCTCTGTCCGTCTGGTACAGCGGTATATTTCAGCAACCACTGATGTCATTGATTTTAAATTACTTACCCAATTTAGTTTATTAACAAAAAAGGCCGAAATGGGAAAGAGTTTAAATGGAGTATCATATGAAAGAAGATTTGTGAAAAATTACAAATAAAATACCCTTTCCCTCTATTAAAATGAGGTGGTGTTTGGCCACTGCTCTACCAATAAAGGCCGATCACGAAGCCGAAAATGGACCACGCGCGTATCGTTCATCGAGTTGAAATGAAACTTTGTACAGTTTGCTGTCCGAATGAAAATCTATGACAGCTTAGAGGTATTGCGACTCATGCAAGGCATTAACTTAATCGAAAAAACTAGCGAATAAAATGTAACTCAATTTACAAAATATACAGTCGTTTCTTGAAATAATCGTATAATACAAGTGACGTACGTACACGCCACTGATATTTATCGTCGCAACGTGATAACTTTATATTCAAACGTAGAATGTAGCTACATATTTTCACGAGCTTTCCTTTCACGGACACGTGATAAATGTACGTACATTCCGGGAATTAAATAGTCTAGGCATAGGTTGACAAAATATGGCCTCTGCATATATTTGGTGAATGAAATACTCGCGCCCATGCGTCTTGTTAAGGTTTAATTTATTACGTTTTATTTTATATATATAGGAACACATCGCTCGTGCTATCTAGACTCGTGGTAATTATGGTAATTTTTCCTGATGATATGTTAAATTAAACTTGTACGTACTACTATATTTATACCTCAGAGTATATAAATACTACGTTTTATACTATAATTATAAGTACTTACAAATTTGAAACCTATACTTTTGTACTATTTCTTGTCTGTGGCAGAAAGTATTATAAATTATAACTAAAATACGTGTTCTTAAGGTGTACTTATATAATTCAAAAAGAGATGATGCGAGGAAAATACTTTAGGACTATTTCTTATCTGTGGCACACGGTAAATTATAACTAAAAATAATTGTTTTTATATAATTCAAAAAGATATGATGCGAGGAATACGCCTTCTTTTCACTATTATCTTCTTAAATACAATTTGTTACTTTAGTCTAATCGTATTAGTGGTCATCTCGCACCGCAAAGGAGTGGGGAAACAGTGCTGGGGCCGGTTGGTCCCTTCGTTGTGGTTGCTATTCTTCGCCGCGTGATACACGCTACTACACGCGGGGCGCTGTGGTCGACTCTTAGCCTGTGGTTCTTGCTGCTATCTTTACAGCTAGGTTTCTTCACGTCGCACTAGTCGTGATCTACCCTGACGGGTGTAAAAAGCCTAGCTGGCAATAAACGGTCGGGCGGCGGCGGCGACGGCTCGAAAATAGGGCAGCACGTGGCATTTAGGTAGGCGGGGCAGCTTGTAGCAGTGGTAGCAGCTCCAGTGCGTACGCCTTGCCCTTCGGCGCGGCGCGCGGCACTCGGCTGTGCGTGCAGTGGCCAAGTTCTGCATAGTCTAATCTACTAAACGTTGATGTTATTTATATTTCCCTTGACATGTTGGCTGGTTTACAACCCTGACGCAGCCCAATAAGATTTTAGTACGACTAAAATAGGAAGCTGTTAAACTGATCACACTAACGTCCCTATAATTATATAGGTAATAACCGGAAAGCGAGTATAATTTCGAGAGGCCTATATAAATAAACCCGTTCTCTATAAAACACATCGTAAATGGAATTGTTATGTTCGCTGGTAAATACCGAGTATTTACCCGTGTAGTTGTTATTACTCTATGAATATATAACAGCAAGTATGTTAGCTTTGCTTTGAAGTAAATTTAAGTTGAAACATGAAACAACGTAATAATTTACGTATGGTATATTATTGCACACCCGTTCCAGCTAGAATTTCGCGCACTGAGGTTTCCGTACAGACTTGTAGGTATGTAAATAGTTCGTTCATCACGGGAATCGAGTCTCGAAGATTTTTCCCCTTTTTTCGATTATGTTATTTTTTGTGTGATGTAACTACAAATTTAAGGTTTTCGGTTTTCTCGTGCATTCTTCGTTCTGTCAACCTCTCTGCAGCTCTCTCTTACGACTGCGTAATGAGCGAAAATGAGAGACACATAATATCAGTTAATGCAGAAGACGTATGCGACTTTACAACTAAATTATCTTTCTATCCACTCATCCTTTACGTCAATCTTCTTTAACATATTACCTCACAGAGTTTGCTGTATTTTATATTAGGCATAAACCATTATTTCATACATATTTTGGGATTTATTACCTATTATATGGCTATATAGCGCAGTGGGTGCCGCTCTTGTACAAATTCTTGAACATTTACGCGCTCTTAAATTTACACATTTCTTCCATTCGCTATAAAGTTTTATAAGCATTCAAATTTTCCATCGTTTTACATGTTTTATTCACATGAAATTTTCATGTAACTGCTATAAAGAGAAGTTTCAATGACAAAGAGTTTTGTAAGTTGAAAGCACGAAAGTTGTTTAAATTTGTTTTTTTTGGTTTTAAAGTTATGAACATGTAGTATCTTGTATGTCTTTTGTTTTTCTTTTGTCTTTTGTTTTGTTGTATTTTAGGGTCGGCAACGCGCGAGCTCCCCTGGTGTTGCGCGTCTATAGGCTACGGTACCCGCTTACCATCAGGCAGGTCGTATGATTGTTTGCTACCTAAGTAGTATAAAAAAATGTACAGAATAAACAGAGACAGATCAAAATGCGAAAAAATAAGTGTTAGAGATCGTATCGATTGGACTCAATTATATTTGTATGCCTTTTGCGGTCGAGACCGTGGGACCGTGGGGGTCCGAAGCTCGCAGTTTTGCCCGCACTTTGTCAGTAAAATTGATCGAGACCCCAGCGGGCGGGGAGCTTTTTCCGCCAATGCGTCAAATTGGCTATCCAAAGAGGAAACGCTGCCAGCCTTCTGGGTCTGGGTCCTTCTGGGAACCTTGCCGTTAATCGGAAGCAGCGGCAGACTTGAGGAAATTTTATATATTATAGATTGTATGTATTTTGTACCTATTTGTTGTAAATAAAGATTATCAAAAGTTTTTCAATTCCAAAAAAAAAAAAAGTGTAATGTTACATACCTACTTATATTTTAGATAAATAGATATCCGGTAGTAAGAACTGATTTTGAAACCGATTAATGATAATATTGTGATAATAATATTAGTTTAAAACATACCAATTAAAAACACGTATCTATTACGTATTTCCTGTGAAATGTATAATTTTATTGTAAGGGCTATTTCTTTCTATGTACACACGGCTACAGATCAAGTTATACATTTCTAGTATAAGGTGACCACCCATTGTACAGAAATCCTATACAATGCGAGATCAGCTTATACTGGAAATGTATAGCTTGATCTGTAGCCGTGTGTACATCACAATCGCTCAAGGAACAAGCCACAATGTCTACAACATACACTTTTCTACTTTTATTTGTAAAATTTTAATGGAATTGTGAATTTACACCTAAATACCTACTTACTTCATTCATGGGTCCTGTTGCAAAAGATGTTCTAGTAAAACCCAGGTTCTTAGATAGCCGCGGCTCTTTTTGTTTTATAACGTTAGGAAGTGACGTAACATATGCACATTTAAGCTTCAGGGTTTATTTATTTATTTAACTTTAATTAACGACAATAATATATAACAATCAATTACCGACACCGAATTGTTTATAAAATAAAAACATTAAAATTAGATTATCAGTGGCCCCATACCCTTAATACCAATAAACACCCCTATTCTGTTAGTTTTAACCGACATAATTCCTTAATTAACCCAAGTGAACAATATAGCGAGCAACGCTCTTTTTCATTGTTAAAGTGGATTAGTCCCGATTTCCTTGTTCAGGGTTGTCAATCGTAAAAGCACTTTATTTGATTAATCGTTGAGTTCTATTCGCGACGATGAGGTTTGATTGTTAGTCCGTTAGTGAACTGAGATACAAACATGGAACCAATAAACTGTCTGTCTTATAACATGAGATGAGGTATATGTATAACTTTATCTATAGATACAATGCTGGCTTTTTTTTCTAGAGCCGCTAAACTTACTAAAGTGTCTATTTTATCAGGTTTTAAGAATTTTGTTGATGATCTTGATATTTTCCTATAAGCAGGTATGTACTGTAATGTAATAAACATTGTCATTAATACATGATATCTTAAATTAGGTTACGAAGATTAGATCAGGAGATCCAATTTGCAGAACTCGCAAGAAAATTTAAAAACGAAACGAATTGTCTCTACAAAAATGAATCCTAAAGCTCTTGTTGTTCTCGCTACGCTATCTTGTAACGACATAAATATATTAAAAAACTTCAGCTGACACAAGTTTTTACGGGTTAAGTCGTTTCCAAACTTTATACTGCTGAGAAATGAGTCATTGGCATGGCTCAGAGAGTAAGCAAGCAGTACGCTTGATTGGTGATAAAGAAGTCATGTTACATACTAACAACAACTTTTGAAATAACCTGACCTGTGGGGGCTGGTCTGCTTAAGTTTGCTATTTACTTATTTAATATCAATTCAGTCTACACTTTGTAGTTTTTGCCGCTGCGCCGGGCATGCAATTGTTGTCACTGCGATTTGAATGTAAATGTTATGAAATATATATACATATAAGCTTGTTTTGAAAGAGTACCTAATTGCAAAGTTTTTTTTCGGCTCCTAAGTAAATGCAATCTTCCGAACCGGTTAGAGTCGGACTTTTCATAAGTGCCTGCGAAGGTCTATTTGAATAAATGTTTTTGAATTGAATTATCACTTCAATGTGTATACCTACTTAGCGACATAGCTCAGCACTTATAGCATCAATTATGTCAAGAAAAATCTCATCTTAATCAATCACTCAACCACTCAATACTGCGTAAGTGCGTACCTACAGCATACCGGGTGTTGCACCTCTACGGGGTGAGATTGTTGCCGTACTGTGTGCCTATCTGTACGTGTATACATAATTGAATACTTGCTCGACCTCACGGTGAACGTACTGTCATCAAATGGAAACCTGTTAACTAACTGTTACCTATTTAAAGATACCTTGAGTAGTAAGTTGTATATATCCTTAATTATGCCCCTTTAGGTACGAAATGTTTACACAACAAATTGGTTCCATAGATTAGGTAGTAGTTGATGGTAAGAGTTTACCGTTATCTATTGACTGTTACGCTAAGCAACTTTGTCACAATTAATTTCAAAAGTCTGGCTTCGTTTTGGGACTAACAAATATGTTCATATGAATATTTTTGTTTATTCCAGACACATAGCATAACTCTTTCAAATTCATGAAACATTCATCTAGTTGCATCCATTTGGAGTTTTTACTTATGCATGGGTCACACAGAAATCTGTCACAACCGAAACTGTTTCGTGTAAAATGGGAAAATAAAATGTCGAATGTAAAGACGATGATTGGCATTTGATCCAGAAAATAATGGATTTACGTTGATATAATATATTTGTTTGTGTTTAGGGGATGTTTGGCTCCTACGATTGGCCTGGTTGCTTGCAAAAAGTATTCAAATAGTTCCCTGAATAACAATTATAAAGATCAGCACTCAGAATTGACCTGCAGACCTGATACCTGTAAATTGGCCGTCGCGTCGGGCCCAGCAAGCAGTTATGTATACGTTTTAAATACGTACTTACACTACCCAATTCTACACATTTTGTCCTTGAGAAAATTAGGAAGGTCTGGCCGCCCTGGGATCTTGTATATTAATTGTAAGTGGACTGCGGAGGTTTCTATCAAATTAATATAAATTATATAATATATTCTAGGTACTGTGCTAAAAATGTATGAAGATAGTTTACCCTAGAAACGAGTTATAATATAGTTTTCAAGGAGGCGGTTTTATGCATCATTAATTCGTCCTATGTAGCCTTTAATCTGCCAAATAAATTGTAAATGAGACGTAAAACTTCGACCACATAAATCTTTCTTATTTTCGTGTAACTATTGCGTAAGTTTGTGGAAAGCTAAGAAAAAATGTTTTTGGCAGCCCTGATACTATCCGAAGGCCATTATTGGAGTATTTTCGTTCTATTTAGGTATGTAGGTAATTATTTCGTAAAAAAACTGAAACACAATGAGAGGTCGTTAAGAGCTTACTTCGTGTACAGAGGGTCTTGTTAACACAACTTCTTTCAGATAATGTTCGTATTTTAGGAAAATGTTTTCACGTTATAATAGCGTTTTTCCAATAGGTACTTTGTTGTTTTTACCTCATTATTAAAAGTTATAGCTGTTTGTAAGATGCTTTGTTCTGCCGATATATAGTAGGTCAATATCATAACAAGGTTGGTTTACTTTCTGCTTCGCCTTATTATTTCAAAACTTGTGTTTTTATTTTGTTTCTATCTGATCATGGAAAGTGATTATATAGCCGAATGTGGTAAGGGGGCGTCTATTAATTACATGATGTTAATAAGCCAATTTTTCGACCCTCCTCCCGCCTTGGTGATATGTCGTTTCGTCATGATGTTTTTATTCGCCAAATAATACGAAACTACAAACACAAAATAAATTATAAAAATTCAAAATTCAAAACCATTTATTCAAATAGACCTTCGCCAGCACTTATGAAAAGTCTGACTCTAATACCTACTCTAATACCGGTTTGGAAGGTTGCATTTGCTGAGAAGTGCCGGCATTAAACTCAGCAATTAATCTTTTCAAAACAAGCTTAGATTCATTACATAATATTTACATTCTAATCGCACTGACAATAATTTCGTGCCCCGGCGAGGCGGCAAAATTACAAAGTAGACTGAATAAATATTTAATAATTAAATAAATTGCAAACTTAAGCAGACCAGCCCCCACAAGCAGCACCTGTTCACAAGTATAACGCGTGTGGCAGCCATCGCCCTCCTCGCCATATTGGATATAAACTAAATTACCACCTTCTCCACGGCATTTAATATCCCTAGTGATGGGTACCTAGTGATGTAGGTATATCAAAAAACATTCATATGAATCCATCCTTAATTGTCAAATCTGCAGTATCATATGATTATTTATTGCCAATTGCATTGTATTTACTATACATTATATTTGGAAATAATGACGCGTACCTACCGTGCGGTCTCAAATTACAAGTTACAGTTTGGTCATTATGAAACCGATGCACTGCGGCTGTCATTCGTCCTGGTCGATCACTAATTGGAGTGGACACTTGGTTTCTGTTAATTTAAAAATGCTAATTTCTATTCCCCACCGCTAGTTGGCATCCTGTGATTTTTATAAAGGAAAACAAAATAGCACTGGGGGAAGTAGGTACATTGTGGTATATGCAGCTATTTCTGACAGTGGAATTGAATGTTTATTATAATGTTCCTATAGCTGCATTTGGAGTAAGCTCCCTTCTAGTCTTATGTATCACTTGTACGTAGTATATTATTAACTCTGTGGTATCAACATCGCTTACATAATTACTGACCGCTTGAGACTGAAGTAAAACATCACCTTTATTCCCATGATGTGTTAAAACTAAAATTCAATAATAGCATTTACACTTATAGCACATTTTATGTATTATGTCCGTTTACGGGTAAAGGGCCTCCTTATAGAAGTCTGGTTTATGTATTAAATTTTTTCCGCCTGCGAGACCACGTACGCCTTCCCGGTAGTCTTATGGCAACCAACGTACTTTGCCCATCACCATGACATGCTATTTTTGTCCAAAGATTCCAATACCTAAGAGATCCTAAATTTAACGTTAGTTTATAAAGTATTCATATTTATATGGTATATGGCTTTCGATAAGATGTAAGTCCGTATATGACTTCAGATGTCTCAAACTAAGTTGAAACTTTTGCATTTGCTTAGGTCGTACTAACTATTTACAAGATCGTCCCCCAGAGAGCTGTACGTCATGTAAACTTAAGTTTTCTCAACTTGATACAAGTGTTAGCGTAGGATTTGGTTTATTTATGATTAGCGCTTCGAACAGTTGTACAAAAGTTGCCCGCAGGCCACTCAGGTATTATGGAATTCGAAGAAACTTTTATGTAACATTTGGGATTTGATAAGTCTATGTGCCCAATTCTAGCAACTTCGACATCGATGACGCATTCACATTTACCGAAAACTTGACGAATATCTTTAAAAAGTCACATACTAGGTACCTACTGAGGCAAAGTAATGACGGAGGCTTTTTTATGTGTGTGTGTGTGTGTGAACTAATTGATTGAATAGGGATGATTCCTAGGTAATTTTTTTTAATTCTAAGTCCGTCGTTAGATTATCAAAAATATTGGAAACGTATTTTTTTGCTTTACCAAATCATAAAAAATTTTGAAAGATAAAGCGAGTCCAAGTTCGGGAGTGTGCAATGGGCTCGTGACGTCATTTTAAAGTAAATAGTGTACACTAACGTGACGTCACGTGGAACTTCACTCGATATCTTCGTATTTTTTCGTTTAAATGATTTCGTCAAATGTCCTCTAGTAGCGTTAGAATATTTTAGAAACCCCTAGGTGCTATAGATAAAACAACGTTAACTATTATTGTCTGAACTGTATTTTAATATTTTCAAAAAATTTTAAATAAAAAAAAACTATGGATACCTATTTCTCTAAATTTTATACACCTAATTGAGATCGTGGGTGTAACATCGAACACAAATTTGTATTTTAATAAAAAAAAATATTAACTGTCGAACCTGTCGAATTGTGAAGTAAGTTACCAAATAGATATGTACCTAGTACAAGCAATAATCAAAATTGTAAAGCCATCATTTAACTAGATACAACATATTTTTACAGTGGTTCCCGCCCAACAAACCCAATTAAATCTAACAAAACGTACCAAACTTTTGCATGCAAAGGGAGTTGTGGCCCTAAATTAAGCAGCAGTATATCGCCATTAATATTATCGACACGCCTTTTGTTCTATCAGGATTTTTTCAGGTATAACATGGTAAGGCATGCTGATTTTTTGTCGAACATGCTTTATTCTTTTCGGGTCTATTGATAATTTGTTTGTGCATTTGTTTTTTAAACATTTATTTATTTATTTAATCAAAAGGAACGATCTACAGCATTTCAAATATTACAGAGTTCCATTATTATACTTAAAATTTACGGTTTACAGACCAAAAATAACAAAGTACCTAAAAATAAAAAGTTTAAATTAAAAAGAATTACAAATTTGTTGAATTACATTAGACTTTTTTAGAACTCATGTTTACAAAGTCGTTTACTGTATAGTAGACGATCATCTAGTTACTTTATACCCTGATTGCTATAAAGATTATCTACTATCTGACGAGATGAAGGGGCTGCGATTCGATTACATTTTTATTTTTTTATATATTTTTATTTTTACAACCAATGAAAAAAAAGAAATTGCTTTTAAAAGCAGTAAAATTGACATTATCAAACTATTTTAAATGCTCTTGTAACAACTTCGTCCTTTGCTTAAGTTCTATCTTATTTTAATCCAATATTTTACTTAAACTATCATATACTATTATATCATAAAATATGTAGATACGAAATCAGGAAGTGTATAAGTATCCAATATCCTTACATACGGCTATAAAATACCCATGAGTAGTTCGGGGCGTGGGACACATCAATATTTATTGGCGACAGGTTCCCAGCATGTGTGCGCAATGATATTCATACGAATGCTCAGGACAGAATGGATAATATTATACCGTAACTCGTATGATGTGATTGGAGTTCGACCCTGGTTTCGGGTTCGGTCATCCCTGGTCAAATATGCGGTTTAGCAAAAAATCTTTGTTATTTTGATTTAGGGTTTTCCATGTTTATAACGGTAACCTTTTTTGCATTTGAAAGTTATTTAATATCTATCATCTATTTGAATGCGGTCTATTTATCGAGGTTTCCCCACAGGGGTTCTTCAAAACAGACGTAATGAAAAAACCGGCCAAGTGCGAGTCAGACTCGCGCACCGAGGGTTCCGTACAAACCTGTAGGTATATAAGTAAATGGTAGTATAGACCTGAGTATTTGATATTAATTTCAATTTATGACCTATTAAAAAAAAACTACTTACTAGATCTCGTTCAAACCAATTTTCAGTGGAAGTTTGCACCGTAGTGTACATCATATATTTTTTATAGATTTATCATTCTCTTATTTTAGAAGTTACAGGGGGGGGGACACACATTTTACCACTTTGGAAGTGTCTCTCGCGCAAACTATTCAGTTTAGAAAAAAATGATATTAGAAACCTCAATATCATTTTTGAAGACCTATCCATAGACACCCCACACTTATGGGTTTGATGAAAAAAAAAAATTTGAGTTTCAGTTCTAAGTATGGGGAACCCCCAAAATTTATTGTTTTTTTTCAATTTTTGTGTAAAAATCTTAATGCGGTTCACAGAATACATCTACTTACCAAGTTTCAACATTATAGTTCTTATAGTTTCGGAAATAAATGGCTGTGACATACACGGACAGACAGACATGACGAATCTATAAGGGTTCCGTTTTTTGCCATTTGGCTACGGAACCCTAAAAAGTTTCGCTTGACTTAAAATCAAAAAATCATTTATCCAGTAAGACAGTTATGAACATTACAGTTGACTCTACCGGTTCGACATACAAACTTACCTACTAATTAGTATCTTTGTATTATTTGTATTTTTGTGTACAGAATATAAGTAATATTAGACCAATATTGAAGCTTTTACGTAATGGCGTTTTCGAGATATTATCAAAATAAGTTCAAAAAAGCCAACTGCGGGTAAAGTATATTAGTTCTCAATAGCAAGTGAAAGCTATTGATTTGATTCAATTTAAATATTGGCAAATTACGTCATAAACATATTCCCCCTTATTACAAAACATGGTTTAAAGTAAAGCCAGGTTTTACTGTCATTTGGTCACTTTCTAACGTCATATAATAAAAAGGGACGAGGCTATTTTAAAACCTGGTTTTCCTTTAAACCATGTTTTGTAATAAGGTGCATTATGCCTAACTTGTTCATACCAATTTTCGTAGAAAAAGTCTATTTGGTAATACGAGCCCATAATTTCTATGGCACGGTTGGAAAGTTGACAGAAGGGACTTTCTAACGACTTTCGGGGCTCATATCTCAACAAATATTCTGCTTTTTTATACAGTTGGACACTGGATAAAATCGTTTCAAAGTTAATATTTCCCTATTTTTACACTGGACAAACTATTTTAAGTAATTCTCATCACAGTTTGAGACCGGAATATATCTTTGACGAAGTTATTTTTCGAATAAACGAGTTTATTAGCAGTCAGTCATCATCATCATCATCATCAGCCTATAATGTCCCACTGCTGAGCACAGGCCTCCTTTCACAAATCAGGGTGAAGGGGAATGGGCAGATACTCCACCACGCGTGCCCACTGCGGATCGGTGGAGGTAGGCTAGTGGTCAACCTACTGTTGGAATTTTTCAAGCCGCCTAGGAGGCATCCAACTAGCTTAACGACTATCACAATTAAGTGATAACCGGGACCAACGGCTTTACGTGCCTTCCGAAGCACGGAAACGCTCGATTTGAAATACCACTAGGCGGTCACCCATCCAGGTACCGACCAAGACAGACGTAGCTTAACTTTGCCGATCGATTAAGAACGGCTAATCATGCTACACCACGAGCGCTTCAAGCAGTCAGTAGGAAACACAAAATAAATAAGTTCCACTAGTTACAATACATAATTTATTATTATACCCGTACAAAGAGATTCTTGTTTATATCTAATGTCTTGAAGTTTATTGCGCTGTTCTACAACAGTTCATAATAGCTTGTTTTCAGTGGCGTGCATTGGTTTTCGGACTAGGTAGGCAGAAGAAATCATGGCCATACACGCCGAAATATGCCTCTTAGATAGATCATGTTTTTTGACCAGATTCGTAAAATTTTTTAGGTCAGCTTATCATTCGACACACATTTGGTATGATTCATTAGCAAACAAAATACATAATAACAGAATAATAGATTCGAATAACAGCACCCAGATATCCAGGTGTTTAATAAACATAATATTCTGTGTTAAAATGTTTAAGATTTTTACCTTTCTTTTGAATCCATGAATATTTTGGAGTTGGTCTACAGCAAGTTACCTACTATTTTCAAGAAACGAAAACTAACTAAAGGATTAATTTATCGCATCTTCACCACAAAATTTCTTCATTTCACACAGATACTTACACTTCGCAAAATCACAATAAGTAAATAACAAAAACATTGCATACAATGCCAGCCAAACCATAAACAAACCAACACAAATAAATTGCGAAGTTATATTTGAGTTGCTCTAATGTTGGTAAACTGTAGGTTTTTTAATTTGGATGGGTTACTTTACTTACAACAGAGTAGGTAAGGTTACTTTTGGTCCATAAATCGCGAATGTCAAATGTCAGTATGCTACGCATAGCAAAAGCGTGATTTATGCTTTCGTCGTATTATCTTAAAGAAGTGTGTGTGTGTGTGTATGAATATGCCGAAATCGTTTTAGTGTGCGTGAATTTGAGAGGCGAACTCGCGAGTGCCTGTGCGGCAAAGTTTGAAATTTCGTATTGAATGTTAGGTTAGAATTTTTATTTAAAATGATTATGTAGTTTAACAGAATCAAAATATTATTTTATTGAATCTTATGAGGTAGGCATTGCTTATTTGCCTATATGGAATGCACGCCACTGCTTGTTTTATACCTACTGTAGACTGTAGAGTAGAAAAGCAAAAAATATTGCGGATGCGTAATTTTCAGTGAGGAGTTCCGGAAGGTACTTATAAAATCGCATATTTATTTATGTGGAGAAACGCACGTTACAGGAATATATATTGCGATATTCGAAAATAAACCTTATGTCAGAATGAAAATTCAATTACATCCAAATTAGACGTCTAAATTCTGGAAAATTAATCTATTCATGTATAAATTGAATGCCAATAATATAAATTTCAACGCGTTTGTTTGTATAGATTACAATAAAGCAAACCAAAATTCCAAACATTTCAGTAAGCTTAAAATATTATATGCAATTTTTTAGAGGTTAAGTATCTAATCAATTTCTTACTAGGTAGGTACGTATGTGTAGGAATCACGATCAAAGCGAAACATACCGTCACATTTGCCTACAGCCTAGTTCCAACGACTACCCTCTCCATATTAATAAAGCTGCGCCGCAATTTCATCGCTCCCGTCACGTCATATCCCATTTTATGTCCCCTGTGGTACACACGGTGAATATTTGTTTTCATATTGCTATATGTATCGTTCTAAAATACAGTAATTGAAGCCCCAGGTGGACAGGGATATCCTTAAAGCACTAAATATCTTCGCTGAATAGTCACATCCCACCAAAAACATTTTCATGTAAAAGATTGCTAAGACGAGACCATATGGCTTGCATTGTCAAAAAGTTATCAGATCTCATGTAGAGCCAAGCTTATAACTCTACAAGCCCTAACTTCACAAACTATACGCCTTAGTCAAAATATGTGGCATGGCCTTTTCGCTACCGTCACATGGGTGTAAGGTGAAAAATTTATGAACTGTTAATTACTTTTATGTAGTACTTGTAGAAGACGAAGTCGGTATACAAGCAAGCTTGATGGTAAGTGGTTACCGTAGCCATATGGATGCTGGCAATTTACGGGATATCACTCACGCGTTACCGAACGTTCCCCCCTCCCCAATGAGCTCTGGCAACCTTACTCACGTGCAGGAACATGGCTGCGGAATTATGTAAAGTGGAGGTATTTCCCCAGTCGAGCTGCTCTTTGACTGACTTCAATGGTAATTTTCATAAAATCGTTTCGATAATTTAGCCGTATTTGAAACATAGACAGCCTTGTTTACTTTCGAAAAGCATATAGCCATTTGCATAACCTGACACGTTCTCTACGTTTTCGCAATAAATGGTGGTAATCAGTTCCCGCCCGACAGAAACTCGCCCCATAAGAAAAGAAAGCAATTTCTGTAAGTCAGCCTAATCACACGTGATAAGCAGCAGATGGAAGGTACAAGACAGACTGTCTGACTGCCCGGTCCATTATTGCAGCATTGACCTTATAAAAACCGTAATAAAGAATATACTCGTATTTGATACAATCGCATGATCAAATCCAATCCTGCAAGTAAAATGAAAGTATATTTGATATTAGGTACCTTTAATGAATAGAGCTCCAGTAATCTAACGTTTGTGAGCTCGATCCTCTTGATTTCATTTCAATGGTTTCGCAACAATTGTTACAGTTTTCTAAGGAATTGTTATACGTATATGTTCTCTAGGGCCTTTTATATTATTTAATTGCTTTTTGATTATAATAACCTGGAACAGAACCTTTAGGAGAACAAAACATGGAAAATTTAGGGTTTTACATAATGCAGAACTCTTATCAATTATCACGAATTATGAGTGCCCATTGCTTTTCATCTTAGGTACATTTTATTAGTTTGTACAAACGGCTACAGATCAAGCTATACATTTCTAGTAGCTATAAGCTGACCTCCCATTGTACGGAAATCCTATACAATGAGAGATCAGCTTATACTGGAAACGTATAGCTTGATCTGTAGCTGTGTGTACAAACCATAGAGTGAGACTTGATATTACATTATAATAGAAAAGTTATCAAAGAAAGAAATAAATTGGCTAAAAACACGTTTTTGTTAGTATTTTTAATATTGCAGTGTGATTCACTTCTTGTTCGCTTTGCCTAATCTTTTAATTTCAATCTTAAAATGATATTCGCGCGTATAAAAGTATCTACAATTTTTATATAGTTCTTTCTATATAATTTAAATCTCACTTATGTGAGATTATGCAAAATTTTGGATGTATGTGAGTTTAGATGTTTGTCCCTCAATCACGCTTCAACATCTGAACGGATTTGGATGAAATTTGGCATACAGATAGAATGTGTTCTGTTTAATCCAGAAAGGAACAAGTGTTACATTTCAAACCGGGAAAACAATATATCCCTCGGGAACGCGGGGGAAACCGCAGGGCGGAAGCAAGTAATATATAGGTTCTTGCGGGCTCGTTTGTGTTGCTAGTGATCTGTATTTTTTTGTCAGATTTTGACCACAATCTCATCATTGTTAGTCATGGGCAGATACTCCACCACGCGTGCGGGCACTGCGGATCGGTGGAGGTAGGCTAGGGGTCAACCTACTGTTGGAGTTTTCAAGCCGCCTAGAAGGCCTCCATATAGCTTAACGATTGTCACAATTAAGTGATAACCAGGACCAACGGCTTTACGTGCCTTCCGAAGCACGGAAACGCTCGATTTGAAATACCACTAGGCGGTCACCCTACCAGGTACCGATCACGACGGTGGTAGCTTAACTTGCCGATCGATTAAGAACGGCTTATCATGCTACACCACGAGCGCTTCTACTCTACTACGAAAGATATTTCATAGTAATACATAGAAACCAGTAGAGTCGCGGCGACCGGTCGCGCGCATCGCCTTCTGCTGCTGCTTGCGGTCTGCTGCGAACCGGTACCTTAAGATATTTTCTTAGTTAATCTTACAGTTATTTATATTATATCTCATCTATGAATACTTATATTATAATAGTTACATTACCTAAGGTAATGTTACTTTTTCGCATTTATCAAAACTCCTTATGTTAAAAAGAGGAGCATTGCGAGAGAAGGATAAACTCTTGGTATCGTATAGAGCCGCTGCCTTGAGGTTGGTTCTGTAATATATTTTCCATATTTCCGAACGCCTGTCAAATCTTCATTCACACGTTGTGCCTACATGATAATATTAACTTGTCATATGAAATGAATATTTTATACTAAAGTATCGTATAAATAGGAAGGAATAGGAAGCGCTCGTGGTGTAGCATGATTAGCCGTTCTTAATCGATCGGCAAAGTCAAGCTACGTCTGTCTTGGTCGGTACCTGGATGGGTGACCGCCTAGTGGTATTTCAAATCGAGCGTTTCCGTGCTTCGGAGGGCACGTAAAGCCGTTGGTCCCGGTTATCACTTAATTGTGATAGTCGTTAAGCTAGATGGATGCCTCCTAGGTGGCTTGAAAAATTCCAACAGTAGGTTGGCCACTAGCCTACCTCCACCGATCCGCAGTGGGCACGCGTGGTGGAGTATCTGCCCATCCCCTTTCACCCTGATTTGTGAAAGGAGGCCTGTGCTCAGCAGTGGGACATTATGGGCTGATGATGATGATGGTGATGTATAAATAGGATTTAATCACTAGAAATATTACATTAATTAATTACTTGAAACCACGGGAAATTTCAGTAGATCATTAATTAAAAATTAATCTCGTATATTTGGGGCACACATTACATAAAGACTCGTAGGATTGAAGTGATAATATTAAAATTTGTAATTTTGCAGGTGAGACCGTACGAATGACGCTGTGATATAATTACAAAGGTTCTGTCCACAGATTCTCTAAACAAAGGTCTAATGATGTTACCTCGTTACTTTTGTGGAGTTTTAAATTAAAACCTGAATAAAAATAAAGAAAGAAATATTTTATGTGTATTTCGTAACATAACTTACTCACTAGGGTAAAGTAGTATAGTATAATGTAACATAGTCCAAGTGCTACATATAAAGAACACAAGAAGAAAGTGTCTTCCCCTTAATAGAGACAATAAGAAAAGTGTTAATGGACACATTCTTAGATATAGTCAATATAGAAGTTTATGTTAAATATAAATTACTTATTAGCCTAATATTAAGGCTAGATTGTAGTATGAATAGGGTACACTAAAGAAGGTGTAACTTAGGATAAATAAAAAAAAACTAGGGTAAAGTAACCGACAGCTCATTATATTTCGCTCACCCAATTATCGTTTCATCCTAAGATTGTTTATATAGGCGAAGATGTGTTGCCAGAGGTCTATATTGGCAATATCAAAACAAGGTAAATGCCCGGCATTCACTTATTTACGCTCCAAATAGTATAGGTACGTCTATCCAAATGTAATTCTTGCCTTATTTCTTGCTTAATGGGTTTTTGCCTTCCTGTGTTTATAGACGATGTACGAAAACCTGGTCTGGAACCCAGAAGGTTATAAATTGTACCTCTTAGTACACCTTCCCAAAAATCAAGACCTGAATAAATCTATCTCGATAAGTGTATAAATACGTCATACCCAAGATTGAAGACAGTTTTATCTTTCCAGCGCCTCTTTCGCTTTTACTGTCGGGACTCGTGAGGCGATGAATGTACTTTATGGTGTAGCTCTTTATTTAATACCCCAGCTTTGTGTTGGAAATACACGTAGAAATCGAACTTACTATGAAATATATTTATATAAATGGAACTACCATTATGATGTTGCTCAACATACTCCAGTACCAATATTTTATTTACATAGGAATTACAATTAAGCGACAGATGGGCTCACTTATTGACGTCATAATTTCCTTGTGCTGAGCAAATTTTTATCGTGTATTTTGAATTAAAATGCGTGCTAAGCATTGAGCTATCATTACTACGTATAGAGAAGCTATCATAAGCAAAGGTTATGTCCCATTTTTTTGAGTCAACTAAAGTTCTCACAATAATTAGTCGTCTAAACAGACAGTAGAAACACGTAGCGCTATCAGAACGCTATTAGAAGTATTTTTCTCGCAAACACCGTGATTTTCACGGCGCTTACGCGTTTCATTCACGGTTCTACAACAATTGTGGCCGGATTGTCTCATTTGAACGGAAATAATAGCTCAATGGTGCTAAGCTACCAATCGTATGCTGTGACAACCATGTCTACAATAAATCCCTCAAGTGCCAACAACGTGTTTAATTCTAAACCACAATCTTCTACATAGTCATTATTAGATTCTGAAAGCCGTTGCAGTAACACGGAATGTGGCCTTTATGTGTTTTTATTTTATTTGATTTCTATGGTTATAAATAAAACTGAAAAAGCTTGTTTCTCACACGTCGAGCTTTACGTTCTCGTTAGCGGTAACGACGATCTTTTGAGAGCGAACTCGAACGGATGTGACACAAATACTGAAATGTGATTTTTTGTCGTAACGGAGATGTCTTAATTTGATGATGGCTTCAAAGGTATTTGAAGCCATCATAAAGTATTATTTCACAATCACCATCATCATCATATCAGCCTATGGATGTCCACTGCTGAACATAGGCCTCTTCTATTGACTTCCACTTCGAACGGTTTTGGGCCGCTTGAGCCACTCGAGAACCTTTCTTCCCCAGCGGTTATCGGCTCTTCGAGCTATGTGGACCGCCCATTGCCACTTCAGCATACTGACTCTACGAGCTATGTCCGTCGTTTTCGTTCTCCTAAGAATGTCCTCATTTCAGACCCTGTCACGTAGAGAAATTCCGAGCATAGCTCTTTCCATAGCTCGCTTAGTGACTCTGAGCTTATTTATGCGGCCAGGAGTAAAACCAGATTTTAGTTATCTGCTGATTGTAAAACAGGTTCTTAGAGTAGTTTTTACAACTTTTTATGTTTATTTAAGAGTAGTTAAGCAAACATTATAGAACACTCAGCAAACCTTCCAACATGAAAGTTTGCTGAACTAAAAAAGTTAAAAAACAACCATAATTGCCTGCCGCAAGTAAGTAAACTTTGAACATAACACAAACACATGCAATTGTGGTTACTATATACAACCTTTTTATTAAGCTTGCTAAGTACTAAATTACTCGTGAAACCTATCATGCTAATATAAATGATTGAATTACATCTGATCTATGCATTTTGGGTCAATCAACATTTTCTTGTTTGATATTCTGTCCCGTTGTCAAAGAGAAAACAGTGACAGATCTGTGGTCTGTGTGTGTGAAACTGTTATAATGTATGCTACTAAAGCGCTTTTTTTTTTTTTTTTTTTTTTATACCACTTAGGTGGCAAAAAAACATACGGCCCGCCTGATGGTACCGTACCGCGGTTACCGTAGCCTATGGACGCTTGCAACACCAGGGGTATCACGCGCGCGTTGCCGACCCTGCAGAAATCTCTTCACACACCTTTTGAAGAACCCCATGCTGTACTCCATTGGGAAAACCACGGCGGGGAGCTCATTCCACAGTCTGAGTGTCCGCGGAAGGAAGCTCCTTTGAGCCCGCACAGTACGAAACAATTCAGGTTTCAATATGTGAGGATGGACTCCCCGTCGATGGCGAGAGTTGCGATGGTAGAAAGGAGCCGTGGGCATCATCTTAAACAATTCTTCAGAACACCGTCCGTTGTACAAGCGGTAGAACACACATAAGGAGGCAAAGTCTCTCCTCAGAGTGAGGGGCTCTAAACCGCTTGTGAGCTCGGGATCGTCGACAACTCTGATGGCACGTCGTTGAACCGAGTCTAAAGAATCAAGCTGGTATCCAGGTGCCCCCGCCCATAGATGACAGCAGTACTCCATATGAGGCCGGACTTGCGACTTGTAAAGTTGCAGCCTTTGCTCCGATGTGAAGTACTGCCTCGCTCTGATGAGCACTCCAAGCTTTTTGGATGCCAGCTTAACCTTGTCTTCTAAGTGACTTCGGAGTTTCTTCGCTTAGGAGATAGTCCATAAAATAATGGGCTTTTACCTACGAGAATAATAGACGTTTGGTGAATTGTAACCATAGAAAACGCATAGAAAATCATGGTTTCAATGAGTTGTCCAAGGGACAACGGGGAACGTAACGAAGGACGAGAAAAAGATGATTTACCACCCATAATTAATTTAATGAATTGCAGCAGCCGTTCATTTGACATTATAATAGTAAAAAACACAATTTAAATAGTGGATGTCGCTACGACACCGTTGAATTTTTATTACGAGAATCGAGCCACATGGTTTCATGTTGTACATTAGATATATTTGTCATCTTCTACCCACACGTATGCAATAAAGTTTTGAATTTGAATTATTTTGTATATTCGTTGTAAATATAACATTTTTTTTTCCTAAATAATATGAGTCACTTGCTGAGTTAATCGTACTCCGCATAGCTTACCCAAGCAGCACGCAAGCATATTCTACATCAATAAACCAGCCCATTTAGAACTTAGAGTTCTTTTAGAGACTTACAAGAGTGTAAAGAACAGTTTTAATACTTATAAGAGTGATTTATGAGATATTATACAGCTCTAGCTGTATAAAATTCTTATTAAGGGATCCGCGTCAGCTTAGGGTTCTTAAACAGAATATCAAAACTCTACTATACAGCGTTAAGAATTTTATAACACTCCATGCTGGTTTTATCGTTAAAGCTGTATACAGGCTGTATAAAGGGATTCGCGTCAGCTTAGGGTTCTGAAACAGATATTATAACTCTATAATACAGCGTTAAGTGTTTTCTGACACTTCAAACTGGTTTTATCGTTAAAGCTGTATACAGGCTGTATAAAGGGATCCGCGTCAGCTTAGGGTTCTTAAACAGATATTATAACTCTACCATACAGCGTTAAGTATTTTCTGACACTTCAAGCTGGTTTTTTTCGTTCAAGCTGTATACAGGCTGTATTAAGCATGTGTTCACTTACTTAATACAGCAATAAACGTTCATAACTTACTTAGTACAGCTACTAAGACTTATAACACACTCCAAATATAGTCTAGGCTGTATAGCAAATTGTCGACATTTTTACATTTACAATAACAACATTTAAATTACAATTAAAGGAATATTTGATAATAACTATAGCCGTATCATGGTTATCAGCTTGAATAATGATCTTGTATACTCATATCTATTATTTATAAATATATTTTAATTCTAACCTTAAAATCAAACACTTATTTACTGTATTTTGTATAATTTCTTTATTTTGGCTTCATTATTTTGTTGGCGCGTGAATATTTTGACGGAAAACATACACAGGTTCACAATAAATTAAAATTTGCACTTTGAATTCGTCAATAAACAGCATTAGATATCCATGTCCAAGATTGTATCCATTCCATTTATTAAATACTAGCTGTCCCCCGCGGTTTCACCCGCGTTCCCGGGATAAAGCAGCCTATGTCCTTCTCCATACCACAGGCTATCTGCATGCCAAATTTCATGATGATCCGTTCAGTAGTTGAGGCGTGATGGCGTAACAAACAAACAAATAAACAAACAAACAAACTCACTTTCGCATTTATAATATTAGTTAGGATTATGTCGCCATTCAATATGGCATCGTAAATAGTTTTATTTATTTTATTCTCACATAATTCTCTTCGACAACCTATTTAGATCTCTTATTCTTACAAGATACTTATAAGAGGATATCCGTAGAGTATAGGCTGCTCTATATACCTAATAACAGCTCTAATACAGCTTTTATACTTGTCTTTTGTTTATACAGCCTCTATACAGCCCCAATAACGAAATAAGCTGTGTAATGTGGGCCCTTTTTACACTTATAAGGCCTGTATAAGCGCTTATACAGCCTTTTTACAGCCTGAATATTCAGCTTTTAGTATAAGAAAGAACTTTAATACAGCCTTTAAACAGCTTGTTATGCTACTTGGGTAGTAACGGAAAGGTTTTTTATTCAGTCAAGGCAAAAGTATAAATATAACTTTTTAATTCATTTCTAACTACGTGATTATAACATGGATGACATAACAACCCGTGACAGTTCACAAATTAGTCTCTACAAGGGTTGTGTTACCCTCATTTATATAATTAAAAATTAACCCGGAGTATCGTCACAGCGGGAGCACTCACATTTTTAACATAAAACTTTAGTTAACTCCCCTTTTATGTTGCCGTTTAAATAAAGTGGAATTTAAGCGAATAATTATGTTACGGTAAAGGTACTTAAGTGTTTAAAAACACTTGTAACACCCTTATTAAAACTCACGCATAAGTAAAATTAGATTCAATACAACTACACTGTCGAGGACTATAAAAAAGCCACTTATAAAGTGCCCAAGTCATTAAGTTCTTTCTTCTTAGTCGTTGACACTACCATTGAATTATTACACACATAACCTTGTTGTGCATATAACACTTTTTTTTTGTTTCAACTTGGTATTTTTTGAATACGTTATGAATGTGTGGATGTTTGTTACTCTTTCACGCAAAAACTACTGAACGGATTTGGATGAAATTTGGCACACATGTAGAATATGTTCTGGATTAACACAAGATACTTTTCATCCCGGGTAAATCCCTCGATCCCTCGGGAATGCGGGTGAAACCGCGCGGGACAGCTTGTATTTTATATTTGCATCCCGTTCGCACACTGCCATGAGAGATTGACAGGTAAAAAGAGAGTATAGTGCCCAAAGCTTACCTGGCCCGGTGAGAGAGTCGATTTTATCGCATTTGGTGGAGCAAACAACCAATGAACGTATTGTTTATATTCTCTTTGAATGGCGATTGACATTTCGAAATGGCGTCGTTAGTTCCTCTTTTGACCACCGGGTCAGGTAAGTTTGTAGGTCTATAAATGCCAATTGTAGTCAATAATATCATAAATTAGTGTATGCTAAACGTAATCTTTAAAAGCTTCAAAGAGTCACAAAATGTACGAAAGCAAAAGAAATAACACTCTTTTTAATTAAAATTAAAATGAATAAAAATTCCTTAAAAAAAAACAAAATACAGTTACTATAAATATAATAATCCGTCCGATAAAATCCTAACCTACATACACTGGTAGTAATAGCAGAAGAGGCCTTGACCCAGTTTTCGAAGGAATTCAACCCCGTGTCAATCCAATGAAATGCAGGGGCTCTGGATTCGTCATTATTAAGGATGGAAAGGCCAATGTGAAGGAAGTCCAAGGAATCCAAATTCAACCCTGTATCCTGAGACTATTATACTATGCGAATTTTTATTTCAAAATTTTTATAGTTATACAAAAATGCTTTTGCTCTGCGATTTCCGAGTAACTTCATGGTAGTTTAAGTGAAAAAAACCATCGGTGCTCAAAAGGGAATGATTTCAAATTTAATTTTTATTCCCATTTGAGCACCGATTCAAAATATGGATCGGTTCTCTAAAAAAACGGAATAGCATCGGTGCTCACTAAATCGCGGCGGTGCTCAAAAAATCAGTGGTCAAATGGGAATACTCCGATAAAGTTGCCTATTTGACTCATAAATACCGCCTATCAATAATTTGAAGTTTCGTAGCCCCGATATGATACCTCTTTGAACAATCAATATTTCTCCTCTCCCTAAGGCCCTAGTTTCGTTCGTCACCAAATGCCGAAAATGTGTTGATCCTCTGTAGACCGACTTGATTTTTACTTGCGACGTTTGAGGCTTAATATTAGTTTTCTATTGCTTATTTAGGATATAGAAAAATAATTTGTTTATTGATAACCGGTCAAAATACATACACACGACATGAAACAAAAACTTAAGAGAAGAAACATATTAATTGGCCTTGGCAACCTTACCGCAAAAATAATTCTTGTAAAATATTTATCAGACTACACGTCAACTAGCGTGTGATGATGGCGTCTAATCTGCTCGTAAGGGCCATAAACATGTCTCCCGTGACATATTATTAACGTGAGCAAGCGGGCATCTCGCTTACTAAAGATTAATTAGAGTTGCGCAGGATAACATGAAGCATGGGGGCTCATTTACATTGTACGTATGAACCACAAAATTAGGGTCTGGGTACAAGTCTCCTTGAGGTTAGTTTCGTAAAGGTCCCCTTAGAAATTATCTTTCTTTTAAACTTTGAAATCAAAGCGGAAAGAAGGTTCTATAGCGACTTGGTTATATTATACCCACAGATTACAGCTTTTGAATAAACATTGTTTGAACAAAGCAAATATAAATTCAAAAGTAATTACTTACCGGTATTATGTGTTTTTCAATTTGTATTTACTTTTTTGGCCTCCTGTTCCGCGCGCTCTATCTGAGCGTTTTGTTCTGTAATCTGAGATCGTACCCAAATCTTATAATTGGTTTTAAATTATATATTTCGCTAGCTAGCCCCTTCTGTTTTTTTACCCCCCCCCCCCTCTCCTTAGAGACTGAATTTTGAAAACCCTTCCTATTTTCCTATGGTACATATATGCAAAAATTTTAGTTTCTTGTTTCCTCGGTTTGAGCCCGTCAGTTTCTTTTTTTATATAAATACACTAGCTTTAGCCCGCGACTTCGTCCGCGTAGATTATTTCTTTTGTCTAGATATGAATCATTGTAACAATATAGAGCTTTGTTCATGGCTATAGCCCGCCACTACGTGTGATATTTGACAAAAGTTCAGGAAGATTGAGAGCCTACATGCGAACATGCCACATAAAACTGAAACAGTCCTGCCGCAAATAAACTCTAGCAAATTTCGGAGTTCTTCCCTGTGATTTATTAATAGCCATCGCGATGCAAACCTCGATAAGGAACTGTAATCTTTTAAATTCAAACGGAAGGTGCTTTGGGATCAATGGTATACGCGGCACGAGACTGTTTCTCCTCTGGCGGAACCAGTTAATATTTTGGCCTCAATAACATTGCGGCGGAGAACTGTTGCTTGTAGTCAAGTTCTACAGCACAATTTTGGAGGCCGTATATTTCTAATCAATATGACAGGAGCAGGTACACACGGCTACAGATCAAGCTATACATTTCTAGTATAAGCTGACCTCCCATTGTACGGAAATCGTATACAATGCGAGATCAGCTTATACTGGAATGTATAGTTTGATCGGTAGCCGTGTGTACATGCATGAAACGGATTACCCGGCGGATTAAGAGAGTTAAAAAATTGAATAGGATAATTAACCGACTCATCCATATCGACCATGGTGGCAACATTTCATTGATCGCAGCGGGTTGGTTATTTTTGGGAGTCATAATGGGTCTCTCGCGCATAACCACTCTATCGGTTTGTGTTCATAGTAACATCAGTCAGTATACATATTATCTATACCTAACTTGGTATGTGTACCATCTATTTGTGGAAAGTTTATGTTCCCGATTTGAAGAAGATCTGAAAATCTACCGGCAGAAATATGCATACATACACTGTCCGATATGCTGAAGAAGAAATATGTTTTTTTGGGAGGTGTCGAGATCGGGATTATTTATCTAAAATTACGCCATGAGACCTATCCACAAATTCCTCAACCATTTCATGACAGCTGAGATATTTGCTCATGGCACACGGACAGACAGACCAATACACCTATATCCACAAGTTCCTCAATAATTTCCAGACAGCTGAGATGTTTCTGTCTGTCTGTCAGTCTGAGGAGAGAATTTGCCTCCTTATGTGTGTACCGCTTGTACAACGGACAGTTCTCTGAAGAATTGTTTGACTTGATGCCCACGGGCTACCTTCTACCATCGCAACTCTCGCCATCGACGGGGAGTCCATACTCATATATTGGAACCGAAATGGTTTCTACTGTGCGGTTTCAAAGGAGTTTTCTAGCGCGTAAACTCAGGCTGTGGAATGAACTCCCCGCCATGGCGCCAGGGTGTGAAGATATTTCTGTATGGTCGGCAACGCACGAGTGATACATACGGTGACCGCTTGCCATCAGGCCGGCCGTATGCTTGTTTGACACCTTAGCATTAAATTTAAATAATTATAATAATTTAAAAATTACCCGTAGAAGTCAGACAGACAGACGGATCGACACGGGCGGAGATCTATCCAAAAGTTCCTCAACCAGACAGCTGAGAATTTTTCTCGTGGCAGACAGACAGATAGATGGGCGGCAGTAGGCTACTTAATAAAAACAAATATACATACACTGTACAGTAAATACACCATCCTGTATCGAGACGAGGGCGGGCTGCGGGAGGTGTGGTGACGAGCCGTTCAACAGAGGGTTTCTTCTATTTCTACCTCCTTAATTTTTTATTTTTGTACTAACTTTTTATTACTGTACTAGTTAATATAATTACTTAAGTAAGGTTCACCTCATTAAGTACTAATATGGCATTTAGTGGCGGTGATTACCTAGGTACGTATATAAAATGATGACTGATCTGGTATACGGTAAAACTCGAATGAGTTTATGTTATACCTTAATAATGTATCATGATAGTTTTAAGTTTGGAATAAATAAATAAATAAAAAATAAAAAAAAATAACATGATACACGTGTACATTATTTTACTTGAATACAAAATTATGTGAATGAACAGCTTAAATACAAAATTTAATCCCCCTGTTCACTCATTAATGGATCAAATTCCAACAACACCGATATTCTTTGCGTTAGTTTCCAAATTTTTATTATATTCCAAGCTTATATAATAAATTTAGTATACTTCCATACACAACTTCATCCCTTTTTTACCCCTTCGGGGTCGGAATTATCGAAAACGCTGAGGCACATATAAATTAATTTTCAATCATTAGCCTAAACACAAAATTTTAAGGTCCTAACTTCCAAACTGATGGACTTTTATACAAACTCGAATCCCCTATTTTACCCCCATAGGGGTGTAATATTGAAAAATCCTTCGTTAGTGGATACCTACACTGTATAATTATAAATTTAGTGATGTTTACTATGGAAATGAAAGATTTTCGTATACAACTTAATCCCCCTTTTCCCTCTTCGGGGGTAGAATTATCACAAACGCTGTGACAACTTTACTTTAATTTTCAATCGTCAGCCTAAACACAAAATTTGAAGATCCTAACTTCAAAACTGACGGACTTCCACACAAAATTTCAAGTCCTATTTTACCCCCTTAGGGGTGGAATTTCTAAAAATCCTTCATTACTGGATACCTACACTGTATAATAATAAATTTTGTGAAGTTTATCGTGAAGTTGAAGGCAACTTCATTCCCCCTTTTCCCCTTTCGGGGGTGGAATTATTACCTTCCTTAGTGGATGCCTACACCGTATAATAATACATTTAGTGAAGTTTACTTTCAAATTGAAGGACTTGCATTAACAACTTCATCCCCCTTTTCCTCCCTTCGGTGGTGGAATTATCACAAACGCTGAGATAACTGTACATTAATTTTCAATCGTAAGCCTAAACACAAAATTGGAAGATCCTAACTTCAAAACTGACGGACTTGCATACTAACTTTCATCCCCTATTTTACCCCCTTAGGGGTAGAATTTCCGAAAATCCTTCCTTAGTGGATGCCTACACTATATAAGGTATCTTTGTGCAAAATTTCAAATCTCTAGGTCCAGCGATTTGGGCTATGCGTTGATATATTGCTTACAAACTTTCATCCCTTATTTTACCCTGTTAGCGGTGGAATTTTTAAAAATCCTTCTTTTGTGGAAGCCTACACTATATAATAATATATTTAGTGAAGTTTACTTTGAAATTGAAGGACTTGCATAAACCACTTCATCCCCCTTTTCCTCCCTTCGGTGGTGGAATTATCACAAACGCTGAGATAACTAAACATTAATTTTCAATCGTCAGCCTAAACACAAAATTTGAAGATCCTAACTTCAAAACTGACGGACTTGCATAAAAACTTTCATCCCTTAATTTACCCCCTTAGGGGTGGAATTTCCAAAAATCCTTCCTTAGTGGATGCCTACACCGTATAATAATACATTTAGTGAAGTTTACTTTCAAATTGAAGGACTTGCATTAACAACTTCATCCCCCTATTCCTCCCTTCGGTGGTGGAATTATCACAAACGCTGAGATAACTATACATTAATTTTCAATCGTAAGCCTAAACACAAAATTTGAAGATCCTAACTTCAAAACTGACGGACTTGCATACTAACTTTCATCCCCTATTTTACCCCCTTAGGGGTAGAATTTCCGAAAATCCTTCCTTAGTGGATGCCTACACTGTATAAGGTATCTTTGTGCAAAATTTCAAATCTCTAGGTCCAGCGATTTGGGCTATGCGTTGATATATTGCTTACAAACTTTCATCCCTTATTTTACCCTTTTAGGGGTGGAATTTTTAAAAATCCTTCTTTTGTGGATGCCTACACTATATAATAATATATTTAGTGAAGTTTACTTGGAATTGAAGGACTTGCATAAACCACTTCATCCCCCTTTTCCTCCCTTCAGTGGTGGAATTATCACAAACGCTGAGATAACTAAACATTAATTTTCAATCGTCAGCCTAAACACAAAATTTGAAGATCCTAACTTCAAAACTGACGGACTTGCTTACAAACTTTCATCCCTTATTTTACCCCCTTAGGGGTGGAATTTCCGAAAATCCTTCCACAGTGGATGCCTACACCGTATAATAATACATATCATGAAGTTTACTTTGAAATTGAAGGCCTTGCATACCCAACTTCATCCCCCTTTTCCTCCCTTCGGGGGTGGAATTATCACAAACGCTGAGATAACTATACATTAATTTTCAATCGTCAGCCTAAACACTAAATTTGAAGATCGTAACTTCAAAACTGACGGACTTGCATACAAACTGTCATCCCCTATTTTACCCTCTTAAGGGTGGAATTTCCAAAAATCCTTCCTTAGTGGATGCCTCCACTGTATAAGGTATCTGTGTGCAAAATTTCAAATCTCTAGGTCCAGCGGTTTGGGCTGTGCGTTGATATATCAACAATCAGTTTATCATCTTAATAAGATGATAAACTGATACCTTATACAGTGGAGGCATCCACTAAGGAAGGATTTTTGGAAATTCCACCCTTAAGAGGGTAAAATAGGGGATGACAGTTTGTATGCAAGTCCGTCAGTTTTGAAGTTAGGATCTTCAAATTTTGTGTTTAGGCTGACGATTGAAAATTAATGTATAGTTATCTCAGCGTTTATGATAATTCAACCCCCGAAGGGGGAAAAAGGGGGATGTAGTTAAGATGATAAACTGATTGTTGATATATCAGCGCACAGCCCAAACCGCTGGACCTAGAGATTTGAAATTTTGCACACAGATACCTTATACAGTGGAGGCATCCACTAAGGAAGGATTTTTGGAAATTACACCCCTAAGAGGGTAAAATAGGGGATGAAAGTTTGTATGCAAGTCCGTCAGTTTTGAAGTTAGGATCTTCAAATTTTGTGTATAGGCTGACGAATGAAAATGAATGTAAAGTTGTCTCAGCGTTTGTGATAAATTCAACCCCCGAAAGGGGAAAAAGGTGGATGAAGTTAAGATGATAAACTGATTGTTGATATATCAACGCACTGCCCAAACCGCTGGACCTATAGATTTGAAATGTTGCAAACAGATACCTTATACAGTGGAGGCATCCACTAAGGAAGGATTTTTGGAAATTCCACCCCTAAGAGGGTAAAATAGGGGATGAAAGTTTGTATGCAAGTCCGTCAGTTTTGAAGTTAGGATCTTCAAATTTTGTGTATAGGCTGACGAATAAAAATGAATGTAAAGTTGTCTCAGCGATTGTGATAATTCCAGCCCCGAAGAGAGAAAAAGGGAGATGAAGTTGGGTATGCAAGGCCTTCAATTCCACTATAAACTTCACTAATTTTATGATTATACAGTGGAGGTATAATCCATTAAGGGAGGATTTTTGGAAATTCCACCCCTAAGAGGGTAAAATAGGGGATGAAAGTTTGTATGCAAGTCCGTCAGTTTTGAAGTTAGGATCTTCAAATTTTGTGTATAGGCTGACGAATGAAAATGAATGTAAAGTTGTCTCAGCGTTTGTGATAAATTCAACCCCCGAAAGGGGAAAAAGTTGGATGAAGTTAAGATGATAAACTGATTGTTGATATATCAACGCACTGCCCAAACCGCTGGACCTAGGAGATTTGAAATATTGCAAACAGATACCTTATACAGTGGAGGCATCCACTAAGGAAGGATTTTTGGAAATTCCACCCCTAAGAGGATAAAATAGGGGATGAAAGTTTGTATGAGAGTCCGTCAGTTTTGAAGTTAGGATCTTCAAATTTTGTGTATAGGCTAACGAATGAAAATGAATGTAAAGTTGTCTCAGCGTTTGTGATAATTCCAGCCCCGAAGAGAGAAAAAGGGAGATTAAGTTGGGTATGCAAGGCCTTCAATTCCACGATAAACTTCACTAATTTTATGATTATACAGTGGAGGCATCCATTAAGGAAGGATTTTTGGAAATTCCACCCCTAAGAGGGTAAAACAGGGGATGAAAGTTTGTATGCAAGTCCGTCAGTTTTGAAGTTAGGATCTTCAAATTTTGTGTATAGGCTGACGAATGAAAATTAATGTAAAGTTATCTCAGCGTTTATGATAATTCAACCCCCGAAGGGGGAAAGAGGGGGATGAAGTTAAGATGATAAACTGATTGTTGATATATCAACGCACTGCCCAAACCGCTGGACCTACAGATTTGAAATGTTGCAAACAGATACCTTATACAGTGGAGGCATCCACTAAGGAAGGATTTTTGGAAATTCCACCCCTAAGAGGGTAAAATTGGGGATGAAAGTTTGTATGAGAGTCCGTCAGTTTTGAAGTTAAGATCTTCAAATTTTGTGTATAGGCTGATGATTGAAAATTAATGTAAAGTTATCTCAGTAAGTAACAGCTCTCCGCCGCAATGTTATTGAGGCCAAAATATTAACTGGCTCTGCCAGAGGAGAAACTGTCTTCGTGCCGCGTATAACATTGATCCCAAATCACCTTCCGTTTAATTTAAGAGTTCCTTATCAAGGTTTGTTTCGCGATGGCTATTAATAAATCATAGGGAAATACTCTCTGAAATTTGCTAGAGTTTATTTGCGGCAGGACTGTTTCAGTTTTATGTGGCATGCTCGCATGTAAGCTCAATCTACCTGAACTTTTGTCAAATATCACACGTAGTGGCGGGCAATAGCCATGAATAAAGCTCTATATTGTTACAATAATTCATATCCAGAAAAAATAAATAATCTACGCGGACGAAGTCGCGGGTTTAGCCCGCGACTTCGTCCGCGTAGATTATTTACTTTGAAATTGAAGGCCTTGCATACCCAACTTCATCCCCCTTTTCCTCCCTTCGGGGGTGGAATTATCACAAACGCTGAGATAACTATACATTAATTTTCAATCGTCAGCCTAAACACTAAATTTGAAGATCGTAACTTCAAAACTGACGGACTTGCATACAAACTGTCATCCCCTATTTTACCCTCTTAAGGGTGGAATTTCCAAAAATCCTTCCTTAGTGGATGCCTCCACTGTATAAGGTATCTGTGTGCA
Organism: Achlya flavicornis; assembly: GCA_947623365.1. Taxonomy (NCBI): domain Eukaryota; kingdom Metazoa; phylum Arthropoda; class Insecta; order Lepidoptera; family Drepanidae; genus Achlya; species Achlya flavicornis. The sequence goes on from OX392474.1 coordinate 4,728,495, forward strand.
AAATTTCAAATCTCTAGGTCCAGCGGTTTGGGCTGTGCGTTGATATATCAACAATCAGTTTATCATCTTAATAAGATGATAAACTGATACCTTATACAGTGGAGGCATCCACTAAGGAAGGATTTTTGGAAATTCCACCCTTAAGAGGGTAAAATAGGGGATGACAGTTTGTATGCAAGTCCGTCAGTTTTGAAGTTAGGATCTTCAAATTTTGTGTTTAGGCTGACGATTGAAAATTAATGTATAGTTATCTCAGCGTTTATGATAATTCAACCCCCGAAGGGGGAAAAAGGGGGATGTAGTTAAGATGATAAACTGATTGTTGATATATCAGCGCACAGCCCAAACCGCTGGACCTAGAGATTTGAAATTTTGCACACAGATACCTTATACAGTGGAGGCATCCACTAAGGAAGGATTTTTGGAAATTACACCCCTAAGAGGGTAAAATAGGGGATGAAAGTTTGTATGCAAGTCCGTCAGTTTTGAAGTTAGGATCTTCAAATTTTGTGTATAGGCTGACGAATGAAAATGAATGTAAAGTTGTCTCAGCGTTTGTGATAAATTCAACCCCCGAAAGGGGAAAAAGGTGGATGAAGTTAAGATGATAAACTGATTGTTGATATATCAACGCACTGCCCAAACCGCTGGACCTATAGATTTGAAATGTTGCAAACAGATACCTTATACAGTGGAGGCATCCACTAAGGAAGGATTTTTGGAAATTCCACCCCTAAGAGGGTAAAATAGGGGATGAAAGTTTGTATGCAAGTCCGTCAGTTTTGAAGTTAGGATCTTCAAATTTTGTGTATAGGCTGACGAATAAAAATGAATGTAAAGTTGTCTCAGCGATTGTGATAATTCCAGCCCCGAAGAGAGAAAAAGGGAGATGAAGTTGGGTATGCAAGGCCTTCAATTCCACTATAAACTTCACTAATTTTATGATTATACAGTGGAGGTATAATCCATTAAGGGAGGATTTTTGGAAATTCCACCCCTAAGAGGGTAAAATAGGGGATGAAAGTTTGTATGCAATTCCGTCAGTTTTGAAGTTAGGATCTTCAAATTTTGTGTATAGGCTGACGAATGAAAATGAATGTAAAGTTGTCTCAGCGTTTGTGATAAATTCAACCCCCGAAAGGGGAAAAAGTTGGATGAAGTTAAGATGATAAACTGATTGTTGATATATCAACGCACTGCCCAAACCGCTGGACCTAGGAGATTTGAAATATTGCAAACAGATACCTTATACAGTGGAGGCATCCACTAAGGAAGGATTTTTGGAAATTCCACCCCTAAGAGGATAAAATAGGGGATGAAAGTTTGTATGAGAGTCCGTCAGTTTTGAAGTTAGGATCTTCAAATTTTGTGTATAGGCTAACGAATGAAAATGAATGTAAAGTTGTCTCAGCGTTTGTGATAATTCCAGCCCCGAAGAGAGAAAAAGGGAGATTAAGTTGGGTATGCAAGGCCTTCAATTCCACGATAAACTTCACTAATTTTATGATTATACAGTGGAGGCATCCATTAAGGAAGGATTTTTGGAAATTCCACCCCTAAGAGGGTAAAACAGGGGATGAAAGTTTGTATGCAAGTCCGTCAGTTTTGAAGTTAGGATCTTCAAATTTTGTGTATAGGCTGACGAATGAAAATTAATGTAAAGTTATCTCAGCGTTTATGATAATTCAACCCCCGAAGGGGGAAAGAGGGGGATGAAGTTAAGATGATAAACTGATTGTTGATATATCAACGCACTGCCCAAACCGCTGGACCTACAGATTTGAAATGTTGCAAACAGATACCTTATACAGTGGAGGCATCCACTAAGGAAGGATTTTTGGAAATTCCACCCCTAAGAGGGTAAAATTGGGGATGAAAGTTTGTATGAGAGTCCGTCAGTTTTGAAGTTAAGATCTTCAAATTTTGTGTATAGGCTGATGATTGAAAATTAATGTAAAGTTATCTCAGTAAGTAACAGCTCTCCGCCGCAATGTTATTGAGGCCAAAATATTAACTGGCTCTGCCAGAGGAGAAACTGTCTTCGTGCCGCGTATAACATTGATCCCAAATCACCTTCCGTTTAATTTAAGAGTTCCTTATCAAGGTTTGTTTCGCGATGGCTATTAATAAATCATAGGGAAATACTCTCTGAAATTTGCTAGAGTTTATTTGCGGCAGGACTGTTTCAGTTTTATGTGGCATGCTCGCATGTAAGCTCAATCTACCTGAACTTTTGTCAAATATCACACGTAGTGGCGGGCAATAGCCATGAATAAAGCTCTATATTGTTACAATAATTCATATCCAGAAAAAATAAATAATCTACGCGGACGAAGTCGCGGGCTAAAGCTAGTTTTATATATTAAGATATATCATAGAAGATACAAATAGTCTATATAATATGAGTAGTAGATGAATTGAGGTGATATATTTTTCTTTAATATCGAACTAGAATATCTCTAAAAATATTCTCGCAGTAATAAAACTAAGAGCAGTAACAGTTTGCACACATTCAATCTCCAAAACAAATTAGTTTTAGCACCAATTTTCTCGATAACAGCTGACATAACACGAAAATATACAATTTCGTGAAACCTAAGTCTAATTTTATTATATAAAGAAATGCGTGAACATTTCTCGACGAGTACGATGATGGAGCCGAAATCCGCCGTCCAAATTAACGCCGGCCGTTGTTGCTTGCGGTTTGCTTGCAGATTTTATTGCTGAGAGAAAATTGAGACACGAGGTATAAAAGTCTTGCGTCATTGTGTCTTGCTACACAAACATAATCTGTTGTAAGTAGAACAGGAGATGAACATTAAAGATGTTTCTTTTCTACATTGTCTGATGCTTCACATTACCTCAGAGTATATAAATACTGACATTACTAAGTGATCTTTATCTGAGTGATGGTTTAATAGATACATTTCAGAAAATTACTTTGGAGTTTTTTACCAATAGTTATGTAATATCCATCCACCTGCTTAGGTACCATCAGGCAGGCCGTATGCTTGTTTGCCACCTCAGTGGTATAAAAAAAATCTAGGTAGTAAGGTAGCGTAACTTATGTATTAACCTGTGTACGGTAGAAATGTAGAGACTGAGGTAGAGTAAAAATAAATTATGAGATGTTGATTTCACTAGCCAATGTGACTAGTGAAATCAACATAATTTTAAGAGAGCATAGCCTTTTGAAGCGCTCGTGGTGTAGCATGATAAGCCGTTCTTAATCGATCGGCAAGCACTGTCGTGATCGGTACCTGGATGGGTGACCTCCTAGTGGTATTTCAAATCGGGCGTTTCCGTGCTTCGGAAGGCACGTAAATCCGTCGGTCCCAGTTATCACTTAATTGTGATAGTCGTTAAGCTAGTTGGAGGCCTTCTAGGCGGCTTCAAAACTCCAACAGTAGGTTGACCACTAGCCTTCCTCCACCGATCCGCAGTGGGCACGCGTGGTGGAGTATCTGCCTATTCCCTTTCACCCTGATTTGTGAAAGGAGCCTGTGCTCAGCAGTGGGACATTATAGGCCGATGATGATGGTGATGATAGCAGCGGTAACGCGTGAGTGATGCCCCGGGTGTTGCGTCCATAGGGCTACGGTCACCGCTTACCACAAGGCGGGCCGTAAAAGCGAAGCGATAATGGCTCAGTGGTAGAGACGTCGAATTAAATGCCCTGACGAAGATCGATCAAATCCTACAATGAGCTTGAGTAAAATACGTGTAAAATAGTGAAAAAATACGTATTTACCTATGAAACGTTTACTTTTGTAGGCATTTGTAGGTTATTTCTTTCTATGCACGTCACAATTGACGTGCCAGTTGGGGCAGATTCACCTCACGCGCCGCTCGTCGTGGGTCCGATTCCCACACAGGACATGCATTTGTGTACATGAACATGTCTGTTTGTCCTGAGTCTGGGTGTAATTATGTATTTATGTATGTATTTAAAAGCAAAAAGTAGTATATGTATTATATCAATTATCTGGTTTTCATAGTACAAGCGCTGCTTAGTTTGGGATCAGATGACAGTGTGTGAGGAATGTTCCAGGATATTTTTTGATTGACTGATTGGATGACATTCATTAATCGTTACGATTACCACCAAAGTTACGCGGTAGAGCCCCAGCTTATGCATGGAACGATGAAGGCTTCATAGTCGAACGGTTGAATTGTCAAAAACCCATTGATCCATACAAAATTTCAACGTGACATATGAAAAGCCGTCTCAATTTCATTGACAAGATACATGTTGCCATTATTTTGTTCATTCAGATGTCTGAAGATTTACATACAGCGTGAAAGATGGGATATCCAATGTCATAAAATGTTACGGTTGCTTGTGACACATGGATATTTTTGTTTCATATTTTATTTGCCAATGTCAGGAGAAATGGGACTAGTTTGATATGTTTTGGAAATAAATCTGTGTATGCAAAATAAAGAAAGACAAACAATATACAGGATATATTTTGGAGAGTGTGCGCAGGAATTGTTCAACCTAATTCCACCATCCCCATTTACACCGAACCACAATACGCCGGGAAAATTTTCCCCCGTACGTTGTTGACATACCGAAAATACGGACACAGCGTTTTGCATCCTCATTTATAATGCGGACAGCAAGAGAGTGGAACTTGCTTTGGCGTCTGTGTTTCCTGACGCCTACAATCTAGGAACTTTCGTGAATAGGTTTCTTCTGGGTAAGCGTGTTTCATCTTAGGCTTCGTCATCGCCCCTTATGGGCGGGTCAGTGGACAAACGCAAGCCCATTTAATTTAAAAAAAAAATGTACCTTACATACATATACTGGGTGGAGATTTCGAGATGGCATATTTTCGAAACCTAAAAAACTTTTTTTGAGAATTCACTATTGGTCCCATAGTAAAAGTTGTTCAGCATGACTAACCCAACATAGGTTTCGAAAATATGCCATCTGGAAATCTCCACCTGATACATCAAAATATACGGAAAGAAACAACAGCTGGAATTGAACAACAGAAATTGCTTTGTTGATAAAAATGATTAAATCGACTCAGCGATAGCAGTGCACATTTTTAGCTTACTAAGCTTTATCCACATTGAAACACATCGTTATATTTTGTTTATAGCCGAATTTACAGTTTTACAGTGTATAGAATTGAGTCTTGCAATTGTCATTTCTGAAAAATATCGTTTATAACCATCGCTGAATTTTTACTACTATAGTTTTGATCACATACCTAATGGTAAAAGTAGTTATCATACGGGCTGAATTTTTCGGATATAAGGATCAAATTCTAGGAAGCAATGTAAAATAAAAGTCCATCAGATTCTAGCGATTCAGCATAATGAATATTACTTTGTCAGAGTTTTTTCCAATAGGATTACTAGACATATTCTGAACTCTGTATGAAATCATGTTTTAATACCACATGATAATATACCTACTCGTATGTAGCATCATAACATAGTACTTATATAAGTTATTTTGTTTGTTAAGACGGGCTAATCTCTGGAACTACCAGTCGGATTCAAAAAAATCTTTCACTTTTGATGATACATGCTATTACTTTTTGTCCCGGGAACGCGGATTTAACATCTAATCTGTGATAATTTTATGTCATTCCTATTAATACTCTGTTTCACACATAAAAGCTTATTCAAACAACAAAATAGGTGTATCTATAATCAAATCTACATTACAGAATCAAATGGCATTGTGTACAAGAATGGCAGGAACACTTGTTAATGTAAATCTATGAATATTAATATTATGATCACTGCTACAAGCAGTATATCATACTGAATTCTAATTAGTGTCTGTGAGGAAGGAAATTTGGTTTCGCTGAACTGTCAGTATTATTTCCAAATATACAGTTTCCCAATATAGTTCCGTATAATAAACATCATATTAATGTCCCACGCTACTCAGCGAGGCGATTATTCCGTAAATACCATTTATCTTTAAAGTGAGTTAAAATTTAAGCATTTATTCAGAAAAAATACGTTTCGCTACTGCAGTGAATAGGGCTCCGGCAACATTGCATAAATGTTTTGACTACGAAAGTTTTTACTTAATAAATAAAATCACTTTGTTTAATTATAAGATAGTTTCTTACAGGACATCCTGTAAATTAGTTTTATTAACTGTCAGTTTTGATTGATGTTAAAATGAGGAAACTAAGATTACACCATGTATAATCACAGTGGACACTTGATATTGGTACCTACATTACTACATTTCTGTCTGTACATTTATAACTGTTTTGAAATCCAGTTAATTTGCCAGGATTTCTTATTTGCTTCTTTACATACAGTAACATAAATAAATGTATACTGACTGATGTACTCACTCACTGTACGGTAGGTATGTACATGTATTAGAAACAGGCTTTTTTTACTGTGTATAGGCCCTTTTAAAGGTAATTTTTGTTGCGCGAGAAGCTCTTATTATACAAGAGTTTTTTTTATTACGCTTACGTAAACATATTTGCAATTCTAATTTCCAATCAAAAAAATTACCTACTATAAATTTTCAGCTACAAATACAAACTCGACTTAAAAAGTACTTTGTGGTAATTTTCATAAAATCGATTCAGGAGTTTCGGTGTGAAAACTTACTCATAGCATACATAATTTTACTCATATTATAAACGTGAAATCTTGTGAGGATGGATTTATGGATATTAAAGCGCTTTTCAGTAGGTAAATAGATTTTGACAAAGGTAGAAGAGTCACGTTCACGACCCATACAAAATAGTAATTGAAATCAAACCAAAAAATGAAATTTCTATATTCAATACCTGTGCCGAAGGCCTCAAACGGCGCAAATATAGTAACCTCGATAGTAGTTACATATTTGAGCCGTTTGGGGTAGAGACATTGGGTCCATGGGGGCCTGCTGCTCATCGCGTTTACCGCGGTATTTGTAAGCGCCTGACCAGAGGGCTGGCGAATACCTCGCTCAACGTATAAGCATAGCTATACAGAGAGGTAATGCCGCCAGCATTCTGGGCACGCTACCACTTGGCAGCGACCTTGATAGGCTAGCCTATTTATAAGTTTGTTATAATATTATTAATTCTTTTTATTTTTCTTAAGTTTTAGTTATTAGTATTTTATTTTTTAGTTTAAGTTATTTAGTATAGTTTTGTTTTAGTACGTACTAATTGTAACAAATAAATAAACATTAAACAATTTTGATATAAAAAAAAATATCAGTGGCTATAATAAACAATATAAAAAAAAACCGTTTGTTATTCTTGAGGCGAAGTATTAAAATGTTATCATTCATCCACTTCTACTATAGCACCCATCGAATTGGGTCTCACTCATTAGAATCGTCCTGATAGATCTTATACTATTTATCCCAAGGGGCAAAAATTTGTATATCATAATAAATATTTAATCTCGCATCACAAGATTTTTTTCATAATTAATTTCCATTAATTTATACTCAATACACTCTATGAGCGATACAACAGAAACTCCCTACTCACATTGCTTTGTGGAGAATTGTTAGGTTCGTTAGCTGAGCTCAACGAACGGACATCACGACAGACCGAGGTGACACCCACTACATCAGCATATAATATGAAACATGCTCATTGTGCTTGTCTGAATTCCTTTAACAATGGTAATGGCTGGGGATCTTACATTGTTTTGCATTAAATAGGATAGCTAATGCTATATTCGATATAGATTTCAAGGTGAATCAGTTGTTGCAGATAAATTTATCTGCATCATTATCATATTTATCTGTAATTCATTGATTGCGTCTTTAATAAGACGATTTCTAATTGCTAGGCAAGTTGAATGCAAGGAGCGTACATATTGCGGCGACCCACGGAAAAGTGTGGCGGCGACCCCTAATAATATTGGAAGTGGGGTAGTGAGAGACGTAGAGCATAGCGAGCTAGACTAGGGAAGTACCTCCACCTTACAGAATACCGTGTTCCTGCGCGTTAGTAAGGTCATCGGGGAGGCGGGAAGGTAACGCGCGAGTAATGCTCGCAGGTGCCCCGGATGTTGCAAGCGTACACCTTGCACCACTGTGGCTACGGTAACCACTTACCGCCAGGTTGGTGGTCGTGGGCTCGAGGATAATTGAGCTTTCGGTGAAGAAAAACATCGTGAGGCCAATACGAATAGCACTGTAGTGGGGTACTCTTGAAACATCTGACTGACTACCACGCTTAAGGTGAAGCCAGCTACCTTCTAGGCTTTATAAAGGTACCTTTTTGGCTTTTCCCGCTTCAATATAATATTTTTGAATTCATTGTTATTATTTTTTCAGCCACTATTGAAAATAACTGTCCACGAATACATATTTTTCAGTGCGATGTTTTTCTTTAATTTCCCATGGGAATCCAATATTATCTCGCGTACCTAGCTATAAATCTTACCACATGCTATTTTTTGACAAACATACAGCTAAAAACTATGTTCTGCGTGTTTATATACACACTATCTGTCCTCCGCGGTTCCACCCGCGTTCCCGGTATAAAAAGTAGCCTATGTTCTTCTCCATACCACAGGCTATTTGCATGCCAATTTTCATTATGATCCGGTCAGTAGTCGAGGCGTGAAGGCGTAAACAATCAAACAAACATTTATAATAATAGTTAGGAAGTTAGGATTGCCGTTATGAAAAATATTATAATGTCCATTTCCAGGAACCAAAACTATTCCACCAAAATAAGTCTTTATGCCTATTACAAAGGTACAAATAGCATACCGCCCGCGTCATAGAAAGCGGCTATGCGGCTAAACTAAGGACATAATGTCGATAAATCGTAGAGTCTAATAGAGTAGAGTAGATAATCTAACGCAATATACTTAACAGGTGGAGATATCGAGATGGCATATTTTCGTAACCTATGTTTGGATAGTCAGTCTGAACAACTTTTACTATGGGACCAATAGTGATTTAAATTTAAATAAAATATCTATGGGCTCATTAGTAATATTATTGTAAACGCTTATCTCAGGTACTTCCAGTCAGATTAGAATAGTATGTTACGATATAGCACAACTACGATATAGCTTTTATAGCAAGTGCGACTTAAACCCACACTTAGGTCACTCTTCTCGTGTAATAATGATCTACTTAGGCCAAGGAGAAGCATGTTGATATAGTTAGCGATGACCCATAAGTTTAGCGGGTTTAGATCACGCACTGTCATATAATGAATATTTTTGCTTTAGCCCATTTTATGAGTACTATGAGGTAGAGGCTACATATTTTAACGCGAGCAAAAACGCGATTCACAGCTATTTCACCCACAAGTACAGGTCTTCAATCACATTTACGGATCGTTATGGCCACATAAACTTCCGTATAATTAAAGTGATGTTCCTGTTAGGAGTCGCCTAAACTCATAAATATGGCGGCTCGTTGCCTTGCCAGTGATAAACTGTATATTTTTCTATCTGACGACACGCACTTAGGTTTACGATACATAAAATCTTCACTCTTACTTTTGGGTTAGATAGATAAAAACTGATTACGATCTTTAGCTCTCTTTTTAAGATTTGAATCAAAAGATAAGTATTTTTAACCGACTTCAAAAAAAGGAGGAGGTTCTCAATTCGGTTGTATGTTTTTTTTTTTTTTTTTTTTTTTATGTTTGTTACCTCATAACTCCGTCATTTATTAACCGATTTGGAAAATTCTTTTTTTGTCTGGAAGGGTATACTTCCCGTTTGGTCCCATTGTCCTCAGATCAGGATTTGATAACTTCATAGTGTACTTTGAAGTCGGTTTAAGTTTTTTGTAAAACAGTCCAATTATTTACATGAAAATGGTTTATATGTAGATGGATCGAAAGCTACCTTCCAAAAATTAGTTGGCTCAGTATATCTCCCATTGATATTATAAGTCTTAGTTATAAGTCGAAGAGAGTAGATATCTTGTTATCACTCCGCGATTTCAAAATCTACCCAATGTCAAAATACAAATTCAGTGCGAACTGTAGTTACGACCAAAAATAATAAAACTCAATTTTATACCAAAAATAAACAATGCTCCATCAAAAAGTACCTAATAATCAAAATGTCTGAACACTCACTAGTGTCATTTAATTAATCACATTACTATAATACTACCCATCTATATATAAAACGCGAGCAGAGAGCAAGGGAATTCAATTAGCCAATGACAGATTCCAGAGAGGAACGCCATATCGCCGCCATGACGTTTTTGAGGGATCCTCGTCATATGACGTCACGTTGATAAATCGACTTTCTTTTTAAACTTATAGTGGATATCATGTTTAGTTTGGTCTTGGTTTAGGATCTTAGGACGAACTTCCGATAACTAGTTACAGAAATTGGTGACGTAAAAGTAGAACGCAAGTTTGAATGCACTAATAACTCAAAAATTAAAATTTACTACTGATCCGATTTAGAAAATTCTTCACTAATCGAAAGCTACATTCAGTGTTTTAGGAAACCTTCATCACGGAAAAGAATAGAATATAATAGAATAGAGTTACTTTTTATTTGACAGTAAAACAATCAACTATCTAATACATACTTAAACTAAACTATAAATAATGTACTGCCAAAGAAGGTTAACCGCTCAGCAATATCGTTGTGGTAATAAGCCATAACGCTGATTTCCAGTGGCAACATAAGTTGACGTGTGGACGCACCTGCTAAAATGAAATATAAAGAAATTATAATAATTGTAGCAGTGAGCAGCAATTAGTAACATAAAACAGCAGAAATATATAAGTTTCCTAAAAAAATATAATAAAAAATTCTAAAATACATTATAATACCTTCTATTGAATTGACACGCCGCCGCCGCAAAACCAAACATATAAAAAATATAAAACGAATTTAATGCGGGTGAAACCGCGAGGAAAAGCTAGTTTTACTATAGAAGAGGGTATAAAATAGCACACAATTTAAACTAATCTTATTCTAACGCCCAATTTCAAAATTTTAAATAGAAGTTTCCTTTAAAACTTAAGCATCTTATCTACACCGTTATGGAAATTCAAAATGACAAAAACGTCCAACTATAAACTATAAATTGAGTGTTTCAGACACTGCAGATGTTACGTGAACGTCTGCGAGATGCAATTCTAGAACCTATTCGATTTCTCCGCTGAAATCTCAACAGAATATCACTTTGACTTTCCTTTACAGGATAACTATACGGACACTTCTGCTACTTGGAATCGAATTAGTTTGTCTTTGCTGCAGCTATTTGAGCCGGGATTGCTTTATGTGTCACTAGTAGCACCCCGCGGTTTCACCCGCGTACCCGAGAGATATATTGCTTTCCCGGAATAAAAAGTACCCTATGTGTTAATCCAGAGCATATGCTATCAGCGTGCCTAATTACATCCAAATCCGTTCGGTTAGAAGAAATTATACACTCATGGATTTTTTACAAAACATCAAAGAGCGGTAACTAAGTTATGACTAAAGGGCGGCTTGGTTGATTGGTAGTTAAGGTGATCAATGGTAAAAATAGCAACTATATATAAGCCCTATATCGTACCAACTTGTCCTTAAAATTGGCATTACATTTATGAGAGGTAGAGCAAAGCATTTATTCGCTCAAAGAGCAGCTCGGCTGGGGAAGTACCACCTTACAGAATACCGCAGCCAAATAACTTACAAACGAAAAATTATTCAGCTTTATTATATTAGTATAGATATGAAAGTTTGTAAGGAACTGCAGAAAATGATTTTCTTGACATTTTGAATAATTACTTTTGGTTCTGTAATAGGACTTTGTTTCACCTGGGAATGCAGGTGAAACTGCAAAGCGGAAGCTAGTTAGTTGATAATTGATTAATTTAATACCTAGATGATTAAAGAACGCATTTTTGTCTAATATTCCAAATTGAATTTTAACTTTTGGTCATCCGAACTTGATCAACGCGCCCTAATCACATTTGTTGTCTGCTCTGCCGGAATAATGGGCAAAAATTTATACCTCCACTTGTAACTAGGGATGGACGATTGTTAAAAAACAATCGAATCATTCGATTGTCCAATTTATTCGAATCATTCGAATAAGTATCGAGTTCTTTCGATTGTTCATAATACGCTTCGTGCGGTACCGCGCGTGGCCTGTGCCGTGCGCTGGCTGTCCGTTCGCCTTATGAATTAATCGATTCGCTCGCACGCTCACCTGTCGATTGTGCATACCACGTGCATACTATTGCATCCTGCGTTGCGTGCGTCAATTTTCATTCGAAAGGTCGATTGTTATTCGATTCTTTATTCGTTAGAACGAATGAATCGACAATCGAATGTACAGTTTTACAATTGTCGATTCTTTCGATAACTTTTGTTGGAACAATCGCCCATCGCTACTTGTAACTGCTCTTTGATGTTTAAATGAAACACATAAAACGTTTAATAAATCTTTTAATATAATTAATTTATCTTTTCTCCATTTTTAATAATAGTATTTGAAGGAGAACACAATTTTATATTTTTCTATTAGTTTGTCTTTTTATTATAATAGGTATTTAATTTACAACCTTCATTAATACACCGATATACAATAAAAATATACCTAGCTACAATACACAAAGTTGTATATTATTACGAAATTGTAAACAGGACGATTTTAATTACGTCTTTTATATACAGAGTGTTACACAAACAATATGATCAATCACTTATAAACACTGCTAGTAAATTGTTTAAATAAATTGACAACTAACTAAGCAATGCATTAAATTATCAAATATCCGCCCATAAAATAGTGAAATTAAAAAAATAATCTTTGCTTTTTCTGTTTAAATAATTCAGAAGAATATTTGAATATTAAGCTGTGTTTATAAGTAATCAGAATTAATTATATAAAATAATCGTTAAGTACATAGATATTAATTTTTCTTATTTATAGTTTCTATTTTTAGTCCCATCTCGGAAATCTCGTACCAATTTAGAAGCTCGAGAATTTTACATCGTTTTGTTAATGGCATAATAATTTAGTATTTAAAAAAAAAACGACAAATCTCTAAAAACCATTGTCGACAAATAAATTAATTCAGATATAAATTAAAAGTTACATTTATAAGAAAGATTCTGAAAACAAAAAGTGCGACTTCACATAGTTACTTACTTACTTAATTAAATTACTATTAACATTATTTTGTTTAAAAAATAAAAACAAAACAAAATTTGTTTATTTTATTTATACATATAAATGATTCATAATTCATAAGATTTTATTAATTGTTATTTAACTACTAAAAAACCGGCCAAGTGCGAGTCAGACTCGCGCACCGAGGGTTCCGTACAAACCTGTAGGTATATAAGTAAATGGTAGTATAGACCTGAGTATTTGATATGAATTTCAATTTATTAAGTATAAAAAAGAACTACTAACTAGATCTCGTTCAAACCAATTTTCGTTGGAAGTTTGCATCGTAATGTACATCATATATTTTTTATAGATTTATCATTCTCTTATTTTAGAAGTTACAGGGACACACATTTTACCACTTTGGAAGTGTCTCTCGCGCAAACTATTCAGTTTAGAAAAAAATGATATTAGAAACCTCAATATCATTTTTGAAGACCTACCCATAGACGGGGTGTCTATGGGTAGGTCTTCAAAAATACTACACTTATGGGTTTTATTAAAAAAAAAAGTTTGAGTTTCAGTTCTAAGTATGGGGACCCCCCAATTATAATTTATTGTTTTTTTTTTTCAATTTTTGTGTGAAAATCTTAATGCGGTTCACAGAATACATCTAATTACCAAGTTTCAACATTATAGTTCTTATAGTTTCGGAAAAAAGTGGCTGTGACATACGGACGGACAGACAGACAGACAGACAGACATGACGAATCTATAAGGGTTCCGTTTTTTGCCATTTGGCTACGGAGCCCTAAAAAGGAATGACATAGATATGATTGAAAAACCGGCCAAGTGCGAGTCAGACTCGCTTACCGAGGGTTCCGTACAAACCTGTAGGTATATAAGTAAATGGTAGTATAGACCTGAGTATTTGATATTAATTTCAATTTATGAAGTATTAAAAAAAAACTACTTACTAGATCTCGTTCAAACCAATTTTCGGTGGAAGTTTGCACCGTAATGTACATCATATATTTTTTATAGATTTATCATTCTCTTATTTTAGAAGTTACAGGGGGGGGGCACACATTTTACCACTTTGGAAGTGTCTCTCGCGCAAACTATTCAGTTTAGAAAAAAATGATATTAGAAACCTCAATATCATTTTTGAAGACCTATCCATAGACACCCCACACTTATGGGTTTGATGAAAAAAAAAATATGAGTTTCAGTTCTAAGTATGGGGAACCCCCAAAATTTATTGTTTTTTTTCTATTTTTGTGTGAAAATTTTAATGCGGTTCAGAGACAGACAGACATGACGAATCTATAAGGGTTCCGTTTTTTGCCATTTGGCTACGGAACCCTAAAAATCAGTAATTGCTGAATAGATAGCAATATCAAACATCACACAACATCACAAGAAAAAAAAATACTTTAGTGTTATTTATGTTATTTAGTAATACAGGTAGTTTTTTTTCCAGCCAGTTAGGGTAACTTCTGAACTACAGGTTCTAGAGAAAAACGCTGAAAGGAACCCTAAACTGAATTTTGAAGAAAATATAAATGCCACTAAAAAAAATAAAAAAATATTCTATTCTCGTAGATATGAAAACTTTTCAATTTTTTTTTTTCGTTTTCTTCTTCTCCGTCACTATACGAACAAAATTATGTATGACAATCTTGGTCACAACTTGTTCTCGCGAAGTTATCAAAATTGACCTCTAATTGCTTGTCAGAATACTAAGAGCTAATTCTTTATGGCTAAACATAGTGAAGTCCCTGCGAGATCTGCTCCACCTCGTCAAACTTTACGCAGTATAAAACCATGTTCAAGGAAAATATAAAATAATGTTTTGGATAACTTTTAGCAACTATCATACATAAATTTGTACGTATTGTGACAAGAAGAAGATTTTTGAAATTTTTTTTCATTCAAATTCCGTATTACTTAGAATACTCATTAAAAAAAATGCCACATTTATTTTCTTCAAAATTCAGCTGGAACCATGAGCTTTCAGCGTTTTTCTCTCAGACCCGTAGTTCAGAATTTACCCATGATGGCTAGAAAAAAAAATACATGTATAAGTATATTTTGTGTAATGTTGCGTGATGTTAATAAAATATGATCATTATTTTTTCATTATTACTTTTTCAACACACTTGCTCGTAAAGTGACATTTATTGCACCGGTTTTCGTATCTTAATGCCGGCTTATTACGCACTAGTGCTTTTTACCTTACATTACCGCACAGTTTTATGACAGGTATAATCCAGATTATGTTAAGTTTGTACCTCGCTGCAAGTGATATGTGTGTAGACGAAGCATTCTTAATTTAAATGAATAAAACATTTGGACAGCGAATCGCTGTAAAAAAAAACTTGCACGCCATATTTGTTAAGGTTCTCATTGTTTGGTTGAATATTATAATAAAAATGACTTAAAAAAATACAAGTCTATTTTTTTCCTCGCAAGTGTGTTGAAAAACGTCGTATGACACACGTGTGCATATCATTACACTCTCGGCTTAATGCCGTCTGTAATGACCAACTTTGCACACATGTATCATGTACTATTAACTATAAAAAGACAAATATCTCAAAATGTTAAATAGTTATATCATCCAAAATCGTGTTCAATTAATAAAAGCAATCTAAAAGGAGGATTCTTTAGAAAAAAAAAAAATAAGTTCCAAATTAATTTATAATATAAGTCATCGAAAGTAATCAGTCTTCTATGTATTCTTTGACGCACAATATTTAAAAACTTTAATTATGTAAGCTAATGTGAAGTTTTTTTTTAACAACTGTAATAAATTAGGTTTGTGATATTGAAATGCCTATATATAGGTAGGTATTACTATAGATTGGGTAATTTATTTATTTTAATTGATACATTCTTAATCATTAATAATTTACTTATCTATCTTCCTACAAACTTATCTACTTGGTGTTTCATTTGACAAATTAACTCACATATTTATAAAATATATAATTTACTTTACGGTTGTAGGTAAATTGCGTCTAGTTTTCTACTGAAATTACATGAATAGGTGCACTTCACTCTGATTCTTCTATATTTTGACTATTTAGAATTGAGCTTTCCATAATGTCTTAAGATTACAACATTTACATACACTTAAAATGTAAACCACTAACA
This sequence comes from Achlya flavicornis, assembly GCA_947623365.1. Lineage (NCBI taxonomy): Eukaryota > Metazoa > Arthropoda > Insecta > Lepidoptera > Drepanidae > Achlya > Achlya flavicornis. Next base: position 4,744,696 of record OX392474.1, read on the forward strand.
TTTATCAAGTACATATTTCAAGAATAATTTATTTGACAACTTCACAATCTACCAAATAAAAATATTTAAAAATATTTTTTTATATAGTGATTTAATAAATACCCTTTACCCTACTATAAACAGCGATTACGAACTACAAAGATATAAATTAGGGTACTATTTACAACTCGATCGTTTATTAATTTATATATATTTACACATAAGTTTTGGTACGGATGATAATAGCAGCCATATCTTGGATATGTGGGGCGGGAGGAGCGTAGGCGCCGATGGGGTGGCGGGGCACGGGCGCGGGCGGGGGTGTCGGCGCGCGCGGTCGGCGCTCGCGCGGGGCTGGCGGCGCGGGCGCGAGCGTCGCTCAGATCGCGGGCAGGAGCGGGCTCGGGGAGCGCGGGGGCCGCCGCACGCTGCCGCTCCACGGCTCCATCAAATCCTCGTCTCCCTGCACACGCGCACTCGACATACTCTCAGCGTCACACTCCTCAACTTCCCAACTCTGAGATCGAGAGTTTGATATCATTTAACTAAGAGTAGGGCAGCTATGGGATGTCTACGCCACTATCACGGAAGAGAGGAAGCTCGAAGATGCGACAGATTGTATCTTGACATCTTCATGCGTTTGTTGGAAATGCATAGTCTGTGTCTACTTGCGGGGACGCTACGGGGATACACGTGCGGGGCTGTGCGAGTGATTTAAACCACGTATTACGGTGTCAACACTTACATATAAGAGGTAATTACCATCATCGTGTGTGGTGCGGGCGGAGCGTGGGAGGCGGGCACGGGCGGGGCGGGGGGCGCCATCGGCGGGGGGGGCGCCGGGGGCGGTTCCGGTGATACTGCCGCCGGTGAGAATGAAGATGGCGCTAGTGGTGATTGGGCTGTGGTGAAAGAAATCACTTTTGTTTTGCCAGTCCGTTGTCTGCAGATACAGTCTTCTGGAATCCTTGCGATATCATCTCCAGCTGTATGATCTCTATATTTTCATAACTTCCTAATCATTTAACTCGTAGGTATTATTATCAAACTCACCAGCAGCGGTCAGAGCCAGAACAAACTGGCTCCAATGTACGCAGCAGCCGCAACAGAGCTGAAGAGCCGCACGCCTCAGTGCACGATGTAATGCCATGAATAAGAGAGGATTTACAGCAGCATGCACGTATGAGATGTGTAACGTGATTTGGAAGTACATCTGTTTGACAAGAAACGAGAACCTTAGTACGCCAATAATTAAAATAAAATTGCATAGCAAGTAATAGTAATTACCTCATACGCTATATGTGACGTCAAAGCAGGATGATGCAGTAAGGTAATCATAAACAGCGGACCCCAGAAGAGGATATAAGCGGCCGTAATGACGACGAACATGCGAACTCTTCGCACACCTTCCCTCTCCACTCGCGCCAGGTACCCGCGGAGACGGCGACCTCCACCTAGTGGCAGGTTGGCACTTCCAGAAGGCCGACAATGACCATCAGATAATGTTCCATCGACTGTCTGCAAAACATTCCAATTGGTTACTAGATGGTAAAGAGTAAAAAAGGTAATAAAAAAGCTGTAATTTTTCGTAGCTTTAGAGTTTTTTTATAGAAAATATTTTAGAGATAGTATTAGTGTGTTAGGAATTTTAGCGTTATTTATTTAGTAGATGTTTTTTTTAGTTCAGATTTTTAAAGAAACTTAAAAGTATCTAATACAGTCTACATTATCTACAAAGGGTCTACAAGACATCATTTACGCATGCACTACAGCTTACCCTCGGTCCAACGCTGTTGGGCAGCGAGTCCATACGCCTGTTGTCTCCTGCCATGCTGACAAGCGTGGTCACTAAACCTGCTACTCGAACTGCTTCTACGTTAGCCTGCATGCGATAAGATTTAAATTATCGAACATTCCCCAATTTGAATCGACGCTTGGCACCAATATATAATTTAACAGGATGTCGAACTTTTCAAGTAAACTGGACACTGCACTCATAAAGTATGAGCGTCCAACAATGCGACTCCACTTCCGAAAATTTAAATCTTATTTGCGATCGTACCGCAAGGAATATTGGCAAGTTACCAACAAAAATTCCTGGTCCGGCCAACGTAAGGCTTGTACGATATTGTATAGCGGCTCAAAATTATGTGGATGACTTCGTGAGTTTCAACGACTCTCGGAAGGCTTTGTGAGTTTCGTAACGGTGAACGTTAGCATTGCACTACAAAACTTTTATAAGTCATTCAAGATAACTGACTAACGCTATTTCCATTTCTTATAAAGCTGTGGATGAACATGATCACGAGGTTATCGGGGATGCGGTCAAATAATCATGGAGAAGTTTGTTCACAACACGAGGTGAATGATGATGGGGATGGATTATGACAATGCAAATTATTTTAACAAAGCGTTACTTTACATAGTTGTACCGTGTGAAACCTCTCCATGCCATCTGCCGTTCGCTGTCGCGACCGTCAAATAAGCAATCTAAATGTATTTGACACGAACCTTTGTGAGATCTCGGTGGAGTTTCTTCAGGTGGAAAAGTGTCAGTCCGACGCAGACGGCGTTTACGCCTATCCAAAGGGCGTTAAGCACATAATGCCTAAAAGGCCCCCGGACTAAGGGGCACGACGGGGCTGGACCGTAAGATCCGTACGAGCCGGCACTGGCAGCTAAAGCTCCCGATAGGAACGTGGGCCCAAGATTTATTGTGATTGATGCGAACCAGATCATAAATGTTCCAAAAAGAACGCACTGAAACAAGAATATATTACCTATCCGTGAAAACATTCCACGTGTAATTTTTTATTTTACAGTCTAATGTTTAATTTTATAGTTACTAACTAGAAAAAAAAAATATGTTTGTTTACCTGGGGGCTGTCCATTAGTAATGGTGCGGATAAGTCAGCTTGCTCCTCTTCATTTTCAGGGAAAATTGGGCTATCATTCAGTACCGTTGTCAGCATATTAACTGTTGATACTGTCACCTAAAATTAAAATACAATAATATAGTATTCAAATCTTGGTGATATTTTTATTACCTAGTGCTATAAAAATGTTTAGTTTAGTCGTAATAAAATCTATAATAATATATATAATAATACATATATGTTTATTTAGACGAGGCATAGTACTATTATTACATCACACATTAATAACATTGGCAAAGCCAAAAGATAAACGGAAAGCTTTTTTTTAAACTTATGTACAGTAAAATCATTCATACTTTATATACATCTACATCAAAAGCATAAAACCCAACATGGATATCTTTAAAACAGTCTATATTAACAATTTCAAGATACATCCAAAATTAAGTGCTGGATATTATTTGTGAAGCTTTCTTATCCGTCTGAATTCTGTAGTTAAGTGCCGATAAATCTTTCCAGTCTTTCCTTTGACTCTTCGACAATATCTCCTGCTTATAACACCAAATCTGTTATTTTCTCAATTGAAAAGGCCCGTTTAGACTTACTTGTTTGATAGGCTACGATTAAAAACTTTATACTTCAGAAGAACTCTTACTTTGTTTTTGCGACATTGCGTTTTATTGGCTTGAAATTGTTACAAATAAGTTTACTTGCAAGTAAAAATACTTTTCTGGAAATACGGCAAGCGGTAACTTGTCGGCGTTGACTTGAAGTGGGTCGACTACCCACCCCTCTAGGGAAAAGGAAACAGGAAAACGAGGAAAGCACTTGCATCAGCTCACATACATACTAGTCTAGTAACATGTGAAAATAAAACTATGCTGTCACGGTACATTAACTATACTTACCAGTAATAGGAATGCAGTTTCAACTAAAGAGCATTTGTAAACTGGCTGACAGCGAAACACTGCTATTCCCAGAGGCAGGAGTATGGCTGCTCGGGCGCAGTCCACTACCGCTTGATGGAAGAGAAGACCGTGGGACCACCTGTGTTAAGAATACTTCTTTTATCTTATCATCCCGACAGACGTCACCATAAATACCTACATCACATCTTTGTTAAAATCAAGGTTTATCAAGACCTTCAGTAAAGGACCCTCAGTAAAGGACAGGGCTAAAAATAAGGATCTATTTGATAACAGGCAAACAAGGATTATAATATTACTCATTCTGTCAACTAGTGATTCATATAAAATTTCTCTATCGACGGGCAATTTATCAATCATCCCAAACATCACGTTCTTAAGTGAGCCCTCCTCGAGACGACCTTAAAGCCCCCGGGTATTTTATCCTCCACAAATCTTAAGAACGTATAATAAATAATACAACAGGTGATTTGTATTCCGCTTTTTGTACTTTATTTGAAGCTATACTGGCTTATGGTAAACTTGGGCTTAGACTGTAGCAGCACGAGTACCTTTAGAAAACAATGCTCGTAGTTTTATGTCTACATCTATGTTAATTCCTTACAACCATGGATTTATCAAATAAACCCTTAAAACCATTCCACCTTACCATTTAAAACTTGTCAAGTACCAATTTAACCTCCATGTAACGAAAAATATCCCAACGAAACTCTTCAACATAACAAGTTCTTGAAGCAAAAATAAAGAAAAAATAAAGTATCAATTCTCATCTTGGGCAACATAACGCCCGCCCCCGCTGGGACTGTTCAAGGATACTATTCTCTCCTGATCAAGGTATTTTTTGTTACTTTGTAAAGGTTTGTTTTTGACCACAATCTCAACATGGTTAGTGACCATGTGGTCGAAGATGGTAATCACACAATACCTAGAAATGTACTCTTTAGTGGAGCCATCAGTCGCTAATATACTTACACCGTGACTTTTTATTCATCTTAGTAACGAAGCACACTTATATACTTACCCCCTTACTCATAAAGCGCTATTTAACTAATATACTGTTTAAAGGGCGAAAATATCGTCACTCTAAGAGTTACGTTACTTACTTGACCCTTTAAACAGTATATTAGTTAAATAACGTTTTATGAGTAAGGGGGTTAATGAATAGATACTAATCAATCATAAAACTTATTTTTTTTTATTGATTATTCAGCAATTTCACAATAAAATCTTCTTAGCGTGTATTGGCCATAAATGGCATTATATAACGTTAACAAACTCGATCATCGATGAAAGAGCGATCTATGCTTAGGTATATGTTTTCTTTTTTATTGTTAATTATTTGAAAAAAAAAAGCCAAACATAGTCAGATTGTCCAAAAAATATTTAAAAATGTAACCTTGCTGAGTTACTTGCCGGATTCTTCTCAGTTGAAGGCCGAGTTCCGAACCGATGGTAACTTCAGTAAATTTGACCTTCATAAGTGCCCTTCTGGGGCCTTGGCATTATATAACGTACTATATATAAAACTCTATCTTTAAAAATTTTGGTAACAGAGAAAACAAAGCTTTGATCCACTTTTAATCTGACCTGCACATATCTAACGCCAAACTACCAACAATACGAGAATAGAGTCTCCGAAATAAATGTTCCCTCTTTTCTCTTGTCAATCTTTTATCGAACGATCTGAGACGTATTTGAAAATAGCTTTGCATCAGAATAAGGTGTAGCATACCTTTTATTAGGTTATATTTACTGGAGATGTTGCAAATAAAAAAAACCGGCCAAGTGCGAGTCTGACTCGCGCACCGAGGTTTCTGTATAAACCTGTAGGTATATAAGTAAATGGTAGTATATAGACCTGAGTATTTGATATGAATTTCAATTCATGACATTAAAAAAACTACTAGGTAACTAGATCTCGTTCAAACCAATTTACGGTGGACGTTTGCATGGTTCTAAATATGGGGAACCCCCAAAATTTATTGTATTTTTTCTATCTTTGTGTGAAAATCTTAATGCGGTTCACAGAATGCATGCTCATAGGGGAGGAGGGAAAGTTCGGTAACGCGTGAGCGATGCTTCGTGTGTTGCAAGCGTCCATATGGCTACGGTAACCGCTTACCATCAGGTGGGCCGTATGCTTGTTTACCGACTAAGTTGTATAAAAAAAAAAAAAAAAAAGACAGACAGACATGACGAATTTATAAGGGTCCCGTTTTTTGCGATTTGGCTACGGAACCCTAATTAATCCTTCTGTAGGCTTTGTATGCTTACCACCTTCGGCCACATCTTCCCTGACCATGGTGAGATTGTGGTCAAATACAGGCATAAACATAGTTAAAAAAAAGTTTTATGAAAACCCTAGACACACCAAAAATACCTACTACTGATAGGTTTACGGTAAAGTAGAGCTTTCTCTGCAAGCCTCTTCTATTTCCCCAGTATGCTAAATCCAATTCTTATTTGGACTTATCGGTAAAGACATCTTCAACTCAAATAGTACCACCAATAAAGTTCTTTATTGAATGTTCTCAAGTAGTGAGTACGTAACTTGATTGGCTGACAAATTCAGAGCCTTTGACTGGTGTTAAATCATTTTTGTACCGGCTTATCCTTTATCTTAAGTGGATTGAGATGCTTCAAAGAAGATAGGATAATAGATTGAGCTCATTTTATTTAACGCTAAGAGAGCAACTAATCTTATTTTATAAAATTTTTTATGTTATTTATAATGATCGTCGTTTCGTAGACATTTATTATAAAGTACTTTAAATCTTTTTCCGATTGATTGATTTGATTTAAACATGACTTCATTAGAAGATAAAATAATACAGGTATAGTAAGGGGCACGAGTGGTGAGCAAAGATTGACAGCTGCGCAGTAGTTAATTTTTCGGTCTGTTTGGCGGAATGAAGAAGGGGGAGCGCCGAGCTGCACACGATTGGTTCGTCAGTCAATGCTCGTCGTCTATTGGATTCTTGCGTGTCATTTGGCTACTGTAATTTGGCCAAAAGTGTACATGCGCGACCTTGCCCCCACTACTGCCTATCTGTGCTCACGATTCGTGCCTCATACTGTACCATCATCTGCCCTGTTTCCAATTATTTGGGATGAGCGAAATATGTACGATTCGCACACTCGGCCTTTCCATCTGTCATAGATACAAATCAGAATTCACTCTTTTTAACCGACTTCAAAAAAAGGAGGAGGTTCTCAATTCGGTTGTATGTTTACCTCATAACTCCGTCATTTATTAACCGATTTGGAAAATTCTTTTTTTGTCTGGAAGGGTACACATCCCGTTTGGTCCCATTGTCATCAGATCAAGATTTGATTACGTGTTAGTGTACTATGAAGTCGGTTTAAGTTTTTTGTAAAACAGTCCAATTATGTTAGGATAATTTATTATTACGAGAAACATTAAATACAATAAAATACATTCAAAATAACATAAATAGCAAATTATTAAAGTTAATTATGAATTCTAAACTTTCCTGACTCTATGGTAGGTTCCTATTCATTGTCATAAACAATCAAACAGTGAAACAAGCTAACAATACCATCGTTTAAGTATAAATGCGTCATTTGAGAATAACATTGAATGTTGAACATGCACAAAATAACGCTAAATATATTTTGTTATGACCCAACCCAACAAAACAAATAGGTACACAGGGCTGGCGTCAGTGGACGATTTATGTTTTTCAAACGTGACGATTGGCCGATATTTGTTATATGACGTTATGTTTGTTTTGGAGCGTTTTGTTTCTGTAAACATTGAAGAGAAATCCGGGAACAATTTTTTAACCAAGTATTGGCGTCGGCTTTCATTTTATAAATCGTTTTTCCCTTTAATAATGTTGATATTGAAAACTAAAAGTTCAACGCAAATGTCACCTCGACGGTTTTTTTTTGTTAGTGCTTTTAAAAGTAGATTTACGAAGGTTTCGAAAGTCATTGTCATTTTACTATTTTCTATTTCTTTAATTTAATGACATTTTGGAATCACAAGATCTACAAGTTAGTAATACATAATATGTACCTATATAGCATTTGACATAAAACACCCTTATAAGGTTAATAGTACTATCGTACTACCGTACCTACTTCTTTCATAATTATTTAATATGCAATTCGCGCGTTCACCACTAAGAAAACCCCATGGTCTGTGGCTCCACAATTCCAGAACACGTCCTTGAACATCAGTAAAAGCTTTCGGATCGCTCAGATTGTGGAATAAGCTTCCTGCCGTGGTTTTCCCAATGGAGTACAGCATGGGGTTCTTCAAAAAGGGTGTGAAGAGATTTCTGCAGGGTCGGCGACGCGCGAGTGCGACCCATGGTGTTGCGGGCCGTATGCTTGTTTGCTACCTAGATAATATTAAAAAAAAAACGACTGAAGACTAATAAGAGCAAGATAAAGTCTTTATCCCTATTGATATGAAAAACAATATATTTTTATCCAATAATGATAACTTTGACTTGTAGCAGAGTATACATCTTCTCATAACATAATCATTTCAACTTCTCAGAAAAACATCTAATAATCTAAATCTAAGTTCTCAGAAGCTTGACTCTGTTATAGAATACAAAAGCGTCCAATCTCGGGGACCGATCACGTACTAAAATAACACATGTGTATCTCCTCGTTATGTATTATATCCTATACAATAACTGTTATTGTAACTGTTATATCACGTTATGTATTGTCATAAATAAGCCGCTATGTCGTAAAATAAATAACTATCAATCTCCGATCAGAAATTCTCTAGATAAAACATACAAAGATGTTTTCTTGTGGCATTTAGGAGCGCGAGTATGGTGGTGCTCTTTTAATCTAAAATTTACTGAAACTGCCATCCCGGTTAATACCGGATTCACAGGTTGGCTGCAGGGTCATTTTAACACTAACTGTCCTCCACTATCTACCCCCTATCGGTTAAATGAGCCGACAGTATGTTTCCATTGTTGTTCTCACAGACCAAGTGTCTTTATTTTAATGTCCGTCATATACTCTAATTAGCCGATGAAAACTAATTGGAACCAATGATTTTCATAGGGCATCGTGCCTGGAACTTAAATATCTTGCCACAAGTGAGACATTATTCCTCGGAAAGCGCAACCAACAATCTAGGTCCACCTTTGATCGAAGGTTTGTATATGAATAGTAATGAGGTTTTATTCTCTTTCCATTCGTCGAATAATCCTTTGAATGTTTCGGCGTACGATTGTTATGTTATCTACTCAGTGATTGTGTTACTTATTTTCCTTATATTTCTTTCGTTCCAATTGTTATTGCCATGACTATGTCAATATTTTGACACGCAATATTTATTCTAATTCACGATATGTTCGGAAATATTCCTGGATATTTTGTTTCGGGAAGATTTTACTCTATTTATATACTGAAGCGGATTTTCCTATATACTATTGAGAAACAAACCATTTAATCATTATCGTAGATATTAGTAGGCTGACAGCATGCTTGCCGTCAACTTATTAGGAAGCGACTATACCGTCATTTATGGACATTAATTAGCATAAATAGGGGATTGCCAAAATGTTGCCGACCTTTACAAAACCTAGAGCCAGCTCTAAATGAACACACCGCAGTTGCATCCGACCATAGATATATAATACTAATAGAGTGATAGGGTTAATAACATATCAATGATCGTGACAGATGTTCATCTAGTCAACTAGGCATGCAAGTACTAAAACAATAGCTAAATATGCATTTAATAGTTATTTCGTAAGCGCATAATTGCTTGATAGTTTTTTATTCTTATTTTGAAATATACAAACTAATATAACTAGCTTACCTCCTCAGCTGTTTCTTGCTAAGTATAACTGTCATCAATGCTAAGTTCGCTGACATGCCCAGAGCGGACAGTGCGAGTAGTGCCGCAGCGCTCGCGGCGCCCCCTGGCGGACAGTGCCTCGTGTTGTTGAGGATCGACGAATTGGACGCGCCCGCCGAACCGAAGCGGAGGTTCGCGCCGATCATCGCCACCGCTGACCCTGCTGAAAGGTCAACAGGTTAGTGTTCCAATTTTAAAAATAAGATTTAGCATTAAAATAAAGCGATCCTATTTTGTCAGCTAATACACATTCCTCGCAACACATCTCTGGTGGATATCCACCCTAATAAGGGTTTTTAAAAATCGTTTATAAGTATCATGGTACAATTGCACTCACATACAAATATTTGATGTATAGTACCATTGGTTCTATGAAACAGTTTAATAAGCTCTAAGGATAAATCTTATGGTGCGTCCATGCTACGCGAAGCGAGCACGAGCCGAGCTTCGAACGAACAGGATTCGTTCGTTGCTCATGATTTCAAGCGTGGACGTACTTAACGAGCCTTCAACGAGCCTACAACGAGCGCGATGTGAATCCCTGTGTTCGTGAAAAAAACAGACAATCGGGCGGAGCGCAGTCGAGCAGGCTACGAATGCTCGTTTTAGGCTTGCAAGCCCGTCCAAGCTACGCGAATCGTGCTCGCAGAGTGCTCGTTCGTGGCTCGGCTCGTGCTCGGTTCGCCAAGCATGGACGCACCATTATATAGGTCACACTATTTGAGAAGACAACATGAAAAAGCCAAAGCAACAAATTTGTACATAATTTCATATTAAATTGTACAACTTAGTGTTATGTGTAACAACTTAGTTTTATTCCTTATCTATATTTGTCATGGAATTATGCTAAAGTTGCGGAACTACAAGTATGCTGATACATTTTTGTAGGCGTTGTGAAGAACGCATCGCAATTAAAGTGCTACGAAATTTAGATGCTACGATACACGGATTACGCTGACGCTCTATGGTGGTGCTACGAGAAGATGCGAAAGGAGCCATTTTGTAAACTAAGTTACCTACAAATAATAAGATTGGTAAATAAGAGAAGACTTAGAAACCGAATCTAGGAGACCGTAGATGCATACCATTGATTTTGTAAGTAGATAACAATAGGTACCTATTAAACGATATTTTTAGTACTACACTAGTGATACTCCCTAACAAGTTTTTAAGGCGGAATTGTTGTGTACTAAATGTTAGATATTACAAAATAAAAATTAGTTTTTTATACTAAAAAAACTTTTTTTTGTTTTGTTTTATTGTTTTGTCAACATGCCTCCGTGGATCAATTCTACATGTGACTCAGCAAACTAACTTCTTAAATATGGAACCTATACTTACATTAAATAATCCTATTTTAGATAATGGCTGTCCCCCGCAATTTCATCCATATTCCTGGGACAAAAAGTGCTTATGTCCTTTTCCAGACCATAGGCTATCTGCATTCTGCATGCCAAATTTCATCGCGATCGGTTTAGCGGTGAAAGCGAAAATAAACAAACAAACTAGTATTCGCATTTATAAAATTAGTTAGGATTACGAAATCGGATTAGGATTAGTAGGTATATTAATACATTAGTAGATATAATTAGTATATTAGTAAGGATGTCGTTCTATTGAGAGTTGTGTTATTACTCGTGTAACTTTTGACATGTGCCCTTATCATTAGATAAGTTACAAAATTCCAACCGAAATGTAATCCTATTTCAGTGGATGAAAACTACATTTGCCTTTTCACGTTACCAAACTTAAATTGTACTAAGTACTTGGGGTTTACTTATATGAAGGCAATCATCCAGAGCTTAACATACGGACTCAGAGCATTCAATAGATCGATGAAGGATGAAGCTAAGGCACACTAATAGGAAGCTACATTATCCCAGTGTTATAGGCTACTTTTTATCCCGGGAACGCGGGGAAACCGTGGAGGACAACTAGTGTAATAATTATTATAAAGCTTAGAGTTTGTATTTCTGAATGCGCTAATTTTAGAAACTTACTTTTCTTTAATTAATATTATTGTCTATATGGAATTTTAACGCGAGCGAAACCACGGGGCCCAGCTCGCAAAGCTCGTTTTTTTTTTGTAGTAGTTACATGCCTAAATATGAAATTAATCAAATGCATATCTGTTAGGGAATAAAAGCTTTATTATTGTTTATATTTTTGAGGTATTTACCGCGTACATTTAATTAATATAACTTGAGGTCGCCCATGAGTCGAAATTCGGCTATAATTTTTTTATGTTTGAATTAATAAATAAATGCGAAATCTCACACTCCTCTGTGCGCGCAATAGTCTAAAAAAGGTATCGAAGATTTCTCTTCACGTATTAATATAATGACACAGAATAAATAACTTGCCAACACAACATCGATCAACGGCACAAAGGAACATTTAAATAATGGCGTGACCATAAATTTACCTGCCGACATTTTGGTGTTCAGACGTCCGGTCTCAATGGAAGCGAGCTATCGAATGCAATGAATCACTGTGACAGCCAATCAGAGACCTCCCTCGCCCCCCACCTGCCCATTGCATTTTTGCACCAATGTTTTTCACTGACATCACGATAAAAGTTATCTAACTGATTTTAAATCACTGTCCAATACCACACAAATGATTTTTCACTATTTAATTATTTTGTTTTAGAATTTAGATAACTTGTAATTTAGGGTTTTATCTAGGAAACATTGGCAGACTCTGAGTCCAAGTGCTATAGTTTTGTGATTGAACCTTCGAGTTCAAGGAGCGTGAAGTCCTCTTTAATTAGATTGGTGTGTTGACATAAATTAGATTATCATTATTTTCACCAGTAGACTTCTACAGATGATGATGATTACAATGTTCTCTATTATTGATATAATTTCAGGAATTTAATATGATAAAAAATAAGGGAAGCAATCATATATTGAAAAGCATAGTAAGTAGTCTCTCTGGTGGTAAATTCAACTGTATGTAACGTTCATAAGTGCCTTATCAGGGCCAAAACTGAATAGATTACTTTTTGATTTTGATTTTGATACACTTAACTTACAGAATACCGGAGCTAAATAACTTTATGTTGTGTTCCTGAGCGTGAGTAAAGTCGCCAGAGCACATTGGCGAGAGGGAACCGAAAATAGTGTAAATAAAGTGATTAAGTATTCCGCAAGTCTTCCATCCTATACTTATCAATGACTAAATAAATAAGGTCATACGACCAGTCGGAAAAATATGACACATCTGCAAGCCAAACTCCAAACATGATGCACGATCTATGCACAATGCAGAATATATGATAATGGAGCATCCACGAATAGCTCCAGCACTCTACGTGAATATCTAATTGCGTTGCGGTTTGATGGATGGCACACTCCTCTCTTTTAAGGTTTTACAGCCAGAACAATGTTTAGTATGTACTCTACACAATATGTATGGAAAATATATAAAAAATAAACTTTCATCCTACAGGCATTAAATAGTTCTAGAAAAAAATACAAGAAAGACTACCTTTTTAAATGGCTGTGATAATAAGGATCAAATGGCGCTTGCAAAAGCTAAAAGATCAAATGGTGTTGCCACCAATTCTCTAGCCAATGAGGAAAGTCAGTTATCTTCGAGACCATATGTGCTAATTACCTTGAGCCAAAGTTTTGTGTCAGCTTGTCTCCTCTGCTCCACGATATACTATTACGCACTCATTACTAATTTTACGAATAAACACGCAAATTACTACTATATTGATCCTATAAAATAAAATAAAAACCCTGGCCAAGCTAAAATAAGCCGCAATTCTTTCACCCTTAGGGTGAGAAGGGGAAAAGTCTTTTCTGATTTATCTCGTATATTGCTTTCATTGAACCTTTATTAAGCAGTGACCGTATGCTTCAATGTCGCTTATTTTTTTCTGGAAAAGATGAAAATATTTTTTATGTATAATTTTTTAGTGAAACTTATAAACGATTCACTCTTTTATAAAAACAGGGTAACACTACCATGATCTCGGCATGGTTTTGGTAAACTCCTCACAGCAGCTGCTGGTCTTAGTACTTTCGGCGGTAGACAGATAGCTGGGTACCTACTACAAAGTACTTAGAGCTATTTATATAGGATGGATACACTCACCATCTCACACTGATATGCGACATGACGCAACGCGCACTTTTTGCGATACAATATAGAACTTTATTTACTAAATAAAAAGGTACACATTTCAGTTAGACAATTCGAATACGCCTTAAGACGTCTAGAGTCACGTGTCACGATTTCTCGGTTTTAAATGTGTAGTAAATAAAGTCCTATAGTGGTGCCGAGTCTGTTGTAAATCGCACTAAACTAGTCACATCACATCTCTTTCTTACAAACATTATTGAAAAAGGATAGAATATTATTTAAAGCTGTCAAATTAGTCTTTGCCATTTTCATTTGCGAGTATGTAGTAGTAACCGCGGTACAGTCGCGGACTAAAACGGTCTTATTACAAAACGTGGACTAAATTTCGTACCTGGATTAAACATGGTAATAAACCATGTACTAAAATATTTCGTATTACAAAACGTAGATTATCTCATATTCGTGGATCAATTATGGTACTAAAGATAAACCAACAGCACCCCTAGTTTGTCTTTGGACTATCGCACGACAGAGGACTAAAGTCACTAGCAAACGTCAAATTGCACAGTGAGGTTAAGTTTTATTGTTTTACTTTTGTTTTCTGATTACAAGAAGAATGGATAATATTGATTTAATTTATTGATCTAGAGGATATGGACGATTTAGATTTATTACGGGTGCCCCGGCGACCTTTAAGACTTCGTTATTGGCTGAACCCTTTTGTTGAGTTGTGTGACGAAGAATTTCGATATAAATACACGTTCACGAAGCGTTTCGGCTTAAAAATAGTGGACCTGGTAAAAGCTGAAATATCCCAGGATCCCCGAGGATGCCGAATACCCCCTGAAATTCAAGTGGCTTGCCCATAACGGAGCTGGGCTCGCATTGCTCGCAATGAAGTAAGTGCCTTATAAACCTTGTCTAATAATAGCAAAACAATGTGCAATATAACTTTCTAATGTATTATTATTGTTTTACTCATAGATTCATGACAACACAGCCGATTTGCACGGTGTGTCTCAGCCAGTTGTCAGCCAAATATATGTAAGAAAGTAGCAGGAACCATTGCACAGATGTCACACAGGTTCATCACGCATCAAAAAGATATGTGCTGATGGGGGCAGTTATATATTAACAGAAAAGGATATCCATCTATAAATGTGCAGGTATATAATTTGAAATTTCAACTTTCTTGAATCATTTTGTAATGTGAAATAAAACAAGCATTTGTTTTTAGGTGGTCTGTGATGCTGATCTCAGAATAATGGATGTAGTAACCAGGTGGCATGGCAGTGTATGTACATGATTCCAGAATATTCCGGGAATGTAGACTGAAACAGTGATTTGCAAATAAAAGTAGCGGCTGGTGCTTTCTATGGAATATTACTGGGTGACAGTGGCTATCCTTGCACCCCATATTTATTTACACCAGTTCTGAACCCTACAACACCTGCAGAAGAAAGGTATAACCAGTCTCACATGTGTACAAGGAACACAGTGGAGAGATGTTACGGGTTATGGAAACAATGTATCCGCTGCCTACTAAGAGGCATGTGTTGTGATATTTAAAGTGCCAAAAAAACTATAGTAGCATGTGCAGTTCTTCATAATATAGCCATTGACATGAGAGAGGAGATATTTTCTGGTTAAAATGATAGCAGCCTGACACCATCCGCTAGAGAAACATTTTCACAATCAAGAGTTGAAAACACAGTTCATGGAAGGCAGTTCATTGAAACTTATATATTCATTGATTATATTTATTTATTTATAAAGTTTAGTTACAGTACTTAGCACTTTTATTATTTTCAATTTTGAAATTTATATACTAATATAATTTCTAACATTCTCACATTATGTTTTGTAAAATTAAGACATTTCATTGATTATTATTTATTACTGTTGTGGTTGACCTGAAAAAAAAAAAGATATTAGTTTATTTTTATGAAAGCTGCTCTTGTTTTGCATAGGTTTATTTAATTTGGTTTGAATTTGTTTTACTAACATTTTATTCATTAGTGTGTTTCTTGCTTTCTATTTCTAATAAATCTATTTCTAAATCCAGTTTTTTCATTCTTGATTCTGCAATTATATTATAAGAATGTTCAATCTCCAACTTTTGTAAAGTCTCCTATGTTTTATCCATACCATAGGCTGTCTGCATGCCAAATTTCATCGAGATTGGTTCATTACTTTTTGAGAGATGCTTGAACAAACAAACATCATTTTTAAAAGCAAGCTGTCCCCTTCGGTTTCACCCTGAGATTCCATACATAATTATAAACATGAAAGTAACTTGTGTTTGACTGCTGGACAGGTATAGAGAGGGACATGGGCTACTTTTTACCCTAGGACCAGGAGAAACCATGGGGACTAGTAATTATATGTACTTACATGTGTTGAGAACCTTTTTTAGTTTTCTTTGATCGAATTCTATATAAATTTGTTCTGGCCTGCTTGTCACTAAGAATATAATATATCCTAGAATGGTTGAAATTAGAGTTATCATAAAGAATGTTATGTGTATCGCACAGTTTTAACATCAAAACAAACTTTCTCTTCGGCACTCCAATTTTCACCCCTTCCTTTCTTCTGATCATCTATTGTAGAGTTTTTATTATAAAATAAGCACTTTTTATTTAACTTTTTGTTGCTTAATGTTAGTAGTAGCAGTTTCGTATTTATAATACGCGCGAGAACTTCATTTATTCCGTTACGCGCAAGAGTTGTTGCTAATATGTAATATTCACGGGTAATATTACATTATTATACGTGAAAACAACGCCAAAAACAAAATTATAGTTGATAATTTAGTTGCACCAGCAAAATCTTTTCAAAAATCAATATTTGAATTTATATCTTATTAGTATATACTATTTTAAATTTTAATAATTTATATAATAAATCAGCTATGTAGATAAATGGAACGGTGCGAACGAATGATGTCAGATTCAATGAATGTTTTCTATAGATAATCTGTGGATATTATTTAATCATGGACTAGCTTGTGGTACTAACACATCCTCCGTTAGTCTGCGATTTGTAATAAGATCGAATTTTAGTCATAGGACCAACGTTAGTACCGTAACAATCCAAGACTTGTAAGTTATGGTTTAAACCAGGATGAAGATCGTTTTTTGTAATAAGACCGAAAATGTTTAACACCTTACGGTCTATAATCGCTGGAATCGACTTTGAAATGTGATAAACATTTTCTGTCATCGACTGTACACGGCGACTAAAGTGTTTAGTTGTATCAGCACCATTATATCACTGTCTTAAAAAGTGCACGCTGCGTTGCGTCTCGGTGTGAACTGATCCTAAGCTAGCTTCGTCATACTCTCATCTATACTCGAGATCTATGCTCATCTGAATATGCCCAGTATACCTGTAAGAAATATACAACTTCTAAAATATTAATCAAACCCACATGATGCTAAGCATACAAGATATTGTTGTCATCCATAATATTATATTTGACATGGGTTAGGTTACAATACGTGTTCTTTGCCATATTGCGGATCATATTAATATACTACTTATCGCCCTACGGTTTCACCCTCTTGCAAATTGAATTTTTCCTTACGTTCGGGGCCCGTGTAGCCAGTGACGTAGCGCGGGTTTCTGCCACCTGGGGCTCAAAAAATGCCACCCCCCCCCCTTTTTTTGTTTCTGCCGCCCTCTAATATTCTCAAAAGACTCTAAATATACAGTTATCCTAAAAATAACCTAATCGGCCCAAATTGTGCGATATAAATATGAAATGACACCAGTGGCGGATTTACCAGCAGGTTGAGAAGGCTTGGAGCCTAGTGCGGCAGATTTTAGGGGTGACGAATTTGGACCTTTTTTCTCATGTCTTGCAGAAAGAAGCATACGTTAGCCCGCTTATTAGTCGGTACAAGGTCGGTACATGATTAAACTTTGATTTACTAAATATACCCAATAAAATCTTATGCAATTTCAACCAAATTGTATTGTAGAGTATAGAGATAAAAGCGCCAAAAACAATGGCGGCTGTCAAAATACTAATATTAAGCTACATGGGAAATGTGTAAATACACTACTGAATGAAATTAATAAAATATTTATTTGATATACCTGTTATTCATATTTATTGTGAAATGTTGCCGCCCCTTAAAAGTTTGTAAAGAAATACCCCCTTACTCATAAAGCGCTATTTAACTAATATACTGTTTAAAGGGTCACGTAAATAATGTCACATTATTTGACAATGACAATAGAGTGTTTATGTATAACGTTCAGCTAAATTGGCAATAAAAAACAAAATTAATTACCATGCCATGCATCATATAGTTAATTAGAATGTTTACAACTTCCATAATTCAATAATTTACGAAATCGCAATTTGCAAATTGATAGAATATTTCTATCAATTCGACTCTATTTATCAGAACTTCTGTGTTACCTTAAACTTAGTTCAGTAATTAAATTATGACTTCAGGATTTGTTTGGACACTTTCCAGTATGAGTTGGCCCGAAAAGCATCAGTTTTGGGATAACGTTTTAGTAAACACTTTAACTAAGCTACTTATTTGTGTACTATGTACAAAAGAAAGTTGAAGCTAATGCCCGGCACCCGTTGCTATGCCTATTTTTTGTTACAACATTTTCACCGATATGTCAACAGCAACAGTGTGTAGGTACTTGGGTTGGAAAGTTTCGACTCGATCCGATTATTGATGGACGAACGGAAAGAAGACGAACCTACGAAATTACGATTGAATACGCAAACAATATTTTATAGGTATAATAGACTAGCTGTCTCCCGCGGCTTCAATCGCGTTCCCGGGATAAAAAAGAACTTGTAATTAAGTAGCCTATATCACTCAGGGATACCGTATCTTCCTATCCACATACACACAAAATTCGTACTCACTCTTTATATTATTAGTATAAATTAGATAGAAAGGTGGTGAGATTTGGTAAGATGTTGAATGCGAAAGACCAAGTGTAATAATAGGCAACATATATATTGATATATGTTGCCATTAACATTTATTTCAGTAAGCCCTCGGTAGCTATTGAATGATGTATACCAGTGGGTTCCCACAAAGATCCGTGGGAGTATTTTTGGAGCACGTCTTGCTATTTTGGGCGTTATTGAATTAGAAATACGGAGTGAATTCACTTGTGAAATGGTGTGAGAGTGTATTCGCTTTTAATGGAATTCACTCCATAAAATATCAGATGAATTTAAATATATATGCTTTTTATACAATTTGTGGAATAGTATTAATGAACACCGGCATTTCATACAAAAGAAGTAAGTAGTAGCTTTTTGCGCTGCATTTGATTTTTTGCAAATCTAAAAGAGTCAGCTTGCAGATGGTGTTGTCATTTTATATGGAAAGGTTGAATTATGCTATCCAAATTCAATGCCGATGGTGTAGTTACTAGAGGTCTAAAAGTGGTCAAAGTTCATAAAATTAGTTTTAAACATTTTGCCTTTCTGCATTCTTTCTCCATAAAGAGGAACAAAGATTTCTCTTCATGTCATTTTATTACGGAACAAAAGTAGATATTATTTACGTTAAATAAACTGCAAACATACATTCCCTACATTTTTATTGTACCTTCTCTGTACACTATAAACATATACATCGATCACATAGCAGGTACACAGAACAAAATTGCGGATAGCATGTCAGTGTCATGTTAGCCATCTGGCCGGTCACCGGTAGCAATTTAATCACCGGTTACCGTGTGTCACACGCGTGAACCTTTGCTACATTGTATTCGGTACAAGCTGTTTGATGTTTGAAACTATTGAACTGTGCTCGTGCTGTGTCTAAAATTCATTGATTTATGCTCTTGAAAAATTTGATATTAATTTCCCAATTAATTAAACTAAGTGGAAACCACTTGGATTCTGATTTGATAATGTTTTTTTAATTATAAGAGTGGTAGAGCATATGGCAATTATTCGCTCGAAGAGCAGCTCGGCTGGGGAAGTACCGCCGCCTTACAGAATACCGCAGCCACATAACTTTGTGTTGTGTTCCTGCGCGTGAGTGTGGCGTGAGTAAGGTCGCCAGAGCTCATTAGGGAGGGGGGAAGTGTCGGTGACGCGTGAGTGATGCCCCGTATGTTGCAAGCGTCCATATGGCTACGGTAACCGCTTACCAACAGGCAGGGTGTATGCATGTTTACTAACTTCGCCGTATAAACAAAATTATGTTAAATAAGATTCATACGGATCTGGCAGGCGTGCACAATTTATAACCGAATTCAAAAAAAGGAGGAGGTTCTATGTTCGACGCGTACTTATTGTTTTTTCTACTGAACCAATATGATCCTTACCCAAGTTAATAGTTAATGTTACCAACTAATGTGTACCTGTGTCCTTATTTATGTGCCCGGGTTGTGTATGACGATGCAAGATAGCAAGTAACTAACGAACGATTAAATGGATCTTGATGTACTTTCCCCTAAATGAAATAGCAAAAATGTATCACGATGTTATTCGACCCAGAATAGGGTGACCATCTCTGCATTATTTTACGGCTCATCAAAAATAATGAAATTGCCTCGTCTTTATGGCGGTATTAGCATGTAAGAAAAATGAAGCAATCACAATAAATTGACCAAGCTTATTATTGTACACACGGCTACAGATCAAGCTATACATTTCCAGTATAAGCTGAGCTCGCATTGTATAGGATTTCCGTACAATGGGAGGTCAGCTTATACTAGAAATGTATAGCTTGATCTGTTGCCGTGTGTACAAATCTTAGTCTACAAAAAAACAAGTGTAACAGAAAAGTGAAACAACATAAGAAAGATGTGCATGTATATTTAAATATGCTACTTTTATTTTGAATTTTGGACAGGCCTTTTTATTTCCCTTTCACCAATGATATTACAATAAATAAGAGGCAGATATCGCACTAGCACGGGCTAATTGTTGCATACAAAAGACAATTGTCTTGATTTGGCTTAGCGGCTACAGATAGCTATCTCTTTATTCAAAAATAAATGAACGCCGCTCAGTATGAAGGTAGCTTATCTTTATTATAATATCATTTCCTTTCACCCTCATTTGTGAAAGGAGACCAGGGGGCCTACCACAAGCTCTTAAAACAAGGTTAAAATAACCTTATTTGTGCTTTGTCCTGTTTTGACGTTGGATGACAAAGAGGGACAAAAGTCAAATAAGGTTATTTTAACCTTGTTTTAAGAGCTTGTGGTAGGCCCCCTGTGCTCGGCAGTGTAGACAATATAGGCTGATGATGATGATGATCGCTGGCCGGGACTAACTGTACTATTGAAGTTAGCCACAAATGTATTTGAGATGGAGGACAAACATATTCCGTAACCAATGTTTGACCTAGATCAAAATCCAGATCGCATAATACACTTGTGAACTCCTACCTAACACAAACTAGCCACAAACAATAAGGTAATTTCAGTGCGGTCAGTGACAGGCCACGTTAGCTCTAATCTGAGACAATTATCAGCTTGGCACTAAACCAAAACCTAATTGTACCAATAATAGCCTGTCACATGGTCACCCTAAGGAACGGTCCACTTGAGGAAAACGGACACAATACAACTTCCATCTTATTTGGCCTCCCCTCTATCATTCAGACAATACAAACAAAATATGATAAGTGGAAATTTCCTCTTTGTTAGTTTATAAATGGGAAATAAAAATATGATGGTTTTTAAATTCTATTTTTCTTTGCACTCGAGTTTTTATGATAAAACGCTTTTATTTACTCAAAAGTTACATGCATATTTTGATTGAAAATGTAACTTATTCAGATAAATCGTATTTTGATCAATAAAACGTTTATTCACGGAAAATCCATGTGGGTAAATCGAAAAACTTTTGTTTGTACTATTTTACAAACAAATGTTTTTACGATTTATTTTACCTAATAATATACCTACTTAGCGAATTATGAATGAACAAATAATGAATTAAACCTCCTTACAATATAATCTAGTAAAAAAAAAGGAGTGTAGAATTTTGTGTAGGTATTTTAAAATGTATGTAATATAATAAATACTCAAATAGCGGAGTTTCTTTCACTCACATGTGAACCGAGGTCAGTAGGTCAAATAGAGAGCTATTCTGTGTTTAAATTTTAAGTTTTCAACTCTTTTCAACATTAAAATTATTATATATTAAAATTTCCAACTCAAAACGGCCGTTTGAATTTCCAGTAGGTACGTGAAATAAATGTGTGTAATTTATCCGCGAGTTTGTACTAATGGGACGCATATATTTCATATTTTGTTTTACATTTTCATGTTTACCGTTGGAATAAAACATTGTTTTAATGAAAACGTTTATTCCAGGTGAGGCTGAGTAATTTTAAAATGTAATATTATTATTAGTCAAGCATTTAATATACTCCACTCTAGGTTTTTTAGCCGGTTATTATTTTGTTACATAACCTTTCTATTCAAATTAATAAAAACCGAACAACTGAGAATCGGACTCCCTTCTTATTACGATTAAAGAAATAAAGCATTTTGATAGACAGACGGATAGCATAGAAATAGGGTCCACATGACACCCTTTGTCTGCAGAACCCTAAAAAAGGATCTCGGTTAAGCTTCAGTTATGCAACATTTATATAAGTCTATGGGTTATGGTAATAAGTATTATATGAATAAATATATGTGTGTGTTACATTTGCAAGCTAAATGAGATTACAACCCCAAAAACTTCCTTCCCATCGTCTTGCCACAGACAAATGTCCAAATTAAAGTGAAATATTAAACCGTAAGGTACCTTTGTTATATTTATATTACAAATTGCCCTTACTTACGTTTCCATTTCGGCGTTACACAAATAAACCCGCATCTTGTCTGTGATATCGCAACGTTCTTAAATATTCCTTCTCTAAATACTCAGTCGTAGAGCACTTTCCATTAATCACATTGGATCATTCTAAGTGGATATATTGGTACCTTTAAATGCTCCTATTTTCAATATGTAAAGTAACACGTGGAATCTCAGATTTTAAATAGCGCTTTTACGATTCAAACAGTAGGTACTTATATATATATATTTTTTTTTTATTAAGACAAAATCCACAGCTCTTAGTCACACAATTTTTACATACCTAATTACAACACTTACAGCCAATTACGGATTTAAATTTTGATATTTTAACATAGTTTAAAGCAGTACTGTTTTCTGTATGGCATTAACTAAAAAATAAAAAACGAGAATATTATTATGTGTGGTATGTAGAAGTTGGTGTGGGTTTGTGTGGTGTAAGCATGTGGTGTGGTGTGAGCGCGAGTGTGTCTATGTGTACGTGTATGTATGTATGTATGGGTATGTGTGTGCGATTCAGTAAGTGTAAGTTTTGAAGACTTACGTCTTAACTTATTTTTAAGGGTTTCCAAAAATGTTTGTATATTTTTAATGACCATTATTGACGATGATACTTTGTTGTATAGTTATGAATTTATCATCAGATCCATGTACATACGGCTACACATCAAGCTATGCATTTCCAGTATAAGCTGATCTCGCATTGTATAGGATTTCCGTACAATGAGAGGTCAACTTATGGATATTTATAGCTTGACGTGTAGCCGTGTGTACAATTTTTTATTTTCTGAAAGCCAAAGTCCTTTGTTAGTAAGTAACTGATTTTATTCTCTGAAAACCCACGTCCCCGAAGGTTCTTATATGTTTTCGCAAATAAAAAGTATACTATTATATTTATCATCATCATCAGCCTTTAATGTCCCACTGCTGCACAGGCCTCCGTTCACAAATCAGGGTGAAAGGGAATGGGCAGATACTCCACCACGCGTGCCCACTACGGATCGGTGGAGGTAGGCTAGTGGTCAACCTACTGTTGGAGTTTTCAAGCCGCGTAGTAGGCCTCCAACTAGCTTAACGACTATCACAATTAAGTGATAACCGGGACCAACGGCTTTACGTGCCTTCCGAAGCACGGAATATATATTTATACTAGGGTATGATCCATGTATGTGATAAACAATTCACATCAACATATATACAAACATTCATATTTATAATAGTAGCGTTATATACAAAGAAAGTCTTAGCAATACATTTATAGATTGTAAACAAAGCTCATTCGATCAATCAAATTGTCGATTGTGTGTAGAGCTAAATGCTTCAGTGGAAATCAAATCCGTCACCAAATAAAGCCTAAGTGTTGTCTAACAGATGGTATAGGGATTAAACTTTCCTTATTTATAGGGGTAATTTTATTCTTCAATGAAAGTAACACAATAAACCATGTTTACTGTCTAATGTCTAGACAGTTGTTTACACTTAGCGTCGAGAGAAAATCAAGTGTCAAAATATCATGTTACTTAATGTATTAAGGACTGACTTCTATAGTAGCTTTAATAGAATCCATTATGATTCTATTAAAGCTACTATAGAAGGAGGAGTTCAGGATAATAATAAAATTACATATTTTACTCATTATTATATATCAGTAAATATTATTATATTAGTAAATACATAAATAAATAAAATTACGAGTAAACTTCCCCCTTATTACAAAAGATGATTTGAAGCAAGTTTAGTAAAACCAGTCACTCAGTTACATTCCACGTCATATAATAAAAATAAACCAGGCTATTATATAAAACCTGTATTTACTTTAAACCTTTTGGGTAACTGAAATTAAATAAATGTTAAATTACACATTTTATAAACAAAGTAAACAAATGGGAAACTTAATGGTACGATAATGTATCAGAAATAAACCACTAAAATAAAGCCTCAAGAAAACCATGCGAGTACTGATGCGAGTCCTACAATTTTACGATGCGAAAAAAGAGAGTAGCAAAGTATATTCAAATAAGGAGACTCGGCTACAAATCACAATACGATAAAAAAAGCCTTGCCATTCGAGGCAATAGTATCTTAGCAATTTGTTGCCAATGCCTTTATGCTGTACCTAGTGGAGCTTTTTTATCTCCTACGTTTTCATATTGCCTTATATCAAAAATGTGTAACAGAATTGTGGACACTTTATTACCACGAGATATTGGTACTGATTCTGTTGTAAATCGCAGTAAACTATATAGTAACATCACATCTCTTTCTTACGAACATTATTGAAAAAGGAAAGAACAGAGTCTTTGCCGTCTTCATTTGCGGGTATTTAAACGTAACCGCGCTCGAGTGCGACTAAATTTAGAGTGAAAATGTGGTCTAACGCATGCTCGAGAGCGAAGTGCGAGCGAAGCGTCTCCGTTTCAGCTTGGACAAAAATGCTTTCGTATATCCAGATGTCCGGCGGATGTCCGGTTGTTCTCCTCTATAGGTTGCAATTCTCAACCGATTCTCGTGAAATTTTGTGAGCAAGTTCGGTAATTACCTATAGTATTTTTGTCGACCCGGTACACCGGTTTTTTTTTCCAAAACTAAATCGGCAAGGTAATTACATATATTATCAAGATTCGCGAGGTCTACAGCTCACAGAGCATAGGGCGTTTAAAAGTATGTAAGTCATGTAGTTTATTATTATCAAGCTCTAGATAGAGTGAGTTAGATCAAGAATAGTTTCCCGCGTTCGTGTTTGCGATTCACCTCCACCCAGGCCCATCTTTTTTGTGAGTCTCACTATTTGACATAGATTTTCGTTTATCAATCCATCCAGAGAGGCACCGATAGTTCAAATATTTGCCTTACACTCAGCGCTGTTAAATATTCCACTGAGTATTCTGAGCATTATTTTTCCAAGATTCTTCATAATTTGGGTCGTTTGAATTACTGAAACGAGTAAGTAGTACCTAATAACGTATAAGTGTATTTCCTAATTTCGATGATAAACATGCGAACGAGAGTTTTTCACGAAAGCATACTTTCGAAAACCTTTTTCGAACCTCCGAACTTTCACAATACAGTCTCGGATCGGTGTATCGAATTTGGATATTCCGAAATACAGTCGGCTCATGAATATGGTTATTTTCACGTTGCCAAAACGATTACACGTATTTATCTGTCTGTGCGTTTGTTTTTTCGGTCTCATCTCCGTAAAAACTGAATAAATTTCGGCAACTTTGATAGGCGGGCTTTGGTCATGGAAGCGCAGGGAAAAAACAACCTGAACTTATGTATGGAGGTATAGCAATAGAGGTATAGGAATAACCTATGTAAGGAGGTACCTACATCACACACCAACATATCGCCGAGCGAAACATCTAAGTATCTACAACAGCGCAACGGGAAGTAAATTGTTTAACGGCTAAAGTTAAACTTACTCATGTAAACGTCAAAGTTACATAACAAACTGCAACTTTAGCATGTGTGAGTTAACCTTTGTACCTACATGTACATTGCAGCTGATGTAAATTCCCTCCCATAATCCTGAGATTAGTGCTAGCATAGAGAAATGAAGTAGCTCTTTAGTATACCGGAAAAAAAACACGCTATTAATGGCTTTTTTGATAGTCCATAGACTATACCTGATAAGAGACACGCATAGCGAGACAAGGACACCTTCATTTCAAAGCGGCCATCTCGCTATTTTAATTTTCATTGAAGTGAATCTGTTGGTATATAATTAAGGTACAAGTTCGTAGCCTTCTTCAGGCAGCAGCAGTAGGCGTGAAGTATCGCCACTAAACTACTTCTTCTCTTTCGTTTCTATATATTACCATAGAGGCTACGTGTCGCTAGCTATATATACGGAAGGTATTTTAATAGTAATACATAGAAACCAGTAGTGTCGCGACGACACGTTGGCTGAAGTCGGCTGCGAACCTGTACCTTAACGCATAACCAATAAAAAAAAAACCTATGTATTAAGCTACATCTATATATATATAAAAATGAATCCCTATTTCCCTTGGTCACGTCAGTTAGCCCAAAAAATTGACCCTTGAATAAAATCCAAATATCTTGGACAGTTGTAATTATCACTCAGGGAGGTACTCTGTTTCGCTCATAGACTTGGTATATTTGCGCCAACTTTGGTTTCATGCGTAGTTTTAAGAGCGCGGTACTTTCAGAAACTCTCAAAATAAAGATCCAATCCATTGCACTGACAGAAGACGTAGTAACACATGGCAACACCGGCCCCCTATGTGAAAATTTACGATTATATCCGATCGGCTATATAGCACCCAAGTGGTACGAATAACGATAACACTAAATCGTTGGATACATTATCATGCCATGTTCATTGATTTGTATGCGATTGTTATGTCTTATGGTGCGTCCATGCTTAGCGAACCGAGCACGAGCCGAGCCTCGAACGAACACACTGCAAGCACGATTCGCGTAGCGTGGATGGGCTTGCGAGCCTCGAACTAGCGCGATTGTCAGTGTTTTCACGTACAAAGGGATTGGCATCGTGTTCGTTGTAGGCTCGTTGTATGCTCAATGCTCGTTCGTGGCTCAGCTCGTGCTCGGTTCGCCAAGCATGGACGCACCATAAAATTGGTGCCGACTCTGTTGTAAATCGCACTAAACTAATTTTAGTCACATCACATCTCTTTCTTACAAACATTATTGAAAAAGGATAGAGCATATTTAAAGCTGTCAAATTAGTCTTTGCCGTCTTCATCTGCGGGTATTTGACGGAACCGCGATATATAGCGACTAAATTTATATTGAAAACAAGCATTGGACTAATTTGACAGGACGAAATTTCTTACATCCCTTTTTTATGTTCTTTGTTAGAAAGAGATATAGTGAGACTAAATTGTTTGGTAGCTAAGCTAGTGGATCTCCGTTTGTTTCCACTTATGGTTTGTTAAATTAATAAGCTTAGTATCTCTCTCATAACATTAGGTAACTAAACTGATACGAGCCAACTTATACTAAATTCGGCTAACGCTTTCATAGTGGCAATGTTTTGCTTTTATTGTACTAACAAGGAAGTTTATGTAATGAAAAGACCCCTTTGTAGAATACAGAGTTGGAAAATATCCAAGTTTCTCATTTGAATACAGGAAAACTCTATTGCAAGTGAGAAAGTTGTCATTTCAAAGAGAACTTCGGCAGTTTTAATTTCATCAACATTGGAGAGCGTCTGTTACCAAACTGTTACAAAGTATTAATGCGAAAATGTATTATTAAAACGATAATTTCACCACGATGTCCACAGACATTATACCAAGTCAACCTTGTAACTAACCTCCGATAAATTGCATCTATCGTGACTTAACAACCCGAAAATTAAAAAGTAGGACGTGACACACGAAAGAGGTCTGTAGGTAAGTAGCGCATCATCCCTGAGGGGAGGGCAGATAAAGTCGAGCTTGGTTCTATAGTGCCGATTTATTACTTCGCCCGTTACCACAGACGACGTAAATGGAGTGGAATATCTTTACTTATAATAAATCGACCAGTGTCTGCATTCTTGAAATATGTAAACCTACATACATGGCATCCTACTAAGGAGTATATAAAGGCTATAATAAAAATAAAGGAATTTCACAAAGAATCATAGGGTAATAAAAAAAACTACAGAAAGATTAGTTCTAGATCAGGGGGCCAACCACAAGCTCTTAAAACAATATTATTATAACCTTATTTGTCTTTTGTCCTTCTTTGTCATCCGGCGTCAAAACAAGACAAAAGACAAATAAGGTTATAATAGAGCTTGTGATTGGCCCTCAGAATGTAAACTTGGCTGTTTAAGCTGTTAAAGTTCAATACTTTTAGTAGGTTTAATTTTTGTAGGAGGGAAAGAAAGAAGCCTATTTGATGAAATCATTTCTTGATCAACGAATGTTTAGAAGAATAATTAGTCCAAGACTTCTCTCAAAACAAGGTTGACTCTACATACATTTTCACCCAAGTATCAACTATCACGAAGTCAAGTCAAGTATTTGCCAAATTTTCTTTACCGTAAACAAGACATTACACGAATTTATTATGATATACTTTACCATATTAGTTATGTTATGATTAATGTTATGTATGAATTGAAGTTTGTTCCCCATTTTCTAATTGTTTGGCCCAGTCAGGTATTTCATGTTATTGACATAGATTGATGCGGGTTATTGCCAAGTGGAATAACGTTTAAATTTCTAGAATCTGAAATGGATATAAACGTAAATATATTACTGAAATATGTTGTGTCAAGTACATACTACCTACCTATATCCTATGCTTCCTACAATAATATTATAAAGCTGAATTGGCTCGAATCCTCGAAGAATTGCTTGAGATTTCAGTGAAGGAAAACATCGTAAGGAAACAATATTACGGTGGTACGGTACTTTTTAGTATCTGCCTGTCTTGCTCAAGTTGCGTGTACTATTTTACTTTAGTTTTTTTTTTATGAATACTACACGAACAAGATTTTTTTGTGTGACTGAAAGAATGTGAAATCTAAGTTAGTTTTTAACCGACTTCAAAAAAAGTAGGAGGTTCTCAATTCGGTTGTATTATTTTTTATGTTTGTTACCTCACAACTCCGTCATTTATTAACTGATTTGGAAAATTATTTTTTTGTCTGGAAGGGTAAACTTCCCGTTTGGTCACATTGTCATCAGATCAGATCGGTTTAAGTTTTTTGTAAAACAGTCCAATTATTATTTATCTTCTTAACCAGCATTAGCAGCGCCGCTCTAGAATAGACCGTCAGGAGTGGCCGCTCTGGGTGGTACCGCCAGGAGGTGCCAAAATCCCAAAAGTAAAAATACTTTTAATCGAATAATAAAATATTGGTACCTTTTGAGAAGTTCGGGGCTACGCGGCGCAGTGGGGTGGGGCGGTAAACGTGTCGACCATAGGGCGCCAAAAGACAATCTCGCTCTACCCTGATCAATTAATAGGGCCGGCGCTCGGTATTAGAATTTTGCAATTCATAAGTATTTATACATGAGGTAGCTTGGAGTACCTGTGTTTCTACAGCTGGACTTAAGAGCCGATTCCCTTCTAGGTATGCCAGTCATAACTTGCCATGGTGAGATGGTATAAGACAAGCCTATTCACGGTAAAATTCAGGCTTGTTTGATTAACAATAAATATTCATTCTTTAAATCCCTTAGCGTAAGCAAACACTACTATAAAAAAGCACACATGCAAAAATAAGGGTGCGTTTACATTTAGCAACTACCTGAACAAAGATCTCGACAAACGTATGCGAGTAGATAAGGCTCGAGTACCCAGTATACCCATAACTTTATGAGAGCCCTTGTGTTGCGAATCGTCTAAAAACACAGGCTGCTGGTAGCGGAAAATGTGGTTAGTTGTGAGTGCAGCGTCTTTTCTTATTGCCTTTTTATGTACAAGTACAAGTATAGTGAGGGAAGTTAGCAAGTTTCATTACACAAATAATTATTTGTTTATTAATTAGCAATTAACCCTAGTAATGTTCTGATTTGATTGTTTGTTTAGATAATTATGTCACTTAATCAGGGGTAACGCAGGGAAGAAAGTATCATGAACCACTTCTCAATATACATATTGGTGATAGAACTCTAGTAAAAAAGGTAGAACTCTTCAATGAAGTAATGCAAATTAAAAATATAAAAACATAATCAATAAACTATTATAAAATACTAGCTGTTCCCCGCGATTTCACCCACGTGCCCGGGATACAAAGAATTTTTCGAATCCGACTGGAAGTTCTAGAGATTAGCCCGATTAAACGACCAAACAAACAAAAAAAATCTTCCGCTTTATGATATTAGTATAGATTAGGTACTTATTACACTCTTTATTTTATTTTTATGGATTGTTTTAAAACTGTGGGTAGAATCTGGTAAAAAATAAAACACTACCTCGTCTCGCACTCATCATAATTGTCGAGCAAAAGTCCAAAAAACCAACACACTTTTTACGTAGTCTCGTACTTTTGACATGCGGCGCGATATGAAATTATAATAAGGCCACGTTTGCAACGCTCTCTTGAATTGTTTCCCTTGTTGTACTGTCTGTCTGTCGCGCACTGAGAGAGGTTGATGTGACATCAACATTTACATGACATTTTTCAACCGCAGAATACCTAATAAGAAGCAACATGTGTTTTTTTTAAGTCACCTCCTTTTTAATGTTTTTTTTAGAGTTTTGGTGTCAAACTAGTCCATCCGTCCGTCGAGTATGATAATTACATTCAATAGTTTGCGATTATGATTTCTGTCACATACTATCTGTAAGTATCCTGTCACTAGTCCAGAACGGTAGACAAAGGGTACGTTGTGATTATATGATACAATTCCAACGTGGGCTGACTACTAATTGTCTGGTTCGCGGATAATAGGAGTAGTTCAGTTAAAGGTCGAATACTAATTCGTAATACGATACAATAATAATAGAAGTCATCGTTGTGGCAACTACACGATTTGCAACTCTAAACCTGTTTAAATAACAGTCGTATCACTCGCTCATTGCCGAGTCTGCAGATATCTCTTCGAAATTTTCTCTGTGCAGGCAGCAGAAGAGACAACATATGGTACTCCACCACTGAACAATCGTGCCAGCACAGCGCCTCCTCGTGACCTTACTCACCTCAGGAACACAACACCACATTAAAGCAATACTATTGTAAGTTGAAGATATTTCAGACGCAAAATTTTCGAACAGACAAACCCGTTATGCATTATCTCTCTCGAAGTTCTCTTTTTTTGCCTCACAAGTCTTAAATAATTCTTTATGTATACTTATTGTGCATTTTTTTTTAAATAATCTGTAGATCATGAAACTAGCTGACAAGGATAGCTGACGAGGTTACTTAGCAAGAGATAAAATGGATTTCTCTCACCAAGTTTCAATGTGCAATTTAGCCAACGCTATCGGTCTTGTGATCTGTCCCCGGGGCTTGCGTTAGTTTACCAGTTATGAAGGATCCTCGTTATTTGGTGGAATAACCGAGCTGGATATTATTTATGCATTATTGGCGATTCCAATGACGTTGTAGGAAATAACGATAACGGAACGATCTAAAATTTTCGAAGTTACATCAGTATGGGATAGCTAAATTACAGTTATCCTTTTTTAGTGGGGATTAAGTAAAGTAAGGAGTAGGTAGGTATGTGCGGTCAAGCTAAGTATCTAAACAGAAATTATAAAGTCGAGTTTCATTTAAGTTTTTTTTTTTATTGAAAATAAATGATAAGTACAAAAATAACTATTACATACACTACTCGCCAAACTGGCGAGACACAAAAATAAGTTTGAAATGCAAGAGTGTTGTGTGGTAGTTAGTGGTAAATCTAAAATATATATAATAATTTGAAAAAGGTATTTTTTTATTATTATTAGCTCAGCTAAAAATACTTGTAGTACATATACGCTGATAAAAAACAGTACTTAAACTAAATTCAAATCTAATCTGAACTTAGTTTTATTTATTGTTAAAATTGAAATAATTATAACGAGTAATAAAGTCTAGTAATTACGTAATACATTCTAAAAATATAAGAACAGAGTATCGAAATTAATCACAAAATTTTAACCGTATATATCTTTGTGATGCAGAAGTGGGAGTAGATAACGCAATTTCATCTCTAGATTGTGTCGTAAACTTCGCAGCTTTGGGCCCTAAGTGACTTCTTATACGCTTCATTAATTTAGGCCATCGTGAAGATATAAATATCTAAAATGGTATATTGCAAGTTCGATCGAATCTATGGTTCCTTCATCGAAAACTCATCGCAGGATTAGAAGCCAGGACCTTCATCACGGCATACGACGTCATAACCACGGAGCTATTATAGTTTCAAATATGTTATAATGTATTACGTATTTTATTACAGTTATTCAAATCATAGCTCGCATAGTAGTTAGAGTCAGCATTTTAAGGCACTTATGAAAAGAACTTACCTTTAATAAAAAGTCGACTATAGAGGTATTATCTCTAAGTAGAAACATCTTACGCATACTTTTGAGAGCTTTAACGGGGCACTGTGGATTGAACAAACATCTATTCACCATCAGCGTTCACGACTCGAGGTGGAGCAGATTCTGCCGTGAGGCAGATGAAACACCGATACATCTCTTGTGTGAGTGCTGTCCACTTATACCTAAACGAAATACTCATCTGGGGAAACGCCTGTTACCAGATGAAGTAAAATCCATTCCTGCCAAAAATATTGTGCAGTTTATTATAGCTGCAGGTCTTGGCAGTTTTTTTTATTAATGTGGCGATCACAATAGATCTATTCTGATAGCAGTGATACAAGCTCTGGAAAGACTTGAAACAGCCACTTACCCCAAATAATAATAATAGAGTCTGCTGACTCTAAAGAAACGCGAAGCTGAAGGAAATAAAATTATACCTGCTAAGCCTTAAAGTTCTTTAATCCAGCTCATTAAACATGAGTACTTAACCGTGGCTTAATAAGTCGTGCAGCAAATTAAACAAAACTTAGCTCAATCATCTCTTTACCCGAGCTCGGCTTAACAAACTGTTGAAGTTCTATTTGAACAATACCAGTTTAGGTTGGTACTGGGATTTAAGTTAGTTGTAATCCTTTTTGTTGAACGTTGCTCATGTTTACTACAATAGTCATATGTATAGTACGCATAATAGAGCATTATGTACCTTTAGAACGTTATATTTAAAATATATATTCGTGTAACAGTAAGTATACAAGTATGTTAAGACATAAATCAAATGATTCAAAAATGTTCATATGATTGGTTGGCGTGTAGGCTCTAACTGTCTAGTTGCAGACTGTGGGTTTGATTCCCGCCCAGGTTTAACATTTGTGTGTATGAACACTTCTGTTCGTTTCGAGTCGGGGTGTATGTATGTATAAAATAAAAGTGTTAATCAGTTTTTTTCAGAGAAATGGAATTTATTCAAACATATTTTTTTCAATATTCTGCTTCTACGTCACAATATGAACAAAATTATGCATGACTATCTGGGTCAAAAGTTGCTAGAAGTTATCTCAAATATTATTTTATATTTCACTTGACCAATTTTTTTTTTTTAAATCCATCATCCTTCGTAAAGTTTAACGATTTGGATCAGATGTCGCGGGGAACTCATTGGGGCTATATTGACAAATACTTTTTGATTTTGTTAGTCATAAATAAATTAGTCCCTAGCATTCTGACAAGCAATTATTAAGGTTTTGATAACTTCCAGCAACTTTTGTAAGCAGTTAACGTAGAAGCAGAAAGTCGAAAAAATAAAGTAAAGAAAAATTTCACATCTCAGATAATGCACATTTTTGTTTAATAAATTTTAATGCCATTTTTATTTTCTTCAAAATTCAGCTCATGGTTCCTACCAATGTTGTTGTTGCCCATACTGGCTAGTAGTAACTAGTGTGTAGTATATCAGTAATCGGGTTTCCATAATACAAGCTACCATTCGATACAAAGTTTTATGGTCTGACAGGACTTGTTTGTCGTAGACGATCTACGACGTAGATGCTACGCCGTAGGTCGTCTACGATTTAGATTAGCAATGCACGTTTTCTGTTTAAAATATTATCTTGTCCCAGTATAATTAAATTCTGTTTGACTAAAACAATTATAGTCTCTAATCAAATCTTGACAGCATTTGGAACCCTTCCATGAAATAATTATGTTTTCTAATACAATGTCGACCTCTGTCAGACTAAGTATAAGTTAAGATACTTGATCTGGAACCCCTGGAAGCTGAGTTGAGTAGTCCGTACTTCCTGATTAATATTATTAATATAAAAGTGAGTCTGTTTGTGTGTTTGTTACGCTTTCACGGCTAAATTACTAAACCGGTTTTAAGTACAATTTAGTTCGCGGAAGATTTTAAAGTATTATACAGGCATTATGGACGACAGGAGATTTTCACGCGGATGATGCCACGGAAAATAAATAGGCTATTAGTACGAGTATAAAACAAGTACGAGGCTGATAATAGGCTACGAGTATGATAATTACTGATCTATGAATAACAATATATGTGTTTAAATCAATCTGCTAATTAGGCGTATAATTTTACCTGACTAATATATAAATTAATTGAATTCTTGAAACTGTAAACCACAGAATTAATTAGCTGGTAATTTAAAATCAATTATCGTCGGATTCTGTCATTAATTAAAACTGGAACGCGGCGTTAATTCACGATGCCGCGGTGTTTGGTAATCCTTTGGAAGAAAAAATACGCAAGTATTTTGCAAATATTTGCAAATCATTATATTAGGGTTAAAAGGAACGAATAGAATCTTATAAGATCACTCTGGGGTCCATCTATCATTTGCAGAGGTTATCCTCTGTAACATTTAGACGGACAAGTTTCTACGTTACTTGGTCTTAGAGTATAAATTCGAAGACCAAGTAACGTAGAAACTTGGCATAGTGAAAGATCTTGACAACGTGCACATATAGGAACCTATCACATTTCGGGAGTCAGTTAAGATCAAAAAAAAGTTTAAATTAACATATTATCGTGTGGAAGTCCTTCTGTCCGTCTTCTTCTTCGTATTATGGGGGCACTTGCACTCCCTGTTATATGAAGAAAATATCCATCTATACCTATTTCCTATAAACACTAACCCCCTAATTCATAATAAAGTTATCAAACGTTGATCAGCTAAAATTCTGAAGTCTTTATCTGACACGTGACATTTGGTGATCGAAAGAGTGAGACGGAGGACACTATTAACCTGATTTTGTTAAAAAGTGATTATGAATAAGGGGGTGAGAATATACCGGCCGCTTAGCCACTGAGTAAATCCCCTTTACTCTGTGGCTTAGCCTCCCATCTCCCGAACAACACAAATAGAAGTGGTGGTCTTGTTTTTACTGGATATAGTCGGTCGGTATTTCTATCATACTTGAAAGTCTTGGCTAGGAAATAATAAAACAAGACTCTCGAATAAAACTTTACTTCTATCTCCGTTTATTAGTTTATTTAGTAGGTCATCTAAGCATGTACCTACATTAAATTAAATAACTCGAGCGTTGGTTCTACATCAGTAAATAAAATATAACATTTTAATATAATTTTTCTATTGTTTTATACGTACAAAAAACGAAAAAAGATAAAGGTATTTAAAAACATATTTAAAATAAACTATCTTCTAAATTATCCATGGTACCCATTATGCTAGCGGCGTTACCCCGCTGAACGGTCAAGCTTAGTCTCTAGGCAAAAAACACTTCGCTCTCAAGTCCCCAGAGGCTAAGACCAAACGCTTGCCAATGTCTTCTACTACGGATTTAGTGTCAGATGCCAGAGGACCATGGTCTCTACCGCAAGCGCCGCAAATTCATAGTCGTCAGTTAGACATGAGTACTTGCGGCGTTTTATACTACTAAGGTAGCAAACAACCATACGTCTAATGGTAAGCGGTTACCGTAATGGTAATAATCACCAAGAAAATAATATATTATAGGTACTATGTACAACCCTAATTTCTACCTCGCAATTATTATACATCTCCACATTACAAAAATAACACCTATATATTGTTATTATTTGACCGGCCAGTTGGCGCAGTTAGTTAAGATTCCACCTATCGAGGTCGTGGGTTCGATTCCCACACAGTACATGCATTCGTGTGCATGAACATGTCTGTACGTCCTGAGTCTGGGTTTAGTATAATTCGTACCAAATTTTTGCTTCCAAGATTTTTGAATGTAAATCATAACCAACGTGTCACAGCTCAATAATCATTTCACGTGACTAGCTAAATCTTCTATCTTCTATATATATATAAAAATGAATTGCTGTTCGTTAGTCTCGCTAAAACTCGAGAACGGCTGGACCAATTTGGCTAATTTTGGGTTTGAAATATTCGTGGAAGTCCGGGGAAGGTTTAAATGTAGAGTAGGGTATTACGCGAACGAAGTCGCGCCGGGCAGCTAGTTTATTATAAATTTTTCTTTATCGCGATCTGTGCACCTAGTACCAAGAAAGTTGTGTACTATTATATTGTGTTATATATATATGTTTATAGATGTTTTTTTATACAACTTAGTCGGTAAACAAGCATACGGCCCACCTGATGGTAAGCGGTTACCGTAGCCATATGGACGCTTGCAACACACGAAGCATCGCTCACGCGTTACCGACCTTTCCCCCCTCCCCTATGAGCTCTGGCGACCCTACTCACGCGCAGGAACACAACTTTACACAATATAAAGTTATTTGGCTGCGGTATTCTGTAAGGTGGAGGTACTTCCCCAGTCGAGCTGCTCTTTGAGCGAATAAATGCTATGCTCTACCTCTCTTAAAATGTTATATGTATTTTTATCAACATCAAGCCAATAACCTTGTTTGTATATGAATGGTTTGAATAAGTTATTGCTTCATACATTATTAGCTATAAGCCATAAGCTAAATTCTATTTCACGAAATGTATTTAGTACGATTTTCCTTCAATTATATTTTCTCTGTGAAATATATGCCTAAAGCTTTATCTAAATATTAAATGGTTCCATCAATTTACTTGTCGTATTACGTCCTCTGTAGAAATATAAATTGGTTTTACATTTGAACATGGCAAAAGATTAGAAATAGCTTTTAGTGTCTTCATTTTAATAATGGTAAACACTTTATAAATGATAAAAATAAGCCCCAAAGATTTAGAGGTTATATATTTAATAGACCACGTGTCTACTCCAAACTACTACACAAATTCTAAATAATACAATATTATGGTCCATGGGGTTCCGGTGCTCGCAAGCTATATAAAGAGCTGGCGAAAAGATTAGTTGTCACCACTGGGGACCGAAGAGCTGGCAGCTTCTTCGCACAACGCATCAGCATTGCGATACAGCGAGGAAATGCTGCCAGCATCTTCGGAACAATGCCGAAGGGGCCTAATTTTATAAATTTATTTTAAACTCTTTTGTAATTTTACCTAATATAAATGTTAAATTTATAGTACAAGTTTAGCAAATTCGCATCCTACATACAATATTATACATGCGAAAGTTTCGATGTATGTTTGATATTCAATCACGCAATGGCTTGATGGTTTTGGATGTAATTGGCACATACATAGCGCATACCCTGGAATAAATGAGCGATTTTATCAAAACCTGAGGTTCTTCAAAATTGCGGTTAAAACCACAAGTTAAAAGCTTTGATTAAGGATACATCCAGATAGAGGGTCGCAGCTGTGCACGCGTCGATAAAAATAGCCCCTAACTATTAGGGGCTAAATCGAATAAAAATTAATAAAATTGCAAAATAATGTTCAATATTTAAATTTCTCCCGATTTTAATTGGAATATTTCAACAACTACTATCATTATGAACGTCACTATGACAAGCAGAATGACGCAGAGGGAGCGTAAAAAG
This sequence comes from Achlya flavicornis, assembly GCA_947623365.1. Lineage (NCBI taxonomy): Eukaryota > Metazoa > Arthropoda > Insecta > Lepidoptera > Drepanidae > Achlya > Achlya flavicornis. The sequence goes on from OX392474.1 coordinate 4,782,620, forward strand.
TAGCTGTTAGCAGCCTATAAAAGTTGGCCTGTTTTATATATTCGTGTATTATGGCGACGTTCTTTCTAGGTATATTTATTTCTATGGTTAAAAGCTATTATTTTGATATTCTTGAAATTACTAGTCAAAAATCCAACGGATTTGAATATATACGTCCCACGATTTAGATACGCCATAGCATTGAATTGAAGCATAAAAGGCGTACTACCAAGTACTTCTACATACTGCACAAACTTACTGTTATTCAGGCAAACTATCTACTATTATCTAAATAGTCTACTAGACTGGAAGGTAAGTAGATTCTTTAATTACAGTATAACATAAGATTTAAAACGCAAAACTGAACTCTATGTAAGTGGCCTAACGTCTTACCTCTGAATGAATATTTACTATGTTACACCTACTACTGATAGATATAATCTGTCATAACACCATTTCATATTTATTATTCATACAAGTTATTCATACGTTCAATTAATAAAATTGGATAGGTATAATTTTAACCTATCATGTTGTAAATTTTTATCGCTTTTCATTATTAACTGTATCAAAATGTTCGATATAATATTGATATCGGTCAACCAATTTAGTTCGACAACGATGGTTTGGTTTCATCGGGATTAAGCTTTCCACAAGCGACACGATTTTATCCATTCAGCTTTTATTCGTACTCGTATACACGCCATGTGACATTATGTAAGTTTTCTCAATGATTATCAATGGAGTACTATATGAAATACATTACTATATCAAGCATTGCTACTTATAATGATTGATATGATTCATGAAACTAATTAGGTATATAGGATATAGTAACAAAACTAAATTTCATAAATTCTAAAATTAATTGCTGTGTTTTACCTTCCTTCATGATTACGTTTGATTCGCTCAATTAGTATAGTTTATTTATCACACCAGTTTATAAATCACTGAAGAGGTTTTAATAGAAAAAAAAAACCAATTAATTTCCAGAAAGTCATAGCTGACACATCAGAACTGGCATAAAGAAATGTCACTGCGGAAAAAATAAAATATTTTTAATCGTTCGTTTTTTGAAAGCTCGAAAGCGCGGCGCGAACCGCCTATTCCGTCGTATTAGGCGGGCCGGGACGAGCAGGCGCTCTGACAGTCGGCTGGATACTGGATGCTTTGCCGCAGGAGCCTGCGTCACAGCCACTGGACCTCGACACCTTTTTGTGGAACCCTAATTAATAACCAGGGTTGACGGGGACACGCTCGATGTCAAATCTAAAGGGCGGGTCTTTATACCGCTCGAGTGTTAATGAAACCTATTGAAGGAATGTTGTGTAATTTTCGTGTCATGGAAGTGATGAGCCGTACCCGCCCAGCTTATCTGACTTAAAAGGGGAATTAATGCATCAACTAAAAACAGAAAGTCTAGCATTTTATTTAATTTACATTAGCATTTATTAAAATAAACTGAACTAAGACTATTGGACTGTTGCGATATTTCTGAAGAAAGTTTTTGGATGGTTGATACATTATTAATCAAAGAGTTGAAACCGCAAATAGCAAATGAGAAATATGCAACCATATGAGATATTTTAGTACCTAATAAAGCTTAATAGCTCTAATGTAGGTGAATCCCAATATATTTGACATAAATATCGCGGTTTGTAGCCAAAATTGTAAATTAATGTCCATAATCGCCCCCCGCCCACCCCGGGGCAAGCGGTCCGTGATTGCACAGCTAAGCCTATTCAGACTCATATCGCAACTGGCCGACATTGGGCTGTCGCATTTTGGGGTTAGTTTGTTTTGTACCGCTATTAGGTCATTTGCTACAGTCGAATGAGAATCGAATTGTGCCAAATAAACTAATTATGTAGCTACTATATAGAAAAGAGAGATAAAATATGCCAAATTAAGTAATTGTGTAGCTATTCTTGTGAGAGGGGTAGAGCAGCGTTCCCCATTAGCCGGGTCGCGACCCGGTACCGGGCCATCAAAATAAAATACCGGGTCATCCTTCACATCCATCTTGCTGTGAAGCTGGGTTTTCAACACCTTAACATAAATATAGAAACCGACTTGAAGTGGAACCAGACCTTAGGACCAGAACTTGGATTCTTTGGTAAAAAATAAGCAGCAGCTCCATACTTCGCACTAAAATTTAGTGACTAAATAGGCGATACCAAAAAATGTAGTATTAATAAAAAAAACTATTAATAAATGTATATTATTTTATTAGTGGGCACGCGTGGTGAAGTATCAGCCCATTCCCTTTCACCCTTATTTGTGAAAGGAGGCCTGTGCTCAGCAGTGGGACATTATAGGCTGATGATGATGATCTTATAACATACCCACATAGAAATAGTTTGTTAAGCAACAGTACCAAAGTCTGCCTGGCTGTTTTTTTACAGCAAAACTACCAAACCGATTTTTATGAAAATTTACAGAAACATTTGTACATAAGATACTTTTTTCAATGGGCAATGCAGGTGAAACGACGGGAGTCAGCTGATGGTAAGCGGTTACCGTAGCCCTATGAACGCCTGCAACACACGAGGCTTCAGTCACGCGATACCGACCCTTCCCCTACCCGATGAGCTCTGGCGACTTTACTCACGCAACTGGAACAGAATATAAAGTTATTTGTCTGCGGTATTCTGTCAGGTGGAGGCACCCAGTCGAGCTGCTCTTTGAGTGAATAAACGCTACGCTCTACCTCTCTATAAAAGCTTGGTTTAACTCAAAATCTTAAACAAAAAGCAAATTATTTCTATTCCCTTTATGATCTATAAAGGGTTAAGGGGCAGACTTGGGCAAAATACACTACATTGCTGCCCAAATTATATGAAACCTGCTAACTCTACGGTGTTGAAATTGAAATATATGATACTTAAGGATATAAAAAACACATCGCCCGAGCCGAAAAAGAAATAAAAAAAAAAATATATAATATTAATATAATATATAATTTATTTATAAATCCTATAAATAAATTGGATACTTCAATATTAATGCATTACTTCCCCAATTTCACCGGTATAGCGTATAGAAAATTAAAGAAGATTTGTTCCGCAAAATAAATGGAGGGTAGGTATAATCTTAATTGGAAAATAAATTATTTTACTCCAAATATTTACTCGCTGATCTACATTGTAATTATTCTAGTATCTAGCCAAGACTCCACTGAGTTGTAAACATTATTATTATCTCAATGAATAATTTATCAGCTACAGAGGTTCCGTATTTTGAATATTTATGAAATGTCACCTATCTAGTATTAGTATATATGCGATTTTATAAAGGTCGTTCATAATTAAGAGTTCCATAACCCCTAAACATTTAGCTATTGTTTGAAAATTAGCCCTGAATAGTTTTTTTTTTTTTTTTTTTATACAACTTAGTCGATAAATAAATAAATAAATATCCTGGGACATTTCTCACACACGGTCATCTGATCCCAAACTAAGCAGAGCTTGTTCTATGGAAACCAGATAACTGATATAATACATATACTACTTTTTGTTTGTAAATACATACTTAATATACAAAATTACACCCAGACTCAGGACATACAGACATGTTCATGCACACAAATGCATGTCCTGTGCGGGAATCGAACCCACGACCTGCGGCGCAATAGGTGGAATCTTTACCAGACTCTTAACCAACTGCGCCAACTAGCCCGTCAAATAAACAAGCATACGGCCCGCCTGATGGTAAGCGGTTACCGTAGCCATATAGAAAATGTAAAAGTTCTTTATTATTCATAACATTGGAAAAACAGTATTTGTCTGCGTATCAAGAATTTTATAGGCAATCTTAATATTCCGGATTATTCTATTTACTACATACAAAAAGGAATGATATAGATATGATTTAAAAACTGCATTTATCTAGTAGACCTACAAAAAATATATAACTATACGAGTAATTACCTAAGTCCTATTTTTAATTAGCTTGCTTTGTAGTTTTATAGACCAAATATAAAAAAAACCGTCTGATCTAAATGTATCAGAGTATGTTTGTGAATTATAAATATGAGACTGGGATAACTGCAACCAATAAACCTGGATCTGAAATGATTGAACATACTCACTGGCACTTAACTTGGCTCCTTGTCATTTGGGATTAAAAATAAAATTATGAATCACTACTTGGTAATTTTTAAAGCAGAATAATTATATTGTTAAACTAAGAGAAAATACGTTTCTTACTCATAGAGAGATATTCGATATGGGTCCTTTTAGGTAATTTACCTTTATACTAAATCGGATACAATCATAAGAAGAATCATAATTCAGTTAGGTAATTATGAAGTTTTAAACAAAATGCCACCAAATAATTTCCGTTACATAAATTCTAATATAAACTTAGGGCTTGTTTTTGCCAAGAATTAAGTTAAAAACTTTTATCTTATATCTATTGAAAAACTGTCGATGCAAATATGTAAAAATATATTTTAGGTAAGTATTTGCATAAAAATCTGTAAGTTTTTGAGTTTGTGCCAATTGAAATGTAATGTATAAGCGCCCTCTAGTCTCTTACCCCCTTATTAATAAATAAAGTGTAAGTCAGTCGTGTAACACCCAGGTATTAAGATAGCCCCAGCCCTTTCTGTTATATGACATTAGAAAGTGACGGATATATTTAAAACCTAGGTATTACTATACTTGACTTACACCTTATTTAATAAAAAGGGGGTGTTTATATTATATTTTAACTGAAGGATGCTAATAGTATGTTACATTGTTACTAATTTAGCTCCACGTTCTCGAGGAACTGAATGTTTTCTTGCTACCTGAATACCAAACGTCACTATTGGTTGTACCGCCGTTGAGGCATCAACAAACTCACATTCGCATTTATTTTATTAGTTTAATTTGTACTAATATTATCATTTAAATAGATAGACTACTTGTATATTATAGATAAATCATCCTAGATGTGGCCTTATCTTGCTCAATAAATTCTCAGCGCCGAATATTACTTGCTTCATCCTCACTACAAGTTTGACCTCAGGCCCAATGTCAATGACACTTGAGACGTTGGGGCGTTGATAATGAAGAGGATCTCAAATGTAAGCTCTTAAGTGTTTGTTTGCCTCAGTAAGCACGAATGCTATCTTGTACAGTATCAATTTATAAGGATATATATGATCTACATCTATCTATATGATATATATCTAGATGTTTAGATGTGACAAATAATTTTATTCGTAGCGTCGTAGATGTATGTGCTACGTAGCGGACCGTAGCTTGTCGCTACGAAATATGAAATCCTGTGATTTTCAGTGAATTACATTTGCAGTTATTTACTTTGCCATTAGGAACTTTTCTCGTATCATTAAATAGTAGAGAGTAAGTATAATTGTCACGGTACAGTTATGGACATAATGTACAGACAGATATATAGGATGACTGGTAATTTGTAAACGACACTTGAGACACATGATTGTACTAATGAAATTTTTTTTTCCTTAGCACATGTTTCCATAATTTAACTACAAATTTACACTAACAAGAATAAGAATACACCATCAGCTTTTATTTAATTTAGTTACTTATCCCTATTTACAAACAAAACTATAGCATTACCATTTATCAATCTTTTTTATTAATTTAACCACACACATTTATATACGGACCGCGAGCGCGCTATCAGCTGTTCTGTTACGCTAAATATTTTGGGGTTATGCAAGGGCAAAGTAAATTAAAAAAAATTTTTTTTTTGGTAAAGTTGTTTGTTATCATGACTACAATAATGTGCCTAAGTGTCGTTTACTAATTACCAGTCACCATATATGTTATACTAGCAGACCCCCGCGGTTTCACCCGCGTACGGTTTGAATTTTCTGCTTCGAAAACCAATGCACGCCACTGATTATTAGACTACAAATCAAACAGATATTTTCATCAAACAGACAAAAAAATCGAACTCAAAGAATCTTATTTCATTATTATAACAACAAATGAGAAAGAAATTAAATTAACTACAATCAAAATATTCTAATGAAATAGAGAAAATGAACTTTTTTTTTTTTCATTGGCGTCAGCCGGGTGTGTATTTTGCCAATTTCCAGTTATATTATATAAGTTCTAGTCACAATAAATCACTTTCACATAGTCCTCATCCAGTCAGTCACCGTCCGTAAAAGTCATGTTATACTACAGTGGTCGTCATGTACTAAAACTCTTCACGGACTTTTGAAAAGACACGATACACATAATTCATTTCATTTCACTTCACTGGTGCACATGGATTGATCTTTATTGGATAAAATACCACCGATAGTAAGCAATAAAACTCAAAACACATGAATTTATGAATATAAAACTGAAAACACAACGTCACTCTGCAAGTTCCCGCCAAAAAGTCCGAGAAAATGAATTTCCAAACAAATTTCGAATTCTAATCCGATTTAAATATTTGACATTCCAATTTTAAAGAGCATTTCAGTTTCCAGATCAAAAGGCAGATAGAGCGCGCTTATTTAAAACTTATTTAACGAAAAACACTTTCTTTCTATAAATTAACATACAGCAGCTTACAAATTTGCAAATACAAATTCAAAAGCGAATACCAGGTGTTTTTAACCGACTTCAAAAAAAATAGGAGGTTCTCAATTCGGTTGTATTTATTTTATTAACCGATTTAGAAAATTCTTTTTTTGTCTGGAAGGGTACACTTCCCGTTTGGTCCCATTGTCATCAGATCAGGATTTGATTACTTCTTAGTGTACTTTGAAGTCGGTTTAAGTTTTTTGTAAAACAGTCCAATTATTCAATTTGTACCTAATTGCTTTTTTTGGCCTCACTCCCGTGTTCCGTTCGCTCCATCTAACTTATTCTGTAATCTGTGAAAATCGGATTGAGATTTTCAAACATGTGTCAAAATAAAAAATTTTATTTAAATCAAAAATACCAAGGAGTATTGATATCAACTTCGATGCAAATCACCCCTAAAATACCTTTCTACCCCTTTTTGACCCCGTCAGGTGATGATTTTCAATAAAATACGAAACACATCTTCCATCAATTCTGTTACGGAATGTTTATGCAAAATTTGAAGTAGATCGGACCAAGGAATCACGTTGTCCCATACAAACTTTGCCCCCGTTTTTCACCCCCTTAGGGGTATAATTTCGGAAAATCCTTTCTTATCTGATGCCTACGTCATACAAAGAACACACCCTCCAAGTTTCAGGTCTCTACGATCAGCGGTTTAGGCTGTGCGTTGATTGTCAGTCAGTCATTCAGGACAAAGCATTTTATATGTATAGATGATACAGAGACAGGAAAGGTTTAAGCGTTTGTTTTTACAGGAATTCATCCGGAATTAGAAGAATGAGAAGGGTGAACAGCATGGGGCTCTTCATGAAAGATGTGAAGAAATTCTTACAGGAAAATTACTGTCTATCTGTTTGTTACCTTTCATGATATAAACTCTAAACCGATGGCAATGAAATTTGACAAGAAGATATCCTATAGCATGGAGAGGGATATTGGCAATTTTATATCCCAGGAACGGTAGAAAATTAAAACAATACTTTCGTGAACATAATTGTGTAACTTGTTACGCACTTGAATCTTTAATGTACTACATAAAGTTATATAACAAAGTAGGTATTAAGAAATAAAATGCGTCAATCTTTTGACGTTATGACATTAGTCAAACTACAATGTAACTCGTCACAAAAGTTCAGCAACTGTATAAAAATATATGTGCATAACGAGCGACCATCTGGTCGACCACGGATCCCGATCTCACACGTTCAAACATTATGGAAAGCGCCCTCCGACTGCTTGTAGGCCTCAGATTATAAAAACAAAGAACAAAGCTTAGTAATGCACCCGATGTTTTGACCTTAGCTCTTTCGTAACTTATTTTTTATGTCACGCGAGTTCCCGTGATGAATCTGTTCAGTCGTTTCGAAGATAACCTTCCAAACAACTAACAACTAACAAACAAGCTGTACTCCTTATAATATTAGTATAGATCAGATATGGACTAAATTTAAACAGCGCCTTAGGCTAGCCCTCATTAGTGCCCCTCTGATCATGAAGTAATGCAATTACAATGCAATTTTATCTTACAAACTTCGATTACGGGATCGTGTAGAAGTAATCAACTAGTGGTGGTTCTCGTGAGGGACGCGCGTCCTATAATAACAATGATTTTCATTGTTTTTTCTTAACCGCGATTAAATAATTGGGATTGAAGCCCACCCCCCATCTTAATATTTGTGGCCTGTTACTTTTATCCGTATCATTACGTATAACCAATACTGTTGCTTTATATTGTTCATTGTTTTTATGATCTGAGTACAACACATAGAATGGGGAAATTCGGAACTTATCGAAACATTCCCTCCTAGCTCCCTAGAATATAAATAGACGCAAAAGAATATATCCGTTAGTAATATTTCATTGTAAGTATGAATTTATTGCGGGCATTCAGTGCGCGTAATTGTGAACGTTGCTTGGCCATATTTATTTTGTTGCTACTGTGTTTTGACTTGAAATATATCTAATGGTGCGTCCATGCTACACGAATCGAGCACAAGCCGAGCCACGAACGAACCTGCAACGAGCCTACAACGAACACGATGCGAATCACTTTGTTCGTGAAAAAACTGACAATCGCGCTCGTTTGAGGCTCGCAAGCCCGTCCACGCTACGCGAATCGTGCTCGCAGTGTGCTCGTTCGAAGCTCGGCTCGTGCTCGGTTCGCCAAGCATGGACGCACCATTATACTAGATTTTTTCTTATTTATATACTAGATAGCAATACATGTAATGTTATATTCAGATTTTTGGCTAATGTATATCGCTCAATCAAATATAGAAGAAAAAATAACATATATTTACTTAAATAAAGAGATATAAAGAGCATAGCGTTTTTTCACACAAAGGGCAGCCCGACTGGGAAAGAACCTCCATCTTACTGAAAACCGCAGCCAAATAACGTTGCTGCGCGTGAGTAAGGTCGCCGATGGCTGTCGACAATCGTCATCGTTAGTAAACGATCAACCTTTGTATGGGATTGACATAAGAGATTGTTAAAAATCACGTGATATTTCGATTTGAAATGTCAATCCCATACAAAGGTTGATCGTTTACTGTCGATGACGATTGTCGATAACAATCTTGTCTACTGGCCCATTGGGGCGGTCGGAAGAGTCGGTAACTCGCGAGTAATGCTTGTGTGTTGCAACAGTTGCAAGCGTTCATATGGCTACGGGAACCGTTTAACACCAAGCGGGCCGAATGCTTGTTTATCAAGTATAATATTTGTAAAGATTATGTGAGCCAAACAGGCACATGCCGGTAGCAAGGCCTTAATTGCAATAAATTAACATTTTGACCCGATCATTATTTGATCATATAAATCCTCGATATGCAATCCATCATTACATTACATAAAGTATACAAATATTCGTATCGTAGAGCATAAATGTTAAAACTTATCTATATGAAAGTGATAAATTTCCACATGAAATGTAGTTAATCTTAGAAAGGTTCAAAGTTTTAAGCGCTATAATTTAGAAAGCCTATCTGTCCTAACCTTACTTAAATCTAATTAATAGAATGAGTGACATACGGTGGATAAGACTTCCCAATCTCAGCTTTAACTGAACGAACTGTCGTAAGTAATGTGGAACTCTATAAAAGTTTAAAAAAAAACCCCTGGAAAAATCAAGACAATATCAACTTCTTATTTCATATCATGATTAATAAGTATTGTTATTGTAAAATAAATATACCTAATAAATATAATTTCAATAAATAATATTATATCCTGGAATATTCTTCTCGCACGCTTATCTGATCCCAAACTAAGCAGTGCTTACCCTATGGAAACAAGATAACTGATATACTTACTAAATATACTTTTTATTTGTAAATTCATACTTAATAGTCATAATTACACCCAGATTCAGGACATACAAACGTTCATGCACACAAATGCATTTCCTGGATGGGAATCCAAACCACGACCTGCGGCTTGATAGGTGAAATCTGAACCAACCACGCCAAATGGCCCGTCACTGTGATGGTGATTATTATAATGATGATAGAGAGTGAGAAAGAGACGCAAAAAAACTTGTATCACAGGGTTGAAGAGAGACAAATAAATGATAAAAGGCTTGGAGAGAAAGAGGTGAAAAGTTCACGAATACATTATATAGTTAAAACTGTTACCTCGATGTATTTCCGACTAACTGAAATGTATAGATTTAATGAAGTATGACATTTAACTCCCCAAGCGGGGCGTCAATGTGTCCATAACAAAATTAAGTGGGACGGCATATAGTGATGAAATTTCCCCCTTCCGCCAATTAACAGCATTCGTGTCACATAAATAATGGTTCACTGAGTATTTCAGCATGATAAATTAACTACGTAATAAACGGGTTTGAAAACTTCTGTTTAAGTTATGAGCAGCTAAACACTTTTATAATTTTAACTTAGAATTTTAAATGAAATCATGTTGCTGTCGCCGGCAGAATATCAGCGTTGGGAGGTACCTCAACATTAGGCTGAGTCGGCCGCCTTTTCTTTCCGAACACACAGATTCGATATTTATTTATACTTTATTTTACTGTTCTATTTTTATATTTACTATTCATTTGGGTTTTTGGAAAAATAAAATAATTTTCTTTCTTTCTTTCTTTGTTAAATTTGTGTCTTAGTATAAGTTTGTGTTATTTTTAATGTTTTTAAGTGAGCGGAAGAGCACGACGTACTCCATAGAAAATTACCAATGCTACCAAAATGTGATAATGCAGATTTCCGCTGTCTTCAAAAAAGTATCAAGTCGTCGTGATTGTTGTTTAATTTCGTAAAAAAATATTATTTTGAATTAATTCTTCTTTTTGGAAGTGTTTTTATTTTTTACATTTGTAATTCTTTACAACTCACGTATCACATATGATGAACCTTACACTAACTGGCTTACAGTGTGTTTGCCGAAAGTATGCGTTTCGGAAACGGCTAATTTGATTATGATCCAACTTTCACTAAACTATACCTAAGAAAATACTGAACTATATGAGCTCATAGTTATACTGGGTAGAGATTTCGAGATGGCATATGTTCGAAACCTATGTTGGATTAGCGATACTGAACAACTTTTACTATGGGACCAATAGTGAATTGTCAAATATTTTTTTTTACATTTCTTACAAAATGTCAACCTTGCTCGATCATAATGTATGTACAAGTAAACATTTTTTTTTTGAAATTTCTGAAAGTGTTGGTCATATAGTAAAAGTTGTTCAGCATGACTTACCCAACATAGGTTTCGAAAATATGCCATCTCAAAATGTCCACCTGTTATAAGCATATAAGTTAACTAAGCAAATAAATTATTGATTAAGATGTATCAATATGATACCAGATGTAATAATCCTACACTTACTACTATTTTCCTTTTATTTATATGTATTAGGATTGCTTTTAAATATTCTTGAGAATGAATTCCACATATTCAAAGAAAATGAAGCGCTCTGGTGTAGCATGATTAGCCGTTATTAATCGATCGGCAAAGTTAAGCTACCACCGTCGTGGTCAGTACCTGAATGGGTGACCGCCTAGTGGTATTTCAAATCGAGCGTTTTCCATGCTTCGGAAGGCACGTAAAGCCTTTGATCCCGGTTTGTGATTGTCGTTTAGCTAGTTGGAGGCCTCTTAGGCGATTTGAAAACTCCAACAGTAGGTTGACCACTAGCCTACCTCCACCGATCCGCAGTGGGCACGCGTGGTGGAGTATATGCCCATTCCCTTTCACCCTAATTAGTGAAAAGGAGGCCTGTGCTCAGCAGTGGGACATTATAGGCTGATGATGTTGATGAATTATGAGAAAATGAAAAATATTACAACCAACACCAGAATTGCTTAAAATTTCAACCAAGTGCAGGTGGCACTTGAACGGAGATATAAACAAACGAGATTCTGACGACCTATTAACGGCTGTATAACTTCAACTTTAACCGGCTATAGGTGTTATTATAGATGTCTGTAAACCTGCGGAGTAAATATAACCAGCTTAAGTGAAATGCAGGCATGTAATGAGGTGCGTTGAATCAGGATCAAATGCTTTATATATGCCGCGTAATTCGATTTTACCAATGATTTGCTTATGTCTGGTTTTTTTAAAGATAACTTTTTTTTATAGTTTTTTAACTTTTTATACTACCGTCTGACCACGGAGAATTGGTATCAATACTGATATGGCCAAAAGTAAAGTATGGCTTGTAGCTTGGTAGCTGTTTAACTTGAAGGTAGCCTGTACGTGAGTACTACATAGTACCACCGTACTTTTGTTTCTTTTACGAAGTTTTCCTTACTAGCTCAAACTTACTACGATTTGAACTCATAACTTTTGTCATGGAATTCGACGTCATCTTTTTTTTTTTTTATACGACTAGGTCGGTAAACGAGCATACGGCCCGCCTGATGGTAAGCGGTTACCGTAGCCATATGGACCCTTGCAACACACGAAGCATCGCTCACGCGTTACCGACCTTTCCCCCCTCCCCAATGATCTCTGGTGACCTTACTCACGCGCAGGAACACAACTTTACATAACATAAAGTTATTTGGTTGCGGTATTCTGTAAGGTGGAGGTACTTCCCCAGTCGAGCTGCTCTTTGCGCGAATACTTCAAATAAACCATAAAACTTTTCACTGAAAGTATCAAAATTTAATGCTATCTTCGTAATATTTCCAAGTTCCACTTTAAGTTTGCAGTTGAAAATTCCTAATGGTTCAAATTCCGAAATGGCGACAAGAGACACGTCTAAACAAGTAATACAATAATACAACATATTGTAAGATAAATGTTTATAGTAAGAGTTAGGAATTTGGAAGCCGAGTTCGAATAGTAGGAAAGGTTTAGAGATACACACCATAAATTGTATCCAACAAATTAAATAGTATTGTATTACACTGGAATGCGAAGGAAAGAGAAAATCGGTGTAGTAATTAATTAAAATAACTGTTGGTTAATGGAAATTTGTACATGTTTTTGTTTTTGTGTGCTCCAAATTATTGATGGCATATTTTCGAATGATAACATGATCAACTCAGACATCGCGATTTTTATTTTATCCATTTTATTGGCCTGTGTTTGTCCACAATCTCGCCATGGTCAGTGATGATGTGGACGAAGGCAGTAAATAAAGATGAAGGTGTGAATATTAGGATATTTTGTGAGAAATTTTGATTTAACAATTTTCGAGTTGTTCCCAAAATGGTTCAGCACGACAAACCCAGCATAATTTTGTAAAGATGCCATCTCAAAATATCATTTTAAAGTAAATATACTGTATAATATCTACATTATGTTATGTATAAAAGTATTTCTTATAACAAAAGAATGCTTCGAACAAAAGGAAAAATAGTGTTTGTTTTGTAACTATATACGTTTATAAAGAAATTGATTGTGTGTATGGTTTTCTGTTTTTTTAAGCTTGTGTTCGTTTTATTTAGTTTTAAACTCACTCTGCGGTGATGATGATGCGAAGGATACCCACATCTTCATAAGAGACTTATTCACGCTTTTTAAACCTGAACTCTGAAGGTCTGATCGTAAATGAAAAATAAATGTGCAAGAACATTTTTTTACCAACAGTTATGTAGTTCTTAACGTGACCAATATTGCAAACAAAATAAAATAAATCCTTATAGGTACATTATTTACATATAATTTATTATAATTATAGGTAGAAACCAATCACATAATAGTTCCGGATCACAAAAACATAATTTGTTAGCGGTATTGTTTCCGTCATCAGTTCAGATTAAACACAGGTGTGTTCATTTATTAATGCATCCATAATTATTCTTTCTTTTTAATATTCTTTAGACATCAATAGGTACAATGATTAACTATTTAGCTAAGTCCTTTGTACCTAACACATTTTTGCTTGTTATTGATAGGTAAATTAATTATTTATGGACGAACACAATTGGTATCTAATTGTTTTTATTAGAACTTGTAACGGAAAAGGTATATCCATAAAAGTAAACCAGAGTGAGCTATATTGATTTTGCTGTGTAATAGGTTAGTTTAGGGTACGTTGAGGCTGACATACTCTTGTAGGGCAAAAGCCTCTAAAAAACAGAAAAAAAAGTAAACGTCTTCTTTTTTGATACTAGGCTCACAGATTGCAAAAGAGGTTTTTATTTATAATAATATTAGCAAGTGAGGAGAAAAGATAATGACCCTCAATGAGCGGTGACACCGTGGTTATGATGACCATAAAATTGGAGGCAAAAATTTGGTATACATTTTTGAGTTTTTTTTTTAACTTAATCTTTCTTACTGTGAATCTATCTATACCTTAATGTAATTTTCACCCCCTTTCGGATACATATACCTTTCCGTTCCACGTTGCCTATAAATAAGAGTATTATAAAAATTGCTTGATAAGAATAGCTTACTCGATAATCCTTAGATTAAGGAAAATGTAATTTTCCATCCCATTTCCAACCAATTTTTTTCACAGATCGCTTACGTTTCCAATTGGGGTTACCTTTACCGCGATACTCACCTGGGGATATTCAAAAAAAAACATCATACACTGCGTGTTTACTTAGATAATCATACGAGTACGCGTAAGTACTGTAAACGAAACGATCTTTTGCTTGTTGTTTGATATCTCATATTTATGATTCCACCAAAAACATTTTCATGTAAAATGTTGTCAAGACGAGACCATATGGCTCGCACTGTCAAAAAGTTATCAGATCTCATGTAGAGCCAAGCTTATAACTCTACACGCCCTAACTCTACAAGCCCTAACTTCACAAACTCTACACACCGTAGTCAAAATATGTGGCTTGAGGCCGTTTCGTGACCCCAGATACTGTAACTGTATGCTTTTAGGGTTCGGAAACAAAATGAACCCTTATGGTGCCACTCCGTCCGCCTGTCCACCTGTCCGCCTGTCCGTCTGTCACAGCGCTATATGTCGTCGACTAAAAAAGTATACGTAACGATTACATAACATAGCAAAAATACAACAGTTAAAAAAAATATAGCTATGTATCTCGAACCATAAGCATTTCTCCACGATCCTCTAAAAGAAACCCTGTTAGAGGATCCGTTACTTTAATAAATGTCAGAATAACTTTCTGTGAAAAATAATTACTGAACATAATCCTTTTTTACCTGAAATTTTTGCACAAAGTCATATCATTTGGGTGGGAATAAACATACTGCGAAAGAGAATAAATGAGACGAAAGAAGTAGGCTTCGAATAAGTTTGATGGAATATCCAGAAAGAAAACCGCAAAGGCGATTTACCCAGTCTTAATATGAGATGTGGAACCCGCATATGTTTTTATTTAAAAGTTACTTTCGCAAATGAGTACCAAAAGCTTTCGTCGCCCTTTTCGATCCGTCGTTCCATTACACTTCACGTTTTGAAAATCCCTGAGTTTTGTTTAGCCAAAGCCTCTTTTCCTTTCTAAATGAAGTATTTTAAATAAGTCTTTAGCTTTATACTTTTGGGTTGCTTAATGTATATTCTAATTTACTTTACCAGAAAAAAAAAAAAACTATAAACTTTTTAATACTGGAATTGAATCCGCGTGCTTTGGGCTAGTTCTATTCAAACACTATTTCTTTAGATCATTAAACATACATGACTAGACAAACAGCTTATTGATTGAATATACTTGTCTACAAGATGAACAGATGTTCCGAAATTATGTACAACCTAACTGAGAAGTTTCCAAATATATGTAGCTCATTCGGTAGCACGTACGTTAACTATTTCCAAAGGCTGCTGTCTGGACTGTATACCCTGTCACGTATACAAAGAGGGTTCAAATAAAGCCCCTAGCTCACACGCACTCTCACATTAAATTAATGTTGACTCACACGGCCACTGTGTATAACGTCACGTCAGCTAGAACTCCAATCAGAATGGATGTATTTGATACGTGAGTGTCATCATTCGCTGTGATTTGGATTTCGGAAAAGTGTTCGCGGATACTCGATTTCCTATTCAAATTGAGTTGACGCAATGAGTACATACGCTGTTCTTTTGTTTCTGTCCTATTTATAATTCTATTTGAAAATGATAGGGGCGAATATTGAGCATTCGCATGCTGATATTACTTTTAACTGAATTAATGAATAAATAATAATAAGAATAGAGAATAAGTTTGATATTAATTTAAATAAAGAATAAGTTTAATCTGCAGCAATATTTTGAATATTGTGTACATTGTGACTA
Organism: Achlya flavicornis; assembly: GCA_947623365.1. Taxonomy (NCBI): domain Eukaryota; kingdom Metazoa; phylum Arthropoda; class Insecta; order Lepidoptera; family Drepanidae; genus Achlya; species Achlya flavicornis. The sequence continues at coordinate 4,798,841 of OX392474.1, forward strand.
AGGTCAGTCACTGGTTATTTAAAAGATATGTCTGAGGAGTGCCAGTCCTCGTTTCTTCATCACAGTACTTCGATAGCGCGATATAGGTTATTGTCATCCATTGTCTCGATGACGCGATATGTTATTTCTTCAATAAGAGTTGATAATTTGAGATACTGACACATAATACATAGTATAAAGTAAGTATAAATGATAAGGATGATATCAAAAAAGATTTATCCACTAACATAAGTCTTTACTTATCCACATGTCTGATTCTATCACGGCTGGAACTTTTCATTACGCACTTCGCTATTTGGTATCCTTAGAGACTTGGCAACTTTATAAGATCTATACATAGATATCGGTAAGTTACTGCTTCAGTTGCTATCGCGTTGAGCCTCGTACTCATCTCAAGTCCCAGTGGCTTTACAACTTTGACCGCTACTAATGTTACACTTATATGTACGTTGTTGTTGTTTTGAGCATTTAGAATAGAATAAAATAAATGTATTTGCCAAAAAATGCATACATACAAGAGTTAGGTGTTACAAATAAAATCGAAGTCATTTCTCTACATTAAATATATTTCTTTAATAAGTGGTGTTTTTTTTTACATTACTAAGGTGGCAATCAAGCATACGGCCCGCCTGATGGTAAGCAGTTACCGTAGCCAATGGACGCTTGCAACACCAGGGGTATCACTCGCGCGTTGCCGACCCTAAATTTTAATATAATAATAATATTATTATGCTTGCCTTTACTGGCCGGCCTGAGTGGAGCGCGAGAGCTATATGCTCAAAATGGTGGAAGTGCTCAATCTGCGTAATAGCGGGGAAACCCGCTCCGAGATTACTCGCAATGGTGAAACCGGTGCACACCTCTCGACACCCTTAGCTGCTGACACCAATATTGCTCCCTTTGTCACCTTTCGGTTACTGTTTTTGGGGGGCCCATTTAATTAGCGGCGAGTCAACGTCTGCCAGGATTATCAAGATTGAGACGTTTGATTTGGCAAACGTCCCGTTGTCTCCATCAATAACCCAGCAACCAGTCCAGCAAGCTCCCTTCCATAGACCCAGTATAGTTTACTTCTTCTCTGCAATAGTCCTTGCACTTCGTGAATGCGTTCTTTGGCCGTATCTGTTCAATAATACGAGCAGAGACAGAATCCGCTTAGT